>JAEMBT020000008.1:11885171-13315171 GCA_018873245.2 Archegozetes longisetosus | reverse complement strand
CAATAAATTTAGTATAAGACTAGTAATACGGCCTCATCGGTTCAATACCTTTTCACTAACTTGATTTGTTTGACCAACCTCATTTCAATGGATTCAAGATAAGTAAACATTTTACCATATATTTAAACTTTCTGGACAAACTACAATAATTTATACAAAATTCTGCAAATTCTTATGTGATTTACTTATGTTTTCAACATTTGAAAAAATAGCTAGCATGAAATCTGAAAAAAATTTCCTTGAAATACAATACAGAGTAGTGAAATTTAGCAATTTTACTAATTGCCCTTAAACATCACTACTATTTTTGTACTAAAATATGTCTAATAGACTAAGAAATAAACATGAAGTCATATTAATATTTTATGGTATCCCCGTTAGCTTCAATTATCTATCCGAACCAGAGGCGGCGTCAACTCGATAAGTGACTTCAAATAATTGTGGGATAAATTATCTCGTATTGTTTTTTAATTTCTCGCTTTGACTCGACAACTGTCTGACTGACTGTTCACAAGATAAAATAAGACAGTTGGTGAGCTAAAACGAGTAATTAAAAAAATATCAGATAATCTATCCCACAATTATTTGAAGTCACTTATCGGGTCGACGCCGCGTCGGGTTCAGATGATAATTGAAGATAACGGGGATACCATAAAATATTAATATGACTTCAATGTTTATTTCTTAGTCTATTAGACATACTTCAGTACAAAAAATATTGTGTAGTATTGCTATGTTTAAGTGCGATTAGTAAAAATTGCTAAATTTCACTGCTCTGTACTGTAGATACGAACAAATGAATACTGTATATAGAAACATCTGTAATTATAGTAGTCTAAGAATAAGATAAACCTCAAAACAACATCACATATAAATGATGCAAATATGTTATTATCTTGTGCCCAGAAGGCTTTAGATAAGAATCTAATAATAATTGTCAGTTAATTGTTCAATAAAACTTTTCAACTCATTTAACCTTTTCACTGAAAAACACTTTAATTTGAGCGATAAAAATACAATTATAAATAACTTCAGGTATCTCTTGAGTAACACTAGTGATAGGGATAAATAGATAACTTAATTACCTTTGAGAACGTCATCGATATTCTCTTTATATTCCATGAAGAGTGAAATTTTCCAACTTGTGCTACAACTGACAGCATTAACTTCTTTACAGCCGGGATTGTCGGGAAGATCGTAACCACTAGCATGAAGGGGTTGACCAGCATTGACAGGAGTCAGGACCACTTTATCGCCAACGACTACATTGTCACCGGTTGACCTGAGTTTGTAGAAAGGCACAATATAGAACCAAGAACCTTCATTCCCATTCGAATCCAAATATACTCTCATCGAATTCTTCTCTAACAGAGCCGGAAGTCGCTTATTAACCGTTAAATACTTATTGCTCTTTAGGTGAAGTAGTTGTATTACACCTCCGTACTGAATAATACTTCCGATTAGTTTCTTGATCTCAGTTTCGTTTTGCTTCTTCTCTAACTCAGCCGCATGCTACACAACAACAAATAGACAACCATTCAAACCATTTATCTACTTATTATTCATTCATTCAATTAAATTACATGTAGCTTTTTTAGCAGAACCGCATCACTTGTATTTGCCGCTGATTGTTTGGCTGCTTTCCAGAATTGCTTTTGAGCTGAATATCTATTCATTGGGCACATTTTGAAGAGACAATCTATTAAAAGACAACATCATTTGTTCAATCAGGCAATCAACAGACAATTTTTTCTAATTTGATGTCAGATTAAATTAGATAACTTTTGAAAATGAGAAATTAGCTGAAAAGTAGTCAATACCTCTAAACTTCTTGGGAGGATTTGCCAAATCGCCAGCATTCGGCTGAACAACACATCGGTCGTCGACAAGACTATGAATCAATAGAAATAAGATATGAACTAATAAGTCGATCTAGATGTGGATGAAATAAATGGTAGAAATGTTTTACCCCAAAGTTGAGAGAAATCCAGAAACATTTCCCTCGGCATAGAGCGAGACCGTGTCTCCGATGTGTAAAAAACAGGCGCTATTTTCACACATTTCGACCAATTATTTGATTTCAATAATTAATTGTTAACTGGCATGAATTAAAATGAATTTGATTCATTTGATTCATTAAGAAACGCGTCGATGGAATACAATAGAAGAATAAATATATAATTATTTAGTTGAAAACACGACTTAAATAGAGATGTTGTTAGAAAAGAAGCAGAAAGTGATATGAATTGTTTTGTCATCTGATAAACAATTGGATTGATTGTCGTTATCCTTAGCTAAACACTTGAACATAAATATGATTTGAGTGTTATTTATGTCGTTAACGCTGTGTTTACTGCGCATGAATCTAACGCTTTATAATTAAATACTATTTATTAATGCCTTCTCGAGATAACTCACATAATAACTAATGGTTTTACGATATAATCATTAGATACTAAACACTTTTTCCTCATATCTCCTCCACTGTTAGCTCAACAAAAGGCAACTTCTTATAACTGCTACGCTAAATCAGATTCAATAGGTATAAAACAAATGCTTTGGGTTGCAGTTAAAAAGAAGTTGTGTTCCTTAAGCTTTGATTATTTGGTTTGTTATGCATTCCTGTTTTAAAATTATCGAAAATAATTTCCTCGTTTGTTTTCGTCTTATCTTATTTATAGATGACGTTAAAAGACATAGGAGTTAACTTGTTTTTGCACATTAACTTAAATAGAGTCAAATTACTGGAATAACAAATGAGAAAGTTCGAGTATTTTTCACTATTTAGGAGAAAATATGAAAAGCTGTCATTAGATATTTACGCAATTCATTTTATAAAGCTATAAATCATCCTAATGTCTTCAAAAGTCGAGTTTAGCTCTAGAGATAACTTGAAACTTGTCAAATAAATAACTTTATTAATAGAAAGCTATAGAGTGAAATTTTGTTTGCACTTGCAGACAAGCCCTACTTCTAATAGACGGATGATTAGGGATCTTATAAAATTATCTCCAATACTAATTCTCATTATACTGTGTAATCTTAATAGAGTAGACTTCAACTAATTTCTTAGTTAAAACAAAAGTTATCTAACTTGTTATGAGATAAGTTAACACAATATTATCTTTTGATAAATTAAAGCTCTAAAGAAAAATCCTTAGTGAAGTATTGCTAAAGGTTTTTAAAAGCTTTAGATAACTGTACAGATTGTCCTTTTCGTTCAATACAGAATCAAATGCAACTCAACTTCAATCGACTGAGATATTTTTTGAAAAATTGGAAAATTTTATGTCCTTCAGATTTTGCAGATATTATTAAATGTCACAAACAAACCTTTAGATTATTGCTTTTGATGCAGTTTCAATAAAAATTTATTAAGAATTGTCAGTTAAAATATTAATTCAAATTTCAATTTGGCGCATTTATTGAAAAGGTAAACGTATTTAAAAGACGAATTAACGCATGCGTGGAATGAGTGACAAAACACGTTTGTGTTTGGATTTTTAACATCAAGTATTTAGTTAATTTAAATTAAAAATAAAGTGTAATAACAATCAATAAATAATAAACAATGCCTCAGAACGAACACATCGAACTGTTCAACAAGAGATACGGTCGACGCTTCGATCATGAAGAAAGAAAACGGAAAAAAGAGGCGCGAAGCGTCAGAACTATCGCCGAAAAGGCGAAGAAATTGAGGGGTATCAAAGCAAAACTTTATAATAAGCAAAGATTTACCGAAAAAGTCCAGATGAAGAAGACTATAAAAATGCACGAACAGAAGAAGAGCAAGAAGAAGACCGAACAAGAAGTTACTGAAGGAGCAGTTCCTCATTATCTCCTGGACAGAGAGACTCAAAGCAGAGCTAAAGTCTTGTCGAATATGATTAAACAGAAGAGAAAAGAAAGGCCGGCAAATGGGATGTCCCCATACCTAAAGTTAGGGCTGTCTCCGAGATGGAAGTCTTCAGGTTTGAGATAATGTCCTTTTGTGTTTGTTTAAGACTTGTTTTCACTGATTTTTGCAACTTTTAGAGCCATTAAAACTGGAAAACGAAAGAAGAAGTCATGGAAGCGAATGGTCACTAAAGTCTGTTTTGTTGGTGAAGGTTTTACTCGAAAGCCACCGAAGTTTGAGAGATTTATTCGTCCAATGGCTCTTAGGTTTAAAACAGCTCACGTCACACATCCAGAACTGAAGGCAACTTTCAATTTACCTATCATTGGCGTTAAGAAGAATCCGAGTTCTCCAATGTATACATCTTTGGGAGTTATCACTAAAGGAACTGTTATTGAAGTGAATATCAGTGAATTAGGTCTTGTGACTCAATCGGGAAAAGTTGTTTGGGGTAAATACGCACAAGTGACCAATAATCCAGAGAATGACGGATGTATTAATGCTGTGTTACTTGTTTAATAATGTTTATATTTAGACTATTTTTATTAACAATAAAATCTCAAACTATAACATAAATTGAATATTTATTTAGCAATCGATATATGAACAAGAGTGGAGAATGGTATAAGTTTAAAAGCATAAAACAGTGAAACGCATTCAAAGTTTTGCTTCACTTTTATCAAGAACATTGATATTACCTTAAAAGTTGATTGTTGATACTACATAATTTACATGTATTCGAATTTTGTCAGATTATTACATTTTGGTTAAACTATCTTTTTTAATTAAAAATAAGCGAAAAATGCTATAACCCCAGTTATACAGTTTCCCCACACTCTCACTCTTATTCTTCGTCTTCAAAGTTCTCATGAGTGTCTTAAATGAAAAATCATTATAAGAAACAATTATTAGCTTTATATCAAATTAAGTGACAAAAAGTTGTTTATTAAGTTGATAGCTTTGGTTACTTTAAAGGACTAAGAATATCGATAACAAAATTGACAGTAAACTCAATTAAGTTTTATGTTAAAGACAAAATCTCTGTGATAATAAATAAGTTCAATAGAAGAGCATAGAAACGATACTATAACTGAAACAATAATTATATAGAAAGTACCCGAAAGTATCTCTAAATTCAACTGTTCGTAATTGAAAGATTCATTTTTATCGAGACTCATATCTAATCGACCAAAACCCGAAGCATCGACACTATCAGATACCCATTTACTGTACAAACCACTTTCTTGACTCATGATTATCCTAATTCAGAATCGGAATATAGTTTATAAAAAAAAGTTTTATATAATCATCTTGTACTATCAAACAAAATTTATTTAAATCTGAAATCATGTTCAACACGATATTTTATTCAAATCTGAAACTTACAGCTTGTTAATCATCTTCACTATTTCTTCAGTTGCAGTCACTTTATTTAACGGCAGAAAATAGGGCTCATGTCCAAATCCATGTTCAGAAATATGAAGATTTGTTATATGTGAACCACATTTATCCAAAGCATATCTTAAGACTTCTAATTCTTCTGCAATCAAAGCACAACAACCTGTGGATATTCTCTCGAATAGAGCTTTGATAAAAGTATAGTTCTTCGCATCTTCTAACGATATGTTATCCTCAAGTCTTGTAAAGAAATCTGCTGTAATTTCATCTTTTTCGTCATGATCAACAATATATTGATGTGCACTCGATAGATGAAAAACCAGAACTTTAGTACCCTTAGACATGAACAAGTCATGCCATGAATCGATTTGATAGTAGTTAATTTTATGCATCATGAACTTAAGCATCGCTCCACCAAAGCCTGTTATCATAATAAAAGTCGTCAAAACCCATATAATTAATATTATCCGAAGAGTATTAGCCTTTGGAATTTTGATCAATGGTTCAGAGAAGAGCGGAAACGATAAGTACCAAAGACTTTCTAACAAATTTTTTAAATTGCCAGTCATGAAAGAATGTAAAATCGAAAGTAATATCAGTGAGAGTACAGTCAACAGCCAGACATAGGGTTCGAATGCAAGAAAAAAATTAAATAAACTTCTGTTTTTAGGAACTCTCGAAGCGACTATATAATCTCTTTTCATGATTCCAAGAGATCTTGAGAGTTGAAACAGACTTTGCATGAAGCCGACATTGATCGGAGGCATTGGCAATAAGAATACCTGTGAAGTACTGCCCAGGATACTAGCAAAAAATTCACTGTGTCGTTCAGGTTCCGGTATTATTTGAAGGCTGGTAATGGAGAATCAGATCAATTTTCAACCTCTGAATAGATTCAAAAGAATATAAATCAAATTACCCGTAGTTTTTCTTGATGGCCAACTCTTTGAGAATAGCAAAAATTGAGCCACACATCATATGCGTAATGTTGCCATCAGCCGTTTGAATAGCTTCGTAAATATTATAAGGTGGCCAACGTATCGGTTGGAACACAATTACATCTCTATTAGAAGAATTCGGTGAAAAGAACACGGCTTCATTTTCGGTAAAATTATAACACGTTCGGTCTCTCATTCTTATCAGCTTATGTCAATTTATTTAGTTGTCATGAATCGAGATCTTCCTGGCAACAATTGCAAGACTCAATAAAACCGTGAAATTATTATCATGTTTAATATAATACGAATTTATATTTCTTCGGGAACTTTGATTTTAAGAACAGTTTACACTTAAACTAAACTTCAAATGTAATTTTTAAAGATCCGTACAATAGACAGAGACTATTAGTGATTTAAGAATAGACTTGTTTGTGAAAACGGAATCAAAATCCGTTGAAAATAAGTTTGAAATGTTTGAAGTGTTATTCAAAGCATTCAAAATCAATACGATTCTTGAACATTCTTTTGGTACAATAGGTGAAAGTAATTCTATGAGATAATTATAGGTTAATTAATAAAAGTTTTTGTTAGATATTATAAAGCCTTTCGAGTAAAAAGTATTGTCCTTTGAAGAATTTCAAAAGGTGTATATGCGAATTATAATTAAATTATACGCATATCAAGGAACAACACTCTGTTTTTTAGGAATTTCTTAGAGAATAAACTTATGCAATTGTTAAAATACTTGTACAGGCATAAGTTCTTTTCCATCTTAACTTTTAGATACCTCTGAATGACTTATGATACCAGAGCACTATACCTGTACTATTGTTCACTTTATTGTTTACCATACTTGATCGACTTTATTAACTTTATAAACGTAGGACTAGGCTGCAGTCAATTTTAAAAATCATTGAATTGTTATCACTAAACGTTTTAAGGTCAAAATAGCAGAAAGCCTAAGATATCAAACTTTAATTACAAAGTTTTCACTAGTATTAAATGGATAGGTTTAATATCATTTTAAACACTTATTAAATGAGCTAACTAAACAATAATTTTCACTATAGAGTGTCCGAAAAGTTCGTTCTATAGGCAGAAGTTTTTATATTACATTGTACTCAAAAACTTAATCCTCAATAGGAACCAAAAGTGATGAGTTGCCATGGAATGATTTCCATCAGACCATAATATTGAAAATATTAACAAACTTGTGGAGCACTCAATGTAATAATCAAGGTAAATCTAAAAATCAAATTTGGTAACTGTTGCGATGCTGTTCAACGTGTTTTCAAGAATTAATAGTTAGAATTGGTTTTGGGGCTTTTTTGAACTTTTTATTAGAAAAATATGAAAAACGCAGACAACTTATGTTTGTTCTCTGAAAGCCAACTTCCGCAAGAAAACAAAACTTGCTGATACAATCGAAATATCGTATAATTAATGTGATATACTATAATTAGAGCGTCTATATTTCGGGAAATCCCAAATCATCTTCTGAAACTTAATCAGCAGGAAATCAATTTATGAGTGCGTATCAAGTAATAAGAAGTCATATGGTGACATCCTTATTTTCCCGAATTTTCTGAATCAAGGGGGAAGTCTCGATTTCCCGAATAAGTCCCGAATTGAGAAAAATTCCCTGAGTTTTCTAAAATTTAAGTTTTTACAGCACAAAAACTTTCTATATTATGACATTACATTAGAATTTTTGCAATTTTCTAATTGAAATAACAATATATAGCATGTAATATGGAAAAAAAATTAATACTTTTCAAACTTCGACTTCGCGCTAACTTATCTACGAATAACATAAAAGATCTTATTTATAGTTTGAAAGTTATTTGTAGATAAGTCAGAGCGAAATGAAAGTTTACAAACTATTGAATACTTAAATGTAATACAATTCAATCAATTTTTAGATTATAACTAAAATTTTTCTGCAATAAAATAGTAATTTGAGTTTCCCGAATAAGCCCCCAATTGTGTCTTTTTCAACTCCTTTTTCCCTCCCGAATCAGAGGGTTATATGTCCCGAATTGTAAACGCCTTAACTATAATAATACATTATAAGTGATGTAACATTGAATAACCAAAAATGCTAAATAACTTTGCATTATTCTTTAGTATAATTTCTAGAAAATGTGCAAAATTCAAATTATTTAAGGCTACGCCACTGCATAGCAAAACTGATGTGAGTAACAAGGAAGTTGACATGGTAACGGATTATCTCTCATTTGCTATCGTGAATTATTATGTTTTTAGGTGTACGTTGTGTTGGACTTGAATTCATATCAAAGTGAATCTTTTGTCTCGCACAGCAATCAAAACTAATTATCTATTGAATAGACTATAAACTATCGAAGACTTCTTTATCTATACTAATCAAAATCTATATCGATATAGGGTAGAGTTTGAAGGTTAATGCAGATTGAGGTTGAATGCATTCAAAAGAAGCGCAGTTGTGAGACATTAGTATACAATATATGCGAACATGTGATGCAATATATAAACACAAAAATGAAAGCTTGGCTTCATTTTAAAGCTCAATAATAACAGCATTTAACAACTTATTTGAAATAATGGAGCAATCGACCAACTAGTAAGTAATGATTTAAATGGATTACGAAATTAGACCATCAAATATTGACGGAGATGTCTATTTGGGCCCCATTGAATGCGCCACTTCTTTACGAACTCTTCAATCGCTTAAAATTAAACGAATAATAACTATAGACATCAGACCCTTAGATCATTACCAACAAGACATCAATTATCTCTTCATTAAAGCTAACGATTTTCAGCAAGAAGACCTCTTATCGCGATTCGAGGAATGCTATCAGTTCATAAGAGATGGTGTCACAAAAGGCGAAAAAGTTTTGGTTCATTGTTTGGCAGGAGTCTCAAGAAGTGCTACAATTGTCATCTCTTATCTCATGATTAAGAACTCGATGACATTCGAAGACGCAATCGCTTTGGTTAAGAAGAGGAGGAGTATCATTGAACCGAATGTTGGGTTTAGGCGACAATTAATACTTTTCGAGAAAATGAATAGAAAAGTGGACGCAACGAATACCGAATATCGACAATTCTTAGTTAATCATTTAAGATATAAGATTTTGTTATGTCGACCATGGAAAAATCCGCTCCATAAAACACAATCAGATGATAGTCAAGATATCTGCGAGCCATTGACCGATTATTTCAAAAAATTGAGAACTTTTACGCCCGAGAATAGTCCTAATCGAAAGCAGGAAGAGATCTATAAATGCAAAAAATGCAGACTTTATCTATTTAATGGAATCAACATTCTGAAGAATTCGATTGAAGAATCAACTGTTCCTAGAGCTTGTAATTGTATTTTTGTAGAGCCATTGAACATGATGTTACCCTACATCAACAGTCAAGAGGTTGGGCCAATTAACTGTCCGAATTGTTTTACCAAAATTGGAAATTTCGATTGGAATCACTTTACTTGTAATTGTGATTTGCACAACGATCTGAGTTGCCTTATATTCAAAATTGATAACAAAAAGGTTGATTTGCCTTACCATCAGCCTCCAGTCAATTAATTCCAATGAGTTATATAAATTTCAAACTAATTCAGATGTGATTTATCTATCTAGCTATTTTTGAATGTGATAGTAATCAAAGTTGTCTCAATTAGAATGAGTTAAATCAAAGTCGATTTCATTGTTAAATTATTCTGGAAAGAATTAAATAAAATGACCAGCACAATTTGGTCTCACAATCCTTTATTTTAATAATTTTATTGTATAATTAGTATGCGAGGCAACAGATTGAACAGATATCAAGTCGATTAAAGTGAAGGTGAAGGAATTCATAAACTGAGATTTAAAGAAGACAACCTTTTGAACTCAACCTAAGTTGCACTTGTGTTAGATTTTATCTGAAATTAATTGCATAAAATTATATAGTAATCTTATTAAAAACTAAAATCAAGGAAGAGCTCAGAATTGATGTTCTGTGCAGACTAATATGGAACTTGGTTTAAACTTTAGACCTAAGAACTAGTTGTTAGTTTAACCTGATATTCAATAATGCCATATTTAAAGACCATCAAAAAAATTGGTTATAGTTCTGAACATTTTAAACGATAATGAAGAGCTGGAAAACTATTGTTTAAAATTGCAAATAGAGAGAGAGAGAGAGAGAGAGAGAGAGAGAGAGAGAGAGAGAGGGAGGGAGGGAGAGAATTGTTCATATTTCATGAATGTGTGCAAAAGTTTTCACACTAACAACCGAATAAAAGTTTGATTTATGTGAACAAAAAGAAAGATAAATAAGAGAGTGAGTAAATAGAGAATTATTGAAAACAATAATTGACATTATGGTAGTTTAGAAAGAGAAACAAGTTCCGAAAACTTGGTAAAAGTTAATGAAAAGTTATGGGAAAAACAAAATAAACAAAGTATAGTAAACTTGGAAAATTTGGTGAATAGGAGAAAAGGAAAGTAATGGAAAGGAGGTATAGATATAGAAGTATGGAGAGAGAGAGGTATGGATTTGATATGAAGGGTAGCATAAAGAGTGAGCTAAATCCGTAAGAGAGAGCGCTAATCGTAAGCGCAAAACATGTTTATGTGATGGATGTTTGGTTTTGGTACACATGACATAAACATTGCAATAGACTGTATGGCCGAAAGCCTACTCAATACAAACGAGTGAATAGTTGCAAATAATTAAGCATAGCATCAAAAACACATAAAAGTATAGATCAGTGAAAGATTGCAAGTATAAAATTGATGAAAAGCAATTGAAGAGAATTAGATGGCATTAATAGTGAAGAGATTTTCGCTGAAATAATTGTCAGATAGTGTAGTATTGAAAAAAAGGTCATTCACTAAATGCTAAAAATGGCGACCAATAAGACTAATATGAAGACAACTGGACTGAAACCCGGACAGCTCTGGCATACACTAAAAGACACTCTGACCACTGATGAGGAAGAGAGTATGTATTGATCTGCTGTTGACCATCTCTTGACCTATTGTTCACTTTTTTTATTCAATTTACCCTTTCTTTTATTATTCTTATTACATCTCTTTTTGTGTTCACTCCAAAACAAACTTTTGTTTTGTCAATCAAATTGTCTTTTATTTTTGGTTTTAATCAATAATTAATTATTTTAATTGGGAAATTAGTTAATTTATTGATTTATGACATGTTTAATTGGTTATAATTGATATTTAATATGTTTTGTTTGTATTAATAGCTGAAGATGACGATGATCTCAATCAAGACAATAACGAAACGATGAAATTAAGACGAGAAGGTCTGACAGTAATTGATATACTTGTGATAAATAATTAAATTAAATTATTTGATTGATTATTGGAATAGATATGCCTTTATTCGGAATATGTCCGGCTTGGGATCAGTTTTATTTAGTCGTCTGTGAATACTGTAAACAAGTTATCAAACCTCAAGCACTTCAACGACATATTGGTTTGTATTGAAACTCAATTAAAAAGCATATGAAAACCTAAGCCAAAGTCTAATGAATTATTTCTTGATTGTATTGACAGAATTGCGTCATTCATATCATAATCACATTTCCAGTCCGACACTTAGTAACTCATTGAAGATGCGAAACAAGAGTACAATTGCAACAGGCGTCACAACAACGACCACAAAAACTACAACAACAATAACCGCAAATGGGAGTGATACAAGAAACAATAATTCAATTAAACTGAATGAAAGTGATGAATCATCAGTGACTCCGACTGCATGTGACAATAGTGTGAATAATAAGTTAAGTTTAAGTGAACGGAACAATGCTAATAGTAAAACAAAATCTAAGTGTTCGACAGATTTATTGTCACCAAATACGAGTACGCCTTCAGTTCCAGAACCAACAGGTCCGGGACCTGGTTTAGGATCAACTGCTAGTTCAGAGTGTATTAGTATTAGTGTTCCAGAAATTAATTTAAATAAAGTGACTGATAGTACGAATGAAACTGATATAACAATAGTTACAAAACCAAATGCCAAAAAGAAATCCTACAAGAAGCCGACGACGCCTTCTACTCGAAAACTACTGCCGTGCAAGGACCGGTTGTACGATCCTAACAAACATTGCGGTGTTTGGCCTCAGGATCAGGACAAACCCTGTACCAGAAGCTTGACGTGTAAAACACATTCACTGACTTTGCGGCGTGCGGTTCAGGGAAGGATCAAAAACTTCGATGAATTGCTTGCTGAACATAGAGAGGCAAAAGAAGCTGCTCTTAGAGCACAAGGCATTGAAGTGAAACCTACTAAGAAAGCCATTCTCAAACAACAACAACTGTTGAAGACTTCTCAGCTCAAAACAGAACCAAATCAACAGTTGATCAGTGATAACAACAACAGTTCTCAACAACAGACTCGAACGCAATTGTTTAGTGAAGCAGACATGAGTTTAGTTCAGTCTCAATCTATTCCAACTAGTGTTAACACAATCAGCAATACTAATAGTTTATTGACATCTGTTGTCTCAACTCCTGCTTCGATGAGCGAAACTGCACGATCGCCTCAAGTTCATCACAATCTTAATCAAATTCATAGTCATCCCAACGGAATGTCTATGTCATGTCACCCAAGACCTGCTGCTGTTTGTTGTCATAATATGCGAAGTGTTGGCCAACAAACTCGACTGAATGGTCGAAGTTTAGACTTGACTTATGCCTCGTTGAGATTATTATTCAATAGTCCTTCAATAGTGTCAAAGATAGCAAACAATTCAAAGTGTTCCTCAGCTTCATCTCCAGTTTCAGTGAAAAGTCCATTACGCAATACAAACCAGACCTATCCTCCGACGAAAAAGCTTTGCGCGTCAATAAAGACCGAGTTTGACTCTGAAAGTGATTCTGTGAGCGATCCCTACAACTTTCCGGATGCAACCAATCCTAACAGTGCTTTCACTTACATTAAGCCAAAGACAACAATAGCTAAATCGACTTCTAATACATCGTCTAAAAAGAAAAAGAAAAGTGATATCAACTCAACTTCAGATCATTCAAGTTTGTTAAGTAATGGTCAACTGTTTCATCTTTCAAATACTAATAAGACAGTTGGGACTAATTCGCCGAAGAAAAATCCTGAGAAGAAAACTAATAGCAATTCTCATACTACTAGTATTTCGACGACTGTTTCAGTTATGAATAACAGTAGTAATAATAACAATACAATTAATTTGAATAATAGCAATAGTGATCAACAGCTTCTTTATTATCCTTCAACTAGTCTTATCAGTGAAGTGCCTCATAGAAACTTAAATGTAAGACAATTAGTCAATAATTTTAGACCACAATTTCCATTTATTTATGATTTATTCTGTAGGATATTCTGTCGAATTCCATTGATTCAAGTAAATCAGACAACGGATCGATTCTACTTAACGGAAGTCTTCTCAGCTATAAAAACAATAGTACTCTCGGGAAGCAGAACAATAATAATACCACAAATACTAAAGGTATTTAATTTCGACCAGTTATTCAATCATTCATTTATTCAATCATTTATCCAATCAATGACCGATTAATACAATTGGTGTTTCTGTTGATAGAATCAATTAACAAGAATACGATATTTTCTGCAACAAAGAATTATAATAGTAACAAATTAGCATTAAATAAAGTTTCAAATCCATCGCTATCTTCTATATCGACCACAATATCAGTTTCTCCACAATCGCGACCAATTCTTCAAAAGCAATCATTGCCTTCAACTCCAGTTAATGCGAGTCAATCTCAAAATGTGTCACAACTTACTCACAACATTCACAACACAACACATACTATATTTATAAAATCTCCCAAACAATCACTTCAGCATCAGTTGACAGCGACAATACCTTCAGCTAAACTACTGTCAAAATCCGATAACTATCCGACTTGAACCTCAGAATTGAATTGAATTGAATTGTAGTATGAAGAACTTGTTTTGTGGAATAACAGAATCACCAAATAGTGCACACATTGAATTGAGTTGAATTTTTTGAATTAAACATAGATTTACTTTTGAATTGTGATAATTTTCGTTTTCTTTAGACAAACTGTTAATTTTTCTTCACTGGTTGTGAAATATTGTTTATTATTGTATTGAAATAGAAGATATGTTACAATTATTTTTGTGCATTCAAAATATCGTAAATTGCTTTACAATTTTTTTGCCCATTAAAGTAATGTATTAACAGATTTTAGTAATATTTTCAGAGAAGACAAAGTTATTAATAAGATTTCATATTTGCTCCAGAAATAACTTCAATTGAATTTAACATTTGATTAATAAAAGTTTATTTGTATAAAGATTATCATTATTAGAATCTCATCGAAAGCATCACATCAACCATTAAATGTTGATTTAAATATTTAATTCATTTTCATTCAGAAATTTTGTAACAAAGTAAATGTCAATATCTATTGAAAAGAAATTAAATAAACTATTTATATAAATATATTTGTAGACTTATCAATCAATGTCTTGTAAACTTCATGAAGGTTTTGGGAGCTTTTTGGTTGAAGTACAATCGCTACGAAAACCTCCTTCACATTGAAACTGACAATCAGTTTGTTATGCCATCAATTTTCGAAACTTCTATTAATGGCTTATCACTATTTGAATCATTAAAAACTTATCACCAGTACTAAGGACACGAGCATACTGCATATAACCTAAATGATTTATTTTTCCTTCATTTGAAGGTAGGGTTTTTACTTTCATATAAGTGTAGATCAATAACAGATTTTATCTGTGAATCGTCGTAGTAGAATTTTATTTCAATTATTAATATTTGATGATTTCACAATCAAATAAAAAACATGCTTTCGATTGAGGAGAAAGTGAATGAAATATTTGTATTATATTTAGTATGACTTATGTGCCTTTAGCGATAAGCTTTTATGAGATTCAAATAGCGATAAACCACTGACAATAGAAGTTTCAAAAGTTGATTCCATATCAAACTGACTGTTGGGTTCAATTGCAACAGAGTTTTGATAGTTATTGTACCAATAGTTGTCAAAAAACATGATTGACTAACTTCCAATGTTGTCTCGCAAGTTTCATAATGTTCTTGAAGTTAGTTATTAAAAGATCGAAATTTGAGATAAACTTAATTAAAAGTTTAATTAAGGAAAAGATATGTAATTAACGATTCTTGAGGTTTAGGCTCTATTAAAAAGTTTATCGGAAGCTTAATTTGATTGAAATTTTGAATGAACTAAATATCTGAAAAGCAATATATAGGACTGGAGGTGAATAGAAGGTCATACTGCTATTAAAGATATATTCGAGAAGATTAAAAGTTGAAAAGGATGGTGAAAAGTTCAAATCGAAGGAATAGTTTTACGAGACAGGCCTAATGAAGTTAAACCTTAAAGAAGCTAATCAAGCATCGAATCAGATGGTTCAGTTTCGACGAAGAAAAACCTAAATAGTGAAATTGCGCACATTTACTGACTATTTATGGCTTAAGCAAATATTTTATTTGCTCATAATAATACTTTAATCATTGAGTACAATTGACAAGTAGGGTGACCACCTCTGGCTTGTCTCATGACGGGACAAAAATATCAAAGGGAAGATCCTTACGTTTTTTGAAGAAAAATATCGCTTTTATTAGTCATTACAAATATTTAGGTTCAAACAATGCATTCTAATATTAAAACATTAAAAATTATCAATCATGGTTGATTTCAAAGGTATATTTTTTTGTCAGAAATAGCATCTTTCAAAAGTTATTCAAAAGTAAAAAATACTGGTTTATATCAGATATAAGTCAAAGCAGAAAAGATTAATTCTATAACTTTTGGTTTTAAATCACAAGTGTTCAAAACATTAAACTGGGTTTCTTAATCCCTTAGCATTTGCAAGACAAATCCAGTGTTTGAATTTCTAAGAAATATTTTTCTAAACACATTTTCCAAAATGAAAGCTAAAAAACGGGACAACTAATTGCCCAGGCAAGAGTTTTTGGTCTGACGGGATTTCTGTCTTTTATCTTTAAAAAGACTGCGTTGTCCCGTCATAAAAGGAACGGGTGGTCACCCTATTGATAAGTTATTTCATAGCATAGAAGCTTTACTGAACAAGAATATGAACTTAAATTCGAAATTCCTGTTAAGAACCAAAAATTGTCTTATTTTTAATTTTCAACTTATATGGAGCTATAACACCGGGACTTTCAATCAATAATATTCATAGTTATTCTAGTTTGAATTCAAAAATAAATATAAAAATGAACGCCTTTTCAGGATTTGAACCAACGTTTCCCCTGATTGCTATAAAATATTAAGATTTTAAGACTTTTTATGCATCAAACTTGATTTAATAGAGAAAAATCAATCAATTTATACGAGAGAACACTTGAATTTTATTGAAGAATTCGTTTGAACATTTAAGACAATAGATATAAAAGATAAAACGCAGACAACAAAAAAGTCAAATCAACTAAAATCTCTGAGAATTTCTATTGGTCGTCCTCGCCGCTAGCCCTCGATTTCTTCAATTTCCTTTTGTGATCTTTATTTTCTTTCCTTTCTCTTTTGTGCCTATTCTTTGGACTCTTCTTTGGTCGCGTTGTGCGTCTTTTCTTCTTTCCGATCGAACTTTTTTTGTTCTTTCGACCTTTTCTTCTTTTTCCTTTTTTATCCTTTCTTTGGCCCTCAACACCACTCACAGAATCACTTCTTTTTCGTACTCTTTCAGAAGCAGGTCTCGAAACCTCTGAAACTTGAGCATCAGAACTGGACTGTTCTGAAAGGCTGTGCTCTGAAGATTGTGCCCTAGTTCCTGATTGAGGAGAACTAGAGTTCGATCGTCGTCTTCTCTTCGATGGACTCGAAGACTGAAAACACCAGTTCGGATCATCACAATTTTCCATTTTCGAAATCTTAGACTATTTTAAGAATTTTGACTGTTCTCTGACTTAACAAGATTCTGAATGAATGACTTAATTTTAGATAACGAAAACTAACGGAAAATGTCGCGTTACCAATGCTATTGTTGTAAATATAGTTTCGATATACTGATTGTTGTATGGGATTTAAGAATTGAATATAAAACATAACTCGTGCATCAACCATGAAAAATTGAATGTATTTCGAGCGACTATGTATTACTAAATATGATATTTAACGAAAGTTCGAATAGAGAAATAGAGAGATGGCATACAAGAACAAACGATATCAATTTGAATTTTTGTCACATTTATAGCGGCACTCAATTGAGTTAAAGAGCTTTCAATGGAGATAAATTTAGCCACTGGTTGTTTGCTCGCGCATTATATTAATATTGCGGTATAATAGTGATACTTTATGCATACATGAAAGTTTGAAAATATTAGCTATTTTTTAGTATCTGACTATAGAAAACTTATTAATTAGTTGCATGTAAAAATCATATTTATGCAAATTCAACTATTGTTGAATTGAAAGATATTTTTATTGAACTCATTCATTATTCATGAAAAAAGTTATCTGATTTTGAGATAAATATCAAACTAATTTTTAAAAACCATATGAATTTAATTGAGTTCTTTAATAAAGAGCTACTGAGAGATTGATTGATTTTTACGTAATCCTATAAGTTTATTCTGGTGCCTGTATTGTCGCGTGCAATACTTTGTGAGGCTTAGCTAAAGTCCATAAGCTAGCCGGATTTTTGTATTACTAACTCAGGCTTTCTAGGTATTGCACGCGATCAAATTCATACAATATCACAGGGAAAATTTTCATGTATTAAACATGATTTCAGGGCTTCCGATGTTTACTTGAGTACAAGATAGCAATACTATTATTGTACTAATATTAACTTTATTTTTGGACTCATCAATGATCAATAGGGCTGTGAAAAATATGTATTTATCCATATATCATATGTGAGATGTTTCAAGTTTCACTGTTCTCCAAATTTTCCAATTTATGTTTATTGTTTTATAGTCTATCAATATTTCAAAACATGAATAATTAACAACTAACCTTATTTCTGTAGATCATTACATAAATTATATTTTTACTACTGTTTATACGATAGTAATCTGGAAAGGAACCGAATGCTCGGATATCTGACACAATATGTGAATAAATACATATTTTTGATAGGCCTAATGATCATATTACAATACTGGAAACTATTAATGATTAAAATTTGAATTACATGATTTGCATAACGCTTGTTTGATAGTCATCTTTTAAGATATAGTCATTTAATGAGTTTAACAAGTTTTAAGTCAAAAGAACAGGAATTAAGAATAGATTTAAAGTTTTATAACTAGTAAGAGTAACCATAAATATTACTAAATTTTCATTAATTCTGAGAATTTGCTAGCTTTGTTCAACTTCATATAAATAAGAGCTTTGTTTAATTAAATTGTTTGAAATATTTGTATAAAGTCAATGTGTGATTGCATAAATTAATTCAGTTTGAGATAGAGCAAAACTTGTTTAACTTTGACATGTAGTTAAGTGGTTTTTAAAAATCAACAATAACTAAGTCATGTTTTTCTATGGGACATTTAAAGTTTTAAAAAAGCACTTAAGTGCATGTCATAGTTAGGCAGGTTTTACTGCAACAAACTAGGATTGAAGGTTTCCTGACTGTACCATTTCTTTCTAGAATGCGGTCGAGCGCTTATTTGCGGCAAGAAATTCAACTTAGTTCTGTGATCGACAGATATCCGTTTCTGATCACTGTATTCGGAAATATTTTTGGCAGAAGATGAAAGATTTAAAGACATGCGCCTCAATGAACGTGTAAATGGTTGTTGTATTTGGTCATCGCCTTTGTCCTTATCTTCATTCTTATCATTATTATCTTTATTAATATTCTTTAGACTTTCCTTCTCTCTCAACTTTTTTCGCATCTCTTGGAGTTTTTGATTCGGATATTTATCTGTGCTCTTAGTATTAATCTTGGATTGTTGATTTGTGCCTAAAACTAGTTTATTCGACAAACCATTACCTGACAGTTTCGATTTGTGATTATCATTCGATTTCTTATAAACTTTTGGTGTCGGAGTTCTTGTAGAAGGAGTCGAATCACTAGACATAGTTTCTGTGGGCTGAGAATTAGCTTTAGTTTTATCTTTCGAAGAATAACTCATTTCTTGAAGTAATCGCAATAAGAGCTGAACATCAGTTTGAGTTCCGATATCACAGTTTTGAGATGAAAAACTGTCTCTATCGGTTTGCACGAAAATTTCTTTAGTTCTAGCTTGTGGTCTGATAGTGGCAACAGGTTGAGGACAACTAGATTCCTGTGACTCTTTGTCAACTAAAAAGTTAGTCTTCTTAATAACAGGTGTTTTCTGAATAGCAGCAATGACTGCCTCTCTTTTTCTTTCAGCCAACTCCCGCTTCTCTTTAATCTGTTTTTGCTCCATCTCATAGTCATTCTTCATTCTCAATCTCTGTTCTCTCACCCTTTTTTCCAGCATTTCTTCTTCGATCCTATTCCTTTCTTCTTCTGCAAGCTTCTTCCTCCGCTTCTCTTCATTTTGTTGAGCCAGAGCTCTTCTATATTCTAATGCTTTGATTCTCTTTTGGTGCAAAGCATTCAAATCAAACTCTGAATTATTAATTCGCAAATATCTTCGAAAATTAGATTCATTAGAAGTTTCATTAGTCATAACAGATTCAGCTCTGGATTCAGGGGCTTTAGAGCTTTCACTAACTGTTGGAGACATTAGTCGATTAGAAAATTGGTTGGTATTTGGCATAAGAAGTGGTGGACAATTGTTATGCAGTTCTTTATTATCCTTGAATGAATACCAATCATCTCTTTCCAACATGTTTTCTCTTTCACGTTCCCAGTAATTATTCCGATTAAATAATTGATCATTATTTCTATACTCGCTTTCAGTTTCTTTGTTCTCAGAATTATAAGTGATTTTGTTATCCTTTTTATGATTTATCTTTGGCTCATCCCAGGCTTCCGATTGACTGATGCCTAGAATTTTAAAAATTTTGTGAATAGAAAAACTCCACAATCGTCTCAAAATATGACTCCTTAAGAAATAGCTACACAACTTATACGGAAGTTATATTAATATAACTCAAACACGAAATTGATATCAAAGTTTATATCAGACTTACCTCCAATTTGAGTCATAAGCTCTAGAATTGCCTGCAGTTGAGTTCTTGTTAGAGTTACAGTCTCAGTTGACTTCTGTTGAAACATTACCTCAAGATTATTATAAAAATTGTTCAAGGATTAAATGGTAAAAAAAATGACAGGTTATTATATGAATGAAATATGAATTATTCTTGAACGGAGAATACACGTATAGAATGTCAGAATAGATTGTATTGATTTTTGAATACGAAACTTAATGTTTGGTATCCATAGAGAAACCATTGAGAGAAACTCTTTGAGTTAGAGAAAAGGTCATTGTTCGGTATGTGCGCTTAAATATGTTTAATTATTACATTTATTAGTTAAACTTGCCTATTGTATACCTGCATCAAATATCTTAGAAAAACTAAAATTTCAGTGTAGATCAAAATTTGTTTCTCTTAGTCGTTGCATTGCTCGCAACAGAACCTCAATGTTAAGTCAAAAGTATTTTATTAATTTTTGAGAAAAAATTTAATTGATTATTAAAAATAAATACAATTTTGATTGCTTAAAAGCGGTTAAAAAGTTAAATTTAAATATATGTATTTTTTTCTCAAAGGTTAACATAATACTCGTCAAATTAAATGTAACATCTCCATTAAATTCAATTTTATTTTCCTCAAAACATGAACAAGATCTACACAAAAGTTTTTTTTATGGAAGATTATACACAAATTGAATATTTCGTTTTAACGCTAACATTCAGTTAATCTAATTTATAAAGTTTTAACAAGTCGTAAAAGATGAGTAGAAATTTCAGGGCCATTTCAGTAATACAAAAGAGCTATCTTAATTGAATATTTATTTATTTTGGAGTTAAGATTTAGAAATTTGTTAGATGTTCATTTGCATAATAGTAATACTTAGCCATCGATTGAATTTGAAAGCTACATTCTCCAAATAACCAACTTTTATGAACCCTAGCTTCTCGTGAAATGCGATACTATTTTCATGTTCTGAGCATATTTTTGCGACTATAACTTTAAAGCCATTATTTTTTGCTTTTAAGACTAAATCCTTCATAATAGCAGTTCCGATACCAGAGCCGAGGCAATTTTGTTGAATATAAATAGAGTTTTCAACACAAAATCGATAAGCACTTCTCTCTTGAAACTTGCATAGCGAACCCCAGCCTACGACCTGTCCATCAATTTCCGCTACGACTACAGGAAAACCATTTTCAATAAGTGTCTTAAACCATTCTTTCCTATCATCTAATGCTTCGGGAATTTCTTGAAACGAAACCGTTGTGTTAATAACATAATAGTTGTAAATGTGATTGATCACATTTAGATCATTTTCGGTAGCATCTCGAATCTTCATCGTAATTTCTAGGATTATTTTATGAAATATTTTATTAAATCAACATTCAGTCTATTTCTATTTAAACATCTGTGTCAATAGAATGATTGTTTTTAGTAGTAAAAGCCCTGTAAATAATTGATAATTTTTTTATCTCAATGTGATACAAGCGTTATTGATGTTTCAATGTCATATTCTTATAGTAGAAATTTGTCGGTCATAGCGTCAAATTAGATAAACTTTCTGATCATCACATACTTTCTCAACATGAGTTCCCAAATATTGATTTAATGTATATACAAATAAACTAATATAACGCTTGAACTAATTTCAGAGTATTTGGAACATCGAAAGGCTTTATAATAAAATGGAAAACCACCAAATCAACCTAGTCTGGAAATAAACTTCGAGCATTAAATATTGACTTAAGAATGCTTCTATAAAGAGAATACAGAAAAGTTTTCATTTTTAAAATATAGTATCAGATATACTAATGTGATTTTTGGGAAAAAGCATCCAAATCAGTTTGTAGTAGGATTAGAAAATTATAAATAATTTATTTTTCATATAAATTGCTTTATGAATATGACTAGAAATGCTGCTTTTCTCAAGTTAATGGACAAACTTTTTGACTGTATTTTTCATATGAACTATCTAATATATAAATACTTTTAGTGCAAAAATAAATTTTTTGTATTAAAAGTATTCACATATTACATATTTTATATGAAAAAATACAGTTAAAAAGTTTTCCATTAACTTGAGATGCATTTTAAGTCATATTCTTGTATGAGTTTACATAAAAAACCATAGCTTTCTAATTTATATACAAAAGATTTGGATGGTTTCTTTTTAAAAATCATATTAATATATGCGATACTATATTTTAAAAATATAATGAAAATGTTTCTGCATTTTCTTTAGAGAAGCACGCATATTAAGCTTAATTTTTAGATACGTGAAAGAAGCTAGCTTTCACATCTTTTATACGCTATAAAAACTTGACAATGTAACGATTTCTATGCCTAGACTTTTAAATAGAATCATTCTATGAAATAGGTCTTATGTGCCATCAATTTATCTTAGTTGACATAGTAGGAAGTTAATTATCTGCCTCTTTCATAAATTTTCGACTCTCTCAATATAACCGAAAAGATATTAATATAACCTAATTTATCGCATTAGGAAGTCATTCAATTACTTTAATAAATTTTAAAATTGTTTTGTCTTATAAATGCTTTTTTCTTATTTAAAAATTTGGTTTAAATTCTAAATAGCATTAGTCTTCGGTGATTTACTTAACTATGAAAATGATGATAGACTCATTAGTGATAATGACTGTAATTTAAAGAACATATTGAATGACAAAATAACTATTACTGAGAAAATAGAATCTCAAGAAACTAATCAAACAAAGGATTGCGTGATTGCTCCTGAAGGCTGAGTGATTGCGAACTATAAGTGATTATGGTTTATGAGGATCCGCCAAGTAGAGTGCAATATATGAATGTATAATACAAGCCATTCTTAGAATCGCTATATTATGTCAGGCTAAGTTAGGAATGGACAACACTTGTGTTTGAAAGTTTGTCTCAAAGAAGTGCACAAATAAAAGTTTTTTTCTAAAGGAACACAAGACCAATTTTAATATAAAATGTATGAGTCACATAAGAGTTTTATCAAACTTTTCAAGACTTCTAGTCTCATAATCTAATCTCGTAGTACAAACTTTTTTCATTCATTATTATTAATTATGAATTTGTTTCATGACTTATTTTGATTTCACTTTTCAGACTAAACATTATTTTTGATTTAACCAATTTGTTCAAACTCTGAATCCAGACTTAGAGATAAGTTTGAAAAAGTTTGGAAAAGCAAAAATCATGTCTTGGCTAAAGTTCAAAACTAAGTTGACTTTAAGTCTTTTAGAAAAATAAGTTTTAATTTGTGCACTTCTTTGGGACAAGCTTTCAATATAAAAGTAGTCGTTGCTGCTGTTCATGTATCTTTCGGTTATATCGATATGCGCCTTGATGAACAAGGCCACAAATAATGGTGTGCACTCCAGAAAGACTGTTAGCACTGACTCAATATAAAGATATAAGCCTAGATCATATCAAATATTTTATTATTGATAATTTTCAGTACAAGATTTCATAATTCGCAAAACATGTTCAAATTTACTTTTTTCATTGATTCTGATCTGATATGCTTGCGTTGGTTGAATCAATTTTATGCAACAAGTATGTAATGACATGTGACTCGTGTAACCACATCTGATGCTGTGAGACAGTTGGGCAACATGTTTATGAAAACCTTTTAGCAGTCACACTAAACCTACTCTTCATTGATGTCTGTAATACTAATGTGATCTTCAAGGCAAGAATCCGAAATTATATCATTTGTTGACAAATATTGAGTTGACTGAAGCAATGATTTTTGTTAATACTGCTGAACGCTGTATTTGATTGAAATTCCCAATGGACTTAATCTTTCTTAACAGAACAAGAAATTTTGTTGCTTAGTTATCAACTGATCAAAAATTGCAGCAGACATATTTTAGTAGTCACTAAGATGTTTGATGGCAGCATTGATTTCGAAAGAGTCCATCTTGTAGTCAGTCATATGCCTGATAGTTATCTTCATTGTGTAGGTCCCACCGGAGAGTTCGGGGCCAAAGGATTTGCTGCTCCTTTGTTTGTGATCACGTCAATTCTATAGTTTTCGAAGAAGTAAGGTAGAATTCGGCATTGAAACTGTCAAATTATCCAAGAGAATAGTCGTGATATAACAAGTTTCCAGCAGTTATTTAGTTCTCGTATATAAATTATACGTTTTGTTAATTGTTAATTTGTTTAAATGACTGCAATTTGAATATTTGAATGCTTGATTTTTCTAATCATAGCTTATGTTCATCTCTTAATACAGGGGACCATTAATAAACGAATTGCATTGAAAAATGATTGCAAAGTATTTAAAACAAGAATAGTAAATTAATTTGATTACTTCAAGCGTCCAATCATAAGTTTTTTACTTATTAGTTTTTGTCTTTACTTTATTCATATAAGAGTTTATACAGAGTTAAAAACTTTTAAAAATCCTTTGTTCTCTCAAATAGTTTTAAAGTGGAAATTTTATGATACAACACATAGAATAGATATATTTCTTTCATATAAATTAATCTTCAAAAATTTCTGACTGAGTCTCAAAATAATCTTAACAGTCTATGTCATAATAAAAAATATCTAGAAATTTGATGTGAGTGCAAAGGCTAAACTTTAGTAACTTGATTAGCCTGATTTACATGATCGATGACATTATCAATTTGTTCATTCTTACAATAAGGTCCATCATAGCAAGCTTTTTCTAAATGATCTTTATTTTCAGGCAGTTTTTCTTCTTCATTATCTTTTCTGGATTTGACATATTTACAGACTTTGATACCAATAAAAACAAGCCAAAGTGGTTGACCAGTTATGAGAAGTTGAGCGATACAGGGAACACTCGCAATATCTGCGTCTGGTTGTTGTAGGGACAGCAACAATAGTATGAAAGCTATGCCTCCGTTCTGATAAGCAGTTTCGATTGATATCGCAATGATTTGTGGTCTTTTCATACCAAAGAGAGCAGCAATAATAGCACCTAAACTGTAACCACAAATTGCCACTAAGGCTCCTGATATGACAATAGGCCATGTGAACATTATAAATATGTGATTATACAGTATTGAACTTCCTACTATTCCAAAGATAACAACTACTATAGTGAATGGCCTAATAATTTTCTGGGATATTTCAGCCCACTTCGGTTTGTACTGTCTGATTACAATCCCCATCAGCATTGGAAAAGTTAGTGATACGAGTGATGTGAGCAAATTAAAATATGGTATCTTTATGTTGCCTGAACTGAATAGTGTCTGCCCCAACGTAAACAACCAAAAAGGCATCATCACTATAAGAAATTTTCATACTTTAAGTTAAGGACTTTTCAAGCAATTCATTAGTTCAATATAAGTGCTATGTAGACTCGATTACAGTATTAGTAGTATTTTTGCTAATGAGTGCACTTTCTATCAAATGTTCGAATGTACAAAATTGACTTCTCTCACATTCCTGCAGAACGTGCAGACCTGACATAAGATACACTTTAAAAATAGCAGAAATTTAGGTTAAACAAGCATTGATGTGTGCGCGTGTAAACTAAATTTTGAGGTAAAGTGAATTTATGTGTGCACGTTCTCCAAGAATAAGTGAAAAGGACAACATTTACTAAGTTATTAGTGAACGTGATTCGCAACAATACATTTTAGTTGAAGCTGAAATAATGCTATGAACATACCTAATGCAGCGATAGTGCTTATAAAAGTCATGGTAATGCTCAGATTAACGTCTCCATTAAATAATAAAGTCCAGAAGTTGCTTGAATTTCCACCAGGAGAGCAGCCAAGCGTAAAAAGGCCAAGACGCAAACTTATATTATCCAACAAAAGCCACCCAATTAAATACGAGGCCTATTCAATAGTTATTATATATTGAAATGACATTGAATCTCAAAAATAATAAATTTTGATTAGTTTTAAACAATTTAAATTAGTTTATAAAATGCCATAATTTACTTGTTGGCTCTCAAATCAGAACAATACAATTTTATTACACAAAAGAATTGCCCACTTCCTAACAATTGAAGATAGAGAAAAGTTTTCATTTTCTTCAATTGCATGTTAACAATACATTTCTTTATAGTATGTCTCATAATATTGTCAAATGCATTCAAATTCATTCAAATGGCAAATGAATACAAATACTCAATTGAGATCATTTGTTCATGAAGAGGTTTACTTTTAATGAAAACTATTTCGATTCGAAGCTAATTGAAAAAAGTATAGAATTGTTGTGATAACATATTTTTCGGAAGAATGGCACAGTTTTTATTTTCATAATGAGATAATGTAATCATGACATACAAAAGCTTGATTGTAATTTCACAATAATATATTTACTTAATTAGTTATTCTTTACTAAATACAATCAAGTTCTCTTTCAATTTGAGTCCAGCTTTTTTGACAGAAAGCACTAAATTCTTACTTTCAACTAATCGTAGGCAACTTTTATAGGAAAGCATAATTCAAAAGTTGAAAGGCGAGAGGATCAACTTTGTCGAGGGAGTATTAAGTTATCTTACTCTAAGATATTTTTGACTTATAACAAAATTTAAAAGTCATGTCGTTCAAATATAGAAAATACAATTCTCACCAAATTTATAAAGGTTAGGTTTAGATTAGGTTTAGTCAATAGTTTAGAACTTGATTTTATGATAGATAAGTCATATAAAAGTTTAAAAAATCACTTACTAATGGCATAATAGTGAACTGACACACGAAACCTATGAGAGGTCCGATGGGTGTCTTCAGTGCCTTTTTCACTATTTGAAAATCGAGATGACAGCCCATATTGACATAGTTAATAGTGACAAGTGAAATGATAATAACACCAAACACGGCATCGAAGATCGATGTTTTTCTAATTACACTCACTGAATAATTGGGCAAAGTTTGAACTAAAGTCTCATTTCTATAGACTTCAAACGTTATGTTGGAATAGCCAAGAAATAAACCTTGAATTTTAAAATATGATGAGAAAACTTTGGTTTGGTTAACATTAAAATAGTATATCTTTTCCCCAACGATGTCGAGTACTTTTCTTGGGTGTTGGGCATTCTGAATTGATTGAAGTTTGAGCTCAAATTGGTTGTCGTTCTGATGATGAGTTGAGTTGTTTAGTAGAGTTATATTGAAATCTACTTGTTTAGTTTGCCACGGATTTAAGTCTCGAACTGATGGTGGATTAAATGAGATCTCAAACTGATAGGAATCAGATTTGAAAAAGTGGAAATAAACAAAAACTAATATTAAATAAACCTTTGTCATGATCATGAGCAGTATAACTGTATAACTGGTTAATTTAAACGCTAATTCTTAGGCATACTTTTCTAAGTGTACAACACGTTGATGACGACACTCAATTTAATTATTTATTCAAGAGAAGTCGAAGGACTTCTTCATTTATATCAATCATTAAATCTGATATTCAGAAGAAAATAATATATATATATTTTAAAAACACATTAAGCTTCGAAGTTTTACTCACATAAAAGTTAGATTTTAATGTTTTAACGCGTCTTATCTTAAACTTAGCTAAACTTAGGTTTGAGTCTTTTAATAGTTTGAAAACCAGTTGAGAGCAAGTTTATATATTTAAGCGTTTATACGTTTACTATGCATTGAATAATATAAATAAAGTTAAACAATAATTCTGTGATAACCTTGGATTTCATCATAATTTTCATTGGAATTTAATTATTTGAACTAAGTTGGCATTGAAAATAGAGGGAAAGTTTCAAACCACAATAATATAGAGGATATACATGAAGTTCATTAAACTTAATTTAATCAAACCACTTGTCAGTTGTTTGTTTCCGAAAACCTATTTTTATACTTATTACCCAAATTCTCTGATCAAGAGTGAAACTTCATTTTCAACAAGCTTATCAAAAACGTACAAAATGAGAGTTAGAAAAATTTATTTATATTTCACAGCTAATCAACTTTAAATAGGAAATAAAGCGTTTAATTCAAACTTAAATAATGCTCATTTCAATAGTTTGATGGCTAACAGGAACTTCACCCAAACATTGTGTTAATCAAGTTTTAGATCAAAGAAAAATATATAATTTAATATTATTTGCTTGTCAATTACAATATTATTGTTTTTGATCAATCAACAACAATTTTGAAGAATTGATATAATATGTTATGAAATAATAGATTGAAAGAAATAGTTTGTGTAACTTAATGTATTCAATACTATATAACTTGAAATCAGTAACTCTGATTCCCAAAACGTTCAAGACTATTGATTCTGTAGCTTCACGTGAGCTATGAATACACTATAAAATGACTGCTCACTGCAATTCATGAATACATGAGTTTTTCTAATCTAGATTTTTGCGCTCATGTTCCCATGTCATCCTAAAGGATATTGAAGAGTGCGGCCTTTCTTTATAGTCTTGAAGTCTTGTAAACATGAGTTTGAAGAAAAAATGTTATTAATATTTACAAAACCTGATATAACAGTTGGCAATAACGTTTTTAAGAATTTAATAAAATAACAACAAACTGATGAAAGCAGAAAATAATGCCACCAAATGTATGCTTCCTCTTCTATTAGCGCTGTTGTTAGCTTTATAAATCAAAACAATCATTCAATTAGATTTTCAAGTTATCAATATCTAATACAGTCTGACCCCGATTTTGGCAACTCGTCGCACTATGAGATGCCAAAATCTAGTTTTACCAAAATCCAAATATGGAAAATTGTTCTCAATCATAAAAGGCCTTAGTTATAAATATTAACTATTTTTCCAATGAACTTTTTAAATGATCAAATGCTTCTTTTGAAATAAGACCAAAATTATTAAAAGTTTAAATTAGAAAATTCATGAAATTAAATTTCTAGTCCTAAATTTGCCAGAATCGGGGACAGACTGTACAGGTTTATAAAACAGGTTTACCTCTTCTTCTTCTTATACTTATCCTGTCCTCTAATGTCGTATTAATGGGCGAATTACTCCTAACATATTGCTCAACAATATCATAAATTTTCAGATCTGACGGCAATTTCAACGAAAATGCATCTGATCTAATTTCAATACTTTTCGGCATTAATACTTCATAAAAGTCTGTATCATCGAGTTGAACGTAATTTTCTGTTGGGCAACGCGTGCATTTGACGAGAAGATCAGTGATTCTCTGATTGGGAGGCTTTGAAAGATCATAAACTACTTTGATTCCCGAAACTTGCAGTAACTGGAAGGACGAATCATCTTGTTCATACTTTGATACATAATCTTCCAGTAAGTCTCTTATTGTTTTACCACTTAATATATATATTTCAATAAAATCCATGTCCATTGAGTTTGCGTTTAAGACTCGATCTAAACTAACTTTAGTTATAAAATATTGTTTTTTGTCGATACTGCCGATTGAATTTGAAATGATTTGGCCATTGACTAAAGCGATGACGTGACGTACTTGATTGATCTTACTTTTCAACAATTGATTTCCATTTTCTTCGATGAATGTTTTGACAAGATCGTCATATTTATAACTGTTGAGGCGATGAAAAACCAGAGAGTCTGCCATCACATTCCCTAAGTTACATTCTTGAACAGTACAAAGAGACCCATTGAGGAAAACATTTGTGGTTCCAATTACTAACTTTTGTTGGTACTTGTCAATCAGTGTTCTTGTGTTGTTATCTAATGTTAAAATTGTTAAGAACGAACAATTTTAGAGTTAAGAATCAACAATTTTATCTAATAGACAATTTTGTTTTATTGTTAATTTCATGAGCAACCCTTCAAACATTTAAATGCTTTGAAGCTAAAAATATAACAAGTTTTTCATAAACTTTTTTATATGTTTTGTGTTTCATCCAATTTCCCAAAATTTAAAAATACTAGAAATAAAAAAGTTAATTGAAAAAGGGTTTCATGCGAGAAATTCACAGAGCTGTAAAGTTTTCAAATTAAGTTTATAAAAGTAATAAAGATGATGATCATTTTTGAACATATGTACTGCTCATGAATAGTCGTTAATAAGAGATACGATTATTCATTGTTGAAGGAGATGGTAAGTAATGTATTTTTTCTGGTCCAACAATTAAAGCTTCACCACTAAGCAATAGCACTTCTTGGACATATATAAGTCTTTTTGTAAGGAAAATTTTTCATTGTTGAGCAATTTTATTTTGACAGGGTTGCAAGTCAAGCACACGCTTTGATCCATGAAAAATTATTTGCCTCTAATGGTACTTATGGAAAGCACTATTGAATACATGAGCATTGTTTAGCGCGCCAACACTGAAAGGCAACTTTGGAGCAAATTCAGAAAAGCTATGAAATCATTTGCTTTGAGCGAGTGGCTTTATCAACTCAAACAATTGTTAAATTGAATATTTTATTTTCAATTCTATATCTCAGCTTAGATCTACTTAGAAATCATTCGTTGAAGATGTATGATTGTATCTAAAACTTAGTCATTTTGTACGAAAAATATTTGTTAGTTCTCTCATTCAAAGTTTATTTAGATTAAGTTCAATTTGGCTCAAAGAGAACTTAAACTAATTCAATATATCATTTACTTTACGAGAAGTACTAATATAAACATTAAATAAATCTGAAGTCTAACTTTTGATTATTTTTGAATGCACTCAACGATTAATGAATCGAAAAGTATCTGAAAACTAGTCAACTTGTTTCAATTTTTTCTTAAAGAAGAGCTGCCAAATCAACTAATGATAAGTAGTTAAGTGCAGTCAATTATTCTTATCTAAAACATAACACTATGCTATAAAAGTCATAAATTACTTATAAAACTATGAAAGCACTCTAAATAATGAAAGCACAAAAAACAGTTAACATATTGAATGTCTTACCGGATTCAATACTATTATCTAATTTTATTAGAACTCCTTCATTAGATTTTATCAGTCCTTTTCGATCGAAACTTAATGAAATTCTTCCAATCGATTTACCAAAGACATCAGCAGTTGCCACAATTACATTCCCAGAATTTGTATTAACCACAAAATCTGGATAGCTACTAGATTTCCTTTCTTTCAATTGAGACAAGCTTTTAGACGAAGCATAACCTCCTATCACTACGTCAACATTGGACACATTCGATGCTATCTCCTTGAAATAGTCGTCATCTCCACTACCGATGGCTATTATAATATCAATGCCTTCTTTTCTTAGATTTTCAGCTTCTTCTTGAAGACACTTAACAGGATCGCTAATTTTAAGCAAATCGAAAGCATGATTAGGTCGATCAGGTTTTTGAGAATTAACATTAACACGATTGGGATGTTCAGTGAAGCCTATAATTGCGACTCTACGATTCCTTATTAGAAGTCTAGTAGACCTTCTAATACTTGAGTAGAAATTACTTATATACTTAGTGTCGACATCAACATTGCACGAAACAATACGGGATACGAGTGACACTTCACTTATAAATTGAGTCACATTTTCATAACTGTTTACATCTTTAGAGCCTGTTTTAAAATCCTCCAATGCGTAATCACTTAATCCAAGTGTGATCACATCGAATTGGAGTTCACGCATAAAATCGATTACAACCTTTGACCCAAAATGATTGAACCAAGAACCTCCTAAATTGCCGCCAACGTCAACGAATAATATATGCTCTCTAGCTCTGAATTCTCGAATCTATGATCAAAGGTGGATATTATTTCTGAATTAGTTTGATAACCGAATACTAATTCAATAGAATAATGTGTAAAAGTTTTGCAATATAATTACACAATATAAAAATATTGCTCTAATCATAGCTTCTAATGTTTGCAAAAACTCAAGGTAGTTCCAAACAAATCATCAACATGTTCATGCTAGGATTACTTTACTTACTTTTACGTCTAATTTTATGGTCATTACTTGCAACGTTATGGTTCTAATAAAATCTTACTGTTATTTAATTAGATTACAGGCTAAAAGTAAAAAGCAAAATTGTCAACCTTGAATTACTTGTGTGAAACGCATTTGAACATGCATTAAGATTGATAGTCTTAAAATTGAATCAAATCATTACTTATTAATGATACCAATAGTAATGCTAGAATTGACTGTACTTCAATCAAATAATTAAATCAAATATTAGATTATAGCTAACTGTCTACTAATTTAGATTAATTTTTTTTCAAATAGATAGGATTGAAATGGATATTTGAGACTGACAACTATCATACCTGAATTGATAATATGAAAGACTGAAGTGCTAATTTCACACTTGGGTATAATTCTTTAATTCTCAAATCAAAGTTAAACAAACAAACAAACACCGAAATGTTTGAATGGCAATAAATAATAGCTAACAGTTTTCTCTATTCAGGAAATTTTCAGTCCATGCCGTAAAGTAAATATTTAGATTTCATCAAAAACTTACAATATGTTCTTTACTTTTAGTTGAAACATGCAAAACTTGAAAGTTTATAACTGTTCATACCTTTGATACTATCCTATCCGCTCCTCCAATGCATTCTTTAGGATCACTGTTGAGATCACACAAACTGTTATCATCTTTAACTCCAGCAAATGCAGATAAAAGATCATTTGCGTGAATTATTGTCAATCGATAATCACTAGAATCAAATGCATTTATAACTAAAACATATGAATAACTGATAAAGCATACAACAAAATACAAGCTGTGATGCATTGTCAAAAAATGCAATAATAACTCATATTAATTCCATACAACAGAAAGCGTTGAACATTACGTTGAAAAGTTCGTAATGTTAACCAAACAAATTAGTTATGAGAACTAACAGTATGTTATGAGTAGAGAGAGTTAGTTCTTAAAAGATAGCTCTAATAAGTAGACAAAGTTCTCATAACTATTGGAAGAGTAGAATTATGCAAAGCACACAAAAATGGCAAACGAAGGTCACATTCAGTGGAGTGTCTTATCATTCGGAGTTTCATTGCGCTGACTTGCCATCATTGCGATCATTACGATCATTCACAAGCGTTTGCCCTTTTTCTATCCTAAGCATTGGCCCATATTTGTTGTGATGTATACTTAGTTGAGACTATTTTTGCCGCTCCCCTACACCTAAACAGATCTTAAATTTGTTGCAATACACCCAACGCTACATCATTACAAACTTGCTCCGGAACTCCCGAAACATTAGATTCACTCAATGCTGATCTCATGATAATAATTGTTTAAAAGTCGTTTCGAGATAGCCTAATGGCAAATGGAAGCTCTAAAAACTAGTAATGATATTTTTTTTACTATGTTATTAAAGTACTAAATCTTTCCAAACATTCTTCTCATATAAACATTTATCTTCAATTATTTGATATGTTTTTGCTGAAAATGCATTAATTTTCTTAATATTATGTTAGTTTGATATCAGAAAACTATATTTAATAAATAGAATGCAGTTTTAAAAGCTTTTAGGCATTATTTAGCATATAAAATAATGACACGAGAATATTTGTCTTCAATGAACATTAGAACTCAATAAAAAGACTACTATCATTAGTATTCATTGCGTGTATCGATGCTTTAATATTATGCTAACAAAACTTCCAAAACTTTATGCAACAGTTTTCTGGTTAATTAAATATTAATTTTGCAGAAGAAATTGAATTTTAATTGAAAAGTTGAATAATTACTTGGCAAATAATTAGAATAAAGTGAAATGTGGCGTTTTGGGTGGATTTATGTTACACAAATGTTTATGTTGCTTCAGTTTACTAATTGGATGTGTGTGGGCTTTCATCTTAATCAATGTTCTACTAGTATTTGACAATCTTATATTCATTTGTTAGTTTCGCTACTATCTTTCAATAAATAAAACTTTGCTTATCGACAAATCTTTAAATAAATATCCTTGTCACATACCAAATTTCGGTTTGATTAAGTTTGATGTAAATTTATTCGTATTTATTCGCTTCAGACTAAAAATAAACCAAAAGAAAAGTAACAGAAAATTAATGAGATTATTAATTACCTCGCTCTTATTTATGTTTTGTCTTAATACCAATCGGAATATCGGGTGTTTCTGTGAGTCATTATTATTAAATTCAATTGTCGTTCATGTGAACTTAGAAAAGGATATTCATAGAATTATGGATACATTAGCGGAAATCAGCTTGATTTATATTTGCTTTTCAGTATAATTTAGTCGATCTTCAATCTATATAAAGGATTATTTACCGACAAAATAAAGCTTAATGAATTCAAGAGTGATCTGATAGTTTAATTCATATAATAAATCATGTTTTCTAACTACAACATTCAATTAGATAACTCCTCAACAATGTTCAGATTGATCTCAATTTTCATAATTTGTGAGTAAAACTTAATGCATTTGCCGAGATTTGCACTTTTGATTTAGTATTATATCGTATAAATGAGTTAATGTCAAATTGCGATGAATCAACTCTTGCATTTATATTCAATTTAAATTTTTAATTCAAGCCTATAGTTTAGAAGATGCAAAGGCAAATGTAATTTAAAACTATGTCCGCCTCTGTACTTTGCGAAATTTAATTGCCATGTCCTCAAAGTTTGAGCAAAATGAATCGAAAAGTTTTATTTTTATTCATACACTTAGAAATTATTACTCTAGTTAATATTTATAGCTCCTAAACTATTTTCTAGAATGTACTTTTCTTAGGTAAGTTCAATGTACAATCCAATACAAGAAAATTTGACACCTATGTATTTCATGTGTCAATAATGTTCACGACTGACCCTTTAGACTCTCCACTCCTAAGACTAAACACATTTGAAAAAACAGTTTTACTTTCTTGTTTTAGATTTTATTTGACTTTGAAGTCATTCTATTTTATTGAATTTAGACAATGAGAAAATCTTATTCAATTAATCAATTTAAAAGCCTTTAATATTTAACTTTCACAGTGTTAGTGTACCCGACTACTTATAAGATAGAGCTAGGTTCGCATATATTTTTGACAATATTTTTCTTTTTTAATACCAAGATATTACTTTTCCTTCAATTTTTTTTCATTCGAAAAACTCGCTTTACTGCATCTTTACCCGAATATTGTTTCAAATCACTCTCATATTTTAGCTAAGATCAATAGAAAATAGTAATAAACTATAAGCTAAAGATAGGTCTGCCTTTATTTTTATTGCCCTTACCTTAACTTTACTGAAATATGAGTGAGATTTGCAACAATATTCGGGTAAAAACAGTAAAGCGAGTTCTTCGAATGAAAAAGATCAAAGAAAAAAGTATGATTTTAATAAAAAAAAGAAAGAAAATGTTAAAAGTGTACGCAAACCCGAACCTATTCTGTTGGTAGTCCAGTACAATGACCACTAGATCACCAAGATTGCAGCCTAATAGTCTTTTAAATTGATTGATTGAATAGGATTTTCACATTATATTTAAATTCAATAAAATAAAATGGCATCAAAGTCAAATAAAATCAAAACGAGAAAATAAAACTGTTTTATCTTAGTATGAAGGGTCAATCGCGGACAATATTGACACATAAAACATTTAGGTATTAAATTTTCTTGTATTGAGTTATACATTGAAGAACTTGGCTGAATAAAGTACATTTTAAAAAATAGCCTAGACTCGTAAACACGAAAAATTTTGAGACACAGCGCGTTAGACTTGCATTGAAGTTTGTTTGATTCGTCCAAATTTTTAGTGCAATTGATGGCATCGATTGGTTGTTATAGCAGTAAAGTGAAAGATTGCTCGTATGATTTAGAATGGAAAGAAATGGAACGCAAACAGCCATTTCCAAGCGATGTAATTGTCGGAGGCTATGATGTCGATAACCAGCCCTTATATCCATGCAGAGCTTCTCATAGAAACAATCCTGGAATACCGGGAAAGGCATCATCGACTTTAGGATGTCATGTATCTTATGGGGGATCAGAGCACTCCAAAAGCTATTTTCAGGTCTTGACAAATCCAAATAATGTGAAGCTGGAGTGGAAACCACTGACTGATCCGACGGTTTTGCCTAAAAACGCAGTTAGAGCTGGACTTACTGTAAGAGATGAACAACAACATATCGGAAGATGCCTGATTAAAATTGGCAAAGAGACCTCATTGGTTGTCGGCAAAGTTCACAAAATGTCAAAGGGATATCCTCTTTATTTTCCGTTTGAAGGCGGAGAAATTACGTGTTGGCAGTACGAGATACTTACTTGTGCTTAATCTTCACTCTCTTATTAATTTCATTTCTACTCTTAATTCTAAATACTTTTCTTTTCACTATAAGTTTATACCTCTATTTTTCAAAGTTAATCCTAAACTTTTATCAGCTTTGTTATGGAAACTCAAAGCTTAGCTAAACTATTCTATGTTCAGTAACTTTTAATTTGCTTAATAAGTGTTTGAACTTTGATTTTTAATAGAAACTTTCGAAAAGTTACCTCATTAATATTCAGACTTACATGAAACAATGAACGATTGTATTTATTCTTATGACTTGTATGACTTTTCAATTTGGATTTTCTCAATTTTTCTCGAGTACAGTTAACTATTAAAGTAAAAACCTATTCAAAACAATTATGATAGTATATCTTCGTTTTATTAAGTTAGGTTAGGTTAGGTTTTTATCTTAACAGTTGACTCCTATGAGACAGTTACTGACAGTTATTGGCATATAAGTCAATATTTCAGTTCAATGGTCCTAATAAACAAGGTTTGTGAAACTCATATAACTTAAAAGATAAGTTTTATATACTATTTAATTTTATGTGGTATGCAATGCAATGACTCACACACCGCTAAATTAATGTATAAACGATGTCTAATTGTTTAAGACAAACTTTGTAATAAATAAGGCAAAGCTAGGCCTGTATTTATTACTGAAGGGAGTTTTTTGATACACGTACTAGATGTAGTTATAGTAATAAAAACTTGTCAAACTTTTACATTTAAGTTTTCGTTCTCTAAACGAATGCATAATATGATGAAATGCTATTGATTCCTTTATTTCGAACTATGTTATAATTAATTGCATTTATTTTATTAAACTTCTCAACCATTTATAACTGCCACTAAATTAAATATTAATTTATAACAACTTCTGCTTATTAGTTATTGTTATAATTGTTATTAATAAACAAATGGACTGTAAGAACTATTTCTTATTACTTCTGTTAATTAATATTATAATTGAAATAAAATTTATTTAACAAATGATTGAATCATTTGAAGCGATTGCCGAAGAAGTACAAGAAATGAACTTGAATGATGACCAGAAAGAAAATAGTTCGGACATTACGGATGCCCGAACTTTCTTTAAGTATAGATATTAATTTCATTTGTAATTATTTAGTTACCATTAATTAAATACTATTAACTTAGTTTTGGCAACAATTCGACTACTTCTTCGTCAGCTTGCGGCGTGCTTAATATACACGAAGACTCAATTGATTACGATATGAAGCACTTGAAGCGTGGAAAGTGTGTTATATTGAATCACGAGAACTTTTCAGACACAACTAAATGCCCAAAAAGAAATGGAAGTACTGCTGACGCTAATGCACTTTATTGCTGCTTTCGAGACATTGGATTCGATGTTCATATGTATAGCGATTACACATGCAAACAGATCATGAAGTTGTTCTATGAAAGTATGTCTTAATTGTTCATAGACTTGTCTCTAATCGCATTGTTATGCTTAGTCTCTAAACAAGATCACAGTAACAGCGATTGTTTTGTTTGTTGCATTTTAACCCACGGGGAGTCGAACCATCTTTGGGCTAAAGACGAAAAGTATATCCTCGACATGGTTATTAGCTTTTTTACTGGAGATAAAATCAGATCATTGGCTGGTAAACCAAAAATATTTATCATCCAGGTTTGGAAATAATTCTTTCATTTAATAATAAAATCATAAATCTGTAAAATGATGTTACCTTAAGGCTTGTCGAGGATATGAGTTCGACGATGGCGTGTGCCTTAAAGTTAAAGACGTTGTTGACAGCGGACACAAAGTGATGAAAATTCCAATCTACGCGGATTTCTTGATCGCATACTCAACAATGTCAGGGTATCTGAAAAAGTTACTTAGATGATAGACAAGTCTGAGGAGTTACTAAAGTATAGAAATATTTATTAATAGATTCTATTCATGGAGAAATCCAAGTGCCGGATCGTGGTTTATAACTCATTTGACATCTATTTTAAACCAATATCACAAACAACTGGACTTCCTATCAATGTTGACTATTGTTAATCAACGAATCGCTTACTATAAAGAATCTAATTGTGCCATGCCAGAAATGCATAGCAAGAAACAAGTGCCTTGTATTACGCATACCTTAACGCGTAGAATATTCTTCACTCCTAAAGATGACGATATTTAATGATCTAATGAACTGAACAAATATATTTTAATCACCATTTTAATCATAATTATTTTCTACAAATTTCTATGAATTGTGTAATTTTAAATTAAATAAATGATAAATAAATGATAAATAAATGATAAGTCAATAAACAGAGAATGTTTTGAACAGTTTCAACTGAATGTATGTATAAAAGAATTGCTGAACAGTGCTTCGAAGATGATTTGAAAAATGAATAATTATTTTTGTTTAGCCTTCTTTTTGACTTTGCTAGTGGGAAGTGGTCCTAATTTGAAGATAGTGTGACATGTCGAACAGATGGGACTAAAGGAACAAAATATAGATAAGCAGACAGAACAGACAAAACCAACTTCAATCAGATTTCTGTGGCAAAAGCAGGCCGCCTGATGCGACACTTTCTTCCTCTGTGGTAACACTAGTTTGGTTCTAGTCTCAAAGTCTGGTAATAAACACCAAATCAAATATTCGAGAAATGACGCTATATTCGGAACTTTAAGATAGGTTCCATCGGTCAGATCACAGGCTTGTTGTAGAATAGAAGCAGGTCCCGAGGTATAACTGTCATCACCAGCAATACAAGCATCGATAGTGACACCCATTTTCTGAGCAGTAAAGAACGAGTTCATGAAATTCATGTATTGAGACGCAAATGAATTGCTTTGATCTGGACAACAACTGGTTATTACAATACGCGACGACTTGTAATCATCTTTAGTGCGTTGAATCACACATAAAGCCATTGCTATCGCTCCAGACATTAGAGGAGATGAAGAGTAAGTCGATGTTTCAGATAACTCTTTGGCGTTTTCGCACATTACCCTCAAATTGATTCTGACCGTATGAGAGACTTGAGCAAACAGTTCATACTGTCCTTCACTTGACACTTTATTTGAATCAATTATCTTATTATTCAATTTGTTCAATGGGTATAAAATTTTGTTCTCGAAACTATTGGTCCCAATAATAGTTAATTTGTTCAAAGACGACATCAGAAGATGTGAATTAGAGAATGCTAATAAAGAATCCAACCATTGGTAATAAATTGATGAATCGCTTAATAGACGACAATTACTCGACATGTCTATTATCATAACCATATGTGAGCCCTTTCCCATTAATTCCATTGTTTTATCGGCACTTGATCTAATTTAAAACTTCACTAAATTTTAAGTTTTAATATTTAAACGATTTTGTTTTCGTTCTTATCCTTTTATGCATCAATAACGATTTCGATTTTCATAACACGTTATTTATTGGAGCTCGTTTTTCAAAGCTCTATTTCTCAAAGGATTAACCATACATTTTATCACATCTGTACAGCTCAGCAAATGCAACAGGTTCGTAACCACAAAAAGGTACAAATCCTAAGCTCTGTTTAACGTTTTTGACAAACTATTGATAATTAAATGACAAAACACAACACAAACACGTGTTTGACTTAATTTAAAATTTAGTTAATTAGCAAATTGTTAAACAACCAAATAATGCAAAACGAAAGCGAGGATCAATTAAACAATTGTGAAGAAAGAGGTGTTGGATTGTATCAAGTTGGTGGACACCAACTCAACACATATAAGCCTGTTTTCAGCAGTGATTCCAAGTATTTATTGGTATCGTCGGGCAATCAATTGCGTCGATATGTTGTCGAAAGTGGAGCTTTTATTACATCGCATTATTTTGGACATCAAAATGACATCGTTTCAGTTCAAATCAATCCTCAAAGTTCAGATGAATTCATCATCACTTCCACCGATGGACTCATTATTGTCTGGAACTTGAATGAAAACCGAAAACTAAATGAATTCGTCTTGAAATTGAACGCAAACTACGAAACAGTCATTTGGTCACAATTAGTGTCGAATGTCTTCTATTTCTTGACAATTAATAGACAACCGAAAGAAGCCAAATGTCAGTTATATTACTGTCCGAAAAACTTTGTTCAGCAGAAGTTCTGTATTAATAATAATGATTATGTGAACCAGACATCGAATTCTGTAGCATTTGGTCCGACGAGTGAGCCACGATTTTGTGCTTCAATTTATAAGAACTGTCTAAACGTATATGAAATCCCAGTGAATAAATCGTCACAAAAGAAGAGGCATTTCATACAAGAAGACAAACAGTTCACTTGTATTGTAAGTCATCCGAATGATGAAGTGATCGCGACCGGAGACTCATTGGGAAGAATCATATTATGGCACAATTTCATGGACACTAACTTTCCGTCTCGTTCTATAATGCATTGGCATCAGTTGCCGGTGGCCGACTTGTGCCTCTCACCTGAAGGCACTTATTTGTATTCAGTCGGGGCTGAGATGACTCTCGTTCGATGGAATATAACTGGTAGTCATTGTGGACAAAACAATTTCATGCCTCGTTTAGGAATGCCTATCAAGTATGTGACCGTTGATAACAATCATCATATGATCGCTACTTCTCATGAAGACAACTGTATTCAAATACTGGGTTCTCAAATGAATGGAATTAAGACTGTAATTGAAGGCTTGTCATTAGGCGTTGGCCAAGATTACAATCTGTCGACTGGTTTGTTATGGAATAATAAGCTGAATGCACTTGTCCTGAATGGCAGAGTCGGTCATTTGCAGTTCTATTCACCTTCCAATCAGAAGCAATTGTTTCAATTGGATGTGGTCAATCAAAATCTGATATCGAGTTCTAGGGATCGAATTGTTTTTCCGACTGAAGTAACAAAAGTCGCGGTCAGCAATGACGGCAACTGGTTATCAACCATTGAACTACGCGATGATTTTGAGACTTTACCTGAAATTAGACTCAAGTTTTGGCTTTTGAATCAAAGTCATAAAATTATTTTTGAACACAACAATTCATTTGCCGCATAAATTAAATATCAATTGCCTTCAGTTTTCTCCAAATTCTGATTCTATGATCTCTACGAGTAATGATAAGGAATTCAAAATATGGAATTTGAATGAAGACCACGACAAAAAGTGGTGGATGTGTTCAAAAGTTGGAAACTTAAACAATACTTCAATCCCTTCTATTGCCAACTGGTCTTTTGATTCTTCATTACTAGCCATAGCTTTTGATAACTTTATTACTTTATGGGATATTAGCATTCAGTCAAATCTGAAATTTATGACCAAAATTTCAATTGAAGACAACTCTGAATCGAAGCTTATTTTTGTTGAATTCGGGAACGCAGAAAAGTCTCATTGTTTGATCGAAGGCAGACATTTCACAGTCAGGATTTGGAACTTATTAGACTTGAGTAGTAAGTCATTATTTACTAATGATATGTCAGCGAGCAGTTTAGATTGTATTTATTTATATGTATATTTTTGTATTTTTTAGTTTTGTGGACATATCAAACCTCTGAACCGATTCTGTGCATTGCATTAAACCATTGGGAAAACATAATCTCATTGTGTTTGCACTCAAACATTCAGTTCTTCAAACTCGATTCTAATAAACCTGAAGTTTCAGTAGATGTCAAAAGCAGAGATAAAAAAATAGTATCCGCGATATTCACGAAAGAAAATTCAATTGACTCAAACTCTAAATCATTTTTGTCACGCTCAAAGTTTTATTGCATTAATGATAAACAAGAGTTATTTGCTTTTGGAGAAAGCGATCGAAAATACGTCAAAACGGAAGTAATGAATTGGAATACGTCTGAAAATATGTCACCGATTGCACTGATGCTGATGAGTAAAAAAGAAAGAAAAGAAGTTTTAGATACAAACGATTTAGTGGGATATCTTGAAAGAGATATGAACAGAAGTAATTTAGTGGAAGAAATGTTTTATAAGGTTCCGTCGCACGTTTTGCCACCAATCAATATATTAAGTAAAACATTCTTAAGTTGTTTACTTAAATCTGATCAGAAAGTTGAAAGTAAACCACATAAAAGTGAGATTAATACACATTTCAATCCAAAGCCATTATTGGGATTGATTTATGATAATCAAAGCGATGTAGTTTCGTGTTCTACTAATTTAGACTTAATTGATAATGAAAAAGAACTTAGAAATGTTCTCACTGAAGATAGTATGGAAATAGAAAATAATCATTATATTATTGATGAAGATTATTCCTGGTTGAAAGAGTTACAAAATTAATAAATAAACTCATTTTTTATCTTATTCGAAGTGCACTTTTTTCAAGTTGAAAGCGCTCGCGATATCTACTGATATTGTTATCAAACCTAACGTCGAATCAAACAAGTCTTTAAATTTGAACCAAAGCTACTCCACTGTTATGCTATCAAACTTCACTTATTTCAAAACACATTTAATTAGCTCATATTTCCATATCATTATCAATCGTAAACTGACTCAGATTAAGCCTATTTCTGACTCAAGCCCAGGAAGTATTTTTAGTGAGTGTGATGTCCAACAATGTCAGAATAAACTTTGATAATCCGTTACTAGCTACAAGATATTTAATCGATTTGACAAAGTTTACATCAGAGACTATATTCATTAAAAATTTTCTCCAAGTTTCGATACGATTTCCATTAGGAATAAATTAATCAAAAGTTTTCGAATGAAGACATTAGAAAGCCTACTAGAGAATAGCGGAATAGAGTCTTATATTATGACAATTGGTCAACAACTCCAAGAATTCTTATCCAGAATTGAATTGCTGGCATCTGAGGTCGAGTTAGAATTCAATGAACCGATCGATAACGAAAACACTAAGAATGAAGTTATCAAATGGATTAGAGAAGTGAATAAATTTCTCACCAAATGCAAAAAAAAGTTCATAAGTGACCAAAACTGGTTGAAAGAAGTGATCAAGTGGATCGAAGAGATGAATAGATGGCGAGTAAAAATGAATTATAGTGGGCACCATATCTATGAAAATACAATACTTGATAATATGCGTCAACCTTTGCCCAAACTGATTGACGACATTACTCGTCACATTGAAGTGATCGACTATTTCCTCAGTCAATTGGAATGTCCACTAAGAGTCAATATTCCTTCTGCTGAGAATAAACCTAAAGATCCGAGTCCAAAGTCGAAGGTGACTTTCATTCCGATTCCCTCACCATCACCTTCAGAGTCATCAACTGACGAGTCAAAGTCACCGATTATTGAATTTTCTCCCGAAGAAAAGAGTGAAGCAGTGATTCCTTCGCCTGCATCCTATAGTCCATCATCTGTTACAGGAACTATTCCACCACTTGCATCCACACGATCTCAGCCTCCTCCATCTTCAGCTAAATTTAGACCATTTGAAAGTTCAGCTCAATATAAAAAGCCTAATTGAAAAAAGTATTGATTACTATCTTTAAAATATTTCTAAACAATTGTACTAATTAAATGTTAATTTGGTTATATATTGAGAGGCAATTTATGCTTTATCTGAAGTTTTTGTTCAAAATTAAAATTTAGCAATGGATTAGAATAATTTTCAACTAAATATTCTTCACTGAGCTCTGATTACGTTCGGGATTATCAAAATGTTTATAAAACTGAGTGAGTGCAAAGTAAGTCATTTATTAGAGAATTTGATAACAAGGTGTCAAAAGATTGGTAAATGATCAAACATATTCTTGAGATTCCAAACCAATAGAATCTGGAAAGTATTTCAAAATTATTAAGAAATATAAATTTCATAACTTAATCAAAATGTCTAAGACATTAATTTTCAAATATTTTAGAAATAACTGTTTGCAAATAGTTTAATGAAAATAAATGAATCTCAAAATTAGAAAATTGACGAACAACTTAAGCCTATGACTGTGTCACAGTTTCGTTCATAATTTAAAGTTTTAAAAAAATGGCACAGTCATAGGTAGGAGTCTTAGTTTCAGTATTGAAGGTGCCATTTACTAAATATCATAGACTAAATATTGGATGACTTGATTTACTTAGAGCTTATAGCTCTAATTATAACTCTAGAGTGCTACTAAAGACGAAATTGATGGCTTAAATAGTTAGTTTTCCTAAACTTATATAAATACTCATAAAACTTGAGTAACTTTTTTAGATACTGTCTTCGCAGTTATATACAACCAAATAAATGAAGTTTTAAGTTATTAATATCTTTTATTATTATGCAATTCGAGTATTTTATTAATAACGTGTCTTTTAAACAAGCTCTTAACACGCGATATTACTATTAGTTTTATTTTACTTAATATATCAAACTAGAGTCCTGTATGTTGTATGTGTTGTGTAGTGCACGCGGACAACTGTAAGCTTTGGTGATTGCGGATACTATCTTTGTCTTAGAAATATCGACTTTAGTATGAATTTAAATAAAAATCCAACTCTTGTTCAACTTAAAGGCTTGTAAGTTAAACCTGCATTCATAATCGAAGCAAAAATTGCTAATAAGTGTATGATAACCCGAATAATAGCTAAAATTTGTGATATGATTAGATAGAAAAATTGATTAATGAAATAGAAATGCAATATGAATAGTAATTTTGGTGCTCAGCTCATTATCGGGAATAAATGGACTTAAACCTTCAACAGAAATATGCTAAAGATTTAGGAATTACTTGCGTTTACTTGCGGATTCTTTGCGGATATCCGCTGTTATTAACGGTGAGTGGTGAAGAGGGTGTGTATTCGGGCTCGGGAGCGGATATGAAGTTTTGCGGAGATCTATCTATAAAAATAAAACACAATAATAAATGTTGAGTCTTATTAAACATATCTATAAAATTGTTGACCTCATTCACTGATCAAATTTATTACTTGAAAAAATCGATAGATGTGATAAATGAGCACTTTTTTCCATCTCTATTGCATTTCTCTTACAATTCGTTGCAGTCGCTCGATAGTAATAAACTTTTATTAGAACTTTCACGAGAATAAATATTTCTTAAGATGGTTCCAAAGAATCGCGTTCAAGATATGGAAGATTTCGATGAATGCATGAATGAGATTGTAGGCGAGGAATATGTGATTCAATTGGAAAAAGGATTGATTCAGATGACTATTATTTCAGAGCCGATAGAGTTCTATTTGATTTCCACGAAAATAAAAGCCAAAAGTTCAAAAGTTTATTTAAACTACATGATCACTATTTACTTGGCTGCTAACACAATTAGACTTATTTGGTGTTTGACATTACCTGATAATTATGAAAATTTAGTTCATTTCGGAGATTTTACTCAATGGTTTGGAGGCAAAAGAATCTATTTTTTGATCCCAATCATTTTGATGAATTTGAACGCTTCGTATCAGTCATTGATTTATTTGATTGCAAATCAAAAAGATTTAGTCTGGATTCAAATGTTCGCATCTCTTAAAGGTACTGAAAATTTTTGCAATAAGCTTTAGTTTTATATTTCGGCATAAATGCACAAAAATTGAGTTCAAGTTCACTGAAAATCCTGTAATTTCGCCCTTTGGACTGAAGGACTTGGTTTGGGTAAAGTTTAACTATTGGAATAATTTTTAAAGTTCTTGCAAAACACTTTAAGGATCAGAGTAAAATTTCGAAAAATAGCCACAGATAACAAGAAAACTATTAGAATTAGCGAAAGCTTGGAATAATGCCTTGGTATCGTCCTGATAGAGAAATCCGAACAAAATATTTTCACAAAAATCACAAATAAATTTAACTGTTTTATATTTAAATAACGTGTCGTTTTAAAGGTTAACATATGGACATTCACGTTATAATATCGAAATAATTTATTAGTGCATTGAAAACAAAAATATCGCTGACCAAAAATGAGTCCCGTAAAAGCGCTTTGGCATATAATATTAATGTCTATGGTCTTTCAGCACATATGAAGCAAAACGCTAAATATTACATTTTTAAAAAATTATTTTACTGCTGCGGACACTTTATAAATGCATTTTATCAATTCAATTTAGTTGATTATTAATGTATGGGTGTATTTTAATACGATTTTATTAAATTAAATTGAAAATATCATTTTAATTTAAAAATAATTAAGAAATATTCGACTTTCGTACTGCCAAAACCAAATTGTTCAGTTTGAGGACAAAGTTCCACCGTAACTGAATGAGAAGTCCTATCATCTCACAACTAGTCTTATAATATTCATTAAACTATCATTAAAATTATATTAAAGTATTAGAATACTATTCATTATAATATCTTAAAAATCAATAACTAAACTTTCGTTCGGATTTCTCTATCAGGACGTTAGTTTACTATCATCAAATTTTAGTGAATGAAGAGTTATGAAAGTTTTAGCTGAGATGATGATTATTCAAACAGATATTATCTCTGAACAGGTATTATCCCTCCCTCGAAGGTGGGTTTGTGGAGAAGAAAGATGTTGATAGATCTATACTCAGAGATCAAGACAATTACAAGAATAACAAAGTTTTTAAACTACCTTACATGGTTCATATCTATTTTGACTATAAGTTTACTTTATTATTTGAACTACAAATACTCGTACTTCACTACTTATGGATTCTTTTGGGCTATAAACCATATAATTTGGTTCTTCTACATGATTGGAATTCCTGGCACTAACTTTCATTACTTTCAAATCATATGTTGTTATTTGGTTATAAGACTCGAAGCTGTAAACGAGCTATTTGTCAAATTAGCTTCTCGTGTATCATATAAGAAGAAGAATTGGCGCTCAAACATGGCCAACATATCATTTGCAGAACACGACCGCATCTGCTCGAAGATTAGCGACTATAACAAGTTTTGGAAAAAGTTTATTTTCTCAACTTTTCTCACTTGTATTCCGCTTGAAATCTTGATTTCATATCAACTCATATTTATTCAAATGAATTATTTCGCACTGATTATCATGTTTTGTTTATTCTTGTACTTACTCTATACGCTATTTGTTGTTGGATTTGCTGCAGCTTTGATTCCAGCGACTGTTCAAAAACCTTATAATAAGCTGAATTCAATAAATCTATTTTCTCTATCGATTCCAAGACGTATTGAATTGCAAATAATAATTGAGAGAATAAGTGGATCTGTTATTGGTTTCACATTTCTTGATCTTTTCTCTATTACGAGAAAAACTATTATTAATGTACGTGTAAATAAGTCTAAGAATTTGATGTCAACTAAATTTTCTGACTTGTTTTAGGGATTACTGGTTTTTGTGGCTTATTTTATTTTACTTTGTGGACTCTCTCAGTCAAGTTTGACTTTCAACTCTACTATCAGTGAAAAGTTCGACAGTTTATAATTACGCCAACTTCTTCTTAGATTTCTTCTCGTTGCCTTTCATGTTTACACAAAAATGTCTTGCTCAATAAGATATACTGATATATTATTGAACAATTTGTCTATTACTGAAGACTTCACATAATCATCTTTACAATCACCAGAAGTTATTTTGAATATCGTTGAATCAAATGTCAATAATTCTTATTTTTCGATAGGTTAAGGTTTTGATATTTAAATAGTCGATCAATGACTTGTAAGTGAAAGGTCTTCTTTATTGATCGGCAGACTCCGAAGTAACCGCATCCGTTTTTGTATAATAAAATGGTACTGATACTAAAGACTCAGGAGGTAACTGTTTTTCAATTTATGTTTACTTTTATTCAAGTGTTCCGACACTTGTTCAAGGTTTTCCAAAGCGGTATTTCACGCGAGATGTCAACCAATAATACTTGAATCCAGTTGAGTTTGTTGTCAAGCCTATCTTCATAACAACAATCAATGATAGCTGGGATGCGACTATTGATGAATTTATTGACTTAAGAGATGATGAGTTGGAATTTGTGCGCCATAGTATAGAAATAGTTTGAGTAATTCAGGATTTTTTGGCAATAAAGTAGTGGTGATCATATGGCTCCATACGCAAACTCAACCAACCCAACTTTTAACCCATTATTGATCAGATTACCAAATCTATTCACCTTCGATAGTGATATAATCTACTAGAAAGTATTCTGAATAGATGTTATTCAGTTCTGAATTCAAGTAAACTTCGATTGACCTCTAGTCGTGTTTAGCCTCATTAGAGCTTAGTCTTCAAAAGTCCCATAATTGTCCGCATTGAACATACAACAGATATAATAATTATTCTATGATCTTTGATGTCATATCCAGCTCAAAGTATGACCAAGACTATGAAATATCCGTTTACTAGAGTTGCTAATTATTTTTCTTTCAAAATTTTTCCTGTGTTCGCATCATTACAAATCAAATTTTCGATTATTTTTCAAAGACCCGGCTTTTACTTGAAAAGCTTTGCAATCTATTTAAATAACTATAAAATGTGTCCATTTTTGCATTTGCAGAAATTGTTAATCAATTAAAATTTGAGTTTTTCTTCATTAAAAACAATCAGATTTTATTTGGTTTATAAAAAATAATACTTTCAACTATTAGAATTTGCAAGAATTTTTATAATGAATGATACAAAATGCGTACTAAGTTCTAAGCTTCAATTTTGTTCAACTTATTCGAAATAATCGTTTTAATTTGACTTATGTCGGCGTTTGGTTGTTTTGCAATTTCATCAGCGATTTCTTTAATGAGTTGTTTACTCGTACAATTTTTTCCACTAATACCCTCAAAGTCCTTTAGTTTTTGTTTAGCGAACTGAAATTAATTGAAAAATTAATTAATCAGTTTTGTTGGTTAGCAAAACCTATTACTGACTTCAATGATGTGAGGCGGAAAATCAGCCAATTCTGCCACATGAATGCCAAACGATTGGTCACAAATTCCTTCATTTACTTTGTAAAGTAATGTCAACTTATTATTCATTGTTATGGCAGATAAATGAAGATTTCCAATAGAAGACACTTCATTCGCCAAATCTGTCAATTCGTGAAAGTGTGTCGCAAACAATGTGTAGGACTTTATCTCTTTAACGATATGTCTGAAATCAAAATTAACTCAATTATTTCACCATAAAGATTACAATCTTTTCTAATCTAAAGTTTGACTGGATACTGACTCAGATATAGCCCATGCGAGACCAAATCCATCATAAGTTGATGTTCCTCTGCCTAATTCATCGATTACTACTAAAGAATCCTTTGTAGCAGACTTGAAAAAAATCAGAATAATCTTTAAGTAAAATATCAGATAAGAAAATAAAGCTTACTCTAAAGATAGCTGCCGTTTCGATCATTTCTGCCATGAACGTTGAAATGCCTTTGATTTGTTTGTCACCAGCACCGACACGAGTGAATATTGAATCCACGATTGAAATGGTGGCACTGTCTGCAGGAACGTATGATCCAATTTGTGCCATTAATACGCATAGAGCGATTGATCGAATGAATGTCGATTTTCCGCCCATATTTGGTCCTAAATCACATACTGTAATGATAAGTGATATTGAATTTCGAAAACAAACCTGTTATGAAGTAAAATTTGCGAAGTTCTGAATCAAATGAAACATCATTTGCTATGAACGAGATATCGTCTTGTAGCTCCAAACATGGATGGCGTACTTGCTTGAGCTCAATCTTACCAGAACCTAATATCAATTGAAACATTTGACAAAATATGTAGAAAAAGAGTGTGAGACTATACCTTGAGGTAAGAGTTTTGGTCTAATATAAGGAGTTGAAGGCACTAATGATGCGCAAGCCAAAGACACCATCACATCCAGATACGTCAACATATTCTCCAATTGCTTGATCGTTTCGGAATAAGTAGCTATAAATTCAATATTTATTAAGTTTTTCGGATAAGTCTTGATTCAGATCAATCAGAGGTGAAGCAAGAGTACCGAAAGATTGATTACCTGCTTCATTGATGACATCCTGAGCCAAATCGTTTTGATGTCTTTCATAATCAGCACGAGCGTCAATGTACTGAGCGTTAAGTTTTTTCATCTCTTTATTAAGAAACCTGAAGCCATCCTTTTTCGTGGAATTCTTAACCTGAAAATATTTATCGCTATTTCTGAGGCCTTTTTCGTTCTTTCGAGTCAACTTAAACACAAACCCCTGACCACTCGTCTCCAACTTAACAACAGATTTGTCTTCTCTCAATTCTCTCCTCAAGTCTCTATCAACACTTTTATAAATAGAATCTGCTTCTGCTTCCATAACGTCCAGATCTTTTCGAAGTGACTTCAAGTCATCGTCATAATCAGGTCTTATCCAAAATTCTCCATTAGTTTCAATTCGATCTTCATCTATGACGCCGTCGAGTAATTCTCTAAATTTTGAAAGTTCTTCAGAAATACTTTGGAGTTTATCATAAAAATTTTCTTTAATCGCATCACAGCATTCGCTTTGATCGTTAAACAGACACTCTTTGAGATTAGGCAAAACTTTAAGCAACAAATAAATCTTGTAACAATCTTGAAGGTTAGCTCTTTTGCTTTGGAGCTTCTTATAAATTCTAGATAAATCGGGAACTTTCTTCAGGTAATTTTCACTCAGATCTTGACGAATGTCGTAGTTTTTGATGAAATATTCAACCATATCAAGCCTTTCCTCTACAAATACAAACTGTTTAAGATATTATTTTAACAAAACTAAAAATTACCAATTTTGTGAAGATCTGTCAAAGGTTGTCGTATGAACTGAGCCAATAATCGCTGACCAGAAAGAGTGCGACATTTATTTAGTACTTGAAGCAGAGTTTTATTGGCTCTCATACTGATTGACTCGTTTGAAGTATTCGGAAATAAATCGAGAGAATGGACAGCAGTTGCATCTAATTTCACGAATTGTTTCAGATTGATCTCATTCAACTCAAAGCTCTCGTAATTGGAGTCATCGCCGATTAAGTTGAGGTAATCGAAAGTTGCAGCGAGTGCATCCTTTGCGAGTGACTTCTTCTCTAGCATTGCTATCAAAAATTTAATCATTTTTGGTAAAATGTTTAATCAATAGAAACCATTATTACATACAATTTAGTGAAATTTCTTTACTATCCTTTCTGTTCAATAGTTTGTTTAAGTCTGAGTCAAGATTTGTAGAATTGAAACAACTTTTCTTAACTTCAGTTACGAGAATACGATTCAATTCCAATATTTTTCTCAGTTTCTTTGACAGTTCAGTTTCTTGTTTATCGGTCGCTGGAATCAGACACTCTTTGGGACTGATTTGGACCAAAAGACTTTCCAAATGAGACAAATAGTCGTTGTCTTCGAATTGACAAAAAGCCATCTTGCCAATAGTTGCATCAATGAAAGCGACTCCAACACTCAAGTTGTTGGACAACTGTATGGCAACAATACCTCGACTATCGATTGAAGCATTTGTAGAGTAAATGATGTCTTCGAGAGGACCCAAACTACCAGGACTTGCCTTAATATCTAACTCCCAGTCATTGGAGCTCTTCTTTTTGACAGATTTCTTATAGATCTCAACACGAAATCTATTCTCAATCAACAGATGTCTGAGAAGTGGCTCATATCTGGGTTGAGATATAGCTATTGATGGAATCTTTTGCGACTCACTACCGATGTATTTGATGGCAGAAGTAGTACATAAGAAAGACTTGGCCACAAACTCTGCGTTTTGTCCGTGAAGTGTATAATAGTCTCCGCGATCAAACACTCGAAACGTCGAAAGTGGACACAAACCAAGCGATCGATAAAATGATAGAAATGTTGGCTCTTGTGGTATGTCTTCGTTATTGGGTTAATTAGAAATTATATTTATTTAAAATTACTTTTTACTTCAATTTATTGACAATAATTGATTTAAATTGAAAATAAAAGAATTGACTACAAACCCAGTTGTTTTTCGTTGTAATCCATTTGGAGATAATTTTGATTAAATGACGAAATAATTGAATCAAATTGAAATAAAGAAAATTAAACAAATGACAGAAGTATTGGTGAAAGGCGCGAAAAACATATGATTCTGATTATATACAAACAGCTGTACGAGTAACTGCAAAAAAACCTAAACTTTATTTATGTACAGTCTTGAAGCAACTCAGGTATCGGAATGGGCTAAGGTTATGATAGTGCCAGTGGGGCTCAGAGTGCACAGGCACCCTAATTCAAATCTATGGCTCGCTTTCTCTTTAAAATTTTGTATATCTTTAGGAATGAAATTTTGTCAGTTTTCTGTAATAATTACTGCAAAATAAAGCAAAATAGATTATAATTCAAGTTTTAAAGTATTACACAATAAGTTTAACGGGGAAAGTGTGTGTTTACTGTAATCTAAATGAATGTGGTATGTGAGCCTTAATCTGAATCTTCTAGCTTCCCTATTTAAAAATTATTAAACTTTTGTGATAATAATTTGATTAAACATGAATTTTTTCACTTATACAATAGTCAAACATTTTGAATTGTGACAAAAGTTGATCTACTTGCGCATCTGATATACATATTTGTTTGACAAACTTTCAAAACCTTATGTAATTTATAAGTTTACATAAAACGTTTCGGTGGTTCAAGTCCAACATGTAGTATATTTAATCTGTATTGTTGCATTTCATGTTATCTAGAGATCAATAACTATGCTTTTGCGTAGTTTATGTGTCTAAAATACTTAAAATAATGCTTTTCTTCTGAAAAACATGATTATTAATCTTTAGAGCTAACCTAACTTAACCTAATTATGAGAAGAACATGTGCTCATAAGAGTTTTTGTCTAGTCTAACTTTCTATATGTTAAGTCTGCAGCAATTAGGCTCAAGTTATATAGTATTTTTTTCTGTAATCTATGTCTCAACCTATAGCAAAGTTTCATATTATTGAAAGCGCCTGCTTTACATTAAATGCAAATTAGAGACAGGCGTTTACTGGTTCTCAGTAGACGTTTGAAATCTAGAATCCTAGCTCACTCGTCTCTAGCATTTTGTGTAAAGCCTACGTTTTGAATAATACGAAATATTCTCAAAGATTATTGCTTTCAGAAATGACTATACATAAAAACTAATATTGTATTTGTCTTTAATTATAATAAATACCTTAAATAAGAATTAAATCATACTCGAAAATTGACCTCTTCACTTATCTTCAATATACAATTGAATTAACAGTTTTAGGTTTCAATTTTAAACCGTAAGCTTACAGAACTCAATGTACAAAATCAGAGTTTATGGTTTTAGGACATCTCACTTTTGAACATACAGATTATAGTTAAAACTTAATTTATTGATCTGTGAATGAGCTATAATTAAGGAGATATGTTAAATTAAACAGAATTTCTATTGCACTCAGACATGAATAATGTTCTATAGGGAGGAAACATAGGACTTTTTCTAAATAAAGCAAGAATCAGAAGAGCGATTATCAAAAATTGTACAATCGTTATAATAACCAAAATAATATTTGTCGGATTACTCTTTGGCTCATTTTCTGACTTATTACTCAAAGAAGAAGCGATTAATTCAGAAACAGTTGTAGAGTTAGCTCTCAAAGTTTTATTAAAAGTACTTTGCAAATCGTTAAGTGTGATCCTAGGAGTGGTGACACGAGTTTGCGGTGAAACGCTCTTTGGAACAAGTGGTGCTATGGGTTTGCTTGGTTGGATATATCTTTGACAAATGAAGTTGTATTTGTCAGCACAGGGGTCGTCGTACCAAATGCCCAATTCAGCTATATTAGCCGATTGTAACAGTGAAGCGCAATAGTGTTTTCCCTCTAAGTTGTTTGGTTGTGTTTTTGCCCAATTTGTATAATTGAATGGAGTGTTATCTTCCCAAACAAAAGTATTGTTTGATATTCTTCTGGCACCGATCCAAACATGATTTGTCGCTTTGTTGGTAGTAAATGCCAATTTGGTCAGAAATTGTTGTTCTTCGTCTGAGTGAATGGATACAAGTGTGGCGTTATAGAAGTCTTTACAAACAATGTGCGCCTCATAGAAATTCAAGAAAGACTTGTCCGGGTAAAACATAAAACATTTATTTTGGAATTGTTTCCATCCTTGCGAACAATTCTGAGTTTGTTGACCAAAAGTAACTGACACTAAAAATTCGGACACTTTAAAGACATTGACAATGAATAGAGACTTGAAAGCAGTCGTAATATACTTACATAGATTGATAGAGAATAAAATAATAGACGTCCAAAGTATGGGAAACATTGTAACTTGAAGTTAGAGCTAATGAACGGCTACTAAAGTAGTGAATGGTTTGTTTGTTAATTAATTTGTGGTCTGCTGTTCGTGCCCTTCTCCTTAACCATATCTAACATCCTTTCAAACGTTTCCTCCTAATTAATTTCAATTACATCTTCTTCCGTTAAAAACATTTACTCTTTTGATTCATAATATGAATAATAACTAAATTATGATTCATAAAACTATTTAATTGTTTAACAAATGTTACTATAATTAAATTAGTTTAGCTAAACTTCATTCATTTCAATTGAAGAGTCTAGTTATCAAGAATTTGATTCTAAATAATGATTTAACTACAACTTTGGTTATTTAGTTTCTCAATACTTTTGTTACTTCATAGCTATTTGTGTAAATCCGTTTTTCAGCAAATTTTATATTAATAATACTAAGAATCCTTTATATTCCTGTCGATGAATATCAAAATAAATGTTAAAAAATACTGAACATTGTCGATATTGCGTTCATAAAATTTTTTTGGAAAAAAACTTTGAACTTCATGTTAATCTATACATCTTTTGGGAAATTGTTCGCAACTTTTATAATTTTTCATTTTGATTTGTTTATTCAAACAGTTTTATTGCAAAACACAGACTAAATGCAATCATTTATCATTTAAACCAATCGATCAATTATTTTTTGTTGCAAAACAAAGTTACTAAAAGTGACACATGTTCAAGTCACTTTAGTTATAGCTTTCTATGCATTGATTGAAAACTATTTGAATAGAATTTAGGCTCAAATATAGTAAACTTCGACAATTCATACATTATAGCTATAATAAAAGCATTAGAAAGTGAATCATCAATAACTAACACCTATTGTTTAGTTTGATGTAAATGCAAGCACAAAATAACCACAGTTAGAGTTGTGTTGACTACTGCATAAAAGATATTGATTCTGATTCACAAATAAATAAACATATTCTATGCTGTCTGAACGCCAGTTCATATCCTCGATATGACCTGAAGTCATTTGAACGCATATCTTGATTTTCTGTAGCTCAAAAGTCTAATACATGGAATCATTCAACCAAAAAAACTCTTTGATTAGTTATTCGATGATCAGCTCTTCATTGAGTTCTGTTACTTCAGAATTCAATTGCGATCACAAATTTGGATGCAATGGTTTTGAAAGCAAATCAGTTGAGAATATCTCATCGAATTTGTTTCAGTGCAGTCCAATATACACGCCATCAACTTATATGATGAAAGAACCATCTCATAAATTGAACCAATATTACTGTAAGTCACGATCTTTAGATAACTTAAGGCTGAACTGATATCTGATCTCAAATAGTGTTACGAAGAGCTTTAAGAGGAACAGGAAAATCAAGAAGCGAAAAGAAGTTAACACCTATTGAACGGAAAGATAGTGAATACTTGGAGAAACGAAGAAAAAATAATATAGCTGCTAAGAAGTCGAGAGATTTTAGAAAAGCACGACAATCTCAAATAGCAATCCGTGTGACTGCTCTTGAAAATGAAAATTCAATATTATTGGCACAAGTCGCTATTCTAAGAGAGGAAGTTCATTGCCTAAGAGCTATGGTTCAACAAAAGGCAAATTTTATTCTTCTTAATAATCATTTTATTCCATACTAGTATTCAAGTTTTGAGAAATCAATACTTGGTCTAAATGGAAATTGAATCATTTTTCGTAAGCCTATACTACATGTAAATGTAATGCAAGTTCTTTCGAACTTGTAATGAGTGTATAACGTTTAATTGTAATTGAGTTACATATGGCATAATACTTCGCTAGACTCTTTAGGTGAATATTTCATATTTGGTTTGAGTAAATTTATGTCAAAATATATTTAAACTGTAGAACAATGAGCTTAATTAGAACATGATTTAGATAAATAATTAAAGCTATCCATCACGGCGAATGCCAGCAACCAAGAGGTGCTGACACTGTCTTAAACAGAAACTTCAGCAATTAAAAGTTTGGGACAGCGGTCAATTATTGCATGATTAAGTTACATCTAATAAATTATTAGTTTAATACATTTACGGTTGCCTTATGTCATCAAGTCATATCCATGACGCTCAGATCAGTCAAACTAATTATGAGTTTACTCAAAATAATTTAAGTCACAGAGGTCATAATGATAATAGGGGTCATAGTGATAATAACAGTTATGACTGAAATTGTTTGAGTGAACGAAACGATTGGTGTGAATGATTTCAGCGTAACAGGTTTTACACATGTATGACAAAATATGGAGCCTTCAACGTATTAAACCAATGATTAACCGTTTTATTAAATACTAGCTAAAAATACGGGCGAAAACCCGTTATTGAGTTCATAAAAAAACGAAGTTCTTTAAAAAAATTTGTAAAACAGGATTTAAAATTTGATTCAACAAATAAATAGTTCTTTAAACAGATCTCTCTCTCTCTCTCCCTCCCCTCTTCCAATATCTCAATTAAAAAACTTAACTCTGTTTTACTTGTCAATGTTGTTTTTGTCTATCCTGTGTGTGAGTCTTTCGCATAAATTGATCCCTTTTTCAAGTTCAGTACTTTGCTTATTTAAATCGTATTGTGTTTCAACTTAGTGGCGTATTCGCGAAATTGAAAAATAGAATAGTAGCTAATTTTTAGTTTAACAAACACTTTAAGCAACTCTATGTTTCAGATCGAAAGCATTGAAATCAGTCTGATTCCTCTGTCATGACCACGAAGATAGTTTTCGACTGGTCGCACAGAGAGAGCATTTAAGTATTTTATTATATAAATAGCTTAATTACGCAATGATTGACCGCTGTCCAGAAATAGAATCTCAACTTTTAGTTACTCTGATTTGCATTGAGGACAGTGTTAAAACCTGTGAACAAAACCTGTGAACAGCAGACAATCGTTGCAATGATAATTCAATTGAAAGTTTGTAAGGGAGAGCAGGAGTAGACATTTATACTATTAGTACTTTTGTAGTGAACCATTTATGCAATGAGCACACTTTAAATCAACTTAAGAATGCATACAGATTCTCCAAAATATAACTAAACTCAAATTTCGAGTACAATTTTTCTTTAATATCACGCATCCATTAGATGCAACTTATGAATAAAGTTTGAAACAAGTAAATGAAAAGTCAACTTTTTAATCATGTTTGAGGTAAAAACAAAAGTAGTATTTAAAATGGTGTTCTCAATAAAACAAAGAGTTTTTATTCATAAAACTTATTTGTTAACTAGGTCTTGTGATCGAACAAGAGAAGAATTTACTGATAAATTTGGTAAAAAAGGATCAACGAATGCGACTATAATTGACATTAATAGCATTTATAAGCATATGTTGTAAAGAATGTTTCTAAACACTATTTTTGTATACCGCATTAGATTAATAAAAGTTCACTTTGATAGATCAAATTTTCAGTATATGAGTAATTGATATTAAAATATCAAATTGTAAAAAGTTTTTAACTGCTTTATCTGAGATTAGTTTTATTTTGGACAATCTGTACAAGTGCTATTCTTTAAGATTTTAATTTGAATTTTTTCTCTGATTTTGATGTGTTAAAATCGAAAAAATATAATCTATATGAACGAATAAAGCGTTATATGTTTCACCGAAAGTTCACGTGTAACTTGACTCGATATACTTCACAACACAATATGTTTGAGTAGTTCGTAATCAGTTTTTATTAATATTTAAATTATTCTAATACAGAATTTCAGTATATCAGTATATATAGACATCTGATCTCTATCTTTTCACTGATCTAAATGCCACGATTCTACAAAATTATAATATTAAATGCATAAGAGTTGCGAAAAACTCATTAAGCTAAGTTTCAAACTTTTCTCGAAATAGAATTCTAATAACTTGAAACTTGGGCCTAAAAACCAAACGCTTCTAGGTTATTCAAATGCATAATCATTAATACTCATTAATTCTATGTATCTAAGACATATTATAATTATTAAAGGCGTATTATTTCTCGTATTTTTATTTTGATTGTTTTAATTTTGAAATTACTTTTAAACAATCATCAATTTGAAGATTAAAGAACTTTCAAAGCTATTAATCAACGGCTCAATAACAAAATCGGATATATGAATGACGTGACTTTCTAAAGGACTAGTCATACCGATTAGAATTTTGACACAAGAATACAAAATGTCTGTGGTCGCGTGTCATCTCTACTTCTGCCAAATACTTCTAAGGCTATGTCTCCCAATTGCTTCAAATGAACTCTCTTTTATCCTCGGCCAGAGACTGTTTGTCTTTGCCACCGAATGCTAAAGTGCTAGTGATTCGGTTGTCATCCTCTATAAGTTTTACTTGGAATTGAATTTTCTGTCTGAGTTGACATCAAAGCTGTTAGTCAGGTTTGTATCATTATAGGAGCACTCCATTTTAGGGTAAATTCTTATAAGCTTAGTTCGAATTGATAGGGAATTTCTATATTTTGAAAAACCTTCGAACTAATTCTGACGTTACAATGTCTTGAATGAGGCGTTTGAGCCCATTAAGTATTGGTAATTCACAAATGTAGAGAACTTTCAAAGTGAGCATTAGAACTAATTCGAAATCAATTTTCTCTTATACTGAATTTCAGCATGTATAAGAGTTCTTAAAAAGAGTTTATTCGATAACTTTTAAATTAACGATTGAAATATTTTGTATTTCAAAGTCGAAAGCAAGTAAGACTAACTTATGAACAAACTAGGAATCAAGGCCATCTAAAAAGGATTTTAAATATAAAATCGTAATGTATCTATTTATAATTTGTTCAAATGATGTATTGAATGGACAGAAACTAAATTTTTAATTGCTGAAGTATCCAATAGCCAATTTCGGTGACGGAAATACGCTATATCTTGATTTCAGACGCTCTGAATAAAACAGAACTGTCTTAAATCTGTACAATTTCTAGAATTGTAGCGACCGAAGGACAGGATATCAAAACTGTAATAAAGATCATAAATCTATTAACTATTATTTAATATTAAATGTCATTTACTATAATCGGACTAGAAGATGCAGACTTAGTAAAGAGGGTTGAATTTGTTTTTGAGTCTTAACTCAGGCATACTAGTTAATCGACTAAATCAATTACTTTAAATAAACAAATTATACCTTTTCAGGTTATCAATAACATTTGAGTTAACTTGGATTTCATTTTGGTTAAGTTAAAGTTAACTTCAACTTTAATTAAAATTGAAGAATTTAATCAGCTAATTAAAATTTTAACTTAAATTATAATAAAAATGAAAAATATAAATTACTTCAATTTTAAAATCTTTTGCAGGTAAAGACTGCAAGATTTTGAGAAAGCATTTCTAGGAGAAGATTATTGACAAATGTATTTCGTTAGGTCGTCAATTATTTTATCTTAAGATTGCTTTCACGTACTTTAGCTTTACTCTGAAAACAGTGCTTTATATTGTATGAAAATATTGTTGAATCATAAATTAAAATTGTTATGATTTAACTGTGATCAATGTCAGTATAAAATGCGATTACGATGACTTGAAAACTGAAACAAAACTTAAATATTGACTGAAACTGAGTCTTTCAAAGTTTAGCTTAACTAAAATTAATAATTGTTTGACAAATAAATTTAACTAAAACTAAAATTAATTCAAAAATTTAGAAGTCAATCAAATAATTGAAGACAATATATTTAAGTTTGCTACAAAACAATTTATATGCAATCTATTTTTATAATCTTTCTAACGAACTGTTTTTCTTTATTCAACTATCATTTCTTTTTCTCTATATTCAATTAGAACATTTACTTCGTTTGAAAATTGAATAAAGCATTACTATTGCATTCTCATTACAAATCTTATGAATGAACGATTTAGAGTTTAATGTACCGGAAGCAAAAATTTCTGTAACTGATAAGACATCGACATCTTCCGGAACAGACTCTTTAGGTCTTTAAATCATGTTAATACATATTATCTATCGGTTTTCTATCTCTCAGAATATGTTGATCTCTCGATTGGCTTGTATTTCGATCACTCACTGAAACTATTCCTCCACTTATATTCTTCATACCTCAACTATTATTATCTACCTTTAGAGCTGTATTTCTATTATTTGTGACCACTCTTTTGTAAGTTACAAAATTATAACTCCAATGATTATAATCTAAAAATTTTGTTCAAACAAAACAATATTGATTTTGGAATAATTTTCAATAACTGCCACGCAAATCAATCCTATAATTTATATCTTTAACTTTTATTCTATAATAACCGTCGAAATTTACTTTTTTTTATTGTCGCTGCTGCACATCCCTTTCAGAGCGAGCATTTTCTCCGTTAAAGCCGTTGATAAATGAATCTTATATATTATGAAATCGTGAAATATAATTGGTATGATGAAAATTACTAAATTTGTAATATTAAGTAAAAATGAAAATTAGTTTTAATATAATTAAAATTTATTCAAGTTTCAATCATTTTATCAGAGTATTATTGTTTCAGAATCGTATCGATTGGGCATTAAAGTTCATTCTTATTATACTTTTACAAGGTTCAAAATATTTTGCCCCCTCGAAAATTTCTATCTTCGCCACTGATCACTTGTGAATTAAGCAACGATCGGCTTTCTTCATTAGCAAAAATGAGCGAATAGTTGTAAAACGACTTTGAGAAAAAGGCACTAGAGTAAAGATATACTATTTCGACACCATTTTTAATAAAAAAAAAATTGTTGGGCTGTAAAAATTATAAATAAAAGTGTAGTTAAACAGAAAAGAGCAATGTTACACAATGATTCAAATCTAGAATTTACGAGAGGCAGAAATGTTAATGGAATATTACATCAGTTAGTCTGGGAGTGAAAAATGTAGCTATTATTTTAAGGGCTGGTGAAATGCGGTGTAAAATTGACATCATATATTCGCTCTCAATAAGAAACTTAACTAGCAAGTCAACGAATAAACAAAACTTCATACCACCCAAGAGATAGTCAGAGATAAACTGATCGTGATGGCTCCACTTGATAGGAGGTATGTGACGTTTGCATCTCGGTTTTACTACTGTCGTAACTTGTACTGTCTAAATAGTTAGTTTAAGTATTTGTTTGTTACACTGAAAAGGTGAAATGTGTAAAAGCGGTTTGTATTTATTGAGTTGTAAAAAGCTGCGGTCATTATCGACTAAAAATTTCTATAAGAAAATCAAATTTAAACTATTATTCAAGTAAATGTAAATTCAAAGTATAATCGTTTATTTTTTTCAAACGGTTTCAGTTATTATAATTTTATCAGTTTTATTACAACGTTTATTAATCTTATAATACTGTTATATCTTACGATTTCATAAGATATATAATTGATATATTATTTTTTGACGTTACGGACGACACCGTGCACATTCAAACTGCCACATTCAATTTCGTTTTCGTCTCCATCAGCTAACCCAATGTTGATATTTGAATTTCTTGAGATGCGTTCAGCTATATCGCCGGGAACTCCTGCTGTAGCAGCGATATCAGCAGCACCATGCACTTTTATTTTATTTTTGTTCCCTTTAGCTACCATCATTCTGATTCCGTTCTTTTGTTGGCGGTCATCGCTTTCGGCACTTTCGGTTGCATTTTTTTCCACGTACATATTTCCAGACATGTCTAATAGTCAACAAATCTTATAATTAATTTTATAACTCTTCTAGTCTTACAACTCTCTTCTTAAACCCTTCTTTTGTTCGAAAGCTTTAATATGCGACAACAATGTTATTATCGGTATTACGTAAAGAGCGCGTATTAATCTGTTCCGAGTGACTCATTAAGATATGAATCTAAAATAACGTCATAAGACGTCATCAGACTCGTATTAGACTAAAGCTGCACGAAATTTGTTCAGGAGTGATAACTTAAGCGTAGAACTCAAGATGTGGATATGTTATTTCAGCTCTAGTCCCATACAGTAGAAAGAGTTTAAGCAATACAAAATGCCCAAAGGAATTGATGTCCGCCACAATGTCTATAACTTTTTCATAAGCTGGAATTATCTGATGACTTTTGAAGCAAACATAAGTTTTTGCAAACTTTGATTTGAATCCATTTTAAAACTTCTTTTAGATAAATGTATACATGACTTTTACAAAATAAATTTAGAGAGCAGTGTTAACTTTTAATTTACTTAAATTGAATTCAAGTTAATTGTGTTGCAAAAACTTTTTTCGTGAATCATTTAATTGTGTTTTTATGTATATATTGGGTGCTAACCAAATCAAACTTTTTTCGTCAAATATTTTATTTTGTTTATCTTAGTAAATACAAGTTTATTATCTTAATATTTTCAATTTATACAATAAAAATGTCTAAATTTGCTAAAAATCGTAAATATTTATTCGAAAGAACAATTGCTGCGACACCAAACCGTACAAGAACTTCAACACTTTCTGAAAATAGCTCAAAGATTAATATAAATTGGATGCAAAAACTTATCAAAACTTCAAACGATTTTGCTTCAACGATACCATCACCAAAACCAACTGAAACTGATGCACAACTCATAGTTTATGAAAATTGTTGTGAAAAAGACCATATTTTAAAATTTAGTTTGGAAGAAAAAAACTTAATATTGAGTTATTATAATGAATTAAAAGTGATCAGAATCGGGCAAATAATTATTTGAAAGGACTAACTATTCCGAAACCCATCAAACGCCGTAGAAAGTCAGAAAATGATTTAATTAAAGTGAAAAATAGTTCATTTGACTATTATGTGGAAGTGAAAAATCAAAGGAAAAAAGTATGTAAATCAGCTTCTCTTATGCTCCATCAAATAAAAAAGTAGATTAGTTAGAAAAGTACAAAATGATAGAGACGTTATTGTAGACATGAGAGGAAAGCATGAAAGTCGTTGGAATCAATTGCCACAAGAAGTAGTTGATGACATTAGACTTTATGAAAAATTTTACCGGCTAAAGAAAGCCACTATTCGCTTAAATCTAATAAAGATAGAAAATACTTATCATCATATTTGAACATTGCGAAACTTCGTCGAAATTTTATTTTGATATATCCTGAATATGTATATGAAAATGTAATCTCTTATAAGTTTTTCAGCCATTATTTTAAGCAGACTAATATTGGTTTTGGTTTTCCACGAACTGATATCTGCTCTGATTGTTCTGCTCTGACTTTACAACGTTAAAATAAGATCTAATACTCTAGAAAGTTCTAATAATGAAGTTTTATTAGCGAAACAAAGTTTGGAAAACATCAATCAGAGGCTAACGAATTTTATAGAATAAAACATGAAGTTAAAAAGTTATGTGAAAATGACTTGAGTGTTTGTGGAATCGTTTCAGACTACGAGAAAAATTTGCCGTTGCCAGTTACCAAAGTTTCGTGTGAATACTATATGAGACAACTTTGGATTCATAACTCTAGTATTCATACTATGAGAGATAAAACGGCAGATATGTTTCTCTATTCGGAACGTTATGCCGGCAAAGGACCGAATGAGGTTACCTCTTCCATGGACTTTTAGGGTATTCTCGGGAATAAGGGAAACCGAATTTCAAAAAAACTTTCGCATGAACCGATTTCTCTTTTCTAAAGAAAAATAAAGATCCAAACCCCATCCACCGGAAACGTCCCCTTCACGAGTTACGCCCCCTCAATTTTTGTGCGAATTTTCAGATTTTATTCAATTTACACATAATTTTCACAATATATTTCGATAGAAATCAATTCCCCTCATCATGGGAAAAATAAAAATCAAACTTTATCCATCGGAAACGCCCCCTACACGAGTTACGTCCCCAAGAGTTTCCACCCCCAAAGTTTTGCGAATTTTTAGATTTAAGTAAATTTTCAGGATATATTTCGATAGATATCGATTCCTCTCATCATGAGTATAATAAAAATTCAAACACCACAAATTTTCAAGGGGGAGGGATTTTTATTTTTCCTATGATGAGAGGAATTGATTTCTATCGAAACATATTATAAAAATTATGTGAAAATTGAATAAAATCTGAAAACTCGCAAAAAAATTGAGGGGGCGTAACTCGTGAAGGGGGCGTTTCCGGTGGATGGGGTTTGGATCTTTATTTTTCTTTAGAAAAGAGAAATCGGTTCATGCAAAAGTTTTTTTGAAATTCGGTTTCCCTTATTCCCGAGAATACCCAATTTTTGGAACATTAGTTCCTTCTTTTTCTATTTTAGTCCAGGCATTGAAATATTAGTTAATTAATGATAATTTATTCAATTTATTAAAGAAATGAATTGAATCAAAAATATTCGAATCAATGATAATTCTAAATGAAACCAATAGGTCTTTAGAATAATAACGTTATTTTTCATTAATTACAATGATTATATATAAAATAAGTTACATTTTTCAATCTTTAATGTCGAAATTCTCGAAAAAATCGAATTTTCGTATTTTTCTTATTTCTCAGCTAATTAGTAAAATAAAGTAGAGATTTCTCCATATTCATCAATCGGAACATTTCATGGTAAGTTTGCAAAAAGCAGAATTTAAATTGGTTCACCTAGTCAAAAGCTATAAAGGTTTTTGTCCCCACAATTAGAATTGAAATCGAGTGTGTATTGTCATTTTATCATAATGTAGTATAATTTACAAGCCTACTTCCCTTTAGTGCGTATCATCTCCTTTAACGTTAAAGAATTTAGCAAATATGCGAGACTTACAAAGAATGGCAACATAAAGTTACGGCTGCTAGATCTCGGGAATTTGACTGGAGTCTTCGGTATTTGAGGCTGTCTTCCTGTTCTGGTCTGAGAATTCAGTGTTTTGCTCTTTCTCCGATCTTCAGTGAAGTATTTTGATAAGGAAAATTTGTAAAAATAGATAATACGGATAAATTTCGAAAGCCAGGGTTTTGAAACAAAATATTAAGCAGTATCTGTTTTTCAATTCATATTTTTACAGCCTACACCACAATAATGGGAATAGAGTGTATATAAACAAAAACAAACACATGTACAAAGTTGACAATAATTATCATTTTTTAAAATAAAATTTGCCATTTCAAAGAATTATTTGTATTTTTTTATATACGGCGGACTATAAAAAAGGATTGTAAATGTTACATTTGCATATACAGAGGGTTGGCAACTCAATTCGTGAACAAATTGAAGAGCTGTAATTCTTTATACAATTAACTCACATAAATTTTGATTGTACTATTGAATAACACATTTATAAAGACATCAGTATAACTTTGCAATTTTTAAAGCTCCTTATTCAAGACTATATTCAAGAGATTAATACAATTGATTATGAACATTACTGGTTATAGTACTCAAAAAGGAACCTTAAAAATTGCAAAGTTATACTGTTTTGCCTATATATAAAAATATTTTAATATAAATTTATTAGTAAAAACAAAACAGGAACAGAGAAAACTGCTTATCAAACTGAAAGAGTTTTCAACTTTTTAAAGTCATGCATACTTTCACGGTAATTTGCAATAACTTTTGCCTTATTGTCACTTATAGATTATTACATTTAAGTAAAAACCTTGAGACAAGATGAGAAAAATTTAGCATACATTTTTCCATAATTATTAATTATATATTCTCAATACTTAAAAAATTATTTGTGGTTTGGTTTACTCACAAAATGAGAACAAGAAATACAATTCTGTTTCAATGAAAATTTTTTTATTGAGTGAAGACATACTTTCTTTTAACTTTTTTATACGATTTTGGTTTAATTAGTCGACAATTTTCATTGTGATGATTAATCTTTGATATATGCACATGAGAACTGCATAATTTTCATGTCTTTAACCTTTTTGTTAAATTTGTAAATGAACGAGCAAAACTTTAAAATATTGAAAACTGTCTTTCAGTTTGATAAGCAGTTTTGTCTGTTCCTGTTTTGTTTTTTATTAATAAATTAATATTGAAATATTTTTATATAAATGTGTTACTCAATAGTATAATCAGAATTACAATTCCTTCAATTTGTTCACGGATTGAGTTACCAACCCTCTGTACTATTTTTTGAGTGTAATATTGAGTCAATATCATATCCTGTTTCTTATAAATTGGCGTACGTGTTGAGGAACCATGTTTTCATCTTTATTTAATTTTTAAGTATAAATGTAAATGAACTACTTGATGTTGTTATGGTATTATAGATATATGATAATTACTATGGTATTAATCAAAGTTACAATTGGAAATCTTACATTTCTTAGATATTTTCTGTTGGAAAGTTGATGGAATACTGGTTTTTCTTCTTAGATACGCTAGATATCTGCGTCAGAATTGTAATTAAGTTAATATTTTACTCATCAATATAAATTGAAAATTATAAAAAAATTGGCAAAATTTTCAAAAATTTTGTAAATATAAAAGGTGAATTTTATCATGTTAAAGCTAAAAGTAAAAATTATAAATTATTTGTTATATTTTCTTAAATTTAAACTGATTATATGGCTGTGATCATTGATTCGAAAAAGCAAAATTTTCTCAAGAAGTACAAGAACATAAAGTAGTAAATAAATCATACATTGAAGAAGGTAAATTAGAAATAGTTAATAAGCGCCTGCGATCTTCAGTAGACTCGAAAATGAGCATCAACATGGCTGCAGCCAAGGCGACAAATAGTTCTCTCAAGGCGAACAATATGGAAATGATTGGCATCAAAAAAAATATATAACATTCACACTCATAAAGGAAGGAAAGCAACAATTAAAAAAAGGTCTATTTGGTTTAATATGATAGAACCAGTAAAATCATTCACTGGAAGAGATGGGGAGCTAGAACTTGCACACAAGTCATTACAAGATGAAGGCAAACAAGTAGTATCACAAACAGCTTCCATTAGTGGTTTAGGTGGTATAGGAAAGAGCGAATTGGCTAGAATGTATGCTTATAAGTATAAGCATGATTACGATAATAACGTTGTATGGATAGATGCTGAAACACAACAAAGTTTAACAAGTTCGTTTCATAGATTAGCTAAAAAGTTAAGAATTAATATCGTAGAGAAAAAAGATGGTAAGGAAAAAGAAAAGGATATTAAATATATTGTCGAGGATGTATATGAGTACTTTCGAAATGTAAAAAGTCTTTTTATCTTTGATAACGCTGAGGAATATAAGGATATCAATAAGTTCTTACCATCGTCATTCTCTTTATCTGCTGACAAAATAAAGACTCATGTTTTAATTACTTCTCGGAACATAGATTGGAATGTAGGAGAGGAAGGAGAGATAAAAGTAGTGAAACTAGATGTATTAAATCCAGATGACGCCGTAAAATTTATAAAAATTGGCTTAGAATTAGAAGATAATGAGGATAATTTAGTGGATACAGAAATAAAGCGATTAGCAGATAAACTTCAATACTTCCCTTTGACTTTAAGGCAAGCAATATCGTATATAAAAGAAACCAATAGAAAGTACGAGCTACGCGGAGTCGAAAACTATAAAATTAGTCATTATATCGAAGAGTTTGAAAGTCAAACAGAAATATTTCTTGATTTTAAACTTAAAAATGCAAGTGATCGTGAAGCTGAAACAACATTTATAACTTGGAACGTAACAATAGAAAAAATAGAAAAAGAACACGGAAAAGATGCAAGAAATATTTTAAATATTTTGGCTTATCTTGCTCCTGATAAAGTACCTATAAAAAAATTTTTTCAAGAGTAGTAGAAAATGAAGAGAAATTATGGAGCGCAGTTGAATTGCTCAATCAATACTCAATGATTAATTTATTGCAAGGAATGTCAAGCATTCATAGGCTAGTACAAGAAGTAATAAGAATAGGATTACAAAAAAGTGGAAAAAAGGAGGAATTTTAAGTGAAGCTTTGGAATTAATAAATAGAATAAATCTAGCAGAAGAAGATTACAGTCATATTATATCTTTATGGGAATATGCAAGTAAATATCGTGAAATAATAAATAAACATTATTTAAAACCACGTAATGATAAAAACAAGGTTAATACATTGTATTTGCTCTTTAAGAATGGTCGTTTTAATACAATTAAAGCCATATTGTTACATGTAGAAAAAATAGATCAAATAAAACTAAAAGATATTGTTGAAACTCCTATCGATTATTTTGGAATGACGCCTCTTTGTTTTGCTGTCAGAGGTAGCGATATAGAATTAGTAAAATACCTAATAGAAAAAGGCGCTGATGTTAATTCTCGTGATGAAAATGAAACAACACCTTTACACATGGCCGCTAAAAGTGGTAATTTGGATATGGTAAAATACCTGATAGAAAAAGGTGCTGATGTTAAGCATCGTGCTGAAAATGAAAAAACACCTTTACACATGGCCGCTAAAAGTGGTAATTTGGATATGGTAAAATATCTAATAGAAAAAGGTGCTGATGTTAAGTCTCTTGATGAATATGGAACAACAACTTTACATAGGGCTGCTGAGAGTGGTAATTTGGATATGGTAAAATATCTAATAGAAAAAGGTACTGATGTTAAGTCTCCTAATAAAAATGGAATAATACCTTTACACATGGCTGCTAAAAGTGGTAATTTGGATATGGTAAAATATCTAATAGAAAAAGGTGCTGATGTTAAGTCTCGTGACGAAGATGGAACAACCCCTTTACACATGTCTGCTGAAAGAGGTGATTTTGACATGGTAAAATATCTAATAGAAAAAGGTGCTGATGTTAAGTCTCGTGACGAAGATGGAGTAACACCTTTACACATGGCTGCTAAAAGTGGTAATTTGGATATGGTAAAATATCTAATAGAAAAAGGCGCTGATGTTAATTCTCGTGACGAAGATGGAACAACACCTTTACACGTGGCTACTATATATCTTAATTTAGATATAGTAAAATACCTCAAAGTAAAAGGCGCTGATTTTAAGTTTCCTGATTATGATGGAATAACACCTTTACACGAGGCTGCTAAAAGTGGTAATTTTGACACGGTAAAATAACTGACACATAAAGGCTCTGATTTTAATTCTTCTGGTGAAGATAGAGTAACACCTAATGCCATGTAAAACTATTCAATTGTGAACAAGTAAAAGTCATTCCTTTTGATAATAAGTATTTTATAGAATTAACATTCATTCAAAATTTCTTCAGACGAAGTTATTATGTGTCTGGTCAACTTGTGAATAGTGTGGAAACCTAAAATAGCTATTTACCGAAAATATTTGAAGTTAATGGAATTTTTATTAAGTAAATGAGTTGTTTAACTATCAGTTTATATTTGTTATATGATTGTGATATTCCTGTGTTTGATAATTATGATAATATTCAAGTTTATACTGAATTCGAATATGAAAATCGACTTTATTCTAAGCAAACAATTCATTCGAATAAATTCGTTGATAATATTATGAGATCAAAAACAGATCCTTGTTTTCTATCTCACAGTATTCAGATCATTTGAAAAATTCCCTACTTTCTTGCCCATCATTGTGGCCTAAGAGCACAGACTGACCACTTGATGTAGGACAGGATTGTTTGTGTCCTCTTTTCTTTAAATACGAGTTCTAAAGAAACTCTCTAGAAGAGTAACAAGGTCACCAACGTGTCCTCAATTAGTAGTTGGTCAGTTAGTGACCAACAATACATAGTTTTAAAAAATTTTCCATTAATACATCAACACCTCCTGGCTCTATATAAAGGAGTGAAGTGTCTCTTTCTCTTAACTTTCCAAACTATTCAGATTAAGTGATCTCTGAGAGTAACCAACACTTACAGTAATAGTGGATATTCAAAATCCAAAACTTTCAATATTTAAACTTTTTACTTTGTATAACCTTTTCTTTTTAATAAATAAACTTTGATTTTCTTTAAAACTTGTATATTAGTTTTAATTGTCGAACTTAACAGAGAACTAAATCAAAATAAAATATCTGCAATATCACATTATTCATGCAACATTTCATTTGAACTTTTAAAAAATGCATTGTTTATAGTTGGGGAAAATATTGTGCCGTAGTAATAAGGGAACCAAGATAAACTTATCTAAAGTCATTTGATGACGTCTTTACCCGTTGTTAACAAATGAATTATAGACTAATCGAGTGAAAGTATACATAGGTTATATTTTATTTCATGTAATTATTATTCGGATTGACCGATGCGAAAGATAATTTAATCAAATTGAAAATCTCAGAGAAGGCAGACTTAAGGAAGTACTTAGTTAGTACTAAATATAATTAAAATGTGATATATGTGGCTTAAAAGATAGAATTTAGTTCAGACAAAGAAAGTGAATCTATGAAAATATCGGAACATTTTCTATAATTACGAGATTTGATGACAAAAGTTTGTAAGGTATCACAACGTATAACCTGAGTAAGTTACAACTTAAAAGAAGTTCGGACCAAAATGCTTATTCTTTATATTCCAATCGAATTATGCGGGGAAACCTTGAAAGATATTGAAGAGTCAAAAAGTTTTTTATAGGAGTTGTGTAGAAAATTTATACAACAAACAGGAAATTACATACTATATTATTAATAAAGTACAAAGTACGATATATAAGGTTGGAGAGAGATGGATGACGTATTTGATCACAAAATTCATTAAAAATTTTATTAATACAATATAAATATCGAAGCCTAATATCAACCCCATGTCCCGACTTGATTGGCGAGGCTCAGACTCCACCAGAGCTTTCAACTCGTCCTCATCCAACTCATAAGGTCGACCAGAACCAGGTCGATTCTCCAGGTCAAAATCGCCTGATCGAAACCTGTCAAACCAACGTTGACACGTGCGGACCTTTAATACATCACCATATGTATCGGTGATATTTTTAGCGGCAACCGTTGCATTATTACCACTCTTAAACTCAACAACATAAAATGTCTAATATGATTGTCATCGAAAACATGGCTCAAATCGAAATCAAATCACAATTTTAAAATAATAATTTAATAGAAATAAAGGCTAATATAAAATGTATTTATTTACAAAACAAAAGATATGTAAACAAATCCTATGTGTATTTTTGAACCATTCTAATATAACGTACCATAAACGACATCAATTTCTCTCCAACCTTATAGTTCTACAGAACTTTGCACAGAATTTACTAATGAAGAAAGAGCACTGAAAGTGTAGAAAGTCGCGATGTTTTATAAGAAAATAGTTGGGTCAGTGGGCATGTAGTTAGGTTAGATTAAATTTAGGATTCAATTTTAGGTTAGTCCTAAGGTGTTTATATTTTATCTCGAGGATTATGTGAAAAGTTAGTTTCAGGTGCTAAAGATTGTTGTCTTTGTTGAAACATAATTAGTAATATTTATAATTTCCCTTGGAAATTCCATAAAAAACTAAATCTAAAGGGCTCTTCAAATTAATTTGGAGTATTACCTTAGTTTAACAGTACTATTTTATAGAAAGTTTTTAGAACACTTATTCCTTTAGGCTGTTGACAAACATAGCATGCAACATTAATATCGGCAAAACCTTAATTCACTTTTAAATTAAATTTGCATACAAAGAGGGTATTTATTTAGTCATTAGAAAATGACAATTTATTAAAGGGTTATCAAGCTCCATCTCTAGTCATTTTGATCCGATTAGTTAATAAGGATTACTTTTTTGGCGGGAGTTCTATATTTAGTAAAAAAAGCATGGAATGAGAGGCCGGAATTAGACTAAAGCATCTTTATGATTGTTATATTAAAACAAAAAGTAATTTAATTTGTTTTGTAAACTTTCTATTTGTTATGAGAATGAAAGTAAAACTCTTATTTCGTTATGACTATAAAAGGTTCGCTCTAATTGTAAAAGTAAATTCTTATTCTAATTTAATTACAATAGGAAATTAATTGTTATGGGAATCTAATACTGGAATGCTTGAACATCCCTTTTTAGGAATAACTTTTCTTAAAATTACAACTCGAAAATATTCTTAAACATCCTCTTATTAATTAGTCAGAAAAGTATAAAAAGAGAGAGTAATAGAGTAGAAATTAAGTGAGTTAGTAAGAGAGTGCGAGAGAACTTAGACTCTGTGCGACACTTTTAAATCTTTATGTATTATCATTCAATTTATATTTTAATAAAGATTGTTAATTGTTAAAGTCTGAATTGTTATTTCGCTATATAAAAATCCACTCTCACATGATAGTGAATTTATAAAAGCAAAACAACTTTTTAAATTAAAAAAATATTTCTAAGAACAATTTATGCTGTTTTGTTAGGCGTAGTTGTATTATAGTTGTGTCGAGTGCTGTTGTTGAGACTCCGGATCAGGATCACAGGTTTTGAAGGATTGTCCGGTGGAGTTCACTTTGTTCAGACATAAAACACGTTGTGACAAAATAATTGAAACCTATTATGAAATTAAAACATACAAAAGTGATATTTATTGTTTGAAATCTAAAGACCGAATGAATCTAACTTAGAGGATTGCTAAATCTTTTGTTTTTATATATTCTTTATTTGATATCAAAGATAAGAGGCAAGAGAACAGGTGTTGGAAATTACGAAAAACAGTAGAATTACTGTAGACGAAAGTAAATAAAAGATTAAAAGTAAACTATAATAATAAAGGATAAGTATGCGAGCGTGAATTATAAAGTCATAAATTGAGAAAATAAACTTACCAATTGATGTAGAAAATAATGGAAGTAAAGTGATATTTTAAACTTTAGTAGTCATCAGCATTTAAAAAAGAGGAAAGGAAACGGCGGTGTCAAAAGGCAAAAAATACGGAGATTTGTAGGTTGTTGTATTGGTTAAGAGGTTGTCTGTCACGTGCCAAACACTTATTAATTCAGAAATTGTTTGGCACGTGACAAACAACCTCTGAACCAATACAACAACCTACAAAACTCCGTATGTTTTGCCTTTTGACACCGCCGTTTCCTTTCCTCTTTTTTAAATGCTGATGACTACTAAAGTCGAAAATTCCACTTTTAATTCGATCAAAAGTAAACTCTCTATTGACATTTAGGGTTACTTTTGAGATCTATTGCTGGAAACACCTCAATTGAAACGAATAAAATCAACGGGGGATCGAGAGAAAACCTGAGAGTGGAGCGCGCCTCAAACTTCCAACTAATGAACGTCGTAGAGTTGTGGAAATTGCGTTGAAGCATCGAAAATATTATGGTGAAAAAATCGCCATTGAAGCCCATAAGAAGGGTAGCCCCAAGGTATCCGGCAGGACTATTCGAAATTTCCTTAAATCAATTGGTTGGCGGAAACTAACTCCACGAAAGCGCCCCTATTTGACAAAGGCCGTGATAGCTAAAAAGATTGAATGGTGTCGAAAACACGCGAGTACCGACTGGTCTAAAGTGTGTTTTAGAGACGAGAGTACTTTTCACTTATATCGTATCACTATGAAACAGTGGAGCAATAAGAAATAATTAATTTCCGTACCAAAACATTCTCCATCGGCAATGGTTTGGGGGCATTTCTATGCAAGCAAATGCAGATATAACTTTCATCGACGTGTTGGTAAATTCTGATAAATACACCACTGCTCATAAGTATGGCAATAAGAGTGATTGACTCGATATCTTATCTTTGACTGAATATAACTAAGGAATTGCTTCGTTGATTTTAGCGAAAGTGTCTTAAGTAAATGCGTCATGATTCAGGATCCGAACAATATAAAGACATCGAATAGCATCACATTTTAATTAAAGCTATAGGCAATCAAAAATTTTTGTGATTTCTTCATGCTGTCATAAGTAAGAAAATATTTTTATTTGACTGAATTAAAATTTTTGGGTATACATTAGAATAGGCCCACCTTCCGATCGTCTTCAAATCGGGTTTTCTAGGGGTTTTCGACGCCGTAGAATCCATTTCTGGCGGTCCCAGATGTCGGAAATCAATACTTCCGGTGGAACAAAAATTTCGAATTTTCGACTTCTGGTTCGACTTTTCGAACTCTATTCGGTCTTCTCGGTGTAAGGTCTTCTTTTGATGTAACCGGACCGATCTGAGGCATTACCGTTAAATACGAGACAGTCCCTATCACTGAAAACTGTTGTATTAGGTCATTTCTAGTCTAGCTCTGGACAGGGATGGACGGCGTATACAACGTCAGAAGATTGATGAGCGAATGTGGCGTGGACGAGCCCAAAGCTTATCTACAGTGGTGCCAGCGAGTTGGGCTCTTACCCGAGACTCGTGCTTGCTCGACGTGTCGTAAAGATATGACACTTTCGAGCAAACGGGCTGGCACTGCTGTGGGCATGCGGTAGCGGTGTCGCAAGGGCGCCAAAGAGGTCTCCCTTGTGAACGGGATGGTATTCGAGAAGTCGAGACTGCCCTTAGGACAGTCCCTTCTCCTCATTTAATGTTTCGTTCATGGCTTCTCTTACGAGAGTGCCATTCGCGAAACCAGCATAGGCGAAGGCCAAGTGTCATCGGCCACATTCACCAGCTGGCATGAGACCTGCCGAGACGCCTGCGTCCGATGGGTTGACTCTCGGGTGAAAGACGGCAAGATGGGTGGCGCGGGTTCGGTGGTCGAGATCGATTAGGCCATGATTGGCCGGCGAAAATATAACCGTGGGCGTCTGGTCCAGGGAACCCTGGTGTTGGGGATCATTGATGTCCACACAGCTGACCTTAGGACTAAGGTGTGTCCGAACAAACGTCGGGACGCCGCGACATTATTGGCCATGATTGGTCAACATGTTGAGGCAGAAACGACGGTAATGACGGACTGCTGAAAATCCTATGGTGGACTGGATGCCCGAGGATTCAATCACCTCACGGTTAATAACTCGTACCACTTCGTCGAGCCTGACACCTAGGCGAACACTCAGCGCATCGAGTCGTCCTGGCGTGCAATGAAGCGCCGTATTTGCCGAGGTGGCGTGCCGAAAGAGATCCTGGGTAACCATCTCTGTGAATATATTTGGCAACATGACGTGAAACGTTGCGGTGCTGATCCATTCGCATAGATGATCCAGTTGCTCAGGGTTCTGCAGGCGCGTTACTGAGGCGTACAGGGCTAAAACGCCCTTATCAAGGCCTCGGGTAGGCAAGGCCATCCCGGTGAAAAAACCGACCAAAGTGGATAAAATCCAACCTCATCTCCACGCGGCATTTACTGGGTTCGGCGAACGGAGCTCTGGTTTTGATGTTTTGGCGGCTTTGGACCTTGCATCCATCTCCGACTAGATTTAGACTAGAAATGAGCTAATTGGACAATTTTTCTGTGACAAAATTATTGTCTAGTTTATCGGAAACAGCTTTAATCGGACCAGCCGCCCACTGGGAACACGAATAATGGCAGAAAAAGTGTGAAAAGTAGAGCCGGAAGTTGGAAATTCGACATTTTTATTGTACCAGGAGTATTGATTTCCGACATCTGGGACCGCCAGAAATGGATTCTACGGCATCGAAAACCCCTAAATGGCTTGGTTTCCTGACGATTCTGAGGTGAGCCAATTCTAATGTATACTCAGTAGGACTCATTTTTCAATCTAATTAATAAGTTTTTGTTAGTCTTTAATGCTTTCAAATGATTTGAATCAAATCAATAATCTTGTGATACCAAATTTCGTTTAGAAGTGTTGTATTCGACGAAATAAACTGAACCACTTTTTGGGTATTAGTAATTTATTTAAGACAGTTTATATACAGAGTTTAGAAGTTATAAGTAGAGAACAATGTTAAGAGACAACTTTCGCTATTGTTCGAGAAGTGAAGAGTGACTATTTTGTCACTCCTCATATACGGACAGAAAGTTGTTTACAAAAATCAGTGGAATTTTCCATAAGTATCAATTTTGTTCACTAACTGACCAACACGTACTCGGTAATTGCCCTATTGCCCTATTTTTGACACTTTGATCCATTATTGGGGTCATCATCGCGACTGACCCACAATTAAAGATTATCTTCTCAGAACTCTTTGCGTTCTGTTCATTTTCCTAAATATAGGTCATTGTGAGATCAAATCTTTGAAAACTGTATTTGATCTCACAATCTTATATCCGTTTATGGCTAGCAAAAAATTTTCAGTTCACATTCAATCAAATTCAAACAGAAATTAAATTTACTTAACGTAGGAAAGGAAGTAATCAATATAAATATATTCCATGAAATAAGAATTATAGCTTGTAAATTAAGCATAGAATCATAATTAGTCAAACAAAAATTAAGTCTTGAGTTATAACTTTTCCTATGAAGAAAATTTTAAATATTGAAAGTTTCCGTAAAGAGTTCTACCAACAAGGAAAGTATGACTTAAACATATGTCATTCGGGATGTGCAGAAGTGGTTTTTAGCGAAAATTTCAGGTTAGTCCAAATGACCTTAAACATTACATAGACATAATTCAGCATTAGCTTAGCCCAATTAACACAAACTACATAAGGCAAGACGTATACTCTTTAATAGTTTTTTTGCTTCAATGTCTGCATAAGTTTTGAAGATGGCACCACTTTATACGCAAAAAATTGACTATTCAACACAAAAAAGACAGTAACTACACTATTTTAGTTACTCTAATTGCTACAATTGTAATTTATCAGGTCATTACGATTGGTTCCGTCTTCCTATACGATGACGTAAATCCAGAGTTTACGAGAGGTAGAAATGTTAGTGGAACATTACATTAGTTAGTCTGAAAGTGATAAATATAGCTATTATTTTAAGGACTGACAAAATGCGGTGTAAAACTGACATCATATATTCGCTCTCAATAATAAGTGGTTTAACCAGCAAGTCAACGGATAGATAAAGCTTCATACTACCCAAAAGATAATTAGAGATAAATTTATTTTCATAGCTCTACTCAATGAGAAGCGTGTAACGTTAGTATCTCGTTTTTACTACTGTCGCACTTGTACTGTCTAAATGGTTGGTTGAAATGTCTTTTGTCAGACTGAAAGAGTGAAATGTGTAAAAGCGTTTTGCATTTATTGGGTTATAAAAAGCTGCGCTCATTATTGACTAAATATCTCTGAGAAAATCAAAGGTTGAGGAGTACTAAATAGGTGCGACTATAAAGAAACATAAAAACCTAGTGACTTATGCAATTAATAGTAATTGACAAGGCGAATCGAACCATACCAAGTTTTTGGAGCCACGTCCATGCTTTTACTACCAAAATCTATTTTTACTTTCCGATCTCATGAACTTACAGTGTCAGATGGGCCCTATGATGACACTGCTCAGTTGGGGGATTCAGCAAGTAATTTCGATTTCTAAATGTATTTATTTACATCTTGATTTAAACCAGATTTATAAATAGTTTATTTGCACCATAATTTAATATAAAGTTTGTTTTTCAAGGCTAGCTTTGATTAAGAAAGTCATGGCCCAAAAAATGGTGTGGTTCGACTTGTATCAAAAGCACTATCAATTTTTGCATAAGTCACTAGATTTTTATAATGTTTCTTTATAGTTGCACCTATTTAGTACCCCTCAACCAAATCAAATTTAAAGTATTATTCAAGTATATGTAAACTTAAAGTACAATCGTGTATCTTTCAAAAGGTTTCATTTATTATAATTTTATCGGTTTTATTACAACCCTTATTAATCTTATAATACTGTTATATCTTAACATTTCATAACATATACAATTGATATATCATTTTTTGGCGTCACTGATAGCACGTATTTTTAATTTGCCGATCCTAACTTTGTTTTCGTCTCCATCAGCTAATCCAATCTTGATGTTTGCTTCTTTTGATATTTTTTTGGCTTGTTCATTGGAAACTCCTTCTAAAGCCACAATGTCAGCATCATCTACATTTATATCATTCTTCTTCCCTCTAGACGCCGTTATGTTGATTCCGCTTTGTTGGCGGTTATTGCTTCCCGCACCTTCGGTTACATTCGTATCCTCATTCATATTTCCAGACATGACTAATAGTTAATAAACCTTGTAGTATTATTACAATAATCTCTTTACATCTTAAAGTATTGCTTAGACTTTTGCAATTTAATACAACACTCGAACCGAGCGTCTGAACAGTACGGTATGCCAATTTGCAATGACTCAGCACTTATATAATACTACAGCATTGGAGCAAATAGCTGCTTCAGTGACGACTAGGATGTGCAGCCACGCCTTTATAAATAGTGAAGAGCATTGCTCTAGAATCTTAGACTTCAAAGTCGAGCTTCTATAAGCGCAACTCAAAAATGAGCTTTAAGCTGAGCTTCTTTTAAATTTGGCTTTAGCTGCGTTTTTACTTAGAAGCTCAGGTCCAAGATACGGGCTGCGCTACTAAGCTTATGTTAAAAATTAAAAATAACGAGTGGTAATCTTTATAATAAGTATTTATCTCAAATTATAATGAAGTACTTGAGCAAAAATTCATTAATTTTGACCGAAGTTTGAAGAATGAATTCAAACTTTGATATCGGCGACACTGATCAATAATTGTGAGTTTTCTGATTGTATTTCACTTTCTTATCAAGTCATTTTGACAATAATTCCAAACAATTTTCTCTTATTTTGAATAATTTTCAAAATTTATTTGAGAATATAAAGAGATTTAATCAGTGAACAGAAATTATATTACTTTTAAGGCCTAAGGCATCACTAATTTTCTCTTCGAATAAACATTTTTTGCATTAAATTTCAGTTTAAAGTGAAATTATTTTGAAAACAATGATTCACATATTTGGAATGTATCTCATTATTGAATTCGATAGGTATAATTTAATGGCTATTTTGCTGACATTTGAGAAGCAGCTCAATATTCATTATTATGAAACAGTTAATACAGTTTTTTTGCTTTATTAAATAAATGGGCTTTAAATGAGCTGAGCTTGAAGCTCAATAGTTTGAACTTGAGCTGCTCTTCTTCATAGTCTAAACTTAAAGCTCGAAAACAGATAAAATTGAGCCTGAAGCATAGTGCAGCTCAGCTCACAGCTAGCTTATGCTCTTCACTATTTATAAAAGCAAGTCTCTGCGGTTATTACGGAATAAAGATTAAATATTAAGTATTAAGTAAAATGATATGAATTATTATTGAATAATTAAGCTTAAAGACAGTGTTATTCTATTCATATAATTTAGTAATTAACAAGTCTTTGTTCAATATTATAATACATAATAATTTGAATTTTAAGTGTATCTGAATCGGTGACTTCTTTTGATCGTTTAATATCTCTCATAATGAAAGATCTTTCAGTATCACAACTGGAACATGCCATACATAAGAAAGACGTTGCAATTTTGGACAACTTCAAAATTTATGAGAACTGTTAATCAACTACTTTAAAGTGTCAATCTCTTAATTATCATCAACTTCTGTCAAATAAGTTTTGAATTAATTTTCTATAATATTTAAACCATTTTCATCCGATATTTTCAGAAAGCGTTCATGTAATAATCGAATTATTGAAACAGGATAGCTTTCTCAAAAGTTTCGAAATTTGTAGCATTTTGAACAAACCGTCATCATTAGATATACATTTATTTGCCTTTTGGCTTAAAGACAATATATAATAAATGCATGAATAATGCTCAATTTAAATCAAAAGTTGCTTAAAATTCGGCTTATTCGATGTGAATTCGACCCACGCCGAATCTTTTTTGAGTTCGGGGTGGAATTCGGTGTCTAGTCGAAAACTGTACTCACTAAATATAGCTTAATTACTTAATAATTGACCGCTGCCCGAAAATAGAATCTCAAACTTTTAGGACAGTGTCACTACCCATAAACAGCAAGCAACAGCTGTAACGAAGCTATTATCAGAGCCGAAACTTTTCGAGAGAAAAACTAGTGTTTCGGGTCGGGAACCAGAAAGAAAACAGAAAAGATATTTTAGTAAATTCGATCAAAGTTTGTTCAAATTTGCTGTTCAAAATTTTGATAAAAAAGAAGGCAAAAACAAATGGTAAATAGAATCAATTTGATAATTCAAATTAGATTAAGAAATTTATTAAAACAAAGAAATTTATAAAAAATTATTAAATGCTAATGCAGAAAAGTTTTTTTAAATCGTTTTTGTGATGCATTTCTTATCGCTTATTTATGCACGTTTTAAGACTTAAAAAGTGCAGAAGTTCAGTTCAAATTTGAAGAAAGTATGCTACACATGAAATGCACTCGAATTTTATTAGTGTTATAAAATCATGTTTTTTGTTAAAAATCTTACTATGAGACGAGATGTCAGGAGATTTGCTATGAATTCGGGAAATTCGGAATTTTCATCAAATTTTAGTCATTTTCGGAAAAATAGGGGACAATTTTTATTTGTAAATCGATTAAATGAAGTGCAAAAATAACATTAATATTATTAAAGGTTTCCCGAAAAATTTCGTCTTTAGTTATTATTCAATAAAGCCTTTAATTTGACTTTTATACGAAACAAAAATTAAGTTCTGCTTTTATAGTATTGTTGTAAATCACACGAATCTTTCTTTATTATCAATTTCCTGATTAAATTAAATCAGAATGTTATGTTTTGTAATGAACTTGAATGCAAGCTCAAGAAGTATTTCTATCAGATTCGGTCTTAGGATTACAATTATTGGGTTATCAATAAACTTTTAAAAGATTTTAGCTGAGCGAGACTTTCGCTTTTTAATCTAATTAATAAGCTTTTGATAGTCTTTATTGCTTTCAAATGATTTGAATGAAGTCAATAATCTTTTATCCGTTTATGGTTAGCAAAAACTTTTGAGTTCACATTCAATAAAATTGAAACAAAATTGCAAAATTAAATTAACTTAACATAGAAAAGGAAGTAATCGATGTAAAATATACCTTCATGCAATAACATTTATCGATTATGAACTAAACATAAAATCAAAATGAATTAAAACAATTATTAAGTCTTCATTTATTACTTTCCTATGAAAATAGTTATACAGTCATGGAAAAATCTAAAGTACCTACTAAATTTGATCCAGTTACTTATTCTTTAGTTCGATTTTGATTTCAGAAATATGGTTTGTGAGTAATCATGGAAGGAATTGTTTGAAACATTTTTTTTTAAAAATTCATCGTGGTAAATTTTTTATAATACATATTCTATAACTTGAATACTACAAGGTATATTTCAGATTTTTCGGTTCCATTTTGTAAAGCTTGGAAATTGAGTCGACACGTGTTTAAGGAAATTTTTGAAAAATTACTCAATTGATCGTGGTAGTTTGTTAAACGTTAATGTAATCAATACAATTCTTACTTAATCGCTGTTTGATTTCTACGTTACTTTTCCCATAAGCTCTAAACTTTATGAATTACCTGAACTTTAACTCTATTGTATTGATTACATTAACGTTTAACAAACTACCACGATCAATTGAGTAATTTTTCAAAAATTTCCTTAAACATGTGTCGACTCAATTTCCAAGCTTTACAAAATGGAACCGAAAAATCTAAAATATACCTTGTAGTATTCAAGTTATAGAATATGTGTTATAAAAAATTTACCACGATGAATTTTTGAAAAAAAAATTTTCAAACAATTCCTTACATGATTACTCACAAACCATATTTCTGAAATCAAAATCGAACTAAAGAATAAGTAACTGGATCAAATTTAGTAGATACTTTAGATTTTTCCATGACTATATATATTGATAATTTCGGCGAACAGTTCTATCAATAATAAAAGCATTACTTTTAAACCACATGTGATCGCAAAACAATAACAAAACAGACTGTGACTAAAGTGCTTTAAGTGAGTCATTTGAAGACAGCTTTCAATTTAATAAACATCGAAAAGTTACAATCAAATAAATACCAAAACAATGAGATTAATAGGTTTGGTAAGTGGTGGTAAAGACTCGTGTTATTCGATGCACTTATGCGTCAAAAGTGGTCACCAAATCGTAGGTTTGGCTAATTTGGTGCCTAAATCGCTTCAAGAAGAAGACTCTTATATGTATCAAACGGTTGGTCACGAAGTCATCCAATTATACTCAGAAGCCATGGGTTTACCACTTTTTAGGCGTACTATTTGTGGAAAACCAATTAATAAAGAGTTTGAGTATAACGAGAACGTAATTGGAGACGAAGTCGAAGACCTCTTCGAACTGTTGAGTGACATCAAGAAAGAGATAGAATTTGACGGCATTTCAGTCGGAGCTATACTTTCAAACTATCAAAGAGTTAGAGCTGAGAATGTCTGCAATCGATTAGGGATTGAAATGTTTGCTCCGATCTGGGAAAGAGAACAAACTGAACTTCTTCAACATATGATCGACGACGGCATCGAAGCCATACTTATCAAAGTAGCTGTAATTGGATTAGAACCTGACAAACATTTGGGAAAAAGTATTAAACAAATGCTTCCAGTCTTAGTTCAACTCAAACACAAATACGGTATTAATGTTTGTGGCGAAGGTGGCGAATACGAAACTTTGACTTTAAACTGTCCACTCTTTAAGAAAAAGATTGTTTTGTAAGTTTACTATCATTTTTTGTTTTCGAGTTTGCTACGCATTGGCAACTTTTCTCAATTTTTATTAGTTTGATTTGAATTTGAATTGATTACTAATGATTTTTTGTCTGTTAATAGAGACGAATACGAGACTGTGATTCACTCAAACGATGCGTTCGCTAAAGTGGCTTATTTGAAACCAATTAAATTTCATTTAGAAGATAAACAATAGGCTATAATTAATGGGATCATAAATAGTGGTACAAGCAATTTAAAGTCAATTTATGTTGTATTTTGTGATAATAAATTGTATGTTTTTTGCACACATACACTTATAAATTGGTTATAACTTAAGTTATCCAACATTAGACTGGTTTTGCATTTTATGAACATTTTCATATATCAATGTTTCATTTTTTATATCAATGTTTATAATTTAAACCAATTATTTAAAATAAAATCATATTTTGGTTAAACTCTAAACGAAACTTTATTCCGGAAATGAGTTCAGACTTTACTATTCATGAGATGTCGCAAAACTCGCTTTATTTACAATATGTTTGTAATGACAAATTTCGTGTTTTATGCAATAGCACATTGTGAACAATGTCCGATTTGATACCATTATTAGATTTATCATCAAATAGTTACGTATTATTAACAAAAGGTGATCAAATTTCACAACAATTTGTTTTTGACGTTGTTTTGCAACATTTGGCAAAAAAAGGAAATAAATTATTGTTAATATTGTTATCTGAACAGTGGTCTCATTATAGTACTATTGCCGCTAAATGTGGCATAAATCTCAAGAACTTGAAAGACAAACAATTGATTAAATTGGTTGACATCATCTCTGACCAAGACTTTGATTTTGACGAATTTCTGTCTAAAGTATTTGAACAATTAAATGATTTGTCACCCAATAGTATTGTATTAATTGATGACTTGAGTCTTCTCTTCTCATTTAATACTAATTTTGACAATATTTATAAGTTTGTTCATAAATTAAGAGTGAATTGTTCCATAAATAATCAAATTCTCGTGATCGGCACTCATTTTCCGACCGAAGAGGACGACGAAGAAGTTCATAGACTAGTTGTATCGATAGCTCATTCGAGCGATATTTGGTGTGAAATCGACAAAACTCGAACTGGATATTCACCACTCATTAGTGGAACAATTCAAATTCATAAACGACATGATAATTGTTGTAAAGAAATGAATTACAAAATAGGCGATAGAAATGTGAAACTATTACCATTAGGTTCTAATCTGTTATGATTAAGAAGTTTTTCAGAACATTTTTCTCTTTACAAACTTTCAATAAAATGAGTTCGACTTCTAATAATTCAGAGCAAAGTTTAATTGAGAACTGGAAGAAATTACAGTTAGAATTGAGACAAAAATTGATCCTATCGAATACTGAACAATGGGCTGAAGATATCGATAAGATTGAATTAGTAGGAGGAATGGATATATCATATGATAAAAACGATAATTCAAAAGCATATGTCAGTTCAGTTGTGTTGAGTGCTCGAAACGATTTTAATATTTTATATAAAAACAGCAGTAAGATAACAATAAGTACTCCATATATCGCAGGATTTCTAGCTTTTCGTGAAGTAGAATTTTTAGTCAGGGAAGTGCAATTGTTGAAACTGAACAAGCCACAATTATTGCCTGAGGTTTGGCTCATCGACGGTAATGGTATTTTACACCCACGAAAGTTTGGTCTCGCCTCCCATTTCGGAGTTTTGATCAATAGTCCCGTTATAGGAGTTGCGAAGAATCCCTATTATCTCAATACAGTCGATAAAAACGTCAAAGATGATCATAAGAAAGAACTCTTAAATCTTAAGAAAGCTGGTGATTGGTTACCGATCAGTAATTCTGATAAAGAAGTGATTGGTGCTGCTCTTAAAACAAAAGATGACTGCAAGAATCCAGTTTATGTATCGATAGGACATAGAGTTTCATTGAATACTGCGATTAAAGTTGTTCTCAAATGTTGTAAATTTAAAGTTCCAGAACCTACACGTCAGGCAGACATCATTTCAAGACAACAATTAAATGCATAACTTCAGACATTTTCAATACAAATTTTCGATACACAATTAGATTATAAACTGATATCAGAACAAAAATGTTGTATTTTAAGAATGAATAACAAAATTACCATATATTTTAAATGAAACAACTATTTTTCCTTTGATTCAATGCCGGTGTTTTCGGGTTTGATTGGTGTCTCATTCGTTGAAATATGAAATAAATGCTTGAATTTGTTTAGTATAATAACAAAAGTTGGAAATTCAATGATTGTTTTTGCGACTAGATTGTCTGCAATGGTTTTACTCATATCGAGTTCAATATATTTTTGATGCTTTAAAGGTTGACATTCTAGCTTAAACAAAACACTAATTCCATCGACACCACACTTTTGATACAACGACAGTTTGCGGTTCTGTTCAATATTAGCAATTATATCATTTGGTGCGACATATTGTGAGACCAGATCTGATAACTTCGTACTTTCAGGTACACGAATTATAAAGTTTGTGAGTTCAGGCGGACGGCATGTGGACTCATTGAATTTATGCTCAGGAAATAAGTTTGGGAATAGGGAATTATAAGTCAGTTTTAGGATTAGTGGTTTTTATTACACTTTTCATTTGAAATACTTGTTTACATATAGAAATATTTTTGCGCAATAGATTTCTTAGAAAATGTTTCTGATTTTATTTTTGTTTAATCAATATTTTTAAACTAATGGTTACATCTCAATAGTATTAATATTTTTGATTCAAGGGCACCAAGTTACCACATAGCCAGAGTTCAAACTTTTGCAAGTCCAAGTGCTTTTCTTGTCATCAAACGCATAACTATAGGCTTGTGGACAAATTTTTTTGAATTCGTTGGCAAAAGCTGACGCTTTGCATCTCTGCTGAGTCGAATGGTTTGCGGCAGCAATATTCGTCTGTGCCGAATTTAGCGCAAGCACTTTTACAACCTACAACAGTGTTGCCAATTAACTCTCGCAATATTTGTGGACATCTGACATTCAGGTCATTGCTGCATGACGTTGGTGTGCAGTCGTATTCCTTGTCCGGGCGACCAGTTTTTTGGTTCTGTTCAAACGGCGTAATTGTAACTGGTAAATTGAAACCATCAACTAAACTAATGTCATAGAAATCTGTGTCTCGTTTATCATTTCCGTTGAACCTAAACTCTGCCAAAGTCGCCGGCGTATTACCACTTAATAGGCCACACTCCAGTTGACCATCACGACAGTCACCTGTCTGACACTTCCGTCCTTGTGCGCATCCTGTCCGAGGCCATATTCGCCCTTCCCAGTTATTTCCTAGCGTAACGCTTACAGATCGTCCTGCGCCAAGTTCAAATCCACCTCCAGTACTCTGGCCCGGCAATTTTGGAGATGGTTGATTATTTTGTCCAATAAAACCAATCCATAGCGTAGACTTACAGTTGTTTTTGACTGTAATTACGTGCTGAGCTCTAATTTCACCCAAAAATTGAACAAATAGCAAACTTACAACAAGCGATAAGAACATTGTAGTTAATGTAATTTACTCGATGGCTTTAAATTGTATTCTTACAACTTTAAACTCTTCAGATTTTGCACTAAACGTTCACATTTAGCAGAGAAAAAGATGTTTCATGGCAATTTTGCAGCACTATTTATACAAAAACAACCTATTTTTCAACTAACTTAATCTGTATTTCATCTTTTAAAAATGTGGTTGCATTGACAGCACACAATGCTCTCTATTGTGTTTATCAGATGTAAACTGGTCGATCAATTTCTGAGTAAATTTCTGAGCTAGTCAATAATGTGTTTCGAAGTCTGTATGAAACTGGAAATTCCTATTTTCTAACACACTGCGTATATAAGTGATAATCTTCCTATTATTTACCCAAACTATTGGAGTTGATTAAATACTGCAAAAGAGAATGACATTAAAGGATGTATTGCTTATAGAGGAAGTGATTATCAGTTTGAAACCAACTTTAACCGATTCCAACTGCCGAAATTTTATCAGAGTTCGCAGTCACATTCCGAAATGAACAGAATGTTTCTTACTAGGGAAGGGTGCGATCTGAGGAAGTCAGATCAAGATATTTTTGATTTGACATTAATCTATGTGACAATAAGATTGACCAAAACTCAGAAATTCGTGCTTATGAGCTATCGTTTGTCCGCAATCGGTAATTTAAGATGCAATCCTTAGCATTGCTTTGTATGGCAGCAACGTATAATGTAATGCCTTTGCTTTATGCCATAGAAAGTTGGCTTCACTGTTCAGTTTAATACTAGTTTAAAAATGCGCTCAATGCATATGGGTAGCAATGGGCATTACTGTCATACAAAGCAATGCTAAAGATTGCATTTTATATTGCTGATTGCGGACAAACAAGAGCTCATAAGCACGAATTTTTGAGTTATGGTCAATTTAATTGTCTTATAGATTAATGCCAAATCAAAAGTATCTTGATCTGACTTCCTCAGATTGCACCCTCCCCTAGTTAGTGAATAACTATGCTTAATAAGGGATATACAATGGCAAAATAAAAATCTATAGCAATTAATTACTTATGTTTCGCAACAAATAGTTTAGACGCCGAAAGATCTTTCAGCAAACTTAGTGACATTCAGAATCTTAAAAGACTTCAAATGAACAGGGAAACAGTTCGATGGAAATGATTACGTATTTCAATAGTAATGTAGAAGATATTGTTAATAATTAACTTTTAAGCTGAATAAACGGAAATTTGATGTAAATTTTAAATTTTTTAATACAGAAAATAACCGAATTTCTAAATAAATTGATGTAGCCTATTTTAATCGCCGAATTTCCAAAATAAATAACACTAAAAATCATTATCTCTAAGTGTTTATTATTCTAAGAAAAATTTACCCGTATCTGTAAATATATGAGAAATGTAATAATTATTTGGAATTAATTAAATAAATAGTGAGCAAAGTATAGATAAACGCATAGAAAAATCTGCTATGAGACGAGATCTCGGGAGATTTGCTATGAATTTGGGAAATTCGGAATTTTCATCAAATTTTAGTCATTTTCGGGAAAAAGGTGAAAATTTTTTTTGTAAATCGATTAAATAAAGTGCAAAAATAACATTAATATTATTAAAGGTTTCCCGAAAATATATTAAGGGCACTAGTTTTGGGATTTACCTAAAATTTTCTTCTTTAGTTATTATTCAATAAAGCCTTTAATTTGACTTTTATACGAAACAAAAATTAAGTTCTGCTTTTATGGTATTGTTGTAAATCACACGAATCTCTCATTATTAATTTCCTGATTAAATTAAATCAGAATAATGTTATGTTTTGTAATGAACTTGAATGCAAGCTCAAGAAGTATTTCTATCAGATTCGGTCTTAGGATTACAATTATTGGGTTATCAATAAACTTTTAAAAGATTTTAGCTGAGCGAGACTTTCACTTTTTAATCTAATTAATAAGCTTTTGATAGTCTTTATTGCTTTCAAATGATTTGAATGAAGTCAATAATCTTTTATCCGTTCATGGTTAGCAAAAACTTTTGAGTTCACATTCAATAAAATTGAAACAAAATTGAAACAAAATTGAAACAAAATTGCAAAATTAAATTAACTTAACATAGAAAAGGAAGTAATCGATGTGAAATATCCCTTCATGCAATAACATTTATCGATTATGAACTAGACATAAAATCAAAATTAATTAAAACAATTTTAGTTTCAGACTCAAAAAGTTGTCAAACGCCAAATGAATTGTAGGCCCATATCATTGAAATAGGTAAGAAAAGAGTTAAGGCTCACCGCAGAGTCGAAGCCAGACCTTTTGACTCACTTTGTATACACTAAGGATTAATGAATTTATCTCACTCTATGTTAAGATTTGACAAAAGTTATATTAAATCAAATTTATTTGACTTTAAAGTCAGCTATTTTGGAGAATATAAATAAAATGAAAAAGCCGCTCAATCTGTGAGTTTAAAAGCATTGAATGTTTAATTTCCTAAGTGGCCCAATGGTTAGTGTACTGACCACTAGTAGAGATGGGCCGGGTTCGCGTACTCTCTTCATAACTTCTTTTTTGTATGAAAATATGATTTTTACTTGAATTTTTCATTTAAAAATTTGACTTAATACGTGTTTCTTACTTAATTTATTGCTTAGTTTCATGTTCACTATTGATTTTGTTGAGTTTACTTTTGATTATTTTATAATTGACTGAACATCAGAAATTTTTTTTGACTTAACAGTCGGATGTTATAGTCAATTATAAAATAATCAAAATTAAACTCAACAAAACCAATAATGAACATAAAATAAGCAATAAATTAATTAAGAAATCAAATATACTAAGAATTACAGCCCATTATATGGAGTAAGGTCCAACTTATAATGTAGGATTGAGGAACAGCTTCGTTTCAAATCATATAAATAAAATTGAATTAATCTTGTAATAATCATGTATTGCGTAGATTTATTGCTAATACGCTAAATAACACAAAAAGTTTTTGTGACTTATCTGAGTGTAAAAATAAATCATTCCAATGAATTAAACTCTGGAAACTGCTATTCTTTTAAATCGATATACCAATATATGAGAGAGTTTTAAAGATTTTGATCACATTTTTCTATCATCTGCTTATAAATCTTTGCCCCCTGGGATTCACAATCAGTATTAAAAGGTCCAATATCTACTGTGGCGTTTGACGACTTTTTGAGTTTGAAACTAAAATTATTAAGTCTTCATTTATTACTTTCCTATGAAAATAGTTATATATATTGATAATTCCGGCGAACAGTTCTATCAATAATAAAAGCATTACTTTTAAACCACATGTGATCGCAAAACAATAACAAAACAGACTGTGACTAAAGTGTTTTAAGTGAGTCATTTGAAGACAGCTTTCAATTTAATAAACATCGAAAAGTTACAATCAAATAAATACCAAAACAATGAGATTAATAGGTTTGGTAAGTGGTGGTAAAGACTCGTGTTATTCGATGCACTTATGCGTCAAAAGTGGTCACCAAATCGTAGGTTTGGCTAATTTGGTGCCTAAATCGCTTCAAGAAGAAGACTCTTATATGTATCAAACGGTTGGTCACGAAGTCATCCAATTATACTCAGAAGCCATGGGTTTACCACTATTTAGGCGTACTATTTGTGGAAAACCAATTAATAAAGAGTTTGAGTATAACGAGAACGTGATTGGAGACGAAGTCGAAGACCTCTTCGAGCTGTTGAGTGACATGAAGAAAGAGATAGAATTTGACGGCATTTCAGTCGGAGCTATACTTTCAAACTATCAAAGAGTTAGAGCTGAGAATGTCTGCAATCGATTAGGGATTGAAATGTTTGCTCCGATCTGGGAAAGAGAACAAACTGAACTTCTTCAACATATGATCGACGACGGCATCGAAGCCATACTTATCAAAGTAGCTGTAATTGGATTAGAACCTGACAAACATTTGGGAAAAAGTATTAAACAAATGCTTCCTGTGTTAGTTCAACTCAAACACAAATACGGTATTAATGTTTGTGGCGAAGGTGGCGAATACGAAACTTTGACTTTAAACTGTCCACTCTTTAAGAAAAAGATTGTTTTGTAAGTTTACTATCATTTTTTGTTTTCGAGTTTGCTACGCATTGCCAACTTTTCTCAATTTTTATTAGTTTGATTTGAATTTGAATTGATTACTAATGATTTTTTGTCTGTTAATAGAGACGAATACGAGACTGTGATTCACTCAAACGATGCGTTCGCTAAAGTGGCTTATTTGAAACCAATTAAATTTCATTTAGAAGATAAACAATAGGCTATAATTAATGGGATCATAAATAGTGGTACAAGCAATTTAAAGTCAATTTATGTTGTATTTTGTGATAATAAATTATATGTTTTTTGCACACATACACTTATAAAATGGTTATAACTTAAATTATCCAACATTAGACTGGTTTTGCATTTTATGAACATTTTCATATATCAATGTTTCATTTTTTATATCAATGTTTATAATTTAAACCAATTATTTAAAATAAAATCATATTTTGGTTAAACTCTAAACGAAACTTTAGTCTGGAAATGAGTTCAGACTTTACTATTCATGAGATGTCGCAAAACTCGCTTTATTTACAATATGTTTGTAATGACAAATTGGTGTGTTTTGATGCGATAGCACATTGTGAACAATGTCCGATTTGATACCATTATTAGATTTATCATCAAATAGTTACGTATTATTAACAAAAGGTGACCAAATTTCACAACAATTTGTTTTTGACGTTGTTTTGCAACATTTGGCGAAAAAAGGAAATAAATTATTGTTAATATTGTTATCTGAACAGTGGTCTCATTATAGTACTATTGCCGCTAAATGTGGCATAAATCTCAAGAACTTGAAAGACAAACAATTGATTAAATTGGTTGACATCATCTCTGACCAAGACTTTGATTTTGACGAATTTCTGTCTAAAGTATTTGAACAATTAAATGATTTGTCACCCAATAGTATTGTATTAATTGATGACTTGAGTCTTCTCTTCTCATTTAATACTAATTTTGACAATATTTATAAGTTTGTTCATAAATTAAGAGTGAATTGTTCCATAAATAATCAAATTCTCGTGATCGGCACTCATTTTCCGACCGAAGAGGACGACGAAGAAGTTCATAGACTAGTTGTATCGATAGCTCATTCGAGCGATATTTGGTGTGAAATCGACAAAACTCGAACCGGATATTCACCACTCATTAGTGGAACAATTCAAATTCATAAACGACATGATAATTGTTGTAAAGAAATGAATTACAAAATAGGCGATAGAAATGTGAAACTATTACCATTAGGTTCTAATCTGTTATGATTAAGAAGTTTTTCAGAACATTTTTCTCTTTACAAACTTTCAATAAAATGAGTTCGACTTCTAATAATTCAGAGCAAAGTTTAATTGAGAACTGGAAGAAATTACAGTTAGAATTGAGACAAAAATTGATCCTATCGAATACTGAACAATGGGCTGAAGATATCGATAAGATTGAATTAGTAGGAGGAATGGATATATCATATGATAAAAACGATAATTCAAAAGCATATGTCAGTTCAGTTGTGTTGAGTGCTCGAAACGATTTTAATATTTTATATAAAAACAGCAGTAAGATAACAATAAGTACTCCATATATCGCAGGATTTCTAGCTTTTCGTGAAGTAGAATTTTTAGTCAGTGAAGTGCAATTGTTGAAATTGAACAAGCCACAATTATTGCCTGAGGTTTGGCTCATCGACGGTAATGGTATTTTACACCCACGAAAGTTTGGTCTCGCCTCCCATTTCGGAGTTTTGATCAATAGTCCCGTTATAGGAGTTGCGAAGAATCCCTATTATCTCAATACAGTCGATAAAAACGTCAAAGATGATCATAAGAAAGAACTCTTAAATCTTAAGAAAGCTGGTGATTGGTTACCGATCAGTAATTCTAATAAAGAAGTGATTGGCGCCGCTCTCAAAACAAAGGATTACTGCAAGAATCCAGTTTATGTATCGATAGGACATAGAGTTTCATTGAATACTGCGATTAAAGTTGTTCTCAAATGTTGTAAATTTAAAGTTCCAGAACCTACACGTCAGGCAGATATCATTTCAAGACAACAATTAAATGCATACTTCAGACATTTTTAATACAAATTTTCGATACACAATTAGATTATAAACTGATATCAGAACAAAAATGTTGTATTTTAAGAATGAATAACAAAGTTACGATATATTTTAAATAAAACAACTATTTTTCCTTTGATTCAATGTCGGCGTTCTTAGGTTTGATTGGTGTCTCATTCGTTGAAATATGAAATAAATGCTTGAATTTGTTTAGTATAATAACAAAAGTTGGAAATTCAATGATTGTTTTTGCGACTAGATTGTCTGCAATAGTTTTACTCATATCGAGTTCAATATATTTTTGATGCTTTAAGGGTTGACATTCTAGCTTAAACAAAACACTAATTCCATCGACACCACACTTTTGATACAACGACAGTTTGCGATTCTGTTCAATATTAGCAATTATATCATTTGGTGCGACATATTGTGAGACCAGATCTGATAACTTCGTACTTTCAGGTACACGACGATTAGTAAGTTTGAACTCAGAATGAGAAACCACTAAGTCATCACTAATGACTTGATCTAAGTTTTTGTGGTCCACTCCTTCGAGAGCGTGAGGAAATTTGCATTCGATGTCCCAATGAATGGCTTTTTCGTTGTACATAAAGCAACTTGTGTTTTGTTTACGCTTTTGAAATCCTGCTGGCATTAACTTTAAATGTATTCCTCTAAATCTGGCTTCTCTTATCAACTTTTGCAACCACTTATCAGGAGTCAGAAAACCAATTATTAGTCAAATATTGTTATAACTGTTAACACTACTTATCCTTACTTTAGGCAAAACAGGTCTCGAACTAATGATAGTACGTCTTTCTCGGGCGTTATTATCAATTGTTCTGTCTGCGTCTTCCAGAAACAGATAATCTTAAAATTCAAAAACAAATCTTAAAATGTTTAGACAAAATCAATTTATTGGTTACCAGAAATGAACTCTTGTTCCGAATAATCACTCATTTTAACGAACGCCAACTTATTTCTAATTCCATTACAATTGAACTTTTGTTTATGTGTTTGACAACACTTCAGAGAACAAGTGCTTAACTGACACGAAGGACATCGATATTTAGTTGAAATACTTTTACAAATACAACATTCTTTTCGATTTATTTCTTCATTTAATTTGACATTTTGTTCACAGTCTGCCACTGATTCATCATTTTTGTTGATGTATTCTCCTTCTTCTTGATTGATCTCTTCATTGGATTCATCAGTGTTTAGTCCGAAAAGCCCAAACAATTGTCCGACAGGTTGATTTTCAATTTGAGACATTGTTTACTTGAAAAGTTGGGATTTAAAAAACACGTGTTTCTCATAAACGCATTGAGACGGTTTGTGATGTCATTTGTTATGCTTACTTAACCTACCATTCCATTGGTCTCACGCATTATTTGAATTTTGATTTATTCAAAATTTCAAATCAGTTAATTTGATAATTGTTTAGATAATATTCGCCTCTTTTTAATGTTAGTTATGAAATGGGACGTCATTTAAATGACAATGATTAGAAGCCCTAAAGGCATAACTCTAAAGACAACCTATTTCAAACTTGAACACATCCTTTGATAACACGCATGAAAACTAGATTCAAAACTATTAAATTGTGTATTGAGCATGAATGCAAACCAAATCAAGTATGACATAAAACATTGTGCAATCATATCTATTTTTAAACTTAATATTTGATATTGTGTTGTGTTTGGTTGAAACAATGGTTTTATAGTTGAACAGAAAATGTCTGAGTCACCATATTTCGAGTTAATAGGAAAAATAACTGTTTACTACATTCTTATTTATCTATTATTTAAATTATTGAAAGGCTTTTATACTTGCTATCTCGCTAATGCTTTGGGACTTAGTGTCAGATGGAAACCTTCACCTAACACTTGGGCCATCGTTACTGGAGGTATTCATCTTAAATCTATCTTCACTTTGATTTATTTTCTATTCTCATTAGCTACTGATGGTATTGGTCTCCAATATGCCAACCAATTTGCTAAAATTGATATTCCTTGCTCATCATTAGTAGAAATGATGAAAAACTACAAAAGACTAGGTCTGAAATTATGTCCAAATACCCTAAATGTTCATACGTCAAGACACTTGCAGTTGATTTCACAAAATGTGATATCTATGACACCATAAAGTCTGAAGTTAATAAACTAGAAGTTGTTGATGTGTTGGTCAATAACGTTGGAATGTCTTTTGAGATTGGAGAATATTTTACTAAAATTCCAGACAACAGACAATTTATCAGTTCAATAGTTAATGTCAATATAATGGCAATGACCAAAATGATTGATTTAGTACTACCAAAAATGGTTTATAGGAATCGAGGCGTTATTATCAATGTATCATCGATTTCAGCTACATATCCTATACCATTGCTTTCGATTTATTCTGCGTCTAAAGTTTATGAAGACTTCCTGTCGAGAGCTCTTCATTTCGAATATAAAAGTAAAGGAATTGTGATTCAGAGCGTTTTGCCTGCATTTGTGTCGACAAATATGTCTAAAGTGAAGCCGTCATTCTTTGTCCCAACTGCTAAACAATATGTTGACCAAGCTTTAAAGACTGTTGGAATCGAGAGCAGGACTTATGGCTATTGGGGTCATAAAATGATTGGATTTTTTCAGGATTGCGTCGTTTCTAACACTATCGGTTCTCATTATAACTCGATTAATGGTTATAAGAGACTTAAATATTATAGGGATAAATATTATAAGAAAAATGGTCTCATTGATGATATGAAATGAGTCTGATCTTATTTTCTCTATTTTCTTTCTAATAGTTTAGAGTCAATTTTTACTAATTTTTATTAGTTTTTACCTAGTGCAAACTGTAGATTTAGTTGGATTTTCAGTTTTCTAATTCAATTTGATTACTTCCAAGTGAATCGTTTCTCTACACTATTTTGTCTGAATTATAATTTTCATTTTAGGACAAATCTTGTCTTGAAATTTTTTCAAAGAATAAATAACTTTGTTTCAACAATTTTTATGACTAATCCCTCAAGTGTTTTGGTATGAATTAGGGCTCGAACATGTAAATCCTGACTCGTAAAAAACCCAAACCCATAGAGTTGAGCTCTTAAAATTTTTCCCCAAAAACCCGTGCATATGAATTGAAATGAGCGCTTTAATTTCTAAGAGAAATCTACAACTTTCTAATGTACGAGTTCTTGGAGCAAAATTTTGAAACCTCAACCGTATTGGTTTAGGTTCTTACTGGTCTCCGACAGGTTTAAGGTTTACATGTTCAAGCTCTAGCATAAATATAACGTCTGCTGTGTATTCCATCTAGGCTTATTGAAAATTAATTTAAATGAGAGAGTTTTCAATGGCAAATCAGTGGTACTATAATGAAGTGCCTTTCATTGTTTACTAATAATGATATTTAAGAAAATTTGATAACTATTTTCCTTTTGAATAGTTACAAATCTCGCTCATGCCTGACAACGAACTTATAGATTGCACATGAGCGTGATTTGGATTAATTAAAACCAAAAATGCTTCTAATTTAGTCTTAAGCATAAAAATGCCGTCTGTTTTTAACTCGATAAAAGGTTAAATTAATTGAATCCAAGTTTCAAACAGTTGCTAGAGATTTTGTTAATTTATAAATGAAAAATTTTCAAGTTTATAAGCTAATACTGAATATTTGACGAGAATCCATCGATGGAATCAAAAGTTGATTACATAGAGTGTAATTGAAAGAGTTGTTTATCAGAAACTGAAACTTTATATCTAATTACGAGTTAAGTTATATAAGTTTATTAAGTGAATGAGTTAACAAAATTATATAACTTAACTTAAAATGAGATATAAATAAAATTGATATATGAGATATATTCATTGCTTAAACTTATGAGTTTGTTAGATTGATAAGTTAATAGATTCAAATTAGGCGATAGTTTACTGCGCATGACTATCGCTAAAAGGGTTTAACTGTTATGTAAACAGTAAGTTCAATAAGGGTTTTACTCTCATATAAACAATAAGTTGAATAAATCAAAACAAACAACTAATTAACTAAATTACTAATGGGTTCAAAAGTTGAAATTGAATTAAATGCTGATCAAGAAGAATGTATAGTTTCACTTATAAATTCAATAATATCGAAGTCACCTCATTTGCAACTGTTAAATTGTGATCCATTGGTTTTTATGCGTTTAGTTTCTGTCATTTCTCTAATTGAAACTACACTTTGCACTAAATATCAAATCCTTCTTAAACGCAACTCAACTACTCACCAGTCTATTCAATTGATTAAATCTTGGCTTAAACAGTATTATAGGCATGACTTTGTCGATTCTTTATGTCAGACCAGTCACTCTAATAATGACCAAATTATTGGCAATGATGACCAAAATAATGTTGAAAAAAATGCCGAAAACAATGCCGAAAATAGTGATAATATTAAGACTGATACTGATATCACTTCTAATGACAATAATGATGATTATTCGTCACAAATTAATAATAAAGACATAGCTTTGATATCACTAATGATATTATCGATTGCACACAAACTGCGCATATCTTTGCCGAGAATTAATGCTTATTTTGATCCCGATTGGCAGAAATTATCACAATTCGATCATATCTTACATGAAGTAACTAATTGCGATAAATTGTTAGAAATAGTTCAAAACGAATTATGTATTAAACGTAAACAATTGGAAGTGACTCGAAGTAAAGTAATGCAATTACAGTCGACACTTAATAATAAGTTGTTACAAGTTCACAAGGAAAAGAAAACCAAACTTGACTACCACTCCAATCTTTTCGCCGAATATGAAGATAATGGTGATAGTGGAGGCAAACATTTGGTCTATCTTGATGCATCTGATGAGGTATTGACGGATGACTCAAATGCCAGTGAAGTCTATGTTGATCACGCATCAGATGATGATTACGTTCCCTCTCATAAAATGCAAAAAATGTCGCCCAAAGTCTCCAAATCTTCACCTAAAAGGTCATCTAAAAAGATGCCGAATAGCCAGAAGTCATACCGAGGTCGCGGAAGACCTCCAAGAGATGCTTTGAATCCAATTAGAATAATGCCGACCGTTAAGAGCAGTTCAAAAGGTCGAGGAAGACGACCAAAAGCAGAAACAATTCAATCAGTCGACGGAGATTCTGAAACTATGGGCACTAATAGTGAACCGTTTGAATGCGAGCTTTGCGGCAAAACGTTTGCCAAAGAATATCGACTAACAAGACATACATTCACGCATACCGGTCATAAACAGTTTCAATGCGATTATCCTGATTGTGGAGAAAGCTTTGATCTAAAGTGGAAATTGTCTGCTCATAAACAAGAACATTGTGGTCTTGGAGGTAATGATGACGATGACGGCTATGGCAATCAATTGTTTCAATGCGAATGGGCTGACTGTGGAGAGAGCTTTTCGTCCAAACGAGAACTTACTGTCCATGAACACGAACAACATGCCAATAGGTCGACCTCCAAGTACTCCTGTGATTGGCCGCAGTGCAAAGAAATTTTTGAAAATAAGATCGATTGGAGAAAACATGTTAAAACTCATGGAAAGATAGTCCCCACTGAGTGCGGTTTTCCCGGTTGCCACAAAAGCTTTTATAAACTCGATAGTCTTGAGAATCACCGCAAAGTTCACGAAACTTTCTCTTTGAATGAGTTGTCTTAATTCCATTTACTTTATTATTGTGGTCATTATATACACTCAAAGGCTTAATAATCGTTGATAGTAACCAGAAGCGATGTGTCGTGATTGCATCATAACCTATCAGACCATAATATTGAAGACGTTAATAAGGTTACAGAATATTGAATATCGCAATCAAAGCAGATTAAGAATCAAATTTGGCAATAAATTGGTGTACATGACACGAAGGTGGGTATGACAACTGCCTTCTAGTTGCTATCAACGATTATTAGGTTTCTTAGATATATAGATGTTTATTAATCATAAACTAAATAGTTTTAGCTTTATTTTTCAATCGTTTATTTTGCACTTTATATTATTATTAAAGGTTTACAAACATTTATATAAATTATTCATTAAGCTGACAATGAATTAATTAAGAGCAGCAATTTATTTAAAAGTCTAACTTGAAATATTTGTACAAAATTCATTAAACTATTCCATAAATAGAGTAAAGTTGAGTTAGAAGTTGTTGTTTCTCTTTTTCTGGTAAAAACGATGCTCTAGCGGCATTCAAATTCTGTTGCAAATCACAAAATCAAATAATTAGTTAAGAATGCGAATCAACTTTTTCAATTACTTACAGCTCGAGTTATATGTACTTCATTTAATCCTAATTGACGCAGATATTCATATTCTTGATCCAGTGTAACTCCTGTAACTGTTGGGTCATCTTTGCTTATAGAGAAGTTTGCGTTGTCTTCAGCGAACTTAACAATTGGATTTGTGTACAATGGATTAATCGATCCTATAAGATAATTAATCGATTTAGTTTTGAATGTATACTAATCTGCAAAAAATTGAGCTCAATCTGTTTCGTAAATTAAACTTTTATACTTCTTATTAGACGATAGTCAGAACCCACTTTTTACTTATTCATATTATGTTTATATCTTTCAATTAACTTATTGGTCAAAAGTTTGTTAATCCTTATTGAGATTTCTATCACTCGCTTCTAAAGTTTAGCCTATGATTGATTGGATTTTCTAACTTTTGATTTTGAAACTAATATGTTATTCTAAACTTCAAAATATGATATTGATGTGAAGTACTTCCGAATTGATATAGAAATGTAAGCGTAAAATTACCAGTAAAATAGCTCGAGTATGGACAGGTCTCAAAATGTACTTTATCTCTAAGACATCTTTGATATAAATCTTCATCATTAATCACACTATATCCGTGTCCTATCCGTTCAGCAAACATATTATCGAGAGCAAAGGCCACATTACTAGCAGGTCCAGCTTCCCCCGCGTGACATGTCCGATGAATATTTAACTCTTTTGCAACTCTAAATGCTGACACTTCGTTTTCAGTGAAACAATGAGGAGAAGATGGATTCATATCTTCTTGCCCAGCAATATCAATGCCGACCACACCAGCATCTCGATATTCTTGAACCAATTTTATTACTTCTTCACTCCACTCTTTGAAAACAATATAATCTTGAATGCGATTAATTGTATAAAATTGTGTAAAAAGTATACCTGGATAACCACAAACACACGATAAAATTAACGAAGATTTAACTCCAAAATCCCGTTGGCCCCTCTTTAGGCCTCTGAGAACACTCTCGACAACTTGTTTAGGTGTACATGCGTTCGGATCATTTAAAGCCAATTGTTTACCAGATTTACTTTTGACAGTATTGGCACCTAAATGAGGTGCAGTTCGTAATTCAAAATAAATTATACCATCTCTTGCTTGATCTTCACATAGCTCATAAGTACAACGCTCGAATGCCTCTGCATCACCACTTTATTAGGTTAGGTTAGGTTAGATGAAGTTGGATTAGATTAGATTAGATTCAAACTTCTCAAATTTAGTTTTAATTTTCAGGAATGTTTCTATACTTACACAACCACGTTTCCATAATGGGATAGTATGTTGAGAAAGTCAACCAATTTTCCAGGCTTTTTGATTATACAGAAGTCAATCAGTTCGCTAAGTGTTCCATTTGGAGTAAGCTTTATACCTTTTTAAGTTTAAAGGTTAAGAAAAATCAAACTTTGTCAACAACAATATCGACAGCAGTTTAGAACTGAATTCATTTGTTCATTAACTAAAACTCGGATCGGTTAACACGGAAAGCATACCTTTTTTCTGGCTTAATTCCCATACCGTCGACAACCGAACAGAACCACCTAAATGCAGATGCAATTCAACCTTAAATATTAATAGAATTTATAAATAAAAAGTTTTAAGGCTTTTCAAACTTAATTTCTTTTAATTATTCACTTATGTAATAATTCATTCAATTCTTTAAGTCATTAAACTTATGCAATTAAATAATTCATTTACTCTCGATTTTGGAACTTTTTTCGCGTCAATTAATTTTCTTACTACTGAAGACATTATATCAAAAACTTTCAAAAAGTCTAATAATAGCCTTTGTTTGAGTCGAGAAACAAATTTCGGTCTATTTTAGGACTTATTACTTAGCTATGGCTTTAAAAGTTTTAATCGATCGGAGTTTGAACAGAAAAACACCTGAGCTTGAGATTAAAAGTTGAGTACAAAAGCGAAAAAATTGATAGCATTAGGACTTTAGATTAACTCGAAGCATTGTCATTGGTTTTGTTAAAAAATGAGATAACTAAAATCCTTGATTTTGAAATATAGCTGACAAGTGTTTGTACTTATTCTTAGGCAGCTTGTCAGCAAAAAATATTACTCTCACTTGGAAAGCATGGGAGCTGTCTATAAACTACAAGCGTGCAACTCAAACTTCACTTCCCCTACTTCTAACCTGCATTTTGATAAATTCTGTGATAAACCCAAAATCACAGGCGCAGCTAGTGGGGATAAGATGCTTCCCTAGAGATCTTTTTCAAATTTGAAGCATAAGACCCTATTAAAAGAATATAACAAAACCTTTGAGACCGTATTTATTCGACGCGTCAATCGATTGCTTATCTTTAAACAATAATCAAAGGATTTGAAACAAATTAGCGGATATTTTAATGCGAATACGCATTTGCCTCAACAAACCAGAGCATTTAATTTTAAGATTTTGGTCCCCCAGACCAAAAAGCTAGCTACGGCACTGCCTAAAATACCGAACTAAAAGTTAATAAGTTCTAAAAGCAAGTCTTCGCAATGCACCTTCCATAGGAACGTAAACTTTCTTCTAAGTCCACAAAGTCATTATCAGGGCCTTAAAAATTTGCATCCCATACACCCTCATTTTCCAAAATTAATTTTTTGAATATTTCATCTATTAATACAACAATTTGATGAGTATTACAACTTTATTGATAGATACCACTTCATTCCTATATTGACTCATTAAGATTACAGCCTGTTAATGAAATATGGAAAAAATTAGTTTTCGGAAAATGGGGCGTATAAGTTCCCAAATTTTTAGATCCTGATAACGAGTTTATGACTTTTCAGAAAAATGATATCATGTTGTTATCAGCTACGGGTGGCGAAGGTTTGCCTTAGTGAACCTATCACTAACCCCTACCCGTGTGTGGATGTAGTTTATGCATCGCTCCATAGAAAACACAAGAACTCATGCGCTATCAAGTTCGCCAAACTCTTGTTCACGTGACTCAAATTGCATTCAATTTTTTAGCGATCGTCAGGTTCACGTTATTTTAAGTCTAATTTTAGTCACTCTTCATTAATTATCTGATTACTCGTCACTTGACAGTCATTTATTGGTCTGTAAACGAATTTCAATTTCATACTTTATATTAAATTTAAGTTAATCTTCAATACGATTGAACACAAAATAATTATATGAAAACAACGATTGCATCATCATACGTTAAATATTTATTCAAAATAAATATTATTCAACACAAATATTACTTAAATCCATATAAAGGATGACTAAAAGAAAACGTGAGTCTTCTCCCTTAAGCTAGTTATTCATTTGTTTATTTCTTTTCATTTATCTCATTCAATTTCGTTTAGTTTTTGTTTCATTTTTATCTAATTTTTGTTTTGTGTTTTAACATTTTATTGCTTTGTCTTCCTATGAAAAGTTCAAAAGCAATTGAGTACCGAAATGACTGTTGAGGTCAGTCGAAATCCTGACGAAGACAAATTTTTCGAGCAGTTCGAGGACACAATTAAATGCATATTTGCGGAGAATAAGAGACAGATGTCTCAAGAAGAATATATGAAGTTTTATACGTAAGTCATCCGTACACTGATTGACACATTAATTCATTTTATCACTAATTTGATATTAATTTGTTTTAATTTATATTTAACTGAGAATATCTAATAATTTAGTTGATTTTTCTTAAATCTAATGATTGCAAATCATTTCAATTATTTATTCATTTGAGTTCAAACTTATTGAGGTTGAAACAAAGAGTTTATTTAATGGTTTAATTTGATTGAAATTTGATTTATTATTAATATATTATATATTATTAACTGTTGTATTTTGATTTCTATTAAAGTCTAATTCACGACAAGTGCACAAATATGAGAAGTGACACAAACGGTATAAGAAACCAGTCGATTCACGTCAATATAAAAGAAAAGATTTATCTGCGCATCAAAAGTTTTTCAAGGATCACATCGATCACCTTAGACAAGTATTTAACTATGATTTAATTTAAAATTGAATAACGATTTAATTGACTTGAAATTTGATTCAGAAATGCAACCTCTATCCTGACGAAGAAAGTCTTCTTGACTTCTACACTAAGCAATGGATTGACTATAAGTTTTCGAGTAAAGTATTAAATGGCGTTTGCAATTATATTAATCGCTATTATTGTAAGTCATCGAACGATGCCGTTATACATGAAATCAATGTGGTATAAAATATGTTTATTATTATTGAGACAATTGAGGCATGTGTTAAATTAAAGACGCATCAAATATCTATCTTATACTATATTGGCGAGAGGATTACTTTACAATTATTTTTTGTTTATCTTCTGCTCAAATGTTTTATGTTAGTCTATAGTTAGTTTTTAATTACAAATGTCTATAAATTCAGTTATTTCTCCTCAATTAGTTGTTAGGTTTTTATTCTATTGGCATTAATAGTTTTAAATTATTTATTAAAGTTGTCCAAAATGGAATGGCGCGACTCTTTATTACACGATTTTGGAGCTAAGGTCTCGAATTGTGTATTGAAATTGATTGAAAAAGACAGAAACGGAGAAATAATTAATACTCGATTAGTCAGTGGTGTTGTTGACTGTTTCGGTCAGTATTTTCTATTCGAGTTATTGATTTCCAAAACTAAAAGTTGTTATTTTTCAGTTGAATTGAGTTCTGTTGGCAAAGAAGTGGATGACGATACAGCCAGAGTTTTTGAGGAATCATTTCAGAAACCATTTTTACAGCAAACAGAAGAGTACTATGTAAATGAAAGCACTGTATTTCTGGAGAATAATTGCTTTACAGATTATATGAAAAAATGTACGACTCGTTTGGAACAAGAAAAAGCAAGAGTAAAACTTTATCTCAATGAAAGCCTTCTTGAACCACTCATTCAAACTGTGGATAAAGCTCTTATTGTCAAACAAATCGATCGATTTATCAAAGAGTTTCAGAACCTACTGCTCGAATACAATATTGAACGTAATTATAGAGAATATTTTTGTTTTATTTAAATAATATATTGTCTTGTTCATATCAAGAATTGTCAACTTTATACCAACTCGTAAAACGAGTTCCATCTTCTATCGAACAACTATGCAAATTCTTTGAGTCGCACGTCAAGAAAGAAGGACTCGATGCCATTGAGTCATGTATTGATAAGGCCTATGAAGATCCCCAAATCTATATCTCAACCATTTGGAAGATTTATGAAAAGCATCAACAAATTTTAGAGAAATCACTTGCAGCTGATCCTGCCTTTTATAAATCATTAGATAAAGTAAGTTATGCACCACTTTATCATTGAAAATGTTTTTCAAATTTATTTTGTCTTCTTTTAAGGCTTCTATGGATTTCATAAACGAGAATAAATTGACTGAAAGAGCGAAAACTTCAAAGAAAACCCCAGAACTGTTAGCAAAATATTGCGACAACTTATTGAAAAATCGTGATAAAAATATTGATGCGACAGAACTCGAAATCTTATTATCGCAAGCGGTAGTATTTGATGAGATTTTTTCATACGAATTTATTCTAAAGTTTGTCTTTTATAGGTAGTAATATTCAGATTCATTCGAGATAAGGATGTGTTTAACAACTTCTATTTGAGGCAATTAGCGCACCGACTTTTACAGGACTTATCTGACAGTCACGACGCAGAGGCCAGTATTTTGAGTAAATTGAAAGTAAGTTCATTTTATTATTCAGATAAATCAAACATTTGAAATCAAATGATCTGATTCCAATTACAGGATGCGTGTGGAGTCGAATACACGTCGAAACTGCAGAGAATATTCCAAGACGTTGAACTCAGTAAAGAACTGAATAATCAATTCAAAAATGGTATCGGAAATAGTTCTCAAGGTATGGATTGATTAGACATAACTCTTATTATGAATTTTCAAATCTCTTCTTTTAATTGAAATAATAGTTGATTTCTCAGTGAAAGTGATCAGTGCGAGTGCGTCACCATTTAATAGTAAAAATTGTAAATTCATATTACCACAAGAGGTACCAATTGATTTGATTGGTTTTATTAATGATATTCAGTTTTAATCGGTATTGTCTTTACAGCTGGAATCTAGCATTTCAAACTATACTACCTTTTATGTAAATAAACACCAAGGAAGAAAGTTGACTTGGCTCTACAACCTTTCTAAGGGAGAATTAGTCACTAATTGCTATAAGAATAAATACACATTTGTCGTAAATATCACTTTTAAGTCTATTTTATTTAATTTCACTTAAGGTATAATCTCTCAATTGATATTGAATTTATTTTAAAGGCATCGGCCTTTCAGATAGCAATTATGCTTCAGTACAATATGTACGACTCATTGACTGTCCAACAAATTCAAGTGAATACTGATATCAAATTTGAAATATTGGTTCAAGTGATCAAAATGTTACTCAAAGTAAAACTATTATTGTGTGATAATTATAAAGAAGATGATAATCTATCGCCTGAAAGTTTGATCAAGTATAATAAGGATTACAAACATAAGAAATTTCGAATCAATATTAATGCTCCGATCAGATCAGAAGCCAAAGAAGAAGACGAACGAACTCATCAGCAAATCGATGAATCGCGAAAATATGTTATCGAAGTAAGTCTTTGAATCGAATCCTTATTTTAAAAATCTAAAAATTTTGAAATTAATATTTAGGCCGCAATCGTTCGCATTATGAAAACACGTAAATCACTGAAACATCAAGAGCTGGTGGCGCAGGTCTTGGAACAGATCGGAGCCAAATTCAATCCAACTGTGCCAATGATCAAAGTAACACATTTTGATTGAGTTGTTCACAATTAGGTAATAATAATTATTTTCTGTCCAACAGAAAGGGATCGACGACTTGATTAACAGAGAATATCTGGAAAGAGCTACTGGAGAGGCGGATAAATACAACTATTTAGCATAAATTATATTGAATCAATTATTTAAGTCACCAAAAGTTCATTTATTCATAATTTTATATTTCGCTAAGATTTCTAATGAAAAAGATTGTAGAATATAAAAATAGTTTCATTATTTTTGAAAAATATTCATTTTATTAATAAACATCACAAAACTTGAAAATCTTTATTTAATATGTTTTAAATGTGGCACAATCCTTTGGTATTGAGAGTTAACTTTTAACTTTAGTTGGACATGGCTTATTGGACACTCGATGTCTCATATAGTTTCTTGTATAACCAGCTGGCGGTTGACTGATTCGGTATCGTTCCTTAATTTCAATCAGCTTTGATTCTACATTTCCTAATAAAGGTCTTTGAGTTGGGTCTCCATTCCAGCACTGCTCCATTAGTGTCCAACACTCATCATCGAATTGGGGTAAGCGTTCGGGTCGTGCACCTAAAGCAAATCGCATTTTGTTAGATGGCAAGAAAAATGCAACACTTCATATAACTATCTGTCGATTAAACTGACCTTTTTTCACAACGGTCCACAATTGATCTTTGCTCTGACATTGTTCGAAAACGTAAGGCAGCCTCACATGGCCGGCACATATGTACCAAAATAGAATCCCAAATGCATAGACATCAACCATACCATCGTAACGGCCTGAGAAGAGTTCAGGTGCCATATGAATAGGGGTGCCGACTATAGAGCCAGACATCATGGCCTCGGGTTTGCAAAATCCAAGATCTGTGATTTTGGCTCGATCTCGTTTATCAAGTAATACATTCTTAAGCTTAATATCTCTATGGACTAGTCCCTGGCTGTGAAGGAAACGAATTCCATGAATCACATCAATGGCCACTTGCAGTCTGGCCAACCACTCCAAACCCTTCTTGATAGCAGCGTACAAGTCACGAGACATTCTGTCCATAATCAATAGCACTGCTGGTGTAATCCCTCCGCCATAAGCATAATCAATAACAGAACCACGTATTTGTACAATTCTTTCGTGCTCTGGAATAGAGCGCGTGTAATAGAACTCCATCGCTAAATCATTCCAGTGTTTGTCATCTGGAGGAACAACTGATTTGATTGCACATGGAGAATAACCGGCCCATCGCTCGCACGAGTAAACCACTCCGTACTGACCTCTTCCGATCTCATGTCCCATCACAGGCATGCCGTGGATTATAACATCGATCAGTGAAGTTGATTCTAATGCAAACCTCGCAAATCCTGGCGCATGATTTTTGCGAACTTGTTCCCTCCTGTCATCAGTCTTTCGCATTCGACCGGTATGTAAGGCCTCTAGAATTGCAATTTATGGTTAGATAATAAAATTGATTTGGAACGGAATTTAGATGAGATGATCAAACTTGAATTAAGTAATTACCTAAGTGTTTGAGAGACGCCAAGAAGTATTCGTGCGATAATTTGAGTCTTTCTCTAAATTGCATACAAATACTCTTAGCCAATCGAGACTCACTCAAACTGATAAGTATATCACTGGCCACTTTCTTCTTCCACTCCGAATCAACAGTTGGGTATGGCTTCCAGGAGACAGTGGACACAAGTTGTTTCATCTTTTCCCATAAGACACGCAAAAAATTGTAGGAAGTTTTCACATTGACTTCAATCTGATAGGCAGCATTTAGTATTTGTTTCAAAGCATTTGACGCCTCCATTGGTTCTCCTGCTTCTTGACATGACTTCTCTAAACACAATAAACATCTTTCAAGAGTACCAATGAATGAGTCGCGCATGTAATCTACAGAACCGACTAATTTGGCAGCGATTGCACTATTCAATAGAGTGAGAACTAAATCCTGTATCTCTTCTGTACAATTCTGTAACTCACGAGCGCTTACATTATTTAAATTGAGAATAGGATTTGTGAACTCATGATTCGCGGCTTGATTTATGATATCAGAACGCATGAAATCAATGGCCTCAGTAATCAATTGCTTGATTTCTTCCTGTTTTCTGTTTGCGATTCCCATCAACGATGAGAAGAGTTCTGCTTCTCTCTGTTTCGCATATTCGATACGCTTTGGTGTGATCTGTAAATCCCATGTCATGTCATAAGCAGTTAATATAAACATTCGAAGACATTGATTATGCGATTCGTTGAGTAGAGTTGCGGCCGAAACCAAATTAGATCTCAATATGTTGCGGAAAAAAAGAAGAATTGATGAAAAGTTGCTGAAATTCTCGACTAATTCTGAGGTCACTTCTAAGAAATAATCTCGACGTGACTTTTTAGCTGAAGATTCATTAGTTAACTGTCCTCTCATATTGGTTCTAATCTGATTCAAAAATCCAAGATTACATAACTGTTGATACAAAGCCATTGAGGAAGAGTTGCGGCGAAAACGATGAAACTGCACGTTTGGTAATGAAGATGAAAGCAGAACTGATGAGGGCAGTGGTGAAGAGGTTGTAGATGGGACTGGTTGTGATTGTTGTTTCAAATACCAGTGCTGTTGCGATTCTGTTAGCTCTGAAGTAGAAAACTCTGCAAAACTCGGAGACGGCGAGAATGTCACTTTTGGCACTTCTTTAGTTTTAACAAAAAATATCGGTAACTTTGGTTCACGAACTTTCAAATCACACAAATGTTGTACATCTAAAGGCGTGAGGCATTCATCTTCTCCAGCGATTGCATAGATTACGATTGGATTTATGTTTTCGAAGCAACAGGAATAGATTGTTTCGAAATCATTCAATCCAGGAGACACTATTATCTGAACGTCATCTTTGAGCAGAGGATGCGGTAGTTTTACTTCAAGAGTCGCCAAATGATATCCTGGATCTTTAACTGTATTGCTGTCTTCTTGTCTTAACTCCAAATCACTTTTAGGTATTGTGTGCCAGACTTGATCATAAGCTGCTAAGTGTTCGACCAACTCATAGCAATTGGCCACCGCTAATGAGACAACTGTTTGAGTTCCGTACAAGAACCTGATTGTACGCCATGAAGATATACGATCAGAATTGTCAACCTGTCAGTTTATTCATGTTTAGTATTAAGTAAAACCTGTCTAACATTCATATGCACTTAAGTGGTTCTTAACGATCAATATTAAAACCTGTAGACAATCATAGCTTAACTATTAATGATTTATGAAAGCCACTTAACTACATGTGAAAGCCTAATGATTTGAATGTATTTAGGATCAAATTTAAGATTTGTTTAAACCAATTGAATTAGACATACTGGAAGAAGAGTACATGCCAGTAGTTCATTGACTATAATAGCTTTAGCCCATGATTTCGAGCCAAGTATTACAATACCAACAGGGGTTTCAATGATTTCGCGAATGAACTTTTCGTCTTCTTCTTTCAGACATATCTCTGAGAGTTGATCTACAGGAATCATTTGTATAAGTTATTGGATTAGTTATAACTTATCAGAAGCTTATTGAGGCCTTGATTTTCAATTGATTTGATAAGAAAAATGTTGTGTTGAGACTGAAAGTGATTCAATCTATTGATAAGTAGAGGCCTTAAACATAAAGTTATTGCTTTTGACAAAAAATTATCACTTCTTTGCTATATTTAGTTTTGGAAAAGTTTACAACAATTTGGTTTATGTAAACTTATAATCCTGAGAATACTCGGTGTTTGCCAGCTCAATGTGATAAATAACTGCAGTATAACCTCTTTATAACTTTTAACATAGAATCGGCAAGAGCTCGATATTCACTAAATCAAAATCAACAATCTCATACAAGTTTATTTATTTTCAATCAAAGTGTGTATTTTCGTTCATATTTACCATGAGAACAAGAATAATCAACTAAATAACTGAGTTATACAGAGCTTTAACTGTAACATATTGATAAGCTTTTTGATAAGTTTTACACTTTAGTGTATATCGGATTCTAAGTCATTTTAATTAACACGTACTTAAACTTTATTTAATTTCATATCTGTATCACTGACTTAAACTTAAAGTAAGTCATGACTGATATGGATATAAGTCAAGAACATTGGCTTTGGCGTCAATTTAATCATTGCCCCGGTTAGAGCGTGAAGTTTACAGTCAAAACTAATCCTTTTTACTAGAATTTTCGAGTCAGCTTAAGAAACTTTTCGTTTTCTCATCATTGTACGCATCTTTGATCGGTCAAATTTGCATTCAAACAAGGCTTAAATTCAAATCAAGTTTAGATGAGATTTGTTTTGATTGAAAACTTTGAGATAGCTTTGATTGAATATTTTTGACTCAAATAGTTTTGACTATAAGCTTAAGCTGAAAAGATTTGATACTCAATAACTATTTTTGCATTAAAAGCGCACTGATAGGCAGTCATTGATAACGAATAACAATACGTTACGCAACACACAATAGTTATAACTAAAACATAAATATAAATCAATTAACGATTAAATGCCTATGAATGTCAAACCTTTTGTGAAGTATTGACTGATTGCTATTTCATTGACTGATATCAATGTTTCTTCAAATATTTTCTTCAATAAACGCTTTTGATTTATATATTTATTGAATTCAAATTGAAAATTAGAGTTCATTATCACTAATAGTTATTATTTTGATTATTTATTTCATTTTTAATAATTGATTTGTTCTATTTTAACATCAATTAGAACTGAACTGTAAAAAAGTGATTTAACTTTTATTTCATATGACTCTCACGCAAACAACAACACGAGAAATCTTCATTCATAAATGACGACCATCAACCACTATTCCTATGATGTGTAACAAAATACTATTTTAGTTAATTTCCACTCTGAGTTAAGTCATTATCAGTGCAATTTATAATTTGTTTTTCATTTTTCCCTAATTTATATATTAATAACCGATAATTACTTTTTAAAATGAAACAGTTCATTTTATCGGGACTAGCTTTGCAGAAAAAACTATTTTTATTCTTATTAAATGACGTGAGAATCCTTGAAAACTTCTCTAAAAGTTTGAAGTACTATTAAACTTACATAGAATATGTTGAGTACACGTATTGAGTGCAATTTTTCTTTGATATTACTCGTTAATCAGATGCTACGTGCTTATAAAGTTTAAAATAAGTCTCACTTGCAAGTTTGATCCTTAGTCATCATGTGTTGTTTAAAGACTTGCAGTAAGAAAAGTAGTGTTTATAATTAAAAGAGAGTCTTTGTTTAATGAACCTTATTTACTAACTAGCTAATGTTGTGACCAACAAAACAACTTCTCAAGCGTTATTAAGAGTTTCAGACAATATGATTAAGAGTTAAACTTTGTCTGGAAAAATATGGACAACATTTTCAACAGACGTTGAGCTTGAGCTTGAGCTGAGCTGCCCGATCAGCTCAATAGGTAATACTTTATAGAATTTATTAGTTTTCTATTCTTAAACGATTGATCCAAGTAGAAATTTGATACTTTCAATGTAAAATCTATAAGTGATATGCTGTATAGTCTAATGACGTTTAGTTTAACTTAAATGCTTTGTAATAATAGCCTATAGAAGACGATTTTAAAACGTTTTAACTTTAAGATAGTGTTAAATATTCAATAATTTATTTCAGAAGACGTTTAATGTATTTAAATTCAAGGCTTAAGTACTATAATTCGGAATAAATATTAGTTTAATGAATTGAAATTTTAATTATCCATAATATTAGATAACAAGATATTGAAATCTAGACCATTTAAGACTCTTAGACTAAAATTTCTTACTTTGCAACAAATTTCCAGTATTTCTAATAAATATTAAAAATGTTCGCGGAAAATTTGGACTTATCAATCAGATTAGATCAGTCCAGATCATAGCTCAGCCCGGCTCAATAGCAGCTCAGCTCAAGCTCAGGGTGACTGAGCTGATGTCTATCACTAGTTATAAAGTATTGAATTGCTGTTTTTAAACACTAATTCTATTAGATTGAACTTGATTGTTAAGAGTTCGCTTCAAAGTATGAAACTCTGAATAGATGAGTAATTTATTTGACATCTGACTGAAATATTGCAATATTGCAAGCTTTAACTGCTTTATTCAAGTCTGGAAGATAAAAAGACACACTGTAAGCAATTTAGAGACATTGTATAAGCAATCTGGCCAATAAAATAACATTTGCCTACTTTGATTCAATTTGCGATTCAAGTTTTGATTATCCTTTTGTAATAGAAAAGCCTTAAATCTAATCTTTGAAGATAACTTTAACTGTAAACATTTTTTGTAGTGATCTGTCCGAGTTAGCCTTTAGTGCAAACTACGTTGTTTTATTCACTCGAATAATGGGTAGAAAGTTCGAACAAATGGCTTTTCTTGAGAAAGTTCTTTGAGAATATGTCACTCAGTAGCGTAACCTTCGCGTGATTCGAACTGACATTTTGCAATCCTCTAGAAACTACATTGAACTAATACGAAGTTATTTTAACACTTTTATTTATTCAATGTCATATTACTTGTGTGTTGTTGTAACATACTAATTACACGATATTTCAATTGCATAAATGAAATTTTTCTTTTCTTTCTAGGGATCGACTCTCAGAGACTAAACAATAGACATGAAAAGTGATCCAAAGGTCTCAGTCTTTTGCATATGCAATTTTAATTTGAAAGTTACACGTCTATGTTCTCCACATATTTGAGATAAAAAGTAAAAAAGAGCCTAAAACTAGTACTAATTATCAGTTGCCGGCTATATCTTTAGAGAGCAGCTTAACAAATAATTAATTTGCAAGACACTAACTTTTTCTTTTAGCTTCTATTCGACGAGCTAATACCTACTTAAGTCATAATCTTGCTTCAAACACTTAGATGAAAGCTAAGCTCCAAAATGCATTTTGGGCAACGATTAAAAATTTGTAAAATCTTTTCTTATCATAGTTTGTCATTTTGAAGTTTTCAATCGTTTTTGACCAACAAATGAGAAAATCGATTTGGACAGCTTTTCCAGAATTTAGTTGCGATTCATATGTCTCGATCAACTAGATAACTTATCTGGTAAAAGTTTGAGCATTAAGTGAAGCTTGGCTCAATTTGGGGGATGTTTTCTATACGAATTTTTCTATACGAATAGCTACTTAAAAATGATCCAGATTTGATGATTCCTACTTTGATTAAAAGAACATACAAAGCTGTATTTTTCAACTGAAACAGGTTATTAAATAAAAACTTATATTTTAATCACAATACTTCAGATTGATTTGAGAACCACTTTCGCTTTGTTACAAATCATTCAATTATCAATCATTGAATTGGATTTAAAATCAAATTCAATGGTTCAATACAAGTTAAGATTAGATATATTTGAAGGCAATAAAAGGCTTTAATAAAATGTAATAAAAGCTATAGAATGAACAAAAGGAGATGCAAGTCAAATTTGATTTCAATACTACTAAAGACTATTGCTTTTCTAGCAAATCTATTCAATCATTTATTTATTGCTCTGTTTTATGTCTACTAAAAGGCCCAACTCTTTCAATGAAATCGCCAACTAATTTAAGATTATTTTATGGAATAGTTTGAGGACACGATTCAGTAGTTTTTGTGTGGAGTATACTGAAAAACTTAGTAATCGTGGATAGCAACAAGAAGAGGCAGTTGCTATCTCAAACTTCTTGTGACCCACATGAATTTATTTGATTTGATTAAGGTTTGCTTTGATTACTACACCGAATAACCCATAAGTACCCTAATATCTTCTATACTATAGTCTGATGGAAAGCATGCCATCGCAACGCATCGCTTCTGGTTTCTGTCAACAATTATTAATTTTTTCAGCGTACATACAGTCAGCACTTCATTCAATCGATCATTAATTGTTTATCAATTTGACACTTAAATGACTGATAACTCGATTAATAATTTTGTTATAACAAATCATTTTCAGAGTAATTTAAGTCTCTTTCAATCATGTGTTCATTTGAGGCTTTAATTGAGCTTCAATTTATTGTTTTGTATTTGATTCAAAGTTTTGTATCTGACTCTGAGTCTTCTATTGAAGACTGTTTCCATAAGAGAGTCGAGATAATATACCAACAGGTCAGAGGGTTTCTAGATGATCATATCGACTTGGTGGGACAAGTATCTCACACAAGAAGTAATGGTAACTATAATTTGAAATAGTTTGAGAGATGCAATGGAGTCAGGATGAAAAGTAATGTTGACTCGCAGAGAAAGGAATGCACTTGGTATAAGTGATCGAGTCAAGTATTCAATTATATAAATCGCATTTATTTATACCATTTATATAGTATCAAATTGTTCAACTTTAACAATTTATTTATACATGTTTAATATGTTCGTTGAATATGAAACTAGAATTTGTTTATCAAACAAACAACTTTATTCAGTTAGTTCGATCTGAATGTACAGAAAGTTGAATCAAACAGAAACAAATACACAGGTAATTAATACTGAACTAGTGGTCTTGTTCACAGTTTTGGTTAGTATTTTCTATTTTAATTATTCAACTCCAATACTAATGGCTATTTTTAGTTGAATTGAGCTCTGTTCACTAAGAAGTAAATGAAGAGATAGTCGCAACGTTTGAAGAACGACTTGAACAGTGATTTTTAGAGTAAATAGTAGAAGGCTATAAGAATGAAAGCACTGTCTTTCTAAATATTCATTTTTTACCGACTATATAAATAAATATGTCTCTTATTCGTTTAGTCTGAAATATTTCATTTGAAATTGTTGTCAATCCCGTAAGAGTTTAGAGAATGCGTGTATTCTTCAATAATTCGATTTGTTTATCAAATAATTTCAACAATTTCAATGTTTATTGTAAGTTCAATATTAATTTTGTAGATCTATTCATTTGTTTATATATTTCTTAAGAATTGCTAACTTTGCATAAATATAATTGATCAGCTATTAAGTGTCTTCTTCTTCTTCTTCTTCTTCTTCTTCTTCTTCTTCTTCTTCTTCTTCTTCTTCTTCGAGACATGTTAAGAAAGAATACGATGGCATTGAGTGATATATTAATAAGGAGTTTTTCGGACGAACAAACCTATATGAGAACCACCCGAAAAGTTTGTGAAAAGTACAAAAACGTATTGAAGAAATGATTTGGCTCTAACAATGCCTCTTATAAACGATCGCACTTTCTAAGTACTGAAATACTATCACCGATTGTTCTATTTCTGAAGAACACACACTGATTTCCTCCAATTATTATAATAGGCTTGACGTTAACCAAAATCATTAGAGCTAGACTTGTAACTAAATTATTGGCAAAATATTGATTTGCTATTGAGATCATTTATTGAAAAATTCAAACAAAAGCATTCGCGCAATACAGCTCAAAAAACTTGTTCAATCAACCGGTAGTATTTACTTTATATTTGATTAATTATTAATTCGAAATCTTATCTATTTATTTCATTCTTATGGACTCTAATGTTCGAGATAAGTTAAAGTTTTAACAACCTCTATTTGAGACAATTAGTTTGAGACAATGGCTTTTACAGCAATTATCTAACAGTCACAACGCAGAGGCCAGTATTTCGAGTAAATTGAAAGTTCGTTTTATTGTCTTAATAAATAAAAAGCATCGAAAGTAAACATTCAAATTAGTTATAGTTTAGGGAACATGTGGTGTGAGGTACACTTGAAAATTGTAGAGAATATTTGAAGATGTGAAAATCAGTAAAGAGTCCAAATAAGTTCAAAAATGATGTCTAAAGTGAACGCCAAAATATTCGTTGATTATACTTTAATTTTAGTTTTGGAATTATCAATTTTAAACTTTTTAATTGAAATAACAATTAATTTGTCTATCAAAGCGCTTCACTATTTAATAAAAAATTTATAGATTAATTTTACCACAACAGGTATTAACTGATTTTGTTTAAGGTATTCAATTTAGTCGCTATTCTAGCTCGGGTTTCGTACACCAAACTAAATCATACCTTATGTAAATTAGTATCAGGGAAGAAAGTTGAGGTAGCTTCACGACCTTCCTAAGGGAAAATTGGCCACTAATTAGTGTAACAATAAGTATGCAACAATGGTGAATATGATTTTCAAGTTTATACTACTTAATGTATAATCTCTTAGTTCATGTTGAATTGATTAAAGGCATCGACCTTTAAAATAGTAATCATGCTTCTATACAATCTGTACAACTTAATAAATGAATGTTCTGATCAAGTTAGAGGCTAACAAGGAAGACGAACTGATTCACAGACAGATCGATGGATCACGAAAATTTGTCATTAAAATAAGTCCTACTTTCAATTTAACCGTTGTTTTGATATTAAAAATTTTGACAGCTTATTGGTTCCACAGGTCTCGGAACAGATGGGATCCAAATCCAGTCTTGTGCTTTCGATCAAAGTAACACATCGTTAACTCAATTAAGATTAATTGATAACTGTTTAATGCATTTGTTCCCACAGGAAAGTATTGATACTCTGATCAAAATATATAAGTAGATTATTGGGCAATAGTCGATATTAATTTCAAAAGTGTTTTATTTATATCTTGACAGAGTTCCTAATTTAAAAGTTTTAATGTGAACAATTTGAAAAAATGAATACTTTAATATTTGATTATTCTTGAAGCCATTGTAGTAATTGTTTATCCATTTGATCAATTCCACAGGTTTATGAAGCTCTAATCACTTTATCAAACATTTACTTAACATATTCACAAGAAATTAACTTGATTTTAGTTTACATTTCAGCTTACAGTCATAGAAATGAATTACTGTGAGACTTAAGTGAAAGATTAGCTACAAATTAGTTTAGATAAAAGCAACGACTTTGAGGTGTATTGAAAAATCAAATAATTGAAGTTGAAACTATCCTAGAAAGTTATTGAAGAGATTTGTGAATCCAATTTATAGAGATATGTTAAGAAAATGCGCACATTTGTGTTGACATTACAGTATCACTAAGTGTTTCTAATTTGTCGGTTAAGAATACATTTGCATCCCTTAGGCTTCAATTAGTTTTGGGAAACAGTTTAGTTGCAGTCCAGTTATCTCTTTAGTGATTACATGTTAGAAAAACTCTTTTCCAACTTAGGCTAAAACACTTTGCGTTAATACTATTTTCGACTTAAGCTTTTAGTCTTATTAAAACCTTAAATAACTCTTAAAACTAAACTTCAATTTAGTAATTAATAGTTAGATAATTATAATTTTGCAGTTTATTCGTCTGTGAATCTGAAAATTGAATGAAAACAATGAGAAGATTAGTTTGATTATGATTATTCAAGTTTAGAATGTGTTTTTAATTACACATTTGTCTCAATGATCATACTAACAATGACAAATATTTCTAATATTTCAACAGACATTACTATTATTAAACATCAATTTCTTTCTTCAACTCAACTTAACTTTGAAAGTATGAGATAAAAGAAGAAATTTATTAAATCACTTAACGCTTTTACCCTTTAGATTATTTTTTCCATAATTATCTTAATTATATAATATTAGTGCTAAAAATGAATTCAAATTAGTGTTGGTTGGCGTTAGACCGAGATACAACAATATCTATTACTAAAACAATTTATAATTTGCGCATTTTTACAAAATTAATCACAGTTTAGTTCTAATAACATTTTGTAAGTTAGCAATCATGTCAAACATTGTCATAATTGTGATGCAGTTCAAGTTAGATTTGTTTGGGACAATAGATACCAATTGATATCTAGTGGTAAACATATTTGACAATTTCTATTTAAATGTAACTTTAGATGATATAAGAGTGTTGGAGTGATGTCTAGCTGTGAGCAATTTCTAGCGGAGAAATAGTTGGACAAAAGAAATGAAAGGAAACATACTTGATGGCATGGATCGCCTTTGAGCGAATTGACATTTATGTTAAACGAAAATCTATCACATATTGATCCCAATGCTTTTGGTCTATTATTTATTAACTTAAACTTTTGCGATCAATGCAAATGAAATATTTTGATTTTCCATAAGTGAGTGAATGTTTGACGTTTGAAATAGGAGATCATATTTTTTGCAAACGTTTTCTTTAGAATTGAATGAGAAGTTGTCAGTTGGTAATAAAAAGTAGTTATTTATTTGAAGGTCCATTTCATTTTCAGAACTGGTTTTGTTATAATGTTTGATATCTCAATAAACGAAGTACAAACTTCTTTAGGAAGACGATTTGTTGATGGTTTTTTAAATCGTCTGCTATGCAAATATTCGGAACATTAACTCATATGTTAGACACGATCAAAGGGTTTACGATCATTTAATATTACTTAGTGTATAGTTTAAAGGATAATATGTAATCATATGTAAACTTAAAATTCAATATTAGCTCTGCGGAAACTAACTCTTTGTCGGTTAGAACTTAACTAATACAGCGATAACTTGGAGTCATAATAGCTAAGTAAATGGTAGAGTTTTGTCAATATTAGTGTAAAACGAGCAGTAAAACAAAATAAATGAATGAATTAGCAGATCGAAAAAATAGTTGGATAGAAAAGTATTGATTTGATTGTGGAGAAAGTGTGTTTGGTCCCAGGAGATACTTTCGTCTATTTCTATCTATTTTGGCAATAATCTAACCTCTTTCTGAAATAATCTTACCTCTTTCTCCAATAATCTTACCTCTTTTAAAGTTGATTCGCTTATTGAAACGAAAAGACTAAGCTAAGTTCGGCTGAGAATCATATGAGTTATTTGTGCGTTTCATACGTTTTTTCCTATTTATCCTAAAAGTACAATTGGATTATTGTGTCGTAATCCTATCAAATGTAACTCTAATATACTTTAGGATACTCTCGATAAGGATTATTATGATAAGAAAATAGAATATATGTTTTGTGGCGTTAAGTCAATTTGAGCGTTGAGTGAATGGCATCATTTTTCTATTACATTCATCATATTCTGCATTACATTCGTGCGCTCTAACACTCAATATCTTATATTCTTCAATATGACCAACCTCATATATCCCAATCAGTCTCAGTTGTTACTTGAGGATTATAACTGGATCACTCCTATTTCAATTGGTAATGTTCAAAATGGCAATGCTTTGTTCAAAATAGCAATGCTTTGTTCAAAATAATCAACTGTTTATAGGTTGGAACAAGTATTTTAAAAATGTTTCAGTTTAGAAGCGGCTAAAATCAATTTAATTAGTTTTAAGGACGAAGTATTTGTAAAGAAAATAATAAGAGGAAAATAAAATAAAATGAACATCCTTGTTTATAAATTCTAAAAATACTTCTATTGTAAAGTTTAATTAGCGAACATATGTCAAAATAACGACTTGATGCATCAAAAGATCTATTTTACGCAGTAATAAAAAACTTGATCATTTCTAAAAATAATACTGTCAAACGCTCTATTTTCTCCTAACGTTAGTTATTTGTTAGAATGTATACAAATATAGATAAGTTCCTAAAGATTAGTAGAAGATTGATCGAAGAAGAGGTAAACATGTTTGATGAGATGAGACAGATTGAAATGAGAAAATTGTCTTGGTTAGTTTATGCAACATTAGGTTCCGTTTAATCAGTTCAGATCAACTATAAAACAGTAATAATAGACAAAATTGTCATTACTGTTAGAAATTATAACTGTTTTGCGCATCTATGATGTGCATCAGATTAACATTTGACACGTCAATATCTGTCACCTGTAATAGGCTAAGGCGTATGTCTTATTTCACTCCTTGATGGGTATAGTCACGAAACACGAGAGTTATAGGATATCTAAAAATAAAGTACAAATAATAACTTGAAAATTATTCTAATGAGGCAATAATTGTAGCGAAAAAATGGTATTTGATATAAGGAGAAGTTTATCTTGGGGTAGGATTTGGCAAAAAATTGTTATATAATAAAGGCCTACATTCAATAACAAAATGGCATATTACATGTTTTCAAAATGTTCAAAAACTTTCTGACCTTAAACTTGTATTTGATAACAATATTTACCTAGAAAATAGTAACAACTTGTAATTGATTTGAGGTCACTAAACAAATGTATAGCTTGTTATTCGGTTTATATAATAACAATGATTTATGTGAGATTTCAATCGCTACTTAGCCAAAAATATATTATTGAAAAACCTGCTCATCCAATAATCAATGAATAATTAGCGTTCAAAATTCTGTTCCGCACTCCTCAGTAATAATTATACCAAAATCAACAAAATCATAGATAAAGTACTGATTTTTATTTAAATGTGATCTCAGTAGCGAATAAGGTTTTAGTTGATTTGCATTCTAACGGTACGAGCTCTTTAGTGTAATAAAATCTATCTTCAACATGAAGTTAAGTCCTTTCTCAAAACACATAAATAAATCTGTAAGAAGTTAAGGTTTCTATTTTGTTATTTTTAAAAAGGGCCTAACTACATAATGGAGATAGTGAGATTTAACTGTAGTAGCTTATAAGTTTGGTACTTAGGATGTAGCAGAACTATTATAAAACAAGTTATCTTACGCATAATAATACTAAGCAGTTAACACAATCTGAAAACTTACCAAAACTCAATGAAAATATGAGTTTGTGCTTGATGAATGCATTACTAAACCAACTAAATCTGCAGATAATTATCGACCTTAACTAATATGGAATAAGCATATTATGAGCGATTCTGAATCCGCTTATTTTTTGTTACTGAATAAGAGAAGGAATAGCTCATAACCGATGGGAGAGCTCATTATTATACATTTGATCATTTATTTCGTGCAACTTCTCTTCGGCTAAAGAATGATTATAATAGCCGTCAAAATCATAAACCGTCTAATTTGCTCAACTTTATCAATAGCAGTCATATTTTACTTCAATCGATAGTGAGACTACATTTCAGTATGATGTGAAGCGTCGCAAGTGATTTAACCAGAGCTAAGCGTCGAGAATATGAAAAGTATCGACATATTGATTATTTGTGGCATATGTTCAATCTAATTGTGGAATAGATTTAATAGAGACTGATAGAGGCAGTGAAGTATCTATTTGTGTTATTGTCTTATGGAGAGAAGAGAAGAGTTGAGAGGAGCTCAACTTTGAAGAGAGCTGTGCTTTAAGGAGAGCTCAACTTTGAGCAGGCTGAACCTTGAGCAGAGCTAAACTATGCTTTTTTAGAGACTAAAATCAAGTTGAATAGTCATCGATCGTAGAACAAATCAATTGACTTCTGTTCGCCTTATTGATTTTCTATAAGTAAATTGATGGCAAGCCATCCGTTCCCTATTAGTAACTTATAAGAACTTACTATTGGAAGAATCCTAATAAACGAGTCAATTGATGCAAATTAATTATCATCTTTTATGTGGCTCAGGTCTCTTATCGATTTTCAGGCATCAATGATTCAATTTAATTGTCTATTATTCTAACACATCATTAAATTGAAGTTTATTGGGTTAATGATAATTGTTTTTTCTAATGATAGCCTTAGTTGGTAGCTTTAGTTCATATTCTTTAGTTCATATTCTTTAGCTCATATTCTTTAGTTCATTCCTTCTAACTTTCAATTAGAAACCATAAATAGATTTTAATCTTTACAAACATTTGACTCGAAATTAAATAAAATAAGTCTTGCTAACTATTAATCTAACATTTGAATACATTATGGAAATGTTAGTGGTTTTGAAATAATGATTTCGTTACATACTATCTCTTAATTATTATTTTATTCATTTCCACTAAGGCTTAGCTTTTGTTTTGTTAAGTTCTAATTGACTCTATTTTTAATTGATTATGAAATATGAACTCAATTTTTGTTGCCAATTGTGATAAAATGTGAAAAATGAAATGAGTTTTTGGACGAAAATACTTAAGTTTTCAATTTGTTCAAATGGATCTAGGAATGATTTAACGTAATCCTAAAAATTACTGATACTATATTTAGAAGTAAATAAATTTCTGGTAACGCTTATTCAGAATAAGAGTAAACAATTGCATCTTATTCAGGATTCAGATAAGAGTTTGAACTTTTTTATTGATGCACTTAAGACACGTGAAAAGAAGATTACTTTTAAATAACACAAAATATAGTGTATTGTATTTTAGACAGAATAATCGTTATTTATTTTTTTCATTTCCTTTTCAAATGCAGTTATTGAGTGATCGTTTGCAAACAAGTAGTTAAATAATACTTTCATGGTGACTGTAGAGTAAACTAAACAAAATTTAGGTACTATTTTCTGCTATTTGCATTGTTGCTATTTCAGATTGCTACTATTGCTACTATTCCGCCTTGCTGCTATATCACTTAAATTGATCATATTTTGTTACTATAGTTCAGTGTCAATTAGTTTAGCTAGTGATCATTAAAATTATTGATAGCTGTCATGTAATAAGAGACATATATCGAGTTAGATATAATATACAGTACTAATATTATTGTTGATCAAATAGCTACCGGTTGTAGTAAGAATAAGATGAAATGAGTCTAATGAAAGTGCATTGACTTGTTTTACTGCAAATGCTCATGTATTGACCATTATATGAGAGATTGTTTTTCATACTCTACAAAGATTACTATCTGTTCTGTCTAATATTTTAACGATTATTAAATGTTTCTTTTGATACAGTTTTTTATGTCACGATTTTTATCGTATTTAATAATCTGAAAGTTCAAGCCTGTTTCCTTTATTTCAAATTTTATTAAAACTTTCAACAGATAAAAAGTAAAATCTAAATCTTATGCAGTTTTAAAAAGTATAGAAACTGTTGAGTTCATGAATACCATTACTATAGTTATTGTTATTAATCTTTTGTGTTTCCACGAAATATAGTCTTTTGTTGAACATTTTCATACATTTTTCATACATTGACTAATTTTCCTGTTATCTAAACTCATTTGAACTCTTCCTCTTGAACACTGTTCAAATAACTTTTCATTAGCTTTCATTAAAATAATAAATTCAATTTAATCATATGTCAGCTTAAACACTAGTGTCAGTACTTATAAGGTTTAGATTGTCAAATCTGAGAGAGAGAGAGAGAGAGAGAGAGAGACATATCGAACATCTGGAATATAATTGTTTTATCGATTGCCGGTCTATTCGCAAAGTGTCCCTACATTTGACTGACAACAGCCGTTTGACCAGAACCAATTTAGGAAGAAAGTTAGTCGCGACTTATATTGCAGATAATTGAAAGGAAGAGATCAATAAAGAGGTGTTCAGTTGGTGTTTGTTTAGTTAATTTTTTGGATATACTCTTCTAGTGACGTATTGAATATGATCTGAATTGCAAATTGACTCACTTTAATCTGACTCATATTGTATAGGATTTGGGTCGACAAACAAATTCTCAATACATCTATTAATTGCTGATCAAATGTTTCAAATATTTGAACTTCATTTTTCTTTTAATGCCTTATGTCCTATTAATTTGATCGATATTTCATTAATCATTTGTTTCAATATTTGAACTGTTTATGAAAAGTCAAACTTGACTTTATGTTTTTGTTTTTAAGGAAAAATTATTTGTTTTTTAGCTCAAATTTATGCTCAAAATTATAGCTTAAGACTATCCTATTTAGAAATTCATATTAAGTTTTACTTTTAAGCTTTTAATTGAATAAAGTTAAGGCAAGTTCCGTATTATATGTCAACTCAATTCATTTCTGTATTCAAAAGAGTGAACTTTCAGAGAATGAGAGCAACGAATGTCAGTTAGAAGCTAGCATATACTGATTCTATTACAAGACTTGCTTCTGGCATAATCGTGACTTTGGACAACATGTTGCAAATCTTGTCGATCATAACATTTCCTTAAGCTTAACAATTTTTAGATCAAACTTAATCAAATGATTTATTCAAATTGTCTCTAGTTTTAAGTGAGTTTAAGCGACGAGTTGCGTAACAACTAATGTAGAGGATTAATCACTCAAGATGAAGTGTGTCTAGTATGTTTAGTATGTTAAGTATGTTTACTATGTTTTATATAATCTGGTCCTGTAAACAATCATTTTCAAACCAATGTCTCACACGGCTATTGTTGAGCTGAAGCATTATTTGAGAGGTGGCTAAGAAGTTCTACTTCTAGATAGGGCTAAGCAATAAAAGAGTTGTATATTTGGCGCAAGTTAATGATCTTTAACTTTATGTGTTTTTTAGTCCGATCGTTGCACTTAAATGCAATTGAAGGCGTGCGAAACTTTTGACTGATTCTCAAGTTGTTGTAAATTGTACGCTATCAACATGTTCTCTAATCACTTTATTAATTTTGGTTCATCAGAGCAGAAAATTTCGTATTTGATTAAATTTCATGTTTTACATCCATTTATTTTTTCATTACTTTTCTTTCCATATAAATAAAACTATTGATAAAAATTCTAAGTTTTTATTGACAAGAATTCGATACAAATAATTATTTAGAGGTTTTGTTGATCTTTCGGTTGAATTGATAAAAGTTTTACGCTTTGAAGACATGAATTATAACTAATAATGAGAGCAATGATTACATAGAAATACTTTGAGAGAAGAATTGAATGAAATATGAACTAAACATAAGTAACACTTAAATAAATGACAAAACGTGTCTAATTTCATATACAATGAATTCTATCTACAATTGAAAGTTAGTGAAACTCGACGGATGATAACCATTCGATTGTATCCCTGATTTGTGTGATCGACCAGTTCTATGCGAATACTCTGAAAATCGTTCCTGATCTCCAACACTTCCAGGCATTATCATCACAGGCTGTAAGTGCAATGATTTACGACTACCACTGTCTGCCATGAAAGCGGAATTGACTTCTCCTAAGCATAAGTTCAAAAGAGAGATAAAGTTAGAAAAATAGGAAGAGAGATATGGCATAAATGAATAGAATTAGGGAGAGTTAGGTATGTGGTTGAATGAGACGTGCGTAAGATGTGGATGAGATGTGCGTGAGATGCGCGTGAGATGCGCGTGAGATATGCGTGAGATATGCGTGAGATATGCGTGAGATATGCGTGAGATAAGATATGCGTGAGATATGCGTGAGTAATTAAAATACAAACCTTTGTACATGGAGCCATTGGGTAAATATTGATCAGGCAACAATTTAACATATCTTGTGCCTAAAACAAAAGCCAATATAGATAAGACCATGCAATCAACGACGCCAATTATCGCTAATATAAAGGCCCATCTAATGCCGCATTGACCGCTTCCGTAGTTATCAGATTCGTTTCCACAGACCTCTTTAACAATAGGCGCGTCCCAACCGGCCGGAAAAATTAACACTCCAACTAACATACATAAGGCTGTAATTAAAAATTAAATAATTAATTAACTTTATATTTTCATTAAAATGCTTCTAATGCTATCTTCATGAATAAAAGATCCCACTGATATTATTCTATACGTCATTGTGTCAGTTATTGTGTGTGTCAAATTAGAAAATACTCCTCTCCTAACATAGTTTCTAATGCTGTTTTCAACGGTATCTTCAACATAGTTTTCAACTTAGTCCCCAACGTAGTTTCCAACGTAGTTCCTAACTTCGCTTCAAGCTATCTATCAATCCAAGATCTCTGTCTTATAATAACTAATATTGTTTTTGATCATTGCTATGCAAACTGAGTTGTACCTTTGTAAAATACAACTTGTTTTGAAATGAGATTTTTTTGTTTATTGCTCAATCATTATACATTTAAGGATTATAATTGATTATAATTCAAGTACAAAATGTGAGATAAATTGGTGTTTGAAGCGAGCAATCCTTTTGAAAAGCATTATAAGGTTATCTGATATCAAAGTATAATGTTTGTTGATTTGTATTCGTTTCGTAATGCGCATTTTCAGGCGAAAAGCATTAAAATGCCTGTTTTTTACAAGAGAAAAGCCATTTATCTATTGTTGTAAGTGTTGGTGGAGATAGTCTTTCATAGTGTAAAATAGATTTGATATAAACTTTAAAATTGTGTCACAATCATAAGAGAAATTCCTACACATTTTTCTCACCCTCTCATCAAGTTTGAGCGCCTAATGCACACATTTCTAACTAATATATCGGACAATATCCCATATAAGGACTCATTTTTCAGTCATATCTTCATAAAAATAGTTTTTATTCTAGAATATTAGTTTTTAAACTTTTTATTATGAGAAATCAACTTAATATATATCTTGATTGGATTACATATTTGAATGAGCGCACGAAGTATGTACAGTAATACCTAGATATATAAGCCTATTACTCCGGTGGCAACATATCGGATTTAGCTAACGTTGACCTGTTTATAGTAAAGCCTGTATAAAGTGAACACGAATTACAATGTTGAAGAGATAGACTATATCTGAATATTACTGTATTAAAAGAATTAATATAAGTATTATTCATAATATATTCATCAGTCCTTGACACACAATTTGCACTTTTAATCGTTATTTAAAGTCTAAATTAAATTGAATTGTGTGAATGTAAGGCATGTTGTGGTATTTCTATTGTAGAGAATAAGCCCACAGCTATAGCTGTTAATTGTACTAAAAGGAAGTTTAATCTCTTATTGATAAACAAAAATTATAGTGCACTCACGAAGTCATCATTTGTGGTGTTTGAGAATTGAATGCAAACAGGCTTAAGTTTAAGAGAAAAAAGAGAGCCTTTCAAATTGAAAGGGCATTTAGCGATAAAGTAATAATTATTAAGATTGGAGTGGTTGAAAGCCTATGTATTGTTATAACGCTGAATATTTGATATGATTTGTAGTTACAGTACTATTCACTTTCAATTTATAATTACTTCTCTTATGGATAGTAAAGATTATCTTTCAAAATTTAATATAACAATGCGACTATTGATATAATCAATAGTGTGGTGAGCTAAATGCAACCAGTTTTAATTGGGCTAACATTTCACTTAAGTTAACTGGACTAAAATTTGTTTGATACGTATTTTCTCATCTAATATATACTTATCATACAATTAATCCCAATAAATAGGCAACTCTCTACTTTTACAAATTTATTCAACACTTTTAGGCCATCTAATTCATTAAAACCATTTATCAGTTTAAATATTTTTTTCCATTTTAATATATTATGTATACAATACTGTCAATTGCATTCAATCGCTGTTAATGTCTATTCTTCTCTCACTTCAAATTGAGATAATCAGAAAAATGTTCTAAACGAAGGGCTAGAAGAATAGAGAGAATACAGGAAGTACTCAAATGTTTAGTAGTTGGCTAGAAATGCAATTGAAACACTCGTCAAGTATGGTAGAAGTAGTAGTTTAGATGAGTGAAAAAGTATGACTCGCTGTTCGTGACAAATCAAAAAGACAATGGTCTTAACATTGAGGGCATTAATTGTTTAGGAAGGATTTAGTTAAATATTCGGAAAGTAATTCAAGGATATCAATTCTTACTCAAACTATCATCATTTTTCTGCTTCGGTGCTTCGGCTGAGCCTCAGAGCCGAACAGTTGCATACAATTTGAAACAATTTTGAATAAATGAATCACGTATTGACTGATTTGTTTGGATGAGTATAGAGCACTTGTTATAACTGTTCAATTTTGTTACTCTGTTTTTCCACATCTAACCGTTTAGTTTCAATCGATTGATTGTTGGACAGAAAACAACTTATTTGTAATGAAAACTAGAGCATTGATAGAAACTTGCTGACAAAAAAGTGGTATCATCTGAAGCATAACTTAAAGCCGGAATTGTTGACTAAACTCGACTAAACTAACAGTAAATGCATTATTAGATGCAATAATAAACAGTTTAGTATTTGCATTGCTAAATAATACAATACTTGTTCTGCTGACTATGTAATCATTTTAAAAGAGTCATCTCTTTATTAATATTTAACTTTTGAAATATTTATTCAAATCTACTTAAAAGGCTATCGTGTTTTCTTTATTCGTTTTTTTTATCTCGTAAATCCTCTTTTTTATCACTTTGCTTCTTATCAAAAAAGTTTATTTAGCATTGGTTTGAGAGGAAACATTTACTTATAAGGTCTCTATTGAATAAGAAACAGATTATTTAAGTGGTACATCTTTCATATCAAATTTTCAAAATCAACATTCTTCAAAACAGAACTCTTGAAAATCAGAATCCTTAAGAATCGGAATCCTTAAGAATCATAATCCTTAAAAATCAGAATCGTTGAGAGCTGAGGTTCTTGAAAACCAGGATTATTGAAAATGAAAATTGTTGAAATATTTGACTTAGAGCATTGATATACTTCGTAACGAAGATATGACTAACATTAAACTAGAACAAAAAGGCTTGTTGTTCATCAAACCTTGATTGTAAAGTGACTTTGCGTAAAACTAATTTCTAGCATTTCATACAATTATGTTAATTATAGGATTTCTTATCACATTTTTAATGACTAGACCTTTTGTCTAATACTCAGGTTAATGTTGTAAATAGTTTGTAAATAGTTGCAGATAATTAGCAAATTGTTCGTAAATAGTTTGAATATTTAAATTTAATGTCAATTTTTTCGTTTTGTGGATCACTTGAGAAATAGTTTGTGAGATTATATGATCCATATTTTCTTGTTTATGGTTATTCTTGTTTATTTTGGAACTTATGTTGGGTCTTAAGGCAAAAAATAACCAACAACTTGCTTATTTGAAGTTTCACAAAAAGTTGTTTCAGGTATTATTAGATAGAATTCAAATTGGTATCATTAAATCCATTGTCAACTTTCTAAAAATATAATTCCCTACTAGATATCTGCTTTACTTTATTCTGGATTTTATTACTTAAGCAGTTCTGTTTCTATTTCAAATATATAAATATATTTGAAATACATAAGTATATAAATATATCTATATATATATAGAACTTTAAGGGAGTAAATAGTTTTTTCTCTTTTAAATTCGTGAGTACTTCACTCTGAGAAAGAGCAGACCTGAGGGCTACAAACTCGTCTAAATTATATGATCAGTTATAGATATGATTAGCTAGCCCAAACACAGCAATATTCACATAATATATTTGAATAAAATAAAAAGAGGGCAAAAAGGGCAAAAAGAGGGCAAGTAAGGCCATAAGAGCAAACAAAAGGTTGCGCCCAAAATAACTGGTAACTTATTACCAACATTCAACACACTCACGACTATCTCCAACATAATACAAGTGAAAAGAGAAATTTAATCAACTCTTATATTCTTCTACAGAAAATTGTCTTCAAACTGATCAGCACAGAGTTGTTGTGCAGAGAATATATTTAGCTATGGAAGAAAACTTACCACAAGCCGCTTGCATCCATCCACATATGTGAAACACAGTCGATGAATGAAGGAAGAAAAATAATATCATTGATAATAAGCAGAGAAGTATTATGACAACAGATAGGCCAACAAAAACAGTGGCAGCGCGAAAGGCAGGTGTGGCTATTGAACTAAAATCATCTAATCTTCCTTCACAAAGAAGGTCTTGTCCGTCTTGTAGTAGTCGACATGACTTCCAAAGACCGAAATAACCTGTTCCTCTCGAGGTTTCGGTGTCTCCTAACCATTGCGGTTGAACAAATACGACAACATTGATGATGGCGAAGCACATTGTGAATACAGCCCATAAGACACCGATTGCACGACTATTCCTTATGTAATTAACCTGATAGTGATAGTACTCCATATCTGGCTCATAAGGGGATCCTTTGTGTTTGTTATCCATTTTCTTACTACACTTTTAATTGATGGCACAATACAAAAGTGACAAATAATCTATATTTTCAGATTACATCTTAAGACATGAACAAATAGATAGAGAATAAATTGTTATAAACTAGTGAACAATGAGCTTTAGGTAAGAAGCAAAAAGTTGTTACTATTCACCTCTCAAGTTTGCTAACAAATGCCTTATAGTCTGATGGCTGTCCACCAAATGTTTTATCTGAAAAGTTGCATAACTGGTTTGTTAAGTGTTGAACACTGACTCCTACCCCTGTTGATTGCAGTTAGTTTGGGAGTCAAACATTTTTTCGTTTAACTCTTAAACTCTTAAATTCTATCTAACAATATATCTCATCCTAACTAACTAATGCACTGATATTTTTGACCTGTTTTGGATCAAATGACAAAAATGTTGAGTTTAAGGAGTTGTCAATTTAAATAATTAACTGTAAATTTCAATGGAATAGTAGTGAATAGTAGATTGTAGATTTTGGGTTTAAACATAGGTCTTGTTTGCTGTGAGGTATTTAAAAACGTTATTTAAATGACCTCAAATGTAAATGAACATTTTTTCTATCAAATCCTCAAGGAGGATTTCATTCATATGAATATTGAACGTCTATATAGAATTTTATATTGAATTTTTCGTGTGTATTACTAAACATTTCGTAATGAAAACTCTACTGTTTTGTTCGTCTATCAATTCTAAATACTGCATATATAGCACACGTTTGTTTCGAAACTCATTTTTCTTACAAAATATAGAATTCAATTATAATGAGTTATTTACTAAAAACTCTTCATTTTTGTCATACAGCATAGAATTTCATAATAAATTAAAAAAATTTAAAACAAGTCAAGTTTTATCTATGCTTTTCTTCAGGTAAATTAATGAGAGAAAGATAATAATACAGACGTTGGCTAAGATATCAGTTAAGATACTGTCTGAAACATTGTCTAAAACGTTGTCTAAAACATTGTCAACGTTAATGATGATATAGCATTGAGCTTATAGTGTTAAATAATTTATTGTGTCAATTGGTAGTTATGTACATCTAAAAGAGGTAATTAGCTTAGAAGTAAGGATGACATTCAATAGAATTGATAATAATTTCAGGATTCACTTTCCTCTAGGACTCGCACATTTCTAGATTTATTCATAAGTTGGAAATTTAATTTGAACAGTTTTAGACTTAATTTTCATAATAATTAAGAGCTGTGATAATGGCTCACATAATTATCGTTGACAGTAAAAACAATAAGATTAAGAACAAATAGAGTGAGGGTTTGTGGAAAAAAAACTTAGATTGTCATAGCATATCACGAAGTCCTATAAAATATGGGGCACTGGAAGCTGTTGTCTTTCTGAAAGTTCAATTAAAGGTCATCTGTAAAAATGATGGCCATTAATGATGTTGTTAACCATAACATCCTTATAGCCTCGTTTTGACAAAGCTCGACAAAAACAGAGTTCTTATCACTCTCTTTTTCTAGCTATTCGATAATTAATTATTTGACAAAATCAACTTTTTATCATTTTCTAATGAATTGAATAGCAATTAGGAAATGGAAGATTAGGAAATGGAAAATTAGTTTGGTTTAACCCAGTTTTCTGTTGAGTGAGCTGAAAAAAAGTTTGATGAAAAAGTATAGTTCAAATGAAATAAGATAGAAGTTGTAAAACTCATAGCTTGTCAAGAAGTGCACAAATTTAGTGACCACAGTGGCTTTGAAAAAATGCTTTTCTCAGCACTGATTGATTTTATTCCATAGAAAACCATAAAGAATACAATAGTTGTAAAAACGTAATTGGACAGATTTCTGACATTCTTTGGATATGGGATTTGACATTTTACAAAAAATCAGCTTAACTACAAATAAAGAAAAGTAGTCAACAAGAAGAAATATAAGAAATATTTTCATTCTTCCTTGACTTGTCAACTGTATAATTTCAATTGTGTCATATTGAACATAATTTTTTTCTTCTTCTTCTTTTCAAACCTTCATCTCTTATCTTTCTGTTTGCGGCCACAAATTGACAAAACAAACTGTACCTGTATTTCATCACTATTTTAAGCTATTTTACAATGAATTTAAGCTATTTTACAATGATTTTCAAAGAGGGTCAACTCATGTATGTCGTCTGATCTGATGAACTATTTTGACGGTCGACTCTAAATATAACTAATGACTTAGATAAACAAATAGTTTTTCTCAAAACTAAAACAAAAACGATTCAATAGATTGAAAATAAGTTATTTAACTGTCATGTCGAAAGTTCAATATCAAGCTTTTAATTATTCCATAGAAAGTGTTACGCAATGTTCTCATAAGATTTATCTCTCTCTCTCTCTCTCTCTCTCTCTCTCTCTCTCTCTCTCTCTCTCTCTCTCTCTCTCTCTCTCTCTCTGAATAAATTATTTGATTGTAAAAACGCTTTTTACTTTGTCCACACATTAAACTTAATTAATGGTAATAATTGAGCAGTTGGTATAAAAGCGTGAGATTTATTGCCTATAATTGTAATGATTGCTGAGTAGCTTTGCTAATCGTGCAGAACCTGCTAATCAGTTTAAGTGAAACACACGTATTCATAACACCAATACACTAACAATTACTTGATTCACACGTATTCCTACTATTATTCAATTATTCAGATCACTTTAAAGTTAGGTTACGACTGATTTACAAATAGATAGTTAGTTACCTGTCATATATTTCTTAGTCAATTATACGATACTTTTGTTCTAAGACAATAATTCATTGCTTTATTGGCTATTGAACAATAAGTAAATAATTTATAAATAAAATTGAGTTTCATAACTTCTCTCTGGGTATGAAATAAGTGAAAAAACATCTTATTTCCTTAAAATTAAAAACGAATTTTCCTCAAGTCATTCGTAGGCAGAGAAGGATTAGTATTGGCTTAGAAGCAATAAAAAAATAACGTGTAATAACAATATCAGTGATCAATACTATTGTCTTTATCATTGATGTCAAAATATGTATTTTTTATTTATTTATTTTTTATTCAATTGAATTACATGAAACTAGTTCGCTTTCAATTATTTTGACTGAACAATAATTACTGTAAAACACAACGGACTTGAGTTTGATTAATCTAATAACAAAATGCTAGGCGTATACTGAGTCAAATTTCAATTGTCATGAAAGGCTGATCCAAGCCGTCAAATTTAGCACATATTTCAGATGCAAATTAAGGACAACGAATTTTAGTTAAAAAGCATTAATCATTAGTGGATTGAAGGGTAATGCCAGCCGTAAACATATAACAGATATCTGGTAGCTTAGCATAACTGATAACTTAACGTAAGAGGTAACTTAACGTAAGCGGTAACTTAACATAACTGGTAACGTTTACAGAACTGGTAACGTTTACATAGCTATACTTTTTATTCTCATTCAATAACTAACTTTATTTCTTATAATCTTAACTCAGCCACTGTTACAGAACTAGACAATTCAGTTTATTTGTGTTATGGGGTTAACAATTTCTAAAAAAACTTCAATATTAATACCTGATATTAAGTAAGAGCGGGACTAGGATTCCGAATGTTTCGTATAATTATAATACTAGTGCTGTCAATGTATTGAAGTTTGTTTCGATTTCTATTGATTTCACTTCGATTGAAAATATTTTCATGACCTCAGAAAAACGAGATCATGTAATTTATTATTTCCATTCAGCATTCTTTAGATACCTTCATATACCTTCATATACTTTAGTCTTATTTTGAACCTTCAATAGAAAACTAATTACTCTTTCAGCCCTGACTTATTTATCTGAAATATATTTGAATTATTTGATGGTCAAACCGATCTGTTTTGGGAGATAAGCCAAGTTATCAATTCTTATCCAATTGATTGCTTTGAAAGGCTAATGGATTTTGTTTTTAATTTCTCAACTAAAATACTTTTAGCTAAATCTGTTTGAAATTACGAGTTAATTGAATCTTAGCCAATAAGTGTTCATTGACTTAGCTATCGATCCCTTAATGTCAAATTGAAGTTTTGATTTTATTACCAGCAACTAATTTTTCACTTTGCTCCAAATTGATTTCTATGTTGTTTCGAGTCTTTAGTATGTTTCAAGCCTTTGGTATGTTTCAAGCCCAACTTATCAGTTTGAACATTAAGTTAGATTAATGTTGACTCAACTTATATTAATGACAAAATTTAATAATTATATGCAATAAAATAAAATTGTTCAAGTAATAAATATAATTTAGGAGTTAAACAATAATCTATTAGAAGCTATTTTAGGAAAAGCTAATTAAATTAAATGATATCTAAATTTTCTAAAATCATTTATCAATAGTTTATAGTCTTTTTGAACTGTGTCATATCTTTTATCTATTTGATCGAACTTTTCTGACTCCAAACTCAGACTCTTAATTAACTGATTTCTCTCCTGGTGAGTTAGAATAACATTTATCTAACATTTAGTTTTCAAGCTTTGTTTCTTCGCTTAATCAATTACTTTCATATGTTATTTATCATTCTATTATTTATAGCTCGTAAGACAAATGATAGCTATAGCTGTAGAGAGATTAAATTAAGTAATGGATCTTCAATTTGTAGAAAGAGTTCATATAATTTGAATATTTATATAGTTCAATATTTGTATGGCTGAGTATTTATATAGCTCAATATTTATATAGCTCAATATTTATATAGCTCAATGTTCATATATCTCAACATACATATAGATTCACACTCTTTTCAATAATCACCTTCTGCTTGTTGTACTACTTCTCATACTTTTGAAAACTAATACCATAAGTGATTAGGAGTATATAAAACCATTCTTCATAAGAACAATCAAATGGTCTGATTTTGATCAGAAGATATTAAAACTGAATTATATGTTTTGATTGAATTGTTGAAAGTTACTTAACTGTTAGTTAATGTGGCTGAAAATGAGTGAAATGCGTTCAAAATCTATTGTTAACATGTGACAGAATATGACTTCAGGTTCCTAACCAACATTTTATGATTTGATTTCTGTAGCAATGAAGAGTTGAAAAAAGCAAATTCTTAGTTTTATTGTGTGATTTGAGTGATATTTTCTAGACTGAAAATATGTGATTGAAAGTTAGATTTCTTAAAATAAAAGCTTTCGGGTCATAACCTAAATATTGGTTATGGTGCACTTTTACGAGAGAACGTAAAATATAGAGATTAGACAAATTTTCTCCCATTTTTATTGATAACTATAACTTTTAATACTTATATTTTCTTATTGTTTATTGTTTTCTAACTTCACAATAAACAACTCAACACTACTTTAGTTTTCCTTTTCTCACTCCAAAACTGTTCAAATGTATGGTAAAGTATTTCACTTATAATTAATAGAGTTGTTTAGGAATTTATTTTAATATTATTCAGAATCAATTATTGTTTACACAATGTTTTGTTTTGTGTGTCAATTAGCATAAATTATGTTTGAATCACTGTAAAATCTTACAAACACATAACATTGGTAAGATTTACGTTAAAACAAATGATCGTTATCTCTAAGCTAATCAATCAGTGACACGAGAGTGTTAGCTCTATAGATGTCACATCAGTTTAATATGAAATTTAGTCTAACGCTTCAATCAATTTAATCTCAACTTTTGTCTTACAGTTAGTGTTGTGGAAGAAAGTCATTTAAACTATCCTTCAACTGTTGCTCAAAAGCCATTATTACAAAGAAAAGACATAAAGAAAATAATAATCATAGTGTTGAGTGATTTTATAAATGAAATGATAGGCGCAATCAATAATGTATTTGTGATATGAATGGGTGTAATATATGTTAGCTACATCTAATTATTTGATCGCATAATTATGTCGCACAGCTAAAAGGCATAGCACTTTAGCTCTTCTGTACTAAACATCGTTTATGATTTATCACCGCTTCTCTTCTTTCCTCCTTTATTCACATTCTATCTTATCGCTACTTAATCCTATCCTAATCTACTTACAGTTATTCTCTCTCTCGAATATATCGAATAAATTTATTTAAATTCAATTCATATCAATTTTGTAGTTCCGGTACAGAATAGTTAAAAACTTTATTGAATTTTATTTAACATTTTAGGCAAAACTTTAAAAAATATCTGAATAAATATTTAGAATAATTGGTTGAATGTAAAAATGCAATTCTAATCATAAAATTTGATTCATTAGATGCAATAAATATTTGAAATAGTTTTAGATAGAATGCAACAAAATTCATATAATTGCTTCCGTACTACTCGAATCTATAAACCGTCAATTGAATCAAAGTAGTTTTAACTTTAGGCATCGATTTGTTGGTCAAAGTAGAAAACTTAAAATCTTTTCACAGTCTTGTCCAGAGAGGAAGATATTTACTCGAAAGTAGTTGAACAAAATATCAGAATTGATGTAATGTTAAGTGAGAATGGTTTCAATTTGGAAAAGCTGAAGCAATAGATTTACTATATATTGTTTGAAAAGTTTTTATCAAATATAGAATCGAAAGTCTATCAACTTTTATTGACTTTAATATCAGATCATTATTTATATTTATAGCTTAGAATAATTTTCTACTTCTAGGCATAAAATGTATTAAATGTATTTCGGAACTAAATTTCTTTTCGTTGAAAGCGATTTTGAGGATAATAATAATAATAATAATAATAATAATAATAATAATAATAACTTGAAAGTGTTTTTCCTTTAATCATAGGATTGGGTTAAGTTTTATTTACATTAGAGTTAGAAACAAGTTTCGATCAATGGGACTGAATAACATTTAGATCTAACAAAAGTTTAATCTTAGATTCATCATAACTCAAAACTGATTTCAAAATCTGAATCGTGTGTTGTCCTAACAGTGGAGGAGACGTGACATTTTGATTTAACATATTATTTTCACTCGAGTATTTGACTGCATTTGCTAACATTTTTATGTTTCCTGTCTCGCTATCGTTTGTTTCGATCACGCATTTATTATGTAGTACCTGCGGGTCTATAAAAACATCTTCTATATCATTCACAGGTCCGTAAGAGATGCCTGAATTTTCAAATATGTTCAGCCAATCCTTAATCGGCTTCTTCTCAATCTTATCCTGAATCAATTGAATAAGTTCATTACGATTGGCAACTCTTTTAGCATTACTTTGAAACCTATCGTCATTAGAAGCGTTGGTCAGACCAATTAATTGGCAAAGTTTGAGAAACATACGATCAGAAGCAGCTCCAATAGTGATATATTTAGAATCTTTGCACTTGAACGACTGATAGGGAACAATACTTTCGTGTGCAGTACCTCTCCTGCGTGCGTTAGCGCCACAATTCAAATAATTGGAGGCTAAGTTGGTTAACATACTTACTTGACTCGATAGCAAATTGCAATCTATTTTACATCCCGTCCCATATCTCTCTCTGTAAAGAAGTGCTGATAATATAGCACTTTTGGCATACAATCCAGTTGTGAGATCAGTGACAGCGACTCCAGGCTTACATGGATCACCATCTTCTGGACCAGTAATTGAAAGTAGGCCTCCAATGGAGGCTGCAATTACGTCATAACCAGCTCTCTTAGCGTAAGGACCACTTGATCCGAATCCAGTTATTGACGCATAAATCATTTTTGGATTTATTTTCTTAATCTTTTCGTACGAGATACCAATTTCAGATAGCTTTCCCGGTACGTAGTTCTCAATTAGTACGTCGCACTTCTTTACTAATTCCAACAACAATTCAATACCTTTCGCTTGCTTTAGATCAATCACAACACTCTGTAATAATTATAAAAAATAAGTTGATATAAAAATATTTTTTTATCTATAAAACAAGATAAACAAGATCTATTTGCCATAAAAATAAACTTTTTTAGTAACTCTAACAATGAGAGTCTATAAAAATAATTTGAATGATCCCAATGACATAATTATTTGATGGTTAATATATGAATACTAATAGAAAAAGTATTGAAAAGTATTGTTTGGCGTTAATATAGCGTAAAAAATGATAGTATAGATAAGAGAATACATAATAAATATTGTGACCACTTAATCAGAAAGCATAGAAATGACTGAATCAATTTAGTAGCATAATAAGACAGGTAGGATAAGTGCCTTTTTATTACGATTAACGGCCACAAAATAGCAGGACAATTCAGGAGACACAAAGGGCGGTCCCCAAACTCGAGTCTCATCGCCAGTCTTTGGCTTTTCTATTTTGATCACTTCAGCCCCTAAGTCGCTGAGTAGCATTGTACAAAACGGCCCAGCTAAGATTCGGGTCATGTCTAATATCCTGATACCCGATAGCACACCTGATACCACGCGATTGGCTTGTGTTGATAAGCATCGTATAAATTGGTGAGAACTAAACATATTAGATTTGTTGGTATAATAGATTTATTAAATATTTGAATTGATCTGCGAAAAGGAGCTGTTGGTTTGAGTACTAGCTCTTGGTTTACTATTTTTATTTACATTAAGCTATGTTTATTTCCTTAGAAACTAGTCGTCTCTAAGGCTAACTTCTCCTCAGATAACATTTTCAAACTAGTATTGGTTTAGTTCTCATGTTTAATGACTTGTGTAACTTTTTTTACTTTCATTTCACTTCTATTAAAATCTAATTTCGATCTTATTTTAAAAGCTAATTCTGCTCCAAATTCATTCTTATGTAACATATAATCAAAACATTGGATGAATTTCAAAATGTTTTTTCTAAGAATAAACTTTTGGTTGCAATCACTTTAGAGTGTGAGCTGAAAACGAAAAGCGATTTTTTTCTTTCTATTCACTACTTATTGAGTGTAAGTAAAGTTAAACGCATTGTATTACTGAAAAGTATTAGTTTTATTAACTTTTATTTTCAAAACAAACTTTCAACAAAATTGCAGAAATGATTGAAAATTGTGATTTTAGTTTAAATTGAACTTATTATGTTTTTTATTATGCTTTTTGTTTGACTCGATCGTGATTTGAATATATAAAAAGTTGTAATAAAATGAGAACTTCTAGTAGAGAAAGCACTGTTAGAAAGCACTGTTAAGTTAGCCAAGAGATTAAATTAAATGGATTTTAGTAGAACTCCTGCTTTCAATTGGCAACTCATTATTTATTAAAATATTTCTAAACCCTTTCTAAGCTTTAGCTCCGCTTTAGTTATCAGAATTGAAAGTAGTTTTAATCCAAACATAAACTGTTAAAAAGATTTGCGTTTTATTGCTGTTTATTATTAATGGCATTTTGGTGGAAATGTTGGTCACTAACCGGTGAAAGAGCATTCAAATAAATCCACTTTAATTGCCACCAATACTACTGTTAAACAAATGTTTATATGGCTTTTACTAGTTCATTTAATTCAAGTTTATTACAACTTAAAACTTATTTTAATATTACTGAATATTATATTACTTTAGTTTTAAACCCTTTTAAGCTGTGACTCAAATTTGTACTTAAACAAATGATTTTCTATTTTTTTCTAACTCTTAACTGTTTGATGATATAAAGCTTTTATAATCATTCTTTACGACTATATTTAGTATTGGAAAAGTGTTTCCTTTTAAAAAACACTTCTATTCACTTAATCCATCAGAAGTTTTAGATAATACTATAAAAAATACTTTACTTAGCTCTTTCTTATTTTCAAATTTGATGAATAGGCTGAGTAAAAGTGAGTTTAATTTATATTAAAAGAAACAATTTCCTAGTATATTAAATCCTTTGCTCAGCAGTTTTATTGTCTCAATGAAAATTGAGTTTATTTTTGGATAAGTTAGCGAAAAGAGCTCAAAACTTGAGTTGAAATGTAATTTTTAAACATAAAAAAAGAAACAATAGTTTTACGTTTACAAATAAGCCTTAATCAAATTTAGCGTTAAGACAAATCACTGTTTTATTTAGACAAGTATTGTGTAACTTATTCTCATTTACTCGTCATTTCTGATAAATTATATGCTTTATGCGCAACCAAAGCAGTTAACTTTTAACTAAATTAACTTTAAACAAGTTTAAGCCTAAAACATCATTATCTATATTATGAGATGTTATTAATGACAAATATGAAAGAAACACAATTGAAAAATTGAGTAATACCTGTAGAAAGAACTGACAAAAGTATAATAACATGAATCAGCAATTATTTACCAACAATAAAAGAACAGCTAATTATCGATTATACACAGTCTAATAAAAGTATTTAAAAAGAAACAAATATCAATAAGACAGGCAGTTCTTATTAGTATGGCTAATATAACTGATTGTTAGTAATCACAACAGAGAGATATGATGTAAGATATACAGTGTACGGAGTAGACTGGCGTGAGGCATAGTTATTGCCAGAACTACAAATTGGTAGCAATGTAACGCATCAATAAGTAGTGGTATTATTTTATATATATATATATAACTATATATATAACTTATTCTATATATATATATCTTATATTTTTTTTGCAGACATGCAAATGCTCGGAACAGATGTGTGTTGTGTGGCACTTAGAAAAGTTGACGTTTAAAATACGTGCATCTGAAGCTTATAGCTTAAACTAAAATGTTATTTTCCATTAGATATGGTTTGGTAATTTTGATTTTAACCACTACTTTCTGTACTAATCTACATATCTTTGGCTCTTTGCTATTAAGTTCTGTTTGTAATCTTGCTTCAATTACAGACTCAACTTTATAGCACTTGAAACGCATATCTGTAGATAGTAATGGAAACGATATCTTAGAGTTTTTCAGTTTTTTACCTAAAAGATACCAAATATAATAACCTGAAAAAACTTCAATACATGTAAATATTCTGAAACAAGTAGTTAATCAACTTTTCAAATGCTATTAATAACAATAAATAACAATTTAGTTTATTTTATGCTTTGCAACGATACCATTGGCCACCAGTAGTATAAGAATTAACACAAGAAGTAATAGAAGACATAAAAAGCTAACTGCAAGTTAGACTTAACTTGTGATTTACAGAAGTTACTCGCAACTTCTGGTTTGATGTGAAGTTTATTTTAGTGAAAAATGAAGTTAAACTGAAGAGAAGATTCAATATAAGAATGAGATACGTGTCAGCTGTTCATTTCCTACTTTATTGTTTAGTCCTGTTTTATAATTTGAAGCTTTATTATTGTGTTAGCCATGGAGATGAGAGTCCAAAATTAATAAATCTATATTTTCCTATAAATCCAGTACTACAACATATGTACAGCAATGGTTACAACGGTGGTTATCGAGCCGTGCGTCACGACCAGCATCGAGGAAAAATTATTAATTTAAAGTATCCCTTTTAGAAACCACTCCATCAAAATTCTCAAATTCTATAACTTCCCACTCTCAGTCTATAAATGTCAATAATTTGAAACTTTCAAGTGAGAAGTCTTAAGTGAAAAGTAAGTCCTCCTCTCTCTCTCTCTCTCTCTCTCTCTCTCTCTCTCTCTCTCTCTCTCTCTCTCTCAACATTTCTTTACAATTTGAACTTAGATCTGAATCAATAATTTTCTTGTCTTAAGGTTAATGCACCAACTTTTGAATGAATTAACAGTAAATCCAATGGAGAGAGTATTGGTTGAAATTAGAGCTCAGAAGAGGATGGTTAGGTGATTTAGCTCTCAGATTGGATTTGCGTCATATAGTTAGAGGTGAATCTTGTAGGACTGATTTATTCCCAATAGATCACTCTTCTCATAAGTGTAGTCAACATACCGTTTCAATGCTCTCTTCTATTGAAACTCCATTTCCTACTTGATTCCCCCTTTCTATTTTCTCTGATTCTCTGCTTTTCTAATTCTGAACATTTTCTCACTGTTTCAATAGTAAAGAAGCAAATAATAGATTATATACAGTAGAGAAGGAATAATGATCGTGAAGTTAAATATGAATGCATTTATATAATAATTGATATGAATGGATGTGAACAAATTTTGAAATAAACATTTCTGAAAATGACAGCAGTTATCCACTTATCTTTTAGACATGCATTGACATAAGTTATTACTAATTATTTACTAGTAATTACTTTATACTAAATTAGTAATAATTGGACCAATAAGTTGAACTACGCTCTCATTAGCTGTTCTATACTTATTTTGATTAATAACTGAAATTATCAGTATTTTTCTCTTTACTAATGTACTCAATATTATATCGATTAAGGTCTACAATCGTTATTGTAATGATTTGATAATAAAGAAGAGTTTGTAAAATAGAATATAAATATGTTTAGATGATGTGTTCGATAAAATTGATTTTCAATTTGAAACTCTATTTACTCAATGCTTAAGAAAACATCAATTTAGGTAGTTTGATCATAGGTGATCACTACAAAAACATCACAACCCTAATCGCGTTAACATAACATAACTGATAACTTAAACTTAAATTTACGCTTTTTACTTCACTAATACTTCCTAACTTTTCAAATCTCAAATTATATAGTTCATTGGGTTAACACTCCAACAATAAGGACATCAATTGATTATAATTCAAATACTTCAACAAACATTAGAGAACAATCATTTCTCATTAGTAAATACAATGATACCTCGATATGATGAACGCAAGTCTTCAGTTCGACATATTCATTTCAACTGATATCAATATCTTTATACTGAAACTTCGTTATAATCAATGTAAATTATTGGTCTCAAGCGAGTCACTATATAGAGGTATTTCAGTATATCTTTAAAAGTTTTGAATCAATTCATAAAATATTTGGCTTTAATTAACTAATTGCTTGTAAACCTCAATCTTAAATGTTGTAGAGTCGACGTGAGTTTTACTGCAAGCAATTATTAAATGCCTTCCGTTATTCAATTTGATTTAATTTCTATATAGTTTGTTCTTATTGTAGTTTTCATCTGGAGTGATGTGCGAAAATACTTAGTAAAAATATATACATTATTTATGTACTATTCTTTGCAAGAATATGCACGATATTTTTGTATAACTCTTGATAAGTATATGTACAGTATTTTTGTATTATTCTTAGCAGTGCTCGTTAGGATCGTTACAGAATATATTGCACTTAGACACTGATTGCGCTAAATATAGTACTATATTGTAAACATTAATCAATACATGGTGTATTCATCTCAACATAAGCCCAAAACCTAATTTCATAACGAATTTGGTTGACTTTGATTCGGACCAGTGACTCGGAGTATCGGCTAAATAAGTCTTGATTATCATAACTTGCATGGAGTTATCTAGAAAGTTGAGAGTCTGAGCAGTTTTTGTTAAATAGATAAAAAAAGGAAAAAAGTTTAAGTAAATAAAATTATGCATCACTTAGCTCTGTATATACAATAAAATCGATAAAACAACTACACTTATATGATCTGTAGATCATATCGACTGTTACACAAGACATTGTATGATAAAAGCCGGACATTATGTTAGTAAAGATAAAAGGTCTGAAGAAAGGTCTATAAGGTTTAGCCCCATATAGACTTGAGTGACTTATCAGATGATTTTGATATAACAGAATCATATACGGAATATAAGGATGTATTGTCAGTATTTCGTGCTCGAAAGGATTTCTGTCAGCGATTAACTCTTATCTATCAATTGACAAATGAATAGGAAGCCTATTAATAAAGTCGTCACATTTATTAGATCTATACTTTTCCGACAATTATAACCTTATACTTCACTCTAAACATATTATCAAATTATATTTCTTTTCCTAACTATCATCGTACGAATAACAAGCTTTCCCTCCAATACTTTCTTCTGATTGATTGAATACAAGAATTTCTAATTTCTGGCTGATTGGATACAAGAATTTCCAATATCTGACTGATTGGATACAAAAATTTCTAGTATGATTAGAGCTACTAAAGCGCATAATTCTTGTAAGTTTTAGATTGCTTGTTAAGACACAATTTGTGAATATAAATTTGGTTTGAAATCAACTTAAGATTAATTTTAGTGAAAAGAATTTTTGCATTATTAAAATTCTTGTATTCTCTATGAATTGACTCTCCCCTAATATAACTCTGATCTTGTAATTTTGTTTTTATTTGTTTGAAAATCAAGCCAACATTAATTATTATAAATCACACTAAAGTTATTACCAAACCTAAAAACCATTAAATTTACGATTCTATTTGAGTATAATATCTTAATAACAAGTTTAACCAATTTTCAAGACTTTCAATCAACTCTATCATTGAATTAGAGTCGAGTTCAATTACTAAAAGTCATAAATTTTCATATGCGTGCTTTAAATTTAGAATATTTGGTGGAATTCTCCATTATTCATAATTTCGACTCTAATGTCAATGTCTACTGCACTTACCAGTTGATTGTTTTGTATAGAGATTTCCTCTACTATACACTTAAAAGCTTAGTAATCTTACTCAGCAACAGCAAATAGACCCTTCATGTGTCAGCCTCCTTGTCGTGCTCATCGATTTATTGCTGAATTTGATTTTAGATTTGCCTTCACTACAATCTTGAATATTCTATAAGTTTAGTAACATCTGAAGGTATTATGGTCTGATGGAAAGTCTGATGGCAAGTATGTGATCACAACGCTCGTCTCACTCTTGGTTGCTATTAGCGATTATAAAGTTTTTGAATATACTTATGATACTTATGCTTTCTAAGATGGTTGATAATATTGATTTTAAATTAAAATAAAGTGGCAAAACTTTGGTGAATAGGAATTTAATAATTTGATATACAATCGATTTGAATTAATTAACAATTTGGTACAATTATATATACATTTATTCAGAAGTGATTATAAAAGCATACAGATTCAATTAAGCCTCACATTGATTGAGAGGTTTTGCGAAAACTTCTTACGTCACTCTTTGTTTTAAACGTAAACGTTTACCTTATCTTCAAGTTTGTTCATATGAAAGTATATAAGAAGTTTTCTTTTTAATCAGGCAAGTGTCATGTCAATCTGCTTTAAGTATGAAATATGAAAATATTTATAAAAATATCACCGTTTTGTTCCCATAATTCATGTCAAACATATAATCAATTGATTTGTTTTTACTTTCATAACATTTCATAATTATATGAATTAAGCTCCAAAACAATGATAACTTGGGTGAAAATTTAACTGAAAACATGTTTGAGAAATAGTTTGAAAAGTTGAGCATTACTTTTAGTGCAGACCTTATTAATTGAAACGATTAAAATGTGTCTAAGAAAACTGAGCCTTTCGTTTAATTCCTATTGTTTTGAGAGCATAACTCATTTCTATGTACATTAAGAACATTATTACTTTGAAGATAAAGTAATTCTTCATTTCCGCATATACCTATTTTTCCTTATTATTTTAATCTTTCACATATTGTAGAGTCAAATAATTTTGATCCATCCACAAACTAGTGGTTCTTTAATAGCCATAATTGGTTCGGTTGGATTAGGTTAGGCTAGGTTAGGTCAGGTTAAGTTAGGTTAAGTTAGGTTAGGTCAGACCAGGTTAGGCTAGTTCAGGTATGAGAGTATCAACTTTTCAATCAAAGTTAAATACATCATATTTAGACTATTCGCTCAATTCTAGCTCAAAGTTCTATATTTTGGTCGCACAGTATTTCATTCTCTACCAACATTCATGAATTGCGTTCGTCGCATATCCTATGAGAGCTTTTATGTGAGATGGTGTTTCCTCAAACTCAATTTATTTTTTATCAGATCTTTCATCAACATTGAGTCTCGTCTTTGAAAATAAAATTTAATTAGCTGTAATATCATTAATTTAGATTAAAAAAACACATGAGAAAGACGAGAAATTGGTTGCAATTTTCTATCAAAAAATAGTGGATGTATGTCAGAATGAGATGATATGTGCAAATGTTATCATACTAAAGCATGAAAGCCATCAATGAGAATCTTTATTGCATGCAATTATATAGAGGGGCACTAATTGATCAATATTTAAATATATTTCTCTTTCTCCTCTTTAGTACTTTCATCTGCACTTTCTTCAGCACTCGGAGAAGTCCATTCGCCGTTGGTAGTAGAGGTGGTCTTCATATCACCAGACGATGGTTCAGGTATGACGATCATGGGTGCGCAATGGTGTGCGGTGGCAGTCGCAGTGCTAGCAATGATGGCTGCTGTGGAACAAGTGGGTCTTGCGAAACGAAGGACGCCCGAAGTGGAATTACTTTGTTGAGTGACAGTCCCTCCCGGAACGTGTCTGACATTTTTGTAACTTTGAAATAGACATATGTATATTTTGGGTACGAATAGACAGCCGAGCGCTACCGTTGCACTGATTGATATGCACATACATAAACTTGCGATTTGTATCTATTATATAAAATGATCGTATTATGAAAATTGCCAACAAATCTTAATATCTTAATACTTGATATCTATTTTGTATAATGCCTATGCTAAATACTAATAACTATTACTATCTATTCTACTTTTCGAAAATTGCTGACATATACGTTTACTTATTATAAGTTATGTAATAATAGGATTCTATGATTTGTTTGATGAGTGAAAAAAGAAACAATTGTCTGTGTAGTGATTTGAATAATGATAGCAAAACATTTGCTAAATATGTCATTCTATAGTTCTATCCGTAAGCAACTCAGAAATTAGAATAAGTGAGATATGAATACAAAAATAATAACAATAATCATTAGCATAAATAACAAGGCGTACCGTTCAAATCGTCAACATTAGGAGTTATATGAATTTTGCTAAATTTCATTTTTACTAAACTTTATTCTTCCTAAACTTTACCCTATAATAGAGTCTACTTATTGTTCTGTTTCAATAGGAAGCAATAGTTAAGATATTTCTGGGAATAACTTAAGCAAAGTTATTAAAAATACACCAAAAGTCAATCCTATCTAATTGAATGAGTGTTTGAAAGTTTAATTAAAAATTGTGATTCAAGTATGTTTTCGTATAAACACCCGTCAATTAAGAACACTAAACTATTGAAAGCTAACAGAAAACTTTCTTCTTCCTATTACTTTAAGACTTCATTGTTAGTTTCATTTCAGTCGAATGTATCTTGCTTTAACATTTTCATGCTACACAATTCAATATTGCCTAATGTATAAGACCAAATCAGAAAATATCATATTTATAGAAAAGCTGAGCATATTCTTTTCGCTAAACAGTTGATTAGACTTTGCGAAACAAATATATGAGGTTTGTATTGTGTATTAAAAAAATTATCAAAAAAATTATAAAAAATATATATAAATTACAAAAAACTACCAATGAAAATATTGAAAAAAATTAGTAAAAAGAATTTCATCAAATAAAAATAGAAAAAGTTATCAAAATAAAATGTTGCCAAAAAGAAAATAAACTTATGGTAGGATGTTAGAAGTAGATTGTATAGTAGAAAAGCTGGCAAATAACATATAGGATATTCTAGTGCATCAGTTTTCGTTAGGTTATTCAAGCGAAATAATCTGCACTAAACTTATCAGAGAGAGAGAGAGAGAGAGAGAGAGAGAGAGAGAGAGATTGTTTAGGAAAGAGAGTTAGGAAAAGAATATAATTTAGCTTTGAATACTAATAATAACTGTTGAACCGTTTTGTGTGTTCGTTATTATTTGGCTTGAATTTTTCTTTATTTGCGTTTTGCCTAACATTTCTCCCTTAAGTTATATTGTAGCAAAAGTTATGTTTGAGTAAAGCCTGTCTCTTATATCATGTTGAAATCATTTTCCTTATTGTAGTTTTGATTTTTCCAAATACTTCAAACTCCTCAATTGATACTTATTCTAGCAAATACTCTGCCAGAATATTCTGAAAATTTTCTATACTATTGATTTAATACTCTTTACGTCATATTAGATAGTGAAGAGATGACTAAATAAAATAAATCTAACTCATGTTAAACTAAAACAATGTTAGCATTCCTCAAATTACGAAATGGTAAGTTTGAAAATGGGAATCAGTTAAAGCGGCGAAACTTACTTTAAAATCATTATTAGTGCCGAAATAGATGGGAATGAAGGCTAACCAGACAATACAAGTGCTATACATAGTGAAGCCGATATACTTGGCTTCATTAAAATTCTCAGGAATCTTACGAGTTTTGAAAGCATAAGTGGTGCAAAGAATGATAAGTAATTTATTATAGAGAAGAGAGACACCCATAGAAGCACTAGAGATGCCGCATTGTAAGACAGAGAACTGTTTGTATCCTTGTCCATAGATAACTTCTTTGATGCTTGGCGGATCTTTAATAATCCATGCAATTATAAATACCAATTGCACACTTGCCAAACACACGCAGATTATTATCTGCGATTGAGGACTTGTGTACAATGGCCGCTTCATCCCGTTCTTTATCCCACGGTTGAAGATTCGTGAGATTCTATTTGTTTTCGTCAGTATTGCTGAGTAGCAGATGCACAGACCTAGGCTTAAACCTATTCGAGTCATTGTGCACGTCACTAGTGTTGGTTTTGATAGTATAACAAAACTCATAACATAGCATAACATTATTCCGCCCAATAGTATGTAACAAAGTTCTCGGCCGCTGGCCATTATTATAGGAGTACTGTTGAATCGTAAGAAAACTGCGATCGTGAATAATGTGGCTATGATTCCGAGCGATGCAAATGATGCTGGGACTATAGTCCAGGGAGAATCCCATTTCATGTACTCCACTGGCAGCTTATTGCAGCCCATCTTTGATGAGTTCGGAACATAGCCTTTCGGGCATTTCATGCAATGAGTCTCATTAAACACGTATTCGTCGATGAAACAAGCGGTGCAGTGCCAGCAGCAGGTATTTGATTCGTGGTATTGCCTGTATTGACCTGTAGAACAGGGAAGGCTGCACGCTGATGTTGGAATCATGTATTCCGTCTTCGGATCGAAACCCATCGTCCAGTTCTGGTAGCGACGCCATTCTTCTCCTGGATACCACTTGAAGTTCGATAAATTGAATGTCAATCTATTGATTTGTTAAAATCCATTAATCAATTTTGTACAGTTATTGAGATAATTAGTACTTTTCTTTATTGACTTTTTAGTGAGTCTTTGCATGAATTGATGGTATATTTAGTTATTTAGCAGACAAAGAACACATTATTCCTAATATATCCTGTAATTAATGTAACTGAAAAGAAAATAATCTATAGGTATTAGCTGATATGCATATTTCTTAGAGTTGATTTCGATTAAATATATGATGACTAGTGACTAAAACTTAGATTTAATATGCAAAGTAGTAGTCGAGAGTTAGTAGAGTTAAGCAGAGCTAGACTTATTTGAGAGTATAAGCTCATTAGTTTGTATTTAATAATTAATACTGAGTATAGCGTTTTGCAACTCTTTTCATCAGCGCCTAAAAACTTTTCTATTGAAATTTTAATGAGTGAACCAAATTGAAAATTGTTCATAATTTCATAATTAAACCATAAGCTCATATTTTAATCAATAATTCAATTGTTGTATAAACTCATCCTTTCTTGTCTTGTGCGATAAGTAGTTTCTATTTGTATTTGAAACACATTATTATTATTATCATAATTCTCGCTAAAGGCAATACATCTAAGAATTTTGATTCTAAAATCAAGTTTCCAACTAAGTCACTCCAAATATGACATATCTACAGCTCTATTGATCAGATCATTAGTTTAAGTACAGATTTGTTGACTCGAACGATTGAAATTAGTTAAACTTGTGTATTAGATATTTGTGGTGCTTCATGTTTTTGCTATTTATTTAATGTAACGTTCGCTGATGGCAACTTTTCATGAATTCACTAGTAATAAGCTTATACAACATTTCCAAACTTATACAACATTTCCAAACTTCTGATCAAATGTTTTACTAAATTGAATATTTATGAAAATTAGTACAAATAACTTCTAACTTGTAAGATAAAAACTCTATCACTTCAACTTTAGCAGATAGGTTTGAACCTAACACCGCCTAAAGTATATAGAATTAGTTAAACAAATTCACTATTTATTCGACAAATTCACTATTTATTCGGCAAATTCACTATTTATTCAGTCTGGTGACCAAATTAGGGTGGAATTGATGAAAGAATAAGATATAGTAAGTAAATAAAGTTATTGTTTATGAATGAAGAAGAGATGATCAATATATAGGACTAACCTATCATTGGCCCACTCGCCAATAGGAACATAATCAAATCGAGTCACATCTACAGTAGATGTCTTGTGTTTTGGTTTGTTAACTCTTTGGTATTGAAAGATATCATAACTTCCTGGAGCGTCGCCATCCTTATTAAATTGAACTACCATTCCATTTCCTTGAAGGCCTATAAAATTGTCTTATTGTTAGTATAGTTTTATTTGAGCTTTACTTTAATAAAACTAACAATGTAGCTAACAATGCAGCTAACAATTGAACCAACAATTGGGCCAACAATTGGGCCAACAATTGAACATTAAATACATTCTACTAATTGCTTAGAAAGCTATTTTTCAAAATAAAGCTTTGTTTTTGATTAATGATTTGTTGGATGGTATTGAGATGGTATTTTAAAATAAAATTCTTTAGAATCGATTTGGGCGGTATTTGATGAGAGAAAAAGGTTAGTAAAGAAAAAGGTTAGCAAAGAAAATGGCAAAACTATATTTGTGTAAAGTCTAGTTGTGATAAACGTAGAGACATTTACTAAGCCTTCAATTGAGGGAGAGTATGACGTATGAAAATTGATGTATAGATAAAATGTAATGGTTAGAGAAGCTTAGAGACAAATTTAGTCCGAATTATTTTTCCTCATCTTCTTTACTCTATTTCGCAAAACAAAGTTCTGTCTTACGCAATCTATTAGCTCATCAAATGTTGATTCATAAGAAAAAATATTGACAACTATTGATTCAACCTAAACAACTAGGAGTACCTAAACAACTAAGAGTACCAATGCCATATTTTCATCAATTCTCTACCTTCTCTACCAACACTCATTTGTCGTTACTTTTCTAATGATAGCATTGGTTTTCAGTTGATTTAGCGTTGATTTAGCGTTGATTTAGCTTTGGTTTAATTATCTCTACTCGTCATTGTTTACCCATTAGTAAATATGAAAGTACACTATAGATGTGTACTAATGGCTATATTACATACTAAGTTATATTTTGTTCGGAATTCACTCCCAAACTCATCTTATAGCTCTTCACCAGTTACTGTTTTTATGATCAACTCAATAATGGATATGTTTGTTTGACAGTTCTTTTAGTTTTTATGTCTTCATAGAAATTTATAAGAATTTATAAGAATATATAAGAATCTATAAGAATTTGAAACTTTTACACCTTATATGACTTTGAAGAATCTATAAGAATTTATAAAAATTTTACAACTTTTACACTGCATATGACTTTATAGGTATATTGAATAAATTCGAAACTTTACTCACAGAATTATGGATAGAGTAGTGAATTATTTGAGATAAAAAAGCATTATTTATATATTGTTTGTAAAGATGTGCGCTATTTTTCTTTTGTCTTTTTGAAAAAGCCTAAAGTTTAAAAGAGATAATCAATAGAATGCAGAACATGTGAGATGTGAAGGAATAAGGTTGAGATCAGTTTTATTCCGATAGAATGGAGAAAAGCTGTTATTTAGGAAAACGCTATACGTTTTCAACAATATTTCAAAAGCAACACCACTAAGAAATTTTTATCAATAACACTCACCGACCAGTCATCAGGGACTAACTATTTTAAGAGCTTTTAAAAAGTTATTTTCTATCAATTTATCGAAATTGTGCTCAACAAAAGCGCCTTTCAGTCAGTAAATTGAAAACAGATTACCATAAAATGAGATTTGATTAAACATAAGAACACTTATTGTATGTGACAATAGTTTAATTTTACAATACAGTTAATCTAATCAACGTTTAGTCTTCAGATTCTATACTTCTTCTCTAGAAAGAGTTGTTCACTCAAAGACAGTGTCTCTTAAGTCCTCATATTTAGTTAATGATTATTTTAAAATTGAGCTCAAATCAAGCTTTCATGTTTTAAAACAAACTTTTGTCACATCGATTTTTCAGTAACTAGATATTTAATTAAATTATATTTTCGTCAAATATGCAGATTATTTTATCCTAACTTCTCAATCATTGTACAAATTGACTTAAAGCTTATGAGTTATGCAATTTTTAGATACATAAACAGATTTGATTGGAATTATGAAAATTTGTTGGTGAAAGAATTGATTGAAAAAGAAAGTATTTTTAAGTAATAACTAACTTAAAAGTGCGTCAAAGTATAACGTACTGAAACTAACTCCTGAAAAGAAAGAATCAATTAAAGAGAAGAAATAAGATAAATCAAATTTGGGCCTAAGTAAAGCAGAAGTGAACAAATTGAATTTTGATTTCTGTTATACTTGAAATCTTAACTAGTCATTCATAATATTTATTTGTACATGTTATTTAGTTCTACTCGTTGATCGACAACTATCATATGTACAGTCCTTGGAAAAATGCATCAAATCTGATGAATTTACGCTAAATCAGTTGACAACTACAGTAAGTTTGTCCAAAAATAACTAGCAATCCAAATATTAACTTTTCATTAAACTATTACTTTATTTGAATTAGTTTACAGCTTGTACATTTTTCAACCATTCAATACTAGCTCATTATTGGGTTATACCTCGGTTTATGGTTCGTGTGGGATTTCAATAGTTTAGGTTTGGTTACATTGCATTGCAAGTGAGCGCATTCCCATTTGAAGAGATTAGAGAAAATAAGATGAGAATATTTTCTAACTTAAAATTTCGTCAACATTTCTAAAGGTATCTAAAACATTGGTCAATCAAAGCAAATGAAAGACACCTGATTTCCGTATTATCATACTGATTGTACTTATTGTCAACTAATTTTAAGGCTCAATTAAACTGAAAGGATCGACTTAGCATAAATGATTATCTTCACTTAATTGTATTGTTTGCTTGAATTGATTGGTATTATCTGCTATTGTTTTTGCTCAGAAGGAAAACAATCTGACTAACAATGAAGGTAAGGATTCGACGCAGACAACTCTGTGGAAGAAGCAAACATTTGGCAATAGTTTTTTGATTTTAAAAATCGATAGTAATTTCAAATACATATATTTTGATGTGTAACACGCGGTTCACTCGACCCATATATATGATCACTGATTCTCTTCCCTTATACTGATTCTGGAATCAGAATCTATTCAATTGATTTGATAGAAAAGTAATCTTACTTTTGAATGAGACGCTGCGAATATAGGCCAGTAATTCGGAACCTTTGATAGGTTCTTCGGTACATTTCTTCAACGAAACCCTTCCACAACGATCTTGCAATAAATTATGAACGGCATGTGCCAAAGCATATACTGCATCGATCACGAATGGTACTAAACCTTCTTGTTCATATTTTGACAAAACTTCTTCTCCTAAAAATACAGATTAAAAATCTTTTTTATTCTCTTTAAGTCTTTCTTAACTTTTCAAAATCTCTCCTTCAGAACCATATTTAGCAACACATTACCTAAACATTATAATTACTTGAGTCTTATTTAAGATTCTTATCGATTTTATCTTCCTATCTATTGGTTCGTGACATTAAACCCGAATAAAACAGAAAGTTTGATAGCTAGCTATTTATATATTTGATTTAGATTGAGAATAGATATGAGGGTTGAGTATATGTTGTCAATAATTTGACTTTTACGGGGATGGCATGAAAGATAGTACATCGAAAGCAACTTATAATACCTGTGCATATTTTCTCTCCTTCATTATTAGTATTTATAAAATCTTTATTACTAAGATGTGATGCAAATTTACAACGGAAATGTTGCTCCCAGAATAGTATGAACCACGGATTTTTTTTATTTTCCTTTGGTTTTAACTTTTTGAAGTGTTCGTCAAACCCTATAAAATTGGAAAATTCATCAATTTTTAGTTCGCTCTCTGTGTTAGTTTTAAATTTGAAAAATAAAAATTGTTGCCAGCTTATTTAAATCATTGTTCGACACACATTTTCATGGCAAGTAATTTAATTCCAATAATTGTAATATAATTAGTGAATACAAATAGTGAGCCAAATGTAAAGCTGATGGCTAAATACGTAAAATCGCAATTGTTGACGATTGTTGACACGGCGCTCATTTTAATGGCTACGAAGTAATTACGGCTAACCACAAATCCATGTCAAACGATACCATTTAACAGTTATGTGACCTAAAGCTACGCGTTTTAGTCTAAATGATCGCTATCGTATTGAAAAGTTGAACTCATTAAAAATGCATTTTCATATTTGAATTACTTATGTGACTTTCTTTTTGAAAATGATCTCAGTTTATGTTTTATCTCATTTTTCAAGAACTGTTTCTAACTAATGAGAATTGTTTAAGTTTTATTTAATAATATGATTTACATATTATAAGTTGAAGTAAATGCTATACAAATATAATTGAAAGTTATAATACTTAAATGCTAACCGTTTAATTGCTCAATCAAACTAAGATAATTAGTTCTAATTATTGCTTCTCTTTTGTTTAGCAATTATTGTTCAATTGTACTTAGACTAAGTCAAATTATCTAAAAATTATACTAAAATTATCTAAAATTGTACTAAAATTATCTAAAAGTCATCTAAAAACTATTCAAAAATCATTAGAAATTTAACCTGAGCATTAAACAGACATAAATAATATTTATGATGAGAGTAATAAAGAAATGCACATTATTATTTGTAAGATTATACACATTTTATGAGAAGTAGTGATTTTTTTGTATGTTATTTTTCTTTTTTGTTAATTATGCCTTAAAATATTAATATTTAGACCCCAGGCTGTTCTCTTAGTCTTGAACATCACATATACTTTTACATTTTATTCTTATAGCAGACAAAATGAACAAAATAAAATACCAATTGAAACAGTATTTCTCAATCAAGTCTACTGTTGATCTGATAAAAAGAAAATTTAGGTTTGATAAATTACTCGAATCAATTGAGTTGGTAGAGTTGGGAGAAATAGGTTCGCATAAAACACGCAGAATGTATATATCAATCTAACTTCACTTATATTATTACATTTTTATGCAAATAATTCAAATTTTTAGCTTCTTTTCCACTCTAAACATCAAATAAGTTTGACTCAATCGTAGCTTTATATTCAGATAATTTCAATGTAACTATTCATCATTTTGATTGTTGCTTTACTTGATTTGATTATTATTATTATTATTTAATTTCCATAAAACATCAGAGCTCTTCAACTTGCAATTGTCAAACTTATCAATTTTTCATATGACATATCAGTTCCACTCTTTTGGTTTGAGTAACAGAGCATTCATTTATGTCTATCATTTTCTTATAGATGATTTCATATGAAAAAAATAATTTTCAAAATATTAATTTTTTTAAACTCAACTAGAACATCTTTTGAAGTATTTATCTAAAATATTTCTGCTTAGAAATAAATTATAGATAGTCACGCTGGTTTTCGGTTAATTTTCCATTTCACACTCAGAGACTTTTTCGATAGGTTAGAAAATGTCGGTCAAATTTTAAGAATTTTTCTGTTAATTTACCAAAATTAATGCAAAGTTGGTATAACATTAAGTAAAAACATGTATTTCCAAGAAATGAACCACTCAATGTTTTAATTGAAACGCGAAAACATTATATTTTAGCTGTTCGTTAATTCTATTCCTTAATACAGCTAAAAGTTCTCAGTTCTTCAATTTTTCAGGTAGTTTGCAAAATGTTCTACTCTATTTATGTGGATTTTTGAATATTTTCTAAAAATTGTCTACTCCATTTACATGTATTTTCCAAAAATGTTAATAATTTGGATTTAACCGAAAACTGGGGTCACTAATTTAAGGAGTAATGCTAATGATGCATAAAATCTCAATAGACGTATTAGCGAAAAAAGATTTGAAAATTTGCTTATTGAAGCAGGAGCAAGAGTGCTGTCTTAATTAGAGCATCTATTTTGCATCTTATCTATTCAGTTGCGCAAATACACGATAGCATGGATTTCCGATTAAATTCTCTCATTCTTTCTATTGCTGACTCTGCACTCACTTTCTGTATTCAGATTCTGCAATCAGATTCTGCACTCATTTAGTATTACTTTTGGATTAAATAGCAAATTACTCATATAATTCACTCCAAACAGCATTTGATTAACAATAATAGTGAGTATGAGATCACATTTGTCATGTATTTAGTTTAATGATCATCTTAGTATATCCCAAAAGTGATCAGTTTTTGATTGTTCAAAGAGATGGCAAGTCGATGGTTCAGTAATTCTATTAAGGAATTGAGTCGAGTTCAACAATCAAAAAGCTTAACTTAATCAGAAGAAGCTTGGAGAACATACTACATATACGAATATTGAAATATTCAAATATTTGAAAAAAATCTATCATAAAGATTCAAGACTTTGAAGTCTAACGCGAATAACTACTCTTTCGTTTAGAGATGGTACACTCCTAGAAAATGTTGCGCATATTTTCCCAATTCAAATGACAAAATATAGTTTTTGTAAAGCAAATGATTCTTAAATTTTCAGCTTTGGTATGCAATGAGGCATATATTATGGCAAATGAGGCTCTATCCCAGTTAAGGTTAGGTAATACTAATAAAGACTAAGGTAAAACTTAAAATATATAATTATAGAGCATGATTGCAACAGTAGGCGCCTGACAGTATGTAAAAGTAAAGTTGACAATAATATAGATGATAGTCTAGAGGTTGACAATCAAATTGATGATAATCTAAATGAAGGTAATCTAAATGGCGATCTAAATGAAGTTATGATAATGAATGTAATTGAAAAATAAAACAATGATAAAATAACCTTTAATTGGACTCCTCTTAGGCAATATAGTGATAGCTCCACTTGCAACTTCCTCTTGATCCTTAACCGGATGAATTTTTCTACCCCACGAATCACTGCCTAACCACAAGAAGTGTCCTTCCTTTCCCATTTGTCGTGTGGCTGCTAATAATCGTCGACAGTTGTCTTCATCGACAAACATCACTACAACTCTTGCATTAGCTTTAGTCAAAAGCTGTTCAATGATTCTTACAAAGTCTGATTGTTTGGCGTTTCGCGATATTTTGGCCGATTCGGCGATGCAAATGCTTTCTTTAATGGCGAGGATTTTAAAGTATTCAATACCTTTCTCTCCATAATCGCCTTCAGAGGCAATCGTTGAGACGTAAGTCCAGTTGAATAACTTAATTATATCAACAATAGCTTGTGCTTGAAAGTTGTCTGGTGGTACAGTTCGACTGAAATATCCGAATCTGCTTTTATCACTTAATTCCACGCTTGTTGATGCGTAACTTATTTGTGGGATCTATTCGATAATCATTTTAAAATTATTCTTACTTTAGAAATTCAATCTGACAATTCTTGATAACTTAATCTAATTATTCTAAGACTGAGTTGAACTTTTTATCAATCATTTTGTACTGTATACTCAAATACTTAATAATTGTTGATAGCAACCAGAATTGATGCCTTGTGATCGCATACTTTCTATCAGACCATAATATTGAAAGTATTAACAAACTTGTAGAACATTCAAAACAAATTAGAATCATATTTGGCAACAAATTAACAAAGAACATTTAACATAGAAACAATGTTTACTTATTGCTTTGGAGGATTATTCAATTTTTGAGTGTACATTCTGTCAAATGTATATTTAAGAAGTAGCTATGAAAGTTATTTTAAACTAATAAATACACAATTATATGGAAGTATGCTCTATGTGGTTTCATTTATATTAGAAAAAGCCATCAATTTGATGTTCGATTCAAATTTATAACAGGAAACTAAATGAAAACTAGCAAAAAACAAGTTAGAGAACAAGTTAGAGAAGTTTGCTTCGGTTAAAACAAAATCGATCGGATTATCTGATTTAGCGGTCCGTGACCACTATCGCAAATCCATTGCCCATCGCAGCGATAAGAGAAAAACTACATTGTCTTCTATCACTATTTACTAAAGTATATCATTGGAAAAATGGGTCCAATCTTCAACTTTCCGTAGGTTTGAGTAGATTTTCAAACTATATAAGTATAGATACATCTAATTTTAGAGAAGTTACACTTGATTGCTTGTGCTCGATCACTTCTATTGTTGAGAAACATGAAAATAGTGATTTGGCGATCGTTTGATTTGGATTGAGAAGCCATTTTTGAAGTTGGAAACTATCATCTCTAACTATAACATTGGTATAAATTGACTCACTGCTAAGTGAAAGAGACACGGCACAAACTTATCTTTTCAATTATAAACATTACAAAATATATTAGACTAATGCAAATGTTGATTATTATTTCCTGTTTTTAATATGTCATTCAGATATTATTAATTATTATTACTATATGCGTGAAAAGATCAAATGCATTACACCATTGAAATGCACTAGATTTGAAATGCGCTACATTTGAAATGTAGTGCATTTGAAATGCTTTGAAAATAGCGCTCTCTCTATAGCCATTTCCTATTAAGTTATAAACTTTTCAATGCCTTTAAATCAACATGAAGCTTCCAAATTTGACTTTCCAATATTTTTCTCTCTACCAGATATAGTTTATTTAGTTGTCAGCATAGATAACTATCTCTTATATCAAATTTTATACTGTCTGAAAACTTTAGGAATTTGAATATTCTTTTGGAGAGCTTATTCAACACGCACAATTATATATTATTTAGGACTAGTTTTTAAGATGAGCTCCAACAAAATGGATTTAGTGTTTAAAAGTTAAAAGCAATTTAGATTATGTTTTTTGTAGAAATCTCGCGAATAATTCATCAAAAACGTTCTTTCTTGAGGACTAGATTTTTATTCAAATTGATCGATAGTGTTTTAAAAGAAACTTATGATTCTTATGATTCTTGTGATACTCATCATTCTTATTATTCTTATTGTTCAAATTCAAATAAGATGTCATGTAATTTAGAAACTGATATATTGTCTCTTGAAGCTCAAGAGTATAGGTTTCAAAATGAATGAATATAATTTTGAGCAAACTTCAAATTTTGTTTGTCTTACCTTAATTCATATGTTTTGAATACATTCTACACATCAAACTCTAAACAACTTTGTCTTCTTCATTCAAGTCCAGTCGACTCAAACATTTTGAGTAATCGATAGAAAATAAGTTTATTTTTCATAATCAAAACTTTGATAATAAAAATTTTGTTCAAGTGATCAAAAAGAAATGGAAACAAATGGACACAAAAAGAAGTTTTGACGTGAATGAAAACTTAATGACAAAAATCTTATAGAAAGTTGAAGATGATGCGAATCATATTTTGAAGGAATACTTCTTGAAATATAGAAGAAACTAATTTTGTTTGAATCGACAGCTTCTTTAAACTTTAAGAATCTTTCAATTTATTCATAAAAGACAGTTTTCTCAACATATCCGAAGATCTATTTTCTCAACTGATTTCAGTGACAGCTCTTTTGATTGTTGAAAATATTAGAATTATATATAAACTGCTATATAAACGACAAATGTTCTAATCTTGATGATTTTTTTACTCTAATCTTAATCATTTTTCTGCCTCTATCTCACATCCCAATTGTTTAGGTCTGCCTTTACATGCGGTCTAAATTATGAATCTATTCAATGAACTGTTAATTCAAATTTGTGCTAGCATTCATTTGTTTGATATAAGCTTAGTTATGTCACTGAACATTATGGGACTGAACATCTGTTAAACACAAAACTCAGATTTCATAAAATACCAATCGATATACTTTTTATTACTCAATCTAATTTATAAGGCTTTCTAGACATTGGTTTTTATAAAAGTACACAAATTTTTCAACAGAAATAGCTTAAATACGATTTTATCATAAATTTGATTGAACTTATTCTGTAATATATTTTGCGAATATATAAATCAGTACACATGATTTCACACGAATGGGAATATTTGGCTGACAAACAAGTTTAGTGAAACCATATAAGCTTAATATTGGTAGGAATGGAAGGAAAAATGGCCATGATACATTCCTACTATTGATATTATATTAACAGAAAACTGGCTTAAACTTAGAAACTGTTTTGATACCTTTATGAACAGATGTTTTTGATGAGAAACTTACTCAGTATTGCATTATTTTTCACACATTTTTAGTATCACACCAAAGCTCGAATGATAAAAACATAAACAATTTGCTTACTCTGTTACCGAGCTATTAATCTAAATTTCATATTTGTTTAGGTTTTGCCTCTGATTCTGTTACCTCTAACTCAATTCCGTTTATTCCTAAGCTTTTCACTATTCGTTCATTCCTTTTACAAAATCTGTTTTCAAATCGATGTATTGATTGAAAAATTGATTCCTCTATTCATATCTATACTAATATTTACGTAGAATAATTATGGAATATTTTTGTATTTTTTGGGCAAATCAAATGAAACTCTGATGGTTTGTATTGGCAAAAAACAATCTACTATCTAAGTTAACTTGTGAGTAGTCTTAAAGTAGAATAGAGTATAGAATCAATTTGAAAAATATAGTTTTGGCTTTGCTCATAATTCTGTCTGAATGTCGAAATAAAAAAAGAGCAAAGGCTTTTATCCTTATTATTATTTCCAAATGAAAGAGTTTTTATAAGAAAAATACAAATTTTTCCAAATAATCGAGTTTTATTCCTGTTTGTATTGAGTTGAAAAGCGATTTACTAGAAGAAAACTTAATCGTAGCCAATACTTAAAATATATTTTCCATGAGTTGCAGTTCGGATTTACTTATATCTTAACTTAATTCATATAAATAGAGCTGGAAGTGAATGAACAGAAATTGGCAAATATTTAGAATGTGAGATAAGTATTATATTGAGTCAAACTAATCTAATGTACAGACGAGTGTATAGTTTTAGGAAAACTCTTCCACATTTCTTAACTCATTTCGATCACTCATAAAAAATTTCTATCGATCTCACTTTCAGACCTTTGAATCATTTCTTATGTCTAGTGAACAGCCACTGAACGGACAGACAATCCATTATTAGCCGATCATATCAAATAATGTTTTTCAAGCTTATAGTATAGGAACCCTTCACAACCTATAAATTTGTGAAAGTCTTAAGATGTTTGGGATTAAGAATAAAAAATAATATATAGTTAGGAGAATAATGGTTAGAATTGAGAATAAAAAATAATATATAGACAACAGGATACTGGTTAGAATTAAGAATAAAAAGTAATATACAGCTACCAAAATACTGGTTAGAATTATGAATAAAAATTATACATAGCTAACAGAATATTGGTTAGAATTAAGAATAAAAAATTATATATAGCAAACAGAATACTGGTTAGAATTGAATGTATTTTTGTGAATGGCAGTCATTGCGCTTCTAAATAAACAGCAAATGTTTGCTCTAATGGAGTACATGACTGGCTAGTGTTTCCTCTCCCAAACTAGCACTCAACGTTATTCACATTGATATAGCTAATGGAAAATATCACCCTATACTATACCCCACTCATCATCTTTTCATCTTTTACTTCCTATCTTTACATTCTTTCTACTCTTTAACTTAATAATCCTTTATAGCTTTCTTTGGGCATGTATGCTTTCCATCAGACAATAATGTTGAACATATTAACTAACTTATAGAATATTCAATATGATACTGAAAATAAATCTAAAATCAGATTTTGTAGCAAATTGATGCGCATTTGAAGGAGAGAGAGAGAGAGAGAGAGAGAGAGAGAGAGAGAGAGAGAGATTGACATACCAATGTTGCTATCGTGGATTATTAAGCTGTGAGCTGTAAATAAATAATATTTTGGTGCGGTTTAAGTATTAGGAACTCTATTAGTAATTGTGATGATAGCACTTATGCTATTTGTTTTTATTTATCATTTGCGGTGTTCGTCATGATGTTGGTCATGATTGCTTATTATGATATTTTGTTTCAATTTCAGTTATGAGCCTATTTGTCAACTCTATTTCGTTCAATTAAATCGATAGCTTCATATTGAGTACAAGCAGCTTCTCAGCAAACTTTCCTCTAATTCATATGAATCATTGTTTTCTTTACGGATCTGTTCAAATGAGTTGCGTTTTTGGCCAAATGCTTTGGAACAAAAATACAATTTTGTTCTGTTAAGTATAAATCATAGTTTTAATGTGTTGACATAACAGTAAATCTATTCGATATTTTAGCCCAAAAATTAATGGAACTATTCTTATGATTGCAATTTATTTGAAAAATACTCGATCTTTAAAAGTAGTTAATAACTCAACTGCTTTTTGTTAGCCACGCAAAATTTTAAGTAAAACATAATTTATTTAAATTTATTTATTAACAACTGGTTTCATGAATATAAAGCAAATATCAAACGAATAATTTATATGCAAGATAAGCTTTTCTTTCTAATTAAGCTACTCTTGAGAAATAGCAGTTTTAACTTTCCCAGACTAGTTTATTATTGTCATTATACTCCTCCGTATCTACTCTTCTTTATCTTTCTGTAGCTCTAAAACAATTCTGTCCAATTTTTTCTGTCAAAATCTCATTTTGGGTTTGAAAATAGAGAAAAATAGGCAAAGGTAGATCCTTATGCTAGTAATATGTTGTTTTTGTTTGAATGAAACGTGTAAAGAACGTGAGCATTCTAATTACGTCATATTCACAATATTATGAATACTCTTTCCTGGAATCTCTGAAAGATCACTGTTTTCCTAAGTTTACAGTTTCAAAACGTGAGCAATGCACTAAAATTGAGGTGAATCTAAAAAATACTTAAGATTCTCAATAAAGATCAACCGTTGGTTTTGAGTTGAAAGAAACTGGAGAAATAACTTCTGGGCTCAAGATCAAATCTTAAGAGGTGACAGTCTTGTTTGGAGACAAGGCTTTAATACATCTGAAGTATGATTTTTTAGTTGCGCAGTTAGTTTGGTCAATTTGATTGATTTATTATAGTTTGCTGTAAATAAGTGATGATTAATAGCAGTTATTTGGTTGAGCGAATGTCAATATGATTCAATACTTTTATGATAATGTTAGCGTTCATTAATTAGAATAAACTTAAACTAATAGTCAAGTTAATTAAGTTAGGTTTAATGAAAAAACTCAATTCGGTGAATAAATCGTTAACAGAATATTAGCGAACGTAATAACACATAAATGTAAGGAATAGATAGAAGTCAAATATTATTGACATTCTTCCATGAAAACTAATTGCAAATAAATGGCAGATTCACTGCTATAAAGTTCTACCTATAATATTATTTCAATTAGAGATAGATGTTTATAGCAGTTATCCGACTAATATTGAAGTACAACTGTATATTGCTTTTTCATCTATTTCTCTCTCTCTCTCTCTCTCTCTCTCTCTTATTATACATCAATATAAAAGGAAACCAAAAAATAGATGAGATGCTCATTGAATCTAGGGCTCTGAAATTGAGTGAAAGGAGCAACTTATAAGAAAAGTAGAAAAATAGAAACAGAGATGAAATAGCTGCTGTTTTGCTACTTTACATGATACCAAGCATGTCGCCTCTAAAATCAAATTTGTTTAGCTTTTCAGACTCCGTTTATGAGACAAGTAATATGTTCAAATTGAAACAATTGATTCAGAACAAGCGTTCAATCCATTCGAAGCAATCTTGAGAACAAACGTAGAATCCATCTAAAGCAACCTTGAATCCATCTAGAACAAACTTGAGGTCTAGACTTTGGTAATAACTTCTAAAAAATTTGTTGGACAAAAAACAAATTATACTTTGAAACTGAATTCTTTTGTCGGGTATTGAACTTGCTGTGATTGCTAGCGATCGCCACTTATGGTAGAATTGAATCGATTTTTCTCCTCAAATATTCCTATAACTTTGCTTTTCAGCGATAGTTCAATAGCAAAATCCCTTACTATTTATTGAGTGTCAAAAAATAAGCCAAACTTTTATAATCTAATAATAACTCTTCGTTTCTCAAACAAGTCTATAAAAATAACATTTATCTAGTTTCTTAATTTCATTTTAAATTTAAGTGAAGTAAGTTATATGTTTTATCAACAAACTAAGTTTCAACGGCTTTTATTCACCTAAGTCTGGCCCAGTCATGTGCAATTGTGTAGTTTTTCACATCTAATTGCATTTTGTTCTTAAATCCAGTTAATAATTCATTTAATCAGATCTAAATATGTTTTGAAAATCAATATGTGTTGCAATTGAGAGTTTGTTCAATCAAATTTTAATATAATTAATTTTGACTGTTAAACTGTAATGAAAGTTCAGGGAAGGAGTTTAAGATGGGACTATATAATAATTTACCATATGCTTTATGTAAATTTCTAAATAATTCAAATACATTTCCCTACTTGTTGACATGGTGCTTTAGGCCCTTGCTTTATACACTGGTCCAATTATATATTGAACCATCTTAATGAAAGAAATTTCTAGGCAATTCTTAAGTTGCAAATAGTATCTGAATGGAATAAGTTTGTGCTTGAATAGATTTACAAATATCTGTAGTAGTATTGAGCATTGGTAGTCTGATTTACCCAAGAGTGAGAACAGGTAATACTTCTATTTTTGTTCAAGTTATTACTTCGTGTTTGTAACTAAATCGAATCAAACATTCGAATAAAAGAGTGAACGTTTATGAGACTCTTATTTAAATTCTTATATAAATTCTTATATAGTAAACTTTGATTGAATACATAAATTGAGTGTTGCGTCAAAAGCAACACTCAACTTATGCATAAAATACTTTTGAAATACTTTTCGATTTACACTAGTTTTTCCCTTTCACTGAAATCATTTGCACTTTAAGCAACAATTCAAATACGAAAAATATGAACTAAAGACCTGTTCTGTTCCGGATGTAAAACATTGGTGAATAATAAGGAAAAAAACTTTTTCGTAACTGAAGATAACAACTCACTGATCAGCTACTTGACATTTATAAAGAAAACAACTTTTTTCAATTTATAGCTCCAATTGTTTTCAATTCTGGAGGTTGCAAGCAACATTAGAGTCAAACGACGACAAAGTCAGTAAATTTAAAAAATCAACTTTATTTGCAAGAATTAGAGCCTAGTCTAGGGAAATAAGAAAATAAAAGTGAAACTTCAACTTGAAATATTTGAATAAACCAACAGGAATGTAGCAGAACTTAGTTTTAATCTAATAATGTGTAAAATCGATCAATCACTAAAAGACTTGATCACAATGATTCTTATTATTCTAGTTTTCATTTCTAATTCAGTCATATCGTATGTATCGTTGTTTTTGATTTTATTCCAATCGCAATCTCTAAGAAGGAGATGGTTTAATCAAATATACCTTGGATTTCGTAGCACGTACTGCAGTCCTATTGCAGTGGCGAGATTAGGAAATGTCGATCGCTAGTCATCAATTATATCAAACTCTATTGAATACATTTCCAACTAAAACCTATTATGCTGTAGCTTAAAGTTTCAATTATTCAGTACTTCTACTTTACTCCATAGTAATTATAACAAATTAGGAAGATTTATATTGAAATCTTTTCGGTCAACTTAGTGGCACATTTATGCTGGGGGAGATTGAGTTGGAGTGGCCCCTGCTAACTTCGCCGCTGCCCTATTGGCATTGAATTTAGTCGAATATTCAGAAAACGTGCACGTACTTTGAAAATTAATTTAAAGAAATATCTCTTCAGACTCGAGCGAACATACTCGACATAAATATGATTTACTTAGGCGCAAGATTTTCAGGGATCACATTAGACCTACACTAGAGGAATATTGAACTGAGTCTCATAGAATTTGATTTATTGATTTGTTGGCTGCATTCAATGCCATTTTATAATAATACACACGAACTTGTTATATCAGTAGACAGAAACTTATTGGCCAATAATGTTCCAACACAAACAAATATCAATTAATAACTAAAGCTCAACACTCTTCTCAGTCATGTCAGAGTATGCCAATTAAGTCCCCAAACTTTTAGTAAGTGCTTTTCTATGGATTCATTATAGTAAAGATTTTCCTATACTTATACTTATAAATAGTATTGGTTTTGATTGAAGATCAGCTCATATAGAGTCAACTTAATTTATACAAATAGCAACTCTTCAAGCAAAGTATCTATAATTGAAACTTTGAAAAGTTTTATTAAGCTAATAACTTATGCAGAATTTGATCATAGAATATATTAGATTCTATACATAGCCTAACCTAACCCAACCCAACCTAACCTAATCTAACCCAACCTAACCTAATCTATATAAGTCTGAGTTGATTAAGCTTTAATTGATAGTGAAGTCTAAGTTTTAGAGTTTTAATCAAAGGAAATAAGAGATGAAATCTAATCGAAATGATATATTGGGTAAGCAAACAATAAGGAAAGAAATCGATAAGAAAGAAAAACTGTTATATCAAGTATTTCTTTGTCTCTAATTCTCTCAACAACTGTTGGACTCTTTCTTACACTAGAGTAAGGTATTCCAATGGTTCACACATCAAACAAAACTTATGTTAAGACATTTTTCAGCTCTGCAGGCCAAGTCAGTGGCAATGCTTAGACTAAGGACTGAGTTGACTGAGCAGTGAGTTAATTACATGAATTATTCAAGTTTTACTGTTTTATACGAATAGATGGCATTTAACCTATAGAGAAGAATATAAAAAACTAATGGATATTGAGTTCACAGAATAGTGTCTGAGACGGATAATTGACATTAGATTAAAGTGTAATAACTTTATATTCTTCTGCTATTTATAGTTTATGCTTAAGTTAAAAATTAATATTCATTTAAATTTTCGTTCACCAATACAACGATAACTAATGTTCATAAAGACAAAAGTCAGTGTTCATTATAATTAAGTTAGGTATTAATGGCATCGAAAGGCTATTACTTTTAGCTGGGAATTTATGAGCTGGAAATTTGGTTGAAACATGCCATCTAAAAGAGTAGCATGCTAAGTCTACTTCCATTTTGAAACATGCCATCTAAAAAAGTAGCATGCTAAGTCTGCTTCCATTAGCAGAATGTTTGCCGCAAACATAGATCACCAACTGATAGATAGATGTAATGGAAAATAAGTTCCGTATCAATCAATTAAATCTCACTCTTACTTAACCTAAAGACTAGATTCACCACTCATATAATGCTTTAACTTTTTTCCTATTATAAATAAAAACATTCTTCTAGTACTTTGTAGCCTCAAAAGTAGATAATAACTAATCAGTTTTGCGACTATTCATGAATTAAACATATTACGAGAGAGTATTTATTAGTTTTTTGTCAAACTTGCATTTTGATACAACATTGAAGCGTCTAAATTATAAGGAATTGTAGTGAAAGCCAGAATCGAGCTTTGGAATATGAGGAGCTTGGCGATAATACTTTGACACTTATAGTATAGCAGAACTTCTATAAAAGCACTCAACTGATGCTTGACACAACTCAAACTAATATAATGACATGAGCGTCATTTGCAACAATGAGTGGGTCATTCCATTGTGAAGGCCAGTATTATCGACTCCTACAGTAACTAACAGTTTTTCTTCAGTTTTCAGCTCAACTTATATTTTGCAAATACTCGATTGACTCGATTCTTGGAGTCAATCATCGTCAGCTCGTTCATGAGGTTCTGTGTTGTATCAATCTGTCAGTAAAATGGAGTGAAGTAATACTCGAGCGTCTGATTATTGTTGAGAATTTAAAACACTCAAGTCTAATAAACGTTATACAAATTAATCAATTATTTCAAACATTAAGTGTGACACTTGTTCAAATTAGTCAAATACTTATGGATTCAATTCTAGTTGTTAGGCCTCTTTAAACGATCATGTCAATCGTATTGAAGCATAATTTTGGAGATGAAAGTATTCTGTTTTACGAGTAAAAGCTTAAGTTTATTAATAGAAAGCAAGGTTTGTGATGAAAGCATAACAGCATAAAATAGTAAAACTAGTTTTTGTATAGGGAACTGACAAATAAGCGCAAAATCTAGAAATATAAGAATAAAATGTTCAATTTGTTCATTTCAGCTTATCGAACACATTGATCAAATTAAAGTTTTAGAAAGCTTCAATAAGACAGCAATACATAATATTATAAAAGTATAGTTAGGATGACGTAATTGCGACAAAGTTTTAGATGAAATAAAAGCTCACTCATAAAAGGATATTGAACGAAGCATTGTGTTGTAGTAGTTTAGAGCTAAACTGTAATAACTATTATTTACAATATCAGAGAACAAGTTTAATAAGAGAATAAGATTTATAAATGTTTATTTGACTTTATTGACAAGATTAAGTTGGTTTTAGTAGGAATAACGATTAAATTTAGTTAGATTGCATAATCTAATAAGAGTAACAGCAGTGTTTGCAATCTCATCTGATTGCCTATTCATCTATCATTTTATTCCCATTATGAATTTATGAATTTATGAATTTATGAATTTGTCTCTTTTTATTTCTATTATCTATTTTCTCTCATTCAAAATTAAACTTTTCACTTCTTTCATATCGAGCTAAATCAACGCTAAACACTTCATATTCCACATTCATTTCTTTGAGAATTCTCTGGAAAATTTCCGAATTCTCTCTCCATAAGTCTCGGAAAGATCTTACTTAATCTCAATTGAATACAATATTCAAGTTATTTATAGACATAATTGAATGGCTTTTTAAGTCTATATTTCAATGTTCATCAGAAATCCTTTGAAAATTGTAGAGGAATCGAGAAAGTTGTTACTAAAATAAGAGACAAAATAAGAATTTTGGAGCATCAATGAAACTTTTCATGTTTGAAAGTACGACACAAAATAAGATTAAATTATAAATTATTAATTTTTCGTAAGGTTTCCTGAGCTTTAAACAAAAACAAAAACGCAAACGCAAGCGTTTTGAAACGTTTTTCAGCTAGATAACATCTAAAAGGCAAAATTTATACGAAACAGGATTCCAAGAAACCAGTCTTATTTATTTCACAAATATAGAATACACTCTAAAACTTGGTAATCCTTTAAAGCAACCAGTAGGAGTAATAAGTTGTCATGGCATGCTTTCCATCAAACCATCATATTGAGGATATTGGAAAAACTTATAGAATATTCAATGTAGTGATTAAAGCAAATTTAAAGCAAATTTAACATCAAGTTTGTCAAGAAATTGATGAGAAAGATTGAGGTAGGAGTGTGGTAACTGTTATTAGTATAGTGAATTAAAACTAAAAACTATATACAATTGGTACAATATGGTTGAGTTGATTAATGAAAAGGGTTGCTATTCTGTAATTCAGAAAAATTGGTTCATGTCAATATGACTCTATAGTCTGAACTGCCTATAAGTTTGAGCGTAATATTTGAGAAACTAAGCTCAATTATTACAGTCGAGTTGAGTGCTATTTTTACCCGTTTTATTGTGTGAATGTTTACTGCATTATGTATTAGATCGGATGCATCACTCATTTAATGCTTGAATGATATCAGAATTAATGGAGACTTCTCTAGTGAATTATTGAGATAAAAAATTGATAAATTCATATAATAACCCAAAACTATAAATAACCATAATATCAATCTATGTATCTTCAACAGTCAATTATATCATTCAGATCTCAGTAATCAATAGAATGCCCATAGAAAGCATATTGAACTGCAAAACAAATTTAAACTTATCATAACTTGTTTACCATTTGCTAATTTATGCTTAAATTATTAAACTATAGTCGAGATTGGCTTTCATTAACAATCTGTTTATTTGCTCTTGGGCTTTACTCTACTTTTATGACAATTGTTATTCATCTAATTAAGTACAACTGAACCTCTATATAATTTATTTGAACAGAGCAGAGCTGAGAGCAGAGCTAAGTGAAAGGCTTCCTTATAACTAGCTCTCACTGTATCAGAAAAGCAGCGCAAAAATTCCTAGTTTTTTCACTAAGTTTCCTTTCATTTGATAACAAATCATTCAGAGTTAATTAACAGCGGAAAGGAAGCTAAAGGCAAGTGAGAATAGGTTTAGCTCAATTAATACCTGAAACAGTCGAAGAATGTTTGCGACCATCACTGAGACAGAGCTGGAGGAAGCACCAATCACTCCAATGACAGGCCTTCTAGGAATATAACGCGGAGGACTTTTATCAGCACATTGATAATCATTAATCTGATTATCAACTGTGGTTAGGCTGGACTTGACGAATTCCATGGTTTGTTCCAATGCGTACGTGTCGCGCGAACATGTGTCCAATATATGACATCCTTTGAATGAAATTAAAATATTTTTAGGTTCATTAATTTATAAATAGCTCTATTAGTTTGCTTTCTTATATCCGACAAACATTTTTGATAAGTTTCTATCAGGAAATAAATGTTAGAACATTTTTCACGTGAATGACCTATTTTTAAAGCTTCAATTCCGATCTCATGTTGCCAATGCTTCTAACTAAAATATTAATTTTTAAAAATGAAACCATCTTATTTTTTTCTATTAATCATTGTTAATAACTCTTTCGTTCAACCGTATCTAAATCCTTTTCCAAGTGAAACTTTTTCGGATCCAATAACTACCTATAAAGTGCGTCATTTTGTTACAAATTATACTCACCTATAGTTTAGTCTATATTAAGATAACGCTTTAAAATTGAAATATTTCTAATTCAATCAAGTCTGCCAGTCATTACAAGAATAGGGCTTTATTAAGACAGTAGACAAAGTTTATCATTAAATACTAGAAACATTTTATTTGCACTGTTGAAAAGGTTTTGTTTAGTTAACTATTTGGAAAAATTAGCGAATCAAACAATCAGAATAAGGTGTATGAGACAATTGATTAACCTTCACTTATGACTTTAAGCCAAGTGAACCAATGAAAGAATATATTATGAAAATGGATTACATTAGCGATAATTGTATATTCGCCTAAAATTAATATTTCGCTTTTATTAGTTTCTCCTAAGCTCGCTCTCTAGTATCTGTTCCTCGGGCTCTGATTTAGATATTTTCTCCACAAAACAACTGCTCATTCATCAATGTCTTACATCCCTGAAGTAATGTTTCAGTTTTAACCTCTAACTTTTTAATCAATTCTTTACTCAATTCCGAACTATCAAAGGTTTTGATGAATATTACAGAGTTAGTATTTTGCCGTGTTTAGAGTGAATAAAATTTTCAAAAAATAAAATATGGTATTCAATGGAAAATAATCACTTTAAAGTACGATTCTTGCTAAGAAATTAAGTATGGAATTAAAGTTATTCAAGTGTATGAGTAAGGATTTTAGGTAAACTAAAACAACTTTACTTCTGACTCAAAGCTTTTGTTGGAATTACCCATAATTTACATATTCTCCCTTACATCAGCCCAACTAATTGAAAGGTAATTCTTGTTTCAATATTACCAAATGTATAGAATAAGCCTTCAATATATTCTTTAGACTTTCAACTGAGTACTAGTAGAAAACATTCCTTTATCTTAATTGACAGGAAAACTGTTTGGAAAGCATTGAACCGAATTTTAGATAAGATCCTCTTTGCGAAGAATTAATTATTGAATATATTCTTAATATTCTTAACAGTTTTCCATAATATTTAAATAAGAGCTTTTGGTTTTTCAAACCAATTAAAATCAATGTAAGTCTAATTAGTATTTAAATAACAATATTTTGGTAAAAGCGTTCATTCAATTCATTTATGATTTACATCTGACATAAAGAATACTAAATTTTTCTTCATTCCAATCGATTTTAACTTGTTCTCAAAAATCAAATCCAATTTTAAGACATTTTCACTCTGACTTTATTTGTCTTTTATCTTAGCCTTCAATCTTTTGAGTTTTTAATTTAATTTGTTTTGAGTGATTGAGTGGTGAAAGAAAGCGAAAAATTATTCAAAAATAAAAACTCAGATAGAAACTTGATAAACTCGAAGCTATTTTATGCAAAATTATTTCAATAGTAATTTTCGATTGAAATATTTTGAAATTTTGACAAAAACCAGCTCAACTTATTTGAGATAATCGAAAATATTTTAAGCGAAAAATTCTAATTTCAAGAGTGAAAACGTTTGAAAACTTACTAAAATCCAACCAAATATTCTATTTATTAAACCTATTCTTTAATATTGCGTAACAGCAAAAAAGTTTAGATTAAATTTAGATTAAAATAAAACTTTTTTATGGCAAACACATGAGAAAGAAATAGGAATAAGTCTGAAGGTTAAGATGAGACCATTTATTCTCATAAGTGAATAAATGGTGAAAAAAGTTTGAGACGTTTGTTTCTCATCCAAGTTAATTAGATATGCATGTTATTAGATTTAATACTTCAAGTTTGTGTTTATTCTGAAGAAATAAAACGCGTTTTTCAAATCTTAAAAGTAAAAAATTCAAATTACAATCTCTTTCAAACTTTAATGAAATTTTCAAATTCAATTCAATGCTTAATTAAAATTCAATTTTATTATTATAGTCTTATTCTTATAACTAGTAATTTACTTTCTCTTGCATTATATTTCAATTAAAATGTTGTTTCAATGCTTTAGAGCTATAAAAACAATATTTTTCGACTCAATCAAAACGAAAGGAGTGAAGAAAAAGAGAAAATATTTTTCAAGTTAAGCCATTGAGAATTGAGAGAAATAGTAGAAATTGAAATTTGTTTAGGATTATGAAAGTAGACATCATAAAGTGATCAGTAGATGACAGGTTGAATAATTAGTTTGAAAAGTTGAACTGTTAAATGTGTGTTGGATATAATTTGCTATTAGAGCATATGTTTGAAGCATAAGTAGAAACATGTGTTAAGACTAGAACTGGGGAATACACTTTTCTACCAATCATCCAAATTTCACACATCTCTCATTTGTCAATTTTATTTCAGTTATATCTTACTTTTTAATTAGTTCGCTAATCAGTTTGTTTTGATTAAGTTTTGTCGATTGTTGGTATTAGAATATTGTTTAATCAGTATTATTGCATCGAACATTAATCTAAATGTAATTTGACTAAAAATATGTCAAAATGTATCTAAAACTGAAGTCAACCTGTATCTCTATATGAGGTAAGCTTTAGTTAAGACTTGCTTAGGAAAGTGAAGATTTATTTTCAAAAAGGAGTAATGTGTTTACTTGAAGAAAGAAGTAAAGATATTTAGTTGATTTTTAAAAATGCATTTGCAAATTGAACAATTGTCAACTAGTAAAACACCATTAAATATTCACAACTGTTGTGAATGTGCACATGAGTTTCTAATTCTTAATTGACTTAGCTCATAAATCAAACTTTGTTTCCACTTTTTTCGTTCACTTTTTCATCAAATAACAATAACTCATTGATTCGCACAACAATTACAATCAATATCTCAAGCAATTATCGAAATTAATGAAAATTTAGGTGAAGCCAAATCTCTGACAGCTGTCGATATCTCATAGAAAAAAACACGATATAAAAGTAGTAGAACTAAAGCTATGTTAATCTTAAGAAGAGTTGAACAAATTTCAAGTGATTTACGATACTATCAAATTGAAGGCATGATTGAAATAATAGGGAGAAAATGTGTGAATATAATCGTCAAATTCTCTCTTAACGTACATCGAAATAGAAGTTGTTTAATAAGTCATCAAACCATTGATAAGTTGAATATATTTCTTTTCTCTCCCTTAAGCGTTTCTTTCAATCAGATAATAAATCTTTGGATAAGGAATCAACGAATAAATAATAATAATCAGTAAAGTCTGTGAAATTTGTGAGAAATTCTGGTATTTATATATTGAAATTTGTGAGAAATTCTGGTATTTATATATTGGAAGCCGAGTTTAAAGTACTTGAATCGAGGATTGGTTTAGAGAAAAATCAGAATGTTATGCGAATTATCATTTATTACAGGAGCAAAGAAAGAGTAGTGAGTTTGGAAAACTCATTACATTAAATAAACAATAAGAATAATTTATAATCAAACCAATTGCTAGCAGTAATGCCTCGCTATTCCCTTTGAATATTGTTTTGATAGAACGCCAGATTTCAAGTGATTATACGTGTAGAGTAAGTAATCATCAAATGATGAGAACGAGTGAGATTTTGCCAAACGAATAATCAATTATCATAAATAATCAACAGTGGTAATGAGTGACCTAAATTATGAATTTGATGCTTTAACAGTTCTACTCGCTTTTTTCTTAATATTTCTAGTCTAATATCTTTTAATTTTGTGTCTAATCTTTGTTCACTTATAGTTAGTTTTTCAAAAACCTCTCATCATGTCAGTAAATTATTCAGTACTCTAATCATCAATAGATAAAAAAGAGACATTTTAAGCAACACTTATTTTCGAGCTTTAAGTTTATAGAGTACAGAATAGGAATGTATGTAAATTCTAGAAAAGTTCACTCAATTTACAACTTTGAGAAGAGAAGTTTGACTGAATTATTCAAGTTTAAATGTAAAATTAAAAAATACTATTTACTTAGACTTACATAAATTTGTCATAGAATTTAAAATAATAACTACAAAATTGATTCTCTCTCAGCTCAAAGCAAAAGAAATACTTTCGATTCAAAGCTCATCAAATCCTTTAGTAGAGTCATTGGATTCAATCGTAAATATGCAAATATAAATCAAATAATTTTAACTTTCAATTCAATTTTTGAAAGAAAACATAACAAATGATTAAAAAATAAACATTCGGTCGGATGAGTGCTAAAAAGTGTTCTCTGTAATGTTAATTCTACGAGAGATAGCATTTAATGGAACTGAGGGGACGAGGAGAACAGTTAGTTCTGAACTTAAACTTGACTTTGACGTCAACTGGAGAAATAATAAATAAACTAGTTTTGCAAAGATGAAAACTAAGAAATCAGATAGATTACGCAAGTTGCAAATCTAAAGAATAACTTAGATTATGCAAGATCAAAATCTAAAGAATCATTTGTATTATGCAAGGTGAAAGTCTGATAAATGACCTAGATTATGCAAGGTGAAAATCTAAAGAATAACTTAGATTACGCAAGGTGAAAATCTAAAGAATAACATAGATTGCGCAAGATTGGCACAATTGTTGCATTAAGTGACATCCTCTAATAAATTATCTTTTCATGAAAAGTATTTCATAACCGAATCGATTCTCCGTAAAATAATCGCATGATTAGCATTCAACAACAAGTATGGTATCGAGAAATAGTTGCTATTTGTATGACAAGACGCTTAATGAAAAGCAATTATTGAAGATATTCAGCTGAATGCTTAGTAGACATAAAATATTAGTACTATTACAATAGTTATTATTACGTAGGAATAATCAATTCTGTATTTTCCGATAAAAGTAATACATCTAGTACGACATTTTCATACTGAACCAATTCTTAATGAAAAGCAAGTCTAACTTGTCGCCTACAGAAATAATTGGATCTTAAGTGAAACTGACCCTCAAATGACTCTAAAAATAAGCCTAAAATTGGTTGGTTCAAGTGCTAAGTAATTGAATTGACAATAAAGGACACAGAGTAGTGTTGCGCTTCTCTTCTGGTTAGATAACGTGCTGTTCTTGTGAGTTAGATTTATTAATCAAAACTATGGCTTAATTTATTCATAATCTTATGTCATTTTCCTCTACTCTTATCGATTTTGATGCAATTAAATCAAAATCTATTTGAACACATAGCTAAGTATGTCTTCAATTATAATCAATTAAGAAAACTAAAACTAAGCTAAATGCTAGACACCTCTCGTAATGCCTTTCATTTATTCTTAGTTTGTATAGTATTGTTCGGAATCACGTTCACTTACAATACTTGAAAGTTGAATCCAATTTTAGAACGAAATAATGAAAAATAGTTTTGAATCTTTTCTTAACAATGGCTCAATAATGCGATTTTAACCCAAGAAAGGGCTAGATTTGAAGTATTAATAGTTGATTTCAATAGAGATTCGACAAAAAGAGAAATAAACTCAACTTTGAAATACTTCGAAAGGAAGATAAGTTAGTTTAAGAGCCTCTATTGTTCTTTGAGCCTAAAAATATGTTGATTAATAAGAGTTTGAAGTGGACTCTTAACAAAAAGCTCTTATTCTAATTACTTATTCAAACTGTATTTCAAGTGAGAACAGAATTTGAAATGGAATTACGAGCAAATTTGAAGCGGAATTAGACAGAATTTGAAACCCAATTTTGAGTAGAATTTGAAACAGAATTAGAAACAGAATTAGAGTGGAATTTGAAGTAGAATCAGATAGAATTTGAAGCAAAATTGTCAAGAATAAGAAGAAGAAGAAGTTATTGTAAGAAAGATATTAAAAAATTAGATAAACTATTGGATATGAAACTAGATTTACCAAGAGATGACTATTGAATTAGGTAGTAGAAGTTAGGTTGTTGGGTTTGCAGGCCAGATAACAAATCAAATAATGCAAAGCCTAGAGAAATATTAGTTCTCGAGCAGCAAAGCCATGTGTCATTGATTCAACACCACATTTGTAGCCGAAACCGAAATAAAACAAAGTCCACAAAAGAAACTGCATCAGCATTAGTTCTATCCTTATTTTTGTTTTATGTATGGAGAAAGAAAGTGATATGAATATACATAACTCATAACTGATGTGGATAGGAGCTTAGAGAAACGGTATAACCCGGGTATAGGCTCTTTCGATTGAGTTTTTGGATTTTTATGCTTACAATCATAGCTCCAACCAAATGCATTAATCTAACAAAACTTGAATACATGCTAACATTGTAGAATTAATAGTAAATTAACTTTCCAAAGAGTATCAATATTGTTAAGAAAAGTGAAGCAAGGCAAAAACTGAGCAATGGTTAGACCGTTTCAGTGTTGGAAAATGACATATAAAGTTATAAAAGAAATACAAGTATTGTTTGCATAACATAGTTAGCATAATATAGTAAAGTAATAACAGAGATATCAACTTACCTATAGTAATATTTGGTAGTAAAGTGTCATCTTTATTAATCATCTCAATAGCATAGAGCATGGCCTCTAACCGTTGAATTCCTTTTTCCTCTTTAATAGCTCCACACGAAGACATTTCATCTCCAGAATCATGCATAGGAAAAAGTCCACCAAACATTAAATCTCCATCCAGTTTGATGTAAGCGTGTTTGCGATTCGATTTGTGTCTCATTGACACTTTACCATCTGGTGATGTATCACAATTAGTCTGAGTCAGAAAGAGTTGAAATATCAATAATGAAAGAACTAAAGCTTCTAATTTGAAACAGAGGACTCTCGTCATTGTCCTATTCAATGGCAATCATAAGAGACGCCTGCAATTCAAGTGGTCCTCTCTTTAGCGTATCTGTTCCTGCAATAAGAAGACTAAAGCCAGCGCCTAAACCTGAGCATTTCTTGTATCGATCAAAATCTGCTCTTATACTACACTCATCTTATGCTATACTCATCTTATACTACACTCATTGCACTGCATAGTCATACGCTTCCAAACGATGAATGCCTTCACATTCGATCAGATGTGAGCTAGCATTCAGTGCGCACTAAATGGCAAAGTATTAAGGCTTACACGTAGTATGCACGTTAGACTTTATATACATTTTATATGCATTTTATATGCATTTTATATACTGTTTATACCAATCAAATATATTTAAAAGTAAGTTAACATTGGCTTTAAGCGTAATATTATTATGCAGTGTTAGCTGCCTACACAACAAACTATATAATCAACAATTCGCATAAATCTCTTTCACTAAGGGATCTTTACCACTAGATTCTAAACTGAACAGGAATATTATGTAGTCGGAGGTGAACATAGCGACTCACATCCGCAGTGTAATGCACTTTAACTACAGTCACTAACACTACATAACTCAATATAATCTATTATTGACTATAACTCTATATAAACTATTATAGACAATAACTCTGTATAGACTATTATTGACTATAAATTTATAAACTATTACTGACTATTATTATATTTACTTAACTGGCAAACAATTCTCTTGAAATTTGTAGCTTAAATAAGTGGATCAAAATAGAGTATTGTAATAAATCTACTTATTGGGAAAAGACATGATTCATAAGAATGAAGAGAAACTATCCTCCCATTGAATAGTTGAACACAAACTGCACTTGACGTTCAACAGAACGGTCATTGTTCTCTTACACAATCAAAAGTTATATCGACTAGAATCGGATCTGAATCATGCTGTCATTTCTGTTATTAGCTTTTGATTTTTTCTCTACAAATAAGACTTTTATTTATTACAATGTTTTACTTATAATAAATATATATTTAATCATATATATACCAACTTTCAGCAGAAATTTGTATGAAAAATAACTCATATTACTAATCCGTCAAATAGATAATGATCAGAACATCTGGTTTAAGAGGATGAGTTAGTACAAAATTGATTTTCTCCTTCCAATTGGTGTTTATCAGCTTTTGTTATGAGCTCGAGCTATATCTCATATCTTGCCCAAATTGTACTCATACTGAATTTTCTTTATGTTCAAATAGTTGTTTACCCCTCAGAACAATATATTCAATATTCTTCCATTTCATTCGTATTAATAATTTGTTATACGTTTGACCTAAGTTCAGGTTAAACAATGGGTATATCGAAACGCATCTTTATAAGAGTTGAACTTTTATATGATGGTTTTAAAAACTCATTGAAAATCATTTTTCAATTTATTTTAAACTTCTATTGTAAAGGATTAACAGTTTTCATAAATTCACGGATTTATTCACAGAAATGGATGAAACTATTGGTGAAAGGTTGAGATCAAGGATTACCAATGACTAGGATTTGTGTGAAATTCTGTTGTATTAAAGTTTAAGAGATAACTTCAGATTATGTTCAACATCGAAACAGTTGAGCGATTGTGTCGATTTCGTGAGTAGCCAAAAGATTTTGAAAATCTCTGTTTTGTATTCTGACAGAACTTATAATAATATTGATTTTGACTTCAAGATATTAGAAAAAGTTAAAAGAAATTCTAAAAATCCAGAACAGAATGTTTACTATGATTTGGATATTAAAGCGATTGAACAGAATTATGGCTTAACTATCGATAAGTTTGAAAATTTGAAAAGTATTGAATTACATTCAGGTACAATAATACAAAAATTTGGTAAATGGATTGGTGAAGAATTCACTAAAATCATTTGAGTAAATCCAGTGGCGAAGCCAGAAAATTGCTTGCGGAAGGGGAGAGGGCACAAAGGATATTACCAATCGTATTCATTTCGATTGAACACATATTCTCCGATTAAAACCAATTGTGCTATGCTTTAAACTTAAATTATTCAGTATTTTTAGTTTATTTCGTAGTGATCATAACGAAATGACGAAACTTCACATTCACAAATGAGATAATTTTTCGGTCAAGTTAACGAAATATTTGAGTATCTGGTGGAGCATCTGTGCATCCCGACTCTCTACTTTGCAACTGATAAAAGCTGATATGTTAATTGATTACAAATGAAATAAGAACAGCAGACTAAAATAACATATTCAGGTTTAAAGGTTCAATTTAGTTCCTCAAATTGTTTCAAGATTGTTGAATTTAAACTTGTAAATATGGAGTTTATGCTATCAATAACTATTAAGTATAAATTCGAGGTCAAGTCGTGTACTGAGGTAATCCAAAACTTATATTCAAAAGTAAAAGTTGAGATTGTTTTTATAATTAAAAATTGATTCCAGAATTGAGGCCGATAAACATGTCAAACTGTGTTATAGATTAATTGCATTGAATGTCAGCTTTGATATTGCGGGCAATGATTGCGATTTATGCAGTGAATTAGAGTAAACTTTGAGGCATTTGAAGTATTTGGTAGAATAAGATGACTAGATTGTTGACATTTTGATTAATTATGGCTAAAGAGATAAGTGAAAGAAATAAATGTTTTTCTATTAGTTAGCGTTGAATGTATTCGATGAGTTTGACACATAGAAAGTAAGTGACTGTTAAGGTAATAAATTTAGTATTAATTAGAGTTTATTATATGTAGTGAATTAAGAAAATGTTAATTGTGTAGATAATATAATATTTGTCGGGGTAATTTGCCAGATAATTTCCTGAAGAAAATTTGAGAAAAATCAGTTGTGAAATAAGAAAACAATATTAAAAGGTGTTAGATAAGAAATATAAAATGAAGAAGAGAAACAAGTCAATTCTAATTAGATCAATAGAAATGAGTTGAATGATTTTTATGGGCAAATCTACGGATGCAATAATGTCCTACTTTTACAGTAAAAGCTGAAAGTAATATTTTTAGCTATAAATCTTTAATACTTGTCTTGTTAGACAAATTTGATCGTCAATTTGGTCTCAAGTTTAGTGGTTGGGATATAATTATAGTATCCGATAAATAAAGTTTATTAGACTCAAGAGAAACCATCTGTTATGTTCCTTTTTTCTACTGATCAACTATTTCATTAAACAAATGGTTTCTGTTTTTCAAATCATAACATTTCAGTTCACGTTTGTTAGATATTTCCAGTAATCGATGGTTGAACTTATATTTGAACAGCTTCATCTAGTTTAGTTGTAAACATGGTTATTCTCTATTAATTGGTTAGCGTAACAGTTCAAATAGTTTTGATTGGTTAACGTTATTTCTAAAGAGGAAAATAACGTTCCTATAAACTATTAATTTCACTGCCAGCTCAATAAATGTTTGATTGAAAATTAAGTGCCCTTTTCTTAGGTCTACATGAAAACATTTAAGTCATTTTAAGCTATTACTAGTAGATTAACTGTGAAATAAGGAATATTTGAAAATTTGAAACAATTTTTCTTCTTTTTATAGACTGGATAAATAGTAGAACTAATGAGACTAAAAACTTATAACTCAAAATGGCAATCATATGTAGCGATAGATTGAGTTATTAGAAAATAACAGCATTGATCATTGAATTGATTCCATCTGAAAAACTGTTGCTACTAACTCAAATTGGTGTTTTCCATCAAAATGGTGTTTACTTTGAAAAGAGCACATTTCAATATGTTTTACGATATTTCTATATCTTTCACTGCACTTCAAACTAATTCATGAAAAACTAAAACTATTCATACCAAAAGAAATATAAATAATTGCTTTTTATTTCACATAATCGCTCAGCAATTGTAGATCTTATTGTCCATAATAAAAGGACATTCTTTATTATACAACTCTTCTTATGCGGGTTTACTGAGTAATGATTAATGTCAGCAAACGTTTTTCAAATAAATGCTAAAACTTTTGGCTGAATACAAATTTAGCTCATTATCAAAGTTTTCATATTTGGACACATTTTTCTTAATTTACTTTCATTAACTTTTGTTCAAATTTCAACTGAAGCCTTGAATTATAAGATAAAAACATATCTCATATTACCTCTTCTTGGATTGAAAACTATAATATTCTGAATTCATAAATGCATTTCTAGCAAATATCAGTATTTGTTTCTATGGAGAACCGCATTATATGAGAATTTGGGAGAAAATTCTTTACGAGATTTACTATTAAACACATAAAATATATTGAGAATTTCAATTTCAGATTGCTTGCAAATCCTCTCTTGGTTCAGATCCATTTATATGATTTATAAGATTGAATAAAATCTCACTAATTCCTACCACATCTGATTCTCAATTGTTAATAGTTTGGATAAAATAGCAGTTCAGTCATTACTCAATTTAATGAGTGTCATTTCTATAATCTTTATAATACATTCTAAATTAATTGCTATTTTTCATTTATCTATCAAAAAATAAATAAATAAAATTCTACAATCATTCTGTAAAACAGTGAGTGATTTGTTCTAAAGATGTCATCACTATCGTGGAACAGGTATATAAGAGGAATATTCTTATTGGAAGTGACGTTATGGGGTATAGAACAAGAGGGACTCAATATATTCAAAGACGGAATAGTCTGTAGAATTGGAGCGAAAAGCAGAGCTCGAGATATACACAGAATTTGATCACACAGAATTTGATCACACAGAATTTGATCGGACTAATATGTATTCGACTATTAAGTAAATATTTAAAAACTGGTTTACTTTAGTTGGGCTTTAAATCTATTCTGGATCTTGTGATCAAGTGAGCAATCACTTTTAATTCTAATTGTGCTTAGGACTTCATTTGTGTTTAAATCCATTTCAACTTCAATGGATTTAAATGTAAGTTATTGTTTTACTTATTTCTCATTTCTTTTACTAGTCTTTCATATGTTTATTCATTTTTTACATGTTTACTAATTTAAAGTATTTTTCAACAATTGATTCTATGATTGTGCGATAATTCTTAGCATTTTTTACAAATATGTCAAACAAATTCATTCGGAAACTAATTGAAATTTGACTTTTAAATCAAATATTAAGTTTCAAAAATGAACTTAATATTTGTTTAATACTATTTATAGCGATGTTTCTATTGAATTAATGTTTTGTTCGCTTAGTATCAGTTATGTATCGATTTATGACAGATGTAGAGCTAAATAACTGTAATTGAATTGTGATTTGTTAAACGACTGACAATTAATACAAAAGCAACACTTTTACCTAGCTCAACTATCTCTAACTGAATACTTAATCTATTTAGTTTAACACTTATTAATTACTATCGAAATTTGAAATAACAATCTAATCTGACATCCTTACCACAATGGCTTCGAAAGTATCATACTGATTTGAGAATTATTTTGTTGGCAAGTTATCATTGTTAAATTGAAGTTTACTTTAATTGAGTTAATAATGAACTATAACCAAGTGATTTGTATATATAATGAAAGAAAAATTGATAATAATATATGTTCCATATATTTATTTAATCAAATAAATACAGGAAATGCTTCATCTTAAGTTTCATATGAATACAAAATCAAGTTTTAATGTGTTTCATCTACTTTGCATTTCATACTATATTAAAAATTGATGAAAGCAAACAATCTAAATATCAGATAGAAGTTTGACTGAGATTTGTCTTTCGTAGAATCTAACCTAAAGATAGAAACAGTATATTCTTTTGTTATGCGGCTCTCTTTCTTTCATCTTATTTAATGTACAGATACAAGGTAAGTCCAACTAAATTGGTGATTTTTGTTAAGAATAGAACACTTTCTATAGGTTGTTTCATGAATAACTCGTAAAAATACATTCAATTTTATTACTTCAAAACAATTGAAGTAATTATACTGTAAAGAATTTGATGCATTCTTCGACTATGAAAAATAAGGGCATTCATGACGGTATATCGCTTAAATTATGGAGATATTGATAGAAAATTGTTGTTTGATTAATACAAAAACAGTTATTATTAGATTAGTCAATTGAACTTTAGATAAATTAATAGGAATGTAAATTTGAAGCATAATACAAATATTAATTTGAAAAATATGTAAAGTACTTATTTTGAATAATGATATCGATACAAGAGCTAATATGAAACCTAATAATAATATTATTCAAATTAATCTTAGTAAGATTCTCCTAATCTAGGTTAGTTAGTTGAACCCAACCTAACCCAAATGAATCTAATCTAACTGAAATTAATCTAACATAACCTAATCTGATGGAGCTATTGAGAAATGGTGTTGGCTATTGCATATAAATTATTTGTAATGAGGCAGTCTTTTCATACTATAGCAAAGCAAAGACAATTTGAAAACATATAACCAAAGTTTGAGTAAAGATAAAATATCTTCTTGAGAGATTTTGAAAATTTTCAATTCTTATCAGAATCACGTTTTTTTCGTTGAATCTGTGGATCAGAAAATACCACATTTAGTATTCTCTCATTTGACATTTATTTTGATTGCTTTCACTCTAATACAAAAACTATTGGTGTATTTATCGAAAACCTTTTTTTCAATGTCACTACAAATGAATTGTGTGGAGAGTAAAGACAAAGTTGTAAACGGTTTCAATTATTGTTAGACTCTGAGAGCAGTTTGAGTAAAAAGAGTTGGAAAGACTGTTTTACCAAACTCTTATCTCTTAGTTAATAGATTTCTAGAAATTTATTAGACTTGTAGAAACTTTTAGTTTCCAACATATAGAGACTTAACTGAATTCATAACAGATGTAAAGCATTGATGACTTACTTATAGCCTGACATTTATCTTATAGCATGAATGGCTCTACTTGTAATACATCTGATTTTAATGTTGATTTTTGTTTGATGGATGTCTTTATGCTAAAGCTAAACTCATATTCAGAATGCATAATCCAATCGATGATAATTTGTGGTTTTTCCACTTCTGTAGTAAATCAATCCAATAGTAAACCGATTCTATATTAAACCAATTCTATAGTAAACCAATTCTGTAGTGAACCAATTCTATAGTAAACCGATTCTGTAGTGAACCAATTCTGTAGTGAACCAATTCTATAGTAAATCAATTCTATTGAGAAACTGTTAGCTAAAGTATTCTCGAATATGATAATAAGACATTTTAATAAAGCGTTTATTCAATTCTCTATTGAGAATAACTATCCTTAATGGTAACTGATGTAATATGTCTTCGCAGTATTGAATGATTAATGATTTACATATTATTAAATGCGGTCAAAGCTGTTGCTCAACTATTTCGTGTGAATCACTACTGATTGCGTTAAATGCAATTTTCAAGCGTTTATGCTTTAATGTCAAAAACTTTTGCTGCTCTTAACCAGTTCCATGTTTTGTCGGCTAAGATGACGAGAAACAGACTTTTAAATATCTAGTTCTTCAATAACTTCTTTCTCTCTAACAATAGTTGCCACTCGACTATAAGAAATTGACAAAAATCTAGAATATTCTTCATTTTATTCTTCGTTTGAGTGTTAAGAACGTCACTGAAAAGAAAACTTCAAGTATTGGATTCTATCAAATCTGGACAGAAGTTGAGATATATTTAGTTAGGAGAGAATCAGTGAACTAATAGAGGATGGGATAGAAATCTGGGGAATAATGCGAAGGTTATTCAGTAGCAAAGTTAGCGCCAAGTCCTTATTGGTCTTATAGGACCTGACCATCTGCTACCGAATGCCATATTGAACAAGTTCACTAATGCTCTACAATTGCATTCTCTTCTGCCCTTCAAATCCAAATTTGATCAATTCTTTTACAAAATCAATCAAGACCTATATTAGGGGTTACCAAGTGTTAAATTTATTCTGCATCAGTCACAGCTGCACTCCCAAACTATTCAAACTAAGTTTTATCAATACTGTTTGATGAAAAAATAGTATGTTCTTCAAGAACTACCTATTTCTTTTTGATTGACTATCTCTCTCTCTCTCTCTCTCTCTCTCTCTCTCTCATATACTCAAATCCGAAAATCATTACTCTTAAGAAATTATTTTGTTATTGACAGCGAATACTTCCTTATTATTGCTATGAATCTAGATGATTAAGAAATGAGACTTAAAACTGAATGAAATAATGATTATCTGGAAGTAAACTGCTGTGTTGATAAATAAAGTAACAATAAATGCATTAAAATGATTGATTAGCAATTGAAACAAGTAAAACATAATATACAGTATGTACGACACATACAGAATGTACGCAATAAATAGAATGTACGGAATATATAGAATATGTAGAATATACGGAATATACAGAGTACCGGTAGAATTGTTTTCTTCAAGTCTAACATTAATAAAAAATCAATAATTTGATTTATTTGTTCATTTCAATCGTCTATTACTGGATTTATTCATATGAGTTGACTTTGACAGAATATAGGATTTGATTTATTTATAAAACGGGCAATCAGTGAAGTATAAGAAAATTATTCGGCTCATAGTTATCATGATAGATCGAGTTGTTGACCAGAAAATTTGGAATACTCTCAAAAATAATAACCTGACCTAAGCTAAGCTAACATAAGTTAGTGTGTAGAGTAGATATGTCTCTTGAAATGTTAGGCTTGTCCCGATAGTTTGATTGAATTGTATTAAAGATTCATTTCTTGAAATCATTGCTTCCATTGAATGGGTCAATAGCCAATGGAAAAAATATGCTTTCAAGGCATTTATCCGGAATTCGACATGAGCTGCATTTGTCAAATAAGTCAAGTGTGCGACACATTATCGAAATTTCTTCTCCATTTATAGTTCATAAGCCAAATATTAGCTGTAATCGAGAATTATGTCATAACTAATATAACTTATTTTGATATAATCTGAAAATTGAACAAAATTCTAACCTAGCCTAGCCTAACCTAACCCAATAAAGCTCATGTCTCTATTAGTTTAAAATTGTTTGTCGGCATTGAAAGCAATCTATTTCTCTATTTTGAGTCGACTTTTCATTTTTGTATAGAATTAATTCATAGCTTACTCTCTCATTTACATGAATATTAAAGTTTGATATATTGTCTAAATTTGTTGCACTTGTAATGAAGACTTTGATTTCATATATAATCTGAAGCCTTAAGTTGAAGGCCCGATGCGATCAGTCAGAGTTAGAACTTGGGCCTGGAATGAAAATATGCTGATAGAGTCTAATAATCCAACTGTTCTTATTAGTGCTCTGACTGTTGAGCTGAAGCCTGAGATGGTTTAATTGTTAGGGATTTGATCGGGATTATAAATACTTGGAGCAAAAGTTGGTGTGTTTAGGTTTGATATAGTGTAGAAGGTATAAAAGAGATAAACGTGTCACTAATATATAAGTAGGTCTAATGCTTATTATGGGCTTGAAAGAGGCACTGGTCAGAATATTAACTTGTTTTATAAATAAGAAACACCACACCGTTTCCTCTTCACTTTACTTTTTACTTTCTACTTATATAACACTTTTAGATTAATGCTAGTCCACTAGTTTTTTAGCTTTTTCAAACCTCTTTTCAGTCTCTTTTTTCAGCTCTAACTACATCAGCTACATGCCACTGTTGTTTTTCTTCTTGCGATCCTTCCTCTTCTTCTCCCACTTCTTCTTGTTGTTTCTATTTTTACTCCAAAGAATTTAAGTATAAATTGCTCATAAGTATGTTCTCAAGAATTGAATTAATTTTAAAACGAATTTGCCAAGTTTTGTAAAGCCTTATTTTTATTATTAGTTCATCTGAGAAACAATAGTTAAGGTGAAAAGTATTTTAAATCCTAATTACTAATACTGTTGGGAAAAGAAGCAGAAGAAGAAGCAGAAGAAGAGGTCGCCCACACACTAAACTTATTAACTGTAGAAAAGATTAGAATTTTTGAGAAATATTTTATTCAATAAATTCCTAATGCAGAAATTTATTCTTGTGCATTATTATATGACATTGCTTATTACACAGACACTTTATTAGACTTTGATTGTTAGCATGTAAGTGGTATTCAAATTATTTCACCACAATTACATCAACAACATCAACATTTACTTTCATTCTACAGTTTAATAATAATTAAAAATTTTATTTTTAAATATCTAATACAGATACAAATAAAAATTGATTGATATTTCAATATAGTTGGTATTTGATAGAAGTATAATGATATAAAGTTATATTTATTTTTAGCACCAATATAAAGATGTATTGTTTAAGTAATTATAGTATTGGAGACATTTGAGAGCAAGCAATATAAAGAACATAATAATTATTCTAACATTGTAATCTATAAACCGAAATTGCATCAAAAATTTTCATTATTATAGCGTGCATTAAATCACGAGAAAATATGCAGCTAGCTATAGTACCAATTGTTATTTGAGATGCTATTGGCAACTATTATTATTACACTTCTATTATATAGACTTTGAGTTTTTCGTTGTCATCAACTTATTCTATCATTCAATATACTACCTTATCTGAAGATAACTTTGTTTCATGTAGTTACCGTTTTGCTATAACCAACTAGTTTTTATAGCTTAATCAAAAAATTCATGCATATAGTATTTATTACATGTCGATATAATTCAGTCAACTAACTAGTCCCTAGTCTCAATAATACATTTATCCACTCAATTATAACCAATTGCCATAAATGTGGAGCTCGCATCTATTTATAAATATTAATACAGTTATCTAAGATAATAAGAAAACTTGAAAAATATTCGTAATAATTTCACTTTTTGATTGATGTCTGTTCAATATTAAGGGTTCATACTTAATTATTCGTCAAATAAATTACTTTTGAACAAATTGGATATAAGTCTCTTTAGAATAAAATAAATTCTACAATACCATCAATTCAGAATAAATTCTACAATACCATCAATTCAGTTATATGGAAGCTTGACTGTATAATTTTATCTAATTTCATTTATCATAAACAATTAACTTGAAAATTGTTTATTGAAGTACTGAAAGAAAAATTAGAAACAGGTATTAATTAATTTTGAAATTAAAATTTCAAGTAATGAAACTGAAGTAACGAAACCACTGCCAACGTTAATGATTTGATTATTATTAGAAATATTAGAGTAATTATAGATAAGAGAGAAAAATGCCCATTTCTTCAGTCATTAAATTAAGTTTCATGTAATTTCAACGATAACATTTAAATAAATAGTTTTTAGTGCCAATTATAATAAATTAAATTTAACTATTAATCAAATATAGCATTGGATTATAAAATTCGATTCTAAGAGAGAATTATTCGATTGAACTATCAAGATTGATCTATAAAATAAATTCACACTTATTATTTGCAAAATCATAAATGTTGTACATAATTAAGTTTTGGAAAGTAGTTTTTTATTGAACAGTAGTCCAACAATAGTTTGGTCAAGAAATGCATCAATATGAATAGATTGACAAACAATTATTGGCTTAGTTGGTGTATTCTAATATATATATAAGATTGAATTAGTTTGTTCGTTGCTCTTTTATTCTTCTAGAGTCAATAGTAATTCTATTCTCTCTTATAAGTTTTTATTCAGATCAATGAAGACGCATACGAACACTCATTTTTGTATTGATGCCTAATATTTTTAAATCAATTATTTAGAAATGTCATCATAATACCAATCCAATTATTCAATCAGACATTCAGTCAAACATCAAATATTTCTCACGACTTATTCATAGTTTCTCATAACTTATTCATTATTCAGATTATTCCTAATTTTGTTTGGAAATTCTTCAGAACTGATTGATAATTTTCATTGAACATTAGACATATCAATACTAATCAATTGTCTAGAGTGCATGTCTTCATGTGTTGAAAGTCGTCTGACTTTTTGTTCAATTTGTTGTATTTTATATAAAGAATCAAATAATCGATATTTCATTAATGCCTCGCATTATGATATGAGTGAAAATGTCTACCGAATAAGTATTTTAGGCATAATTTTCTGCTTTATTGAACAAATGTGTCTTCATTCAAATTAAGCTCAAATCTCTTAATTTAGAGAGAGAGAGAGAGAGAGAGAGAGAGAGAGAGAGAGAGAGATATAGAGTTACGGTTATACAATATCGATCTAATAGAGAAGCTGAAGGGAGTATAATATTTTCATAAGTTTAGGTTGTCTTTATATACAATTAGAGAGAAATATAACTTATATTGTCGTATTTCTAGAGAGAGCTGATGGTAGTGAATAGAGTGATCAGAATATTGTAATATAATATGAATTTGAGGAGTATATGTGTACATAAGTCTAACGACATATATTGTATATCTATATATCTATCATATTAAAGGCATATTCATGGCATTGATAGGGGAGACTAAGAAAAACCAGACACTGATAGGGGAAGAGAGAAATAAACTGAAGAGACAAATAGACAAATATATGAATTCATTGGAGACTATATAAGTGAAAGCAATATAAATGAGTTATAGAGCTCTATATTATACGACATTATTGCTTTAGTTTACATAACAATACAACGGAAAATGGACTCAATTTCAATATATTTTCCGCATAAATAAATCTTTTGCTTAGGGTTATTAGTTTTAGACTAAATCATAAGACTATCCAATATTTAATTGACATCTGATTTAAATAGTATAAACTAATTACGATTGAAATGGTCACATTAAGCATTCAATCATATTTTGCACTAATCCGATATCCTATTAATTGTCCAAAGGTTGAATACAATAATAGGATTTATTACTTGATAATAAAGTACTAAAGTACCTAAAATACCTAATTAGTAAAATAAAATACATTTTTCTCTAGATTATGAAAAGTTTAAATTAATATATTTCAAAATCTGATTATGTGTAATAGATTTAAATCTGATTGGATTACATAGAATTAGATATGAAAGAAATGATAGAAAATTTGATAAATCAATTTGGTATAAGGCATAAGTCGATAAACTGATTGGTTTGATTTAATCCTGAAATCATATGCTAACGGCTAAGAAAGAGAGAAACATATAACAGATTGCAAGATAATAAGTGAACTGATACTGAATATGACTGGAACACTGATCAGAATTAACAAGAAAATCATTAGTATCCTAATAGTATTAATAGTTGGTATCACTTGGAACAAGAACATCTTTACAATGGCTGGTCTTCGCTTGCAACAATCAGATCTTTACAATCACTGGTTTTCACTTCTCTTATAAGTTCAGTTAATATTGTTCACTGAATCAGTCCCTGCCTGCCAGAAAACAAATTATTATCGCTTTAGTTTCAACCGACAAAATCAGTGTCACAATGAGCGTACAGTTTACTCTCAATATTTGCTCTTTTATGGTATCACTTGTTTTTACCACAATTTAATTGTCTTACTACTTATGATTCACTTAGCAACTAATTAATACACTCGAACAACAGCGAAATTTATGAATTAGCAAAATTTTCTAAATATTTGATGTCTTTCTAAACTTACCATCAATTGTATAAATGCTTCAAGACTGTACTAAATGATTGAGAGATGCGTGAGTTGTGAAGCCAAGTAATAATGTGTTGATATCTTTACTATCAATAGGTTTAGGTTTGGTTTTATTTTTGACAAATATAGATAGTATTGTGCACTCTCGACAATTGGAATGTACGTTTTCCGTACTGATTCTGTATGGCCTCTACACTGATTCTGTATGGTCTATACCAATTCTGTATGATCTCTATACTAATTCTGTATGCTCCTTTTACTGATTCTGCATTTTTGGCTTTACAAATAATATTTGTCAATCTTTGACACAAGCGCTCAATCTTTTTCTCCTCTTATTTAACTTATAAGCCTGAAGTCTATGTTCTTGTCTTTGCCATTGTTTTTCAGTTTTCATATATAAAAGAAATCCCATTTCGGTAGAAAAGACGCCTAAACAAGAATTGCTGATGTGTTGTATTGTATGCATAAACGATTTGTGTTGAGCCTGAGCTCTGCTTTTTGTAGTTTGAATTTGAGTCGTATTATCGTTTTATATCATTTGATATGCTTTGATGAGTGTTGAAACGTATATTCAAGTATTTTGCATAAGGTGTTTTGACATAGAATAAAATGATTGCTATAACTGTTATACTATTTGAGCTAAAATAGTTGGTTATGATTGTTATACTGTTTGAGCTGAAATAGTTGGTTATAGTATTTTAGCCTAAATAGTTCGTTTGCACAACCAAACGATGCAATACTAATATTACATGAGAGAACAGAATAAATGCGAAAATTACTGTTGCCTTTGAAAGCAGAAAATGTATATTATTATGTTTAGCGACCATGTTTGAGAGCAACGAATTTTTCAGATTATAGCTGTTTAATGAAAAAGCTTTTCTACTCTGGTCTAAACATTAGATTTAATGGAAAAGGCGTTCCTATAAAACACTAGTTTTGTTAATCGAATCTTTGTCTATGTTGTAAACTTATATTTTCTTCTAAAATCAACTATAAAATGCATCATTTCCTATTAGTTTGTTTTCTTTTTAATACCCCTTTCTATTTGATGCTTTAATGTCAGCTATAGTCAAACATTTATGCTTCGCTTAAACACTAATTTGTTTTTTATTGGATTCAAATTTCTTTAGTTTCGATCTGAAGCAAAGGTTGAGCTGCAAATTAGTGATAAATCTTAGACGAACTTAAGCGTTAAGATAACATAACATAACATAACACAAGACAACATAGCATAAAATAAAATAAGAAGTATTATAAATGTGTTAAGAGATGTATTTTTGCATTACTATCTTAAATAAAGATCTATTCCTGCAATTGATCTCCTTTTGTTCATTCAAATAGATCACATGCGCATAATTTTTTGTCCCTACAACTGATTTATTGTTACTCAACTTACAAAGAAAACTGTTTTATCACTTAAGCCCATTATTTTAGCTGTTTTTGTGAATAAAATCAATTTATCTTTAGGTTTTTATTCGCATTTCTATGTTTATGCTCTGCTAACTATTGTCACCTGAAATGACACTTTTGTGCATTGCATCTGCATGATTGCACATCTGCATGATTTGCCGATGCATAAACAGAGCAGAAAACAATTCAATGGAAATCATTTCATTCAGACTATATAGACAATTAAATGTTCAATCTATATTACTTTTTATTTTCTATATCACTTCATATTTTCCATTTTTATAACTCACCAATTTTCTCATCTCATTAATCATTGGTAATGAAAGCAATGAAATAAATGTTGAATTTATTTTACGGCCCAAAATATATCCCTTTATTTGACATTCGGATGAATTTTTTAAACCAATCTTTTAAAAGGGATCAAACGTTAAGAATGTTCATATTTTATGAGATTTTTCTTCCTATAAAATTTGATGTAATACTCTGTTATTATTTAATTCATCTTATTTTCTAATAATTTATTGATGTTTTTCTATTAGAAAATGGCTCATAAGTTCAATCGAAAGTTCCTGAGAGCCTATTTAAAATGCCAACATTTTCCTTTACTAAATTCAATATACTCTCAGATAACAACCATTTCTACTCCAATGAAAACATGGACTTAGCGGAAACTTCTCATTTATGAGCCTTATTTGAATTTGAAGATTCTCACGTAGGCAACATTTCCAAATTGAAGCTGAAGTACTCTTAAAACACATTTATAGCCAAAAATTGTGATGGAAACATCAACTGACCCAATATCTAAAAGTATTTTATAATGCGATTGAGTTACCTAATCGATGCTTTCAAGACAGTCAATATTTGCTGGTGAATATGAGTTTGAATTTAGTTTAGCTATAACTCTAAAATTAACTGAAAAATAATTCTAACCATTGATTGATTGATAAGACGTTTGAAAAGCCGAACATTTCTATTAAGAAAATCCAATATTTTGTCTGAGAAGCGAAACAACAGAATGTTTGTTCAGCTCTCCATTAGATCTCAACAATAATTATTGTTTAGAGAGAAGAGAAAAAATGTGAACTTAAACCTTAGGTCTTAAGTATTAATTTTGCGAAAAGTGAAGCAAATGACGTACTCTTCTATTGTAACGAAATCAGAACTCTCTTTGGTTTATGATTGAGGTTTTGACCCATTTTTTGTTTTGCTAGTCTCTGATAACATATAACACTTGTTTTAAGTCTCAGCTCAATCTCTTGATGTTGAAAAATAAAACATTTTCATCCTATCTATATCTCTCTTTCAAATTGCAAACTCATGTCACTGAAGAAGAATAAGAGGAATAAGAGGAATAAGAAGAATAAGAAGGATGAAAGTTCAAGGGCTCAAATTCTAAACTCTTTAATGGGAAATAAATTGAGAAAAACGGCAACCAGAATATGATGGTTTGCCACTCGTCAGGGTTAGGCTTACAATTGGACTTATTTCTGGTTTTGTTGTTCACTCGGCTGAACATTGCGTGAAATTTGGCCAAAAGATAGAGAGAAATGAGTAACGGATAAAAGAGTTGGATATTTGAAATATCGCGCGATTAGAGAGAAATGATTTGTTGCCGTTTCTGACTGTGAGAGCTGAAGAAACAAATATAAGATACAATAGATGTTCTGATAATCATATAGTTTGGTGTATGACGACGAGACATATGAAAGCTGTTTGTTCCCTATCTTTTGTTTTACTCTTTTACAAATAGTACAGAACGTTAAGTCTCCGCCTATCATATAATGTGTTTTACGAATCAAAATTTTATCCAATTTAAGTTCTATCGATTTGATGGCATTTTTGTTGGAATCAAAATACTATAAAACAAAGAAATTGCTTACTAAAGACCTTTTAAATGTTCAAGATTTTCTCTTAAGTGATCCTTAATGCTGAGTATTTGGTTGAGTTAGAAAATTATTTACAATCTTAGATATAGCTGAGGGACGGTTGCAAACATAAAAAGATTATCCTAAGTAATCGAATTACTTGGAAGTTGCTTTAAAACTGAATGCTCAATGTAAGATCAATCATTACGTTCCATATGTGATTTAGATCTGCTTTTTATGGTCAGTTAACCCAAGCACTAATTCCATTCAATCGCTTATAGACAGAATGCAAATACTTTTTGATGAGTGCATAGAGAGTAACTCGAAATTCAAATTCAAAATTAGGTTTGCAATGGAAAAGTTGTTTATTCAAGGACTTCCATGAAATATATTACTCCAAATGTTATGGTTCCGTCAAATATTAAGATTGATTGAACAGAATCTTTGTTATAGGTACAGAAGAATATTTATAAACACAAAAAAATGATAAAAAAATAGATTTAAGTGAATAGTTTGCTAATCTAATGGGGATTTCAAAATTCCTATCTAGATTAAAGAAGAAATTTTTCGACTTAATCTTGAGTGAGTATGGAAGATAAAAAAGAATTTTTTTTGAGAAGATACTCAGAATTAGAGAAGAATAAGAGAAATGGCAAAGGAATTTGATCATTTAATTAGATAAAGTTAGGTTGAGATAAAAAGTATATAACATAGAGAATAGATATCTAGATAGTTATCGATCGAGAATTTTCATCTTTGATCGATTCAACTTGTGATACTTTAAACAAAGATTAGAAAAGCTGTCTTTGGATAGTTTTAAAACTTTTATTTTATCGATGAAGAAAAGGTAAGATCCCATGAGAAATAGAAAAAGAAGGTCTATTGAAGGCATCAAAGCAAAAACATGACGTCTGAATGTTAGCGAGAATTTTTCTCTCATATTTACGATTGTTGTTGAGCTTTGGTATAGCTTTTTAAGCTCTTATAACTCCTGCCTTAGATAAAGATAATGCAATGACCCGATGCTGTCCTTATCTGTTTCATCTCATGCACAATAAACCGCTGTTTTTTGTCTCAATTCGCAACTGCTTTTTCTCTCACCCGTCACTGTGCTCTCTCTTGTACAGTTATACCACCATATAGTCAACCTCTTTATAGTGAATTCTCGATATAGTAAACGTACTTATTCGATGCCAACACATATTATTTAATTAACAATAACCTTTTCATAGTAAAATCTCGTTATAGTAAATTTGAATGATTAATGGTCAACTATTGACTGTACCGAGCTATCACTGTATTATGAAGTTTTCTCATTGCCTTTTGTCAGTATCAAATCAATAAATGCAATGAATTTGAAATAACACAAAACAGAGTTGATTAAGATATTTATCAGAATTTGATCAGAATTTGATCAGAATTAGGGTGAAGTGTGAAGAGAATGTTTTGATTAAAAGTTAGTTATTTAATGAATAGAAAATATTTAGTATATAAACAAAGGGATTTGTCGCTTAATAGAAATGTTAATATCTTTTGTCGAGAAATAGTTTCTAAAAATAACTTCAAATATGATAAGAAATGAGCCAATTCTTGATCCTATTATTTTTCCGCCAACGAAATATTTGCCGAAAAGCTTACCTTTGAAACTATTTTAATTGATTAAACAAGTTTTTGAGTTCCATTTTTCAAAATGCTGACTCTCATCGGATTTAGTTTTCGATTTTTCACTACAAATATTGATGTTTTTCTGCTATAGCTTAAGAAAATACAACACGATATGCAATCACTTTAAAATTTTTGCCTTTTCTCCAGGCATACAAAACAAATTGAATAAGAGTATCAAAAATGACTTTTAGAACTAGGATTCCATTACTTATAAATCTTCAAATTTGCCATATCTCTTCGAACAGAATCATAGAATCATAGAATCACAGAATCATTCGATACAGAATTACAATTAGGAAGGGAACCAATTATTTTTCTCTATTGAATAAATACTGCAAATATAGATTTATGTGCAATTTTTCTGTCAGTTTAAGAATTGCTGAGCATGTTATTTCTGAAGCAATTCTGAAGGAATCAATTTTAAAATACTCAAATCTGTATCTCCCGAGTACCTCAATATACTTGAATCTGATTGAAGATAAACTTAAGTAGAATACTATGATATTACTCAACATTTTTTAGCTAACTCTGAACAAATAATGATCCATCTTTACAATTTTTCACGTCTCTAATATCAACCATATTACTTCATATTTGCGGAATAATACTTTTTTTTACTAACAAATCAATATTCTATGCTTCTAATCAATCAGAAGGTTACCAATCGTTCATATGATATATTGAAGAGAAAGTCTATTATAGAATGTTGAGCATAAACAGAAACAATAGTTGAGATGAATTTATTGGAATATAATTTTGTTGAAACATACATTGACACAGCTAAGTTCAACAAACATATCAAGCCGAGACATTTATTATGATTTGAAGAATCTTTTGCTGAAATATCGATTTTTAGGCTCAACATCATTAAAGGTAAAATATATCTATATATAAAAGTTATATAGAAAGCAAAGTATTTGACAGATAGTAGATGTATAGTAACTATAATATTGTAATAACTGTGTGTAACATTGGATATAAGGGTATAGGAAAACAGTTTGTATAGCAGAGAATAGAGCTGTAGTAGTGACTGCTGTACAAGTAGAGCACTGGCACCACAAAACAACAACCATAAGAATACACACCGACTAAATCGATTTGGTCTCTTCATCCAGTCCATCTTTCTCCTTCTTTCTAACTCTTCTCTCTTATGCTTATTTGTTTAGGCCTTTGGCAGACGTTCTCTAGGCCCTGACCAGACATTCGGTCCTTAAACTAATAGCTAAATATAAGATGTTTAAGAGCGAAATATAAACCCATAAATGATATTATATGTACTGAGAAGTAACTATAAATAGAATTAAATGGGACGGCATTTAGAATTGGAGTAGGAGTGTTGCTGTTTGTTGTGCTAACTAATACTTTGTAGTTTTAGAGCTATTTTTGTTACGATCAATAAATTAAGAAATTTCAGTCGTCAATAATCTAATCAGTTTTATGTTCCTCTAACCAAAATATTTGATTCATTAAAAGTAAAAAAGTGCTTATTATTAATATTAGAGTTAAGTATCAAAATGATGGTTCAGTTCAATTTGGTATCCAATTAGAGTTGAAGTAAAATATGAGTGTAAGCTACTCTTCACTTAATTATTGGGATATAGCCTGAGGCTTAGTAATTTTGATTTATTATTTGGCCGCAAACTCTTATTTCTGAAAATACTATCTATCCTTTCAGTCAATATTGGCATTAAAAGAGTTGCGGCTTTAATTCAATTTTTTACTCTTGCCTTTAATTCAAGGACTTATCTCAAACTTTCATCTCATCTATAGGTTAGACATAAATAAATCTCTTTTTCGCGCTTCAATTTATTTCGATATCTGCCATAATAATGATTGAGTTATAATGAAAAAAGTTTACTTTTTTCATCGTGCAGTAATTCTTCAGATCCTCGAATTTGCTGGTGTGTATTACTATTGATGAGAAGTTCAATTACAGTGTTCACCGGACCGTATGAAAGATGCTCTCCTTTTCAAACTTTTTATGCACCCATCAGCCAATCGAATATAAACACCAAATAACACATTCAACATTATATAACGATAGCTAGCATTTCGTATAAAAAACTTTCACCAAATAATATTAACACCTTAAGAGAATTGCGAACAAATACTCAGCCCCATATTAAGTCTCCATCGAATTGTTCCTCTAAGAGTTTCGCCTAATGCCTCCCTTTCAATGACCGGCAAATGCCAGTTCTGATCGCCCTTTTGTAATACTCAATGAGATATGGAGTGCTTTAGCTCATAGACAATATAGCTCTGAAGGTCTACTGTTAGTACCACTGAATTCATAAGCAAAGAATTGAGCCATTCCTCTATGATAGTAATGAATGGATGCCATGATTTACGCTTTGCTTAACATTATATGCAATTAGAATTTAGTGAAGGAAAAAAGCATATATATCTGGAAATAATGTTTAGGTTATTCTTAATTTTATACAATAAAATCTGTTCCACTTTTATATGGACTTAAGTGGTTTTAGAAATAAATCTAGGGAGCTCATAGAAAAAGGTGGCTTAATTGTTATAAATATTTTAAAAACCACTCAACTATATGTTGAAGTAGCCAAGTTTGACTCTATTTTATTATAGTTTCAATTATCAATCTATTAAGAACTACTCTTTCAATAGATAGCAAAACGTTTTAGTGCCTCTTTTAAGAGTATGAAAATTGATTTTTTCTTCTTCAAAATAGTTAAACTTAATTAAACTTTATTGACAGACTTAGCTTTCACTTTAAGAATGCTTCAAAACGCTATTGAGTTTTTCTAAAGCATCTCAGCTTTTCATTGAAAGACTATTTGAGGATAAGCAGAGATGTATAAGTTTTGTATATAAAACTTGATGTAGTCACTTGTCCGTAGAGTTGATCTGACTTGTGAGAATAAAATTTCTTTCCTTTAAAGATCACCACTATATACGTTACTACTTGGTGAAAAGATTCTTTACTAAAAATTTTTACTTCATATACATAGATTGATCCAAGTGAAAGTTCTAAAATGAGATAATTTTCAATTTAGAATTAGATCATTTTTAACTGAGAAACAAATTAAATTTGAATTCAAAATCTAACGAACGTGGCATAGCTTCCATGTTTGGTCGAAGTATTGGTTAAAAACTACTTTTCGAGTTAATTAATGTGTAATTAAGCGTGGAATAACTCTTTCCTTAATTTGATAAACTATCAAGGTGGAGTAGTTGAAAATTTTCAAAACCTAGTATCTTATAGATATTAAGGTTAGTAAATGGTCAAACATAGAATATGTTGCGTAACATTTTCTAAACTGTAATAATTAAATTATTGGTTGAAACTTAGTATCTAAATTTGCTGTATATGTACAAAGTTCAGTGGCTATCTCTTTGAAGCTATACCAATAGAGAAAGTTAGCAAATAATTGAGAGAGATTTAAATGATCTAAAAGTTTAAACTAATACAAAGTTAATATTTTATTAGAAGGGCTAGCAGAGTAGCTACTGCGAAATTAGTATTTTAATTCTACGGATAATGGTTTAATGGTATGAACTTGTTTAATGTGTAATTTGAAAATTGATGTATCCAATCAAAATAATAAGAATGCTGACAGTCTTATGTGCAGAGAGCGTATCGTCCTTTCAAATTAATTTGAATTTCATTATTGTCTCCTTATAATAAATTATTCATCATACTATATTTCTATCTTTTCCAATGAAACAATCAAACACTAATTAATTTCTGGATAAACTCTTTTAGGTTGACGTAAAGCTACAGTTTCAAAACAATTCATACTATACTTCTAAGGCTCTGTTGTACTAATTGAAAATGACCTCAAAATTGATTTTATTTTACAACGAAATATTGTCACAATAAATTCATATAATATGTTAACTAATAGATTAATAAAATAAGTGTTTTTTGCAAAATGAAAAATATTTAAATAGATTAAAAGTGAACTAACGATGAAATGAGATAAGTTGATTAGTGAGAATACGTTCACGATTGAAGGAAAAGTTAAAAATCGATTTGAACAATCGTTTCTAAGAGTTGTATTGAAAGTATTATTTGCTTGTTGAGAAAGAATAAGATTTTATTTATAGACAGTACAGTTGATTTTAAAATAATCGATTGTAGCGTAGATTTAGTTTCTGCAAACATTGAATCAACTTTGCAGAAGCTGAGTCAACAATAATGTGATGGCCACCAAAAATGTCTATGAATTCCAACAAAATGCCTATCAATTCCGACAACAATTTCTGTGAATTTCATTTTTTCTTTTTTTTTTGCTGAATACCGACTGATTTCATGTTCAAATTTATGCACCAATGAATAGAAAAGCTATTTAACGAACAAACTCTCTTTAGTCTTAGTTAGGCTTTTATGTTAAAAACAACAAATTGCCAGCTTTACGACTAAAACCAGAAATCATATTAGCTTTGCTGTTGTCTTTTTATCAAATTAAACTTTTAGACGGAATGCTTGACTCAAAGGTTATCTAAATTTTAGCTTTACGTCTCTATAAGTTTGACTTTTGGTTTTGATTCGTTAAGAGATTCTGAAATTGTTATGCATTAGAGAGTTGATCAATTTTATGCATTAGAGAATTGATCAATTTAAAATAGTCAATCTCTGCATCAATCAATCAAACAGAAGATTCCACTATAATTTAATATTATATTACATATACAGGTATTTTTCTTATGAAATATGCTTGAATTAACTCAATTTTGAAAATACTGGGGATTGCTCTGCATGTGATTCCGTACAGTATTTGAGAGCATGAACCGTACAAATCATCTTACTACTCAACTTGAAAGACTGATTTCACAATTAGAGTTGCATTTATTTTTCTATTATTAAATGTTTGGCTAAGCAATATGTGATATTTGAACAATATTTGAGCTATCTAGCTATCCTAAGTAAAGATCTTTACGATATTACGGCTTTAAAAACAGTTTTTCGAGTGTAAAATGCGTCATTAGTTTAGTGACAATTGTAAACCAAGATCAATATACAGTATATCTCAGATCATTGAATCAAATGTAAAATAATTATTATGTTGATTCTTATCAGGTTGAGTATTGCATAAAAATATTTGAAGTCTTAATTAGTTGGTTTAAAAATACAAATATCTAAATGTATCTGAAAATGTTTCAAATTAATAAGTAGTGATCCTAATGAGAATGTGCCTGAAAAGGCCATCATTTAAGTTTGTTCACTTACGGAACAATTATATTTTTTAACCAAAATCTTCAATTAGAATACACTCCGAAGATGAAGTAAGCTTCATTAAGTTGTCAATTAAAACAGTCGGTAACTACACTGACGATAAGTGTTGGCGGTTAGTGATGGCTTAGAAACTCACTTCAATGATAAGAATTCTCGCAAAATTCACTTTCAAGTCAATAAGTTGAGACAAACCGAAATTATAACTTGATTTTGAAGCATTCTAGGAGTATCTACCAACAAATTATTCAGAACCTAAAATGATATTTTAAAACAAAAGCTCGTTTTCTCTGAAGTGGTCACTGGAAACGACATTATAATTGATATGAGAAAGCAATTAGAGGTTGAGAAGTGTTGTACAAATTTTAAGGAGACATTTATCAAGTAGAGATTGCATGAGAAGATGGTGTAATACAAAAGCATAACTGATGTGAAACTTAATTTAAAACTAAGTTATAAGCTTTACAACATCTATTGTTGGCTTGATAATCTGAAACTATCTGAAGCGTGACAAAAATACTATCGATTACTTACTTTGATAAAATACTCAAATTCATAGTATAAAGTATTAAAGGTTAGTTATTAGAGATATTTTCAATTATTTACTTTAGTTTACTTCAAATCTGATCACTTTTATTATTTAAAAATGCGTTCATTTGAGAGACTAAATGATTCTGAAGTGAGAAAAGAAAAGCATATGTTAATGGTTAGCATAAATATAAATGAATTCAAGTGTGATAATTGTCTAATAGAATGGATTTTGATTTTGATTTATCAGTTGATTCCATTATGACTAGCCCATAACCAAAAGCAATACTCACTCTTAATTGAATTTCAACTTATTTATAGTCGATTACTAAGTGAACAAAAACATTTACTCCCGATGTCACTAAGTCTTCAATCAAGTTGATATACTCTTTGTGCTTAGTATTATGTTAAACGTAATAGAGTATACATAGAGTGCGCGTGGAGTTTAAAAAAATATGAGTCTCTACTACTCTAAAAGATGCTGAAGCAGTCATTCTATTGAAGCCTTTTTTTCAATCACATAATCCGTTTGGAAAGTTAGAGACAAAAAATGAAGTGAGCCTTGATTTTTTCAATATTTAGTCGGATGCGGAAGCCATTTTTCACCTAAATGCTAAACATCTAAATCACTTATTCAAGGAACAAGTTCTCCTAAATTTTCCCAAAACCTCTTTCTCATATCCAATCATTAGGTATCCTATCGTCCAGATGTGTTCAATTCTAGTCTTCTAAATCTATTCTTGTCTTCTTTATAACACAAGAAGACAACTAATTACTAACTTATATACAAAGCGTCAAAGTAGTCATCATTAAAGCATTAATAATGACTGAGTCTGTGGATTAACAGCAAAATTTGAATGCCTTCTCAAGAGTAATACATAGTATTTGAGAAGTTCTAAAGTATTTTTATTGTATTTTCAATACAAGCGCAACTATTTTCTGGCTGACAGCCAAATCTCAAGAGATAGTCTTTACTAAAGTTTTTTAACTTTTCATTTCTAAAGAATGAGTAGAATCAGAAACTATAACTTGAAATGCGTTCGAGTTTAGAAAGTTGTTTATATTCTTATCTGCAATAATATTGACATAAACTAAAGCAAAGAACTTGCGAACAAACTCCTATCGGATATGAGTTGAGAAAAGTTTTATGTAGAATATTATTCAATTATGACTTGCTTTATAACGTAATTAGTGACTAGTGCTTTAAGAATAATTTTAAGAATAAATCAATTTTTCAACTTAAGCTAACTTACTTAGGATCTTATTTTTAATAATTTAATTTGATATTCAATTATTGCAACTGAAAATATCTGAAATTAAAATAAAATTCTTGACTTGAATATGGGTTGTGAGCTGTAAAATTATAAAATTAAAAGATATAAATCATAGAATTTTGTTCATATACTTCAGTAATATTTCAAGAGAGGGAATACTAAAGTGTGAATAATACATTATATTTAAAATGACCGCTTTCTCTCAAACTAATTCATGAAATTAACTGAAAGAGTAATTCACCGAAAAAGTTATTCACAAAAAAATTATTCACCAAACAAGCAGCATATCATTAATTCATTTTAATGCGAACACATAAATAACATGTTCATTGTTCTCATAATGAATAAGGAGTAGAAATTAAAAATTCAGTACAAATGAGGTTTAGTTAGATTTATCAGTGCAAGAGAGTAAAGTTTATTAGTATAACAAACTTTTAGAAACAAAGCTAAGTATCATTTGTGAACTAATCTAACTGTTGTGAAGCAATCTAAATATCAGTAGTGAACCAATCTAAACATCAGTCGTAAGCCAATCTGAATATCAGTTGTGCCGGCAATCTAAATATCAGTTCTAATCCAATCTAAATATCAGTTGTGAACTAACCTAAATGTTAGTTTTGAAGTAACCCTAAATATTAGTTGTGAAGTAATCTGAGTATCAGATGTGAAGTAATTGCAATAGAAAAGTTAGTACAACTAGTAAAGTTTAACAATTTCTTGAGCCATTTATTATCCTTCTTTACGACTGGGATGCCTAAAATCGCCATTAATGTTAATGAACACTTTAGGAGTGAAAAATCTGTATGGCTCGTTGTCCGTCGGTTCAATCTTCTCATCGAATGCCAGTTGTATTCGTTCTGCTTCTATGGTATAATCATTTGGATGGTAGTAGAGGTCATACGAACTGAAGTAACATATCGATTATGAGATTATCACAAAGATATCAGCTCTGCTCTGCTATGTTAGTGACTGACTCAGTCAGTCACTGCTTCTTATACTGTAAATATCCAACACCTACTGCTTGTTGACTGAACATAAACATATTTTTGAATTACTACTTCATCCAAAATGTCACTTCTATGAACGTCTCATTTCTGATTAAAGTCCAAATTTTGATCAATCAACCATTTCCAATCTAGATTCTAAACTTTTCAAACTTGCAGTTTTGAGTAAGCAAAATTCTGGTAATGATGAGGCTTTTCTTTCACACAACAGTTATTAGGTTATTCTTACAAATAGTTTTCGCCCAAGTCGTTAAGAACTACGAGAGAGAGAGAGAGAGAGAGAGAGAGAGAGACTTTTACTCTAATCATCTGAGAAGTGTAACATTCATTTGGGAAGTTCGCTACGAAAGCAGCGATACTTTTCTGACATGTTTTTGATTGCTTGTTATTTGACGTGATTAAGTATTAGTAATAAATTGCTTAAGACTTAAGAGTGACCAAAAATTTCCTGAAAAGATTTGCATGAGAGCCATAAACATGTACAGTAGTACCTCGATATAGTGCAACTATAGTTTAAATTCACCATAAAAGTTGTTATTAGTATGTGTTAGGATCGGATAATTGTGTTCACTATAACGTGGTTCGAATATGATTCGGAGTGACTATAACTCGGAATGACTATAACTCGAATTGACTACAAAAATGTTATCATTAGTAGAATGGTATGCGTTCAGATGGAATAAATGGGTTGAAAAAATCTAGATATTACTGTAGTCTGAATTAAACAAAGTGATTAAAGCTATAGTGTCCATAAAGCGATGTTGGTAGAAGTTATTTTGGTTTAGTGTTTAGTCTAAGTTTAGTCCAAGTTTAACTCTATTGTATTGTCGGTCATTCATAGCTATTGTGCACATATTTCCTTCCCTTAACTCTTAGCATCTTTTAGTGATAACATAACTTTTCGTGCCAAACATACAGCGATGAGTGCCGGCACAACTGATTTTCGGTCAACAAATTCCCTTCTTTATAGACTCTATTAAACAAGAGAAGCATCAGATGAAGAAGCGTCAGATGAAAGGCGATGCAATTGGCTTCAGCCCAAAAGCTATGTTTTCCTCTTCAGTCCTTTGGCGTCCTCTTATGCGTCTCTTCCTTCTGTTTCCTTTCATCAGTTCTATTCATTCTGCTTTTGGTTTTGGTCAATCTCACATCTGATCCCTAAGGCGTTCCGTTGATTGCATTTGTCTCTAAAAAACAAAACCTATTCTGAATCAAACACAAAGACCTAACTTTTATGGCCAGTCAGTCTTAAGATTGCCAACTATTTCTCCTATATATCTCCCTTGATAAGCCTCACCTTTTCTTCTATTTATTCCCAGTCTATTGTCTTCCTTTCCAAGTGGTTTGCATTTCCAGCTCTTCACTTCTCTCTCTCTCTCTCTCTCTCTCTCTCTCTCTCTCTCTCTCTCTCTCTCCCTTGCCATTTAGGCTTTGTATCATTTTGTCGCTCATTACTTTTAGACACTCTTTTTTATATCTTTAAAGATCAAATTTCAAATTTGGACTTAATGATAATCTTTCTTACACTAAAGTAATGGTTGATTATTTGATAGAATTGATGCAAAACGTAGTAAATAGTAATAATATTACTGTTGAGTCGATGAAAAAAAATGTTGAAATAATTGATATATTCTGAAGAAGAATCGTTGAAAATGGGATTTATAGGATTGAAAAAGTTTTAATAGGTTTTAAAAGTTTCGGGTAAATGCAGTATAACTAACTAAGTTATTACTTTTTTATGTCATAGGATGATGTGTCAGCTCTCCTATCATTTCGAGGATCTTGAAATTTATCAAAATACTGGATTCACTCAAATCCTATTATAAAACATTTTTTGATACCACTCACCGATAGGTCAACATTTCCTCAATATCAGACGTTTTTTGCTGGATCATCAATAAGACAGACTCAGAATTCAGGTAATGCAAAATAGAAATGTATCTAAATTTTGTTTATCATAGTTGAATCTGTTTTTAAATTGAATATTTCAAATGAATTGTCAGTAAAAGTTTTTCATCTTTCTATCTAATACTTATACCCAATTACATACTATCTGACAATTTGACATAACTCCTCCTATGATTCTCTCAAACTTGAGCTGTTCTACTTTTGAAAATCAATATCTAACTTTTGAAAATTAATATCTAATTCAAATAAAGCCGACAGTGAGGGTTTTTACTCTCCTAAACAAAATTGTTCTAAACTCTGTTGTTTGTTTGAGCAAATATCTCTGTTTTATGGTTTAGTTGATTATATATCAAATCGAACCAAAAAGTTGCCTACATTTTAAAAATATATACTTTTACGTATAACAAACGTTTTTGGTTGAGAACTACACTCAGCTCCAGTCATAATATTTATATTTTATATGATTGATAGGAATAAGCGTTGAAAATATACGAATTGTATTAACTATTTATGTGAATAACGTGTTTAGTCTATAGAGCCGACTAATTAAAGTGATATACAGTGAAGTATATATTTGAAGTAAAAACGCATCCAACTCTTCGATTTGATAGTATTTTCAATTATATTGAATAATTTAAAGTTGCCATTAAGATCGATATTTCTCAGAAATATGTTAGTCAACTGCCATACCTTTTCATCGATAAATGTGAAAACAAATATTAAAGTATTTTATGATATAAAAAATAGGTTAACTTATTTATGATAAGTTATATCATAAAAGAGAGATATTAGTTGATAGAGAAGATTGAATAGGGAACAAAAACAAGGTTTAGGAGAATTTACTTTAAGACAGTTGTCTTTAAGACAGTTGTCATTTAGACAATTTTCCATAGAAGAGCCGTAGAAAAGACTTGACTCGAACTATCTATTGATCTTGAAAATAGATTAGCCAAAAGGCAAGAATATGTGTTGGCTGCAATTGTTTTATCACTTGTTTTATTCTATCATTACTAACATTTGATCGAATTTAGCTCTAAGATGATATAGAGCGAAGCAAAAGCTATCTTAATAAGAATAGTGTAGCATTATTTTTCATTCAACTTTAGATACAATTCTTATTCAAGCTGTTAGATTGATATTTCTTAGAAACTTTTCAATGCAATTCAGGATAATCAGTTTTAAGATGGATAATTTATATTCTACTCAAAACGCTTGTTTCAAATCTAGATAAAATGCAAAATATCAAATTGACAATAATTAAAAGTTTGGTCACTTTCCAGAAGGATCACATTTAAAGTTCTGGTCAAAAGCTTTTCAGTCTCTCTTTTATATTGAAATTATTCACATTTAAATTAGAAAAGGAAAAAGTGTTTTTAATGCTGTTGGGTCATGATTTGAGCACAAATTCATTCATACGTAAACCATCTTTTATTGATAAATGCTTTGAATAAAACATGATTACAAGACAATCAACTCATTATCGACAATAAAAATACAGTGAAAACGCATCGAAACAGTTGCATATATTATGTAAACTGACTCGTAAAGAAAGGCGTATTTGAGTCAATTGTGAATGCTATTCAACTGATCCTTAGTGCTGGTGACAATGCGTATCGACATTTTATTCTAGAATAATCTGGCAATAGTGAAAGAGTATTTTGAATTTAAGATTTAAATGCAAATTTGCCTAACTGTTTCTAAATTTGCTCTTGCTCAAATTTGTTCTTGCTCAGATTTGCTCTCAAACATTAATTAATATGTATATATAGGCACTTAGATTGATGAATTTTGGATTAAATTCATACGAAGATATATTCTTAAGAGAAACGATCTTTAAGAAAGACTTAGCCATATTGACTCAGCTATATCTCATAGTAACTATACTAACCTATACTGTTTTGAAATATTAGTCCCTATGAGATTTCTCTGGAAAAGTGTGACTCAATCGGGGAGATCGCGCACGAAAGGAATGCTTTTAAAATGAAACCAAGTTCAAAATATGGTTAAAGCTATACAAAATATCAGATAATTAATCACTTTTGCAAATGAACTCTGAATTGTGCAAAAATTAAGAATCAAATTTTTCGGTTACTTTTGATACAAAATCTCAAACGAGTTTAAATGTATAACCTCCTTGTCAAGTAGGACTCGTAGAACTATCGACCTAGGTTCGAAACTCTGTGTGGACTTTTTATTTTTTCTTTTAATTTCTCAAATCTAATATATTTGAAAATTTTATAACTTTTTAAACCAATAGAATATGTAGATTAAGTAATAAATTATGGGATTTAATTGGATTAAATTAATTATTAGTAAATTCGTATCAAGCAATATTCTATGATAAACAAATTTTTTTAATAAGTACATTTTTACAAAAAACAGGAATATTGCTTGAAATGAATTTAATTAATTTAAATCTAATTAACTTTGTCATTTATTACTTAATTTACATATTTCACTAGTTAAAAAAGTTTTAAAAGTCTCAAATATATTAGACATGGAAAATTAAAAGAAAAATTAAAAAGTCCATATGAAGAGTCGAGCTTCAATCGATAGTCCTACGAGTCCTACGTCTAAACACTCAATCAAGGAGGTTATACGTTCAAATTCTTGTGAAATTTTGTATCGAAGGTAACTGATACATTTTACTCTTAATTATTGCAGAATTTAAAAACCATTTGCAGTAAAGATTAATTATCTGATATTTCGTATGACTTTAACTATATTTTGAACTTGGTCTCATTTTAAAAGCATTCCTTTCGTGCGCGGTCTTCTCGGTTTAGAGTGACCATACGTTCCGAAACGGATAGATCAGTCCTGGAATCGAGCGGTTTTCAAAAATGGAGTGCTTAGTTTCACTTTGAATTTTTGTTCGCACCGGAATAAATCTAGCAGTGAGATACGGTCGCCCTTACGATCTTTCCTGCTCTCTGGCAGTTGTAATGCAAATAATCCTAGCTTTTTATGTACATTTCAAATAAAAAATTATTGCTTATCTACAATTCACATTTTCTACAAAAAAAACTTACTGATTAGTCTACAAAGCATAAAAAGTTTGAATTACTAGAGGATCTTGAAATTTTTCAAATTTTAAATATGAAAAGTAAAATTTGAATTTCTGGCCTGTCAAACTTGAATACTTAGAGTAGAATTTTTGAGAGAGAGGTTTGTGATTTCTAAAAAATAGTCAATTGATAAATATGTTTAGCTTAATTAAATTGTTTGAATGCAAATCGATGTAAACGTTGTTCTCTTGAATGCATAGCTAATTCAATTAAGAGTGAAATGTTAGCCAATCTTACGAAAGAATTTCTCATTTAATTACAAAGGATAAATAGAAAACAATTTTTATTTGTTTCCACTTAAGAGGATTAATTAGTTGAAGCAAAATGCTAAGATAATCTATGAAATGTCTGAGTCTAATCTAAGTTATTTGAGTCATTTTTACATTAGTCATGTCTTTTCAGTGATATTTATTGAAACAAAGAAAAACGAGATTGAATAACAGTTCTAATAAATAAGCATGCAAATTCGTAATCCTTAAGAAATCAATCCTTAAGTCAAGATCACTTCATATGATAAATTAGTTCAGATCTCTCCCTAAGCATATCTGATGGAAAAGATTCGTCGAAGACCTCTTTGAAGATTCGACATGAATATTGAGTTTGAATCTGAAAAATTAGCTCAAAAAGGTAATAGAATTATTTTTGACCAGCCAATAGAGAGAGTATTATTGAGAAAATCAAATGATAGATAATTTGTTTGGAGAAGATTTAATTATTTAGGAGTATTAATGCAGTGAAAATCTAATAACTGTACTCTACGATCAACTTTTGCTAATACTAGTACTTGTCTGAAATGAAGTTTTTGCCGATATTTTCTAAAATCAAATTAATTGAGAAAAGTTTTAATTTGAACAACTGACACACAATTTGATAAATTCTAACTGAAACGGTTAAGTGAACTAAAATAATAGAATCTCGCATAACTTCTCCCGAACTGGTTGATTGATTTTCCGCATAACTAATTTAATTGAGCCGAAAATCTCTATTTTGATATAAATAATAGGAATAGCATATGAAGACTGAAAAGATAACAGTGTTGTCGACTAGAATTCCTATACTATAATCAATTGAACATTTCTGAATAATCTAATCTATTATATAAGCACTTCTCAAAAGTTAATTTTATTTCTCAGATAAGTTTGACCAATTTTGATAATTTAATCTTTCAACTGATTTTAGTAAAAATATTTGCCATTTACTAGATGAAATTCTTATTTTCTTAAGTGATTTGCGTATTTGATGATTTCTCAAGTGGCAATCAAATTGAGATCACTTCGATTGAAAGTAGACAATATGTTAGATATGTTAGAAATGTTGAAAATCATTAGAATTGACTATCGTTAATGATCCTTTAAATATCTAAAAATATGATTTCAGTTTTGAGGTAAGCACTTGAAATATTTCAAAATTCAAGTATTCTTAGATGAACTGTAGGTATTTCTTAACTTTATTCAACTTTGAAGATATGTAGAAATTTATACAGTAGTACCTCGATATAGTGAATCTCTGGAGACCCACAATTCACATTGACAATAACAAAGTTTCACTATAAGGAGGTAGTTATCAGTTGAATGGTATGTGTTGAGACCGGATAAGTACCTTCGCTATATTGAGGTATTGTTGTAATTGGGTATTTTCAAGTGCCATCAGTGGCTCTTTCCATTTTGGAAATATTCATCAAATCTTCAGTTTGAACTTTACACTAAATCGTCATCATCTGTTCAAAGATGATCTTCAGATATTGATCTAAGAGATGAATGAAAAAGAAAAATAAAATGGAATTGATTTGAATTGAACATCTCTATAGCTACTTATCGTTGAGTTCTCAAGTTGGTTGACTTGTTGAAGATATGGTTGAAGTTATTTGAAGCACGAAAATACAATTGTGACCACATTTTTATCATAATTGAATTGTATTGAATTGTATTGATTTGATTGAAAGCATTAGTTGATAGAGAAAATACATTAAAATTATAAGAAAAAGCAAATGAAAGCCAAAAGAAAGGAATCGATTTTTAATTTCTTTAATGCCTCGCGAGAAGAAATTGAAAAATTCAACTTTTCAGATATACTTATGCAATAATTGAGCTAAACTAAATTTGAGCAAACTAAATTTTGGAAAAAGCTCTTTAAAGCCTAAGTTCCGGTTGAGTGAGAATCGACTTACATTATATTAAAACTCTATTAATATCTTATATGGTTATAAACGTTTTTTCACTCAATCTCCACCAAAATATTCATATTCAAAATTGAATTTCTCAAAATTTATAGAAACAAATCAGCTTCTAGTCTCATATTGAGTTTGAACTTTAGCATTAAGACTATTCGTTAGTGTTTGATGTATCAAAAGAATGGAAAGCTTCAGAACTGATTTGATGCTTGATTGAATTTCTGGGGCCATATTCTCGAACAATTGCAAATTGCTAAACATAAGGCGATTGCGAATAGCTGATTGCGAATCATCCATAAGTATTGTACACTTTTGCACAGTATTGCTAGTTTTGCGAAATTTCTAGAATCGATTTGATTGAACAGAATCTGTTTAGTACTCATTTATTGTTTTATATGTTTAATAAATTGGATATTTCTATGAGAGCCATAAGACTTTACCATTGAGTTGAAATTATGAGAAAATTACCATTCTCCATAAGAGTAACATATGTTGATTCTATAGCTTGATTTATAAGATTCTAATAATTTGTCGTAAATTTATAGATTACTATTACTTTTAATTAGAAACAGAGAGTTGCAGATAAAGTAATTTTTCCTGTAGAACACGTATGATTAGTCCACTATGTATTAAATTAAATGAATTGTTATAGTTCAAAAATGATCAACACAAACAGGAGATTGTCAACTAATAGGTGACTAAGTTTTAAGATTTACTAAAATCAAAACTTTCACGATCTATACGTATATATATGTATAGAAAAGTTGCAATTTCTAATTAAAGTAGTAGTAATTAGATTTTAGTATTCCCAGAGTTGATGACAGAAAATTGCAAACTAATTATTCGGATGTGATGAAAATAGTTTAAATTGATTAGTTTCTATTGGTTAAAAGTTAGAAATAAACAGAATAATGTGATTAGTCCATTTTATTAGGCAATTTTTCAAGGTCTCACATTTAGTATATTCTTGTTTATAAGGTATGAAATCGATGACTTCAGGCTTTTTTCACTTCAATCGTTCACAGAAGAACAATTATCTTTTCAACTCATTTCTTCATCAAAGTGGAGCCCATAAGAAACTTATTGGCAAACAAATTGAATTGCTTAGAATGAGGGTAATAAAGGAATAGACTATGAATTTGCTACTTAACAGGAGTGTGTGATTTGCTTTTGAAACTAGTTTCAACTGTAGACAAGTTCTAAATTAATACTAGCAAACATTAGTTAATAATTCAGTTTCATGTCAGATTATCACGTCTGCACCAACTTTGATTGCAAAACATGTATCGATGGTTGACATAACTGTTAAGTGGAATCATCTCAGACAAACTTATGTGCTATTTATTTGAATAAATAATCATTTCTCGAGAATTATACTTCAATTGTTAATATTTAATCAATTTATTCTAACCTTTATGACCTGATTACAAGATTTTTATGTTATGGGCTGCTATCGCATAATAATCGTTTTTGAAAACCTTTTCCAAATACACAAAGTTTGACTCAAAATTGAATATATCGCTAATTTTTCAGTTTGCACAAATAATCAGACTTTAGAAGTAACTGAAGTAGTCTGGAGTGCAACTGCAACCTGCTTTCAGCTTAACGTGAATTTAGTTTATTAACACTAATTTCAATTTAGTTGCGGTTGACCTGAATATTAAGCATTTATGCAAATACCTGATATTGTATTGAATTATTGTTAAATTCCCTGTAAAGCAAAAAACATTAATAATAACAGTAGAAAGACATTATTCTTAAGATCTATTAATCAATTTGATTGAATATTCGCTTTGACGACTTGTGATTCTTCCAAGAATTAGCTTCGATCAATAAGAAATACAAAGAAAAGGTATTCAATCTCATAGTAATTAATGCAGTTCATGGATTGCATCAAATTAATAGTTCCTTCTCATGTCTTCGTCAAATTGATCAAATGTCAAACGAATAACTATTGAATTACGAAAAGTTCAAAACAAACTCTATTGAGAAATCATGTCTTTTGTAGATATATTATAAAAGATAAGTCTTAAATGATTAATTATTAGCTAGATTCTAAATGGAATAGTATTTTATTTAACACAAATACTTATTATTAGTTAGTCATTAATAAGAAACAAATTATGAGCAATTTTTTAGATTAAAGAGAATACATAGCAGCGGAACCAGTTGGAGCCTTGACACCCCTAACTCGAATCTGTCGCTAGCTTTATGGTAAAATCTATATATTTTTCAATATAGAGTTTCTCAACTTGTTATCATTACTAAGAAATAAGTAAAATATAGAATAATTCAAATTTAAAACTATAACATAATAGCTTTAATAGGAGAGGTATTTACACGATCGAATTGAATAAGATGGGTGTCGATATTTCTCCCTCGATATTTCTGGCTTCGTCTCTGAGAATATAACTCTGTTCAAACCTTCAGTTCATTTTCGCTAGCTATAAAAAAGAAATGTCTAAAAAATTTGAAGAACTGTTGTCTAGATCTCAAGAGAATGTCATGCCTTCAATCTTGCGCTGAAGCCCATTATCTTGTCATTCAAAGAATTTATTCAGATATTTATTTCCAAATAAAGAATTTATTCAAAGAAAAGGAGGCAAACAATGCAAAAGGAAGGATTGAGATTTGTTTAAGACTAAATTTTGGTATTTCTATTTAAATTGTAAAAATTTAAATTATAAAAAGTTACTTTGATCCTCTAATTCATTTGAAATTTATGATCAAGAATTTAATTTGCATCAAGAATTTAATTTGCATCAAAAGCCTAATAGTAGAATATTATATGGTTTAAAGATTAAATATAACTACTTGTCAAAGGCATAAAGGTTTGCATTAGATTTTCTGTAATGGAGAGCATTATAATATTTACAAAGTTCTTATCCTAATGTTCCTTAAAATTTATGATCCCAAATCGAGCAAACATACACTCAATCGATTTTGTTCACTTATTTGCATTCTATGCGTTAATGCATTTCACCCAATTCTAAATAATTCAATTGAGAGTTCCATTATTTTCAAATTTACTTCATATCAAATTCTGGAGGAATACTGCAGATTCTAAACATCTAAGCTTTTTCTATATCATTGGCCTTTCGGCTACAACAACAATAAAAGTTTCTTTAGTGGAAAAAATATTTTTCAAAAGCATCCAACTCTCAGCTCTCAATATAAACAATTCTAAAACTCTTAACACAAACTCTAAAATTAGTAATACTTATTAACTCATCTTTTGAGAAAAACTAACTCTTCGTTAGCTAATTAATGAGTGAAAACATGTAAATAAAAGAAATTTTCTATTTTTCATAGTTTTATGAATATATGATTTTCAGAATATATGAATTTATGAATATCTAAGCTGACTGATTTAGTGAAAAAACGTTTGAATTCATATCTTATTTGATTAACAAAAATTGATCATTTCACTCACTTTACAGCTAGTCTTAAGCTTCAATTATTTGCAACAATTTTATTTGCTTTTCCAGCCTCTCCACACAAGTCTTGTCTTCACTGACAAATTTTTGGAAAGCCTTTACTAAAGTATATCAAATTTTTCCATTTCTTTTGTTTGCAATTCTTAAATCTAAACAAAATTATAGAAAAAAGATCGAAACATGTCTTAACTTTAAATGTGATCGCGTTTTATTTAAACTAAAAATGTTTTATTCCTGTTGTTTTTAGAGTGCATTCTGCGAAATACGAAAATGAAATTGTGATTCAAAACACAGGACAAGATTTGAAAAGCAACTAAAATACTAAATTTGGGTTGTGATCGGAAAAAAAATCTCTAAAATCATCTCAAATCTAATCTGATTAGGCTTTAATTAGATTTTCATCAAAATGATGACTCCTTTTTCTAGCCTTCCCTCAAATTGTTTGAGAAATTATTCTGTTTCACCTAACATCTCCTCAAATTATTCTGCATTTCATTGGCTTAATATGCAAATTATTGTCAGATTCACTTGTTTTCTATTCATTTCGTTGGCGTCTTTTTCGTTCATTTACACGCATAAGGTGACCGAATCGGGAGATATTTTACTAGGAGGGCTTTTTCCAATTCATCAAAAAGGTATTTATTAAAAACTTATATACTATTTGTATTTATGCAGTAATGCAGATTCAATTATGCGCGATAAGCACATTAAAAAGTTATCAAAATTGTAAGCTGTAATAGAAAAAGATTTCAATGCTTTATTGTATATGTAAAAAATTAACCTTATACATTTGGATGTTAATAATAAACTCTAGATTTGTTTTTAAGCTACCATATAATTTCTATGAAAATTTACAACATGCTTTATCGACAAAAGAATTTCACGTTACTTCGCTTCTCATCTTGAGTTATATAATTTTGTTTTATTTGATATACTTAATTTGAAAATCAATTTTTATAATTGATGGCTAAAACTAAATCACGCATAGATTAGACCAAATGGTATTTCTGTTATTTCTGATGATTTGATCAAAAGTAACTAAATTAGCATTTGTTAGAATTGGTCTCACATTCAGATATATTTAAACGATGGACCCTAATGAGGATTTATTAGACATAGATGTTTTTTGTTTGATAAGACCAGATCTGATAATAAAATGCAAAGATGGTTTTGATATGTAATGCAACGAAAAAAGTATTGTTGAATACAGAAACGTAAGCTATAATGAGTGCAGAACGATAAGCAATAATGAATAGAGAATGATAAGCAAAAGCGAATAGGGAATCAATTACGTTTAGATAAGTGATGTGGACAAATATTAGAAATAAATTTGTAATAATAGGAAACAACATAACGCGTTGTGGTCCGATTAACAAAGATCGTGGTATACAGCGATTGGAAGCAATGCTGTTTGCAATCGACAAAATAAATGCCGACCCTAACTTATTGGGCAAAATAAAGTTAGGGGTAATTATTCTGGACACGTGTTCTAGTGATTCATATGCGCTCAATCAATCACTTGAATTCATTCGTGCGTCCATTAACACAGTCGAGTCATCAGCATTCGAGTGTCGCGATGGATCAACACCAAGACCTAAGTATGGATCAAAACATATAAGTGGAGTTGTCGGAGGCTCTTATAGTGAGGTATTTCATCTTCTTTTCATCGATCCTTTTATTTATTCTAATCTATTGAATACTTGAAAATGTGTTCACTAATGCTGATCGTATTTTCTGGTTTTATAAATTTACAGAATTTACAGAATTCATAGAATTTTTTGTAAACGTTCAAATGTTCAGAGTAAACAAGAAAATATACTTTCAATGTTAGTTTAGTTTTCAATTAGATTTTCTTTTTCTTAGTTTCAGTTTCTATTATATGATATTTAATATCTAAAAATAGGTTCCGTTCATTCATTCATTACTTATTTAGTTATTGCGAGTCAAAAGATAACATGTATTGTCAATCACACTTTAGAACAATATAACATTGGACAAATTTAGAACCTCAGACGTAATGCTTTTGAGCTGACATCAGAAAAGTGTCTTCATCGTTGAGCTCGTCAAACAATAATTGGTTAGAGTTGAAGTTTAAGATAAACTCTTGTTGAGTTTAAGTGATCAGATTTGCGAAGCAATCTTTGAGAAGTTGAGATATAACAAAAAAATAATAAATTTCATATATAGTATAATATATTAAATGAATATAAGGATTAAAATGAAGACTATCTCTAATTATAACTTTGAAAGCATTGAGTGATTAACTTAATATGAATTTGCGGAGAAAGATAATCTCATTATTACTCGATACTGTTTTAATACGAATCATATTTCAGACATTTGGTAACCTTTTTATATAATGAGATATTAGAGTAACTTTGCTCTATACTAAATTAGTTTATTTTAAAACTAGACTCTCATAATGGAATTGATTATTTTTAGGTGTCATTGCAAGTCGCTAACTTACTTCGTCTTTTCAAAATACCTCAGGTATCTAATTTTTACTTTTCTATCATACCTCTCTTCCTTTATTCTAACCTAACTCTACTTCTTGTTGCTTAAATGGTCTCAGATTTTTATCTCTAAAACCTTAATTTAATGGATAATTGATTGCATATTAAGCGTACTTTGACAGATTTTGATTGATTGAGTTCTCATACAAATTAAATTAGTTTTTCATTTGCATCAAATGCAATATTAAATAGTGTGTGAATTTAAGAATAATTCCAGAATTTCGAAAATAAGAACGGTGAAGAATAAAATGAAAGATAAGAAATAAAGATCTCTTGCGTGGGTTTTTATCAATTGGTACTTTGTGTGAGCAACAATATCGTGTTTGTTTGAGGTCCGAACTATTCAACACTACTTTCTTGTGACAAATTCAGTTACAAAAGAAACAAATGCAAAAAGGATCTCATGTTAAGGGGATTTATTTCTTATTTAATCTCGTACTAATTTCAAGAGATAATGTACTAATGCCACTGTAAAGCCCACCATTTGTTGTCTAAACTTGAAAACTGTTTCATTGTTGGAAATGCTAATGAAACAAATCTAAATGACATCGAATTATCTTTAATAATATTAGTGCTCCTTTTTTATTACACCCAATACTAAATAGTTGGAATAGATTGAAAATTAACTCAAGAAAAGCTATTTATATTCAAAATGGTTCAATGCTTCAAATATCAATCTTTTTCAATCAAGATCTTGTTTAGAAAGCTTTTTCTTTGATTGATTAACAAAAAAGATTCATTTTTTATGTAGCAAAGCGATATTTAGATTAAGACCAAGTCTAACAGGTTTTCAAAATCAAACAGAGCCCAAACAGAGTCCAAACAGAACCCAAACTAGCGGTCAACCAAACATATGGAAACTACTTGCACCTTCAATCATATTAAGACTTGTATTCAGAACTAATCGTGTAATACATTGGAATGCACCAGGAACATAGATAAAAGTGAATTTTTGCAGGATTACTATTTTCAAAGTAATTTCTTTCAACGTTCTTAGAGCTGAAGCTATGATACAAGTGAACAGATTTCGAGTGCAATCAACAACTGTTTTAGCTGAAAAGGTTAAATATTCTTTTCTTATACATAAATTTTGGCGCGATTCAATTCAATGACAGAATAAGGGCTAATCTGAAAGCAGTCAACGTCAGAAACAAATATATTAAATCTTTATCTTCTGTATTGTTCGCATTTCTAACTCCAAAGCAACGAATATTCAGAAACTTATTCAAAAAATTCTTTGAATTCCTTTTAGTTATACCTTGTTTGACAAGATTTTTGGTTGAATTCCTTGAATCCTTAGTATTGTTGGAAATTAGGCTCATATCAAATTAAAGATAGCCATCAATAGCAGAACTTTGAGAAATGCTGTTATTGAAGGTGTTTTACAATTGTTTGCAGTATTAAACATCTCTTTCCAACGGATGGTTAGTTTTATGCAAACAAATACTAAGTTTTAATTTTAAATTCAAATTTCTAGAAATTGCTCTGACAGACAACTAGACTAAGAAATAGGCGAAGAAGAACCTAAACCAAAAGAAAATACTAGAATTGTAATGAAATTTGCGCTGAGACCTGATGTGTGAGAGAGTTGAGATATGATTGAATGCTATCCCATTTGATTTCGATTGCTATCCATTTGTGCTAATGCGCATAACCTTCTAATATTCAATATAACTGTTGTTTTACTGTTATCTTCAATATTAATAATAAGATCCAAAATCGATTAACTCCATTGAACTAATTGTTTGGGTGGTCAATTGTATACAGTTTTAAAGTACAATTTAATATTTATACAATTGACTAGATGTTGTTGTTGCACTCAAATGTTCTAATTATTCAAAATAAAATCCGATAATTATTCAGAAGAAAATCCGATAGAATAGAAGTTTTAGGCTCAAACCTAAATTGGTTTTGCTATCGATTTTCTTAAACTATGGAAATGTTGACAACTGGAGATATAGAACAAAGTTGAAGATTGATGTGAAAAGCATTGATTAGTTTAGTTAAAGTCTAACTTATAGATGGGTAGAAATTAAAACTAACCAAACAATTTCTATAATTGCTTCAGACTGAGAACCTATCAGAAAAACAGTATGTATCAAATAAATCTGATCTCCAACAATAGTATCTACTCTTACAACTGCCCAAATATTTATTAAATCTTTCATCTCCAGATTCTATCCCATGTTCAGCAATTGTCTTCACATCAATATTACTATAGGTCAGGTGAACGATTGAAGATTCATCATGTGCTATGTTCTCAAAATACAATTCAAATTAAGTAATTAAGTATTTTGGAGAATTAGATGAGATGTTAGTGGAAGAAGTAGTTAGCAAGATGATCTTTAAAAGTTAACAAGATGATCTTAGAAAGACAAATAAGTTGAAATAAGTAATCGATTGTCAGCTATAATTTAAGAGAAGACTAATATAGCATTAGTTGAATGTTTGGATGGAATGATCGCAAATATGTTTGAGTTACTGGTATTGTAAATGATTAGTTGTGCGCAACTGATATATTAAAAGCCGTGATTTAGGTCTCGATTTGTATTCTTATATCACTCTACGACACAATTAAATTGAATGATTTCATTAATCACTCGTTTCTTTTACTGCTGGTCTATTAATAAAATTTTGCGAATTTCTATAAGAGTGAAGGAATGCATACTTTTATCAGTGGCGCAAATCGATTCCATCCAAACTCATAACTCATCATCAAACCAATTCAGTATTGAACAATCAAATGAGAAAATCACTTCATATCCAATATTCTAAACCAAAACAAAGAGATCTGAACAATTTGTATAATTTAATCAATGGTAATTAGTATTAAAATCAGGGCTACGCCACTGCCAATAATACCTAAACTGGTAGAGGAATTAGATTAATAGCGGAATAAGGCGTTGGAGTAGACTGAAGAGGATTTAATTACATTAAGTGTGTGTTAGAGAAGTAAAAGCTGAGACGTTTAAACCGAAGCCGAGGCGTTTGAAGCTTAGTTTGAACTGAAGCTGAGATATTTCAAGCCTAGTTTGAACTGAAGCTGAAATATTTCAAGTCTAGTTATAATAAATAAATTCAATGCAATTAATTCTATAGGTTAGTTACGCATCAACTGGTACTTCACTCAGCGATAAGACTCGATATGATTTTTTCGCGAGAACCGTTCCGCCCGACACATACCAGGCGTTGGCACTGGTAGATCTCGTGCAATCATTTAATTGGTCCTATGTTAGTTTAGTTACTTCTGAGGGTCAATACGGAGATTCAGGAATGAATGCGTTCGCACGCGAGGCAAAAAAGCGTAACATTTGTATAGCTATGAACGAAAAAGTACCTCAAAATGCCGATAGTAATTACTTTCACTCTATACTGTTCAACCTCAAGTCCAAACCCAACGCCAGAGGAGTTGTGCTCTTTCTTAGGGCTGAAGATAATCGTGGACTTCTTGAGGCCGCCAAAGCAGCAAATCAGACAAATTATTTCACTTTTATAGCATCTGATGGTTGGGGAAAACAAGAAAAGCTGGTGGAAGGGGTTGAAGAAGAAGCTGAAGGCGCCATCACAGTTGAGCTCCAGTCTAAAGAAATCGATGAATTTGATTACTATATCGGAAATTTGAGTGCATATCATACTAGGAATCCATGGTTTCAAGAGTACTGGATGGACACGTTTTCCTGCAGACTGCCTCTATATGTTCAAAAGGATGACAACAATACTCTACCCATTTGTTCGCCTAATTTAAGGATTGATAAGTCTATGGGCTATAGACAAGAATCTAAAGTCCAGTTTGTTGTCGATGCTGTCTATGCCTTCGCACACGCTTTACATAACGCATGGCTTGATTTGTGTTCTGGGACTGAAAACTATTGCCCAGCGCTCAAAGAACTGGATGGCGAGAGTTTTTACAAGAATTATCTATTGAACGTCTCATTTACAGGTAACTGAAATAATGATTTGATTTTAGGAATAGGAAAGAATGATTAAATGTATTGTTTGAAAGGTATTTAGATGCATAGATGCATTAGAGATAAGCTAAAAAAGACATTATAGTCTAGAAAATACATAATGCATAGGATTATAAACATATTAAATTATGATACCCAACACTGAAATCTACTTTTGATATGTCTATAAATATTGAAAAAACGAATTTTTGATAAGAGATAAAAAGAAATAAATATCGTATTATTTGCACAATAAGTAAACAGACTGAAAATAGCTGCAAGTCGTCAGAGAAACAGAGAAACCATACTCATTGTTGTGTTACTCTTTCATACTAGCTTTGTGTATATACTATGCAACAAAAATTCACAATTTGCACTTCAATTAGGATTCAGTAGTAGTAGACTAGATCAACAGTAATACTTAGCATGTCTTTACTGGTCTCTCTTCAATTCTCTCTCTCTCTCTCTCTCTCTCCTCATTTGCCTTTGCTCTTTAGCCTTGTCTCTCACTCACTCACTCTCTCACTCCTTATTCTGTTTATAGCTTTGTTAACCTATTCGTTCGTTAGTTGTGCAAACATGAATTGATTGTTAGAGTAAATATCCAAAACTTGATCGCAGAGCAACTCTCAATTCTATCAGTTTTGCGCTGTCTTTCTATCTCTCATAGTTTATATAACGCTTTCTATTTGCGTTCATGTCATTGTGTTTTAGTTTGATGTCTTGCACGGAAAGTTGATCCGTGTCTCTGTCTCTGTCATACTACGCGTTTACTCCGCTGTTAGACTTTGACTAACGAATCGAATACTAACTTATGAACAACTCTGTGAACAACTCTATGAACTGCTTTATGAACTACTCTATGAACTACTTTATGATCTACTTTATGATCTACTTCTTGTTTGATAACTAAGTCTGTTCTACTTTGTTGCTGAGCAGAATTTGCAATATAATGATCGAATAATATTCTTTGAATAATCAAATTTGTCGCCAATCGAATGAAATGCTCTCCTAACTCAATATCTCTTTTAATGATATGACCTATGCTTCAAATATTTACCGCTTTATCAAAAGTGACCGAATCAGTCGGAATCACGACTTGAATCCAGAATCAGTCGAGTTGTTTGATAAGAATAAAACTCAACCATCAATAAAAGTCTAGTCATTTTTAGTGCTGGTAATATTCAAAAAGCTTTTAAGTTTGAGCTAGATTTTTGTCTTTTTTGATTGTTATGTTCAACTCTGAAAATAAATAGCTTAATGCAAAAAAAAGATATTTTATAACATATATTCATACCATTGATGTGATGTAAGGATCAATATCCAAACACTCGCTCGTAACATAGTATGGATTCTAATAAGCTAAAAATTCATAATTGACTTACAAAATATTAGTAACTTTTGGTAATTGACTTGCAAAACATTAGTAACTTTTCAATATAATAGAGATCATTTTCCCTGTTAGAAAATAACTATCACGTAAAATAAAAATAAGCTTAAGAGCCTCCAATATGAGGAATGATTACTGAAAATATTCTACTAAGAGACACTTGATGTGCTTGTGAGAAACGAATGTATTTTTGATTTTCAATTCAATAATGGTTTTTGCTGTGCAAAACCTTTTCGGTCAATTCTAAACTTATTGAACAGTAAGAAAAATCGAATGATCGATGAACTACACTATATTCAAAAATCAGACCTCTCTCTCTCTCTCAAGCAAACATTTTTAGCTCTGAAATGAAATTTGTTTGCTACACTCTCTCAAAAAGTATAGCAGATGTTTGAAAATGTAAGGTTAGGTAGAGCTCTATAAGTTTTTGACTGAACATCTCGTTAGTAAAACAAACGGTTGAAATATTTTCGTCTATTGATTGACAGAAAAATTTGAAGCGTGGTTAATAAAATTTGCAAAACTTTCTCATTTTGAATGCCAACAATTTTTGATTTGTAATCAAAAAGTTTAATTAAAAATTTCTAACGTAGAAACAATAAATGGCCTTTTATTGTATTCTGATTTTGAAAAATTTTCAATATTTATGCATAACTTCCCAAAAGCTATAGAAACAGTGAATTGATTTGAGCATTCAGTTATTAAAACTTTGATGTAAAGTCTGAATATTGTTTGAAGAAGGACTTTGGTTTAGAAATTAGAAATAAAAATCATAAATAATTTGTAGGAACATTATTTAGGTTAACATAAAAGGAAAATTCACTAATGAGCGTAAGATTCCTGTCAACTCGAATGCGTAAAATCCATTTGTTCAGACAGCAAATAGTGAACATATACTCAAATTTATATATTCTCTGACGCACTCCAGCTATCAAACTGGTCAACAACTACGTGAACATATTTGATAACGTTCAATCGATTTATTCAACTAAACTATTAGCTGAATATTGAATCAATTAAAATAAATGTTTAAAGCAATCAGTTATTGATAACTGAGGAATAATTAGTCGATTCTGCGGGTAATTATATATAGAGATAATTATTGTATGGGTAAAAATAGGTGAACAGCTGGAGAAAATGAAACAAAATTTGATGATGGTTCCCATAGTTGAGCGAAAAACTAGTTAAAAGTAGGTTTCAATAGTGAGATTGTTGATGGCCGTCGTTTTCTCTTCTCTCAGTTGTTATATTTGTTTCGATGTTTTTATTATGTCAACTCTGCATTCAATTATCTGGTCTAAGAGAGTATGATTGCATAAATAGACACATTTAGATAATCGTTGTTTGCGTCTAACTGCTTGGCGATAAGGCAGAGGTTCTCAGAAGCAGTTTAATGTTAGTCCTATTTGGAAAATTTCTTCTTTCTAATAACTATGTTTTCTTAGATACCAACAATTCTAATTTTTAATTCGACTAAAAATAACGATGAAACTGAAATTGTTGAAATTAAATGATAACTATAGTCAGTAAAGATATAAAACTGAAATGATTTAAATAAAATTTCAGTTTTATAGTAAGCAAGAAGTGGTTAGTTTATCAGTGAAAGAGGTTAGATTGATAAGAAGTGGAATAAGTAGAGAATACTAAAACTAGAAAATGAAAATAAAGAATATTTACGAAGAGAGACTAATAAGTTAGGAAGACTTGAAGTAAAGGACACTTGAAGTAAAGGACACTTGAAGTAAGGGACTATATTAATGAACCTATGCCTTAGCTACATTTAAGGACAGAGTGATAAATATAAAGAATAGTGAAACAAAATCACTAGTAGAAACCATTGCAAGAGAATAGCAAGTTAATAGAAGAGTATCTCTCATCTAATTTAATTAACCATATTATTATTGACTAACTTATCTTTACCTAAAATTTATTGTTTGACATTTAGTTTTGTTTAAGTTTCACTTTTAGATTTAGACAGTATTTGTGTTTAGAAAGTTTTCACAACTTGCCAAATACACAATAATATGTTGGAATTGTATTATATCTACAGTTGTAATAGGATTGAAATAGAAACACAATTTTAAGATACTTAACATCTTAGAAATTGATGAAAATAATAGCAAAGAACAATTTGTCAGTATTGTTATTGTATTTTGATAGTTAATTTATTTAGAGTTTGAGCACAACTTAATACATATATAGCTTGAAATGCATATACCAGCAGAAAGTTATTCAAAGTATTGTGAATGACAAGCGCTTAAGCGTATAATAAAACTTTTCTCTAGAATATCATATACTCTATGAAGAAAAATAGCGCTAATGTAGTGTTACAGCAAAATAGCGTCTATTTAAGTGTAAGTCTTAATGGAGTTGAGGTCGTTAGTAATGGTTTGAAGAAAGGGCGCAAAATAATGCGTTAATGTTAATGTAGTCCAAATTGCTTTATTATCTCTTTCCCCTAAAATATGAATGACCAGAATATACCAGAATATTAAACCTGATAAGAAATAGGAAGACTCTATTCCCCCCCTAAAGTAATTAACTTTCTAACTATCATTCATCTATAAATCAATTTGTTTTACTCTGTTTTAGTTCTAATTTGATACATGTTTTCGCTTACGTTCAAACATTCTTAAAATTGTTAAAATTTTTATTTATAACGAGCAACAACCCGAGGATATTAATTCGCTTATCAAAATCAAACTTTGTGTTAGAATATTGAAGAATTGAACATCTGAATTTGAACTGAATATTTGAAATTGTTGCGAACAATAAAACTAGGTTATTATAAACACAAGTAATATAATTCCGAAATTTCAATGGTGAGGATATGCAGAACTGTTCAATATTAAACATACAATTATATTTTCACAAGGGAAGTAATAGGTGACTAATTTATTATAACAGCTCATAATAGAAACTTTCACTAATACTAACTTTTCAATAATTTGGTCGTGACTTGTCTCAGTTAGAAAATCTTCATTCAATCCTATTTATAGAGAAGTATTGAACCTGAAAGAGCATCCGATAACTAACTTGGTCTCCTTTAGTTCTTCAAAATAGTTTTCTAGACATGTTTTCTTTATTTGAGACACGCTTTTAGTGGTTTTATAAGCAACTTATTTGACATTTTTATGATTGATGATAAAGTGAATGCATTCCGCTTTATTGCTTGCAGTCATAGAAAAGAAACAAGAATTGGATTCCATTGACACTCATTTTAGTGTATAAAATATTTAGATTAGATAATATATTATTGATATGTAAAAGATTTGAATAAGAAAATCGTTTTCATTACAGATTTAGCGGGAAGCGAAATGAAGTTTGACAGAAACGGTGACGGACTTGGAAGATATAACATATATAATTATCAACAATTACCCAACTCTAGTTTATATCAGTACGTGCTCGTCGGCCGCTGGACTGATTCGGGTCTCGAACTTAATAAAGAAGATCTAAAGTTCAATGAGGGATCTCTATCAGTGCCGACATCGATCTGTTCGAATCCGTGCCAAGTGGGCGAAATCAAGATTGTCCAACAGGGCGACCATTGCTGTTGGATTTGTTCGAAATGTGAGCCGTGGGAATATGTATACAACGAGTCTAGCTGTGTGGACTGTGGTGAAGGCCGTTGGCCTGATAAAGACAAAGCCAGTTGTTACGATCTGACTCTGCAGTACATGGAGTGGACGTCATTGTTTGCCATCATTCCGATTGTGATCGCATGTTTGGGGATTGCATTGACATTGTTTGTTATTTTCACGTTTATTAAATATAGTGACACTCCAATTGTTAAAGCGTCGGGAAGAGAGCTATCGTTTATTCTATTGGGTGGAATTATGTTTTGCTATTTAAACACTTTTATATTATTGACTAAACCGACAACTATTACTTGCGCTGTGCAAAGATTCGGGGTATGTATCAAAGAGTGACCTAACTTGACCTGATCTAACTTGACCTGATCTAACCTAACCTGATCCAACCTAACCTGGTCCAATCTAACCTAACTCTCCTAAAGTAAAGTGTTTTATTGACAGGTGCCTTAAAGTGAACTGAACTAAATTCTGTTTACGTTGCCCTATTCAACTTTTGTCTTATGCCTCTGTTTTATGATATAATAGTTGATGAATAAGTTAAATTTTGTTTGATCTTTAAATCAAGTCAAATCAATCCAATTTACTGTTATGGTTAAGAATTTGTTTTAGTCTAATATTTATTCAAATATCTTTTCATTAGTTGTTCTCATTTATTCAACCGAAATTGTTTTCTGTGATTGGAGAAGATTCAACTTGAGCTCTATTGTCAGTTAAATTGAAAAAAAGAAATATTTGTTGAGGCAAAAAGTTTAATAGGAAAAGAAAAACAGAGTTCATTAAAGTTACTTAGGATATTTTTCTTTAGGAGTATTGTCTTTTTACTTATCTTTTTTTTATTATTCTCCACGCTTCCTAATTATTGCAGAGTTTAGTGCGTCTAAATTATTACTTCAATCAAAAAGTAGTTCTATCAAATAATATTACTCTGAACATCTTTTTCAATCTATCCACACCAAACTGGTCTCATCAATCTTCTGACCTCCTAGTTTTACTCTTTCAATTGGGAGCTTTACTGTCGAGCTGTCGCTTACATTCTTGTGTCGAGCGTTGACATTAGCCCTCACCTAACCTGACTCTTTATAGGGTGTATTATAAGTGACACTACATAGTAATAGAATTTAGACCGTTGAAAGCCCTTGGCTCACTCAATGGAGCATACATTCAGTATATTTGAATTACATTTGCAATCAATTTACTGAATTTACATATAAAATGAAGCTCTCGTGCGATAATAAAAATATTATTACAACGTAATGGGACTTACGAGGCACGCTATACAATGTAAAATTAACGAAAGCTTTGACATTATGTATAAATGAAAACATGAATTGTTTGCGTTATTTATGTGCAATAAATGAATTGTTGAGAGCCATCAATTCATGTGTCAGCTTGCGATTCACAATTAAAAAGTAACTTTACTAAAGTTAAGAATATTGTGATTGTGAACGATCAAATTGATCAAAGATACAAAGAAAATCTAGAGGATGTCTGAAAGCGATAGCTTAACAAAAGCTCAATTTGATTGTTAAGTTTTCAATGGGAACACGCGTTCCTAAATAAATTGAAATTTACACTTAAGAAACCTCGTTGAAAACTCGATGTTTAATCCCACTATTTGTTGACTTAAGTTGCGATTCTTGCTTATATTTGAATTTTATTTAAATTTATCTTATCTTGTAGCACTGGTTTAAGATTTAAGCCGTGTTTTCAAGTTTATGTTATAATTAAATACTGCTCAAATTCAACTTTGACTCAAACGTAATTCATGAAAGCTAAAAGGATTGAAAACCTATATTTTGAACAAGTGGTTAGTTTATCAGATTGATTGATATTATCTGGAGATATACAGTGTATAGAATTGATTACGGCTTTTAGGCATAATTAAGTTCAATAATTAGAAGATTAACTTGAGCTTTGGAAATATTGATTGAATTGTATGGGTAAAGCATTTAATAGAGTTTAATCTGCAATTTATTTTAGTTTTTGACCATTAAGAACCTATCAGTTAATGAGATGTAAATAGGACTAATTATTATATACTAATGAAATTTTCTTATACCATTAATTTCCAATTGAACCCTAACTAATTCTTGTCACTAGACAAGAATTTTGATGAGATTCCTATTTAACTGTTAGTCAAAAAGAAGGTTAAATAATTTGTAGTTCATTAGAAGCAAATATAGCCTATAGGAAGATAAAACACTATATGCTAGTTCTCATTTCGAAGTGTCTTGTTTCATATTTCATGTTTTAATGACAGGAACCGCAAATAATATATCGTATACCTCATTTCGCATGCAATAATAGTATTATCTTTGACAGATTTTCACAAAACTTTTCTTATTTTTCATTATTTAACGTATCGAACGACTAAACGACTATTAATAGGTTTCTATCCATAAAATAATGACTGGAGTTAAGTCGTTAAAAACTTATATGACAGAAGTTTATCATTGTTTAATTAAGAGATTTATTTTGGAGGCAACTTACAGTCAAACAATACTTCACTCTCTGTAAAATCGATAGAAAATTTGAAAAATGACTCCTAAGTTGCCAGAAGAAAAGTTATTCACTAATTAACGTTATTAATGGGCAAAATAATTATAAACTATGTAGTAATGAATGTTGAAAAGTTGGCTTTAGACAAAAAATAAGAGAATATTCTATACAAACAAAAGAGTAGTGTATGGTATAAAATAAAAATATAAGAATATATGAAAAATAGCACTTTTATAGTTGATGTTTATTACGATAATATTAATGATTTATCTTCCAAAAATTGACTTATAGGTTGGTTTTGGTTTCTGTATAATATATGGTGCTTTGTTAACTAAAACAAATAGAATATCAAGAATATTTGACAGCGCGCGTAAATCTGCCAGAAGACCTAGTTTTATAAGTCCTAAATCTCAAGTTATTATCACTATGATTCTCGTCTCCATTCAAGTAAGTCTCATTTAATAATTCATTTCATTCAAACAAGTTAAATAAACCTATTTTTAGAGTTGAACTTTAAATCTCAAACTCAATCTCTTTATTCTGTACATAAGACTATTTTAGCAGTGGGTATCACAACAATATTGCATAAAAACATATAAGAATAAAGAAATCGTTAGTCAGGCATTCACTTAATCCTAATTTAATTTTGTGGCTCAGATTATTGGAAAAACATTTGATTGGATTTTAACACAACTTTCGCTTCTGGCAGTATTAACATTGACTACAATATAACATTGATTGTACTATGCAGTAGTCACTATACAGTAGTAATTGCTCCTATAAGGAATATTCTGCTTCAAGTCTATTTTCTATTTTTTATCTTAATCGAATCAGTTGTATCTTTACTTATTGGAATTATCTTCTTTTGTCTCGAAATAATATTTTTGCATTGAGCATTTTCTTCAAAAGAAGCCGATTCCGCCACCATTGAAGATAAGAATTTTTTGGGCAATTTAATGAAGATTAGAAGTGAATAGAGAATAAAATTATCAAAAAGAAACTTATTCTTTTCATAAAATTTTATATTTAAACTCTAATCTGATATACCTTTACATTTATTCAAAATTACATTTTAGAGCATTGAATAAGAATTAATTTTTAAAAGTTCTAGCAAAGGATTTATTGTGTGCGGCTTCCTTTTGAGTGTTGCAGTAAAAACATATTCTTTACTATTTTAAAAGCAAAATTTAATTTTCTTTCTTCACGAGTAATGTTAGAAAAATAAAATCAGTCAGTCGACTATCGATTGCTAGATTCTATGGTCGATTTTTATTATTGTTTCTCTAATTTAAGACAGAATATTCTTTTGGTATTGGAGAGTCGCTCGGTCTTATAATAATAGAGCTATGTATTAGAGGCTCAAAAACCAACCTAAAAACAAATGTTTTCTACGTTCAAGAGTAAATTTAAGTTAGTTATTGCCACCGAGAGAATTGTGGTTTTTATAGAAAAAATACTCTTTTCTGTTTGGATTTCTAATCAATTTTCGTTAACTTTAGTTTACTCCTCATACAACAAGAAAAAGAGTAAATAAAATAGACTAAAACAGAAACACAAAAAAAGTGTGACTCTAGCCAAGAAAAATAGCTAACTTATTTGAATCTGAAACCATTCATTTGTGGTATACTTTACTATGCTTTGCTCAATTTTTACTTAATTTTTGCTGATATTTTGCTCAATTTTTGATCAGGTATTGGGAAATGGAGTTTGGTTTGTACTCGAGCCTCCCGGTACTCGTCAATACTTTCCCGATGGCAAGCGATGGGAAGTAATTTTGAAATGTCGAGTTAGAGATTCCAGTTTTTTATTGAGTTTAGTTTACAATATGTTTCTGATTACAACTTGCACTCTATATGCGGTGAAAACAAGAAAAATACCTGAAAATTTCAACGAATCAAAATTCATTGGTTTTACAATGTATACCACTTGCATCATTTGGTTAGCATTCGTTCCCATCTATTTTGGTACTGGCAATAGCTTCGAGGTAAGCAGGATTACAATAAAGTATTTGCCACTATCTTTTTCTATACACTCATTCTTTCAAATCTGTTTATATGCTGAAAATATTACATTCAATCAATTCTTTCAAATTTAACTTATGCCCATATTTTATGTTGAAAATGTTGTTTCAAGTTTTTGTTATTCTCAATTCTTATCCTTGTTTTTGTAATACAAATTACTATTTTTTACTATTTTTACTATTTTTACCTGAGAAAACATTTACTTCTATAAATAGGTAGTGAATAATTTAGACCACTTTCTCAATCAATACGAACAGGGATTAAGTGATCGATATTTTCCAAGTGTCAAACTTTCTCGCGAGTAATTCTCTAGAAAGTTGAATTGTCTTCCAAATATTTGAAGCGTTTGACGTAAAAATAGGGATTCACAGCTTCAATAATCAATTTAATAATTATGCAAATTATAGTGAACTATAGAAACATGAGGATTAAAGTGAACTTTTAGCAATTGCCCAAACCGCTATTGTGGACAAATATTTCTAAACAAATGTTTGATATTGTTGGGCAAATGCTATAAAATGGCATTTGCAACGTTAATTAAATTAGAGAGAGGAGTTTATAAGATTGAGCCGACAATATTATTGTCCATTAAATATATGAACTAATTATGATCATAGACTCATAATAGTAGTTATTTTATACCAAAATTAACATTTCATGTAATTTAAACCACAAACATTATTAAACTCGACTTTTTAGAACAAATTCAGTCCAATTATTGCCAGAAAATGATTTTTTCATTAACTAAATAAGTCTGAAGTATAACATTATTCGAATGCTTATTTATGAGTTGCACTCAAATTAACGCTATTTTATAAATTGGCTAATTTACTTCATTCGTGTTCCTATTGGTTATAAGTAGACAAAATAATCTAAAAAATTACAAATTAGCTTCAAGCTTCAGTTAACATCACTTTTTATGCTCATTAACTCAAGATTACTTTTGAAGTTATGGTTTTCAATTTGATTGCATGCCAAAACTCTTACTAAGAGATTGATGCTTAAAACAATGAGCACTTCAATAGTTATATATACGTGCGTTCAATATACATTAATTCAAAAGTGTGTACTTCTTTAAAATATATACTTCTGTGTATGACAAACATTTTTCATTGCAAGCTGTACTGAACTTGGTTATAACATTTATACATTTATATGATTAACAAGAATAATCGTTGAAAATATACGAAATCACGTTCTAGCGATTTATGAGAATAACTAGATTAGTCTATAGAGCCGACTAATTAAAGTGATATACAGTGAAGTATACACTTTAAGTAAAAATGTACACAACTTTTCGATTTGATAGCATATATATAGCTTCTAGGGCTCTATAAATCTAAATGATATGAACACATAGTATTTGATTGCTATTAGAGAATATTCTATATAATCCATTCATAGAGTAATTATGAAAAAGTATTCTCTCAAAAATGAATGTTTTAATATAAATGATAATATGTAGTATGAAAAGCCCATAATTTACACCCTCTATATAAAGATATGATGTTTTACATTATAAAGCCTAATATGATTAGCATTTGTTTCATAATGTTTTTTGTGTTAAGGAATCATTTAAGCGATAAATTAGGGGAACATTATTATGATATGTGACTAAAAGCTGAGATCATTTATCAGTTGGTAAATTCGGCGTAAACAAGATGTTGCTTAATTTGGACATTTCTTCTATTAATAATATGCAGTTTTAGCAGGCCTTTAAAGCGTAAGATCAACATAAGAGTTTAACCCTATCTATTATAGATGTTGATCGATGAGAGTATATCTAATGAATTACCGATATCTGATAAGTTTCTTATCCAACTTTCATTCTTATTTATCTACATATCTTAACACAATTCCACTTGCATTACTTTCCTTCTGATCCTAGTGTTCTTCTAATACAATATTTATGCTAATCATTTTCCTAAACTTTCCTATTGAAAGAATAGCTAATTAAATGTGAGATTATTTTCATAATCTAGTATTATTTGGAATCTTGATTCAGTTAGAAACTGGTTCTATGATACATACTTTTCAGTACTAGTTCTCTTTAAAACGCCTGAAATCTATTCTGAAATTAAAAGAAAATACTGGTTTCAACACGAGAAAACAAAATTATGTTGTATTATTAAATTTTCAATTTGATCTTATATTCCTCAGGAGCAGAGATTATTAAGTTTAGATTATTTGCATATATATTTTACTCAAACCTATTCGAGTGACAATTTTGTAATATTAAACTCGATTCCAGAGATCCTTTAGCGATGCATTTCTTTGTTACTAAGAGATAAGAAAAAAGATTAAGACCAAGCTTTAAAATAATGGTATTTTGATTGGGAAATTGAGAATTTATGGCTAAACTGAAAACTAGTCGAACAATAGTAGATGAGAAATTTGATATGAGACATTTTGAGCTATTTTGAGCTTAATGTTGCAAGCTTGATTTAGTATAAAATTAATAAAACGGGTCTTGAGTAATTAGCATTCGGCTAATATTTCAAACATCTAAATAATAGGACTCTCTGAGTGAAGCCAGTTTCTTCTAATCAAAGTAATTTAAGTCAGAAAAAATTACTCCAAAGTGCAGTTACTTGTTCTTTTATTATAAGTAATTACAAGCTTTCAAATCAATAGAAATACCAGCTCAGAGTTCAAACACTACAGAATCGATAAACTATTGTTTTAAACAAGTCTTTAATTTTTCACTTCTTTAACGTTTTACTGAAAGGAAAATAAATATATCTTTTAGAGAACTGATTTTTCCAAAGTTCCAAAGTGAGATTTCCATCTTCAGTGAAAATTTTTCAATTTTTCATCGCTTCGATGTTTATCGATTTGAATATTAAATATTCGATAACTATCACCAATACCTATATTTTCAATACGGATTTGCATAATTAAATGAGAAGAATTTTCTTACTGAATAGTAAATAGGATTCAAACTCTTTAATATGCTGCATACCTAAAAGCTTATTAATCCTCGATAGGTACCGAAAGCGTTTGATGTTGAACTGGTTGAAACACACTATAAGCTAAAGTACATGTAATACACGCGAATATTAATATTGAGTTTACTTTTGTAAATATATGGATAACCCCTTGAACACAACTAGAGTATACGCATCACTTTACTCTAGTTGCTATCGACCATTAACAAGCTTTTAGCTGTACCCAATATCTATCGTTTCGTATCCATAAAGTATAGTCTAAGGATCATTTGGGAAACCATCGAATTTAACTTTGAAATATTGCACTCAATTCACAGAACGACTAGAATTTGATCACTATTGCTCTCATAATTGCATTCGGCGTTGATTTTATTCAACAGAATAACTTGGTCATAGCTTTATCATAAGACAGGCATAAAATATTTCATCTTTGATTCTAATCATTAGTGTTAGACTTAGTCTTTTCAGCTTAACAAGTATGCATTACTGCTGTATTGATCAGGAAATAAATTATATTTTCTTCCTTTCACAACTCCTTAAATGTCTTCATCCAAGTGATAGAGAATAAGATAAGATTTCATAGTTTTTAATGTTATCACTCATTCTTTAACTCTATTACTCTTTTCCTCAAGAAAACAAATTTATTTTCTATCGATTTTATCGAAACAAGTTTTCAGAGATAACGCAAACTTTGATAGAGACTCAATTTTCCTATTTTTAAATACGCTTCTCGTCTCAACGGTTCGTCTCTTGCGCAAAAATTCTAGTTATCTATCAAACGAATTCAGGTCTATATTATGCAAGACATCTTAATTGTAGATAAGTTTATGCCAAAGACGCGAAGACGCCTTTAAGTGAACTGGAATTTAACCTTAAAAACTTCAAGAATATGCTTGTGTTGAGACAGAATTTGTAAACATTAAGCACTTTTGGTTGGAAACTTAAGTTGAGAATCAATTTATGGGTAGAATTTTTAGTTGGAGCTCATACTGATTGCAATAGACGTTGTAAAACATTAGTCATTTCCTATGTTTCTGATTTGTTTTCCGTTTTAGCATAAGAATTCCCATTTGAACAAAAAAATAGGGCATTTGCTTATGTAAACTCAAACTACTTCACTGACATTTCTCATATTCTTCAGCAAAAGAGTTCAATTTCTCTCTTCTTGTTTTTCTCTTCACTCTTTTTATACTCTTATCCATTCATTCAGAAGAGAATACACTCTATTTGCTATATGACGATTAATATACAATTCAAAACTTAATAATCCGCGATAGCAACAAAAAAACACCGTTACTATGTCAACTTCCTTGTGATGCGTATCCATTTATTGCCAAACTTGATTTGCTGTTTGCTTTGATTACTGTATTGAGCATTCTATAAGTTTGTTAATATGTGAAGATGGGTTTGATGGAAAGCATGCCATCATAACGCATCACATCTGGTTGCTGTCAGCGATTAATAAGTTTTTTGAATGTACTCTCTCTCTCTCTCTCTCTCTCTCTCTCTCTCTCTCTCTCTCTCTCTAGTATTTTTTATTGCTAACAAAACTTGAAATTTTTTTTACAAATTGATTGCTTCTATATGTCATTATCTCCATTACTAATGTTAGACCATTAAATTCTTTGAATGCAAAACTGCGTCAAAATAAATACTAGAAAATAAAAATGAGTTATCGTAAGATTTTTTTATGTCATACCAGACTTAAACTTGAGATATTGCAGTTTCTAACTTATCTTTTTGGCACATTTTTTGAATTTCAGTTTTATAGTCAAAATCAATTATAATCAATGACATGCAGACAAATCTGTTAGCCCAGAAATTATTCTGAAAATCTTATAAAACTCAAAAGTAGACAATTTGATAATTGAAGTAATCATAAGAAAAGAGATTCAATGCCGTTCTCCAGATTAATTGATTTGACACGAGACAAAAATTGATTCTGGTTAAAAATAATCAGGCTGCATTTCAAAGATAATGCGAAAGAATAAAAGTAGAGAATCGATCAAGTAGAAGATAGCTAGTTATAAATTTCAACCACATATTGCTCGACTTACTTGCATTTATAATCTCCAATCTATAATCTGATTCTTTTTCACACTCGACATTCATTTTTCAGATTCAAATAACAACTCTGTGCGTTTCGATTTCATTGAGTGCTTATGTGGCGCTGTTTTGTCTATTCTCACCGAAAATATATATAATAATCTTCCATCCGGACAAGAATGTGAGAAAATTGACAATGAATAGTGCGACATATAAGAAGGCACCCACATCGAGCACCACATGCCCGACAACTTCGGCTAATCATGGTAAATCGAACCACACATATAACCCGACATAATAGTTGCTATCCTTCTTATCCCACCCTTTCCTCCAATCGATTTATTTTCCAATTTATATTCTTTCTCTTCTCTCTATCTCTCTGTGAAAGCTCTCTGTGAACCTCTCTGAACCTCTCTGAACCTCTCTGTGAACCTCTCTGAACCTCTCTGTGAAACCTCTCTGTGTTCCATCCCTTTCTCCCCATTCCATCATTATTTACGAGCCGTTTTCTGTGTCTCATCTTCTCCTTTAGTTAATCGTCTTTTATTTATTTTTGTTTCCATTTTTTCGATCTGTATTGTGTAGGGACGTTGAGAAGAGCAATTAATTAGATGTTTATTTTTTACTGTTGTTATTGTTGATTGTATATATAATTGATTGTTGATGTTATTGTTGATATTATTGTTGATTAAACCTTCAGGCGGTTCGTCTATAGAACACGTCAAACTGACAGTTGCATCAGAGAAGGGAGAAAAGAATCCACACCATCACCACCTATTACAACAACATCACCATATTCAACAGCAAACCTTAGAAGAAGAAACCAAAGAGGACAGCTTAGCCTCACTATAGTAATGCATAGATAGGCCGTAAAACAGAAGACGTTTTTTAGCTAAATAATTGATTTTTCTTCTCTGCTTTCTATTACGCGATTCGCTCTAAAGTCAATGCATTACTGAATTTGCGAGAACGTTAAGAAAGTGGTCTCAAGCCCATTATCTTCTGGTATATAGAAACCAATTCGAGCTTATCTCTGTTTTGATCTTTAATATAATGATGTGCCGTTAATTCATATGTTAAGTCCAAATAATTAAGTCATTGTAATGCCTCACAGATTCAAGAATAAGGCGGTTAACAATTTTAATTCAATTTAATCCAACTTTAATTCAATTGATGATCAAATGTTTTTCTATCAAATAGTAACTAAATTTTGCAAAACTAGCTCTCAAGGTAAAGTACCTAAAATATTATCTGCGCAAAGTTCCAGACTATACATTGACAAAAGTACTGCATAATCGATGACTCAGTACAGTTGGAGACAAGAATGTCATAGCTCATTATAAGAATGCCTAAAAGTGCCCATTAATTGATTGTATATAAAATAATTACATTGTCTTTGATTTTGCTAGTTTTATCAATTTGTTACATGCAGTCGGTTTGTCTCTAAGCTATTCGGAAGATTGATTTACTTGAAGGTTATTTTTTAATTTGATTAAAGATCAACTTTTCCAAAAGAGAATTTTTTATCTAAATTATTATCAATTGGTCTCTGAATGGCCTGAAGAAATCTACTGCACAAAACTTGTACAAAGATAAGAACAATTGTTTGTAAATTGAAGTTATCATCAAAATAAGTCAAAACTATTATCAATTTATTTCAATCAAAATGTAAATCTGTTTTAAGTTAACAAGACTTCTGAAATTGTAACTTCAAATTTGTATAGAAAGGACCAAAATAGCCAAAAGTAACAATCAAAAAGACACAAGCGATCTATGAATTAATATTCAAAACGCTTATGTTGAGGAATAAGAAAAGAAGAGAAGATAATTAGACCGAAAATTGTTGCTCAGATTAATTGTTGGATTGTGTTTGGTTAGTTTTGTTTGTTTAACCTTGTTGTGATACAGTCTAAAAATGCTCTGATTTATTGATCTTTTCGCATAACATGAAAGTATTGCTCGTAAATGGGGCTCAAATACCAGCAATATTTTCTGAGAAAATGATCAAAACTTTTCCGATTAAATGTACAGTAGATCTCGTGTACAGTTCATATTAACCCAAGTCTTAACGCCATCTTTAGTGGTATCTAATAGAAGAAGAGTCTAAATAACCAGTTTCTGCTTGTAATTAGGCTTTGATACATATGTAGATTATTTAAATTGAAAATTCATTGTATATCATAACAGGGTATAGAACTGTTGCAACTCATCTGTTTGTCAGAAAGGTTTCTTTTTTCTGTGATACACCAAACATGTTTGATTCTCTGCTTCAAGTTGTTGTCCAAAACATTTGAATCAAAGTTTTCCATAAAGCAGTTAAGTTTGAGAACATTGATCACATAATTTTCAGTCACTTTTTCTAAGATTTGTTATAAAGAAATTATGTGATGAGTGAGTGAATGGGGAACGAACTGAAAAGCTTTTTGGATATCTTATCCTTTCAGAAGACAAAAACTTATTGGACAGTGAAAACTGAGAAGAAAAAAGAAACAATTATTGTATATATAAAAAAACATTGTTCAATCAACTCATTGTAATCTGAAAATATGACCAAAATGTTCATCAAATAAAACCTATTGCAGACATGAATTGAAAGCTTTGTGTGTTTTGTCTCTCGCTATCAATAGTGTCACCAAATAATAAGTTTGCAAAAGTTGCCCTCAAGGGTACAAAAGGCCATGGAATTAGTATGAATGTGTGTGATAACAAAGTTGTCTAATAAAATTTTGTTTTCATTGGTTTCATGATAAAACTTTTATCCAATAAGCAATAAATGTATTACGAGCTTTTATTTCGATTTTTCATTCATCCAGTTTGACAGAAATTATTAGTTATTACTTAATAAAAGCTTAGCTCACTTTCTTCGGTTTGTTTAGGGATAGCTCTTTCAGAAGCCTTTCTTATAGAGATAACTTGGATTTAGTCTTGTGTGTTGTCAAAAATGCTAATTCCTTAAATTCTCGGATAGTCAAATAAGAGCTAAAGTTTCTGTTTGCGATAAACAAGCTATTAAATAAATGATTATAAAGTTTACAATAGACTTGTTCACAGCGAGTCTCTGGTTATAAAGAACGCTTTTAGTTGCACAGACCCACTCACTATAGACGAGTTAGAATGTATTCAAAATGCTAATCGATTCATTTGGTTCAGTCATAATGAACTGTCAAAATCTAAATAACCTATGAAAATAACTTTATATCAAACGGAATATATTCCACGAATTCAAATAAGAATTTTGTCGTAAAAGACTGGGTACAGTTGAATCTGAGTCTATGATAGAAGTCATATTTTCGATGACTTGTTCGATCTTTTCTTTCTACGCGATCTCTGAGGGAGTCGTGTGATTGACGTTAAGACGATTGAACTCAAACCAAAATAGTTTGGATTTTTCTTTTTCAGCTAAGATATTCTCTGGTGCGCAACAAATAAGTGATCATTGGATGTGATTGGCTTGAGGAAAAAAGGTAAAAAAAGGTATAAAGAGGTAAAAAAAAAGGTAAATCACGAATAAAAAGGTGAAGCAATTTCTCTCCATTGGAGAGGAAGTTTTTTGCGACTTAAATGTCACACTTCAACGAATCGCCTATAAAGCCATTTGTGGATTATTTCATTGTCTGCGACCATATGCAGGTATCACTCACTAGTTTTACGTTCAACTGTTTCGTCAACTAAGTTCTCAATCCGTTTATTGATCCACTCTTTTCTGTCTAACATCTGCCCCTTTACTCTGAACTATTGGAAAAGTTCAATTTTTGAATTTTAACTTTTCAAACATAATTGAATAAACGATTCACAGTTTTCGAACAAATTTATTCAAATAAGCATATGGATCAAACAAAAGATTTTGATTTTTTTCTATTCTTGTCTCAGAAATCGTATGCAATCTATGGCTTATATGAGATGTATTTGAGTTTCCTGAATAGAATTATCATATTTTAAATATTTTTATGGGTTTTCTCCAATGTAGTGATGGGCATAAGCTAGTTTTGAGATGCTCTGCGCTCCGCTGCTAGGTTAAGCTCAAAGTTGGTAAGTTGAACTTGGAGTCCGGCTTAAGTTAAGCTGAAAGAATTATTTTTCTGGTCTAAACATGTTTATTTGTGAGATTTTTTCAATATTGTTTACTTTTCACTTCTTTTCTAAGCTACGTAAAAGTGGTCTCATATTACAATTTATATTAAATAGTCAATTTCTAATCAGAATTAATACCATGCTTGCATTGTATTAATGTCTTTAATTTCATCTGTTATGAATACATGTTGAATTTAAGAGAAATATCTGTTCATCATTCTTATGACAGGTTCGCAAACTCAGAAGAATTTTGAGGTTCAAGCTCAGGTTTTTGAGATTTTGCTCATCTTTACTCCAGTAAAACTATTTTGAAGTAACTAACAAAACTTTCTTCTCTTAATCAGTCAATAGTAAATAAAGTTTTAATAATCATTCTCTTCATCTGTTCAGTAATAGAGTCTTCCACTAATGAGAGTCTTAGGACAACACAATAGTTGGATCAATTTTTACAGACCTTTTTCAAAGGTTGTTTTCTTAGTGATAAAGTCAACTTTCAGTATTAATTTCGATAGCTTTATTGAGGAAAACTGCTTATTTGACTCAAAGAAGTGACGGAGCTTTACAATTGAAGGGTCCATAGGAAGGTATCTAATGTACTATAGAGGCTAAGAGATACCTTTCCATTACAGAAGACCCTTCAGTTACTCGTCAAGTTTGATATACGATAATTTATCGAAAATACGTTTGGATAGGATTTTTTTGTTCTGAATAATTCATTAGGTACCTTAACTGAGAAAATCAAAGAATTGTACTTGATTTTCAATTTCAATATGACATTATTGAGGGCCTTAATAAAGAGACTCTGCAATTTGACATTGTAAGACAGAAACTTCTATACTTCTAATTATATCGTTATAAGTGAAGTTTAAAGCCATAGAAACCATTGGTCCATAAACCTATTCTCTAAAATGTAAAATCGATTTTGACTATTATTCCAGAAATAGTGAGTAGTTTCATATTTTGTTAGATTACTTAAAGCGTCTGAACTTAAGAATAAAGTATTAGCTTAAGTGTCACGTTCTGAGCATTAAGACATTAAATTCAATTATAGCGATTACTTTATTTGAATTTTGTTCATAAATTGCATCTGTATTCCGAAAATCAATTACAACTTCTCATAAATTGCCAAAACATATTTGTCGAGATTTTACAAAACAGTTGAGTAACTAATTTATTACCTCTAGTATGGGACCAAATTGACTAACAAACTGGTTTGAATGTGACGCTATATTTTAATAACTTTTACACTGAATAAGGCTTTGCACAGCTTAGTGAGACGTATTCAGAAATGTATTTGCTATTTATAGCTCAAGTGATTTAATTTGCAGTAATCTTCTTAAATATTCTCGTATTAATAGAATATTCGTTTAGTAGAGAATTACTTATGAGAACTTATTAATACTTTTATTGAATATAGCAGAACATTGGATAACTTACTCTTAAGTTGTTTAAACTGTATTAAGATGTTTCACTAGTCTATAATGAATTGCTCCAATTTACTAGAATAGCAACTAATTTCACTGATATCTTCCAAATACTTAAACATAACTAAACATAATAATTTAGATAATACTTTATATCAAATCTCTGCATTATTATAATGTAACTTTTCTCCACTCTGATGCCTCAAATCATTGCGATGTCAATGTACTTACGAACGAACGGTAGGTATATATAAAATTTCAAAAACTTAACGATCAAAAATCCTCAAAAGTAACCAAATAGTGATATAAGAGAGTTTGAAAAATGTTCACTTTTCTTTACAAATTTGTAATATGACCCTTTGTGGGTATTCAATAACACCATTAAAAATTGTGTAACACTCGTAGTGTTATGCCTAACTGTGCACAACTTTAAACTTCTTATGCAAAAAACTAAAATTCAGACTTGAATTCGATCATTAAAACAAAAAATTATATACGAATAGATTCTACCAATGAAATAATATTTCGAATCAAGTTTGAAAGTCTTAGCTTAAGTCTACAACAAATTTTACCAACAAAATAACGAGATAGACATCTCTTACATTTAGTCATGCAAAAAACATATTACTAAGTTTGATGTAAACCCTAAACATCTGATTATTAGCTCATTTGTAAGCATTTTATATTTGAAAACTTATTTCCATATTTGAGAAAAAGTGAAGAGTATACAAGACTTTGCATATTGGACACATTTGACAGAGCCTAAAGTAATAATCTTGACACAAATTTGTGTGATATGCAACAAGGAATGACTTAATTTTGCAGAATCCTGCTAAGACTATTCATTCTAAAAGTACAATCAGTACAGCTCAAACTAACAGTTATCTTTCATAAATTTGTTTTAAATAAGCGTCTTCTTTAGTCTATAATTACTCAAATCATCAAAGATTCAATCGTTCAAGACTTGTTTTGTGTTATAATAGTTGACAAACATTTGTCTTGTTTGTTACTATTAAGCTTTCGGAAACAAGAGAATCAAAATAAATCACAGTATGTTTGCCTGCGACTGTACAATATTTAGTACTCATATCTTTTTTATCTAAATCAACATTTTTCTTACTCAGTCTCTGAATTTGAAATTCAAAGTTTGCTGACCTGACACGTGAAAAAAGTAAAAAAATAGGAAGGTTAGAAATAATAGAGGGTTGAATGAAAAATTTAGGATTGTTATCGATTGTTGAGAATGAGTTGAAACATAAATGGTTAAAATTTGTATTTTCAAGTAAATGACATGTTTATCCTTATTTTCCATATGTCATATTAATAAATAGACTAATATCCAGCTCTGAACTTGACGTCTACTTATGAGACTCAAACAAATACCACTTTGCACTCCCATAACATTTATATCCTAAGAAATATCATTAGTTTAAATAATTCATGGCATTCGTCAATTCACTCATTCAGATAACTGGTTAATTCATGTGAAAATTTGTTTAAGTTGAGCAAAATTGTTGCCAAAATGCTTAAGAAATATTAGATATTATAGCAGTTATAGCTTGAATTGAAGAATTATTTCTTTATCTCACACAAACAAAGTACTCAACTGTTGAATCAAATATTTATAAGTAATACAAATGATTTATTATTTCATGTTTTTGGCGAATCACTATACAATTTTTGCATAGATGCATTTGATTGAAGTGATTGAGAGCTGATTTTAATATTTTTCTCATTTATGTTCCACATCAGTATCGAAATTAAAGTTACGCCCCTTGTAATATCTGTCAGTTGATAGCATTATAGGCATTAGTTATGAATCATTTGATCATCATTTCAGAATAAATGATACACATTGAAATAATGGCTCAGAAAATTTATTCACACCTTCCTATATATAACTTGTTTGAAATGATTGATTCGCAGCAGTTATGAAAATTTCTCAATGAATTGGATTATTATCAACAAATTGTGAGCATAATATTATGGGATGTCCGGCCATAAGCAAATTAACTTTTCATTGTTTAGCCATACTGAACAGCCCCATTTTAATATTGGTTTCAAGTATAACACATGTTTTCAATAATGTCAACTTTCCCCTGCTGCCGGAATTTGCGGACACCTTATGTATAAATTTTTGTTTCCAAAAGTAAATCATAGACCGGTTATGGTCTCGTCAATGAACATTTCCTGGTGCTTCAAGGATATCAAATGTGTTCATTTTTAAGATAATATCGGAAGAATTAAATTAGATCGAACTTTCACATTTCACTTCACCCCCAAGTTAGTTGCTGAAAATTGCAATTTAAAAATCTTAAGGCCAGTAATGATTTCCACTGTTTATCATAGAAGATATTATATTTTAGACCAAATAAAAATAGAAAAATAGCAGTGTGTTCAACTTATTGTAACAAGTAATAAGTACCTAAAGTATCAAATGAACATTATGAAAATGATCAAATTTTTTCACTCATACTTTTGACATTCATTCGTCGCTATCAGTTATTATTAATGAGCGAAGACACACTATTACCCGGTCTTTATTTCGAATATCGATCTAAGAAGTTTCTTACAGTTTGTATCAGTTCTGCTATTTATACTAATTTTATAGGAAAATTAGTCGATGCTGTTATTACAAATATTTATGTACATATGTTTCAATGGCTATTAGGAATGGGCGGAGGAAATTCTATGTTTCGTTATGCAATCGCATTAGCAATAAATTGAATGATAAATTTATCTTTATTTGTTTTTCAATCAAAAATTTAGTCAATTTGTTCAGAAAAGGCCTACTTTATTTATTTATATCACAAATTCATGACTACAAAGCTATTTACCTAGATTATAATTTTGCTACTATTGTTGTAAATCACGCTCAATTTCGAATCACTACAGTAATACATCCACGTAGCGAATCGCTGGAGACCGGTAATTCACATTTATTATAACGAGGTTTCACTACAAATAGGTTTACATAAGTCGAATCGGATACCTTGAGACCAGACTAACGCTTTTGCTATATCGAGGATTCGCTATACAGAGGTTCACTATATCGGGATACTACTGCGGTTCCTTTGCATAGTATTGCATGCGTGGGGGCATACCTGATTTGAATTTATGAATTAGGATAACTGAACTTGATTTACAACAATAGTAGTGAGAATCTGAGCTTTTTAATTGAGTTGATATGAGAATAATTCTGAAGGTATTTTCAACATTTATGCCATAAACTAATCAAACATGAACTAAAAGGCACAAAAAGCATTAGAGCCTTGAATATTATGGTAATGCAAATTATCTCATGAATCTTAATGAACTACTTCTAGCGCTAGTCTAATCATTTCGGGAGATTTACGTAATTTAATCGATTAACAAAACATGACTTGAAATTTCAGGAATTATTTAATCACATTATGGGCTAATTTATTCAATAACTTTGATTTTGCATTCATTTGAATACTAAATACTGTAGAGTAACTTCAGTTCTGTATAATTTGAATAAACATCTCGTAGAATGCATACTCAAGACTGCTCTCTATTGTCATTCATATCAAAGCTTTAGATTTCGTAGCAAATTACAGTCAAAATTGATTTTATTTTTAATCTTTTCCAACTTATTCCTGAATTTGTTTTAGCGCCCAATTCTTCGGCTATCATTCAAATGAAGAAAACCATTTAATTATCGAGAACTAGACAAAATCATTAGTTTTGATACTAATGTTAATTCCTATGATTGTTATTATGAGACAATTTTCTCATTTGCGATAATGCACTCGTACTAACAAGTTTTTATTAGTTTAATAATAAAATATTCATGCATTTCATACTTCATTATATCTATACTTATATTAGTGCGTTCTCTCTCGGAGTAATTCACTATCACAAAATCGTATGCAAATTCAAGAATTACCGATTACTATTATTATAGCATTAGATTGCATGTAGGGCTAGAAAATATGTATTTATTCACAAATTATGTGTCAGATATCACAACATTTCTCTCCCTTTCTCACTTACTGTTGTTGTAATCTGTGGTAAACAAAAACATAATTTATGGGATGATCCACAAAAATAACGTCAATTATTGATTAATTATGCGTTGAAATATTAACAGGCTGCAAAGGTGTTAACATAAAAGAGCGAATCTATAAGTGTGAAACACATAATTAATGGATACACAGGTATTTTCCTAGCTCTAGATTGTATGTGATTCGATGAACCTGTAAAATGAAGGCAAACCTGAGAATCTCTCTGCATAAAGAATAATTTAGTTGTTCCTAATATAAAGTGGGATTTAAACATAAACCTTTTATAAATTGATGCGCTGTTGTATACAGTAAAAATGAAATCTCATGCCATGTATAATAGCTTGTTACGGATTTAAGCATCTTTCATGTGAATAAGGATTTGAATTTAAATAAAGGAGTTTTTCATATAATTCAAACATAAATATAAAACATAAATAAGAAAGAATTCTTCTCTAAAGATCTTTTGATGGATAGTGTCGAGAATAAATTGGATAAATGTTTTATTTAGCAGTAGATAAGAAGGAAAGCCATTTATATGAATGATAATCCTTTATCAGTTGATTTTGAGGTTTACTATATTTAATAACGTACTATAGTTAGCATTTTTAGCCCAAAGCGCAACTTTGTTCAGGAAACCACTCTTTCAAATGTCAAACCATTGCAACAAATTTTGTTTTTAAAATTATTTTCTTTTATTACATCTATAATAAGTTATTGCTGTAATTATATTCTGGATATTATTGTTTTTGGACCAACTATTCCTGAAAAGTATAAAACTTTTCTTCATCACAAAAGATTCAATTGAAATAAAAAAAAGTGATCCTAGAGTTTAATAAAAACTTCAGTTTTTCTTACAATAAGGTTTCCTATAGAGTTGTTTTGATCAAAAAATACTAATAAAGAAGAAAAGGATGTAAAGTCTAAGAAGGATTATTTCTTGGAAATTTTTAGTGGAGTTTGAAATTATTGTTATTGTATTGTCTGACTATAAAACTAATATCAACTCTCTTGTATTCTCTCTTGGATTCTCTCTCTCTAAAACTGACAACACACAACTTTCTCTACCACTGCTTTTCAAACCAAAATTTGCTCAATTGAATATTTCACTATTTCAACTTGATTACATTCTGCTTATTTTGATGCCAGTCCATTTTTATTGTAATTCAAATTTTCGTAACATTTCAAAATACTTTCGGTGAAGTCAAAAACAAAAACTAACTTTTTATATAACCGAATGACTTTTATATCGAGCATGTTTGGATGACTTGATAGTTAGTTAGCTCTATACTAATGTGACCACAGATTGCTTATCACTCATCACTAAGTCTACTGGATACTGAAAGCCGAAGTCGATTTGAATTAATTTTACGTTTATAGGTTTGCAAAACTGTTTATCTTTTACATAACACTGTCAATCATGCTGATAATCATAAATTATAATTATCTCTGAAATTGTCGAACAATTTAACAATATATAATCAAATAGTAAATTAAACTTTATTATTAAAATGATTGAATAACCTGTACATTACTGATGTTTAAAATCACTTTTTTTAAACTTATTAATAACACAATTATCATTACATTGACACAGACCTGGTTTGGAGGGATTTTTGCGACCAGAACAATACTCATCCAACTGACAGATAGTGTCACAATAGTCATCAAGCTCATCGTCATTGCCGAAATAATTGTATTTTTCAGAGGCAGCTACCTGCGCCTCAAAGATTTTAAGATCTCGTTTAGGTTTGTCTGAATATAAAACAAAATGAAAGAATGAAATAATTAAATAATTATTTCTCACATCTCCTGTAGAAGGCATATCCAAGAACTAATATAATTATTAATAGGAAAATAATCCTCATTCTCGACAATAAGATTAGTGGTTAGCCATAAAACCCAATTGAATTACTTTCTACTCGCTTTCGTTTTCTAAATTCAATTGTCTTTCAATGCTTTTGCTATAGTTATTGCGATCACGTATTGATTTTTTGAGGCAAAAAAGTTTTCCATTATTTTTATTTGAAATAATAAAAACTTATATATGAAGTATATTAAAGTCGACTTTTATATTATATATCATTTCATCTATCATTATATTCTTTATGACAACATCAAAGAGACTATTGAAGTTTTCCTAAAAAGTTTTTCATAATCAAATTTTTGCATTAAACTTTCAAAAATATTTCATTCCTGTTAACACAATTTGTCGGCTTCTCTGCAACTCCTTCTTCTTCTTCTTCTTCTTATGAAACTAACCCAAATATTGGTATTTAGAAAGTATTCAATACAATTTCTTACTCTGTATTCAAAGATGTAAGTTTTGAAAATTTAGGTGGATTTGACATGAAACTGCTTTGGCTTAATGATAATATATCGTGACGATTATGCATTGAGAAAATGTAGGTCGATTCAAGTTTAAAATATCGATTATATAACATTTCAAATGAAAATAACAAATTTTAAGCCTTAAAAGCGAAATCATCTATCAGGGGACTAGTCAGTCTCTCAATGATTACTCTTAATGACATGTTAAACAATATTATTTCAACGCGTGTTCTCACCAAACAGTACGATATTATTGACTTTTATACTGGCCTATGCCTGAGTTATATTCTAATCAACGAAAATAGCTCATTGTTGCGCGTGCAGTTTTCAATAGTAACCCAGAGTTCACTATCCATCCAGGCTTGGGCAATCGAATGTTAGAAATTGTTGCACACGCTGATTTCTCAGTAAAAATATATATTGAAGACAATGTGCCTTAGTAAAGGCTTCAATGCGTTTCTATGACAAAATTTGACGCTGCAATAAAATGTAATACAATTGTATCTTATTGCCTAGGCCTCTTACCATTTCAAGCCATTATTGTAAATCACACTTACTAATTGTATTTTATCAACGGAATTGAGCGCCTATTTGCTAAAGTCTCTTAATTTTAACTTGAAAAGTTATACTCAATTAAACTTAGTACTCAACAGAAACTTAGGATAAGTGTTATAATAAAAAAATATGAAAATTGCATTCAAATGTTAATAAAATCAATTTATTCAATGAAAAATTTGATATTAAAATTAACTTTAATGAAAATTACTTGGTTCCACAGCTATATCACTCTTATATTGATGCGGTGTTGCTTGTGTTTCCGTAAATGTAAAGTTAGATAATACTAATTGCAGCAGACCTAATGTAGGCTTAGGCTTATAAAATATTACTGCAAAGAGTGATTTACACCAATACAGGCATGATATATCAGTAAAGCCAAATATTCTGCTAAAGTATTTAACTATTACTTTTCATAGCCTAAAAAATTCTTATCAAGTCAAATATGAAAAGAACAAAAAATGAGCTAAAAATTCAAACTTTGCTAACTTCTTCGGAAACTAATTTGTTGACAATAATATTCATTTCTAAATTATTAGAACTAGAGGTTTTACTCTCTTTTTCATCATCTTTTTGTTGATCGTCATAAAAACCCCTGATTCTATTAGTGAAGAACAAAATTGCAGTTCCAGATAGAGTTGATATGATTAAGAGGATAAAAGTGGTTCCGTGGAGTAAATGCCTGAAACGGTCGATGTTATAGAGCCAACATTGACCTGTTTTGCCGCACGTTTGCTCCCAAACTTCACACGCAGAATCTACTATTGCACCAAAGACTAGAGGAGCGGGGATGAACGCTTCATTGGATAGAAATGATAAATTTCACAGTTAGACAATTATTAGAGATAACGCTTTCAAAACTAGATCAAACCCATATTTTTGGATTTCATATTTATAAGTCACGATTTTTATACAGTTCTTAACTCAATCCATAAATGTTTTTCTTGAAATCACTGGATTTCATGATAGTTAGAAAGAAAATAAAACATTTTTCTAAACTATCCTGATATCAAATATTTGCTCTGTATTCTCAGGTTGGGTATTGTGCGTGTGTGTAATCAAGTCCTATTACTTGTTTTATCCTATTTTATACTATGTTTTGTCCTATTAGTTGTTAATTAAACTGAGAAATGATTCTATCAAAACCTGAAAGTTTTCAATTAAAATGTTGGTTGAAAAGATAAGCAAAAGTTTTGAATCGATTGTACAGAATAGCCTTTTAAATGAATAGTCTTTAGAATGAATAGCCTTTACTTCTATATAATGTGAAAGAATTATAGCTTTAAGCAAAAAGCAAATTGATTTGTCAAAAGTGATCGCGTGTTACAGTTTCTGAAAGCGAAACCTAAAGCAAAATCGAACAAAACTGACACTTAATTCTGCCAAAAACGAATAGACACATCAAATCGAATCAGTTATCACAATAAAATGTTTGTTTTCTGGTTAGCACATGTCGTGCTTCTGATACAAATTGCTATTATTTTTGACAAACCAATAAAAGTTTGGGATATCTCATTCAAATAATACTATTACGGTCTGTCCCCGATTTGGCAACCAGTTAATGTCAAACTTCGACTTAAGCATCAACTGCTCCTATGGGATTCACTATGTTTAACAGTTCGGATTATAACAACAAAAGTTTTTGCAAAACCCCGAACTGGTGATAGATTTGAGTCTACGCATAGTTTTATCAACGCCCGATTTTGGCATGCTCACATTCAAAATTAGAAATTTTACTTCACCAATTTTCTAGTTCAAATCTTCTTTTCATGAATTTGCACCTAATCTCACGACAAATACTTGGCTATTTAATAAGTTAGGAGAAATTCATTGAAAAACAGCTAACATGAAGGACTAAAGGCATCTATGATTAAGGAAAATGTGTTTTGCTATATTCGGACTTAAGCAAAATTCGACTTTTGACTGCAACGACGAGTTGCCAAAACGGGACTCAGACTGTATAACTCACACATTAAATTGAGAATCGAGGCCAAAAGTCCGAGAGCAAAAGACTTATCTTTCGGCTCAACGCATCGCAAAAGAATAAGAGTATCTCCAACTCTTGATGTCGAAGAAAGTAGTTTTTCAACTCCAAGAATACTCATATAAGGAAGGAATGATTCGCAATTTGATTTGCAATAGCCTTTAGTGACTGTCTGTTCATAACCGACGCACTTACAGCCACCAAATGTTAAAAGACCTTCAGAATTAGCACCACTCTCGAAAGTACAGCCGGCATGACAAGGAGAAAAATAGTTAGTGAATCCATCAGAACTGCAAACCGGTTGAAAGCGACGTGTGGTACACTTGCAATCCTGATTGCATACATTCGTCAAATCAAGTTTATTGTTCAATATTCCTGTGTCTGCCATTAATGGATTATCGCAACCCATGAACCACATGGACAACATTGATGCAGATGACACATAATTTAATGTTACCATATATATGACTAGATATTTTGGTCTAGGTTTGAATTTGGTTATTATTATTGAACCCAATAGTACTCCAACCGCTGATGTTATTACTCCTACAGATCCTGTATTTGAACGTTACGATTAATAAATAAATGTTATGCAAGTTTGAGCAAACTTTAAATCTTAACCTGTTATGAAACTTGCGTCTGAAGATGTTTTCCTAAATTGATTTTCTAAATATTTTGGCTGAAAAATAAAATATCCTATCAGTGCATTCAATCCAAATGTGGCTGCGATTAGAAATAGAGTCAGTATTGGATTTTTCAGTAGCTCTAATGCTTTCCGTGGAAATTCTGTATGAAATTTTTTGGTAAATCCAACTTTAATATTGAAGACTTATTAAAGGATTGTTTAGTAATACCTTTAAGTTTAGGCATATCTTCAGTTCCTTCGACTCTCATTCCAGGCATTCGTTTGGGAAACAAAGCGATAGGAAATGTGAATATGAGCAATAAAGTGCCTAGTATAAGAAATCCGATCCACCATGCTCCTACATATCGAGGATCTCTTTGAGTTATACCTGGATCATCTGCGTATTTGAAATGGCATATTTTTAAAATTGATTCACTCAAGTTCTAGGTTTGAGTCCTCTATAGCTAAGACTTATGGTATCTTAAAATATTGTACTAGGTTTCGCCACAAAGCTTGATCACAACATAGTTGTTATTATTAGATGGGATCAAAGGTAATGGGACTATTACAACTCGTGGACTTTAAAACATATTTATTAAACATGTTTACAACTTTGATCAAGAACGAGATAAAATAGTCCCATTACTTTTGATCCCATCTAATAAATTCTCTTACAATTCATATTATAAATAGTAAACTTGTTTTCTTAAATTTTGAATATCAAATCTGATATACATATTATAAATAAGTGCTTCAGAAGTATTAAATCATTTAATTTCTATCGTAATTTTATAATAAAGAATGACCATATTTGAATAAAATTTTTTGTTAATTAACTAGAAGTTCTTAAAACTCTTTAGTGATTTTTTTCAAATATTTCAAATGTCAAGTTGAAGAGTAACAACCTCAATCTAAGTGTGCTAAATCAAAATTTATCATTTCTGATAACTGCAAGTGTAACGTGTAAATTTGAAAATTCAATTTGTCACCATAAGGATTAGATTTTGAGGTGAAGTTTGAATTTAGAATTAGTCTGATTCTCATTACAACATCTCTTCCGCACTCTTATCTCTAGTACTCAACGTATGATTTGAATGCGTGATTCACTTGTATTATATCAACTGACTATTAAGTTGATTTTGAGAAGCGGCCAAAATTTGTTTATTTTGTTGATAGTATGACAACACTTGATATTTTGTTAATCTGTTCACAAACACTTTAGTAGAAGATTGAGCTTTACGCTCATTTACTTATAAATCATGTGCACAAGTTTGATTTGAATCAAAATACAAAATCATTAAATATGGCGTAAAATCATCAAATATGGCGTAATTTGCATTTGAATAAAAACAATATTTTCTCATTCTCAAAACTAATTGCATATTAATCATTAATCTCTGATTTATTGTTCTTTCATCATTTGCTTAATGAATGATAAACAAGTTTTTAAATTGAACAATGCCTCATTGAATAAATTAAACATTACTATAAATTTTTCTAACCCAATCAATCACAAAACCATTATATTTTGCTTTCAATCTGAGTAGAATTTGGAGATAAACATAAGAAAACTTTTCGCTAGTATGGTCAATAAGGTTATGAGAATATCGCTCGGCACAAGTGATGGCTTTTTGAATTTTAAATTAGTTATACATTCTAATAATATATGAATGAGTGTGTGCAAAAATGATAAAAGTTTGGAGCATAGGATATAATAAAATGCATTCAAAGTTTTGCTTCTCTCCTATTAAGACGTTAATTTTGTTTCAAAAGTTAATTAGCTATCAACTTCACAATATCAAGAGCATTGAAAACTTGATCGATTTCGGTCTATCTTTTTAAACAAAAGGCCTCAAAACCCTATAATCCGAGTTATACCGCTTGTCTACGCTCTCATTCATATACAGAAACTTACAGAACGGATCCTCGTAGTACTTCAATGAGAAGCCGGCCAAAAAGTATCCTAATTGTGGTCCTAAAAGTCTAATAGCGTAAGTTAGCCCTAAAAATATGGCAGATTGTCCTTTCTGCACATTATCATCCAGATATGTGAAGCCAGCCGTATAGAAGGCGTTATGTCCGACACCATTTAGAAAATTGCTTACAAAAAATATAATCAAAGCCAGAACAGTATTTGATTTAGAAGTCAGTTCGGCACAACTCTTGTCTCTATCGGAGTGAGATTCACAAAACTCATAGTTCACTGTTTTATTAGATGATGAATCAGATAGAAGATGATATGAAGCACCGTAAATGAAGAACGGAACGGAATTTAGAAAACACGCTATCACCACAATAAACATTCCGAACGCTATAAGTCTTGGCCTAAATCAAAGAACAAAAGTCTAATCAATAACATTCAAGTATTTCTATAGGATGTAATTGAGGCTCTAATTTTGGTATTGTTCAGAAAAATGACTTAAACTTGATTTTCAAAGTACTTAAAAAAAATAATTGTGCATAAAAAGGAGTAAAACAAGGATATCTGAATTAGTTGACAAGATAGAAGGGAAGTGATATTGGAGAATAAGAATTCAAACCTATTGACATGACTGGCATAATATCCAGTGAGGCTGGAAAATATTATAGGACTAAAATTGTCAGCTATAATAATAAGTCCAGTAACTTTGCTGGAGAACCCAAATCTCTTTTCGATAGTACTCATAACTCCGATGAAATACATGCCAAATGCGCCCTGAAGTATACCAAGAATATTCGATATAATCATATACCAAACTGGTGTCGCAAATCTCTGCAACCATTCAGGTTTCCAACTACCAAAACCGCATTTGGTCTCATCATCCGAATCATCACTCTTCATAACTTCTTTAGAAGTGTTCGCACTATTACTAGAATTTCTCTCCATTTCGAGTCTAATATATTATATAAACTTTGAAAATAAGTCACTTCAATAAAACCAAATCTAATGATTGTAGACTGACATCAATTTTTTCAAACTGAATATAAAGAGATTTGGGAATAAATAGCAAATTAATTAAATGGGAAAATGGAGAGAAAAGGAGATTATATGACACTCTTATTGAGTGCAACTTATTAATGATTATTACAAATTAATGGAAGAAAATTGTTCAATAGTGAAGAAAATGTTATTGAGAGCTAACTCTTATCAGTAAAGTTTACTGACATTGAAAGAGAACAAATAAAACTCAAGTTTTATATTCATCTTCAAATTGGATTTCTTATCACTTGAAATATTTGTCATTTTATTAGATAGTTTCGAAATCTAACTAACTTTTCCGTATCTCATAATTAAGTCTTTTCTAAAATTTTCTAAAACTGTGTGAAAAACAACATCAAACACATACTTATCTTGAAAACTTTGTTCGAGTACTTTTACTGTTGCCTTATGTAGACTGTATTTCCATATCTCAAATTTTCAGTTATCTATTTATTCAATTGTCGTGTACTTCGAAGCATATGTTTCTCTGAATAGTTTGCAAAATCTCGTTAGGTAAGTGCAGTTGTATTAATATTGCAATCTATTCACAATTATGGACAATGTAATTATGAAACGATTGCACAAATTGAGATCAATTTGAGGAGAGAATAAATATAAAGTCGAAATGATGGTAGAGATGAAATATCCCATTATCTGCATAGTTCATATTCTAACCTTGACTTACTTTTGCCACTTTTGCGGGGCGACTATTCTACTATTCTCAAGTTTTTCGACTATTGCAACTGATAAAAATTGCCTTATTTCTTCACATGAGATAAATTTGTTTGAATTGTTATTCTAAAAAATTTCATCTTTAGATCAAAAATACTTTTGTTGTTGAGCTCAAAGTAAAGCAAAGCTATGTCAAACTTGAATAATTATAAAATTGTAAAAAATCTATTTGTTTTCGTATATTGAAGTAGACTGAAAATTTTATTAAATTTTATTTATAAATTTTTATGATCAAAATTCTGTGTACATGTACGAATTGTGACAAATCTCATTGAAAATAAGTGAAAAATCAAATCATTTTAAGTTTATTAGAATTTATAGACTTTATTCAAAGATTTGAAACTATCGTAATAACAAGTATTATATATGTGATAATGAACATGTAATCTTATTTATATTACTTATTAATCTTATTTAACACTTATATTAATGAGTAGTGAGAAGAAAATAAGATTAATCAGAAAGCTATTGACTGGTTGGTGAGCTATTTGTAAGTCTTATTAACCAGAAAAATAGTGTCGCCGATTCGTTTAGAGAACCTATAGTAGAGTTATAAAGTGTTAGGAAATTTTCAAAATTAGATGTTTGTACAGTGGCAATATGTAAAATATTTATATAGATGAGAACAAACTAATATTTACCTAATAACTCCCCCAATGTTCTGTATAGTTAACTGCGGCAGACAATTGGCTAGCCCTAAATCGTCGCATAGTTGTCGACATTCAATTTCACTGTTACAGTTAATCGAGAAAAATCGCCTGAAAAGTCAAATCATTGCCTTTGGATTAGATTGAACTACTTTAACACCTGTTTATATTACTTTGAATTATCGTTTCGAATAGCTATGAGTCTTTCCAAATGGTCAACATCTTGAGCAACAATGCTATTGTTGATCATTTCCTTAATAGTTTGTTCGTAAAAGTTAGAAGAATCGCCTAATTCGAAGGCTTTGAGTAGGACTTCATCCTCTCTAATTAATAAGATATAAAAATCTATTTTAAAAACAATACTTAATTATGAGAAAATAATAAGTCTCACAAATTTATTGCTCGCTTTCGTTGCATAAAGTCTAAGAGAAAATTTTGAACTTCATTAGGTTGTGTTGTAGGAGATGGATGGTTGATAAAGAGAACTCTAGAGACATCAGGCATAACGATATGATCATATATAGGAGTGTCAGTAAATGACCAGAGGAAATTAGAGGTTATATCGAAAGAGAAGCCTCTCCTGAACATAGCTGCAAATCGAGGTCTATAGTTAGTAGAGTTGGCGCGATATACAAGTCCAGTATCATTCGAGATATCTTCATATCCGTTATCATTCCAGGCAGATATTGATATGATATCTGACTTGTCCATCAATAGGAACGGTAATAGTTGTCCCATGTATGGGATAAAATCTGGTGCTAATATCACATTCATATCTATCAAAATGAATGCTCTTGAATCTGGAAACAGTAGTTCAGTAGTTCTCAAAACGTCCTCTAAATTTCTTTCCCAATCGCTTATTTCTGTTGACATGAAGTCGAATACTTCTGCTAAAGACGCTACCGATGGACAATGAACCGCATCATAGAAGACAATCACGTTTCTAGGTGTGATTCCTGGCTGACGGACTATTGTTTCGAGAGTGAGCGGTAAATAAATGTTCTCCGAATAGCTCTGACCCGTTAGTACAATGATTGGGGTGTTCATGATCTCATTACTTATTGGTAGGAATTTTAAAATACGTGCGGGAGTTAGAGGATCGTTGGCTAAAGTGCCTGTAATCATAAATACAATATTGTAAGCAGAGGCCGAAATAATATTTCGCGATAAAGAGTCCAATATTTTGATTGTTTGTTCAAATTATTTCACTATCATTCGGTTATTTGAGAAAATTTAACAGAAGTTATCTAATAAAAATTGATAATTATTGAATCTTCTAATGACCAAACCAAATTTGAGTCAAATTCTTATACATTTAAGCTTTTGTATTTGTAGGACAAATTTGAATTATATTTGATCAGTATATCTCAGTCTGATTGAGGAACATAATCACTAAGGTGACCAAGTCAAAAACTGTTAAATGTATTTGTTTTAATCTGATTGAAGTTACAAATCACAGTTTGAAATAACAATTATTTGAAATATAAACTAAAGATTTGATTGAGAACTGCACTTTATAAGAGTCATATGAATGAAAACAAGGTATCAGATAAACGGATTAAAACACTTTTATATAAAGACTTCCACATATTTTAAGATAAGAAACGTGTTGGAAACAAAATTGCATTATTTGCATTAAATAAAACATACAGTGGAAATTTGTTTATATAAATCTTAAAATGCATGATATTTTCCGTCCCGCAAAAGGTGCATACGGTATGCGGGACACAACTCTTAAATGCGGGACACTTGGTCACCCTAATAATTACATAAGAATCCGGGGCGCGTTTTCAAGAAATAACTGGTTTTATGATAAGCTGAAGTCATAACCAGTATATATTTGTTTATGATTGATCTTAAAACTAATGCGTTTGATAATCGTTTGGTCTTAATAATGATAATTAATATATCAAGTTATTACTACTTCATACCAGTCATAAGTGATAATAAAATCGATGCTTACATAATATTTGATTAAGATGCATTTATTGCTAGTGTTGTAGTAAGTAATTGTTAGTTTTATATAGTAACCAATAAAACTTATTCATTTACAAGTATTAGAGTTGAGTTTTAAATATTCAATTCTTACAAATATTCATCTTAAAATTATAGCTATTTTATTCAAATGTTTCTCTACTCTTTGCGTACTCGTCAACAAGTATTTTAAGTTGATCTTTACTAAAATTCGGACTCCTTTTTCGATTTAACAGCAATTTCGAATAAAATTTTAAAATTGACGATAAGTCTCAAAGTTATGACGTACTTATAACTTTAAGCATAATTTTTGTGGAGCACTTTAAGATCTACCATATGACTGATCATTTTCTCAGTCATAAAGTCGATCTTATTATTGATCATAAGACTAATAATTAAGATCGTTCTCAGAAACACAATCCTTAGCGCTAATAAGAATTAGTTGAAGAATTTTTGATCAAAAATAGAGTTTTTAACGTGCATCTTTTCTTAAAACTATAACCTTTTCTATAAACTAAATCATCGTTTCTAAAGGTAAGAGCAAAAAATGGCATTTCATGTATTATATAACTTTATTATTGATCGATATATAATGATATTTTATATATATTAACTATAAATTATATATTATGAAAAATTAATAGTTATTTTTTGCACTATTAGAGGCAATACATATTTCTATCCTCTTTTGCATACGTTTCTCTAAACAGTTGTTTATGACACTTTTTCATATTATGAATCTTCTTCGGATCTTTAATACCATTTTTATATAAGATTTTCACTTTCAAGTCACTATTATGTTGTTTAGATATTTTGATTGCAGTGAAAAATCCGTTAAAATACCTATGATATACACATATTATATATCGAAATAAAGTTCATCATTTATAGTTGAAACTATGGTAAATTCGTTGTTACGTTCAATAATAACAGAAATATCGATAGATACTCCTTAGAACTGGTTGCGCCAATTTTTTTGCTCTTAGGTTTATAAAACTCACTCTTAAAAACCTGAGCGAATTGCGAAATGAGTCCGGCTTCGAGTCCCACTGACGTAATACTTTTTGCCTTCTAATAATGAATCTTAAAAGTGATTTCTCTATTTTCTCTTACTTTTAAATAAACTAAACCTTACTTTAGCAATAAAGGTGGTTTCTCGCCACTTCTTAGCGAAAAGTAAGAACTATTCAACACAATTTGCAAAATTATTTCATATTATTTGAGACTATCTGATCAAAAATAATTATTTGATATTTTTGGTAAAATATTTTCAGCCTTAGATTATAAGATTAACATTAAATAAGTTATTGCTTTGATCCATACCTTCGCAGAATAACGGATATTGACTCCAGTATTTTGAGCAAAATTGAGCTCTTTTTGGGTTACCAATTAAGATGGGATCAGGTTGTACTACAATGCCCTTAACTGACCATTAATCACGTATTAGTTGAGTGATTTGGTTATTTCTATTTCTAACTTACTTTGAAGAGGAACGCAAGTTCTAATATCATGAGAATTAGCCCAACCACTAGCTTGTGGTAAATGTAACTATTGAAGCAATTAATTCAATTTTAGACATTTTTTATCTTAATCTTTCTAACAGTTGTAATTACATTTTCGTAAGGAGTATATCCGTTGATTCCTTTTTGCGTAATTATATACCAACTGCTCCGATATTGGAGATTTTGAGCCCAATTACTGCCCATTTCGTGCAGCAATAGTTTAGCGATTTGTGAAAGCCTGTAATCATGTTACTCATTATTATTAGTATTTTGATTAGAAAAATATTAATTAGATCAGGAAATAAGTCAAACTGACTTCGATGTTGGTTCATCAAATGTGATTATAACTATAATATCTCCTGGTCTTAGAGTCAAAAGCAGTTCTTCTAAAGGTTGTGAATCTAAGTATGAAACAAATTAAAAATAAAATTTAAAATATTAACATTTGACAAGATAGAAAAGTTTAAGTTTAATGTAATCACTATGATATCTGATTAAGTAAACCTTTTTGGTAGGTATCAAAATTAGATACTCTTAATACGGATCGAGTCATGTTATCGATAACCACAACATTCATACCACGACCACAATTATTAAGTCCCTTATCAAGAATACTATCGAAGATTAAATAAACAAATTTAAGTCACCTGAACCTTAACAATCATATGATCATTAAATGCATACTATTTGCCATCAATGCATAACTTAGGATACAATCGATTATCTTCTCCAGTGAACAGATGAACGGCAAACTCTTTAGTACTACAAGAGTGTTGAAGACCACAATTTGGCACTCTATCTCCACTTTTGATGCCATCACTAATCGAAAAACTCAAATCTTGCTGAAACGGAAGGTCAACGGTTTGACTGACATCCAGAAACAATTCGTCATCACTCGGGATGTAGGAGGACAGATCTGCGTTATGATAAAACTCTATAAACAAGAGAACTCAAGATGTTATTGATATGGAGAATGCAATGGGATAGGAGTTGAACAAGTAGGAAAGAAGTGATAATTACCATTGAATTTATTGATATAATCGACTTGTTTGAGCAAAAGAGTCAAAATCCAAATGATAATAGCAGCTAGTATTATTTTGGCACAATTTAAAAACTGGACACTATTTTTATGTGTTAAGTGGAAGACTGACATAACTGACATTTTTAACAGCTTTAGCTTAGCAATAACCAGAGATCTGTTGTTTATAGTATAAATACTTCACAAGTTGATCGATCGATATTTTGTCAGCAGTTAGATTGACTGCAGGGCGCAAGCAGTACTGTATGCGCTATATATGCACCCTAAATTTTGCTTTGCTATAGTTTTACGCAAGTTTTATTACTTAAACATTTATTAAGTTTTGTTCATTCATATCCCAAATCGATTTTACACTTTGATTACTAAGACAATAAATATTATGTTTTAAATTATAATTATGTATACAAATAAATAGTTTAAGTTTAATCAAAAAAATTAATCAAAAGAGATTCTCGACTAAAAGTTTGAAAGAGAAAATTACTATATAGTTTAAAACTTTTGACATTGAATCTCTCAAACTTATGTTGGATTAGTTGATGGTAATGCTTAAATCCAAGAACATGTGCATTGTTTGACTGGTGCATGAGTTGCAGAAGGTGGGGGTGTTGTATTACCACCTATTGTTGGTAATGGCGATGGAGTTGCATTTCCAGTCAATGGTGTTCTCATTACCTGATTTGCAACTGCAGTAAAGTTTTGAATACCAGAATCAGTTGCGTTAGGGATATTAAAGTTCTGAACACCATCCGTTGTTATATTCGGAAAACCAGGAGATGTCATGTTCGATAGATTGGGCAGAGGATGAGGCACGGGTCTCATTCGGCAGAATCCTGGCACACAATTAAGGCATAACGCATCTTCGCAGAGTTTAGAGTTGACTTTTCCCATGATCATATCACCTACAGTTTCAGCAATATTTGGATTAACAACTCTTATTCGATTATTGTTTTGAAATTTATCGAAGATGTAACGAACTATTTGTAAAATTCAAAAACGTCATATTTTTTTGCGTGAAAAAGCATTTTAGGAAAATAGACTCACTGAGTGACATATAAGCGGTAACTAAACTTAGGAAATAAACCATCAAAACAATCACTGTTGCAATTAATCTTAATGACCGCATTTTCTATTATTGTTTCAATTTTCTTTCAAAAAAACTTTTCTGAAAAATATCTCATCTTTTTTAAAAAAAACTTGTAATAAACTTTCAAAAGTAAGAGATTCTGTTCATGTAAAAGCTAGATATGATTTAATTGAAGGTCAAGCTACGCGAACAAAGTTTCTAAGGTAAAGTTAATCCTAATTTAGATATTTTCTTAAACTTTACGATATATATAGGATTGAACCAATGGTGACGTATAAGGAAATAAGTCTATAATAAATTTAAGATTGTTTATAACGATGAACAAAAGGTTATTAAATGTTTGAGCTAGCTGAATAAGCCCGAAAACTTGCTAGACTAATCTGAGCTTTTGTATACTTTTATCGTATTTGCATTGAATCGTTTATTCTTAAGATTTGATTAAACTGTTTAAAAACGTTCAAATATTTTATCAAAACTTTAGTTATCATTGTCATTAGTTTAGAGATAAGTTATGTTAATTTAAACGTAATCTCTCAATAAATCCAATGGAAAAAGGATTTGAATAGATTACATAAAACTGAGAACAATAAAAACTTTATAAAGTTGGATCAAGTTTTGCAATTGAGTAGAAAAAATCTTTAAATATTTGCGTATAAATTTATAGTAAAAAGCTAGAGTAGTATTATAATAAATAGAATAATTGATAATATTTTTAGCAATTTAGCAACCAATTAAACGTAAGCGAAGTGGCGAAACAATTTTACAATTAATAGAGGTCATAAATATACACCAATTTCCCTTAGTTTACATCCTTTTAATTATTAATTGAAAAATGACCCCATTTCAGAACTTCATTTATCAAATAACTACAATGAAAGCAAGAGAAATTTGGTTTTCAGCTTTGATTTTAACTAATTTAATATGTTTTACCATCAGCCAATTGCATGGTAAATGTGGATACCCTGGAAAACCATATAAAGCAAAGCTCGAACCCGATAATAAGCTTCAGTATTTAGAGGGAGAAGAAGTGACTTATCAGTGCACTGATTATTGGTCTTCTCTTCAAACCCGCAGATGTGAGAAAGGCCGATGGACGGGTGAACCTCCGCGATGTGGTTTGTATTTATTTTAAATTGAATTATAATTCTTATCCAACTAATAATAGACTTAACTCAGAAAGAATTAACATATTTTTAGGTGATTTTGTTAATGGAACACTAATGAAAGACGTAAGAGTAGAAGACATATCATCACCGGATAACCCAATATTAATGTTTGAACACTTGAACATGACTATAACCGATACCGACTGGAAATATCCAAATGCTTTTACTTCCAATCGATTCAAAAAGGCAAGACTCAGAATCTTCGATAGTAAAAAATACAGATGGACTTTTAAGTTCACGGCTCCGTTCCATAAACTTTATGTGCGAATCAATTTCAATTTTATTAATTACACTAATTTAACAGCAGAACAAAGACAAAACTTCACATTTAATATCAGCGTTTTTGTGAGTCCTGAGAGAAAATGCGTATTAAATTATCAAAGCGACGATATTTGGAGACAAAATGGGAGAAAAGCTGACAGTTACTTTACGTGTGACAGCATTTCATTCGATGCTTATAAAAGAGATGCGGAAAATCCTGGTGATTACATGATTATGGAAACACAATCTTCAGTAGATCGTAATTTGCATCACGATCTGATTGCTGTATTCTTTGGCAAATCTTACGGAACTATAAAAGAACCACTTTGTGGCGAACCTGAAGTATCCGTAAGCCATCTCTCGAGATTCAACCAGCAATTCAGAGACTATACCCTTGATTGTAAAAATAGAAAGAATTGGCTCTACATCTCTAAAATGAATGATATCATTCCCGAAACCTCAATCCATGGCCTAAAATGTGTGGAAGATATGAAATGGAATGGATCTTATCCTGAATGCATTCCACGCAATCCGTGTCCACTCGATAAACTCTTAATTGGCCCGAATTTAAACCGGACTATCATAAATTCCTTCGATGGACTTTATTTCTTCAATGAGACTTTATATTATGCATATGAGGGATCTCAAGTACACTATGGATGTGCAAATGCCAATGCTGATTTAATCGGAAAAGAGACTAGAACTTGCTTGCAGAATGGCTCGTGGACTAACACTGAGCCGTATTGTTATGGTATGAAATAAGAACTGATTACATAAATACTTTATATTAAAAGCTATCAATAAAAAATGAATTACTTGTTTTATTTGCATTCGTAATTGCTTCGCAGATTTAATTGATTCATTAATAATAAGAATTGAACTTATTTTGAAAATTAAATCTTTTACAGATCCGAATGAAAGTACAAAATTTTCCTCATCTACAGTCATTGGAATACTTGGCGGTACACTTACTTTAGTTGTTCTATTGGCTGCAATTTTTCTATACATCATAATAAAACGCATTAAAACTAAAATGAATAAACAGATCTCAAGCCAAACAAGGCCAGTAAGTGGTGGAGTCGAAGTATATGATGACATTAACGTTCCACCGGATTCAAGAGGCAAAGATATATACGACACATACGATGTTATTGGAGAAGAACAAGAGGTTCGTTATGCAGATTCTTATTATACTGTCGGGCAAGATTATGTGCAAATGTCTCACAAAGTTGAGAAACCCGTGCAGTCCAGTGACGATTATTGGCGTGTTCCTACATCAGAGCCAACTTATCTCGAAATGATTCCTTCTCCTCGAGGAAGTCTTGATTTGGATGCTAAATACAAACTATAACATATATACTCACTTGACACAAATTTCCCTTTCATTCTATTCATTGATAGGTTCATTAATTTGTAACTTTGGAAAAAAATTCGAATCATTTTGAGTACTTGATAAAACTATTATTGATTCAGACTTAAACGTAATTAGGGTGGTCTCCTTTTGTTGAAACCCAGACTGCATAAATAATCGAAGGGTTCCGCCTCCTATTTTATTCCTAAAAAATTTAATTTTTATTTCATTCAAAGTCTTGACACTGTTGCGACTATGTTTGTATTTTCTACTGTACAGGGCTATTTTTAAATAACTGGACAGGTGCTCCTCCTACTATTAATCAATAAGTCAATGATTGGTTAATAGTATTGATGTTTTATATATTTTGTACAGGGTGTACATTTTGACTTAGCATTAACAATTAGGATTTAGGAAAACAAAGGATTAAAAGATCGCCCTGTACTCAATAAATATATATGATGCATTGGATTCAGTAACGACTTGTGTGGAGATGTATGGTTTTTCGGATTATTTCACAAAATCAATGTTTAGGTCTTAATTTACATTCAGACAAATTTTCATGATATGTTCAATGAGGAAAATATGATTAAATCGGCATTTGCCTCTAATTCCTATAGAATTACAACTAAGAGTAGTTTTGCACTTATGCGTCATATAAATGTGTTAACTGCATATTCAGTTATTTATGCAATACTAAGTTAGAAGACAATTATTTATAAGCTTTTGAAATAAAACTTTTTATTTACGTTCATTATTTTATTTTAAAATCTTAAAATATGTGATTTATTGAAAAATAAATTGAAAAATATCACTAATTGTGTTATAAATAGACAAACGCCTATAGACTTAATTAATAATGAATTGATGCAAAAGTCTAAAGAAAATGGAAAGAAACGTACATCACATCCAATCTTATGGCAGAAAAACATGAGAAAAATATTAAGAAATTCAGTAAATTATTGAAAGTAAATGATTTAAATGTACTTGAAAGTTGTACTACTTTAAACGCGATTTTCTCATTTCTGCTCATAAGGCTATAAGTCGTTACTACATACAACGTATATATAAGGAATGAGTTCAGCCAATCATATCGTTCTCGTACGTCCAGGTATATAAAATTAGCCTTGTATAATTACTGCACTTAAAATCTTTATATATGAACATTTATTATGCCTAAACTGAGAGATCATATCGAAAACATTATAACGTCAATTTAAAATTTTCAGGAAACATCTAATTATCGTAAGCTGTAATATAAAACATTGACTTTTCAAATTCAATTTTATATAAAAAATATGACACTTATTTAACAAAATAAATATTCATATTTGATACATTCGCAAAACTTATTGAGCGAAATAAAAATCTTAAGCTAATGCCAAACTTTAATTTATAATACTTTGTTAACTAATCGATAAACAGGTGCAGATTTTGAAGGTTATATGCCATTTGCGCGAAAGCCGTTTAAGCAAAACCTGTTTGTGCGAAAGCCACTTAAGAAAAAAGTCACTTGAGCGAAAGTCTTTTGCTCGAAAGCTTTATAAGCGAAATTTATTACGTATAACTTTGCTAAATCATTTTTATAAAGAGGCTGTGAAATATCTTTCTAATCAATCTTAATTTCAAGTCACTTTTGGTCAATTTATAGAGATCAAAAAGAAACATTTATTAACTAATAATGTTCATTGTGTATTACAAAACAATTAAATAGGAAAAAATATATTGTAATTTGTGATTTAATTAAATATTACATGTGAAGTAGCATCTAAAAATTCAAGAATAGTAGATCTGCTATTTAAATAAGGATTAGTTAGCCTCTCAATTCTCTAATTAATTACAGCTCTAAATAAGAAAATATAAACAGGTGCTAGGATTATTGTGATAAAATATTTTTCGCTTAAGTAGAATTTCGTTGAAGTAGCTTTCTCTCAATCGGCTTTCGCGCAAGTGGGTTTCGCCAAAATGGGTTTCGCTCAAGTGATAAATCACCGATTTTGAAACTTTAGGTTCAGAGACTAACGCTGGTAAGGACTAATTTAATCTGCTTCAGATTTGATAAAATCTTTTGGTCTTTAGAGAATTTCAATTCTTTAAAATTGAAAGTTAACAAAAATTAAAATTACATTTGAAAATTAGTTGACTAATAACTGGACAAATGAAGTTCAGTGTGGGGTTAACTCTGAACTCGCAAACCTGGACTGTCAAGTACATGACTGAATGTGTGGTTACTCTAAACGTGTAACAATCATAAAAATAAACACAATATAAATCATTTACAATACGAAAGTTAGGCCTTTAGATAAAATTTAGCTTTTAGTCTATATTCAAATTAGCTTTTTAACTTTTCAATAAACTGAGAAAAAGTTATTCAGGTGCCTGAAATAGGAATCGAATCTTTTAATTGACTTTGATTGCCGGATTCGACTCATTTAAATTGAAAAAAGTAAATTCAAATTCTGTACACCATCTGTTCGAGAGTAGTATTCAATTCAATTGTTGAATCGGTTTTATTTCAAATCCACTTTTTAACCAAGAATTTGTTCGACAACATAATTGAAACGATTAACTTAAAAGTTATGTATATTACACTGCTCGCATTTATCTAGAAGTCTAGGAGGATTCAGGGCTTTAAGAAATGTTTATGTAGCGCGCTCAAAGATACGGGCAAGTTCGCGAAAGCTCTACACTTTATGAAAGTAGTAAAGTGCATAAGCTCTCTTCAAAGTTCGGCAAGTATTGCATTTAAAGGGCTATATATAAGCGACTACTAGAGGTCATATAACTTATTTTAGTTTAAGTATGATTTTACATTGAATTGATAATGAAATTTCTTAAAAGTTAGTCAAATTAGAAATAGTGCAACACTTGTATGAAAAAATATTTGTTGAACTTGCGCAATAGATTCACTGTTATTAATAGCTGTTATCTTTGATCAATAGTTAAGTTTTGTTTGTTTTAAATTTTTGATTGAGGTGATTGCTTTAAAGCTATTGAAATGAAAAATTAAATAGGACTACGAGACAATTTACAATTAACTAAGGAAATGAAGATTCTTCTTTCCGCTATTTTATATCCTTTTACTGATAAATTAAGCTTAAATCTGATTGCACAACTTCTGTCTTTGAACGATCACAATGAAAGTAATAGAAATTTGGAGTTTCACTTTGGTTTTGATTAGTTTAATGTGTTATTGTACCAGTAAACTGAATGGTAAATGTGGATACCCTGGAAAGCCATATAAAGCAAAGATCGAACCTGATAATAAATTAGAATATTTAGAGGCAGAAGAAGTAACTTATCAGTGCATTGATTACTTGTGGTTTCCTCAGACTCGTAAATGTGAAAGAGGTCGCTGGACTGGTGAACCTGCGCGATGTGGTTTGTACTTATTTTACATACAATTATAATTCTCATCTAACTTATCATAGTTTTAAATAAAAGTAATAGTTTGAATTATTTTTAGGTAATTCTATTGATGGAATAGTAACAAAAGACGTGAGAGTAGAAGATATATCATCACCTGATGAGCCAAAATTAATGTTTGAACACTTGAACATGACACTAACTGACTCCGATTGGGCAAATGCTTTCGCTTCTCATCGATTTAGAAAAGCGAAACTTCGCATTTTTGATAGTAAAAGATATAAATGGACTTTTAAGTTCACGGCTCCGTTTCATAAACTTTTTGTGAAAATAGGTCTTAATTTCATTGATAACACTCTTTCAACAGCAGAACAAAAGCAAAACTTCACATTCAATATAAGTGTTTATGTGAGTCCTGAAAGAAAATGTGTATTAGTTCATCAAAGCGAAGACATTTCGAGACAAAATGGAATTGATAGTTATTTCACGTGTGACAGTACTTCATTCGATGCTTATAAGGGAGATGTGGAAAATCCTGGTGATTACATGATTATGGAAACACAATCTTTTGAAGATCGTGAAATTTTTTATGATCTGGTCGTGTTGTCCTTTGGCAAATCCTATGAGACTTCAGAAGAACCACTTTGTGGTGAACCTGAAATTTCCGTAAGCCAAGTCTCAAAATCCGTCCAACAATACAAGAGCTATTCTATCAATTGCAAAAGTGAAAAAACATGGCTCCAAGTATCTAAACACGATCATATCATACCCGAGACTTCAGTTCACAGTTTAAGATGTGTGGCAGATATGAAATGGAATGGATCTTATCCCGAATGTATTCCACGCAATCCGTGTTCAGTCGATAAATACTTAACTGGTTCTAATTCTAATCAAATTGTAATCAATTCTTTAGATGGACTTTATTTCCTTAATGATACTGAATATTATGCATATGAAGGAACTAAAGCACATTATGGATGTGAGAATCCTAATATTAACTTAATTAGAAAAGAGATAAGAACTTGTCTGAAGAATGGTTCATGGAGTAATAACGAACTTAATTGTTACGGTAAGAAATAAGAACTGATTATATAAGTATATATCAAAGCTATCAATAAGATTGTTAATCACTTGTATTGCTTGCATTGATAATTGTCTTTTGAATTTAATTATTTTAAGAATGAGAGATGAACTTATTTTGAGAGCTAAATCTTTTATAGGTGCAGTTGACAGTGTTAAATTTTCCTCATATTCAATCATCGGAATACTCTCTGGTACACTAATTTTCGTTATTATATCGATTGCAATCACATTTTACGTCTATACAAATCGCATCAAAACTAAGCGAATATCGAACCAAAGCAGACCAACAAGTGGTGATATCGAAGTTTATGATGATATTAAGGTTCAAACTAATTTGGTAGGTAAAGATGCATACGATATATATAATACCAATGGTAACGAACAAGAGGTTCTTTATTTAGAACCTTATTATATTGAAGGACAAGATTATGTTCAAATAGCTCATAATATTAAGATACACGCGCAGTCCAGTGATGATTATTGGCGTATCCCTTCTTCAGAACCAATTTATCTAGAAATGATTCCTTCCCCACGAGAAAGTCTTAAAATGGATGTCAGAAACTAACGACTATAATATAAAATGTCATTTGACAAAAATTTCTCTTTTACTTCATTTACCGATAGATTCATTATTTTGTATTTTTTTGAAAAAGAACTCGAATCATTGAATATTTGATCAAATAATTATTCATTTAAGCATAACACTATGACTAGACACGAGACTCTTTGGGAATTACTGATAGCAACTCTCAAGTTAGATTGAGGAAACAGATATTTAAAGCCTGAAAAGTTTAAGTTTCAATTTCGAGCTGCCGATTCCCGAAAACTAGACATTTTAAGAATTTTCAATCGATTTTCTCAAATACAGGTTATCGTATTGTTGAACACATTCCAGTTTTCAGAATAAGAAATAGAGTAACTTTTTGTACATTCTTTAATCAAATTATATTTGAACTGAAATAAACTGAAATCAAAGCCATAAAACGAGTTAATACTGAAATTATAATACTAATCGAACATAACTTCAAATATGACTCTAAAAAGCCATATAAGTAGAAATCTATATTTCCTTTAAATTTGAAACATAATATACTTATAAAGTTTATAAACATTTGATCACTTATTTTAAAACATTAAAAGCTTTCATTCGATAACATTTATTAAATTTGTTAATTATGTGTTCATTTTCATATGAAATGTAACTGTTTTCAAGTGAAAAAGTTTGACTGAGTTTGTAAGACACTCAAACATATTACGCTTAAAGTAACGATTTATTGTCTCCAAAACTAAAGTTTGTTATACTTTTGATAAATACTTAAACTTTGATGTGTCTCATCTCAACGATTCAGTTCATCAGAATATTAATTGTAAAGTTCATAACAGAAGTACTAATATTAAAATAAACTTAAAGCCAAATAAAACTGAACAGTTCAATTTAAAATTCAATTTAAGGAAATGGAACAAAAATCTAAAATTAATAACTTAATCATCAAATTCTGAGAGGTCTTGTTTGAAGTGAATATTATATTGTCTCAAATAAATTATCCATTTTTAAGTGATTTTTTTCTTAGAGAATATGCAGAAGTCGATGCCTATTGAATCAAATTTGTATAAGTATGATGTCAATCCTTCTTATTTATGAATATATAAAATCAAAAGTATAACTGAAGTGAATTAAGTTTAATTTCTTATGAATAAGACAAATGAAAAATGTATAAGAAATGTAATGAATTTCACAAAACTTCACTCTCTAAATATATTTCATGAGCTATCCTGAAGTCCAACACGTATTGTACCCAAAGTACTACATAAACGCGACTAAAGGTTATCACATAATTTATTTTAGTTTAAATATGATTTCTTATTGAATTGATAAACAAGTTTCTTAAAAGTTAATCAAATTAGAAGTAGCACACCATTCATAAAAAACAATATTTATTGAATTTGCGCAATAGGTTCCTTCTTATTAATAACTGTTAACTTTGATCAATAGATAAGATTTTTGTTTTAAATTATTAATTGAAGTGATTGTTTGCAAATTATTGAGATAAAAAAAGGAAATAAGACTACGTGACAGAGACAATTTACGATTGATTCAGGGAGTAAGGATTCTTCTTTCCGCTATTTGACATCCTTTTACTGATAAATTAATTTTAAAACTTATTCCATAACTTCTTTTTATGAACAATCACAATGAAAACAATAGAAATTTGTAGTTTGATTTTCATTAATTTAATGTGTTACAGCATCAGTAAATTGAATGGTAAATGTGGATACCCTGGAAAGCCATATAAAGCAAAGATCGAATCTAATAATAAATTAGAATATTTAGAGGGAGAAGAAGTGACATATAAGTGTACTGATTACTCGTGGTTTCTTCAGACTCGTAAATGCAAAAAAGGTCGTTGGACTGGTAAACCTGCGCGATGTGGTTTGTATTTATTTCAAATACAATTATAATTCTCATCTAACTAATCATAGTTTTAAATAATAAGGTACTAGAACAGAACAGTCGACTGGATTCAATTACTCTTTAATCATAAACTAGCTTACATAATTTTTTGGGACTACATTAATTTTAAGGCGCTTCAACTCTTCAAGTGTTTATTTAGCATAACGTGATGACGCCAAGTATGGCCAAAAAATGAAATTGCCGTTATCATGATATTTATTGATAAATTTAGTCAATCTATTTTTAATGCACTCTTTTATATAAGTTTGAGAACTAATAGCATTGCCCGACTTTGTAATGAAAACTTGAGAAATACCTCGACTGCTCAGCGCAGCCCAAACCAAGACTTGGGGGAAATTCGGTAACGAATTTGTACTTTAGAGAATCAGATACTTCTACTCCATCTTGAGAATAATAATAATCATTACAACTGTCAGAGCCATCAAGAGTGAGATATGTCTCATCATCGATAATGATTTCAACATTTTCAGATGGCTTGAATAGACTTCTTCTTAGCCTTTCTAAACATTTCTTTTGGCGTTTCTTATGGCTTTCACTACTTTTTGGTGCTTTGATTCTCTTTTTCTTCTTAAGTCCAGCATTCAAAAGAATCTTTTTTACACTATGATTGCTAATTTTGAATTTTTTGGCTATAGACGCCTCACTTTTTGCAACCTGATTAACGCATTCTTTGATAATTTTCTCTTTGATTTTTTCGGGTTAGCGTTATTACTACCACTTCGAGGTCTTCTGTCCAAACTAATTTCATTATCTACTCTTTTCATTGCCTCTTATATCATAGTTCGGCCGACATTTTCTCTTAAAAAATGATACAAAGTAAAAAGTTTACCTTCTCTTATATTATTTTGATAAAAAATGCCAATGCGTTTACGCAGAGGTGTTTGTCTGTCAACTGACATTTTGATACTATTAATTAATTATCGATTTGGTTGATAGAGGGGGAGGACAGAGAAATAAGCTTTAATATTATATACTACATTCATATATTCATAAGGTCTAAATACTTAAAAAAGTTGATTAAACCCAGTCCGCCGTTCTGTTCCAGTACCTTAATAACAATTCAAATTATTCTTAGGTGATTCTGTTGATGGAATAGTGACGAAAGACGTGAGAGTAGAAGATATATCAACACCAGATGAGCCAAATTTAATATTTGAACACTTGAACATGACTCTAACTCGTTCCGACTGGAGACATGCTTTCGCTTCTCATATGTTCGAAAAAGAAAAGCTCCGTATCTTCGATAGTAAAAGATACAGATGGACTTTTAAGTTCACGGCTCCGTTCCATAAACTTTTTGTACGAATCCGTTTCAATTTTATTAATTACACATATTTGTCAGCAGAACAAATGCAAAACTTCACATTTAATATGAGTCTTTATGTGAGTCCTGAGAGGAAATGTGTTTTAGATAATCAATACTATGATGAGCGGGAGAAAAACAAAATAACTACAACTTACTTTACGTGTGACAGTTTGTCATTGGATGCTTATAAGAGAGATGTGGAAAATCCAGGTGATTATATGATTATGGAAACACAATCTTCAGTAGATCGTCATTTGCCTCATGACTTGTTTATCATATCTTTTGGCAAATCCCATGGGACTACAGAAGAACCACTTTGTGGTGAACCTGAAATTTCTGTAAGCCAAGTCTCAAAATCCATCCAACAATACAAGAGCTATTCTATCAACTGCAAAAGTCAAAATACATGGCTTCAAGTACCTAAACACAATCAAATCATTCCCGAGACTTCAGTTCACAGTTTAAGATGTGTGGCAGATATGAAATGGAATGGATCTTATCCCGAATGTATTCCACGCAATCCGTGTTCAGTCGATAAATACTTAACTGGTTCTAATTCTAATCAAATTGTAATCAATTCTTTAGATGGACTCTATTTCCTTAATGATACTGAATATTATGCATATGAAGGAACTAAAGCACATTATGGATGTGAGAATCCTAATATTAGCTTAATTAAAAAGAGATAAGAACTTGTCTGAGGAATGGTTTATGGAGTAATAACGAGCCTCATTGCTACGGTAAGAAATAAGAATTGATTATATAATCGGGTATCAAAACTGTCATTATGAAAATTAGTCAGTTTGTTTGCTTGCATCCTCAATTCCTTCTTGGATTCAATTAATTTATTAAGTATAAGGATTTCTACAATTTTGGGAGCTAAATCTTTTACAGATCCGAATGAAAGTACAAAATTTTCCTCATTCGCACTCATTGGAATACTCTCTGGTACACTTATTTTCGTCATCATATCGGCTGCAATTTTGTTTTATGCCTACACAAAACGCATCAAAACTAAGATGAATAAACAAATCTCAAGCCAACCAAAACCAGGAAGCGGTGAAGTCGAAGTATATGATGACTTTGAAGCTCCAACGGATTTAAGAGGCAAAGATATATATGACACATACGATGTCATTGGAGAACAAGTGGTTCGTTATGCAGATCCTTATACTAAAGGACAAGATTATGTTCAAATGCCTCACAAAGTTGAGAAACCCGTGCAGTCCTGTGACGATTATTGGCGTATTCCTACATCAGAGCCAACTTATCTCGAAATGATTCCTTCTCCTCGAGGAAGTCTTGATGTGGATGCTAAATAGAAACTATAACATAAATACTCACTTGACAAAATCTGATTTCTCCTAGCATAGATTATCGTCACTCAAGCCTCCTGATTTCTAAGTTTTAGTAATAAAACGAAAACATATAATAGATTCTTTAGTTAAATTATATCCAATTGTAACTCTAAAACAAAGACCTAAATAAAGCAAATAAAATTTGCATAAAATTCTTATACGTAAAAATCCTAACTTGAATTATGAACCTAAAAGCCCATAAAAACTCAATATTTTCCTTAAATTTTAAGCAGTAAACATGATATACTTAAAGTCAAAAGTTTATAATGCGTTTATCACTTGTTTGGAAACCATTAAAAGCTTTTAATAAATTATAATAAATGTATTTACAGAATTTATTAATTGAAATCTCCATTTTTCAAATAAAACATTCTATTTTTGAATTAAAAAAGTCGAAACTAATTTTTAAAAACTATCTTAAAGACAGTTTACTTGCTGAAGTAACGGAACTTTATTGTTATCTTTGTGATATAAATTATCAAAGGCTGAAATATTATGTGAAAGAAAACCATAAAATTATGGGACTTTTATGTGAATTAATATCCGGAATTATGCAATTTTTTATCAGAATTATGCGACTTCTTATTTAGCTATTTTTTAAAAATTAACTCTAATATTCATGCTTTGAGACAGAAAATAAAAATATATTGAATTTAATTTTTCAGATTTAGCATTGAATTGAAATACTGTGAAGTTATACTTTAAATTGTTTTCCGAGAGATTCAATCGCTTATTGGAGTATTATAATAACTGAAAGGTCTTTCGACGTCTGCGCTCGCGATCGGAACGAATAGATATTTGAATACTATCTGTGCTAAGTTTCCAATTATGTAATTAGATTTCCAATAGTTGGCGATATAAGCATTAGTCTTCATGTGGTCAGTTTTGACATATCCTTGAACTGAATCACAATAAACTATACTGAAAGTTGAGATTTCTTTAAAATGTTATTTGATTTCATCAAATTATTAATTTCAGGTATTGAAACTGGTTCATTAAACGCTTCTTCAGTTGAGTTAATCATATTTTTAGCTTTAATCGGGTCGAAGACTTAAATCGATTTCAGGAATCAATCGCCGGCTCTTTGCTAAAATCGAAATTCAACTCAGGTTTTAGTTAAGTTTGATCTAAGCCATTGGTTACTGTATTTTTAAAATACTGAAAAATCTTCGAACCTAAGACTTATTTTGTATTCTTCGAGATAGTCATTACTTGTTGTAACGAAGCCATAAATCTCGCGGAAAATAGTGATTAAATTGATTGTGTATTTAAAGATTTCAGTTAACATTATTTCTTGTCTTTGCGAATACAAAATTGCATCAATTATTGACTTTGAAATACTTTATATAAATTTAATTTGATGTCAAGTAATAGCATTTGATCAATTGATCTAAAACTTCAATTAACGAAGATTTTATTCAAGCTTTTGATCACGTCTTCATAAAACTCAATCAAATAAAGCAATGCCCTCAGAATCAAAGCATAATATGCTTAGCATAGATTATCTTCTATTTGTGACACAACTTCAATTTAATTAAACGATAACACAACTTTGATCTCAATTTTACTTATCATTTGTAATTTATACTATTTAAAATTAACTTATCGTAATTGTTTAATATTTAATAAAAATAATGAAATTATTAGGCATCCGATGAATGCATGTGTTCTCTATTCATAAAAATGTACTCTATATTTGTATAACTTTGTATTGCGTTGAATTACAGTTTTATAAAAATTCATCAACAATTTATGCCTTTTTATAGTTCTTCAATGCAAAATTTATATTATTTGATAAATTGAAATAATTTAGTTGAAAATTTTCGAATTATGTGAAATCATTATGTGGCCACACAAATTTTATGCAAGTTATGTGACCAGTTCAAAATTATGTGACTATGTGTGCACGTAATATTTCGGACTTTGGATATGAATACAAAAGTTTAATGAGTCTCATAGCAGTTAATCAAAACATAAATTGAATGCTTATCTTTAAGTGAGAGTTAAGTGACTGCTTTAGAGAAAACTGCACAAAAGTTTTATATTTATTTTGCGCAATTGTGCGCTTTTCGCTCAACAAATGAATTTCTGTTTTTCAAAATTATTATTAGGTCATATTTTAATGACATATTGAAAATACCTATTGATTTTATTCTCAAAAAATGATTTAATATGAAAAAATAGTTGAAGTAAGCTTCATTTCAACAAAATACTATTTTGAAGTATTTTGACTTATTTCTTTTCCAAATAATAGGATGTGATCGATGTTTGATTTCATTATTTCTCAAGTTGCGTTCATTATAAATTATTTATAGAACTTCTTCCTATTAATTAGTGTATTGTTTTTTCAGTGTTATTCTATTTATTAGTGTGAGACGGGAAGTCAATACTCCCGTCCATAAGCCGCCGAGGTTTGTTCGGGAAATATTTTCAAACAGACAATCACCCTTGCGGCGAACTGTCACTTCTGAGGAAGCGAAGGAAAAAATAGAAAGACAAAAGCAAGAATAAAAGCCAAACTTCACTTGATGTGAATTATTTTATTTCTGATTTGTAACTGAGGAGCTCTTGAAACAGGGCTCCCTTATATATACATGTGTGTTGGCAAAAGGTCAGTACGACTTGTACTGACCATTAGTAGACTATAAAATTTTATTTTGTGTTGTGTTTGTGCGTTATGATTGTGTTCGTTCGTTTGTCGTTTGCTTGTTTATTATGTGTCAAGTGTATTCAAATCAATTTTATTATATGATTTAAACGATTTTAAAATCAAGTTAGCACACTTCGAAATACTTTTAAAGTTTGTAAAAGTTTTATTTACTTTCGTTCGTTCATTGCATTAATTAGTGCCTATCGTTTGTCATGAAAACCTTCAATTAACAATCTCTTTCGCAAAATATGTTACTTTAATCTAGCTTAGTATTAATTTAAATAAAAATTGAATTTTTCAATTTGCTTTAATTAAACGTATTTGTCCTTACAAACATATATTAAAGTTAAAATCATATGTGAAGCTAAGTTCATACTTTCAATTTCTTCTGCCAAAAAGCAGCTAGATAACTTAACCCCTTTTGCAAGGAAGCATTTAATTATAAAGTTCATAATAGAAACGGAAAAATTAAAACAAATATGATCCTAAATCGGACTTCAATCACTGAATTTTTTAAGATAGCAGAAGACTCCAAAATTAATGATTTGAATCGTAAATTGAATTTTTCATAGAAGCCTATATTCCATTGTCCAAAATGGATGATCTATCGATTAAGTCATTGTTTGTAGAGTATATACAAAAGTTAATTTCTGATGAATCGGATTTAAAAAAGAATTTCGTTTTCTTAAAAATTGAGATTAAAAATATAACTGGAATGAATTTAGTTTAAAGTGCCTAAAAAATGTAATGAATCCCACAAAAACTCTACTCTCTAAACGTATTCCATGAAATATCTTTAAAGCCCAGCAAGTATTGTATAGGAAGTTTCATAATAGCATACAGGCTAAATCAATAGTAATGCTGATAAGATTAGTAAATTTTCAGAAGTCTTTATTAATGTTTCGATCAAAATAAAACTGACTATTCATCAATAAATCGAATAATGAATCATTGAAACAGTCTTTGTTTTTGGAGTGTTTATGTAATTAAATCATCAATTCAACATGTTAGTAAGACTAATGAAATAAATGACTTAAGTGCCATTTTCGATAACTTTTTAAAATTGATTTTTAAGCAATTAATTTGACGCTTAAACAATTATTGGAATGTCGATTAAGTTATTTGATTAAATTTACTAACATATTGGAGACATACATTGGTGACAAAAATACTGCAAAAATTGAGACTGTTTTATAGTCTCATAATTTGACTTATTGATGAATAATCAGTTATAATTTAATCGATATTTTAATAAAGCTTTTTAGGAGGACATATCTTATTAGTATAACTATTGAGTTGAACTGTATGCAAATATGAACCTTCTTATACTTTGAGAAGTGCAGTATAATATCAATATTATAATTGTGGTAATTGATAAAATAATTTCATATAGATAAAATTTGACATTGCTTCAAAATAATTCAAAATCAATTTCGAATATTTGATCAAAAGAAATAAACTATCTCTAATCAACATAACAAGGACTATTAATTGATATTTGAGTTATACGACAATTCTGATGAATAAGTGAATAGAATCCGCGAAATTAATGGGAGAAAGTCCAAACCACAACCCGAGAATTCCTCCACGATTGTAAATTAATTGATTGATATCCAAGATTAAAATTTCTTTATATTGGAAATGAGGTGACATTTCAGGTATAATTTCTAAAGTTGTTGATTTGCCATAGACTTAATTGACTTTATTCCGGCTTCCAAATAAGTTTTCTCGCATTTGTACTCACATTTTCTCATATATTCATCTCTAAACACCATGAGTAGTGTATAATTAGTTAAAATAAAGCATTTACAAAATCTATATCCACTCGATAACAAATGTCCCTTCAAATTAATAGTGAAAAACAGAGTATCCGCAAGAGGAATACAAGAGTATGTTTGGTTAACTCGGTCCCAATAGCAATCGGTGAAGCAATGATTGAAATATTTTGGGCCGAATTTGTCAAAATCTCTTTAATTAACACAAGCAGATTTAGAATCACTCCTTATTATTCAATGAGAACTGTAAATCACTTTAGAATTCATACCAACTGAGATGAAAAATTACTTGTTCCAAGGAAATTTATTGCAGGAAATTCATATATGCGCGCAACGATATTGTGACCTTTATTGAGATTTAAAATGATTTTCTCCAAGTATTTTGATTTATAACTCGAATCAATACCTTCGTTGCACATAATTTCATTATTGAAATATAGAAATGATTCAACAATTAGAATAATCACAATTTCAGGTTTCGTACAATTGGTTGACTTTCCATTAACTATGATATTATATGACTTAATCATTTGAGAGATTTCTGTAATTTCGTAGAATTCTTTCAGTTTGTAATCAATCAACAAATTTTTAAGAAATATATTGAAGTTATATCTCAAAAAATAGTTCTATAAGGATCAAAGTTTTTATTTGAATGTAATGAATAATTCTTGAAGTGGTTTATCACGAATGGATGTTCTCTAATAACTTTATCGATACTTGTTATAAGTAGTCACATAAATAGACCAATGTTTGGCACAACAGTCCTATTACTGGGGTGACCACCTCTGGCTTGTCTCATGACAGGACAAAAATATCAAAGTGAGGACCCTTACATTTTAAAAAGAAAAATTCCGTTTTTATTTGTCATTACAAATATATAAGAATCAAACAATACATTCTAATATTAAAACATAGAAAATTATTAGTCATGGTTGATTTAAAGGTACATTTTTTCTCAGAAATGGCATCTATAAAAGGTTATCTAAAAGTAAGAAATACTGGTTTATATCAGATGTCAAGGCAGAAAAGATTAATTCAATAACTTTTGATTTTAAACCACAGATGTTCAAAACATTGAACTAGATTCCTTAATCCTTCTTCATTTGTAAAATAAGTTCAATGTTTGAATTTCCAAGAAATTTTTTTCTAAGCATGGTTTTGAAATGATAATTGAAAAACGGGACAACTAATTGTCCCGTCGAGAGTTTTTGGTCTGATGGAATTTCTATCTTTTAACTTTAAAAAGGCGAGGCTGTCCCGTCAAAAACGGGACAGGTGGTCACCCTACCTATTACTGATTTCTAAGCGTATCAAATATTCATATTTTAAACAGGATGAGGAAACATCTATAATTTGGCTCATCATAATTATGGTAATATTTACGACAAAAAAATCCGGAAATTCATGGTATATTTTGAGAAATAATTTTTCCGACCTCAACCTGATTGGAAGCTTATGAAGAATAATAAAGGATATTATTGAGAAAGAACCAAAAAAATTTAAATATGGGCCGCGAAAATAAACAAAATATGAAACAATTTATAATTAGACGTATAGGAGTAGTTTTACAAAAGTATGAAAAAACGCATTGAAAAGCGTACAGCTGCAGATGGGGACAGAGTTGAATTGTCATTTCTTTTTAGTTGTAATAATTTGAATCAAATGCATTCTTGTGATAAATTTGAGATCAAAATATTGTAGTTCTAATCAAAAACTTTACACTTACTTTTTCCGGATTTTTTTGTCGCGAGGTATATAAATAATAATAATTTGTTTTAATTTTGAAAGCACCTTATGAATATTGATTCGATTGAACCTAATTCTGAACATTTCACTTATAAAGGTTATCAATGAAAATAATTTTGTGCGAAAGTACGCCAGCCCTGATAGGGATTCTGAGGTTAACTGATATAAACTTATTTCAAACCACATAGAAATTATTCCTCCAATAGAATACAAGTAATGTCCAATACTCAATTTTGGTAAATGAATTATCGATATTTCCTCTGCAAGAGCCTTGCTTATTATTACCACTTTTCTTATATCCTCATATGAATAGCCTGAAGAAGTATCTTGAATACCCGTTTGATGTCTTTTGCGCCCGCTTCGAAAATACTGACTGAAACAATTTTTTCTACAATTCTTAACAAAAGACTTCTCTTCAAATTTTGTCCTGAAATCACATTTTACAGAAACATTGCAAACAATTTTCAGGCTTTCATTATTAATGATAATACTATAATAATAATAGTTTATAAACTACGAGAATAACCTTGGCAATAGCTTTCCAATGATAAAACCGAACCCTTAGAGACAATGAGTTTTCAACGTGTTAAGGTTCAAACTATACACACTAAAATATGTCTAAAACATATAATTACAATAAAATATTGGTGCAGTAAACCTTCTTCTAGTGAGTTCTCGGTATAGTGAAAGCAATAGTGAAGTCAAACAAAAAAGATTTGTACAGGATTATAAATTATTATTTTCTGAAATTTATTTTTAAGTTAAAATCATAATTTTAGCTTATAAATTTGTTTTGTTTGTTCAATATGACCACTATCAACCTTAACTATTATTCTGCATCGCTTCTACAAATCGAATACAAATGAAAGATCTTCAGCAGATATTGTCGACCAGATTGTTTTGCAAACTTTCCAAAAGCTATTCGGTGTTTCTGGCTTTTTTATAAACTCATCAGTACAGATCTACGCGTCTCTTAAATTTGATACAGTCAATCTCGCTTATAGTGAACGCTATATCGAACACAAATTTCTTAAATTGCATACAGAAGTATACGATTATATTGAACGCTTGTTTATAGTGAACAGTTTAGGCAGCACCGACTGGTTCACTATAAAAAGTAATGACTATTTTTTAAATTCAGACAATGACTTTCGATAAATTGAAATCAAATGGATTTCATTATATATAGATCTCTCTGTTACAAACATTTGCTGACTTTCAAGTTCTTTCTTGATATAACTCAGACCAAAACCTTTTTTGGAAAAGTAATTTATGAAAGTCGTAGCTCCTTCTAGTCATTTCTTAGTCATAGTAGAAGATAATTAGCAGATTCTTGTGGAACACAAACTAGAGACTGCACTATTACAAATGATGAAGTTATTTAAAATTTCGTCAAACGCTCACTAATGCGGTGATAATTTAAATTTCAGAAAATAGTAGTTTATGACCTTGTATGTCGAGCCATGATGGAAAGATAAGTTTTTGTTTGAAATTGCACAATTTAGTGGTTATTAAAAACTGTTCTAATGAAAAGGCAATTTATAATTAATTGAGGACATGAGAGTCCCTTTATCCGTTATGTTACTTCCGTTTTGCTGTTAAATCAAAATTTGAAATTATTATAAAGCTTCTCATTTTAAACAATTAAAATGAAAGCAATAGGAATGTGGTATTTCACTTTGATTTTGATTAATTTAATATATTATTCTATCAGTCGATTGCATGGTAAATGTGGATACCCTGGAAAGCCATATAAAGCAAAACTAGAACCCGATAAATTAGAATATTCAGAAGGAGAAAGAGTTACCTATCAGTGCATTGAATACAAGTGGTTTATTGAGACCCGTATATGTGAAAAAGGGCGCTGGACTGGTAAACAGCCGCGATGTGGTCTGTATTTGTTTTAAATTGAACCAATCCAACTCTAACTAATTATAGACTTAACGTTAAAAAAATTTAATTTATTTATAGGCAATTCTGTTGAAGGAATTCTAATGAAAGACGTGAGAGTAGAAGACATATCAACACCTGATAATCCAATACTAATGTTTGAACATTTGAATATGACTATAGATGACTCCGAAACAAGAAGGGCTTTCACTCATCATCGGTTCAGAAAGGCAAAACTTCGCATCTTTGACAGTAAAAGATACAGATGGACTATTAAGTTCACGGCTCCGTTCCATAAACTTCTTGTGCGAAACAGTTTTAATTTTATTAATTACACTCATCTAACAGCAGAACAAATGCAAAACTTAACATTTAATATTAGTGTTTATGTGAGTCCTGAGAGGAAATGTGTTTTAGATCATCAGATCCATGACGACTGGAGAGAAAATGGAAAACGAACTAAAAACTATTTCACGTGTGACAGTTTGTCATTGGATGCTTATAAGAGAGATGTGGAAAATCCAAGCGATTATATGATTATGGAAACACAATCTTCAGTAGATCTGCCTCATGATTTGATCGCTCTATCCTTTGGAAAGTCCTATGGCAATCTAGAACAGCCACTTTGTGGTGAACCTGAGATATCCGTAGGCCAAATCTCAAAACCCATTCGACAATACAATAGTTATTCTATCAGTTGCAAAAATAAGGAGACATGGCTTCAAGTTTCTAAACACAATCATATTATCGCCGATAATTCAATACACGGCCTAAAATGTGTGGCAGATATGAAATGGAATGGATCTTATCCCGAATGCATTCCACTCAAATCATGTCCAATCGATAAACTTTAACTGATCCTAATTCTAGTCAGATTGTAATCAATTCTTTAGATGGACTTTATTTCTCAAATGATACTGAATATCACACATATGAGGGAACCCAAGCATATTATGGATGTGTGAATCCTAACTCCAGTTTGATTGGAAAAGAGAGCAGAACTTGTTTGAAGAATGGCTCGTGGAGTAATACTGAACCTCACTGTTATGGTATGAAATAACAACGGATTACATAAACACATGTCAAAAATTATCATTAAGAAAGATAACCAGTTTATTAACTTTCATTCATAATTATTTCTTGGATTTAATTAACTTATGAGATACGAGAAATGTTTTATAATTTTGGGAATTAATCTTTTACAGATCCGGATGAAGGCAGAAAATTTTCCTCATCAACAGTCATTGGAATACTTGGCGGTACACTTACTTTCGTTATAATATTAACGGCAGTTATGCTTTACGTCTACATAAAACGCATGAAAACTAAAATGAATAAACAAATCACAAGCCAAAGAAGACCAGGAAGTGGTGGAGTCGAAGTGTATGATGACATTAATGTTCTGTCGGATTTGAGATGCAAGGATGATATATACGACACATACGATGTTATTGGAGAAGAACAAGAGGTTCGTTACGCAGATCCTTATTATGCTGTCGGGCAAGATTATGTACAAATGCCTCATATTGAAAATGCCATGCAGTCCAGTGATGATTATTGGCGTATCCCTACTTCAGAGCCAACTTATCTCGAAATGACTACTTCTCCTCGAGGAAGTCTTGAAATAAATGTTAAATACAAACTATAACATAAAACTGACTTGACACAAATTTCAATCTTATTTTATTCACTAATAGTATTCATTACTTTGTAATTTTTGGAAAAATTCGAATCATTGAATATTTGATGAAATACTTATTGATTTGAGCAAACCCTATGACCAGATATCAGACTTCTTGGGAATTGATGAAAGCAACTCCCAAGTTTGAAATGTGTTAAAGAAACAATACTTAGAGATTAAAGGGTTTAAGTTTCAGTTTCAAGCTCTCGATTCCCTAAAACTATCGATTTTAACAATTTTGGACCAATTTTGTCAAATGTAAGTTATTATATTGCTGAACACATTCCAGTTTTCAGAATAAGAAATAGAGTAACTTTTTGTACATTCTTTGATCAAATTATATTTGAACTGAAATAAACTGAAATCAAAGCCAATAATGAGTTAATACTGAAATTATAATACTAATCGAACATAACTTCAAATATTACTCTAAAAAGCCTCAATAAAAATCTATATTTGCTTTCAATTTGAAACATTATATGCTTATAAAGTTTATAAATATTTGATCACTTATTTTAAAACATTAAAAGCTTTCATTCGATAACATTTATTAAATTTGTTAATTATGTGTTCATTTTCATATGAAATGTAACTGTTTTCAAGTGAAAAAGTTTGACTGAGTTTGTAAGACACTCAAACATATTACGCTTAAAGTAACGATTTATTGTCTCCAAAACTAAACTTTGTTATACTTTTGATAAATACTTAAACTTTGATGTGTCTCATCTCAACGATTCAGTTCATCAGAATATTAATTGTAAAGTTCATGAAAGAAGTACTAATATTAAAATAAATTTAAAGCTAAATCAAACGAAATAATTGAATTTAAGGAAATGGAAGAAATCTAAAATCAATAACATGAACAGCAAATTGCGAGAAGTCTTGTTTGAAGTGAATATTACATTTTCTCAAATAAATTATTCGTTTATAAGTGATTTTTTTCTTAGAGAATATGCAGAAGTCGATGCCTATTGAATCAAATTTGTATAAGTACTGACGTGAGTCTATTTTATTTATGAATATATAAAATCAAAAGTATAATTGAGGTGAATTCAGTTTAATCCATTATGAGACAAATGACAAATGTCTAAGAAATGTAATGGATCTCATAAAAATTCACTCTCTAAATATGTTTCATGAGCTATCCTGAAGTCCAGCGCGTATTGTACCCAAAGTACTACATAAACGTGACTAATGGTTATCAAATAATTTATTTTAGTTTTAATATCGTATTTTTTGAATATAATTGGCACTGAACAATTTTGTAATTAACATAGTTTTTCCTTATATAAGCAGCGCTCCATGTATAAGTCGCGCCAATTAGAGATATAATTGACGAAGCTTATGTTAATTAATTGATCCATTCACAACACTTTTGAAACCTTTATTAAATTTCATTTTCAAATAAATTAACTCACAATCTGTAAATGAAAGTGAGAGCCTTAGGTTTTTCTAAATATACTACTATCTATACTACATACAAAAAGTGATGAAGAAATTGATGTAGAATAAGAACCCAGTTTAGACAAATATAGTGATATTCTCGAAGCCTTTACCTATGAACTAAGACACTTTCATTATTTAATCAAATAATTTCAAATAATTTTATTTTTATCAAATTATTTTAAATAAATTATTTGATTAAACATTTTGAAATAATATCAAATAATTTTCTACTTTTCTCGAATAATTTTTTCAAAACCGTAAAAATTAGAATTACTTTTCAGAAACAAACTTTCGATTAATCAATACTTTTAAAAGCTATAATTCATGCACCAAAACATAAAATATCTAAAGTAATACATAATTAGGTGCTTTGAATAGTAAACACAATGAATGAAATGAACACGCATTTTATAAATTGTATTTTGATATTATGATGATTGTGTGTAATGATTATGTGTAATAGTCGTGATTTAATTTTTTTAAATATAATTGTCATCAAACATCAAACGCTTATTAGTTTTGGCGAATAGAAAGTAAGTTTAAACGATACTGTTATATTAAAACAAAAAGTATTTTAATTTGTTTTGTAAACTTTCTATTTGTTATGAGAATGAAAGTTTAACTCTTATTTCGTTATGACTATAAAAGGTTTTGTTTAGTTCGCTCTAATTGTAAAAGCAAATTCTTATTCTAATTTAATTACAATAGGAAATTAATTGTTATGGGAATCTAATACTGGAATGCTTGAACATCCCTTTTTAGGAATAACTTTTCTCAAAATTATAACTCGAAAATATTCTTAAACATCCTTTTATTAATTAGCCAGAAGAGTATAAAAAGAGAGAGTAATAGAGTAGAAATTAAGTGAGTTAGTAAGAGAGTGCGAGAGAGCTTAGACTCTGTGCGATACATTAAATCTTTATGTATTATCATTCAATTTATATCTTAATAAAGATTGTTAATTGTTAAAGTCTGAGTTGTTATTTCGCTATATAAAAATCCACTCTCACAATACTTCAATTATAAATAATTAATAAAAAAATATTTTCTAAACAGAAGATGTCTGAAATAGAGGACAATCTTTGTTTTGGTAATGAATGCGTTGAACTAAATGAGACCACAATTGATGTTCAATATATGCAAAATTTAGCGAATGATATTCAAAAAGAGAGACAAATGTCTGAAAATACTATTATAGACTCTGAAGAAGTAGTTATTCCGAATGATTCCCAAATGAATAGTTTTATTGATTTAACAGAAAGCGAATATTCGAGTTCAAATGAATCAAAACGCCGAAAAACTCAAAGAAAGATAATCAGCAAAAGGTTTAAAAAAGGAAACAAAATAACTGTCCAAATGAGAGTTAATGAATATAAAGAGCCATTTATTGTCAAAGACGACAAAATGTATTGCAATATATGTAATGTTTTTGTTAACTTCAAGCATAAAAATGTCATCGATTTTCACCTGAACTCTAATAGGCATAAGAAGTATATCAAAAACAATTCAAATCAATTGAAAATTGTTAACAGCTTTGAGAAGCAAAATGAAAAAGAAATGTTTCTCAACGATTTGGTTTTAATGTTAACCTCAACTAATATTCCTATTGAAAAAAACTAATAATCAAGAATTCAGAGCTTTCTTCACAAAGTATTGCAAATTCGGAGATCAGATTCCGTTAGCCGACTGTTTGAGAAAACGAATACCAAAAGTTTATGCAAATAAACAAAAGGATATCATCGAATCATTGAGTAAAGTTGATGGGTTTTCAGTCATTGTCGACGAAACACAAGACAAGAAATATCGAGCAGTTATTAATATATTGATTACTCCATCAGCGATTGATTTTCCGTTGAACGATGATTTTCGCCTTAAGTCAATTCTTATTAATACTTTATTCTTGAACACAACAGTTGATAGCGATGCGATTATTCGCGAAACTAATAAAGTTATAGCAAATTCAGGATTAGATTTCGATAAAATCACAGCATTTGTTAGTGATAATGCCAGCTATATGATGAAAGCATTTAAAACATTTAAAGTTCTTTGGCCTAACTCAATACACATCACATGTCATTCACATATTTTTAATTTGGTCGCAGAAACCTTTAGATATAGTTTTATTGAAGTGGATGAATTCATGGCAAAAATGAAATCTTTTTTCAAGAAATCGAGAGTCAGGCGTAAAATATATTTTGAAACTTGTGGTAAATCTATTCCTAAGACTTCCATTACCAGATGGAACTCATGGCTTGAAGCTATCGCTATTCATGAAAATTTATTTAAATTTTACGGTGATTTGATCAGAAATTTAACAAATGCTAAAATCAGTTCTCCATTAATACCAATATTGAGAAGAATGATAGAAAATCCTATTTTGTACGAACAAATTAAGTTCATTAAAAGTATTTCTCAGCCGATTATTGATGCAGTTCTGTCCACTCAGAGGCAAGACATAATGACAACCAACATCTTTAAATATTGTTCAGACTTAATGGCAATTTTTCGTGAAATGTATGCTAACGTTGATGTAAATGATTACCTCGATATTTATAGAAAAGAGCTGAATGAATATGACTTTTCGCGTTTCAAACAATCGGTAATCGATTGTCTTAACCAAACTTTACTTAAATTGGAGTTATATTTTGATTTTGGTAAAGAGCCAGCTATGGGTTTTCTAAAAACTATGGAAATATTTGATCCTCAGAGGGCTAAGAACAATACACGATCTGTTGATGAGTTGATTAAAGAGTTAGTATCAATACCTGAAATGAATAATTTGATAAATTCTGGTGATTTATTGAAGGTTTCACAGCTCTCTTCTGAATTCAAGTCATATATTAATTATGTTAAAGAATACGAAAAGCCAAAAAATATTAAAACCAACGTTTATATTCCGAATTTTTGGAAATCTAACTTCAAGAAATGGAAATTGATGGCACCGATTGTTTTTAAATACTTATTTGTTCCTATTTCTAGTGCTGAGATTGAACGATCGTTCAGTTGTTACAACAATATTCTCAGTGATAAAAGACATAATCTCTCTGAAGAAAGTTTGAAGTATTTAACTTCTCTCTATTATAATTGCATGTAAACTCTTCTGTAAATTATCAAATTCAATTTATTAAAATGTTCAAATTAGAAAATCTTCGGCTTATTTATTGCAGTAATTATTTAAACTACAATTTTATGACATGAACTTCTTGAATAATAGGTTTAGATGTGAAAATTTGTCATATAATTTTAACAAATACTCAAATAATTAGACCAATTTTCTCAAATAGTTACTCAAATAATTTGACCCCTACTTTCTCAAATAATAAAAGTGTCTTAGCCTATGAATCAGATGAACAATTTAATGGCTTTGATTAAAATTAAGCCTGTTATTTCTCCTTTTGATGTTTTTCAATTTGAATGAAAGTTTTTTAATTTGAATTATTCTAACTTTTCCCTTATAAAAGCCGCACCCCATGTATTAGACAGACTGCTGAAATTTTCAAAAATCTAACTTTTTTATATAAGCCGCGGCTTATATTCGGAAAAATACAATATGACTTCTTATTCCATTAATAAGCGAATTTCTTAAAAGTTAGTCAAATTAGAAGTAGCGCACTATTTATACAAAACAATATTTATTGAATTTGTGCAATAGATTCACTCTTATTAATAATTGTTAACTTTAATCAATAGATAAGATTTTTGTTTTAAATTACTGATTGAAGGGATTGTTTGCAAACTACTGAGATAAAAAAGTAAATATGACTACGTGACAACTTATGATCAATTAAGGAAGTGAGGACTCATCTATCGCTATTTGACATCCTTTTACTGATAAATTAATTCTGAAACTGGTTGCACAGCTTCTGTTTATAAACAATCACAATGAAAACAATAGCAATTTGTAGTTTGATTTTCATTAATTTAATATGTTACAGCATCAGTAAATTGAATGGTAAATGTGGATACCCTGGAAAGCCATATAAAGCAAAACTAGAACCCGATAAATTAGAATATTCAGAAGGAGAAAATGTGACCTATCGATGCACTGAATACAAGTGGTTTATTGAGCCCCGTATATGTGAAAGAGGCCGCTGGACTGGTAAACAGCCGCGATGTGGTCTGTATTTATTTTAAATTGGAACATAATCCAACTCTAACTAATTATAGACTTAACGTTAAAAAAATTTAATTTATTTATAGGCAATTCTGTTGATGGAGTTCTAATGAAAGACGTGAGAGTAGAAAACATATCAACACCTGATAATCCAATACCAATGTTTGAACATTTGAATATGACTATAGATGACTCCGAATCAAAAAAGGCTTTCTCTTATCATCGGTTCGAAAAAGCAAGACTTCGCATCTTTGACAGTAAAAGATACAGATGGACTATTAAGTTCACGGCTCCGTTCCATAAACTTCTTATGCGAAACAGTTTTAATTTTATTAATTATACTCATTTAACAGCAGAACAAATGCAAAACTTCACATTTAATATTAGTGTTTATGTGAGTCCTGAGAGGAAATGTGTTTTAGATCATCAAACCCATGATGACAGGAAAGAAAATAGAAGACAAACTAAAAACTATTTCACGTGTGACAGTTTGTCATTGGATGCTTATAAGAGAGATGTGGAAAATCCAAGCGATTATATGATTATGGAAACACAATCTTCAGTAGATCTGCCTCATGATTTGATCGCTCTATCCTTTGGAAAATCCTATGGGAATACAGAAGAGCCACTTTGTGGTGAACCTGAGATATCCGTAGGCCAAATCTCAAAACCCATTCGACAATACAATAGTTATTCTATCAGTTGCAAAAATAAGGAGACATGGCTTCAAGTTTCTAAACACAATCATATTATCCCCGATAATTCAATACACAGCCTAAAATGTATGGCAGATATGAAATGGAATGGATCTTATCCCGAATGCATTCCACTCAAATCATGTCCAATCGATAAACTCTTAACTGATCCTAATTCTAGTCAGATTGTAATCAATTCTTTAGATGGACTTTATTTCTCAAATGATACTGAATATCACACATATGAGGGAACACAAGCACATTATGGATGTGTGAATCCTAACTCCAGTTTGATTGGAAAAGAGAGCAGAACTTGTTTGAAGAATGGCTCGTGGAGTAATACTGAACCTCACTGTTATGGTATGAAATAACAACGGATTACATAAACAGATGTCAAAATTTGTCATTAAGAAAATTATCTAGTTTATTAACTTTCATTCATAGTTATATCTTGGATTTAATTAACTTATAAAGCATGAGAATTTTTTTTATAATTTTGGAAATTAATCTTTACAGATCCGGATGAAGGCAGAAAATTTTCCTCATCAACAGTCATTGGAATACTTGGCGGTACACTTACTTTCGTTATAATATTAACGGCAGTTATGCTTTACGTCTACATAAAACGCATGAAAACTAAAATGAATAAACAAATCACAAGCCAAAGAAGACCAGGAAGTGGTGGAGTCGAAGTGTATGATGACATTAATGTTCCACCGGATTCAAGAGGCAAAGATATATACAACACATACGATGTTATTGGAGAAGAACAAGAGGTTTGTTATGCAGATCCTTATTATGCTGTCGGGCAAGATTATGTTGAAATGCCTCATATTGAAAATGCCATGCAGTCCAGTGATGATTATTGGCGTATCCCTACTTCAGAGCCAACTTATCTCGAAATGACTACTTCTCCTCGAGGAAGTCTTTATATGTATGTTAAACACAAGCTATAACATAAAAACTCACCTGAAAAAAATTTCTCTCTTATTTTATTCACTAATAGTATTCATTATTTTGTAATTTTTGAAAAATTTGAATCATTGAATATTTGATTAAACATTAAATACTTATTGACTTTAGCAAACCCTATGACCATATATCAGACTTCTTGGGAATTAATGATAGCAACTCTCAAGTCTGAGATGTGTTAGATTAGGTAAACAGATATTTAAAGCCTGAAAAGTTTAAGTTTCAATTTCGAGCTGCCGATTCCCGAAGACTAGACATTTTAAGAATTTTCAATCGATTTTCTCAAATACAGGTTATCGTATTCTAGAACAAATTCAATTTTTCAGAATAAGAAATAGAGTAACTTTTTGTACATTCTTTAATCAAATTATATTTGAACTGAAATAAACTGAAATCAAAGCCATAAAACGAGTTAATACTGAAATTATAATACTAATCGAACATAACTTCAAATATTACTCTAAAAAGCCATATAAGTACAAATCTATATTTCCTTTAAATTTGAAACATTATATACTTATAAACTTTATAAATATTTGATCACTTATTTTAAAACATTAAAAGCTTTCATTCGATAACATTTACTAAATTTGTTAATTATGTGTTCGATTTTCATATGAAATGTAACTGTTTTCAAGTGAAAAAGTTTGACTGAGTTTGTAAGACACTCAAACATATTACGCTTAAAGTAACGATTTATTGTCTCTAAAACTAAAGTTTGTTATACTTTTGATAAATACTTAAACTTTGATGTGTCTCATCTCAACGATTCAGTTCATCAGAATATTAATTGTAAAGTTCATAACAGAAGCACAAATATTAAAATAAACTTAAAGCCAAATCAAACTAAATAATTGAATTTAAGGAAATGGAACAAAAATCTAAAATTAATAACTTAAACAGCAAATTGCGAGAAGTCTTGTTTGAAGTGAATATTAAATTTTCTCAAATAAATGATCTGTTTAAGTGATTCTTCCGTGAAATACGTGAAAAAGCAATTTCTATTGAATTAAATTTACATTAATATGACGTGAGTTCATTTTATTTATTAACAGATAAAGTTACATGTATAATTGAAGTGAATTCAGTTTAATTCATTATGAGACAAATGACAAACGTCCAAGAAATGTAATGAATCTCACAAAAGCTCCGCTCTCTGTATATTTGACGAGCCATCCTAAGCCTGGCAAGTATCTTACTTAAAGCACTACATAAGTGTGACTAATGGTTGACGAATAACTTAATTTAGCTTAAATATGATCTCTCATTGAATTGATAATGAAGTTTGTTTAAAGAAAGTTAAGTTAGAAATAGTGTAGAAGGGTGTTTATTATATTCGCGCATTTGTTTCATTGTAATTAATAACTAAACTTTAATGAATAGTTAAGTTTCTATTTAATTTGTTTAATGAAGCGATCGCTTCAAAACTATTAGAACTAAAATAATGAGCAAAATTATCAGACGTTTTACAATTAATTAAGGACATGAGTAGCTTTTATACCTTCCGCTCTTTTACATCCTTCTCACAGTTAAATTATAATTTAAATTCATTATAAAACTCTTCATTAATATAATCACAATGAAGGCAATAAAAATCTTATTTTTTATATTAGTTTTAATTAACATAATATGTTTTTCAATGAGTCAATTAAATGGTAAATGTGGATACCCTGGAAAGCCATATAGAGCTAAACTCGAACCCGACAATAAATTACAATATTTAGAGGGGGAAGAAGTGACTTACCAGTGCACTGATTTTCGGTCTAACGTTCAAACTCGTAGATGTGAAAGAGGTCGCTGGACGGGTAAACTACCGCGATGTGGTCAGTATTCCTTTTTAAGTTGTGCTTAATATCTTCAAATTATCGATAGTCATATTTTCGATAACTGTGAAAGCTTCAAATTTTTCATATTTTACATTTTAAAGAGCAAATGCGCACTTTCATTTATAATTCACATACTTTATAACTTGTTATAAGTTTTACTTCTTAATTTTGGTATTTTAATTGAATAAAACCTTTAGGAGATTAAGGTATTCAGTATTCAATTTTCATCTCTTGCTTCATTCCTAATTAATCGACTTCTTATTAAATTACGAATTTATAAGTTCAGTTATCGTTAATTTATCGAATTTTTCAGTCTATTGAAGACCGAAAAAAATCTGAGATTAAAACTAAAATTGAAAATTTAGAACTATTCAAACGTACAGCATAGCCACTTCCTAACTAATTTATATTTCCTATTCACTCTGTGTCTAAATCGTGTGTTGCAATGTTTTATTAGAAATTTTCAACTTTTGCAATTCGTTTTTAGGCGATTTTGTGAGCGGAATCCAAATGAAAGACGTAAGAGTAGAAGATATATCAACACCCGATAAACCAATATTGATGTTTGAATACCTCGATATGAATTTAACAAATACTATTGAAAAATATCCAAATGCTTTTACTTCTAGTCGATTCAAAAAGGCAAGACTTAGAATCTTCGATAGTAAAAAATATAGATGGACTTTTAGGTTCACGGCTCCGTTCCATAAACTTTTTGTACGAATCAATTTCAATTTTATTAACACTCATTTAGCAGCAGAACAAAAACAAAACTTCACATTTAATATCAGTGTTTTTGTAAGTCCTGAGAGAAACTGTGTATTAAATCATCAAAACGACGACATTTGGAGACAAAATGAGGGGAAAACTGACAGTTACTTCACGTGTGACAGCATTTCGTTTGATGCTTATAAGAGGAATATCAAAAATCCTGGCGACTACATGATTATGGAAACACAATCTTCGGTAGACTTATCTCACGATCTTATCGCTATAATTTTTGGAAAGTCTTATGGCACTCCAGAAGAGCCACTTTGTGGCGAACCTGAAGTAGCTATTAGTCATTTTATGAGATTCAATCAACAATATATATACTATATAATTGATTGCAAAAGTGAGAAGACATGGCTCTACGTCTCCAAACAGAATGATGTGATTCCCGGGTCTACAATTCACGGTTTTAATTGTGTGGGAGACATGTTATGGAATGGCTCTTACCCCGAGTGCATTCCACGCAAACCGTGTCCGCTCGATAAACTCTTAATAGGTCCTAATTCTAATCAAACTGTCATCAATTCCATGGATGGACTTTATTTCTTCAATGAAACCGAATATTATGCATACGAAGGAACTCAAGCACATTACGGATGTCTGAATCCTGGTTCTGACATATTAGTTGGAAAAGATAGTAGGATTTGTTTTAAGAATGGCACGTGGAGTAGCGGTGAACCCTATTGTTATGGTATGAATAAACAATTAGTCTTATGGATAATCATCTTATTATAAATTTAGCTTGAGAGCCTCCAATTGATTTTGAAGTGAAAAAATGATAAATAACAATTAAGAACCTCATAACCAACTTTTTTTCAGATCCGAATGAAACCGGAAAATTCCCTCTACTCTTTTTAATTGGAATACTTGGTGGTACACTTACTTTCGTCATTATATTGACAGCAATTTTGTTTTACGTATACACAAAACGAGTAAAAAGCAAAATAGTTGAACAAATCACAAATCAAAGAAGACCAGAAAGTGGTGAAATCGAAACATATGATGACATCGACGTTCCATCTGATTTGAGAGGCAAATATGATATATACGACACGTACGATGTCATTGAAGAAGAACAAGAGGTTCGCTATGCAGAACCTTACAATACGACTGAACAAGATCCTTATGATGACTCTCACTATGTTCGAATGCCTCGTAATGCTCAGATACAGTCTAGGGATGAATATTCTCAAATTTTCCCTCTAGAGTCAGACTATCTTGAGATGAATGTTACACCCAAACCGATCCCATCACCCCGTAAAAGCCTTGATAAGTATGCCAAATACAAGACATAAACTCACTCATCAGGAATTTGGTTTTTATTTCATTCATAAAATAATTCGTTACTCGTCATGTTTGGGTAAATGCCAACCATTTGGATATTTGATAAGTCTTTTATTTGTTTAAATATAATTAGCCCCAAAAATTAAGTACAATAGAAATTATTTATAGAAATTTATTTTTAAGTATTTAAACATATTTTGTTTACAATAAATTGAATGAAAAATAATTTTTTCTCACTTTAGTGCTAGAACTGACTATTATGTTTCTCTAGAGTGAAATTTTGATTGAGACTACACTCAAAAATTAGGTTTACTTGTATATCATTTTTTGATGGTCTACGTTCAAGTTGATTGTCACATTCTTAGATAACAAGCTGTAAAAATCATGCCAAGATTTACAAATATCACAAATATGCGATCTAATTTTGTAATCAAGGAAATTGTACTTCTAATATTATCTTTTTTATTAGTTTAAACAAATATAGCACATGTAATTAGTTTTCTTATCTTTTTGATAATTTTATACAACTTTCAGAATTGGAGAACTAGGTTTTAGAATATACTCATAGAGCAAATAATAATTCATATTCTTTCAGATCCAAGCTCTGCTTTCATTATTCTAATCAAAAATAAGGTTAAGCTTAGCATCGATCATATTTTCAGAATATCAACAACGAAGAAAACGACTAACTCTTATCCTGTAAAAGTAAGAGAAGTCTTAGCTTTTAACCTATGAGATCATGTGAGAAGTGCATATTGTTAAATGAAGTGTACTTCCAGGTCTTTCACACTAATAGAACTGATGCATAAAATTGCAAATCGATTCATAGAAACGGGAGAGCAGAGCAAATGCTAACCAGATTCACAGAATTTGATAAACACATCATCAAAATAATATTTTACAAACTTGCTCTCTTTGAAAATTACTCAAACAGTATCAAGCGATAAATGGTCGGTTACCGGATCTGATCCAACCTTTCCTTGTAACATTCATACAGGAATCCCTTAAAAATTTTTTGAAAGTCAAAGTAACGTTAATTTTATTGACCCATTTTCGAGAAAATATTATTCAATTGATATATGTCTACTGTGATATCAAATAAGCCAATTACATAGGATAATATTCTCTTAAATATTTTTAGTGGTGAAACATTTTTTAAGTAGAATCAGTTTAGTTTGTTAACTTCTGCTTAGTGTTTGTGGCACGCTATTAATAGGCTATTTTTCATTTTATAACCTAACAACTATCGACAAAACAAAGCATAGATCTTTAACGGCAAGAAACGGGCCATTCCTTCGATCTAGAATCAAAATTAAAAGTCAGAGATTCCAGATTAAACCTGAAACTCTGGCAACCATAGGGGCAACAGTCAGTTTGAATTTCTCGATGGTTTTCATAAGTAGCATATGCGAAATAATAATAAATTACCGTTTCTATATAGGATTCTACGACATAACATCGCCATAAAAATACTGTCCGACAAAATCGCCTACAACAAAATATCGAATCATTTTCAACAGTTGTTCATAACCGTCACTTGTAAAATGTACTGTAAACTGTAATACAACTATTAAGAATAAACTAATGGACATATATAGTAAAAAAATAATTTATTCATTAGTATGCTGTGTGCCTCAAACATCTGAGCCTCCACAAGATGTAAAAACGTGGGCGGACGGAGAATCTTCCTCAAGATAAAACCTCCACTGCTAGGGTTATAGGAGGGTAGCCGATATTGTGAGCAATAAGTAGCTCTTATGGCAAAACAGTAGTAGAGTATGATACCTCTATAAAGTGTCTGAGAACAATGACTCTACGCTACAAAAAATTAGTAACTAAAACCCAAATATTTGAGGCATATCGCAATAGTGCAAATGTTGCGGGTTTTGCAACATAAGGACCCTATACATCCTAAATAAACCTATAATGTTAATCCCAAAAATTTATTATCTGTTGACTCATTATCTGACTCAGTTGAATCAGAATTTCTAATACGGTTTAAAAGTTCATAAACTTTTGTGTACTCTGAACTTTCTAGTTTTATATAATTTAGCGATATTTTGTCGGCGATATTATGACGGGATACCGTTTTATGACATAATGAGTGAATTATTAAAATAATAAAATCTAATCAGATTGGAAGGCATGTCTTTTATTCGTTAGATTAGGTTTACTTGGCACGAACAGCTCAATAAAATTTCATTAGAGCACATATTTTACTGCTATGTGTTAATGCAAAACTTTGATATTTACGCGCAAACGCTTCAGTTAATTGCCAAATATAAAGAAACAATTTGTTTAAAATTAATGTCAAATAATGCAATCAAGTCATAATCAGTCAGAGAAATAGCAGTTGAAGCCTTAAACTTTCTGTTTCAAGTTTTTTTAACTTATTTCAAAATAAAGGTTATGTAATTTAATACTGAGTTAATCAAAAATAGTCAATAAGTTATTAAATAAGAAAATGGGAGTAAGTTCTGGAATCGGGCTCTTGAGGTTCATGTCATTTCTTTTCGCTATTTTATCACTCGTTGACTCAATCATACATTTGGAGCGCGGAATCCGATACCTAAAAAATTCTGATGGTGAAAAGTCGACAAACATTTACCTAGTAGTATTAATGATTGTTCGATTACTCGCATCGATTCAATACATAATAGTAGTGATTCTTTCACGAAGATTTGGTCTCAAAGAAATTTTCAGACTATTATCACCATTCATATATGCATTAATTCTGGCAGTGGTTATGATTCTGTCATGTTTTGTAATCGACTTCCGTCACAGTACAATTAGTTTGATTTGTCATATTATCGCTACTTATTTGGCACTTGCGGTTTCTTTCAAATTACTAGTCATTAAATACCTCTCTGAAGATGAAGACCAAAAAATACTAGAAGGAAATCTCCCTTCGCAAGTGTCCTAAAGTATTCAATGATAATGTATTAGCGCTTTCAACACTTGTCACTGTAATAATAGCTGTTGTGATTGGAATTATATTGAGAGAAACTAATCCTGGATGGAATGAAAGATCCATTAAATATGTTGGTTTTATTGGAGAAATATTCTTACGAATGCTTAAATGCCTTATTTTACCACTTATTTTCTCGAGTTTGGTGTTTGCGATGGGAAATATAGATACAAAACTATCGGGAAAGATAGGCTTGAGAACAGTTTTCTATTACATAGGAACAACTGTATTAGCCATCATATTAGGCATTATTCTTGTTTTGAGTATTAGACCAGGTGAGGGATCAGGTGAAGAAAATGATGATGGGAAACACGAACTGCCAACATTAACAACAGCTGATACTATATTGGACCTATTAAGGTATGAAAATGATTTATATCTATAACTATTGAACTAGGGAACATTTACAACAAAGCTGTAAAACAATCTGAAACTTACCTGGACTTATCTGAACCTTTTGAAAAATCGATGCCAATTTACTGAGTGATTTCCGTATTCGTATATAAAATGAATTTTGGACTATTTCTGTTATAGGAATATATTTCCTGATAATTTAATAGAAGCATGCTTTTCAACGTATAAAACAGTTTTAAAGCCGAATGAAACTGTGAATGATACTAGTGATATTGATAATTGGAAGATAACATCCGATAAAGGTCCCGGCACTAATATTCTCGGTATTGTTGTCTTCTCAATTGTTTTCGGTATAATTATTGGCCAAATGAAAGAAGACGGAAAGATTTTGGTCGACTTTTTTAGGTCATTCAACAACGCAATGATGACTATCACAGAAATAGTGATCACTTTAACACCAATCGCTGTACTGTTTCTCGTATTACCACAAATACTAGATGTCGAAGAGTTATCACAACTATTGGGAGGTGTCGGTTGGTATACATTGACAGTACTTGTAGGACTGTTCGTTCACGGACTTATTGTTTTGCCATTGCTCTACTTCATATTCACGCGTAAGAATCCGTTTCCATTTTTGGTCCAATTGTCAGCCGCTCTCATGACTGCGTTCGGAACCGCTTCTTCCTCAGCAACAATGCCTGTAAATCATGTCAACTAATTTCTATAACCACAATAAAAATCAGTTTAATTTTCTAAATTCTATTTAAGGTTACTTTTCAATGCCTCGAAGATAGGCTGAAAATCGACAAGAGAATAGTCAGATTTTGTATACCTGTTGGAGCGACTATTAATATGGATGGAACAGCTCTTTATGAAGCAGTGGCTGCTATTTTCATAGCACAATATCGAAACGTTCCACTTGATTTTGTTGAAGTTATTATCATAACAATAACAGCTACAGCTGCTAGTATTGGTGCCGCTGGTATTCCACAGGTATTATATAATACGACCATATATATGATTATATGTATCACTTTATGTGACTCTTGTTGAACTTGAATATTTTAATAGTAATTGATATTGTTTTCCATTGAAGGCTGGTTTGATAACTATGGTTATTGTACTGAATGCTGTTGGACTCCCTGTCGAAGATGCAGCCCGTGAGTTAAAAAATTTAGTATTATCAAAATGAGCTAACCTTTCAATTTGATAGTTATTTTCGTCATTGATTGGCTCATTGATCGATTCCGTACTGCGATCAATGTTCTTGGAGACGCTTTTGGAGCTGGAATTGTGAGTCATTTGAGCAAAAAGATTTAGAAAGATTCAACTTAGATGACTGATCAAATGGTCCAAACTCATGATATTTATCTGAAATCACACCTCAATAATTAATATTTGTGCCAAATCTTAGGTTTGAACTGATATTAATCTAAGAAATGACTAGCATGTGATCAAATTTATTAAGATATGTGAAAAACTTCTTAAACGAGAATCATTTACATTTGATAATAAAATATGACGTTTTCATGTAAAAGGTATTTATTTATAGTTATCTGAATATGCCCCTCACTAGATTCATACGTTATTAACAAATATAATATTGTGCCCATTCATGGTAGTAAGAGATGACAACTTATAGGCAATAACTTAAAGAAACTTTCTTAAACAATATAGTATTGGTTTCTTGTTTGAACGATGACCAAAAGTTGAGTCTCAAAATATGCAGACTAACATTAAGGCTAAATAGAGATAACAGAAATGATTACAATATTTATAACAGCATGTGAAAAATATGTTTTCTTTTTTAAGCATGTTTTCAGAGACACTCATTTGAAAACATTAAAGGATAAATCAGTGTATAATTGAATGTTGAAAATTGCGTCTCTCAACAAAGTGGGCCTATGCTTTGCTTTTCTCTCTTGAGCACCAAATTAATGCTAATTGGTGTAAATATGAGCTAAGGCGTACTTCAAATGCTATGTAACAGTCAAATTATGTCTTTTGCATCACTTATTCGTAAGCTATAGGTATCATTGTTTACTATAGCTTAGAAATAAGCAACGCAAAAGACAGTTTGACTTTTGTACGATATTATTGAGATACACCTTTGTAAATCTAGCTTTATATTTCTTAAGTATGTGACAATTACCTTTGGATTATTAGTTCCTACTCGCCGTTTTTTACATTAACCTTGCAACACACCATATAACTGGTGCATCAGATGATAAGAATTTATATACTTTATGCGTATTTAGATGCTTCTTACATCGTTTACCGTTTGTTTTACTTGCATAGTACGTGTTCAATAATTAACTTTATTGATATTATTTCTTTGTTCGCTATTTATGATTACCATTCCATTCATATCTGAATTCACCATAAATTTCTGCGAAAATACCATCAGTTTTATAGCTTAAACCATCTTTGCTTACCTTAACTTTAGCCTTACTTTTAAAACTCTTATCAACGAATACAATGATAATAAAAGCTCAGATAGTAATGAGAAAACGAATTCTTATCTTGAAGAAGTAAATGAGTCAAGCTCTGCAAAATATTTTGAAGTTTTCGAATCAAACATGTTAGCCTTCCCTACACTAACAGCAATCATGCTCTCTATATTTTTGGTACCTATCCCAAGAGAAACGAATCCTAGTTGGAGTCAGAGACCGATCAATTAAATTGGATTTCAAGTGTAGCGTTTCTTCAAATTTTGAAGTTTTTTCGCACGGAGTGTTGTAGCCAGGTTTTTGGTCTGGCCAGTGCAGTTCTAAAAATCTAACATTAAATGAATAAAATTGTTGAAGCAGTCGCTAACTCACATTCAAATATCCACTAATTTGTTACAAAACCCTTGATCAATGTTCAACAAATAACAATCGATTGATGCATTAAATAAATTTAGTTTCAAAATTTTTTCCAATATATTATCCTCAGTACAAACTTATAATTAGATTTTGAGCAAGTCTCTGAGAGACTACAGCCCTCAAGATCCCTGTTGTCTACAATTGTTATTGGTATTGTAATCCTAATTGTCACGAGTTGATCTTTGCTTTGACAGATGTGGACACTTTAGTTTCAATAAAGTTGACCACAAAATATGCACTTATTTGAGTATCTCGTCAGCGAAATATTTTGATAGAATTATTCAAATCTTTAAACAAGAGCTATTATGTATATAACCAAAAATTTAATGAAGACAACTAATTCGCCTTGTTTGGCCTCAAGTATCGTCAGCCAAACGACTTTCAAAACTATTCCATTGTCTTCGATGGTACACTTTCACGGTTATCGTTAGATCTTATATGGACACCATTTTACTGCTCATTTATTTCACATTTACTCAGAAAAATCTTCTGAAACTTATTATGAATACGTCTTCTGCTATTATCACTGCTTTTGGATTTGTTCCTTAATGTACAAAAATATCAGTAAAAGTTCAGCACTTGAACTTGTATGATATAATTTTAATGTGATTTGTATATAAGAACACAATGCCTTAAAGAGAAAATTGTTATCAGTGAAATAAACAATGAGATTTTGCATTCCTATTTCAATACTATTGATGTGAACGAACAGCTCTTATGAAGCAGGAATTGCTATATTCAGAATACAATATCGTGAATTAGACTTGGCAAAACTAATTATAATCAGTATTACGGTCACAATGGCCAGCATTCGAGCTGCAGGAATATTACAAGAAGTTATGAAAACAGTTCAATAAATATAAATCAATTTCAGAAATTTGCTATTAATTTCGCTATTATTGTTGACTATGGCTATTGTACTTAATGCAACTGGACCTCCAGCTGAAGATACGACTCTGGTGGGGAACCTCTATCACGAAAAATTGAATTAACGACAATTATCACTTTTTTGTTGCAGGTCACTGTTGTCGGACGCTTGTCTACAGATTTCAATCTGTTATTAATGTTCGCGAACACGCTTCGGTAAGTAATAGTTGACCACTTGAGTGAACAAAATTTAATAGAAACTTTTATGGAAGAAATCGACAAAATAGTACTTAAAAATTAAGACAATTCTAATTTGGTTGAATTTTCATATAAATAAAATGGTTTACTATCTTAGCGTTAATTTACATTTAACTATTGATTTTAAAATTTTATATAACAATTCTAAGGAATATAAAAGATATTTTATTAAATAAATAACTTTAAAAATATTTTTTAGAGCAATAAAATGAGTCTAATAGAATTAATACTATTTGAAGAAGTAGTTTTTACATGAAGAGTTAGTTGAGACTAATGAAAGAACTGTTGATCAGCGAGAGCTTCATCAGACTTCTATAATAATGCATTACTCCAGTTAAAATAGATTTGATTTGCAAGTTCGGATCACTTCAATACTAGAAATATTTCTATTCTATCGGAAATAAACTTAATCCATGAAAGCAAATCTGAATTCTTTAGAATAAATGCTTCTATTGCGCTAAAGTTCCCGAAGTTTTGACTCTATATGACTATATGCTTTATACTCAAAACTTAATAGTTTGAGATTGCACCAAGAAAAGATCTTTGCTACATCAACCTTTCTGTGATACATACCAATTTGATTTGCTTTGATTACTATATCGAATATTCTATAATTTTCTTAATATTCCTTATATTATGGTCTAATGGAAAACATGCCATCATAAATTATCACTTCTGATGATACCAACGATTATTAAGGTTTTGAGTGTACTTATCTAGCACTTACTAGAAAAGGTAATATAAAGAAAAAAGTCTTTATAAAACTGAACACTTAAAAATGATAATAACCAATACAAGACATACAGAATAGGGGAAACATTTAATAATCTATTAAAACAATAATACTTTGAATGTAGAGGTTTTCATTACAAATTAAGGATTGCAAAAGTACTAACTTTTTGTTTAGCACTATCATTTGCTCAAAATCATTACTTCAATTGATAATGAGATCAAATTCATACTTTGACTCAGACTAATAAATTGTTGAAACTTAGATGCATCATTAATATTAAAGTCATCCCTCTATTAATAAGGAGGAAGCAAACTCGGTTTAACAAACACTTTTTACGTATAGTAACATCGTTTGATAAATTACTGTTTGAATTATAGTAAGCGCAAAAGAAATCGCACGAATAACGTGAAACAACACCTAAACTTTAAATATTGAGTAATAAAAAGTTTATCTCAACTAATAATTAAGCTCATATCCAATACAGCTTACGAGTCAATTGAACGAATTAATTGATTTTAATCTAACTCAACATCTTAATATTTATGAGAGATTATATTTAGAAAAAATCAATGATTTATTAAATTTAATCAAAAACTACAAAAAATGCGAACATTTTCGCCAGAATTAAATAACCACCAATATTGCATTTAATAACTTTTTTGACAATATACAATGTATAACTCCCGTCATTAGCGAAGAAGCTATTACCAATCATCATACTTTATTCTTAACTATATCAGTCATAATTTTAATGTCATCTTATTGATACAAAAAGTTTTAATATCAAGTTTTAGTGTTAGGAGTTTCGTGTTATTCATACAATTCCTTTCGCGCTCACTGTAATTCAAACGGTAATTTATCAAACGATAGTACCATCGGACAAAAAAGTATATGTTAAAATGTGCACTTAAAAAACAATAAAAGCCAATAAGACTTGAACCAAATAAGGGAAAGATCGATTAAATCTGTCATGCTACTTTGATACGTATTATCTCTTGTAACGAGTCACAAGGCCTGAAACTTGTCTTTAAATCTCTTTGAGAGAAAATTGTTTACAAGTGTTGTTTATGAACTTTTTATCAGTAAAACGATTAATGCAAAAGTTCGTTATTTTGTTATGCCATAAGTCAGACCTAGACTAAGTATGTAAAAGTTTTGAAAATGTTGATTACTTAAATATTAAAGTAATCCCTAAGTATGTTAGGTGCGAAAAGGTTTTATTTAACATATACTTTTTTTGTCCGATAGTACAGTTGAGTTGAAATAAATTCAACCAGAGGCAAGTGTTCTTGCCTTTCATAGTTTGAATTTCAATGTTAAAAGTTAAGAGTACATTGATTACGACTTTCTCTATGACTTCTTAACTTTTATCTCATTGAAAATGTGTTAAGAAGTTTTAAATATGATTTTCAATCTAGTCGTTTGTAAGACTCTGGTCAAATTTATTTTGATTAAACTTTAAGACTTAATGTAACTAAAATCATTATCTTATGCTGCAGGTCGTTGTCGATTGGCTTCGTCATTGGTTCCGAAATGTTGTTAACGTTCGCGGAAACGCTCTCGGTTTAAGAGTAGTCGATCGCTTGAGTATGAAGGATTTTTAATAAAACTATGATTAAAATGGTCATCAAGTTAGCACTTATTATGAAAGTGGTTATATTTCGGTCGAATTGTCACATAATAAGAAAGTTTGTTAAATGTTCGCACATTTTATTAATTAAAAATTTCTATAAGTTATAACAGTAACACATAAGATAGAAGCTCTGGCTATGAATAACTTTTTAAAAATAATTTCAAAACGAGTCGAACGATCACTATTCTTCCTGGAAAGATTGAAGTTTTAAAAGTGTACAAATACTGTAAGTAAACTATAGTGAAAATGTATCGAATATTATCCTGGATTCAGGCTGTACTTCAAGTTAAATCTGATGTATAATGTAGTTAAATCTGGTGTTAAATGACGCATTAACATAAACTTTGATAGTCATTTTGCTTTGAATTTGTTGATAGCAATTCCTTGTCTTCATTTTCCACTTCATTTTCATTGGATGAGGAGTCACTCAAAGACGTGCTGTCACTTGATGACAATGTTGATCGTCGAGAATCAGTCGATCGTTCGACAATTGTATCGAAGTGTGAAGTTTGCCATTCTTTGAATTGAACTCTACAAACAATCAGAGCGACAACGAGTAGAATAAAAAAAACTGATCCCAAAAAAAGAGTTAACACTAGTTGTATATAACGTATCGCGTTATGTACTACACCAGCAGACATAAAAAACTGAATGCAACCCATGTTCAAAATGTAAACAAAGAACGCAATTACAACAATTGCCGTCAGAATGGATGCGATCACGTCTTCTCCTTCTGCCAGCCATTGAATAAAGTTTTTCTCAATTTGTCTAACATTTAAGTTTTGATATTGATGTTGACAAACATCGCAAATACTTCTGTTATCACCTTCCCGTTCTTGTATCCAACGAGCAATACATGCGAAGTGAACATATTTCTGAGATCCCGTACAAAGACATGGAGATAATAAGTCTTCTATATGACCATTTCGCCAGCAAATGCGGCATACGACTCTATTGTCGCCCAATTCTGATGACACTTCGAAGTCATTTGAAGATAACGACATTGTTATTAACAAGTTGTTTTGGTTTCTCGAAACGATGAGTAATGAGACAATTTTTTATAACAGACTAATCAAAGTGTAATTTCCATAGAGATTAATGGTTGAGTGTAATCGCACTGATAGCAAAACTATGTCAACTTATTTGACGCGCACTACTACTGCTACTGCGAGCAAATGCAACATTTACTAAAGTAGATGCTAATTGTCAATTTTGATTATACCAAAAGTAGAAATGCTTACTTTTGTTCAAACTAACTTTTTTCATATAATTGATCTTTTGCCACAATTTTGTAGAACTTTTGCTTAGATTTGCCCAGAGTATACATTACTGATGCATACATCGTATCTGTGTTCGTACACATCATACATGTGTTTACACACAAACAGCACGCCATTAAATCTATTATACAATTTTAAATAGCTTTGACATAACTATTGCTGCTAAAAGTCACGTAAAATGAAACAGCACTAATTGGGCCAAACTCTTTGTTTTGAGCTTGCAGCTTTCAACTGACCAATTGGTTTAATAATAATAGTTAAACAAATGATTCTGGATCAATCTTTATCACTAATATAACAGATATATAGACTATACACAAAAGCTTAATAATCTTTGATAGCACCAGAAAGGATGCGTTGTGATCGCATGTTTTATATAACACCATAACATAAAGAACATTGAGAAACTTATAGGATATATTCAATTTAGTAATTGATGGAAGTAACAAACAAAATTTAGCAACAGATTGATACGCATTAAGGAGAGGATGACATAGAAACAACCTTTTCTTGTTGCTATCGCTGGTTGCTAATTTTTCAACAGTACAATTCTATTATGCAAGCATAGTTCTGGAAACTTGTTTTCAAGGTCTAAATAATTGTAAGTGATTGAAAATCACATTTACTGCACAACTTTTCAAATAAATACATATTCAAAGAGATGTCTCTAAAGGCAAAAAACTTTTGATTCAAAGTTTTGAATAAACTTATAGAGTAATGAATTTAAACGAAGTTCTCTCTAAATAAAATGCATGTTAGAAATGATTGAATTATATAGATTGCGAAAACTTCTTATTATGAATGCTTATTAAATACGCGGTAACTTGACGTTAAGATCTGCCAAAACGAAAGAAGTAGATGTCCAGACAATGGTGCATAGATCGAGATAATAAGGATCTAAAACATTGATTGTATCAGCACTTGAGTGATAATAATCGAAATAATGACGATTACGATTGAGCAAACTGGAAGCCGGAATTCCTCTGCTAATAAATTCGTCGGCGTCAGTCTCTGTCAATTCAATTCCTTTTCCGATGACTAATTTAGTTGCATTAATCGATTGGAGCAGCTGTAAAGTTTCGTACAAAACACACTGTGACGTTGTGTTAGTTCCAGAATAACTCAATCCTAACGGCTTAAATGTGCCGTAATCTGAAGTCATTACTATACTTATATTATCCAATTCTTGTTCATGTCTCTGAAATGAATAAAATTCTATGATTTTATAACTAACTTTAAATTGTTTTCATACTTCTACGTAAGCCTTTGACCCATAATTTCCTTCTTCTTCACCAGTAAATAACACGACTCTCAACGTTCGTTTGGGTCTGAATCCGAGTTTATTTAATAAAGAAAGTGCTCTCCATGATATGAAAGCGCCTCCACCATCATCAAGAGCCCCCTGTCCTACATCCCAGCTGTCCAAATGACCAGTCACTATAACCACTTCATCAGAGTATTTAGTGCCTTTTAGCTCAGCGATCAGATTTCTTGATTCAGTCATTCCATGAAATTCTCCCCCAAGTGATAAGTGAATGACTATTCTATCACCTCTTTTAGTCATCCTGCTAAACATTTGTGAGTCTTCAATGGTTATACTCGCGGCTGGAATTCGAGTTTCCTCTGAATAGTATCTGATGATTCCCGCGCGAGGTAAATAGACTGGTAGTGTTGAGAGTGACTTAAACAGAACAGCTAAACCTCCAGCTTCTGCCACTTGCCGAGTGGCCTCTAGTTTGAATCCGACATGAGATCCATTAACTATATCAGTGTTGAATAACACTATTTTCTGCTCAACAACTTGTGAGCTCTCAACAAATTGCTGTAAAGAGTCAAAAACTATCAATTCCGCAGTGATTCCATCATTAGGCGTACTAATAGTACCGCCTAATCCTAGTATTGATATCTTTTGCTTTCTTGGCTCAATCATCTCTGCCGACTCGAATCCTCGTTCCCATTTGGGAACTAATACTTGTTCCGTATAAACTTTACCAAGTTTTTCACTCTCTAGTTTTCTGATTAAATAGTCGATTGAATTCTCTAGCGCTTCAGAACCTGCCAGTCGACTGCCGAAAGTATCGACAAAAGTGGCCAATTCGTTATAAGTCACATTTTTTTCAGTAGAATTCAGCACTAGATTGATTATTTGATTAATTTTCGATGCCTTCGATCGTATTTCATATCTCAAAGTGTTCATGAAATATGAATCGTTTTTGCATTGATTATAATCGAAAGGTTTTAGCTTAGATCCAAAACATTTTGCATAGTTTGTTAGCAGACTTATTATGAAACAAAGTTTTATTAGATTATTACTCATGGCAACTTCTATTTCACTTTGATCACTAGAGCTCAACTAAACTCAATAAAACTTGAATAACACCCGTATAACGTGTGTGTAAGGGTTCAACTTATAGCTAGTAAATCAATTTATTTCATTTTATAAGGAAAGGGAGTTTGAAAGTTAATTTAAATTTTTAATGTTTTTAGACTAATTTAACTGGTAAAACTCAACAAATTTTCTACACATTAAGCATAAAGACAATAGGCGCAATCAAGATAGCGAGGAATTATTTGCAAAAATACAGTCAGAACAATATTTTCACTAAGGTTGCACTAAATCTCATTTGGATTTCATACCGGAACTAATTTCACATTTTATGAGATTTCATGTTCATAAATCCAATTTCTTTTCTCAAAATCTAAATAAATATTGTTTTAAACTGATATCTAAAATAGACTTTCAATTTGATTATATTTACTTTTGAAATATCTTTTGACTAGTGATTGACTAAGATTACTGGAGACCATCCTTTGAGAATAAATCTTACAAAATGAAAATCCGATACATTAAAAATGTCTTTTAAACACCATTCAAATGGAAAAATAAATAATGGAAAAACTGAAATTTTGATTGGAATTTACCAGCTTGAAATGAGGCCAGATAACGAAAATTAGATGAAAAGCTACCTTAACAAATTAGACCTCAAATTAAAAACAGATCATTATATAATAATTTTTTCAATTATACTATCATTAACTTGGTTAAGCAAGTTTATTTTTCAGTTAAAATTCAAAGTTCATATTTAAATTATATAAACTCTCGCATAAAATAAATGTGCTTTTTGAGTATTGATTGTGTTCGATTAAATATTAAGTACAATAAGATTTAGCTCAAAAACTTTGTTAAACTTCACAAAACTCTTTTACTCAATAATATTTATTCATTAGAACTGGCAAATCTTCGATAAACTTCGATTCCTCTTCTTCAGATGAAGATTCACCTCTTGAATTTTTATTTCTTGAATTCTCAACCGAACCGTCCAATGAGTCAGTACTTTCTGAGTTCTTTTGTTTGGAGACTGAGGTTTGGAGATTTTTTCTCATATTCTTTGCGACATTCATTCCTCGCTGAAGAAGTTTTCTCATGCCTTCAAATATACTGCTAAAAGGATTCTGTTGCGCATCGCTGCTAGCAATAAAGGCAACTATTAGGAGAACCACTAGTGAAAAACTTTTTGATCGCATTTTACAAAACTCGATCAAAATTTTCAAATTATCTGAAAGAGATGAGATTACTTGTAGCACTGGTTATCACCCATCGAGACAGTGATGATAATGAAATCATTTTGATTGTTGCTTGTCTATAAATTGAGTGTCAGATTCTCTGTTGAATAGTAGACATGTCACAAACATTATTTCGAAGTTGAACAAAACATTGATATAATGGCTATTTGTGTGAATAGTGTGACAGCTGTTTAATGATCCAACTTTTGTAATAAACTTTTATAATAAATTTACATTAAGAATTGATTATGTAATGCAATGAAGAAATTTGATTGTAGTTATAAAACAATATTTACTGAAAATGTATTTGAAAGGCAAGTAGAGAACATTAAAGAATATACTGCTATATAAATTCCTAGTATTGCATAGTATAGCGAATAAAACATTTAATTTTACTGAAGCAAATCTTGCGTTATAAACTTTTATTATATCGAAAATTTTTCTCAACAATCAATAATATTCATATCAAAGTGTTATTGTTATGTAATGTTTGTCATAATGCTATCGTCAGCATTGAATTCTTCAAACAAGCGATGGTAAGTTGAGCTACAACTGATTCATCAGTTTTCGAGAGAATTATATGAAGTGCTATTCATTGCGAACTGGTTCTGAAGAGCAAGAAAGACTGATATTCTGTTCGTTGTTTCAATTAATACTAGATAAATATTTAATTAGTCAGACATAAACAAACTGAAACAAAGTTCAGTGTAAGATCATATTTTCATTATTTACTTAGTAAGGATTCTGATTCTTAGAATGGGCTTCAATATTGACTTCTAGTAAACTCTCGCAATGTTGACTTCCAGTAAATTCTCGCCAACCATTGTTCATGTGATACTGGCTTCAGTCATTCACTATTCCAAAGCCTAGGCTTTGTTCAATTAGAAAAATGTCAACTTATTTGACAATACTCTATGAGTGAGATAAGGTTCTGTGACTTTTGATGATTTGAAAAATGAAGCCATATATCTAAAGATGAACGTGATTGTCAACAGTATATAAGATGATCGGGAAGTTGCATTATTTTTGAAACGAACCTTTCATTGTTTGGTGAGATGGAGAAAAGTCTATAGATTTTTTCGAACCTTTACTCCGAATAATGAAACTACATATTGACCAGTGTAATGAACAAGTCTCAAGTATCTGACTGATAGAACATAAAACACTAAAATAACAATAACAAAAACATGTTTTTATTTCTTCACATATAGCTTCTACAGCTTTAGGTCCCTTAAGAATTTTGTAAATACTTTTATGAGGATCAATATGCAGATAACTTGCGATATGCAGAAACTATATAACAGTGTCAAAGAATACCATTTCGAGGCGTCAGTGAAGTTCAATAAATATTGAATGCATTAAAAATAGAGTTATAAAAAGCACAATTATTCAAAAAATAATACATCATATTTAAGTAACATTTCGTTTATATAAAGCCATATCTAATTGTAAACATAAACATTGAACCAACTTGTCGTCTGAGCTCAATTACATTTATTAGGGCTTTCCATATAAACACTTGAAGGGAATGTAATTTTTCAGTATATCAACACAATAGCTGTTGCTTTATGACACAAGCACTTCATGAGCAAAATTACACTAAGGTTTATCTTTCAATTCCATCATAAAATACAATATTTACATTAATTAATTGCAAACTCTATCAAAAATTGAACATTGTATCAAAGGTCCGAAATCGAGCCCAAAATACTATGAAACTTTCCGAAATTTTATATTCACTAAAGCATTTATATAATTAAGAAACACTTTCATATGTCATGTGTGACTCCGTCAAAAATACTTTCGAGAAGTTTTACTTTGTTTTACTCCTAAATTAAGTTTGTTAAGTTAGAAAAGTCCGCAATCTTTAAGATTGTTTTTGATGATAACATCAGTGACGGCATCAAAAACGAATTGAATATTATTGGTATCGGTGGCACAAGTGAAATGCGTATAAATTTCTTTAGTATCTCTCCTTTTATTCAGGTTCTCGAACTTCATCTGAATATAAGCTGCTGCTTCTTCGTAGGTGTTATTGCCTACACAAACATCAAATTTTGATTAATTATATGACAGAACAATGAACTTTTAAATGTCTTTGAGAGCAATCATGGACAGAAAGTACAGAAAAAAAAGTTGAAAGAAATTGAAAGAAATCGAAAAAAATCAAAAAATACCTGTATACTCTGGGAAACAAATAGTGAGTGGCGATCGTTTGATCTTTTCTTCAAAAAGATCTTTCTTGTTGAGAAATAATATGATGGATGTGTCAATAAACCATTTATTGTTACAAATAGAGTCGAAAAGTTTCATACTCTCGATCATGCGATTCTAGAGAATTCGTAAAAGTTTTGCTCAATTAAACTTTTCTATCGATTTTGCTTTTCATATCACTTATTGCTTATCACTTGTCTCAATCTATATAAAAGTTTTCTCTACTACTCACCACTTCTTCGTCTTCTGCTAGAACTAAGTCGTATCCAGATAAAGCCACGCAAAATATTATAGCAGTTACACCTTCGAAGCAGTGAATCCATTTCTTTCTTTCGCTTCGTTGTCCGCCAACATCAAACATCCTATTAATTGCAATTTGAGTCATAATTACTACAAAGTTAGATCCAAGACTGAAAAATTGGCTATTATTCCATTCGCAAAATTTCGCTAATTTTACTAAAGCTTCGTTTAATTGAAATTAATTTCTAGATTTCATTAGATTTTCTTCAATGGTAAGTATTTATCAGTTGAATTCGAAGAAGACTAATTAGTTTCAGAAGACATATGACTTAATGTGGTAAAGGGTGAGCACTGAGCAATAGAGAATATTTTAGTGTGAATTTATTCTTGTGAATAACTTGAGTGTAAATAAAAGAATTGGAAAAAAGAAAGAGTAGGCAAATCGAAACTAACAAAAGTCACAAAGCGTGTTTTGTATGATAAATATTAAACTTATGGTAATTTGATGCTATTTATGATGACACCAAATTGATATTACATCGAATTTTTTATTGTACTAAAGTCTAAAGATCTATACTAACTTGAAATGCAATCCTTTGAATGAGAAATGAGTTTCAACAATACCAGTAGTTTTGACTCTAGTCCTCAGAACATCTTGTTGTGTGGGCACGTAATTTGGCTGTGAAATCCTATCCAATGCATTCAAATAGCTATAAAGTATATGATTATTATGTAAATTCTATTTGTTTGAAAGCATTAGCTCATGATTCCAGAAAAAAATTGACTGACTATTGAGCCGAATCGTTGAGTTGGTATTCTCGGGATCGGGCGAAACACATTTGCACGCCTTGATCGTACCACAATTTTTTCATAACATTGGCTAATTCAATGGTTAATTCCCCTTCAATTGACGCTCCAACCATTGTGAAGAACTTTCTAGCAGATTCATGGCAACCCGGATCTTTGAAATCAATTTTCAGCTGACCCATTGCTTTGATTATAGCCATAAGACTTTGAATTGTGTTTGAATGAACTACTGGGCGATATTGAAGGCATTCCTCTTTGGTATATCCCGACTCATGAATTATTCTGCATGTTTAATCAGTAATTTATTTGAAGTTCTCATACTTCTAAGCATTTCTCTCATATAAGTTATGCCACAGTTGAGTATTCGGTTTAAGTAGAAAAAATTATTAAATCATTAATGCTTCAAATACATCTCCACTGCTAGTATTTCACGTAAGGTTTATGCAAAAAAAGTTTTTCAAATTAATCTGCTATAGCTTAAAGAAATGTTTAAATCATAGACAAATAGCTGAATCTCTGGTTTAGACTTAATTTATTATGTTGATTCTATACTCTATTCATTAGGAATTTTCATTAGGAATTCAAACCGAATACTCAGTTTTGATTGGTGAGAACATAACTATTGAATAAGACAGTAATTGAAATGCTTAGTACTCTATTGTGATCAAGTTTAATACCTCATCTGCTTAACAATAGTGCTTTTTCCTGATTCTCCTGCACCTGAAATTCAATGAAAAAATGTTGTCATCAGATTTACATTAAGACTCTTGCTGAGAGCTTTTCTTGATCGATATTTTCATTTTAAATGCATGGAAATAGTGAAGAGTCGACTCTTATATTTGTTATTTGCGAGAAAAGCATATTATCAATACTTATGCCTTATAGAGAGCACTAATAAATTGCAGTTAAGTATAGCTAATGTTTGCTATTGAAAGCACGTAAAGGCTTTTAGAAACGAAAGTAAACATAGCGGCATCAATATTAGCAAATGATATATCACAAAGTTATTTCTATAGTTTTCTCTCTCTCTCTCTCTTGCATATTTGTTTCGTCTCATAACTTCTTGCCTTTTCTCAATTCTCTTCTTGGAACTTCATATCTGATCAAATTCTCACAACTCAAATCTTAGAAGTTACTAAATATCAGATCAATTTGTCGGTTGCAAGTCCAAACAGAAGTCTGTTTTGCAATTATAAATTAGTTTTATTAACAGGTGGTCTCAACAGAGACTAAATGATAGCTTCGAAGTGAGGCAATGCGGAGGTTGACTGGACTTTCAGTATGCTGCAGCTTTATGTTGATTTCTCAGTTTAAGAGCTAGTAATCATTTACTATTAAAACTAACTTTGTACTTCAACTAATAAGCTAACGCATAAAAGCAGATTTGTTTCTAATCATTATATTTCTAACGTAAGTTCAACTTAAATGTGGATAGAAACTCTGGATTATATCACATAATAGATTGTGTTGAATTCTCCACTCTTTAGTTATTTACGTAGACAAGACTAAGAACTTAGAAGTAAAGGTATCAATTAGACGTATAAAAGTGTTAACGAAGATCTAATAATAAATTTACTTAAATGTTGCATAATGTTGCAATTATCTGTTATATTGTAAAATGTGGCTCTACTCTTGAACTAGTTTGAAATGGATGTTTGAGCGCTGCAAAACTTTTACATTATGATCATCATTATTGCAAATAAAAAACTAAATTTGATGCTAAAACAAAAAATGACAGAAATTAAGTTTATAATAGGAAACATTTAAATAGAAGTTTTAAAATAAACAATCGCGTTAGTTAGTGATTATTTATAAAACAAATTTTTGCAAATAGTCTATTACTGGTACGATGCAGTGCAAGTTAAGCTTAAGGCTAATACCATCTGATATATTGAATAGCCGTTGAATTGGTTTCAAACGAGTTGATGATAAAAATAACTAACGAGTCTCCTTAGTCTACAGGTTTTATCACTGCTAACATTCAATCATAACCGACTTGTTTCTATTTGAAAATTTAAGGAATGCTGCTAAACCAAAGCTAAGTCACACATAATCACATATAAGCTATTATTTAAATAAAAATCGTTTGGGTCTCAACACAAAGAAAATATACGTTAGAAATTGAAACATTCAATCCTAGTCTTTTAGCATTTCTAGTTTTGCATCAATCCATATAATGGAGCCAGTGAAGGATATTAGAGTCTTATAAGAAAACATTCATAGTTAATACAATGCTCGTTAATACATACCAAGAAGAAGTAGTTTAACTTCTCTCGATTGCTTCTCCTGATCGGCTCTTAAGTCTCTGTCAATTTTTTTGCTCCGTTCAATCGCTTCTTTATCGGCATTGGTACTGACAGCACAACCCATTGTTAGGCCAAACAGAAAAAGTGCACACAATAAAAACAGAGAATAACTGAAAAAGTTGAACTAATTATTGAATTGTCCGTTGGGCTAATGTGAGAAAGTTTTAGTGAGCAAAACACTGGATGAAAAGGGGATAAATTGGCGCCAAAAGCGTTAACTGGTTGTAAATGATGAGTGCATTATTATCTGATCTAATATCCAAACAGCATTTATGTTATATAAGTTTTGTTATTCAAAAACTCAGTTATCGCATCACTTATCAACCGTTCCTAACCGGCAAACCGAATAATATGGAGGATTTGTTGTTGTTTTAAATACGAGTCAGCATTGAATAGAGTGGTTCGATAACTAGTTCTAGAGCTAAGCCCAAACATTACCGGAAAACCACTCCCTGTTGCTTCTCCTCTCTAGCTCTCTCTCTCTCACTCTCTACCTCTCGTTGCCCCTCTTTCTACTTTTCCAATCCTACCTTCCATTGATTCCTCTCTGTGCTTATCCATTTATGCCTTCCAGCTATTCTCTCCTCGAATTAATTAAGCAATTGTAACATTTAAGTCTAAATATTTTTATGTTAGCTTTTTTAACATTCTTTTCATAGTTTAATTTCCTAAAACATGACAGAAGTGAGTGATTAATCAATGTTACGTAATAATCAAGTTCAACTTTTATGCTACCTTACCGTCGCTCTTATTGTTTTGAAGAGTTTTGTCGCAACACATTTGAAATTTTGAAGAATTGCCTCAAGTTGTCAATCGAACGATTTCTTAAAATGATGACAGTAGCTATTTGTCAACAATAATTACAATAGTTTTTCGTGAAAAAATACTTGAAAATCATTTTTATTTACAGTAAATTAACATTTAGTTTTCAACTAATTATAATTTGTAGTCTTAGTCTTACAACTAATGCACTAAAAAACAATCTGATGGCAAACGAAACAATTTCCAAATTGTGCTCAACATTAATAAAATTTACAACCAGTCAATAGCTTATTATACATAAAAATGAGTCGGTATCAGAAAAAATTTACAAAATCTACATTAAGAACACTCAGTATAAGTCATAACCGAATTTCCCATACGTCTAGTAACCGTGCGACATCGCTCGCTGTGTCTTGAATTGCCTGAGAACGAATTCATACGAACGCCTTGGAAGTGATTTCCACCAAAGAAAGAATCTCCGTTGCCGAAAGTCTCGGCACTTTGATGACCGAAAAAGTCACCGAACGAACCGAACTCATCTCTTCCCATATCCTCGAAGAGATCATCAAAGTTAAAGTTAAAATGATGTCCGGAATGTGATTGATGGTGAGTTCGAAAATGATTGTTAAAATGGCTGTGATGATCTCTATCATCATTATATCCATGATGAAAGTCGTGGTGTTGCCGATGAAAATTGAAGGCCTGATCAAAATCCCTGAAAAACTCATTGAAGTCAAAGTGTTGACCATTTGCAGAGCCACTAAAACCCCCCTTTTCTTCTTCATCACCGAATTGATCATAACGTTTGCGCTTCTCCTTATCAGACAATACTTCGTATGCTTTTGCGATCTCCCGGAACTTGTCCTCAGCGTCTTTGGCCTTATTCTTGTCGGGATGGTATTTGATGGCTAGCTTTCGGAAAGCTTTCTTGATCTCTCGATCGCTGGCATCTCTTGAAACACCTAACAATTGGTAATAATCTTTTGCTGCCGTCACTTCTTCAATGTTGTCCAAAAGCCATACAATTAATAGCGACGAGTATAACGATAGATTAACTATTTTTCTTAAATACATATCTATTTGATTATTTGATTGTATTATAACTATTGTTGACTTTTTGTTAGTACTGTATTTTTATTATTATTAGTTAAATAAATAGTTTAAATAGCGATTAATACAATCGTTTAATCATATGTTCAATGATATCTAATAGTGATCTATTTATATATTTAGTACGACACGACTCACTTTCCTATTGGTTAATTATATATCGATATGCAATACAATCCATTACGTCTAATATAGCTTCTATTTTCAACGGTTTTTCCCTTCAATATCATCTAAAGCGTTACATAAAATGCCCTCACTTTTCTAGTGTGAACGTTCTTTATTAAAGATATGTTTGAACTTAGTTAAATGTCAATTACTGTTTTTTTCTAGAACTCAATAGAATGCGCTTGCAATAAAAAGAAAATATCTTATACTTTACCCTAAATCACAGCTTAAACCCTAGAAATCTAAAAACAATATCAATGAGAGTTCAGCAACTTTATTCCATTTTAAAGGGAAAAGTTACTACAAACTTAACGTAAAATAACTGAAATGCGCACTAAGTGTTTGTTTTGGTTTTGATGAGCTCAAAATAAATGTAAACAATACTTATCTAAACATTGTTCGTAGTAATTATCAACTAAATCAATCGGAGAAATGGCTGAAGACTTAATACTTCCTCTACTGGGATATAATGGCGATGAAGAGGAAGATGACACTACAGACAGTGATGGCATGTCTTAAGACAAATTAATACTAAAAGAAAAAATCAGTAAGCAATAAAATGATTTTGTGTTTGAACAGAGGGTATCGATAATGAGGGTGAAGACGATGAATCGGAAAATAACCACTCAGGACTGCAAAGAGTGGAATACGACACAACACTTCCGTCTCAGCACAACTATTTGGGAGAAGTTCTCAACGAGTTATCGGGTCGAGTCGTATTAGACGAGACTTCGCTCGTCAATATGCCGCTATTGACACTTCCCGGGATTGTTTTAGTCCCAGGACAGATATTACCGCTTCAATTACATCATCCGTCGATTGTGTCAATGATGAGGAAAATAATCGATGGCCAGAGAACTATTGGCATCACAACTAGTTATGATCCAAGTCTTGGAACCACTGCTGAGATTAGAAGTTATTTCGAAGATGACGACAACGGAGAGGGTCTTCCAGTTCTTAAGGTGAAGGCTGAGGGCAGACAAAGGTTTACAGTGAAGGAGAGTTGGAGGCAAGATGGCATTCTTATGGGAAAAGCTGAGTTTTATGCCATGGTTTAGCACCATTTTGTTAATCAATTTATTTTCAATTCAGGTCAAAATATTGCCAGAAAATGAATTAACAAATCCGTTACGAATGCCCACATATAAGCATATCGACCGGACTCTACCGGCATGTTCTCGATGGCCAAAATGGGTTTACGAGCTGTATGACCCGAACTTATTGATGGACAAAATTAAAGTCCATTTGAAGAATTGGTGTTCGATTAGTAGTACTGATACAAATTTATATCACAATCAAGCGCCTTCAAGACCCTGTGAGTTCTCCTATTGGGTCGCCGCCAATCTTCCACTCGATGACAGTCAAAGATGCCAACTCCTTACTATCGACAGCTCCATTCAGAGACTTCGCTGGGAATTAAGTTTATTACAAAAATATTCCTATTTGTGTTGTGCTGATTGTAAGGCTAAGATCTGTCACAAGGACGACGTGATAGTGATGTCAATACATGGGCCTCAAGGAACTTATGTGAACCCAGCGGGTTATGTGCATGAAATGATCAGCGTCAATAAGACTTCAAATTTGACACTAGTCGGTCGCGCTTCCACTGAGTGCACGTGGTTTCCAGGGTATGCATTTCTAAAGTATCTGATGCTTCGCTTCGAAGACCTATCTTAGCCAATAAGGCCTATGATACTAATCAAATGATTTCTAATTTTCAAGTTAAACAACTTTACTGCTCATGGGTATGAATCTCTTTCTTTATATCAGCCTTTAAAGCATAAGAGGAGAAAATTTGATCAAATCACTCAAAGATTTTGAGATTTAGATATTTTAGAGAGAAAATAACTTGTTGACTGTTTATTAACTATCAGTGATGCAATAAATTATAATTTCTTATTTACTGTGACTAAAGGATTTGATGAAATATTTTCTATCTTTTAAATGATGACACGCTCAATCTTTAGAAGTTTGATGCCAAGTGTGAGATGACGACTGCTAAGATAGGTCTTTAAAATCTTTGTTCATCTCATCTTCTACTCATTATAATGCTTATTGTTTTGTATTTATTTAAATGAATCATAGCTATGCGTGGACTATATGCCGGTGCACCCGATGTAATACCCATATGGGATGGAAGTACAGCTCCGTTAATAAGAAGTTGAAACCTGAATGGTTTTGGGGTCTTTGCAGGTCATCATTAGAGCCAGGATTGAAAATAGAAGAAGATGTGTCGTGGAAACCAGTCTTATAAGAAGATTGTGTATAAAATATGAACTTATTTATTGTAATTATATTTCAAAAATGAGTAAAACAGTTGGTTATAACAAAATTCTATGAAAGTAATACTCAATATTGTAATTGTAATTGTAATGTAAATAAAATCAACAGAAGAGTCCGTCTTCCTCTACACATCGTTCGAAGTGGTTTTGTATTGCTTGAAGCCTAAATATAATGAGAAGTGATAATAATTAGAATTGATATTTAATTTGCAATCTAACCAATGTCTATACCCTTTAAAACGGCGCCAACACTTAGGGCAGGTATGGGACTTCGACCCCTATTCAAATAAAGTTATTATTAACATGAAGTGTTGTAATTGATTGTCAACTAATGCTTAATAATAATAAATTAATATTGTATTTAAATGTAAGTTAATAAAAATATTTTGATTAGTTATAGATTGAAAATTAATTTAAAGTTTAATATAAAGAGATTTCGAAAATTAGTGGTTTTTTAGCAATCAATTAATATGAAAGGATAGAACAGATTAGTCATTCAATGGAAAAATATGTGAGTCCGTCACCAAAGATTGAATGTTGATAAAAACTATTTGATGAATAGTTGCTTCGAGAACTATCTTTTGAGAGCACTCACAACTTTCCCGAATGTCTATGCCTTCGATGATGTCTGCCTACCGTGGGCTCAGCCTTCAAATCTAGAGCAGGCTGTCCTTTATCAAGTTTCTCCTCTAATTCACAATTTTTATTCTTAAGTCTCTCAACCTCCTTCTCGAGTTCGTCCACTTCTTTAAGAGCAGCCAATTTGGTCATTTCTTCAAGTTTGAAGTCTCGCTCATAGGTCTGGAGCTGAGAGCTGAGGATGGGGAGAGATTCGAGTTTGGAATTGGCTGAGCTCAGCTCACTTTGAAATAAACTAATTTGACGTGCCATCGAATCAATTGTACGTTTCGCCTCAATCAATTCAGCGTTCATGTTCTGTGCCTGCAGTTCAGACCCAACATTCAATTTCTGATAACTCGACAATTGATCGCATTTTGACCTCAGAGTCACCACTTCTGTGCTCAACTCTTCAACTAATTTCAAGCCTGCCATTCCTTCCAGATTCAAGACCTGATCCTTAAGACTCTTATTCTCTTCTCTGAGCCGTTCGATAATAGCTTTAGACTCAGCAGTCATTTTCTTGTGTCCATCAATGGTCTGATAGTTCTTAATCTGCCACTCTTGTAAATTTTTCAATTGCTGTTTCATCACATGATTATTCTTCTCGAGTGCAGCCTTGAGTTTGTCATTTTCATCTCTTAGTTCTTTCAAATAATTTTCCAAATCATTTGTAAATGAATCCGAAGACGAATCGACATTAGACTCAAATTTCGACAAACTATTGCTATTTGACAAAGTCTTGATCGAAGTTTTCAACTCTTCGTCCATCTGTTTCTCCAAATTAGACAGTTTTTCAGACAATAGTTCCTGTTCTTCGATGTGATTCTTACTTTGAAGGCTATCTTCAATCGATTGTATTCTTCTTGTATCTAAATTATTGTCGTCCTCATTAAAACTGATGTTTTGAGACAATTGTAAGGCATTGGACACATCATTCAATTGTCTTTCATTGATATCATTAATGATTGTGTTTCGATATTCATCAGGAATAGTGACAATTGACATGGAAGTAGGTATTGATGGCATCGTGGGCATCGTGGGCACCGTGGGCACCGTGGGCATCGTTTGGACACCAACTGGCTCGAACAGTTCAAATGAACTGTCGGAGTCTGAATTTATACTTTTGTTCTCCATAATTATCAAAAAAGACAACACTTTCGATCTATTGAATGAAGATTTAATAAACAGCTCAACAATAAACAAATGAAAACAAACGAATTGATAAGTAGATCAAACAAACGTCTAACTAATAACTATAAGCAACAGTTGCCAACACTTCATAAAAGCATTACACTTATGTTGTTTAGGATTAGTCAGACTTTGCTATCAATTTCAATTATAAATAGGACTATTTCTAACGAATGACGCAATTTAGCTTTACTTAAATCTCTGTGTTCAACAAATACGTCTTTTTACGACGCATAACCTGTTTTTGCAGGCATTCACTTCAATGCATAAAAGTTTATATTATAGCAGCTTATAATATTAGCTTATAGTATTTCATATTGAATTGCATTTAAATGGAGAGAAACGCACTCTTTATCTCGAGCTTCGAGTAATCTTAAGTTTTATTGGTCGCAAGCTCAAAGTTTATTATGACTCAACCTTCTTATTATTCATTGACACTGTGATAAGAAGTATTAGATTGCTTTGCAATACCAGTGAAACTTTTTATTTCAAAGGTTTGCAAATCCTTGAATTGAGGGAAAGGCCCGTTTTCGTATCTCATGATTTGTTGAGCCCCAAGGAAAACTCGTCATAAAAAGCACTTAGTACATATAATTATTGGTATTATTGGTAAGTTTGAATTTGAATTCTCACTCCTATTAAGTTGAAAACACATCACTATCGATAATTCTCGATCTTCTGAATAACAACCTTCAGACTGAAACCTGTTGAAATCTATTTTTCGTTAGTTGAAAAAATTATCTCAACTTTGTTGATTAAAGTTATCCATTGTCATAAGATAATGATAGAAAGCGCATTAGAATTGGAGATAATACGCTTTTTATACTTAAAAAGATCTGTGACAAATTTACATTATAAAGTTATAATATCTGAAAATTTCATTTTTTGAGTTAGATCACTATTACCAAATAGATTTCCAATTTTCTTACTTTTCAATCGAAAGTTTGATTGAAATTCACTGCTATAGTGAAGTCAGCAAAATTCAAAGCTTCATAGCATAAAAATTTTTTAAAATATTAAGTGAATAGTGCAGGCGATAACTTAGCAATACCAATTCGAATTTCTCCTAAATGAATCAAGTTAAACTTTTAGATGGCAATTCCAAAACCATCAACAGACATCGGAATCTTAGCTATCGCTACCGAAATTGTAGGGAAGTGTCGATCAAAGCAGAAATGGTCGAATTGTTTCAAGCAAAAAAACATTATCTAAAGTTTGGTCGATATTTACATGCATTCGTAGTAAATAGATTATTTCTCATGTCGGTGTTATGGAACATGAATTGTTCAACAGGGTTGGGGCTGCCAAATGTGGCGCACCATATAAGGTGATCGACCCCTATATGGGCGTGACCAGTATGATGAGTAGAGTTGATTGGGGCGGTCCCATGAGGCTCCGCCCACTTTTTTGAAAAATTCAAAATTGCGTTCTAGGGGCGTGGCTATGGGCAGGTTTTAATCTTTAACTCATATAGATTACACCTACAAGGTCTTACCCTCCTACTATAAGCACTACTTTAATTACGCCCACTTTTCTATTTCACGTGTATAGAATTAGTTCTATTATGTCCTATTTTATGGGTACATGAGCTGCGAATATATCGTCGCCTCAGTGCTATAAGGTTCTAAATGCATTTTTTCCCGAAAATGAAATATTGATGATTTCAAAATCTCTATAAAATTCTGTATCCATTTATATAATATAAGTTCGAATATTCGGTATATTTTTTGAAAAAATTACAATGCAATAAAGTTCTATCTGTTTTCAGATGAAAAAGTTAGTGCTATAAAGTTCTAAATAGATTATATACTAGTTTCAGCTAATAAACTGTCTTAAATTAAATTTTTGAAATGACGATTGAAAAATAAAATAGAGCATATTATTTACGAATATATTTTTAGAATATTCTTTAGTTAGTTCGTTATAATTCCTGATTAATGATTATTAATTATCACTAATAATTTGCAATATATAGAAAATGATTTCCATTGGTTTTGAGTATGCTTTTAGACTTGATTCGAGCTTTAACCTATAGTGTGATTCATTAATTTAGTGAATTAAAATGTTCTATTTTGAAATTATATTTATAAATTAAATAAATTAATGAGTTTAAAATTTATGTGCGCTTAAGATTATTTAAGATTATTAAAGTTTTGTGAAATTGTACTATATTTTGAGTTCTATTCAAAATTTTTCATCGGTTTTTGATTGGTTAACATTTTTGAATATCAAATAATTTTTCAGAAAATAATAATAATTTAGAATTCATTGAATTTATGAAAAATATGTTGTTTCATCTTTTAAAATAAAAAAATATAAATTCATCAAAATATTATCCAAAAATTGAAAATTTTAAGGTTTTTTATAATAGAACTTTATAGCACTAACTTTCTACTTTAATTTCAGTGCAATAAAGTTCTTAATTAAAAAACTATTATATATTAGTTCAATAAAATATTTTTCAGGTTTGATTTAGAACCAGTTATAAGTAGACCCGAAGCCTTTTAATCAATTGTATTATCAACATTAAGTTTCTCGATCACACTTAAGTACTATGAATTGCTAAACTTTGAAGTCATTTTTCTCGAAATTATGTTTTTTCACTTTAGAACATTACAGTACTCAACTGACGACTGGATCCACGGAGGAATATCCAGGTTGGTTTCCTAGGCTGGTTGTTCCTTGTTTTATAAATATATACAAGTTGTGCTCTGCCGCATTTATACCGCGGCTCGGCTTGTTTCGCACACTCTACTGCCTTTATTGTGTGGGTCGGCTCGCCCCGAGCTTGTTCTGATAGAGACATTTTAAGAAGTTGAGCGCGTGAGGGAGGGACAACAGCAATAGGTGGCTAACGGATCCAATATAACATAAACACCCACGGACTAAACTATCTTAAGTCGATTAAAGTCGAATAAATTTTGATTGGATGATCTGATTTTCAACCGGATTTCAGTTCTGAGCAGCTGAATAATCAGCATTTTAAAATTTAGAATATTTTTTCAGAAATTACTAGGATCATTAAGCTATAGTATTTTAAAATTTAAACTTAACTTTTCTTATATTTAAACAATTTTAAAGAGATGTTGCTTTTTAAAATCAATAAAAATAACTGGATCAAGTTAAGTAAAAATGAATTTATTCAAATTAACACAAAACAAATTTTTAGGAAAATTTTCAATAAAAATGGAAATACAGAGTGTAAAAGAAAACTCCGTAAAAATAAAGTTAATAACATTTTAATTATTCGACCGATTTAAAAAAAATTTTTTAAAGTAGAATAATGGGAGTTTTTTTCTAGCTTTGGAATCTTTATGATCCTAGTACTCATGTCATTTATATTCGTGAAATAGTTAACGTTACAGTCTATGGGAAAAAATTTCAAATTTGAATATCTTGAAAAGGCGAGCCGATATCGACACAATTTTTACAAAATATATTTATATCATTATAGTCAACCTTATCAAATTTGACAGCCATTGGTCAAGAACTTTTAAAGTTATGGCTATTTTTCATATTTTCATACAGAATGTAGAATATTGAACTCCTTAAAAGTATTTCTTTATAGCTTTTTTTAATTTTAAGTCTTGAAACTAAGCCACATTTTTAGAATTGAGAATTTTAATCCTTTAACGATGGAACAACTCGAAAACGCAATCAAAATTGAAATAGAAAAGATATCCTTCGATGTTCTCAATAATGTGATCGAGAACTTCAAAGTTCGTTTGTACCACATCCATAATCAAAATGGTTGGCATATCGAGTCTATTTTATCTTGAATTTCACTTTACTAAATAAAGCAGATTAAAAGTTATTAACTTTCACTTTTACCGAGTCTATTATTTTATATCCTCTACATTCTGCATGAAAATATGAGAAATAGCCATAACTTTTAAAGTTCTTGACCAATGGCTGTCAAATTTGATAAGGTTGACTATAATGATATAATAAACATATTTTGTAGAAATGGTGTCGATATCGGCTCGCGTTTTCAAGCTATTAAAATTTGAAATTTTTCCCATAGACTGTAACGTTAACTATTTCACGAATATAAATGACATGGGTGCTAGAATCATAAAAATTCCAAAGCTAGAAAAAAACTCCCATTATTCTACTTTTAAACAAAAAAATTTTAAATCGTTCGAATAATTAAAAAGTTATTAACTTTTATTTTTACAGAGTCTTTTCTTTTAACCCTGTATTTACAAAAATTAAGCTCAAAGAATCAATAGCTGGTATAACCACCGGCTGCCTCCAACACTTCCTGCAGTCGATTGGATATAGAGTTCAATATATTAATGAAATATTTTCTCCGGAAGGCACCACATATTGTTTTATAAGCCTTTTGACGGCCTGCCACCAATTCCTCTTTTGAATTGATAGCCGGCCACTTACTTCTATTTTTAAGTAATTTTAAATAAATAAATCAATAAAAACAAAAAATGACCCGAAACTTGTTTAGAAATCTATTTTAAACAATTTTCACATAAATAACATCCAATATTTGTCGAATAATTAAAATCATTTCATTTAGTTTTTCAGTTATTTAAAAAATTAATTTTTAACTTTCAAAGCACTTTTCATTCCTACCGCTATATCTTGTCAAAAATCCTTAAAATTTTTAAAAATGCTGATTATCTAGTTACTCAGCTGAAATCAGTTTAAAATTTGAATTAGCCATTTGAAAGTTATTCATGTTTAACTGACTAAAGAGAGTGTTTTTAGTCAATTTCTCAGGAAGTATGCATCCTATAATCACGCGACCTTTACCAATGGACTCTACTCACTTAGACCTTTCTTTTGAGATCCATATTGTGGGGGTGGAGTCAGTGGGAGTGGCTAAAATAAAAAATAGGCGTGGTTCGATATCGGGTGAGCGGAGCCTCATGATGGTGACCTCTTTGGACTCGTCTCAGCGTTACAGCGTGGCAATTGTAATATCTTATGATTTTGTATTCTTGTAAATTTTCAAATAAAACCTTCAGTACTAATTATACAGTTCAAATATATACAGACAATAGTTTTAAAGGAACTTGGTGTGGCAGCTGTTGAATCTATCGAAAGAATGAATGAAGTTGAATTGAAGGATAACAAAATTAATATTTAAAAAAGAACTTAAAGATGTTAATCACTACGACGAACAAAAAATCCAGTCTTTGCTATACAAAAAATGTAATTAGAAACAACAATAAAGAAAGCGACGTTTACTGAACATGCTTTTAACTTTATAAATGATAATTGAGAAATTAATAGATAATGCTGACAAAAAAGTTAATCTCTATTCTAAAAATAAAAGATTATGGTATTGGATTTATGTTTCAATTTGTGTTTTAGTTGCATTGAGTATAATTTTACTATATTTTATCTATAGAAAATCAAAAAATAATTTGAAACATAGTAAGGATAACACATCTCCTTCAATGACATCGTTACATTAAGTTATTAGTGGTTTATCCGGTTCTTTTCCATATGCGAATTGCCATATTGCGTGGTCGCACTTCTCCACCTGACATATAGAATCTTAAAGATTCCATACCACCAGTTCTTAAATTCGCTGTACCAATCGTGTTACTCCATCCTGATTCTGGAATTGATGTAACGCTCAAATAACTTTGACCACCATAGCACTCGGCTTTCGCCAATCTTGGTTAATTGCCCTGCTGAACTTGTCCAAATGATGCAGCTTCCCCTCCTGTGACTCTAAAGAAGACACCTGCATATGCAGAACTCACATCACTCCATACCATCCATGGCCATATCTCGGTCGGAGATTCCTCGTTCGGAAGCTGAACATAAATGAAACCAATCGGGAATGGTCTTTTTATTGTATTCAAAACTACTTTTTGCAAGTAATAAAGCGACCAAATTTGCATCTTTTGACATACTACAAGATTCTTTCTATTACAAAGTATATCAGACCATTTTCCAAATGAACTTTCAGCAGAATTCATTTGTACACAATAGTCTGTTTTATTTTTTGGGCTTCCTTGTTCCCAATTAGTGAAAACTAGATCTGAGTCATCAGTCCATTTATACTTATTATTAGTATATTTTACTACAATCCACATATCGTTTGGAATTTTGTTAGTTTTGAAGAAATTAGATATAAACTCTTGTTCTTCTTGAAAAGGAATTGTTATCAAACTCGAGCCAATTTCTTGCTGACGACAAGTTTTTTCTGCATCTTCATAAGTTTGAGTTCCCACTTTATCGAAAATCTTGAAACACTTCTCATCTTTGTATGGTTCCCAATCACCACATGGTGAATCCACAGCCATCAATTCATCTAAAGTAGACTTCGTTAAAGTGAAAATAAATTTAGTTATTAATTAACTTACCATAGCTTATAGAGAGAATTAAAAGTGAAAATATTACACACTGTTTAGAAAATCTCATAGTTTTAGATTTTAATAATTACTCAAAATATATTCATAAAATGATCAACTAAACTTTTTAACTGTGAAGCAGGATATAATTAGCATTATAATTTAACTCTTTAATATCAAATTGATATTATCAATGTTAAATAATGCAATAGATTTGAGAAATCGACAGCAGTTTTCCTTGATAAGAATAGAAAACGATATATTAACATTTGGTAAAATTATATAAAGAAATCAAAAATTGAACATAAGATTTGGACCATTTTGTTACATTCTATTAAAAATTCATTGAATTCTTTACTATCAATTAGACACAGTTCTTGAATTTTGTAAAGAAATTCTTCAGCTTGAATCGTGTATTTTAATGTCTGTTTTTGATGAAATCCTAACCCTTTGCAAATTGTAACAATAATTCCTTTTGCTTGAACTAACTTTTCGAAATTAATACTACGTAGGTTTACTCTCATTCCTAATGGAAATATTGCTTTTCATTAACTTAATTAATTCATTCGGATAATTTTTCTTTGATTTTAACTTTCATTTTAATAGTTTATGAGTTTCTTCTATAATCTCCTTATCACTAGCATTTATTTCATCAAATACTTCATCAGCAGCTTTAGATATTGAATCTTTTCTATAAAAATAAAAAAAAGGAATATTATCAAATTATCTTAACAGTAACTTACTTTGGCTTTAAATGTTTAAAGTATATTAAGTAGAATTCATCAACTTTTTCACACCAATAACTTCTGTTTTAAGGTATTGCGGTTGGCAATTTCTTATGTAATTCTATCACACCTTCCCATATATTATTAGATAATTCTATAGTTAGTTCATCTGAAAATATTTAAATAAAAAAAATAGAATTTATAAAAAGTAACAAACTTTTATAGTCCATAATAGATGATGAAGAAGCCATTTAAATGTGTTTTAATTTCTTGTTTATTTTATTTCGGGGTTTAATGAAGTTAGCGAAACAATTTATTAGTTTTAAAAATCGTGAATGTAAAAGTTTTCAAAGCAGCATGAATTTTATATCATTCAACAGATCTTATTATACACTATATAACTCTGAAATTTCAATTAAATCAATAAATAAGTTTAATTGTTATTAATTTTCAAAAATATTAAAATTTTCATTAAATTTTAAGCTTAAAATAGTTGAAAAACAACTTTAAAAGTTTATGGATACTTTTACGTTGCTTTCTATGAAATAATGAGAAGAAAGCATTAGTTATTTTTTTCTTATTGTGAGAATAGAAGACTTTAAAATGTGTGACTTGAATTTTGCCGAAGGCTCATGAGGACTTCACCTGATTTCATAATGATTTTAAACCAAAAAGTACACAAAATTTAAGAAAGCTATAACAACATATATATATATATCGTTGGAAAGCTTATGATGAACTGAATTGAATCAAATTTGAGTAAAATTTCTATGATGACCAGTTCAAAATTTAGACTGACCAATGTCTACTCATTAATCTTCACCACTTACCATAGCAATATAGGTGTCAAAATGAAGAATATCGAAAGATAAATTAAACAATAAAGAAACCATCTCTTAGTCAATAACCATCTTAAAGATATGAATTTTCGAAGGTGAAAATTTTTAACATTATTGAAATAAATTACAATTCATATAACACATGTATTAAGCCTAGTCAAGACTTAAGAAACAGAATTTTAGCTTTTAATGATTAATAGAACAGAAAAACATTTCTCATTGTTTTAAGAATGATTATTAACCCGTTTAGTTAAAAAATTTCTAAGAGAATTCCTAAAAATGATGTTTTTTATGAGTTAAAGTAAAATCTAATATCTTTGTTTCAAAACCATGTTTATTGGTAATTGATTCAGCTATTTCTTCTAGAGTTCCTTTAGCTTTTCTAGTACAGTAATCTGTATCTGTTATATTAAATCCTTTATTAGAATAATCTTTCGAATCTTCTAATACAAATTCATATTTTAACATAAGGCGGATATTATTATCATTCTTATATGGTTCATAATTATAAATAGCATTGCTTATTCTTTCTATTGATACGACTCATAAAAGTTCATTTTATTCATGAACTAATTTTCGAGTTGGAGTTATTTTTATATACCATACTCATGACTCTTAACTATAATATAAAAGGCATAGTACTAAGGGTTTCTAGAAGAGTGTAATTTTGTGTGTGTGCTAGCGCTATGTTTTAATTAAATAATAATAGAGTAGAGAACATATCACTATAAAATCTTCTGAATAAATCATTTAAATATTTATATAATAAGATATTTTAGGTGATAAGAATTTTCAAATTTATTCTTCAACTATTTTTTATTATTTATTGAGATAAAGGTATAAGTTTTCAAATAAAAGCAAGATTTTTTGAAGTGGAAGTGAGAAGCTTAAAAATCTAAGACTCAACTTCCAAAACAATTTCCTTTTAACTTAAACTACCTTCAAATAAACATCTTTTTAAAGAAAAAAGTATAATTTTTCAAATAAGTTAGATTTTTGAGGTATAATTTATTGAAACTATTGATTTTTAGGATGAAAATATGATATATAAAGTTCGACACTCGACCTAAAAAGGTGAAAAATTTGCCTCCCTATTTCCTATACCACTAATTAAAGAGAATGTCAACACAATAAAGCACTTTACAATTGAGATATATTGATTTAAAATGAATTTCTTGAAAAAATGGTCAAATTACTACAATTTATTAAAGCTATACTTTCTTAGGTATTTCAAACGAGAGATGAAGGCAAAGAATATCATACCATTAGCTGAAATAATGGGATTCAGTCCCTCATATGTTTACAATGTCACAAAAGATCAACAACGCCTTTGGAATAGCGCGTATTTTAATAAGAATTAGTCTATTATTCTGTACAACGAGCCGAGCTGACAACAGAATTGCAGCAATGTGGCAATAAATGAGGAAACTATAATCGAAGAAATCAAACAAGGCCTGTGATCTGTGAATATCGATTGCAGTGAATATAAAATTTAACGACGATTAAGAAAGAAGCATCTGATGTGCTCTCAACTCTATTATTATTTTATTAAAACAGCGCTAGCAAACGCACAAAAATACTCTCTCTCTCTCTCTCTCTCTCTCTCTCTCTCTCTCTCTCTCTCTCTCTCTCTCTCACTCACTCACTCACTAACTCACTACTTCAAACCTTTAGCACTAAGCCTTTTATATTATATTTAGGAGTCATGGGTTGGCTTTTACTTTCCTGATAAGTTGGCAAAGCGATTATATACCTATCTATTTATCATCAGTATCACTTAACAAGCATAAAAGGTTCACGCCACACCAACTTCCAAATAAGCTTAAGCTTCGCCCACAAAATAAATTTGAGCTACCCCTACCAAATTTCCTAAAATATTCTTTCAAGTATACTGCTTGAGAATATGAAAACAGATTCTCGAAATTCCTTCTGAGGGTGGAGTTATGAATATTCAAATTTTCCTTATTTTGCGCATAAAAACTACTTTAACTGTTGTTTCAACGATATGATTCAACGAATTTCTTAAAATATTTAATGGCTAAATAGCTGCACACATTTTTAAAAATATTTTTTATATATATCAAAAAAGAATTAACCAAGTTTATGTATGCAAATCATAAATTTCAATTATTTTATTGAAATTTATTGCACCAGCACAATTTTTTAAGACTTAATATGTTTATGAAAATTAAGATTAAAAACTTAAGAAATTTATCGACTTTGTTTTATTAAAATTTCCTCTGAGAAAGTGGTCATGAATTTTTTGAAATTACGGTATTCATCATCTTCATTCATTTTATTTCAGTATCAGAAATATCAACCAGAATGACGAAAGATTCAGATTTTTTCTGAAAGACATGCATGCTTTACACCCATTTGATGTTGCACCTTGCTTTCGGCTGGCGCTAGTTCCAATCTACCCTCCATCAGTTCCTAGGATTGGTTTGTATTTTGACACAGAAATAAAGTATGACAATAATTTAGATTTCGAAGTTAGTAATTAAACTTGATAATCTTTTAAACATGTAAATAACTCAAAACTTTCTAAAATCTAAAAACTAATTTAACTATAAAATTAGAATAAAGTACATAAAATCAGCTCGATAAATTTCTTAAGTTTTTAGTCTCAATTTTCATAAACATATTAAATCTTGAAAATTGGATTGGTGCAATAAATTTCAATAAAATAATTGAAATTTATGATTTGCATGCATAAACTTAGTTAATTCTTTTTTGATATATATAAAATATATTTTTACAAATGTGTGCAGCTATGTAGCCATTAAATATTTTAAGAAATTCGTTGAATCATATCGTTGAAACAATATTTGAAGTAGTTTTTTATGAGCAAAATGAGAAAAACTTGAATACTCATAACTCCACCCTCAGAAGGAATTTCGAGAATCTGTTTTCATATTCTCAACCAGTATACTTGGAAGAATATCTTGGGAAACTTTGGTGGGCGGAGCTTAGACCTGGTTGGAAGTGGGCGTGGCTTGAGACTTGTTCGTCAAGTAATACTGATGATAAATATATAGGTATGTAATGGCTTTCCTGCTTCTCGGGAAAGTAAAAGTCAACTAAAAATCGAAATATCGAAACTTTGAATACTCATAACTTCGCCCCCAGAAGGAATTTCTAGAACCTGCTTCTATATTCTTAATCAGTATACTTAGAAGAACATTTAGAAAAATTTTGGTGGGCGTAGCTCAAAATTTTTTTGCGGGCGAAGCTTAGGCTTCGTTGGAAATGGGTGTGGCCTGAGACTTTTGCTTGTCAAGTGATACTGAAGATAAATATATAGGTACATAATGGCTTTGCCAGCTTCTCGGGAAAGTAAAAGCCAACCGGAGTCATGAGTATGATATATAAAAACAACTCGGACTCTAAAAATCAACTTAGTTCGTGAATAAATTGAACTTTTATACGTCGCATCACATCTTTTGGTGGGACATCAGAGAGCGAAACACATCTTACCCAAATCGTCACAGAAGGCAAGCATTTTGCGGTAACTGCAACATCATCTTTATTAAGCTCTTTTGACAATTTTTCAAGAGATTCATTTCAAACCAATGTACCGCTCAAAATGAATTTCTTGAATAAATTGCCAAAAGGGCTTAATTCAGTCAAAAACAAATATTTATTTACTTATGACCCCATGAAAAAGTGATAAAAAATTTTGATTGTCTATAACTTTACTGAGAATGTGAAACTATTTTATATCTTTATATAGTTCGAATCACAAGTTATTACGCTTAAACTAAGACAAAGTTCGCCAAAATCAACTCGGTAACTATTAAGCTATGTTCGATCAAAGTCAAGGCATTGAGTCAATTACTCTTATTTCCATACTTTGAGCGATAGTATATATCTTAATGCATTCGACTGTCTCTGCTAATAGTCAATGCGAGCAAATTGACAATACTCCTCGAACATCTGGAGAATGGGAGATCTAACTGATCCTCTGCCAACAACTGAAGAAGATTTAAAATTTTAATACTGTTTAAAGTCGTGGTAAAGAATACTGGGTGAAAATGGAGTCATATTCCGACGCCAACTAGAAATTAGTTGAACGATATGTTTGATTGCCACTTTGGACCTGCATTTCATTAGAAGCTTTTAATAGAAGTTTTGAGCCTTAAACTAGTTAAAAGAAGGAAGAATCTGTATCCAGCTTCATGGAAACCACATTCGATTTCCTACGCATCATATCTGGCAGTTTATCATATTTTCAGCTACTGTTACGACTGTTGTCAATAGTTTCCCTTTAATTGATTGAGAAATTATAACCGATATCACAATCCAATATTATTTTTTTTACAAATAATTGATTTAAAAGAACTATTAATATTTTGTCGACCTTATTTCAATTGATAAAGGCTTACATCAAAACTTGATTTTATAACTAATGATCATCCAAACAAATGACTTTCATATAACAAATAAGTTTTTAAAGTTTTTATGTAAACCTAAATACTCTCTAATTGTCACCTTTTGTCCTTATTTTATTCCTAAATATTCACTTGTTACTTCTCAAGCTTTGCTATTAATGTATGTCATCTTAATTTACATAAAGCATCTTATATCAAAAACACCTGCATTATTGGCAACATATAATACTTAAAAGCTTAATAGTTATCGATAGCAATAATCGAAAACCACTATTATGCCAACCTTTACTGCGAAACGTACCAATTCATAGCTTAATTTGATTTTTTGTTTTGTTTGATATATTGAATATTTGATGAGTTTGTGAATATCTTGTCTGATGGAAAACATGCGACGGCAGTGCATCATTTCCTGTTGCTATCAACGATTATGAAGTTTGTGAGGGTAATAGCTAGAATGCAAATACATATCAGGTTACGTGAGCTAAGATTCTATTTTAGGCTGAGAAAGATATGGTGCTATGAGAATTCAATTAGAACTAACTTAAGCACTTGGTTCCAAAAATATCTCTTCAAATTCAAGTAATGCACATCAAAGTAAATAATATGAAAATATTATCCATTTTTAAGTAAATAAAACTTAAAGCTACAAACTAAATTCACTGTTTTGCTTGTGATTGAATCAAACAAATAATTGTATTAAGCGAAGTTTTGGCTTGGTCTAAAAAGTAAGAATATTTTCGATATTTTCCATATTCTATATTTTGATTTAAAAATAGAATATATCTTTTATCAAATATACATAGATCTGATTTGTGGAGTAGCAACAATGGGCAGTCAAATTGAATTGATTTTAACGATACTGACAGTATGTCTAGCTATGTGTATAGTTGCACTGATCGTATTCATGGGAATGTATGTCTATTACACTAAGCGAGACAAACGAATAGCGCGAGCAACTAATCAGTCCATCAAAAGACGAACTTCTACTACAGGGCCCCACACAACAATTCGAATCGTTTAAAGTTGTTTGATTTAAATTATAATCTATTGAAGCATGTAATCATAATTGAGTTTACTTCTAATCATCATTTATTATTTAAATATCATATAAACCATTGATTAAGAATTTATTCATAGCATTAACATTAGATTTGTATTAATAGATTTATTTAGAGATACTCGAAAAAACAATGGTCTCTTCTCTGATTCCTCTAATAAAATGTCTGATGTGTGTGTGTGAAAATATTTGGTTCTTAAGATATAAATATCTTGAAAATGGAACAATTTCTTCAACGAAATTATTGAGACTCGTATTTGTCTAATAGTTGTGTCTTATTAATTGTTAAAATTAATTTGAGACATATTTGACATGTGTATAAATCAATAATAGGAACTGTACAGTTAATATATTTAAATTTTAAGAAGACTCTTTATTTTATATGGATTTTGCAAAATTCTTGGAGAGTTTTCGATTACACGGACTAATAGGTTATCGATATATTCCTCTAAGTCATTAATTTGTTCATTTAATCCAATGATAGTCAGATGTTGTGTTTCAATCAGTTGAATTAATTCCTACATAAAAAACAGGCTTCAGAATAGAATATGAAAAATTTTATCTTCAAAGCTGACAATTTTAATACAGTGATAAAGCCAGAAAATATCGATTAGGATTCACAGACTATATTGCTTTTGATTGAATATATACCATTTAGATTAAAATCTCTTGTGTAATAGTTTTCAACTTGAATTATAATCCATTTTGACTGTACTTTGTAACTATTGTTACGAAAAATTAAAATTTCCTATTCAATAATATATAACTTTTATGTGAAGTTAGCTTCAGATTTGAATCAGAGGTGCCTGTGCACCCTCAACTCCCACGGCTTCGTCACTGTTTTAATGTATAATTGGATTTATGCTTTTGAATTTTTAAGTATAAGCTTAAAATTTCTAATTTAAGAGTCAATTAAATATTTATCAAGTTAAAAGTGGCTTTAAACTTGTTAAACTAGTACTATTCATTAGTTAACTTATACATCGTACTTATTTTTATTTTTAGTTTCGAAAATACTAAGCCAATCTATTTTCAGAGGATTTAGTAGTAGACTATGGTTCATGAAGCGAAAGCTATAATTTAGTGAAGCTCAACACAACTCCTATTTGTCTCGCAAATTAATGAATTAAGTACCGAGGATTATATTTTTTAAAGACTTTACTTATCTCGAAAATATAACAAGCGCTGTAATTGAACGCGACTTTTAATCCCGAACACTAAATTCTAACCACTTTAATTTATTAGATATATTTTAGAAATTGATAATTATTATGAATTCGGTCAAGAAAAACTACTGAGTAAGACTTTCGGAATTATACGAAATTCGAATCCAAAATTTAAATCTGAAAAAGTCTTAGAGAAGTTTAGTTTGTAAAATTATGATCTCTTACCTCTTTATTCAGACTCTCATATTTCTGATGATAGTCTGTTTTAGAAGGCTTTTTATTGATAAGAGATTCAAAGGAGGAATAAAGTGAATCAGGACTAGCCTGAGTCGCACGCTTTTCAGATGCAATGCTTGAATGCGTCAGATTAGGAACCATTTCATTGATATCTATTGTATGTCTTCTTTCAGCTTGAATAAAAAGAAAAAATTATTGTTAATCATAAAATAATCTTCAAAGCAAATCATTTTTCAACGCACGTACAGTTCTTAAGTGCCTTTAATTTAGACTTTACAACAGACTCTTTATTCAAAGTTTGCCTTAAGACATTTTCTCTTTGTTGATTATTGATTATGTTTTCTTCATTTTTACATAATCTAAGATCTCGTGCATGAAATTGAGGCAATTTTTCAGAGATTTCTTGAGCAGAAGCTAGAGTTGAAGACCGTTCGCGATTTGGCTTAATGGGACCACTCGTTAGTAACATATTGTTGCTACTTAATGCTCTCCTTAATGATCTACCTGGTGTTTTACACAAACTTGACTTTGTTTGTAGCGAACTATTGGTTTCCGGTTTAACACAAGTTTCGACTTCACTATTAGTCTGATTTTTAGCTTCATTTCTAACTTCATTTTTTACTTTGATTTTGACAATATCGTCAGAGTTGACTTGAACGCTAGGGTCTAAAACACTATATTCTTCTTGACTTTTATTTAATTCTTCGACTATTTGGTCATTTTGCACTTTCACATCTTGTTGCTCGTGAGGAGCTGATTCCTGTCTCCGCCTAAACCTGTCCACTAAAGACTTTCGCCTCGAATTAAATGACTCCAGTTTGAAAGATAGACTTCTTGTGGCTAATTTCGGTACCTTATTATAAGCAGACATTGAAAGTTTTCTTGAAATAGTATTTTTAGGATCAGTTTTTTCAATATGAGCTTTATTGGACTCGTTCTTAAGCGATGCTCTAATATCTAGTAAGCTTTGATGGATTCCTGTTTTCTTTTTGGTCTTCTCATTACTGCTACTCTTGACAATGAAAGTGATGCGAACTTCTATTTCTCCGCGGCAATTTGAGCTCTTTTTCGAAGATCTGCCCTCAAGCGGATACCATCTACTTTTTGGTCTCTCATAGATATCAAAGTCTTTTAATGGTATGAGAGCCTGACCCAAGAATTCATCGGCCAAACCAAATAAGTTTCGATGCAATACAATCAACTTAATTATGTCGGTCTCTTTGCTTTCAAGTAATCTTAAAAGAAAAATAAGAAAATACTCTCAAAATTTTGACTATAATTTCATACAATTATTATATATTTGTTGAACTTTTACTCAGATAGTTGAAAAGTCTGTGAGAAATTGTTCAAAAGCTTCTGTAATTTGAAATTAATTTTCAAAATCTAAAAAATTCAATTAGATATGACCTTATTTTATAGGTGAATGTAATTAGTTAATGATATTTCATTTGATCGTTATCTATATAAACATCAAGTGAATTATGCCTTAAATAAATTATATTTTTAATAATTTAGTTGAAAATTGCTTAAATTTTAGACAAAGACGAATGAAACGAAGGGAAAGATAAGATTGCATTAAAATTCAAGTAAAGTTCATTAAATCAAATCTGTAATAAATTTCGCTAAACTTGTTTGTAGTTTGATCAAAAGCTAGAAGCTGCAAAATGAGGTAAAGTTCAGGACATGATACACTGACTTTGGCCAATACTTTTATCAATTTTAAATTCACGCAACTGGAAACAGACTTGAGTCCTAGTTATAAATAGATCAAAATTGAGGGTTGATTTAGTAGATTGTAAGAGAAATTTTTATCAAAGCCTTGACAACAAATAATTGGACAGCAATTTTTAGAAGCAGTTATGAGTAATTAGTTATTAATGACAGTTAAGTAGATACTAGATCTTAAATGTGTTATTGGTATGTGAGATATGATGAATGACATACAGGTCGCATTCTTCGTGCCAAACGGGATCTATTGATTGTTCTTTGATCGAAGTTTGAAACTTTTCTTTTCCATTTTGTATTATCACGTAAGCGTCGTTTGTACCTAAACCACGGCAATGAATCAATGCATTATTGAACATGAAAGCAAAACTTTTAAAAATAGAAACAAGACAATGTTATATTTAAAGTGCAGAGGAAGTACACTTTGCGGATGACATTTTATTGTATTAAAAGGGGAAATGAATTATTTTTACGGATTTCGTTGCAAGTCCTGTTCACTATGCTATGCAATTATGCTTTCATTAAAACATATTTGAAGCCAACGTTTTCTAATATATCCAACCAAATGTCAATTTTGAATATTTTAACAAAAGCATAGATCAGTTAATTTGAAATTAGATAAGATTTTCGAGAATTTAGTTAAACCAACATTGATATTAAACAAAAGGTCTAGTAAGCAACGATTGGAAGCGTGAATTGTATTTATGAAGTCATGCTGATTGTATGTTAATATTTACCATTTTTCCCTTTGGCGATCACATTTCGAGCTCTCTGAACTGTAAATAAATAATTATTAAATCAGACACTATTTCTCATATCATACTTTTTATTATTGTTGTTTTTTACTCGTGTAATCAGGTTATAGATCAAGTTTTCTTATTTATGCATTCCTTATGTTAAAAACAGAAAATTTCCAAATATTTTAGTGCGACATTAGTTTAACAAATATTAATACTTTTCAAGTCTCATTCAGTAAAGTTACCGGTAATATGAGTTTCATGTAAAGAAAATTTTTAATTCATTAAACCGACCATTCAATTAAAATTGTTTTAAGTTTTTTATGAAACAGACTTGATGCAAGTTTTCACTTTCGCTCGAAGTCATGTTAAAAAGTAAAAAACTATTAAACTTAATTTCGAGCTGAAACTAACAAAGTATGTCTAGCTATTGTTTGAAAAATTTAAAAACATGATTAGTTTCTGATAAGATCTTTTAATTATAATCAGTTGAGGAAAATTCAATTAAAAACAACAGTCGAAAGCTATTTTGTTACGCTTCAAGACATATGTGACTGAGACTTGAATAACGAAAGTTTCCTACAAGTTATAAATATTCAGTTTATGCAATTTTTTATTTGAAAACAATCGTCACTTGAAAACTAATTTTTTGATACAATCTTTAATTTCCTTGTATTTTGAATTATTTAATTTGATTTATCGCTCAAACTCACACAAACTCGTAGATCTTAAAGTCGAAAATGGGCAAATTTGAAACATTTTCATGTTATATTTGATTAAAATGTTGGCCTCTCGTCACAAGCGTTATTAGGTTGTTAATTATTTTCCAATAAATAAGTGAGATAAGTGAAATAAGTGCGATATCATTGAGTTATCGTCGCTTTCGCAATGCTTTTGAGGTCGAGTCGAGAAGATTAATTTGAGATTTGAATATATGAAACTTATAAATAGTTTATATAAAGTTTTTATAAAGCATCAAGTAAGTGTTATTTCCTGAATGTGAAGCATATCGAGAAACGCTAAATCACTATGATTTTGTCTACAGAAACCTTCAATGTATCAAGCTCATAAATAGAATATAAAATCATTTGTGCACTAAATGGTTCAAAATTATAGTTCGAGCTTTAGTCAGATGTCATCAATATGTGCTTAGAACTTGACGAGTGTTAACGCTTCGCTTCAACTAAGAACTCAGCACTTGTTCACTATTGAGAAAAATTCAGTTCAAATATCCATATTGATGATGGAAATAGAATATTTGCCTGAAATTTAATTGTAATTTAAAATATTCTCATGTACATAATTCATCAAAGTTTTCATGTATATCATGAGATACTCAATAGTTATTTAATTTCTAGTCATAGATGACTCAATGCATTTTCAAACGTGCTTTTAAAGCTAATTATAAATTGAAATAATGTATTTCAACTTTCTTCACTCTTTCAATTATTAATTTACTATTAGTTCATTGAACCGAAAGCGTTTTGTTTATGCATATGTTATGTATTTTTCACAATGACTCTGCGATCTCTATTCCTAATACATATCACATTCTAACAGCTTTAATAATGCCTTTCAGTGAAAATAGTTATTTTCTTTTCTCTTTCGACGAAAGATCCATAGTTTTCAGCCCTATCTAAATAAAGAACTTCTTCTCATTCTTGGTATAAGGTCTCACGAATCAGATCCTCGAGATAAGCATTTGAGCGACATTTCAAATAAATAATTGCTTCTAAATTTAAAGTATAAATTCCTCAAACATTTTTTATGTAGAAAGAATATGCTTTTGCTGGACAAAAAACTTTATTTGTTAGTGATTTGAATGCATCGCTTCATTGATCTCTAGTTATGACCAGTTTAGAGTTGAACTTATTTATTCAAAAACTAGATGAATTTTTTTCTACTAGATAATAGATATTTATCAATGAATGATAAGCATGTGCTTACCTAATTCTGAAATACTTAATCTAAACGTTGTTTCAAGCATGTAGAATACTAAGGTAGTTAGAAAGATAAGCTTTGCAACCGATTTAAGGTAAAATTAAATTTCCTAATATATACTTTACTTGACTCGAATAAGCATTAGCATTAATAAGTGACAAATACCTCTATAATTTACACTTCATTAGTCTTTGTGTTACAATTACTTAGTTTTGTTGATCAAAACCTTATTGAAGAGTGAATTTATAATTACTTAGCAATTGTATACTTATCGAAAAATAACATATATAGCAATTATTTGCCTAACGGTAAGCGATAAGTTTAAATGCTAATTTCCCGAATTCAAGTTTTTATTGGAAGGTTATTTAAGCTAATTTAGTGAAATTAAATCTAAAAATCCTTGAAAGAATATTTTTTTTGAACAGAGAAAAAATAAGGCAGTTTTTGTCGAAAAATTGCTCAATTAAATGGATGAATACAGCAAATATTTGCACTAATATCTCTATTTGATAGAAAATGAACAGCCAATAGACTATCTCAAATATATGCTATTGACTAAATTATGTGACTTACCTATTATTTGGACATGAGTCGGACTCCACATCTTCAGATAAATTCAAAAATCTAAAGTTTTACCAGAAAGCTTTTCGTCAAAACAATAACTGAAATGTTTTTGTTTTCGATCAAAAGTTACGGTAACATAGCTAAAAACTGAAGAGCGCACTAAAAGTTAGAAATTCAATACTTTATCCAAATTTTAGGAGAGTTTTATTGAAATAAAACACACACTATTACTGACACTTCTGTCACAAACACAAAGTTTACAGTTGAGAAATGTGCAGAAATTTTTGTAGCAAAAATAATTATGAAATTCTAGCATAGAATTGAATGATAAGAGAAAAAGTGCAGCGGATGTAGGTTTACGAACAAGTATGTAATGTTGCTCTAACTATAACGTGACTACTCTGTACTGTTGGTGTGACTACAATGAACCAAATATTGCTAACCTGTCAGCAAACGTGAAGTTTTAAAATTATAAATATTTTTTCAGTTATATTTGATCGCATAAAAGCCACTTAATTTTTTTATGAACTGAAACACCACTAGTTTTTAAAAGCTTTTAATTTAAAAACATTAAAAAATTGCTGTGCTATACAATGTAATTAATGCGCGCGCATTCATTCTTGTTTAATTACTTTTAATAGTTTTTAGAGTCTTTTCATTCACCCGTAATACACTCAAAAACTTAATGATCTTTGACAACAACCAGAAGTGATGTGCTGTCATCGAATGTTTTTATCATACAATAACATTTAAAGCATTCACAAACTTATCGAATATTCAATATATAAATCAAAACAAACAACAAGTCCAATTCAGCAACACATTAATGAGCATCATAGCAAAGGTTGAGACATTAACGGTCTTTTTGTGATTATCGAGAACTATTAAGTGTAGTCTATTGCCAATAAAGAGAAGTTTTTCATTTAAGTTGTCTTATATACATTATGACGTATATTAATATATGAAATTTAGGAGCAATTCATATTATAAATATTTAACTGAAAAAAAACTTGATGTGTAATCAACACATACATTAAAACTTTTAAATTTTGACTTAGATTCCTAATCATTTTCATTGCAAACATTGATAAGAATTAAAGTTTAAGACATGATAATTCGTAATTGTGGCTAATGTTTGGGTCAAAGTTTAATGATAGATAAAAAATGAATGATTATTTAGAAACAAGTTCTGAAATAATATCTATATACAAGATTTCAGGTTTATATAAGAACTGATTGTGTAATAATTAGCTAGTTATTTGGTAATTTTAGATTCAGTGGAACTTCGATATAGTGATCGCTGAGCCGATAATCGACATTGCAATTGTGTTACGATGTCTTACTATAAAGAGGTTGACAATCTCCAGACATCATTGTACTTCATTCAACTTTTCGTAGATTAAAATAACTTTATTGCTGCGACTTATATTTTTTATGTAACTTTTTGTTATAATTAACATGTATTTTTATTGAGTTATCTGATGTCTGAACTTTGAACATAGGTTATTTGTTAATATTTGAGGCATCACTCAATACGATTGACTGCATTAAAAGCCGGCGTATTGTGTGGATTGTAGTTCCATCAGGACAAGCATGAACTGCTGCCTTTCGGGACTGATTTGAAACTTATATTCAGAGAATGGAAGATAAACTTCAAACAAATTTGAAGAATATATTTAAGCCTAGAGGCGGATGATGGTCACAATATTAACTTGCTCTCACTCATTAAATGTTGAACAGGCCTTCAAAAAGAATTAGAAATGAGTTAGAATTCTGAAATTGTATGAAATTAAAGATGAATATTACTTGATAAAAGATATTAAGTTCATAGTGGTAGTCGGCTTTGAGGATACTGTTCAAATCATTGATCTCGAGAAACCTTGAGCTCTTTTATCTTATCGTTGGTTTTGGCACTGATTTCATATGATTTTCTTTGTATGAGTAGCAAAAAAGCCTAGCGATTGTAAATATCTTTTATTGTTGGCATAATGAGTACACAAATTTTTAAAAGATTTGCAAACCCTATCGTATTGATGTGAAACGAGAAAAGATTAAAACAAATTCAGATTCAGTGATAAGTATAATTTAGAAAAATTCAGTTTTCATTCATAGATCACAAATAACATTGGAAGGCTGAAGGTATAAACTTTGGATTGAAATAAAGCTCAGAAAACTATTTGTTTTTATCAAGCTTTTTCTTGCAAATCGTTAAGGGCAGTAAAACTTCGAACATAATTCCAGAAGAATTTCTTATAGACCTTGATTTTGTACTTTAATTTTGAATTAATGAATTTAACGATTGAAGTATTAATTGATATAAACTAAATTTTAGTTGAAGTAAAAGTATATGTACTCAAAAGTATCGTTTTTCCAGTTTTATGATTTCCTGAAAAACCTAGTAAATTAGATATTGAAGAGACGATCTCATATCCCCAACATTTAATACCTATAGTATAATAGTAGCCAGCGGGAGGTTATGGGGCTATGGGCCTCAGAGATTTTCAAAAAAATTGAAGGGTAGGCCTGTACTGGAGAAAATCTGACAAAAACTTTAAAACTATACTTATTTGATGCGTCAATCGATTACTTAGTATTAAATTTCAATAAAAAGCTTGATAACAAATTAATAGATATTCTAATGTTGATATGCATTTTACAGCAAATCAGAGCATTCAATTCCATGTTTTTAGCCCCCAGACCAAGATTCGTGGCTATGTTAGGTCAGGTTGATCTCAGGCATGATAGTTCACAATTCTAGCCTATGTTTGCGTTAGCAGCAAAGTTTGAGAATATTAGTGAGAATATAAGTATAAAGCGAATAAAAAGTGATAAATAGAAAGTACATAGAAACTTTCATAATTTTTTAATTATAAGACATTTGTTTGAGTGGTCCTTATTTTTGAAATCAAAATTTAATGTAAGTCTTTGTCAATTGAAATAAGCTCGACAAAACAGCTCCTTTAAATCAATTATTTTTTAGAGACAATATTGGATCATGATATCGATTATAATTTTCAATGTATATCCATAACAGTCTTAAGTGTGGCTTAAAATACGATTAACTGCCATATATGCTGAGTAGAGAACAGAACGTGGTTTCCATAAAGTTGGACACAGACTTGCACCTCTTCCAACTGGTTTAGGACTCAAAACTTCTAGTAAATGAAATGCAAGGTCAAAATGACGGTCTAACACATCTTTCAGCCATTTTCCAGTCGGTGCTGGCAATACGGCCTCACTCCCACTCAAATACTCTTTACCACGGCTTCAAGCAATATTAAAATTAAAATCAAATTTAGATTCAATTAATGCTATCTATAAAATATGCTTCCGAAATTATACAGTAACTCACTTGATAAGTGTTTTTAAATTTACTGTTGAATTCGGTTCTGCTACAGTATGTAACCAATCGACAAATTTGTCTCGAATAGGCTTAAGTTGATCGACTTTGCTATTGATTACAGTCAGATGTCTGACAGTATCGGCTTTGGTGTTCGAGTTTTGACAGAATTGAGAAATTATTATTCTTCTCTCAATATCAACCAGTCTGATAGCAATCCGCAGATCTTTGTTGTTTGGGAAGTAGGTATCGAAATGGTGTATAGTTTTGCTCTTTTTATCATTAAGTAATCTAAAATGTTTGGTCGAAATCCGTAACTAGTATGCGGTTTAAGATTTGATTGAGAAACACTTACGAACAATATTCTCGTTCTAATCCTTGTTCGGTTGTTGGCAGAGGACGAGTTGGATCTCCCATTCTCCAAATGTTTGAGGACATTTTGTCGACTTGTTCGCATTGACTTATGGCAGAGACAGTTGAATGCATTAAGATATAAGCTTTGAATTAAAATCAAATTTGATCAACTATTTCAATTTTAACGATAAAATTACTTACAAGCGGTAAAGAAAAATATAGATTTGCACATATTTCCAGTTGGGTGAAAACTTAGTCAAAAATTTTATAATAAACTAAACATCTGTGATCAAGTCGTAGACTTAACTGAGGTTAGAATTTGATAACAGATATTCGAATTGGTTAGCATTAAATCATCCTTGTAGAAGAAAATTGCACATGTTTTTAACAGGAAGTATTGAATTTTCATATTTAATCATATATTAAGAAATCATGATCGAAACTATCAACACGTACAGTTAGAAAAATTTTAATCATTGATTGTAAAGATGAAAAGGCTGTTGCTACTTTAATCTGCCAAATTTGATTTATAACTTGCTTTGAATACTACAATGAACACGAAATAACTTTCTTGATATCTTGATATATTACAGTCCGATGGAGGACATCCATGACAACACATCTTCTCTGGTCGTTGTCGCAGATTATTATTTTCAAATGTAAATTGATCAGTAAAACATGTCTAATTAGTTTTAAGAAAGGAAGTGTTAATTGTGATCGTATCAAAATTTCGAAGTTTGTTCTTAGGCCATAGTATAGCTCAATATTAATTTAAGTTAAATTGTGTTGATTCATAAATATTATACTCTACTTTGGCCAAGATCAAATATTAACTACTCATTAAAGCATATTAAATCTTATGGAAATTAAAACTTTGATAGAAGTAAATTCATAACTTTTCATTTTAATAAAAATTCGTTCAAGCTTTCAAAACAAATTGAAAATGGAGGACATGTCTATATTATTGGTTTTGATAATCATCTTGATATTTATTTTCACTTCAACAATTTGTAATTATTTGAAAACTATTTGTAGAGATTTGTTCATAAGTTTCTCATTGATCGACAATTATTGAAAATCGCAGTTCAGATTCACATCGATTTCCATCAAAATGCAACTTATTCTATGTAATAGGAGTTTTGCCTTCACCTATATAATAGTTGTTCTCTTGATGATAGTGATATTATTTTCATTGGTTATCAAAGGACTCTTCGGGGACATCATATCTTATGGAATGTTAATGCCTCTAGTAGTTGATGATCATTTCTTAGAGGATAATCAATGGTTTACTTTTCAGAATAATTGCGGCGTATTACCTAAGTCTTTGGTTCCTGTAATCAAGATAGATAAATTACTTGACAGAAGATTCAAAGATGAAAACTCCAACATATTTTTCCAGAACACTGAATCTAAAACTGAAATTCAATAAAATGGAAATAAGTTGAGAGCAAAGAATTGAGACTCAGCACATTTACGTATTTCGCTTATTTTAATACCCACTGACGCACTTTAATAAACCACATATGAAATGACTTAGTCAGAAACATATAGGGATCTAGCCTAATCATCCATCTGTATTGAAATAATGCCTATAAACAGTGGAATCGAAGATAGGATTTTCAAAAATACAATGGCTAAGAAGAGATATGAATTTTTAAGATGTACGTCTAAGAAAGATTAAAACTAACGATTTGAACTTCTTTTATAAGAATAATTAAGCAAAAACCTTATTAATAGACACTATAAAATATTTCGATCAGTCTCGAAAAATGTATATAGAAGCCACAAAAATATTTTTCTTTTGATAACGGCTATGTCATCATCATAGGGCATCTCGGTATTACTCTCAAATGAAGGCTGCGCCGGAGACTTAGACAGAGTTTCTTCGGTGTCAAATGAGCTACAGCCTCTATCCTGGTTAAGCCGACAGTTGCGGTTCACACTGGGCTTCAGGGTAGCATGACAACCGTCAATTTTTTGAAGAACTATCTACTGGCTGCGACAGTTCTTTAGAACAGAAGAGGAAAACCTTTTTGACAGGTCCAAAGAAGGCCGATGCTCTTCTTTTTATAAATAAGAACGGCTCCAACTTGCTTAAATAGAGGTTTGAGATGGGAGACAACAAGCTTTCTTAGTGTAATTAATAATTCTTAATATAAAATACATTTAAAAATCCAAACCTATTAGCCATCGTATTTTTGAAAAATTCTGCTTTCTATTTTATTCAATATAAGCTTTAATTTAATATCCATATTGGCTTCGTGGACAATTTGACTAAATCTGATTAAGTTCTTAATTCTTATATTCCCCTGATTACAGCGACAACAAAAATGAGACAGTCAAGTAACTGAGAAAAAGTGCACTTTTACAAGAGCATGTCAAACAAAAAAGAAGTTAGGGATAAACTTGAATTTTTAACTAATGCAAGGATCGATGAGGTCAGCACCTTAATGAAGCTGACTGGGACTAGCCGGGTTACGGTTTTAGGGTAAAATTCGGATAAAGAATCGTCAAGAGGTTTAAAGGAAGCCAGGATCTGAAAGACTTCAAAAGTTGAATGCGAACAACAAGCATCGGCTATCTAGTTTGACCAGAAAACATAATCGATGGTTGTGGGAAGGTATCGCGAGGACTGCCCACAAGAAAGGAAGTCATGAGGTCTATCGTTGGACTATTGGCCGCTACTTAAAGACCTCAGGATGGCTTAAAGTTGTCGCGAACCCGAAGCCTATGTTGATCTTTAGACATAAGGCTTATCTTGTGAAATATTCTTAAGATAATTTAAATATTGACTGGGGTGGCGTATGGATATCTGACGAAAGTTGTCTCCAGCTTTTTAGCAACAAATACGCATCTTGGATCAATGGAAAGGCCACCCAAGCGCTCCTTATGCACTTTCTTAAACTTATGGTGTGGGAGCTATTAGTCTTCGAGGGAGGACTAACCTTTCCATAGTCGAAGGAAGCGTTTTTAAAAGATATTTTAAGTCCATATAATTTATATCTTACAGTATACAGTGTGAGAACAGCCATGTGCGTGATGTAGTAAAAGAGACAGGTACCTGATTTGAAAAAGTTGGTCTAGATATATATTAAATTTAAAGTGTAGATTTAAATCGATTTTATTATATTAGCATTATTATATTTTAGTGCCTCAAAGATCAACGAGTATTTGATGTAATAGAGCAAACACTAAATTATGTCAAAGAGAATCGCGATCTCAAAAAAGCGAAGCATCCAATAAACTGAAACAAGTCATTTCCTCTCAACAAGTTAGTCAAATTTGCAAAATTCACATCAAACTCGATGGGCACATGTTTCATTGTTTATCCATCGATAAGAAGAAATTTTAGGTAGCTATGGATCTTTTCAAAAGCATGCTAATGAAAGACTTTGAAATTGAAGCCAAGTTTGAAAGCAATGAGCTATTCGATTGTCTAAATAAGTTGGTTAGTTCGTATAAAACAGTTATCGTAAAGATAAAAAACGTAAAACCCTTACAAGAGATTGTGTTTTGTCGTCTTCGAGTACCTAATCCGATGAGGCTTAAGATCATATCGATCGAAAAAAGCTTTTACACAAAATTCTTTTATTCAACAACTTCTTTTGCATTATTTAAAAGTACATCTTAACCTTAAAATATTGAACACTTTACTCAGAAGATATTCAGAATATAAAGAAAATATGTGACAATTTTTCAGTTCCGCATGTATAAGAAAAGTTAAAAACTTAAAAGTTGTCTGATAAAGTAAATAAAGGACAAGGATTTTTTGTAATCATAATAGAAATAATGAATATAAATATTATCTAAATAACTTGTAATAGTTTAACATTTTATATATGCTATTTGCAAGCAAGGTTTAGGAACGGTCAGAACCTGATTTTGACAACAATTTCAGTAAATGCTTTTTGAAGTATTATTGTCAAGAATATGAAAGATCTTTTTTGCATAATCAATTCAGGGAACTAAATATTAATTTTTAAAATTTAGTTTCTAATAGAATATTATCGAAAATGCTTTAAAGTTAATTTGTTGTACTCTTCAGCTCATGAGTCTAATGTTTATATTCCAAATGGTTAATCCTTGAATATTTTAAGATAGTACACAAACCCAGGCTGACCAATACTTTCTTAAGCTGGAAATACCATTTCAGTAGTCAATTACAGATTATTTACTTTTTATTTCAGTTCTTACACACTACCATCGCATATGCTTTCAACATAAGCGCTTCAATGTTTAAGCAAATTGATTTAAGTAACCGAACTAGTGTTGATTTCGCAAAAATTCTTTCATATTCTTGATAACAATACTTCAATAAACATTCACTGAAATCTTTATCAAAGTCGGGCTCTGAACGTTCCCAAACCTCTTGTTAGATAACTTGAATTATAACATGAAGGATAAGACCGTTAATGATATGTCTGAGCTTTTAAACATATTTTATCAATGAGGGAACCATGTTTTAATTAAATAAATTCGAGCTCTTACTACAACATGGTTTATAAATCATCGAAACTTTATATAATAGAAAATAATTTTTGTCTACTTTTAGATTTACGGTAATATACAAACTTTCGAAATTACATATATTTCAAACTTTATACAAACGTTTAACTTTTTCGGTGACTTTATATTGATTAATACGATCAAAAAGATAATTATTTCGCTATTCAATATATAAATTGTTATTTATTTAGTGTTTATTTTGATCGAAAGTTACACTAAATCAATTTTTATGTCCACATTGTGATAGAGTATGTGCTCTTTTATAATGAAAAAATTTCACTTTTAAGTTAAAAAATCTCTGACATATCATTAATGATCCTACCTCCCATACTTATACCTTCGTGGTTAAAATGTCATAGAAGAGTACCTAGCTGACATATATTAATATATAAAATTTTTAGCTTATGTAGTATTGAAAGAGTTTAACTTATATAGAGTTTCCAAACCGAAATCCACCCTTAGTTTTCCGTTTACTTGTGCTGTGATCGATTTATCATCAACGCTAATTATTGTAAGATTTAACTTCTTAAGATATTTCTTAATTGATTCTCCAGAAAATCTTTTATTGCCTTTTTGGCGAAAGATGACCATTTCAGCGCTGAACGGGATTATCAAGTTTTTGAGTTTTTCTTGATAGGCCTGTGCTTGGACACTAGAATTGGCCGGTATATTAATGCTCTCTTCGATCGAAAAATTGTTGTGTATTATGTATGTTTGGAAGTATTTGTCATCATTTGCCGTTCGCGGTGAATACGTATTCATGGCCGAACTCGTATCTAAATAGTACTTAACTCCATTCAACTCTATAGTCAACGGCATACTCTTGTCGAGTTCTATCTCGTCAAAAGTGTTCATAAACTTGTGGGCAAACTCGTAGACAAAAGTATCGCTATGTGCTTCGTTGTAATTTACTTTACAACTAATACTAGCAGCACTTTTGTTATCAATAATAGACTTTTTGGCTATTGGCCACGAATACTTTGCTTTCAATAGTGCCTCATTGTCAGGCAATTGATATTGAAATTTGCCAACTTTGGCGTATAAGTTGCCGCTCTTGACACGAATGCAACTACTCTTCATCTTGGATTTTGAGCTAGAGCCAAAAAGAGCTCGAGGTGCCATTGCCTGGTCTGAACCAAAGCTGAACCCTGCAGTCTCATTATTTTGAGGATAAGTCTCCTCTTCGATTTCAAGGTAACTTGAAACTTCTTCATCCTCTTCGTTTTCTTTCACAAGTTTCTCCTCTTCTTTCTCATCCAAAAGTTTCTCCTCTTGGACGCTCTCTTCTTTTATTGGCTGTTTGCGTTTATCGGTTTCATCTTTCCTATTTGCGGAACCTTTTCTTAGACTCGAACCCATGATAAAAGTGCAAGTCTAGCTAAAAAATAATGTTAGCATTTATTTTAACGATATGTATTGTAGGCTTTATAGAACTTTTATAATTATCTTGAAATTTAGTAAATTTTCAGTTTTTTTCAGGCCTTAGACGATCGAGAGTGGACTCGGGACACTTTGGCATGAACACAGGACCATTTAGGGCAGATTCGAAAGGGTCTGAGGGTTTGATGACGGTGGGTCTGGTAACTGCTACTCAAATATCACTTTAACCACTTTATAATATGAGTAAAGTCTAACTTTACATTGAAGATATATTATTAAAGATTTTATTAAATACTAATTTCTAATGACATTTCATTTAGTGTAGTGTCTTGCTTATGGAAATCTGGGAGGATGCGTACACATTGTTAGCAAACCTACGAACTCAGGCTTATATTTATACTAAAAGTACGAACCACTAAAGTTTTGACATTTTGATATTTAAAATTTAATAATAAAATTCAATGTAACACAAATTGTATTGTGTTTTAGTTTAGTTTATGCTGAAACAAAGTAGATTTAATAAAAAAATCTCAATAAAAATGAGTTCTGTAGTATGCTATCTCCAAATGAAACATTAGGAATAGCACTCATACAACGAATTGTTTGTAATACAGTTGCTGATGGTTATTGAAAACCTCGCGTAATCAATAATAATATTGTGTAAATAAACTCTAGTATAAATAGTAACAAACAATGATAGTCTAACAAATAGCCTTCATCTTGTATCTATCTGTAATTTTCAAAATTGAGATTCAATCTAATAATTAGAGTTCACAAAGAATGATTAGCCTTATTTAGTAAGTAAAAAATATATTGTAGTTACCTACTCCGATTGTTGTTTAGTTCATTAATAAAGGCTTGAAGTTATTTTATCTTAATTGTTTATATATCGAAATTAATTAATCAATTTAAAGTTATGGGTGTAGTACGTTAATGTAAACTGTAAACACTGAAGCCATGATGTTTGCGTAGTTGCCTGAGTTACTGTAAACTTAACATGCAACATTAGTAGAAGATAACACGAATATTAGATGTAGACAGTTCAGTTTTCGACAGCCCCAAACCATATATTTAAAAAGCAAAATCAATTGAAAGAAAACTTCAACGATTATATTGAAATGATAAGCGTATTTATTTCTTTACAACTAAATATCTAAGACTAAATTACACCATTTTCACGATGAAAATTTTATATAAAAACGACTTTTCTCTATTGATCCTTATAATTTGTATATGATTTTCAGCTTATAGTATTTTATATTCGTCAATATACTTTTGAGGATTATCGAGTGGATTGTTATTCTAACTGTAGTCTGAAATATTTGAATATCATTTCCAAATTTGAGCGTTTGTTGATTGATATCGTGAAGGGATGGGTCACGACTTTCTCAATCATCCATGGAATAGTATATATCGACTAAAGTAAATGTACAATCGACAGATAAAAGTTATGTATTTGTCATCACTAAAAAGATGCAGAAGAGTTGATAAACCTAGGGACTCAACAACTTATTGAGATCTGTATTACGTTTAGTGATATTAATCAATAAGTGAATGCAAGATAATTAGTTTGGAACTTTGATAAGATATACTTTGACTCATCTTTGTATTAAGTTAGTTGAGTCAATGCTACATCGGTTACAAAAAAGTGATAACTCGAGAGGGCAGTCCAACTCATCATTAAAATTATTTAAATTGAATCACAGTTGACTGTTGAACTATTTTGATTGAAATAGTTTGATATATCTTATCAGTAACTTTCATTATATGAGTTGTTTTTCTTATGAATATCAAATAAACTGACTTCAGCTACGAATAACATTATTACTCTTATGTTTTTTAATTACTGAGTAATGCTATAATTTGACGCTATAAACTTATAGTTTCAATTTTTGTCTCGTCCCTCTTATCCAAACGCATCAGAGATTAATCCGGGGGTCTATGCATGACTTTTATCGACCAACTGTACTATCAAAGCCAAAAGTAAAGTACATTTTTAAGATGCTTCTACGTCAAAATGTCACCCCAAAAGTGTCGCTGCCAATAATGTCGCCGTAAATATCACCGGTAAAAAATGACGCTGACAAAAATGTCGTCGGTAAAAAATGTCGTCAGTATCATTTTATCCTGATGATAAAAAATCTAGCAAAAGATTGAAAAAGGACATATTTATGAATAGTCTTATCAAACCAATGTTTAAATAGTTTATAGTTAAAGAGCTTCAATCACTAGTTTCTCCATTGCCTACTATGAATGAGATTCCTTGCTAAGAAAGCTCAGATCATACTCCGATTCATGTATTCCATTAGTCATTTTCTGCAAATTAGTAAATTTTATTTCATTACTATAATTAAATGAAAAATGATCTTGTCCTAATAAAATATTTTCAAAGTTATTTTACTCTTGTTAATTTTACTTGGAATGTATGTATCACAAATCTTGAAACAGACCATTTTTGTGTAAAATTTTATATAGCGACATTTTTGTACGATGACAAATCTTACCGGCGACATTTTTACAGGCGAAATTTCTGTCGGCAACATTTTGACATAGAAGCTTTTAGCATATATACTTTTATGTATAACAAGGATTTTCAGCTAGAAGCTGTACTTATATCTAAATTATGACATTTGATTGCTTATGACTCATTAAGATAAGCACTGAATAGGTGTGAATCATATTCTAACTTATTTATTGCAATAATAAACTATAGTGTAGTGATCTGACCCTGACTCAAGAGCCAGCCAGTCTGACACTACTCAACTATTGAAAATTTAATCGTTCGACTAATGAACGAACTAAGAACTTTTGACATTAATGTCACCCCTTAGAAATAATAAGATATAAAAGGCGTGCTTTCAACGAGACACGCAGTTGTTGATGTAGTGTCTGTAGCTTGAATTAATATTTATGAGTTGATAATTACTTTTTGCTTCAATAGTAAGAAAAATAAATATTTTTTAGCTTTTTCATCATTCAGTTCTTTTTTAAACTGAAAATAGGGTTTTAATCTGATTTGCAGTTTTGAACAAATTATTCGTAGTATCAATACAATGATAATATATAGCCTACACAGTCGACTAATTAAAGTGATATAAAATGAAGTATATATTTTAAGTAAAAATGTATGCTCGGTGACGATGAAAAGTCCGATAGATTCTATCTTTTAAAGAACCCTTTCAACACAAATATTTTGAAAGTTTTGAAACTTTGATCAATTGTTTTACATGCAATATCGTTAAGGAGTTCGAAACACTCGTCATCATACAGTTAATTCATTTTTAAAGAATGGTTTTCACAATTTCAAATGCTCACAACTCTTGAAGCGTTCAACTGATATGCCTAAGTCTTATATTTCTGGAAATTGTGTGCGAAAGCCTTTCAAATGATGTGCATATCATCATCCGTTCCAATAGGTCCACTAACCAACATCAGTGATATGCACATCATTTGAAAGGTTTTTGCACAGTTTCCAGAAATATAAGTCTCAGGCATATCAGATGAACTCTTCAAGAGTTATTGACTTTTGAAATTTTGAATACCACTCTTTATGAATTAACTGAATGATGACGAGTGTTTCGAACTCCTTAATAATGATATTGCGTGTAAAACGATTGATCAAAGTTTCAAAAATTTTTAAACTTTGAAAATATTTATACTGAAAGAAAGTGTTCTTTGAAGAGTAGAGTCTATAGGACTATTTATTATCAACTAGCATACAGTTATGTCAGGGTAAATTGTACCAGTGAAAAAAGTTACCGTTTTAGGGATTAAATTTTAACTTAAAATGTTAGTTAGCTTAAGCCAAACAAAACTTCCTCCCTATTAATAATTAACTTCTATTTCATTGCAAAAGATTTTTACAAATGGCTGATTATCAAGTGATAAAATGCCTTTTTAGTCATTTCTTATGTATTAGTCATAACTGACTTATTTTCATTTAAATTTATAGAATTTTGATTTTGGTTAAAATTTTAAAAACTTTTATCACTCTGATATTTCATACTCAGTGTTTTTTAATGGAAAAACGATTTTAACTGTCTATCAGTAATTGATTGGTAAAATCTGTTCTAACATAACTATACTTTACTTTTAATTTTGATAGTAATCCTAATCCAATCACCGATACGTTGAATATCTTGATTGGAGGTAATCCTCTGATTTTCACAAATGGTGATATCATCTAATAGTGCAATCTAAAGTTATTATTTTAATTTACAGTACTGGTCGTTAGCGTTTACGTCCCTTTAATTTTTGATGAACAAGCTCTACAATTATGTAATTTTGTATACATATTCGGGTATTCAAATGCTGATCATAGACCAAAATTTTCGAATGTATCATCACGCAATTCTGTGTTTTATTATCAAATTCGATCAAATCTGTTATAAACCCCTTACTTTTAGGCATACGTTTAACCAACTTAACATTAGATTTTTGATTGAATTTATATCGCAATGTATCGAAGTCAAATACTGTGCACATAATATAAGAATAAATTTGAAGTTTTCAATGCTGGAAAGAAATTGACAAAGTTTCATTGTGCTTTTCTATGATTAAGATGACGTAATCAAAAATTTTGTGTTGCTACATTCATGAGATTTGGTCCATGATCAGCATTTGAATGCTTGAATATGTATACAAAATTACAAAATTCTAGAACTCGTCTATCAAAAGTTAAAGATGCGTAAACGCTAGTGACCAGTACTGTGTATCTTAAGTAAAATTTTTAAAAAATGAAACACCTTTTGTTTTATTTGGCATAATAATCATTAATGCCTTTCCGGTAATAGTATTTGCTATCTTTAATTAATGTGAGGCCAATTTTATATCTCTCGATACACTAAATCCATTATTGCCAACAAGAACGCTACTTATTGTAACGAGTCAAAAATGAAATTCTGGACTAAGTTTACCAATTCATAAAATTTTTATAAAACACTTGACTGAAGCTTTAAATTAAAGAAAATGAAATAACATTGTATTTGAATGTAATTTGACTTAACATGTTAACGAAGGAGTCCATCGTCTGCTGCTTTTCTTAAGTTGATTCGGATCCTATCGCAAATCCTTAGGAAAACATTCAAGTAAACTTTGTTAAGGCATGTTTTGATCCTATTGACATTTTTTGAGCTAATTGGCATTTTTGCTTCCTAATCATTAGCGTATTAATCTTTAATATACAGTCATGGAAAAATTCAGAGTACCAACTAAATTTGATCTGGTTTCTTATTCTCTAGTTCGATTTTGATTTCAGAAATATTGTTTATGACTAATCATGAAAGGAATAATTTTTAAAAAATTTCAAGAATTCGCCTGGTAAGTTTTTACAACGGATATTTTATAACTTAAAAACTACAAGATATATTTCAGATTTTTCAGTTTTATTTAGTAAGGCATAAAAATGAGTCGATGCGTGTTTCAGAAAATTTTTGAAAGATTACTCATTTGGTCATGATAGTTTGTTAAACATTAATTTAACCAATATAAAGAGTTAAAGTTTGGGAAATTAATAAAATTAAGAGCTTCTAGAAAAAGTAAAGAAATCAAACGGCGATTAAGTAAGAATTGTATTGATTACATTAATGCTAAATAAACTATGATGGCCGAATGAGTGGTTTTTCGAAAATTTTCTGAAATACACATCGACTCATTTCCTAAGCTTTACTTAATAAGACTGAAAAATCTGAAATATACCTCGTTGTTTTTAAGTTATAAAATATCTGTTATAAAAAATTTACCAGAATGGATTTTTGAAATTTTAAAAATTATATATTCCATGATTACTCCCAAACAATATTTCTGAAATCAAAATCGAACTAGAGAATAAGGAACTAGATTAAATTTAGTTGGTACTTTAGATTTTTCCATGACTCTATGTGAAACACATTGCTAGGCACATTTGAGTCTTTTTTTGTAAATTCCCGCTATAGGACTTTGTTCCCATAGTTGAAATTTTTCTTCATTAATCTTACTTTCTTTTCGGTTACTATTTTGCAGGTCTCACTTAACACCTTTCTTTTTGTGTCCTCTTGATTCAAATACTTCTGTAGAACAAAATATACTGTACTTTCGGTCACATTTTCATCAATTGAGTTATCGGTAGTACTTTTTTGGTTTGTTTGAATGCAAACTATGATGCTAACTATGCAATTGCACGTGTTCACAAAGCGTCTCTTGCTTGAAAGCTATTAGTTAATTACGTGCTGTATTGACAATCGCTTTTTAATAATCATATAGACGATTTCTTAATCTTTTTTAATATATTATTTTTGAATTTCATTGAAACAAAATAAAGATTTTAATAAGGTCGAATTCTATTCAGAGTTTTATATATGAGGTATTATTTAAAATTTAATACTTGATATCATTATTGCAAGTATTATTTGCTTCATCGAAAACAAAATCATCCGAAGGTTTATACCCTTTTATGAGTGCCTCAACAACTGTTTCCCTTTCTTCGTCTGAATTAAGTATATCTGCGCATATATTCTTGCCTGTCACAAGATTCACAGGAATTGTGCCTAAATTATTTGCAGCCTCAAGAAATGTTTTGCTTAATCATCATTTTACGACATAAGAGAATTAAATAATTCAGAATTTTTCGATAATTAAAAATCTATTTTATATCAAGGTCTGCTTCCATTGTTAATCCAAGTGAAACTGAGAAGGTCAGGGGTGTTAGCCATAATAGCAATAGAAACCAGATCTTAAACAGCAGAAGTTGAACAGGTAACAATTTAAATATTCTAACCTTTCCGCCCTTTATTTCCTATTTTTCAGTCATTTAATTTAATTTAATGTCCGTAATAATTTGTTCGTTCTTATGTATAATTTGGCCAATCATAATGCAATCATCAATAAAGTTTATCTCAATAATTTCTCTTGGATTTCAGTCGTTTCAGTCTCCTTTCTCTAATATAATTTTTAAAATGTAGACCTTTTATTTATAAGAAATTTTATCTAAATTTCAGGCTTTACATAGTGGTTCATCTGAGGGCATCTTTGATGTGTATTTCCTCCTTTCAAACGTTGAATGTGGCCCTTGGTGGTCAGGAAGCTTTTGGCTATTATCTTCATTACCCAATGTCTTCCAAGGTCGTGCCCATTGAGAAAGTTCCTATACTCGTCGAGACTTTTCCAAAAATATATAGACTCATTGTGAACCAGATTAGGCCGGCACCCCATTAAAACTGGGCATTCTCCTTTACTTAAATCTTACTTTTGAGGATTTTTGTATTACACTGAAGTTACATTAGATTTGATTAAATATTGAAGGAATAAGATTTAGATTAAGAAGTTACAAACAGATCATACTTTTGGAGATTTTAAAATTCAATTTTTTACCTTAATACCCGTAAGGTAATGCTCAAATTCTTTTTACAAGTTTGTATGAAATAGAAAAATTAGCAAACTTATTGTAAATACTTTAAAGAAATACTAATTATAAAGTTCAATGAATCTACACCTTTACACACAAATAAAATAATTCAAAAAAAATACTCAAAATGTTAAAATTTAGTAAACTTTAGATTTTTATAATCTAAAGTTTCAATAGTTATTCTTGGTAAGTCCAAATGAGCTGATGATTTTCGAGAATTCATTATACTATAAAGCAAATTATGCACTATCATAAATATTTTACTTCTAAAAATGCCTTAATTTGATGGAATAATTCAGCATAAAATACCTTTATATTGGGCTTAATAACTCTAAGCATATCTTGTAGAGAAAGATTGTGGTGAACTTCGGGATTTGCTTATATCATACAACTAAAAATCGATTTATTAATTATTATTAATAATTACTAATAATATTTAATAGTTATTAAATATTATTATTAAATAATATATATTAAATAATAAATCGACTTATTTATTAATAGTTATTAAACAGCAACTTTATTATAAACACCTTGATCTCCACCGATGCGCATGGTATAGGTATTAGTTTAAAGGTCTTTTAATCGTGAGTAAAAGCGTCAAAGGGCACTTTTGTCTCTGACTAGCAGTTTGAGATATGGATGACGTTGAAGTCTCATTCATTCAAACTGTAATGTTCACGTAGATTCAAGCGGAACCAACTATAACCTATATCATTTAACTCTGGAGTCCGACATGAGTCAGGTGGTGTATGACATTTAACCCTAGGAGACAAATATAAATACGAGGTTGGTTTTCAAATACGTTAGGCAACGCATAGTCATATTGAAATAATTTTATAAAATTTGCTTCAGGGTTCGATAACTACAGGTCATACTTCAAAAAGGTCCAAAATCTCGCAAATTAAAATTATTCATATTTTTATCTAAAATTGCTCAAATTCAATTATAACGAGCTTGAGTTATAAATATCACTCTAAATAATGTTTTTATAAACAACTCTAGTATTTAATTCGCTCTCCTCGAGCTTGAATACAGAGTTGGAATCGATTCGTCGTAGATGTGATTAACGTCTCCATATAATCGTGTCATAGCTTATCCCATATATCGCCAATTTTTCTGTTTCTTTTTCTCAATTTAATCTTTGATAATCTGCCTGATGCCAACTGAAACCGCTTCAGATGATCATAAATTGTGCTTTAGGGTATCCCAGTTAATTGGTTAAGTTTTTAAACTAATTTTATGCCACATTCATACAAAACTAAGAGACGATTCAGATTATCAAATTGCTTTGCGATTTGGTCTCTCGCGAACTCAAGTTTTAGGCCTAAACTGAATACTACGCGCATACCAATCAATGATATAAGTACAACATAAGAAACCTTTATTTGGTTTGAAAATTCATTAATAATAATAAAGTATATAAAGCCCAACGCTGATTTGTTTAAATTTGACCTTTTCCGACTTTATTTGTACTGAGTAATCTTTATTACCCACTTTCCGCCGCGTCGAGGTGAACTATTGGAAGATTAAATGCCAAAAATAAAAATTTAATAAAATAGACAAAAATAAAACAAAAACCTAAAACTAAGCGAATAGAAATATTGTATCAGTGCTGTCCGGCCATATATCGGTAAATAAATCATTAAGATCTTCTGCCAGTAAACCGATCTCAGGTATGTGGTGTCGAGCGTACCAAAGTTACCAAAGAACTGTGATGATGTAAGTACAACATCTGACAATTCTAAGGACATTTTTGCACTGATAGAAGTACTTAATAACGGTTTTGACTTCCGGTTTACTTATATCGATTAAAACATAAACATAGTACTTTGTATGATTTCGGGATTGAGACTATATTAGCGCGTCGTCTGGCATTGGCTTGTCAGTTAAAATTACATGAGAGAGTAAAAGAAGAGGACCTATATGTTTATGCATTTAAACCTCGTACTTTCCGGACTCATTCGTGATAAGCAAAATATAAGCCAGCCTGTCTCAACTGATTGCGATGTAATATTATTGAGTAGAGATCAGTGTCAGTAAGGATAAAGAAGTCTTCAGATAGAATAGATTCCTCGTCCAAATCGCTGAACTAATCAGAGGCTATCCCTTTTCACAAGACGGCTAAGCCTTTCAACAAATAGCTACTTTACTCTAACCAGGATAAGTACCCTGACCCTCCTGGAAACGACCCCCTGAATTGAGGCATCCGTACGAGATGGTGCTGTTTCCCTACCAGCAGGGTTGTATATGCTCTACTCCCGATAAAGGTTTGCCCACGTGATCTGGCAGACTCAGACTGGTTACAGGGCCGACCTTCTCTAGAGGCTATCGACTGCTCCGTTCGTTTTGTAAGTCTTATTATTATTATATGTACAGCCACTTATCCGTTATAACTTTATAAAGCACGCGTGAGAGGAGTGCTTAGAGCCGTTTCGGTGCTAATTAGTATATAAAAGATATGGCCTTATAAATGTATATTTCGTGGAATATAAGATTGATTCAACAGCAGGGGTAACTTGATAACAGAGAAAAGACCCATTCAATGTTTTCGAAATATTCAAAAATCTAAATGCTTATAAAATCCTTAAAATTTATGTTGTTTGGGCATATAGAGATAAATAACTTAAAAATACTATTAACAATGGAAATGACGTAACTTAAGCTAGAAATTCGAGCTAGTTTGTTGAAATATTGAATTTGCTTCCTGTTAGCTAGATTTCTTGATATGGTACTGCTCTGCAGTGCAGATAACTTCTTGAAACTCACTGAAGGTTCTCCAAGAGTGCTACCAACATTTCCTTCAAATTATACTAATAATTACATCAAACGCTCTATGTGTTGCTACATTATAAAAGAATTTATCATAATTTTTCTTTGATTTTAACATTTTTTGGCTAAGTTATTGATGAAAGATAGTCGTTATAATTAAATTTGCTTATAAGAGAAAAATTTATATAGATACACACGTATGTAAATTCGGCGAAATGTAACTCTGCGAAATAGCAATTAAAGGATGTGACTTTGGTGGAGAGAGAATCAGGACTGTAACATTCGGAGAAATGTAATTCGACGAATGCGAATTTTGGGCTGTGACTTTCTGCTAATTGCAATTCAATGAAAAGATATTAGGAGAAACGACAAACCATTATTTATCATATATCTATTTAGAGATTATTCAGTTCGAGTACAGAATTCTGGGACGATCCATTTCACGTAATCTCACCCCCTTGACCTAAACACCGATCGACTCAGCTCAGCGAGTTGAGTCCAGTGATATAACACTTGATCCAGTCACGTGATCTTTGATCTCATATAATAGTTTCTGCTGATTCCACCACCACGGATAGGATGTCGTTTGAATTGTCGAGCAGTAATCAATGATACCACACCTGACCTTGTTACGTGACCTTTGACCTTTAACCATTTGTCAGTACAGTAATATATACCAATTCTGTGACAGCCCACTTACCATAGTCTTACCAGCTTAACATAAATATCATTAAAGTTAGCTCGATAAACCGAGAAGATTGATACTATACTCGACTTAATCAGTTGACTTTTGACCTCTTAACACGAATCTATTGACCTTACCCATACTTTAATTGGGAGCCATGGTCAGATATTTGACTTTCAAGTCTCCATTTGAATGGTATTCAATTGTACCTGTTGGTGACTCGTTCAAATTAACCACCACGAATCTGATTGAACTTAAGCTGAAGATAGCGTCAGATCGCTTCGTTCGGAGCGCTTCGCGACCTAACGCAATTTTCACTTAGGTTAAATCACGCACGTGCACGCTTATTCATTTTGTGAATGAATTTCGCATTGTAATGTTATTCCAATGAAAAGTATCTAAAGGAGTCTTGTTATGACGTTAAAGTTCAAAGGTCACATGACAAGGTAAGGCGTAGTATCATTGAATACAGCTCGACGCGTTGAATCAAATAATACCCTATATGTGGTGGTGGTGAAGTAAGTGGGAATTAAGTGGTAAAAGGCGAAAACTCGGTATCTCTTTACAAAGTTCTATATTAAAAAATCTTTTGAAGTACGAAGTCTGAGAAAGTTTTCAAAATCAATCCTTTAAATAAAGTTTAATGGTATAAAAGTTTTAAAAGCTTTTATATAATAGATGCCATGATTTAAAATCAGTTGTAGAGAAGCCCTTATTTTTATACATAAATCTAAGACAGATACTGAGATTTTGCCTTTTATCACTCAATTGTTCTATGGTGTTAAAGTCCCGTGTGGTATCGTTAAACTCAGTTCGTTGAGTAGAGTACAACGATGTATAGGTCGAAGAGACACAGTGACGGGAAATAGCCTGTCCCAGAATTCTGCGTTATTACCTATTATTCTAAATTACCATTGATATGTGTGCTGCGACTGTTAGGGGACACGTTATGTAATGAAAGTTTCAGTGATATATAAAGATCTAAAATCTCTATTGATAGAAAAAATAGTTTATCACTTATACTACTTTCACCAATCATTTTCTTTTAAATTTAAATCATTTATTTGGAATAAGATTTTGCCCAAATTGGTAGACTCATTCTCTAATTCAAGTTCCAGAGTGGAAAGTTTTTCAGATTTTAATGATTAGAACACTTGGCGGTACACTTATCTTCGATATTACATTAGCATCGATTTTGTTCTACGTCTACAGAAAGCGAATAAAATACAAAATAAATAGATTGTATACCAAAAGAGACAAGAAAGTTGAGGATTGACAGATATGATGACAACGACCTTCAGCCATAAACGGGCGGTAATGGTATATGTGACACGTACAATGTCGGTGGAAAAAATACTTATGCAGAATTGAGCTATACTAGTTAATAGTGTACTGTGAACTAGAAAAATATTTACTGTTTTTATGTTTATTTATTTTTTTTTCTACTTTTTAAGAGCAAAACATTAATCTATTTTTGATATTATAATAATAAAGTAAATGTATCTTAAAGTAGAAATTGTAGTTACATCTTTTAGATGTCCTAAGTTTTAGTTACAGTACAAGTAAATTTTCAATTGACTATGTATTATTTACCTAAATTACAAGTATTTTGATGTAAAGATAATTATTTTCCATTGAGCTAAATATAGTAAGTTTAGGACATCAAAAAGAGTATAAAAGAAGTGATTTCTTATTAAGAACAATCTTATTTCTTACTTCGTACTGTAAAGTATCTAAGAATACTCTCTTACATTGTACAATATGGTATGTAAGAAAAGTAATAGTGAATAACTACTATTGTATTATTATACATTTGTATTAATAAAAGAAAGCTGTATATTAAAAGTAAGTTATAACTTAATTCCCTACTAAAGCACATTCTATCGAGTCCTACCATACTCTCTGACAGAATTACAGGTAACAACGGATTGGGATCTTACATTGAGGCCTCCCGATTCTAATTCGTTCAACTTGGACACACATATACGAAAGACTCTACAAAAACATTTAGATCGGGTCTTTCGTATATAGATGTCCTCGTCATAAAAATAAATGTGACAGTACTCCTACTTTAAAACCAATTTACCTTGAAATTATAAAAATCCCTTCTACTCGATGAAGCCTTCATACGGATGTTAAATAAAAGTTATAATCTAAAAATCACTTGATAGGTATTTCTCTTTTATTTTACTGATTAATAGATTCATAAGTCTAGGATTTCTGGAAAATTTTAACTATTTGGATATTTTTGTAAGGCTCGTATTAAGTTAAACGTGACTTAATTTGGGCGAACTCATTTTGTTGAAATTTAAGCGACCCAAAATAATCAAATGATCATTCCTAATGTTTATGCTAGAAAATTAATTTTTATTTCGTAAGGTAATAAAAACCTAAGAATATTACAACATAAATCACCCACAATAAAAGGTTATACTTTTAGGTAAAGGAGGATAATATATTTGAGCCCAGCTGATTTAGGTTTCCTTAGATAGATCTCACTTCCCTGAGTCGAAATATATATAAAATTATAGTCTATCTCATTCCGTTTCCGAGTTATAAGCTCCAAAAGTTATGAGACGGTTATTACAAATTCAGGTATTATAAGACTAAAACCTTTATAATATATACACCTGACGAAGAAATTAGGTTGACTCGTAAAATCTTTATAACTTTTGGCTGAATTAACCGATTTTGAGAATTTTTTCATCAAATTAACCAAGAATAAATGTAATTTGTTTGAATTAAAGGAAACTGAAATATTCAGCAAGATAAAAAAGTTATAGTGGTTTGAGTAAAGAATCAAATTTCTTTCGGCAACAAATTCAGTTTAATGCATTATCGCTTATGAAAACATCATTTATTGAAGATTTCAGATGAAATTTGCTCGCATTTCTTTCACATTCGATTTCAATTATAAAAATGAGTTTTACTGCCGAAGAAAGAGAATTGAAATTTCGATTATTTATTAAATTAAGAGCTTAAAACACCAGTCAATCAGTGATTGTGAGGAGAGTCGGTATGTATTCAATCAGTTGTCAACAAATTATAATTATTTTCTTGATTTTAAGGAATTTCAAGGCAGACTTTCTATAAATGGAAAGAAATCGATGACAATGAAGAGCCTTTACTTCCACGCAATGCTGGCTACCATCGTAAGACAACAGCAGATGACCTGGCATTTGCTCTGGCCGATCTTCACAACAATTGGGCCGACATCAATGAACTCAAAGAAATACCAGGCTTGAGAGACAACTAACGGATCCAATCGATTAGTGAGACCTCAATCCGAGATCGTCTCAAAAAGCAAAGTTTTGAGATATCTAATGATTTTAAAAAATAATTCTTTTCTGAATTATCAAGAATTAAGAGAAGAGTGGAGAAGCAGAAAGAGTTATTGACTGGCATTTCCCGCCAAAGAAGACTCCAATATTCGTAACAGTTTTCTGGTTGGAATTTAATCGATTGGTCACGAGTCATATCGATTGGTGAATTCACTCTCTTCCGACGAAAGAGGAAAAGTTTACGCCTGGAGGCTGAGTAGAACACGATTTGATGAGCGGAACATCGCTCTCAGATCCAGAATACACCGTTTCAGTCTTTCATTTATTGCGTGGTAACTTAAAAATTTTGATTTGATTTTACTAATTTCTGCTTCCTCACTTTTATTTTTCATGGAATGGGACTGATATTTCCAGTCAATCGTCTTACAAAAGAGTCCTACACAGAATTTCTGGACAATTCTCTAATTCCGTACATCCAAAAAACATTTCGATGATCGAAACGTTTTAATTTTGCACGACAACCATCCGGTGCACAATTCAAGTAATGTGATTGGATAACCTGAAACATCGGGCAACACGAAGATTTTGTTTTACCACATCCAAGGTATTTGAGAATTATTAATTGTCGATTTTTTTCTGATTTATTGATTTTTCAGTCTTTCTCCTGATCTGAATCCCGTTGAGAATATTGGCTCGATTTTGAAACATTTGGTTCGAGAAAAGACTTGCTGAGTGCTCTCAATAGAGCACATGCAAAGCTATCGAACCCTACTTATAGGGGTTACTTCATAGATTTGTTGGAATCGATGCCTCACAGAATCGAGGCTGTTCATTTGTCACAGGGGGGTCACACAAGGTATTGAAATTTTATATAAATTCAATAAATTATTTGTTTTTCTCTTAATTTTTCTACTTTTTCATTTGAACTGGAATATTTCGTCTTACATATTTTATTTTCAAAATTGAGTTACAATTTAAGAAATTACATTTATTCTTGGTTAATTTGGTGAAAAAAAATTCAAAATCGGTTAATCCAGACAAAAGTTATAAAGATTTTGCGAGTCAACCTAATTTCTGCGTCAGGTGTATATCTTTAGAAAGGTCTTGTCAAGCAGACTTAGATGCTCACCATAGAGGAAACCTCTAGGGGGCTACTGACTTTCTAAGTCTGGCAAAGTGCTTCCAGTAATGATTCGCAAAGGGAACGGGGCAAGCCGATACACCTCTAGGGGGTCGGTTCTGTGACCCGGGCTGGGTCTACCCGGCCAGGTGGGCCCCACCCTACCTAATAAGGGTGTGGCACTACCTGGTACGGATGCCCCAGTGCCGGGGTCTTGTTCCCAGGAGAGCCCATTCCTCCCGTTGAAGTCGAGAACATGAGGTCGACCACTTCCTTTGATTCTGGATAAGGTCTGGTCATTCGTCCATCTGTAAACCCATTTCTGAACGGTTGATTCCGATCTATCCGTTATCTGAGCCGTTAGTCTATCAGTCAAATGTTTGTTAAAAATTCATTTCACAATTTTGTTTAACCCTTTAGATCCATTCTGAACATGTCATCAAGGCTTGGATTCTTTAAATTATTATTGTTTAATCTGTTCGTTCCATCGAGAATATAAGAAGACTCTTTATATAAGGGCCATGTCAAGTTTGTCTAAGTTTGCCTCTTTTCTAAGTGTCGAAAGGGCTTATTAAACACTGGTATCTATATTTCACATTTAGCGCTTTAATCATTCAATATTTTTTGAATATGAGACTTAAGTTTAAGATTGTTAGTAGTATAAAAAGTATTGAAGATTAGGTTGAACTAGACTTTACGTGGCCAGAGATTTTCGACATAAGCTTTGTATATAAATAATCTATAACTCAAACTGAGTTCAAATATATAAATTTTATCCACCGCAAATGACCGGAAGATCAATAAAAAAATTCCCGAAAATTCGACTAGACTTTACGTGGCCAGAGATTTTCGATATAAGCTTTCTATATAAATAAACTACAACTCAAGCTGATTTCAGATATATAAATTTTATTCACCGCAAGTGACTAGAACATCGGTAAAAAAATTCCCGAAAAATCGACTGGACTTTACGTGGCCAGAGAATCCATAGATGAATTTCATATACAAATAGTCAATAACTCATACAGAGTTCAACTATGTAAATTTTATTCACCGCAAGTGACTAGAACATCAATAAAAAAATTCCCGAAAATTCGACTAGACTTTACGTGGCCAGAGATTTTCGATATAAGCTTTCTATATAAAGAAACTACAACTCAAGCTGATTTCAGATATATAAATTTTATTCACCGCAAGTGACTAGAACATCGGTAAAAAAATTCCCGAAAAATCGACTGGACTTTACGTGGCCAGAGAATCCATAGATGAATTTCATATACAAATAGTCAATAACTCATACAGAGTTCAACTATGTAAATTTTATTCACCGCAAGTGACTAGAACATCAATAAAAAAATTCCCGAAAATTCGACTAGACTTTACGTGGCCAGAGATTTTCGATATAAGCTTTCTATATAAAGAAACTACAACTCAAGCTGATTTCAGATATATAAAATTTATTCACCGCAAATGACCAGAACATTGGTAAAAATATTCCCGAAAAAATCGACTAGACTTTACGTGGCCAGGGATTTTCAACATGAGCTTTATATATAAATAAACTACAACTCAAGCTGATTTCAGATATATAAAATTTATTTGCCCCAAATGATTAGAACATTAGTAAAAAAATTTCCGAATAATCTAGTATATAGAAAATTACCGTAAAATAAATTTATGGGATCACATTTCAACTCAAACCGATTGAAATCAACGGAATTTCACTGTTCTAATAATATATTTTGATGAAACTTCAAAAAATTAAAAAATTTTGATAAAATGAGAGAACCAAGATCCCACGGGACCTTAGTTTAAAATAGTACCTCGTTAAACATATCTAGGGTCATTTTTTAATTCTACTGGTTTTTACGCGCAATTTACGTGATGATTATAAATCGTATCTAAATAAATTATACGTCAAATTAAAGAGGAATGATATAAATTTTATCAAAGATCAATAAACTAACCATTATTTTTGATACACAGTTGAATTCGATTAAAGAAACCTATGATTTATGATATTCTAAAGCGATGAAAACTCTCTTATCATTAGAATAAGTTTCTATATTTCATAGTTTTTTCATCCTTGTCAAGACCTTATTCAAAATATATATGTTTAACGAGGTACTATTTTAAACCAAGGTCCCGTGGGATCTTGGTTCTCTCATTTTATCAAAATTTTTTTATTTTTTGAAGTTTCATCAAAATATATTATTAGAACAGTGAAATACTGTTGATTTCAATCGGTTTGAGTTGAAACGTGATCCCATAAATTTATTTTACGGTAATTTTCTATATACTAGATTATTCGGAAATTTTTTTACTAATGTTCTAATCATTTGCGGCAAATAAAATTTGTATATTTGAAATCAGCTTGAGTTGTAGTTTATTTATATATAAAGCTCATGTTGAAAATCCCTGGCCACGTAAAGTCTAGTCGATTTTTCGGGAATTTTTTACCGATGTTCTGGTCATTTGCGGGGGACAAAACTTATATATCTGAAATCAGCTTAAGCTATAGTCTATTTATATACAAAATTTATGTCGAAAATCTCTGGTCACGTAAAGTCTAGTTCAACCGAAGATTACTTTTAAATTGAAAGAGAGATGAGACTATTAAGGATTGAAAACTAATTCAAATTTTGATATCTTTATAGCTTGATTTCAGTAGAGTTCGATATAAATGTAAGTTTGCACTAATAATCATTTTTATAGTATGTAAATCATTTATAAGTTACATCATTTTTGTTTTTATACAATTAAAACATTTCGCGATAAAACTTACTAAAGTCTTATCCCTATATTGTTTTATCATTAGTTAAAAGTTCAAAAATTAACTGGATCAAAACTTGTATGAATGTATGTCTTGATGTATGTTTTTATGTCTTAGTAACAAAAGCAAGACTCAGATTAAAAAATGTTCGATTAGTCAATGAAGCTAAATGACTAAAACTTAATACGGAATTTGAATTTTTGGTTTGGGTTTATCACTAATAAGAAGCCCTTTTCATATTTGAAAGTAGAGAAAAGGCTCTTCTTGCAGTCAAAGCTTCACATAGTCCTAAACCTCCCTCGTAAGATCTCGATTAGATTTAAGAACAGAAATTTTTTCGAATCGAGTTAAGTAAGCATAAATATAGATGAAATAATTGAATTAATAATAAAGTATGAGGCAGTACTCGCACTTATTTAGAGGTTTAAGAGAGTTCAGGACTTTAGGAAAGGTTTTGTATAGTGAATGTAAAGATATGGCCAGTTCTCTTTTGACTCTATTTGGAGTCAAAAGAGCTATATATGGCTCTTTTGACTCCAAATAAAGTCAAAAGAGTTGTATATGTCTCTCTTTTAACTCCATTATTATGAAATGATAAAAAAATGCTCTAAATTTAAATACAAAATATTTTTAATGAAAAAAAATGAAATAAATTAATATAATCAAAATGTTTTGATGATTGAAATATGAAAACTTAAATTCGGATCAAATAGATTTTTTCTCTATACCATAAATTTAAAATTATAAAGCTCGAATTGAAATAAAATTAGTAAAATTATAGTTTAAAGATGCAGAATAAATACAGAAATTATAGAAAAAAATTAGTCAAACTACGCTTTATGGCCAGGCTCTGAACAGGAGGTCATAGAAACTCAACTAAAGATATCATTGTATTCAGCTCATCGACTTCTATAAGGAGGAGGAGTCAAAAGTAAGTCACGCCCACTTTTCTTAACCACGCCCCTGGGGTCTTAAACCTTGGTTTTTCGAGAAATTTTTTCAGTTTAAACTGAATTTAGTTCCCTCTAATGGTATTTAGCCCTCTCACCATGTTTGTCTAACAACAGCTAAAGCAAGAGGCTATCAATATGACACTTTTATTGATAAATGGGACTCAATAAGGGCAGATACTTTTGATGATCGATTCTAATAGTACTCAGTGTGCAGAGTCAAATAATATATCACATGACATGTTTTATCCATAGATTACGTCAAAATATTGATTTGATCCGAATCTGGCTACCTCTGATTAACTCTAGACGGGAGTGGCTGAACCCGCCAAGTTATATATCATTGTACTCAGGATATAGAACTTAACATTTTGATACCTCGCTTGATCAAGTATTACAAATATTTCTCGATATACCCATCTTTATTTGGTTTAGTATCTCGTAATGGATAAACCTGGATTTCTCGAGTCGTAACCAAAAAACCTGATTTAAACTAAGGGAGAATAAGTCAGGTCGGTGATTTTAGCGAGATTTTTAAAGTCAAACTTGGGAACATTTTACCCCACAGTTGTGACGAAGGGTTAAAAGAGGTCGGCCGACATCTAAAGCTAAAAACTATGTTGAATTTGTCGATAATAAGAGTTAAATGTACATTTTGTTTAAGATTATTGTCAAACGCCACAAATAGGATTAAATCACATTTAATAAAAACATGCAAATTATATCCGATGGATAAAAAACAAATTCTTTCTGATGAATTTGGAGCTCTGAATTTCATATTCTTTCTTTCAAGAAATAAAAATTAATTAGCTTATATTTAAGTCAATAGAGTTAATACTTTAAAACATATTAGAACGTTTTAAAACATTTTCCAAAAATCTGGTTTTTTTCAACGCAAACCTGGATTTCTCGAGTCGTAACCAAAAAAATCTGATTAAAACTAAGGCAGAATAAGTTAGGTCGCGTCGCGACCTGACTTATTCTCCCTTAGTTTAAATCAGGTTTTTTGGTTACGACTCGAGAAATCCAGGTTTATCCATTACGAGATACTAAACCAAATAAAGATGGGTATATCGAGAAATATTTGTAATACTTGATCAAGCGAGGTATCAAAATGTTAAGTTCTATATCCTGAGTACAATGATATATAACTTGGCGGGTTCAGCCACTCCCGTCTAGAGTTAATCAGAGGTAGCCAGATTCGGATCAAATCAATATTTTGACGTAATCTATGGATAAAACATGTCATGTGATATATTATTTGACTCTGCACACTGAGTACTATTAGAATCGATCATCAAAAGTATCTGCCCTTATTGAGTCCCATTTATCAATAAAAGTGTCATATTGATAGCCTCTTGCTTTAGCTGTTGTTAGACAAACATGGTGAGAGGGCTAAATACCATTAGAGGGAACTAAATTCAGTTTAAACTGAAAAAATTTCTCGAAAAACCAAGGTTTAAGACCCCAGGGGCGTGGTTAAGAAAAGTGGGCGTGACTTACTTTTGACTCCTCCTCCTTATAGAAGTCGATGAGCTGAATACAATGATATCTTTAGTTGAGTTTCTATGACCTCCTGTTCAGAGCCTGGCCATAAAGCGTAGTTTGACTAATTTTTTTCTATAATTTCTGTATTTATTCTGCATCTTTAAACTATAATTTTACTAATTTTATTTCAATTCGAGCTTTATAATTTTAAATTTATGGTATAGAGAAAAAATCTATTTGATCCGAATTTAAGTTTTCATATTTCAATCATCAAAACATTTTGATTATATTAATTTATTTCATTTTTTTTCATTAAAAATATTTTGTATTTAAATTTAGAGCATTTTTTATCATTTCATAATAATGGAGTTAAAAGAGAGACATATACAACTCTTTTGACTTTATTTGGAGTCAAAAGAGCCATATATAGCTCTTTTGACTCCAAATAGAGTCGAAAGAGACACTGCGTAAAGATATTAATGAAGCCTACAAAAAATTCAGTAGCCAAACTCATTACTTGACCTACAGATAACCGCAAGTATAATTAGGAGTCTTTGAACGATTGTATCTCTGAGCCTGGTGATCCTATTTTGGTGCGAAATGTTCCCGGGTCAATTAAATTTTCACAGAAAAATTTAAACAAACAAAAGTTATTAATAAAAACCTTTACATTGAAAGTGATTGATGCATGTCATGACATTGAAAGCAATCAAACAAACGTTTATTTTTCAATTAAAATTTTCGACAAATTATTTAATTTTACTTAAAATTAAGTTTTAATCTGACTGAGGACTGAAATTTCGTCGATTCATTCAAATGAAATGGTCGAGATGTAGGTGATTATCGACGAATTAGGTGAGTAAACTAATTCAAATTTATTATAATTTAATTTTAATAATACGTTATTTCAGGCATCAATAAGAATACTTAAGCGTGTTTTCCTCATCAATTCGATTCCATTCCGTGTAAGTATTCTTATTGATGCCTGAAATAACGTATTATTAAAATTAAATTATAATAAATTTGAATTAGTTTACTCACCTAATTCGTCGATAATCACCTGAGACTTACATCTCGACCATTTCATTTGAATGAATCGACGAAATTTCAGTTCTCTTTCCTCTTTAGTCAGAGGTCCCGGCATTTTAAAACACTTAATTTTAAGTAAAATTAAATAATTTGTCGAAAATTTTAATTGAAAACAAATAAACGTTTGTTTACTAATGATGAAACAGTGCTTTCGGGGGTCACACACAATGTACATGACATGAAAGCTTTTTTAATCAATCACTTTCAATGTAAATTTTGAGTTTTTTATTAATAACTTTTTTGTTTGTTTAAATTTTTCTGTGAAATTTTAATATGACAATTCCGGGGAGTTTTTGTACATTTAAAAAACCGCACCAAAATAGGATCACCAGGCTCAGAGATACAATCGTTCAAAGACTCCTAATTATACTTGCGGTTATCTGTATAATGAAGCCCGATATTTGACTTAAAGCACTACATACAAAGAACTACTGGTTAAAAGGTAACTTATTTTAGCTTAAATATGAACTTTCGTTGAATCTACAGTCAATTTATAAAAAAGCAATTCAAGCTAGAAATAATACATTTATGTAAAACAATATTTATTATATCCGAGCATAAGATTCATTCTTATGAATAACTAACAAATAGGTAAGTTATAAATTATTGATTGAAGTTATTGTTTGATAAATATTGAAATAAAAAAGTGGATAATACTACAAGGCGATTTACAATTAATACAGGGACATGGATTCCTTTTTCCGCTATTTAATATCCTTTTTACTTTTGTATAAAAAATTAAACACTTGATACAACTTATGTGTTTGAACAATCACAATGAAAGCGATAGAAATTTGGTGCTTAACTTGTATTTTGACTGATTTAGTATGTTTTTCCATCAGTCATGTGGATGGTAAATGTGGATACCCTGGAAAGCCTTATAAAGCAGAACTCGATTCCGATAAAACATTAGAATATTCAGAAGGAGAAAAAGTGACTTATAAATGCAAGGATCACTGGTGGTTTCCACAGATTCTTATGTGTGAAAAAGGCCGCTGGAAGGGTAAACGGCCGCGATGTGGTCTGTACTTTAAATTGAATTACAGTTCTTATCAAATTAAGGTAAAAAACAATCAAATTATTTCAGGTGATTCTGTTGATGGAATCGTAACGAAAGACGTAAGAGTAGAAGACATATCATCGCCTGATGAGCCAAAATTAATGTTTGAACACTTGAACATGACTCTAATTGACTCCGATTGGGCAAATGCTTTCGCTTCTAATCGGTTCAGTAAAGCGAGACTTCGCATCTCCGACAGTAAAAGATACAGGTGGACTTTTAAGTTCACGTCTTCATTCCATAAGCTTTTCGTGCAAACCAGTTTTAATTTAATTAATTATATCTATTTAACAGCAGAACAAAAGCAAAACTTCACATTTAATGTCAGTGTTTATTTAAGTCCTGAGAGAGAATGTGTTTTAGATAATCAAATCCATGAAGAATCGAAAGGAAATAGAAGAATTAGAAATTACTTCGCGTGTGACAGCATTTCATTCGATGCTTATAAGAGAGATGTGGAAAATCCAGGCGATTATATGATTATGGAAACACAATCTTCAGTAGATCTGCCTCATGATTTGATTGTTGTATCCTTTGGCAAATCCTATGGGACTTCAGAAGAACCACTTTGTGGTGAACCTGAAATTTCTGTAAGCCAAGTCTCAAAATCCATCCAACAATACAAAAGCTATGCTATCAATTGCAAAAGTGAAAAGACATGGCTTCAAGTCTCTAAGCACAATCATATCATTCCCGAAACTTCAATTCATGACTTAAAATGTGTGGCAGATATGAAATGGAACGGATCTTATCCCGTATGCATTCCACGCAATCCGTGCCCATTCGATAAACGTTTAACTGGTCCTAATTCTGATCAAATTGTTATAAGTTCGTTACATGGACTTTATTTCCTTAATGATACTGAATATTATGCATACGAAGAAACACATGTACATTACGGATGTGCAAATAATAACGTTAGTCTAATTGGAAAAGAGAGTAGAACTTGTTTGAAGGATGGTTCGTGGAGTAATACTGAACCTCATTGTTACGGTAAGAAATAAGTGATTATATAAATAGACATCAGAAACTTTTATTAAGAAAATTAATTAGTTTCCTTGCTTGCATTCATGATCTTTTCATGGATTTAATTAATTTATTAGGAATAAGAACTTTTATAATCTTGTGAACTAAATTTTTTACAGATTCGAATGAGAGTGCAAAGTTTTTCTCATTAACGGTCATTGGAATACTTGGCGGTACGCTTAGTATTGCCATTATACTGGCAGTAGTTTCACTTTACGTCTACATAAAACGCATTAAAGCTAAAATGAACAAACAGATCGTAAACCAAAGACCGGAAAGTGGTGGAGTCGAAGTGTACGATGACATTAATGTTCTGTCGGATTTGAGATGCAAGGATGATATATACGACACATATGATGTGATTGAAGAAGAACAAGAGGTTCGCTACACAGATCCTTGTTATGCTGAAGAACAAGATTATATTCAAATGCCTGTTAATGTTGAGGAACCCGTGCAGTTCAGTCATGCTTATTTGCGTATCCCGAATCCAGAGACAGATTATCTCGATATGTCACCAACTTTTTCTCAAAATAGACTTTACGTGAATGTCAAATACAAACTATAATATACAGGTCAGTCAGAGTTCAAAGTGAACGCTTTGGACCACAAACTTTAAGGTTCTTAGAATCTGTTTGTGCGCAGTATATCGATCTAGCCTTTAGCATCCCTTAATTGATATAATTAATTATTGAGTGGTCATTATGGTAAATTAAAAACTTAGTGCAGAAACTATCGGGGCATTTAATGAACATTTAAGACTTAAATGGCCTTACAGGACTATAATACGGCACTTTAAAGAACAAAATGTGCAAGTGTCTATTGGATATTTATCTAAAACTAAAACTGGCAAGGGAAATTCATTAGGCGAATCGAATAAACCATCAAAACTAAGAAAAAACCCGGCCCTTCAAGTCTCATCACAAGATCAAGGATAGCGCGACTAAGGAAAATGGTCACTTCTGTCAATCCACTGACTCAAATTGAAATGTCCAAACGCCTAAATGTATCAAAAAAACAATAAAAACAACAATTAAGAAAATATTGAACTTAAAATCTGTAAAAAGGGCAAAATGTCATCCCTTAAGTCTCGATATGATAGAAAGACGAAGAAAACGGACTTTGCCAATGCGCCGCCAACTTCGGGGAGAAAGACGGAGAAAAATAATAACAATAGATGAGGCGGGGTTTATCTCATAAATTGCAATAGTAAAACATGGATTCAGTATATTAGCCGCCAGAAAACCCGAAGTGTGCGCGAACCTTATATTTTGCAGTCACATCCGAAAGGAGTCATGGTTTGAGCCGGGATTTCGACTTCAGGAGTGACTCAACTAAGATTTGCCGAACCTGGGGCGAAATAAACTCAGATTATTACATCAAAAAGTCTTAAGAATATTCTTACCCAAAGATGTAAAAATTTTATACCCGGATGGTGACTATATATGTAATAAAGATACAGCACCATCACATCGCTCAAAAATTATAATTGCAATTACAATTACAATGTACCTGCAGGACAACAAAGTTATATATATAACACCCAAACAGTGGATGCCAAATAGTCTCTATACTGCGCCATGTGACTATTTCTTGTAAGAATATCCCAAAGAGCGTCTTAAGCATCATAAAGTTAGAAGTATTAATGTACTTTAAAAAAGCTATAAAAGCAGAATTTAAGCAAATTCTTCAGGACATGATTAATCAGGCTTTAAAATCATGGTCAAAGAGATGTCAAATCTACAATAATAAAAGATTTCAAATTGAAAAGCGTAACTAGATTATTATTAGTAAATAAAAAATGATTAAGTTACAAAGGTGTTCACTTTGAACTCGACCGACCTGTAAAATACTTATTTGATAAAAATTTATCTTTTGTTCTATTCACTGATTCATCATTTCCTAATCTTTTTTTCTAAATTTGAATCATTTGAATATTTGACCAAATTTCTATTGATTTAAAGGTAACTTTATGACTAGTTATCAAACTTTTCGCGTATTCCTTGTTGTGACTCTTAAGCATGAGATGTCAGATTAAGAAAATAGACATTTTAGATACTGAAGAGTATAGGTTTCAGATTTAAATCATTGATTTTATGAAGTCTAAATAGATTTCCTCAAATATAGATTATCTTTTGAAAGGATTCCAATTTTGTGAATTAGGAATAACTGTTTGCACATTCTTTAATAAAATTGTATTGAACTGATATAAATAAATTGAAATCTACCCAATAAAATGAGTCTCAAATTCATATACTAATCAGAACTAACTTGAAATATGACCCTAAAGACCACAAATTAAAATTCATGCTTCTCTTAAAATTCTAAATAATATATGTAAAATCAAAGTTTTGTCATTTATTTCAAACACATTAAAAGTTTTCATTCAATAAAATTTGCAAAATTTATTAATTAAAGTATTCGTTTTTCAAATAAAATATTACTCTTTTTAGTTTTAAGTTGAATTTATCTGAAAATAAAACTGAGTGAAAGTTTGTATGATTTATAAGTCGGACGAAGTTTACGCTTATTTTAAAAATATATTTGACAATGATTGTGAGTTTACTTGGATGTTTACAGGAGTAGAAAGTAATTTTGTTGTAAAGTTGCTTCAGAAAGTATTGTTTAGACTAAGTATTTTCGTGCACCAAAAGTTTAGGGTCCAATAACGTATTTAAATTGCGTTTGCATACGTTACAACATTTTGGACAAATAATAGAACTTTAATAATATCAATGATTCAGTTACATAATAAACTTCACGTTTTTTCAATATCTTAATTTAACTTATTAATAAATTCTTGAATAAAATAATTTATTTCAATGAAATGATAGGAAGAATCATTTGATGTCAAGTCATTTCATCCAAAAGTATTTTCGGAAGAGAACGCTTTTCTTTTGTTTTGTATAAAGGGAATCGAAAATTTTTCATGCTTTTATTTCCCTCTAAAGAGCCCTCGAAGAATCCATCCATTTTCTTGCCCTCTAAAGCCATTTTCCACCATTCATATCGCAAATGAACAATATTTCCAACTTCTATATCAAATTTATCTTTATTTAGTTTAATTGTGTGTTTATATTTGAATTGTCTATCAGAAACTGGTTGGTAACAGATATGGAAGGGTACGTCTAATGATTGGTAATTTAGTGCTGAGTTCGGTCTAACTGTTTGCATTAACTCATATGACAAACGGCATAACTATTGACAGAAAAATAAGTTTAAAATTCAGAAATCTTTTTCGCAATACTTCAAATAGTCATACATTAGAAGACATTGTGCAAACCAAATAATCACTTTTGATAGGAAATGTATATCAATGAAAGTATACTGTAAATTAAGAGGTGAATAGTGATTGTTATCCACTTTAATATTCTCAGAATATTGTCTGCTATCAAAGAACTTGAAATCCTTGTAGTTATCATTCAGTTCTCTCATAACATTTTCGTCATCAGAAGCAACGAATACGGACTTTTCTCCAGAATATCCATTGAGTGCTAACTTATTGAAATAGTTATCGACATAAAACATATATTCGTTAACACTATAACTTTTAGCCTCAGTACCCACTTTATCACCTCTTCTTATTTGAATACTATATCGAAATGAGATTTCAAACCAAAATAAAAGTGAATGACAAACCAAATTATTTAATTAATATCGCAACGTACCTGGCATAAAGTTTCGGTAATCCAAGTTTAGTCGTGATGTTTCTAATTAATTGCTTCATATATTCATTAGGCCTAAAAATATATTTGGCGAACTGTCCGATCCAGAATGCTGTTGGGTCTGCGTGCAATGCAATCAACTTTTGACCAAAAGTCTTTGGTAAATAGTTTGCGATATCATCTGAAAATAGCTTTGAATAGTTAGATCAATCTCTTTATCAAACATTTCATCTCTTAATTGAAAAATGGAGAGTTCTGCGGCCCCACCTCCGACCGATTTTGCTGATATCTTTCATACTGATAAAGAAACTAAAACTAATGCCAGTTTCCGCTTATGAACTTGAGCTCTAACCTATATATACTAGAAATTTTCAAAGCTTAAAAATTCAAAATTCAATTACAAGGAATCATTGAAGATTTTTAGGAATTTTTTCACTAAAAATATCAACATAATTTATAATTTTTATCATCAAAATATGAAATTTATTGATCTAAAGAATAAAATTTTATGATGTGAACAAATTTCAAAAATTTTTTAAATACGGAGCTCCAAAAGACCCAAATAAAAAGATAAAGTATTGATGAGATTCACTGGTAAACTTCACTTTTATTCAAACATCATGTTGGATCTTTTGGGGCGTCATAGTTAAAAGACGAAAATCTTTCAGTAAAATTTTAAATCATTTTTTATGTAGATGAATTTTTGAAATTATTTTAAGATTAATTTTCTCTTTTTAAGAATTTTATGCAAACATAAAGTTTCCGTTAAAAAACATTAACCATTCTGTTGCAATGAATTTTTGAGCTTCTAAACTCTGAAAATTCAAACACATTATAGACTTTGATATCAAAATGAATATACAAACTACTTTCAATTTTGATCAGATTCAATTAAAGGTTATTCATAATAGTCAAAGTATCCAAAAGTAGCCTAATTTTATTATTCTAGAAAAAATTAGTTTATACGTATCTGTGGGGATGGGGCCAATGTCATTCCGGATTTCTCTTTGAATATTAAATTACTTTAAGTAAATAATTAATCAGAGATTTTGAAATTAATTACAAGCGTGTGTGATGACTGAATCTTGATCCTTTACATCATATTTGACATTATTTGGTTGACACGTTTGACTTATAGGTGAAATAAATTGATCCCACGATAAGTTTGATTTTTCTAAATAGTTAATAAAAATTTGATCAATAACCACTATTGTTTTGGTGTAATATCCTTTCAATAGACATGTTATTAAACGATGTATTTGTGAACCAAACCCATAAGGAGGAACTCTACAGTGAATTTTTCTAATTTTATCACATTTTTCTTTAGGAGGCGATTGAATCGATTCAATTTTTTGCTGTATCTGTTTTGATATATCATCCAGTTGTTCTACACGCCAGTCAGAGATTTGAGTTGATAGTGATTTAATTTCTAAATCTAATACACTTTAAAAATATTTCGATTTAGAAATTATTCATTTTGTTAAACTTTATTACTTATTTAAGTCCTTAAAAGTTTCGATTAGATCATCATCAAGTGTTTTAGAACTGTTTCGATATTCACGAGAAATAATTGAACCAATAAAGTTCTGATAAAGTTTCCAAACCGCAAAAAATCATTTAATTTAATACTTAATTCGAGAAATAAGTTTTCTTTATCAAATGATGACACATTGTTCTTAAAATAAATTTTATTCTCATGAAATACCGTTTTTCCTCCAAAGTTACTTTCATTTCGCTTTTTAATTCCACTTTTCGTAACATATTTTTCCAAAAAACATATTTTTTTCTCAAACTTAATGTTATATAACTGCCATTCATAATATATTATTAAAACCAAAAAAGCAATAATTAATTTGTAATTTTGAAATAAAACTCTGCCAAAATATTTCATTATGTAAAAGCTGTTATTCAATTTAAAAGCTCGAATGAGATTAACTACTCACAAATAATTATATTTTTTGACTCGAGGTCATCGCTTCATATTAACATCTGTTTGAGTAATAGCTACAGTAGCATTGCCAACCTTTGCTAGGAAAATTTGCTGACAAACGGGAAAAATAAAAAGAAAAATCGTTGGCAAAATCTTTTATTAATTTTTCGGTTTAGACATTATTAGGTATATTTTACTGCATTTAGTATTTTAGTTTAAAATCATTTCCACTGACGGTAATGTCAGCGGAGATCCCGTCAGCTGACCGCTCACCTTATCAAAATTAGGAGTCCAAAACGCAGACTGTCAGCGAAATCGCTGTCAGTTGGGAACGCTAGTAATAGCGTATAGCTTTTCAGCAGGTTCTTTTATGATCAGGATCCTAATAAGTATTTATGGCTCTATTAAACAGTAACCATAATCTATATAATAAAATTCATAAATATTCTTTCTCTGTGACCATTCAAAAATTTTATTTGTGGTCATCACAGAGAAATCAGACTGATTTCAATTTTTTCGGTCTGATACATAGAGTTGATTAAAGTGTTTTAGACAAAATATTAGCTACTCTTCTATTTTCAATTTTGAGAATACGCCACTTAATTGAAATACAATATAATTTAAACAAGTAAAGCACTGAACAAGAAAAAGGGATTGCAATATATGCGAGAAATCGCACGTAGTACAAAAAACAATAACAATAAGTAAAATAAAGTTAAATTTGTTTACATAAAGTTTATGAATTTTTAAGTGTATTTTGTGGTTGTGATGTAAGCAGAAGATTCGACAACTAATAGTAAGTAAGTAAGTAAGTAAGTAAGTAAGAGAGAGAGAGAGAGAGAGAGAGAGAGAGAGATTTAGATAACTATTTATTCGTTGAACAAAGTTTTAATTATATTTTATAACTTTTTTTAAAGATCTTTAACTATTTTATGAACCTAATAACGGACATTTGCCCGTATTTCTAACTAGTATAGTATGTTAATGATTCTAAATATGATGCCTGATTTTCATTTGTTATTCAGAATCACTAAAATAAAAGTAATCAGAACATTAACAAAATAACTTTTTTCAACATTCTTATGTTAAATTTTTATAAATGAAGCAAATGAATATCAATAGTCATGAAATTGCTATTAAAAGTTAAAACAATTTAGTCACGTAATGAACTTCATTTCATGTCATTGAATTCAATAGATTGCATGAATTTAAGTCGACAAATAATGTGATACAGTAATTGTCATGACAGCACACGTTCAAAGTAAATTGAAATCCAATTTTTTTGGCTTAGTTGTCAAATTTATTGTTATTCTAATTTTAATGAACATAAAATGAACAGATTTAGATTAAATAATTGAAATTCTACTATCACATTACTGTATTTTCTCGCAAAAAATTTCATCAAATGAATATTTCAAATTTTTCTTTCGAAGTCGATCTAAACATTATTATCTGTAATATTACATATTCTATACTTCACGGTGTAATTTAGTCGACACGCGTAGATATTTGTACTGAACACTTTGAAAGGTACAACAGTGACTGTGAAATGCAGGGTAGAAATATAACCATTGACTTACCATAGCTCAAATACCACGAATCTCAGGATTATTGGGCATTTCGACAATATCAGTTCCCTGGAGAACCAGCATAAGAATATTCATTTGAAAACTTATAAAACTGAAATAATGCTTGCTTTAGTACTTTGCACCTAGGTCTACAATAGTAAGAATAACAATATAAACTCGGAAGCAGATGTTATAGTGGGTTTCCTAAAAATCGTATATTTGCTTACAGAATTTTAGCAAAAAGTACAAATGTCAATATCGAAATCTATCTAGATTTTTTGGGTCAAGCAATACTCCCAGCAATAAAACAACTACGGGTTCATAGACCAATAATACTCGTTGACAAAGAGATACTCGATAGATATTCGAAAGTTGAGGATTTCATTGTGACACATCGATGGAAGCAATTAAACCTCCGCCTTTTAGACTTAATTTGACCCCGTGCGATTATGATAACATTTATAGAATAAAGAAGCCTAATAAAGATAAATGATTCAATACTCCGGGTGAACATGAGATGGCTTATAAGGAAATTATAGATGATATAAATTCAAATGATTCTACCGCTGGCATTAGCCATCTACCACTGAAATAGACGTTAGTCAACCAGACTGAAGGCAAATAAATTCACTAACCCATTGTTCAAACTTTAGTGTCATTAAATGTCTTTAAAGATACGATAGTCACGACACTTGATTAAAACATTAGCAGTTCGCAATAACTCTATCCATTTCAACAATTGATAAAAACAATGTTAACCATTTAAAATGAAATCATGGCAAAGTATTGTTTAAATACCATATATTTATTATAGTTTTGGGACGAGATTTGCATCATTTGCCAATGAGTAGAAAATAGAGTCTGTATTTGCGAGAAGTGATTGCGGTTTATCGAATTCAGAGATTTGTCCAGAGTCCATTACTATTACTCGATCGTAATCTATGATTGTATTCAATCGATGAGCGATTGTCACAATTGTTGATTCGGAAAACTCTTTTCTAATTGTTTCCTGAATCAAGTCATCGGTTTCCATATCAACAGCTATCACAATAAAACAGTTTTAAATACAAGTTATCAAACCTTTTACCAAAATATCTTTGCTTACCAGCAGTAGCTTCATCTAAAATCAAAATTTTTGTTTTCCTCAATAGAGCTCTTGCCAAACAAACCAATTGTTTTTGTCCAACACTTAAATTCTCGCCTCCCTCTGAGATCTCGTGATTCAAACCCTTTTGTAGAGAAGAAACAAAGTTCTTTAAATGTGCCGATTCTAATGCACTCCAGATTTGTGTGTCTGAATATTGATTGAATGGATCCAAATTCATTCTGAGAGTTCCTGTGAATAAAACTGGATCTTGAGGAATAATTGTTATTCTAGATCTCAAGTCATGTAATCCCAATTTAGTCACATCGACGTCATCAATAAAAATGGTTCCGTCAACGGGTTCTATGATTCGAAATAGGGCTAAAGTCAATGAAGACTTTCCAGCACCTGTTCGACCGACTATTCCTACTTTTTCATTAGGATTTACTTCAAGACAAATCTTCTTGATAATGAGATCTAAACCTTCTCGATATTTAGCACTATATCTATCAAACTTGATTTTTCCCTTTTCGGGCCATTTGACGTTAGGTTTTGTTATTTCGTTATACCATTCAGCCTAGATTGATAAATTAAATTTGAAAAATGACTCACTTAATGAAGTATTAATACACTTCAAATTGAATCATGAAAGCAAACAAACGCAGGAAGCTTATGAAATAGACAATTATTCATAGAGTGGCGTAACGTATGATTGATTTTATACCTCAGTTGGAGTTTCGGTATATTCAAGACACCTCTCCACCGAAACGATATTGGTTTCCAGTTCTGTAGCAGATCTAACAAACATACCCAGAATACTAGTTATGCTCAATGAGTAACTAATGGCTAACCCAACGACACCAGGACTTAATGAATGACGAAATATTACAGCAAAAAGTACAGCCAAAAATACTATACAATATCCTAAAAATTCTAATCTTATTGCGAGCCATCGAGAAGCTGTGAAACTTGGGTAATAACACATATGGTTGTCATCAACTCTTTTATTTGATTCTTCAATGAATTTATGTGAAGCGCCATACGCTCTAATACTTGTGGATCCGTTAACTGTTTCACTGAAATGATTATAAATGGGAGATCGAGACGTCGAATCAATTCTCTTCAATTGACGAGAAGTCGAGATATATATTCTCTGAAATAGATAATAAACTATGGCCAATGGACAAATGGCAGCCAATATTATCGGTGTTTCAAGACTTATCATCGAAAACGCTACTAAAGTTCTGAAGAACTGCATAATCATAAATTGTAAATTCATTAATAATGACGTGTCTGCTGTATCGATATCTTTTGAGAATCGATTGAGAATTCTTCCGATTGGTGTTGTGTCTAAATAGTAAGTAAAATAGATAAATTACATTTCGAGTGGTTTTACAAATTCCGATTTAATATTTATACCAAAAAAGACATGGGGGCCTTAATTATGCGCTTCAACATAAGGTTGTGCAATAATTTTGCGGCTCTAATACAAGCAATATTTACAGAAATATTGGCGATAACAGTGAAGATTGATTCGAAAGTACCAATTCCTGCATAAACACCTAGTCTTAAATCTCTTAGATTTGTATCACTTATTTTGTTTGGATCGAGTGCGTCATTAGACCACTCACTTAACCATAAACCGGATAAAACTTGTGCAACATTTGACACAAAGTAAAAAAACAAAATAAATGAACAGAAACCCAAACCAATCAAAGTTAAATAATCTTTATAAACTTTCGCTTTAATAGATCCGGTTTCTGAAGTTTCTTCTTCGACAAGTTTGCCACCAATATTTGGTTTAACTTTTTCTTTCTTAGATCTCTCGTCTTTATCACTACCACTTAGAATACTCTGTGATCGCATTGATAAACGTCTTCTAATGATATCGCTTTTATCTTCTGATACAACAGACTCACTTTTAGACAAACTCCTTTCAATCAGAGGTTTCACTTTTTGTGCTAGTTTTTCCATTATTTCTTTCTCTTCTTCATCAATTTCTGATTCATTTTGTTCAATGAGATATTCGGCCACAAACTCAGCAAAATCTGCCTTATTTGATATGAGTTCATCAAAAGTTCCACTTTCAGAGATAGATCCATCTTTTAATACAATAATATGATCGACATGCGGCAAAACTGACACTCTATGTGTAACTAATAATCTTGTCTTTTTTACCAGGACACCTTTAGGACCAATTACATTTTCGAACAAATGACGGCCAACATGTGCGTCAACAGCACTAAAATCAATGTAATAACAATAATATTAAATAATTCGTGGACAAATCAGTTTCCTAAATTTTCGATACCTGAGGGGATCGTCCAACAGATAAACGTCTGCATCGGAATAAACAGCTCTGGCCAGAGAAACTCTTTGTTTTTGACCCCCCGATAAATTGATTCCCTTCTCTCCGATTTCTGTAGTATCTCCTGCTGCCAAAATTTTCAAATCTGGTTCGAGAGCGCACGCATTTATCACTTTGTTGTAGAAATTTTCGTTATAATCATTAGTGAAGAGTATGTTTTGTCTCAGAGTTGTATTTTGAATCCAAGCCTGTTGTGGAACATAAGCAATACTTCCGTTTGTGTTCACATTCCCTTTAGTTTTTTCCATATCTCCCAAAACAGCTGAAAGTAATGAGGATTTACCAGCGCCGACCTGACCCACAATCGCTACTAATTTCTTTTTCTTGATCTCTAATGATACGTTTTTGAGTATTGGATTTTGTCCTTTACTCCACGCAAAAGTAGCGTTTTCGACAACAATCGGAGATTTGATATTCTCATTGTGTGAAATGTCATTTTCATTGATTTCATCTGCATTTAGATATTTATTTACTCTGTGAAGAGATACCAAAAACTGGAAGCAGCAGATTTAAAATTTTTATATGCATCGTCGATAAAATTCTTTAAAATACATACCATCGCACTGAATGAAAATAGGTTTGGTAAGAGTGCTAGTGGCAATCCTGTATGAAAATATTTATATGATTTCGGAATATTTATTGTAAAGTGATTAAGAACTTACTCATTATATTAAATAAAGAAAGTGAAACGAAAGCCTTATTAGCATCGAGTATATTGTCAGATGAAATCAATACAAAAATAACAAAACTGGATAAGCCAACCTTATAATAGAAACAAACACAAAGTAGAGAGCTAATTAGACCTGGTCTGGTATAATTGTCCACTAAGACATTATATGCATCAAATTAAAGCGTATGATGAGTAGAATCGTAACAAATATCTTTTAAAGAGAATTTTTAAAAAATACTATGGAAGAGACTAGATCATTTTTTGAAGGTAGATATATAAAAGCACAAAATTCGTTCTATCACCTCGACACGAATATCAAATGAAAGCTTATGAAGAATAGATTCGTAAATAAAAGGAATTTCTCAAAAACATCAAGAAGAAGTACGAATTTTTAGATATAATTCATTAAAAATTCTTACTTTCTCTAAGCCGTCGTATTCTTAAAACATTCTTGCATTAAGTTTAGTCTTCATAATCTTTAATTTGAAACCCATATTAGCTTTGTAGGAGATTAGGTCAGATTCCTATATGTTCCTGATTAACTTCTTACAAAAGTTTTCATACTATATATTGATGAATCTTATGGAAAAGTGTATATTTTCTAAAATCTTACAAAAAAAGGCGCCGAAGTAAACGAAAAAGACATCGCTCCACTCAAATAAGCTATTTTATTAAGAAGCTTGACTTCTATATCTCTATAACTCATAACTAGGTCTCTGAATGAGTTTTCCCACGCATACAATTTCAATACTTTGACTCCGTTCAATATTTCATTCATAAGTTTAATTCTTTTATCTTTTTGTTTCATCATAAGCGTCGAAAATACTCTCATTTTGGTGGCGACGAATGCGTTGAACGGCAACATAATAATCATGAAAACCATTCCTGCAAGAGTTGAGATTCCTAACTGTTGCCATAACAGAATCAACGCAATGACAATTTGTAATGGAGCTGACCACAAAACGTTCACAAAAGTAAAGAAGTCAATCATACGTTGTGAGTCGACTGACATCAAATTCACGATTTCACCAGTTGTGAAATCTTTACGACCAGAACTCGATAACTTTAGACTCTAGATTAAAGTGATTTTCAAATTAACTGAAGTTCTATAAATTTTCTGTCTTCAGAATAAATACCTTCTTATAAATAAGTGATATAATACATGCTCTCATTCTCATACCTATCAAACTGACTCTGTATTCATATTGACTGTTTAGTATTGATTCAAAAAGAGGTGATATAAACATTAGTGAAGCGTAAAAATATCCCCTCCATGTCGGCTCATCGCTTGTCGGAGACATGAATGAAATCAGTTTATCGAGTACTAAAGGATTCACAAATACGAGAGTACTGGCAATAAATTTAAGAATACCAACAAAAAGCATTGCTGGCCAAAAAGTCTTCAATATTGGAATTAGAAGATTGACATTAGTGGTAACGAGTTCTCCTTGTGATGCCTTTTTAACTGCGATTTCTTTTTCTTTCTCAACTGTTGGAATCCACACTTTGTTCAATTTTCTAATGATAAAACTTGATTTGTTTTCATCATTTAAACTCCACATGTCATCCGTTGTAAGTGGCTTATAGCCTTTAAGAATCATAGCATTAAACCACCAAAATGTGATTTGAGACAAGAATGAAGCATCATTTTCAGGATTTGATTTCTATGCAAATAAACTTTCAATCTCAGAAATGAACTAATTTAATTAGCTCAATAATTACTTTATTTTTTGACGAATGGAAGTCATTATCTATTGAGTCGGAGAAACATGAAAGTAGCAATTGTGTCACTAATATAGGAAAGTATATCATTTTTGTTGTATAAGTTAGAAAATCTATCGTTCCATTCATTGAACTCTAAGTATGAAATAAATTTTTATAAAATGAAAGCGCATAATTTATACAATATTTGCATACATCACTATATATGATTGTGAGAACAGTGCGATAGTTAAAAGTGGCTCCAATTGTTAGAAGTAACCAAAATATGAAAAGAATACTTGAAGAATAAATTCCATTTTTGCGATGTAATCGTATTAACACAAACACATATAACTGATAATTCAATTTTAGTTATTTTAATTTTTTCGAAACAAAACTAAACAAAACTCACAAAAGTTATTGACTTTATGAAAGGTGTGTAATAATGAACTGGATATATGAAATAATCTCCATTAAAGTACTTCATTAACGCATTGATCAGTTCAGTTAAACTGATTCCAAATAAAGTTAAAGTTAAAATCTATGCATAACGACAATTGTTTTCAATTAGAAATTATTCTCAATAATTGATTTCTTACTGTTTTAGTGATTGAAAATAGAGTCCATGGAATGCATGGAATGGGCCTTTTATTGTCTGTACGAATTTTGTAAATTTCATAAATAGATAATATCCAAAGAAGAGCACATGGTGTCCAAACTAGTGCTGTCTCTTCGAAACAAAGTGTGAAATCGGGAATCGAATCTGTATTCCATGAGAGCTTCCAATCCTAATATACAATTTTGTCGTAGAATTCATGTTTTTATATGAGATGGTCTTGAAGGAACAAACAGGTACTGACCCAAAATTTTGAACCACAAAAGCCTGACATTACTTCAGTCGGTTTAAATGAGGCAAACAAATTTGCGGATAAAATGTTTTGGTTTAGCTGCAGATATGAATTAACTTTGAAAGACCTAAAAGAACGATTTATTCTATCACATATACTTTTTAGTGATTTCAATTTTATGTTAAATCCTGAATTAATTCTTTTAGTTTTATATAAGTAGAACACCTCTTTTATAGATATTCTATAACTTTGACAATACTTTTCTAATCTTTTACTACAAAACTGCATTATTAGCTCACATGTGCTCAAAACAAATATCGATTAAGTTCTATACAATAACATTTTATCTATAGCAATAAACTCTACATTTTAGTCAACTGAACGTAATATCAACGTATTTTCTAAGATGACCTTGGCCCAAAGATGAATCTAAACTCTACTGAAAATATAGCAAATCCATATAAGAAAGAAATGGCATTGATATTAAAATTAATGATAGATTAATCTGAAATAGAGGTCTAACATGAAACCTTAGACCCGTCAAAAATCCGTTAAGAACCCAAACTCGTATGGGTTTGGATCAAATTCGAAAAATTTTTCTCTAAGACTCGTAATTAAAATTATTGTTTGTTTTAAAAAAATTAAATGCCAATTATGTAGATAAATTTAATGAAATCAATTGTAGAAGGTATTAATATCTAAAATACATAAGCTTCTGATAAAGTTGACTCTTCAATCTCGAGGACTTTATTAATATCACATGAAAACAGTCTCAACCAATTGAAGTTATATTGAGATACAAAATTAGTTGGATTTAACGCATAACTTTATACCAAACACTACAAAATTGCAATTTTGGGAAAAAATGAACTCATATATCCGCGTCTTTTCATAATTTCAAGGTATTTGATATGAATTCCTGTTACAAATTTATATACTTAGAAAACCTTAACTACGCTGGTATTTCATTATCTGATAAAAAATTATCTCTTGATCCAAGTAATATGTTCAAATTACACTTTATAAGATCAAACTTTGATTTCTATAAAAAAACTGACATAATATAATAATTTTATAATAATGAATAGTAGTAATGAATACACTTTAATAAAATATTGAATTATGAGCATTTGTCATTTTTACGGTTATTCTGTTTACAAACCCTTAGGGGCACGGGTTGAGTTGGATTGGGTTGAGTTGAGTTTGAAAATTTAGCTTATGTTCGAGCTCTAACCTGAAGTACTGAAAGTGCTCTATCTTTTACAATTTCATAATTATGTAAATAAAATTTGCATTTAAAAAGCATCCATTTGATGCAATTCATGGTTTAAGCAATCAATAAAATATTGTTTTGTAAACCTACATCCATATCGAGTATTTATTGAATATCTTTTCAAAATCTAAGCATGAGCTTTTTTTAAACATCTACTAAGCAATTGAAGTATGAGAACATGACTAAATTTGATAACAACAAATGATTTAGTTAAGAAAATTATAATTAATATTTATCTAAATTTGCTGAAATTAAAGATTAGATACGTTTCCGTGAAAATAATCACAATCAATGAAACGTGAAAATTGTGAACAAACTTGTGTTTAAATATTTATTGAAATTTTGAGACGAGATTCGCATCATTTGCCATTGAGTAGAAAATAGAGTCTGTATTTGCGAGAAGTGTTTTCGGTGTGTCGAATTCAGCGATTTGTCCAGAGTCCATTACTATTACTCGATCGTAATCTATAATTGTATTCAATCGATGAGCGATTGTCACAATTGTTGAATCACAAAATTCTTTTCTGATTGTCTCCTGAATCAAGTCATCGGTTTCCATATCAACAGCTATTATATTGAAACATATTTTAAATACAAGTTATCAAACCTTTATCAAAATATGATTTTTACCAGCAGTCGCTTCATCTAAAACTAAAATTCTTGTTTTCCTTAACAGAGCTCTCGCCAAACAAACCAATTGTTTTTGTCCAACACTTAAATTCTCGCCTCCCTCTGAAATCTCGTGATTCAAACCCTTTTGTAGAGAAGAAACAAAGTTCTTTAAATGTGCCGATTCTAATGCACTCCAGATTTGTGTGTCTGAATATTGATCGAATGGATCCAAATTCATTCTGAGAGTTCCCGTGAATAGAGCTGGGTCTTGAGGAATAATTGTTATTCTAGATCTCAAGTCATGTAATCCCAAATTTGTGACATCGACATCATCAATAAAAATAGTTCCGTCAACGGGTTCTATGATTCTGAATAGGGCTAAAGTCAATGAAGACTTTCCAGCACCTGTTCGACCGACTATTCCTACTTTTTCATTAGGATTCACTTCAAGACAAATCTTTTTGAGGACGAGATCCAAACCTTCTCGATATCTAGAACTATATTTATCAAACTTGATTTTTCCCTTTTCAGGCCATTTGTCATTTGGTTTTGTTATTTCATTATACCATTCAGCCTAAATACATTTTGAAGAGCATTTTAATGTAAGTGACATAACATCATAACCGTATGAGATCAACAGTTTTGACATCATATAAAGTTAAATAAGTTACGAAACAGAGCTTTTATTATATGAACATAAACTATTCTTTAACCTTAATCATGAACAATTTATACCTCAGTCGAAACTTCCGTGTACTCAAGGCATCGTTCAACTGATACGATGTTTGTTTCTAAATCGGTGGAACATCTGACGAAAAATCCAAGAATGCTAGTTATGTTCAACGAGTAACTGATGGCTAAACCAGCGATTCCAGGACTTAATGAATGACGTGATATTACAGCAAAAAGTGCAGCCAAATATACTATACAATATCCTAAAAATTCTAATCTTATTGCGAGCCATCGAGAAGCTGTAAAACTTGGATAATAACACATATGATTGTCATCAACTCTTTTATTCGACTCTTCAATGAATTTATGTGAAGCGCCATAAGCTCTAATACTTGTGGATCCGTTAACTGTTTCACTGAAATGATTATAAATGGGAGAACGAGACGTCGAATCAATTCTTTTCAATTGACGAGAAGTCGAAATGTATATTTTTTGAAATAAATAATAAACTATAGCTAATGGTATTATTACGGCCAAAATTATCGGTGTTTCAAGACTTATCATTGAAAAAGAAACTATTGTCCTAAAGAACTGTAAAATAGTCAAAATAGTCAGTCTTAAATTGTATAAAAGAGATACATCTGCAGTATCGATATCCTTAGAAAAACGATTAAGAATTCGTCCGATCGGTGTCGTATCTGAAAATGAAGCAAGAACTTAAATTTCGAGTTTTCCATAAGTTATGCATAATCTCAAATTAAAATACCGAAAAATGACATGGGGGCTTTAATAATCCGTTTCAACATGTTGTTATGAAGTAGTTTTGCAGCTCTAATGCCAGCGAGACTGACAGAAAGATTTGCTACTAAAGTAAAAATACACTCAACAATACCAATTCCTGCGTAAACACCTAATCTTAAATCCCTTAGATTTGTATCGCTTGTTTTGTTTGGGTCGAGTGAATCATTAGACCATTCACTTAACCATAGACTTGTAAGAACTTGCGCCACATTTGATGCAACAAAACCAAAGAAAATAAAAGTACAAAAACGATAACCGATTGTTTCAACATATTTTTTATAAACCCCTAACTTAACAGATCCCGTTTCAGAGGTTTCTGCTTCGATAAGTTTACCACTATCTTTCGGTCCTTCCACTCTTTGACTTCCTCTTCCAATGTTTTTATCTTTGTCTAAAATGCTAATAACACTTGAAGATCTGACTCTTTCTCGGATATCATATTCAATTGATTCACTTTTAGAAATGTTTGTTTCTATTAGAGGTTTTACTTTTTCTGCTATCTTCTCGATTATTTCCATTTCTTCATTATCTTTATCTAAATCTGTTTGTTCAATAAGATATTCAGCCACAAACTCAGCAAAGTCTCCTTTATTTGATATGAGTTCATCAAAAGTTCCACTTTCAGAGATAAGTCCATCTTTTAATACGATAATTTGATCGACATGTGGCAAAACTGACACTCTATGCGTGACTAATAGCCTGGTTTTGTGTTTAAGAATACCTTTCGGACCGACCACGTTCTCGAATAGTTGACGGCCAACATGAGTGTCAACAGCACTTAATATAAGATAATTTATTCATAATGAATAAGCATCTGAAAAATATCGGTAATGAAGAATTTTTTCATAACATTTGATACCTGAGGGGGTCGTCCAACAGATAAATGTCTGCATTAGAATAAACAGCTCTGGCCAGAGAAACTCTTTGTTTTTGACCTCCTGATAAATTGATTCCCTTTTCTCCAATTTCTGTCATGTCTCCTGCTGCCAAAATTTTCAAATCGGGTTCGAGAGCGCACTCATTTATTACTTTGTTATAAAAGTTTTCGTTGTAATCATTTATGAAAAGTATGTTTTGTCTCAGGGTTGAATTTTGAATCCAAGCCTGTTGTGGAACATAAGCAACTTTACCACAAACATTCAAACTTCCATCTGTTTTTTCCATTTCTCCTAAAATAGCTGAAAGTAATGACGACTTGCCCGACCCGACCTGACCGACAATAGCCACTAATTTATTTCTCTTTATTTCTAATGAAATACTTTTCAGGACTGGATTATCGCCTTTAGTCCAAGTGAAAATCCATTTTCAACATTAATCGGTGTTTCAATATCCTCATTGTGTGAAATGACATTTTCATCAATTTCATCTGCATTTAGGTATTTATCAATTCTGCGAAGAGATACTAAAAACTATCAATAGATAAGGAATCGATTATTCATAAATATGAACGAATGAGTTACTATCGTTTATCATATACATACCATCGCACCCATAGATAATATCATCGGTAAGAGACCGAGTGGTAGTCCTAAACAATATTTTAGATTGTATTATAGGAAAAGATTGATTTCAACTCACTTATAATATTGAAAAGAGATAGAGAAACGAAAGCCTTGTTTGCATCGAGTATATTATCAGAAGAAGTCAGAACAAAAGTAGTAAAACTGAATAAACCAACCTTTCAATGAACAAAAGTTTCTCATTCGCTTGATATTATTTGAAAAAATGAAAGGAAACTTACGAAAAATGGTGCGCAGAGGTATGTGAATATAATTGCTCCATACAAACAAGCGATTGAATTGAGAGACTTGATTTCCTTTTCTCTGTAACCCAGAACTTGATCTCTAAATGAGTTTTCCCAGGCATAAAGTTTCAATACTTTGATTCCATTCAATATTTCATTCATAAGTTTAACTCTTTTATCTTTTTCTTTCATAACAATCGCCTGCATTTCTCTCATCTTCGAAGTGATGAAACCATTTACAGGAATCAATGTTATTAAGAAAGCGATTCCAGCTAGAGTTGCGATTCCTAACTGTTGCCATAGTAGAACTAATGCAAGAACTATCTGCAACGGAGCTGACCATAAAATATTGAACTGATTGAAGAAATCAATCAAACGTTGAGAGTCGACTGACATTAGATTAACAATTTCACCAGTTGTAAAGTTTTGACGACCAGAACTCGACAAATTCAGGCTCTGAGTAAGTTTTAAAACAAAAGATTTCATAAATAGATGACTGAATCGAATCATATACAGATTAATGACACAAACCTTTTTATAGATGACTGATATAATACATGCTCTTATTCTCATACTAATCAAATTAATTCCATATTCATATTGACTGTTGAGTATTGATTCAAAAAGAGGTGATATAAACATAAGTGAAGCGTAAAAATATCCCCTCCATGTTGGCTCATCATTTGTTGGAGACATGAATGAAATCAGTCTATCGAGTACTAAAGGATTCACGAATAATAGTGTGCTAGCAATAAATTTGAGAAAACCCACAAAAAGCATTGCCGGCCAAAAGGTCTTCAATATTACGTTCAAAAGACTAACGTTAGTTGCGAACTGTGCCCTTCGTGATGATTTTTTCATTGCGATTTGTTTTTGTCTGTCTACAACTGGAACCCATACTTCATCAAATTTTCTCAGAATAACATTTGTTTGATTTTTATAATCCAAACTCCACATATCATCCGTGGTTAGCGGACGTTTATAGCCTTTAAGAATCATACCATTAAACCACCAAAAAGTTATTTTAGACAAAAACGAAGCATAATTTTCGGGGCAAGACTTCTTTGTAAATGATAAATTATTAATAAAATATAAACTGATTCAAGATTCATATTGGTATCGGGTATTCGCTATAAAAGTATCTCCAAAAGTATACCAAAACTTTTTTCCTGAGCCGTTTTGATAAGAGGTTATAAATAATTATGTGAATGATTGAGTCTGATTTTGAACTTTTAATAGATTAAGTTCACACATAAATCATATGCACTATTAACGTTGCCAAGTGTCAAGGAATTGGCTGATACAGTCAGACAATTAACCTCTGAGTTCCAATAGCAGAAAAGGGTCCAAATGTCTAGTAATAATTATATTACACAGTGGATCCTTTTTCTGCCGAAACCCAGAGGTTAGCTTATACTGACTGTATCGGTCAATTCCTTGAGATTTGACAACACTGACTATTAAGGCTTTAAAACAAAGTAAATCTTTCTTAATCACTCATACAAATAGAATGAATAAAAGTTGAAATTAACATTTTTAAAGTTTACTAATCAGTCAATGCAGATATCGTGTTTTAAAAATCATTGCCTTAGATCATTAAACTGCAAATCTTAGGGATACTTTTATAGCGAACACCCGATATTTACTCTGTCTCTTGATGTTTTGAAATAACCATTAGTTGCATCTGAAAAGCATGAAAGCAAGAATTGTGCCACTAATGTAGGAAAGTATATCACTTTTGTTGTATAATTAAAAGTATCTATCGTTCCATTCATTGGATGCTAAACATAAAATCAATTAATATGATTGAAATCTAATGAATCAAATCTCACATCGACATATATGATAGTGAGAACAGTACGATAGTTAAAAGTGGCTCCAATTGTCAGAAATAACCAAAATATGAAAAGAATACTTGAAGAATAAATTCCATTTTTCTGATGCAAATATATTAAAGCGGAAATATTTATCTATGAATCGAATGAAAAATTATTGTTTCAAGGTTAAATACTGAACTTCATCAAAACTCACAAAAGTAATCAACTTTATAAAAGGCGTAACTACATCGACGAGATATACTGAAAAGTCATTTTCATTATATTTAATTAATGAACGGATTAATTCAGCTAAACTTATTCCAAGTAAAACAAATGTTAAAAACTAAGAGAAATAATTTGTTTTCAGTCATGTATGAAATTCGATAATATTTATATTTTTTAAAAATTTTCTTACAATTTTAGTGATTGAAAATACAGTCCACGGAATGGACTTTTTGTTATTTTCAGTGAAAATTTTATAAATTTCATAAACGGATAATATCCAAAGAATAGCACATGGCGTCCAAACTAGTGCTGTCTCTTCGAAGCAAAGAGTAAAATAAGGACTCGAATGTGTATTCCATGATACCTCCCAATCCTTATTGGATTCAAAAATTCAATTAATTTACAAACTTCTAATCAATGAGTGATGGGCTGAGAACAAATTTTTTTGACTCACCCAAAACTTTGAACCACAAAATACAGACATCATAAATACTAGAGAATGAAATTAAATTATTCAACGAGTTTTCTAAATAATAACACTCCAACTTTTGTGAATTCCTTTATCTGCACCAGATCTTGAGTCTAAATTGATAAGATCTTTATAGATTCGTCTTAAACTTTACTTATAAATTGTATCACATCGGTTCGTAAAACAAAAAATGATACTCAATACTTCAGTTTATTGTTTAGACAACTGTTATTAAGTTTTAACTCGGAATTTTGTCATAGAACAATCATTGCATATTACACACTTTAAAGTTTGAACTAATTTTAACATATCTATTAGTGTCACATTTATGAAGTGCTAAATGATATTAACCTTTATCAGTGATGCTAACTGGTGTAGAATTTTAAAATCTATGTCAGCATAAAAAACTATAGCCCAGTGGTCGAACTTATGTAGTACTTTCAGAGGATATATAGCTTTCGGGGGTATCATATATTTGTTTGTACCCACCACATAAATCCCCCCAAAAGCCCTACACTCTATAAGAGCACTAAGTAAATGAACTACTGCTGTAGCATTAATTCGATGGGATTCCTTGAACCTAATTGGACTTTTGACATTTGGAACTTTATTTAATTGAAATAAATAATGGTATACTTGTAAAGACGGATCAATAAAAGAAAATCTGTGATATTCTGAATTAAATACTCATTGATTAGCTATCATAAATGAGTATTTTTATCTATAACAAAGAGTTCATGACCCCACTCATTTTCAAAATCATGAGCTGCAACCAAATGATTGAAAAACACTTTACAAAACCTACAAAAATGATAAAATCAGAGCTAAATACTCAATCTGAAGCTAAATAGATAAACAAATTTATCTTGAAGTGCTCAACTGAATATAAGCTGAAATATTTGAGAGATCTAGAGTGTACTAAACTTTTATCTAAAGTGATATAACTTACTCAAAATAGGCATTTGCTGTAATTTTTTTTAAACAAAATATGCCTTAAATGACAGGTAATTATTAAAGATTTTAAGTTTTCGGTCTGATTTGGGCAGAAAAGTATTTTTTGAGATTTTATAATTAATTCAAGTTTAAATTTGCCTCTGATTTCCCTCTCAAGCTGTGAGTTTGCTATAATTAGAACTCACGAGGGAAGTTCGGGACTATCTAATAACCGATTTCAAAAATATTTTTATGGGATAAATAACATGACATGATGTTCGAAAAGGCATATAAAAAAGGCTGACCGCTAGACACTTACGAGTTATGACTACCCAAAAAGTGATTTTCTATGGCTTATTACTATTGATTCCTGTGTATTTTGCCTATCAAAATGTATTCTAATTCAGTCAAATTACTCAACGGATGGCAATAATATCGTTAAAATGAAAAACTTCAAATCAATTGAATAAAAAAAGACAATCTGAAATTTCATATCTAAAAGTAAGTTTCTATATATCAGTAGATCTAAATTTTCGTATTTATCTTATCTCTTATTTTTTAGAAAGCCATTGAATTTAAAAGACATGATAGATACGAAAATTAGAGCTATCGATATATAGAAACTTACTTTTAGATATGAAATTTCAGCTTATCTTTTTTATTTGTTCAAAATGTCTTGAAGCTTTTCATTGTTAACAATATTGTTGCCATCCGTTGAGTAATTTGACTGAATTAAAGTACATTTTGATAGGCAAAATACACAGGAATCAATAGTAATAAGCCATAGAAAATCACTTTTTGGGTAGTCATAACTCGTAAGTGTCTAGCGGTCAGCCTTTTTTATATGCCTTTTCGAACATCATGTGATGTTATTTATGCCATAAAAATATTTTTGAAATCGGTTATTACATAGTCCCGAACTCCCCTCGTCAGTTCGATTCGTAGAAGTTTTTACGCATTATCAAAATCTTTCAAAATCTATTAATGTTCAAATAACTATAAACAATTTTTTAGAATAATTTATTATAAAATGCTAAATCAATTAATATTATTAATGAGTTTTATAAAATTGTTCATCAAAAGTATCTTAACGAATTAACTCAAATATGAGAATACTCAAACACTACAATGTTTATTGCTCTACTTGAGAGGGAAACCTAAACTTCAATTAATTATAAAATTTTTAAAATGCATTTCAGCTCAAATCAGATGGAAAACTTAAAATCTTTAATAATTACCTATCATTGGAGGCATATTTTGTTTAAAAAATTGACAGCAGATGCCAATTCCGAGTTAGAGGTAAAAACAGCTAAATATCTCTATCCTTAACACGTAGTTAAACATTATTAAAATAAAAAACATAAAGTTAGCTTTAATTTCTTACGCATTATTTTCAAATTTATTCTTAAAAAGGGCTTGACTTCATGCTCAAAATAAACAAGTTTTATTGTATTCGTATTTGAGTTGTTGAGAAAGAAAGATTTCAGAAGCATATAGCTTCAATAATGATCAAAAATGAATCTGGGGAAAAGTAAGAAATATAATTGTAGTTGTTATAAAATCTAATAAAATATCTAAAATGTCTTTTTTCTTAACAATGAACTATTCTAGTGTATAATTTACATCTAAGTAATCATAACTATAGAGTTAGATTTTCTTAATCAAAGCTAATAATGCAGAGATTTAAAAATACAGTCATCTTAAAGTTTATCAGTTTACGAATTGGTTCAAAATGGGCCTAGTTGAAAAAGATAACATAATAAAATAATAAAATGATCAAGTTTCGCAAACATTTAAGACTTTGGAACAATATTCGCATCTTTAGCCATTGAGTAGAAAATAGAGTCTGTATTTGCGAGAAGTGATTTCGGTGTATCGAATTCAGAGATTTGTCCACGATCCATTACTATTACTCGATCGTAATCTATAATTGTATTCAATCGATGAGCGATTGTCACAATTGTTGAATCACAAAATTCTTTTCTGATTGTCTCCTGAATCAAGTCATCGGTTTCCATATCAACAGCTATCACAATAAAATAGTTTTAAATACAAGTTATCAAACCTTTTACCAAAATATCTTTGCTTACCAGCAGTGGCCTCATCTAAAACTAAAATTCTTGTTTTCCTTAACAGAGCTCTCGCCAAACAAACCAATTGTTTTTGTCCAACACTTAAATTCTCGCCTCCCTCTGAAATCTCGTGATTCAAACCCTTTTGTAGAGAAGAAACAAAGTTCTTTAAATGTGCCGATTCTAATGCACTCCAGATTTGTGTGTCTGAATATTGATTGAATGGATCCAAATTCATTCTAAGAGTTCCTGTGAATAAAACTGGATCTTGAGGAATAATTGTTATTCTAGATCTCAAGTCATGTAATCCCAAATTTGTGACATCGACATCATCAATAAAAATAGTTCCATCAACGGGTTCTATGATTCGGAACAGAGCTAAAGTCAACGAAGACTTTCCAGCACCTGTTCGACCGACTATTCCTACTTTTTCATTAGGATTCACTTCAAGACAAATCTTTTTGAGGACGAGATCCAAACCTTCTCGATATCTAGTACTATATTTATCAAACTTGATTTTTCCCTTTTCAGGCCATTTGTCATTTGGTTTTGTTATTTCATTATACCATTCAGCCTAAATACATTTTAAAAAGCAATTTTAATGAAACTTTCAGAATATCCTAACCCTGTGAGATCAACAATCTTGATATCATATAATCAAAAAGATATAAAACAAAGATCACGATGACCTTTATTAGACAAATCAAATATTAATCTGAGGTAATTGTAAACAAATAATACCTCAGTTGGCGATTCTGTATATTCGAGACACCTCTCCACCGCAACGATATTGGTTTCCAGGTCTGTCACACTTCTAACAAACATATTTAAAATACCAGTTATATTTAATGAGTAACTAATGGCTAAACCAGCGATACCAGGACTTAATGAATGACGAGATATTACAGCAAAAAGGGCGGCCAAAAATACTATACAATATCCTAAGAATTCTAATCTTATTGAGAGCCATCGGGAAGCTGTGAAACTTGGATAATAACACATATGGTTGTCATCAACTCTTTTATTTGATTCTTCAATGAATTTATGTGAAGCGCCATACGCTCTAATACTTGTGGATCCGTTAACTGTTTCACTGAAATGATTATAAATGGGAGAGCGAGACGTCGAATCAATTCTCTTCAATTGACGAGAAGTCGAGATATATATTCTCTGAAATAGATAATAAACTATTGCCAATGGACAAATGGCAGCCAATATTATCGGTGTTTCAAGACTTATCATTGAAAACGCTACTAAAGTTCTGAGGAACTGAATAATCATCATTCGTAAATTGAATAACAATGACGTATCGGCTGTATCGATATCTTTTGAGAATCGATTGAGAATTCTACCGATTGGTGTTGTGTCTAAATAGTAAGTAAAATAGATAAATTACATTTCGAGAGGTTTTACAAATCCTGATTTAATATTTATACCAAAGAAAGACATGGGGGCCTTAATTATGCGCTTCAACATAAGGTTATGCAATAATTTTGCGGCTCTAACACACGCAAGATCTATAGATATATTAGCGATAACAGTGAAGATTGATTCGAAAGTACCAATTCCTGCATAAACACCTAGTCTTAAATCTCTTAGATTTGTATCACTTATTTTGTTTGGATCGAGTGCGTCATTAGACCACTCACTTAACCATAAACCGGATAAAACTTGTGCCACATTTGATATAACATAAGATAACAAAACCACTGAACAGAAACCCAAACCAATCATACTTAAATAATCTTTATAAACTTTCGCTTTAACAGATCCTGTTTCTGAAGTTTCTGCTTCGATAAGTTTACCACCAATTTTTGATTTAACTTTTCTTTCTCAGATTTGTCGTCTTTATCTCTACCACTTACAATACTCTGTGATCTCATTGATAAACGTCTTCTAATGATATCGCTTTTATCTTCTGATATAACAGACTCACTTTTAGACAAATTCTTTTCAATCAAAGGTTTCACTTTTTGTGCTAGTTTTTCCATTATTTCTTTCTCTTCTTCATCAATTTCTGATTCATTTTGTTCAATGAGATATTCGGCCACAAACTCAGCAAAATCTGCCTTATTTGATATGAGTTCATCAAAAGTTCCACTTTCAGAGATAGATCCATCTTTTAATACAATAATATGATCGACATGTGGTAAAACTGACACTTTATGTGTGACTAATAATCTTGTCTTTTTTCGCAGAATACCTTTAGGACCAATTATATTTTCGAACAAATGACGGCCAACATGTGCGTCAACAGCACTAAAATCAATGTTATATTCATTATATTAAATAAATTTCAGACAAATTAGTTTTATTAAACATTTTGTACCTCAACGGGTCGTCCAACAGATAAATGTCTGCATCGGAATATACAGCTCTGGCCAGAGAAACTCTTTGTTTTTGACCTCCTGATAAATTGATTCCTTTTTCTCCAATTTCTGTCATGTCTCCTGCTGCCAAAATTTTCAAATCTGGTTCGAGAGCGCACGCATTTATCACTTTGTTATAGAAATTTTCGTTGTAATCATTAGTGAAGAGTATGTTTTGTCTCAGAGTTGTATTTTGAATCCAAGCCTGTTGTGGAACATAAGCAATACTTCCGTTTGTGTTCACATTCCCTTTAGTTTTTTCCATATCTCCCAAAACAGCTGAAAGTAACGATGACTTTCCGGCACCGACCTGACCTACAACGGCAACTAATTTCTCTTTCTTTACCTGTAGAGATATGTTTTTGAGTATTGGATTTTGTCCTTTACTCCACGCAAAGGTCGCATTTTCGACAACAATCGGAGATTTGATATTCTCATTGTGTGAAATGGCATTTTCATTGATTTCATCTGCATTTAGATATTTATTTACTCTTCGAAGAGATACTAAAAACTGGAAACAGTAGATTCAAAATTGTTAAATGCGTTATCGATAAGTTCAATACATACCATCACACCGAATGATAATATGTTTGGTAAGAATCCGAGTGGTAATCCTGCATTAAAATTTTGATATGATATTTGAATATTTATTGAATAGTGATTAAGTTCTTACTCATTATATTAAATAAAGAAAGTGAGACGAAAGCCTTATTAGCATCGAGTATATTGTCAGATGAAATCAATACAAAAGTAATGAAACTGAATAAACCAACCTTACAATAGAAACAAATATAAAGCAATTTAGAAAGCTTTTATACTATATATTAATGAATCTGACGGAAAAGAATATATTTTCGAGAATCTTACAAAAAATGGTGCCGAATTAAACGCAAAACCTATCGCTCCACTCAAATAAGCCATTTTATTAAAAAGCTTGACTTCTATTTCTCTATAACTCATAACTAGGTCTCTGAATGAGTTTTCCCACGCATACAATTTCAATACTTTGATTCCGTTCAATATTTCATTCATAAGTTTAATTCTTTTATCCTTTTGTTTCATTATAAGCGCTGAAAATGTTCTCATTTTGGTGGCTATGAAGGCGTTGAATGGTAACAAAATAATCATGAAAAGCATTCCTGCGAGAGTTGAAATTCCCAACTGTTGCCACAATAGAATCAGTGCAATAATGATTTGTAAGGGGGCTGACCACAAAATGTTTGCAAAAGAAAAGAAATCAATCATACGTTGCGAGTCGACTGACATCAAATTCACGATTTCACCAGTTGTGAAATCGTTACGACCAGAACTTGATAATTTTAAACTCTAGATCAAAGTCAATTTCAAAATTCCAATTAACAGTAATATCTTAAATTTTCAGTCATCAGTTTGTACCTTCTTATATATAACTGATATGATACAAGCTCTCATTCTCATACCAATCAAAGCTACTCCGTATTCATATTGACTGTTAAGTATTGATTCAAAAAGAGGTGATATAAACATAAGTAAAGCGTAAAAATATCCTCTCCATGTCGGCTCATCACTTGTCGGAGACATGAATGAAATCAGTTTATCGAGTACTAAAGGATTCACAAATACGAGAGTACTGGCAATAAATTTAAGAATACCAACAAAAAGCATTGATGGCCAAAACGTCTTCAATATTGGAATTAAAAGATTGACATTAGTGGTAACGAGTTCTCCTTGTGATGCCTTTTTAACTGCGATTTCTTTTTCTTTCTCAACTGTTGGAATCCACACTTTGTTCAATTTTCTAATGATAAAACTTGATTTGTTTTCATCATTTAAACTCCACATGTCATCCGTTGTAAGTGGCTTCTTATAGCCTTTAAGAATCATAGCATTAAACCACCAAAAAGTGATTTGAGATAAGAATGAAGCATTATTTTCAGGATTCCACTTCTATGCAAATAAACTTTCAATTCAGAAATCAATTAATTAAAGAATTATTTCTATATTTACTCTCTTTTTTGACGAATGGAAGTCATTATCTATTGAGTCGGAGAAACATGAAAGTAGCAATTGTGTCACTAATATAGGAAAGTATATCATTTTCGTTGTATAAGTTAGAAAATCTATCGTTCCATTCATTGAACTCTAAGTATGAAATAAATTTATAAAATGGAAAGGCATAATTTATACAATATTTGCATACATCACTATATATGATTGTGAGAACAGTGCGATAGTTAAAAGTGGCTCCAATTGTTAGAAGTAACCAAAATATGAAAAGAATACTTGAAGAATAAATTCCATTTTTGGGATGTAATCGTATTAACACAAACACATATAACTGATAATTCAATTTTAGTTATTTTAATTTTTTCGAAACAAAACTAAACAAAACTCACAAAAGTTATTGACTTTATGAAAGGTGTGTAATAATGAACTGGATATATGAAATAATCTCCATTAAAGTACTTCATTAACGCATTGATCAGTTCAGTTAAACTGATTCCAAATAAAGTTAAAGTTAAAATCTATGCATAACGACAATTGTTTTCAATTAGAAATTATTCTCAATATTTGATTTCTTACTGTTTTAGTGATTGAAAATAGAGTCCATGGAATGCATGGAATGGGCTTTTTATTGTCTGTACGAATTTTGTAAATTTCATAAATAGATAATATCCAAAGAAGAGCACATGGTGTCCAAACTAGTGCTGTCTCTTCGAAACAAAGTGTGAAATCGGGAATCGAATCTGTATTCCATGAGAGCTTCCAATCCTAATATACAATTTTGTCGTAGAATTCATGTTTTTATATGAGATGGTCTTGAAGAAACAAACAGGTACTGACCCAAAATTTTGAACCACAAAAGCCAGACATAACATCGAAATTAGTTTAAATGAGGTAAACAAATTTGCGGATAAAATGTTTTGGTTTAGTTGCAGATATGAATTAACTTTGAAAGACCTAAAAGAACGATTTATTCTATCACATATACTTTTAGCGATTTCAATGTTATGTTAAATCTTGAATATGTTCTTTTAGTTTTATATAAGTGGAACACCTCTTTGATAGATATTCTATAACTTTGACAATACTTTTCTAATCTTTTACTACAAAACTGCATTATTAGCTCACATGTACTCAAAACAAATATCGATTAAGTTCTACACAATAACTTTTTATCAATAGGAATAAACTCTACATTTTAGTCAACTGAACGTAATATCAACGTATTTTCTAAGATCACCTTGGCCCAAAGATGAATCTAAACTCTACTGAAAATATAGCAAATCCATATAAGAAAGAAATGGCATTGATATTAAAATTAATGATAGATTAATCTGAAATAGAGGTCTAACATGAAACCTTAGACCCCTCAAGAACTCGTTAAGAACCCAAACTCGTATGGGTTTGGATCAAATTCGAAAAATTTTTCTCTAAGACTAGTAATTAAAATTATTTTGTTTTTAAAAAATTAAATGCCAATTATGTAGATAAATTTAATGAAATCGATTGCAGAAGGTATTAATATCTAAAGTACATAAGCTTCTGATAAAGTTGACTCTACAGTCTCGAGGACTTTATTAATATCACATGAAATAGTCTCAATCAATTGAAGTTATATTGAGATATAAAATTAGTTGGATTTAACGCATAACTTTATACCAAACATTACAACAATGCAATTTTGGGAAAAAATGAACTCATATATCCGCGTCTTTTCATAATTTCAAGGTATTTGATATGAATTCCTGTTACAAATTTATATACTTAGGGAAACCTTAACTACGCTGGTATTTCATTATCTGATAAAAGATTATCTCTTGATTCAAGTAATATGTTCAAATTACACTTTATAAGATCAAACTTTGATTTCTTTAAAAAAATAACTGACATAATATAATAATTTTATAATAATGAATAGTAGTAATGAATACACTTTAATAAAATATTGAATTATGAGCATTTGTCATTTTTACAGTTATTCCGTTTACAAACCCTTAGGGGCACGGGTTGGGTTTGAAAATTTAGCTTATGTTCGAGCTCTAACCTGAATTACTGAAAGTGCTCTATCTTTTACAATGTCATAATTATGTAAATAAAATTTGCATTTAAAAAGCATCCATTTGATGCAATTCATGGTTTAAGCAATCAATAAAATATTGTTTTGTAAACCTACATCCATATCGAGTATTTATTGAATATCTTTTCAAAATCTAAGCATGAGCTTTTTTTAAACATCTACTAAGCAATTGAAGTATGAGAACATGACTAAATTTGATAACAACAAATGATTTAGTTAAGAAAATTATAATTAATATTTATCTAAATTTGCTGAAATTAAAGATTAGATACGTTTTCGTGAAAATAATGACAATCAATGAAACGTGAAAATTATGAACAAACTTGTGTTTAAATATTTATTGAACTTTTGAGACGAGATTCGCATCATTTGCCATTGAGTAGAAAATAGAGTCTGTATTTGCGAGAAGTGTTTTCGGTGTGTCGAATTCAGCGATTTGTCCAGAGTCCATTACTATTACTCGATCGTAATCTATAATTGTATTCAATCGATGAGCGATTGTCACAATTGTTGAATCACAAAACTCTTTTCTGATTGTCTCCTGAATCAAGTCATCGGTTTCCATATCAACAGCTATCACAATAAAACCGTTTTAAATACAAGTTATCAAACCTTTTACCAAAATATCTTTGCCTACCAGCAGTGGCCTCATCTAATACTAAAATTTTTGTTTTCCTCAATAGAGCTCTCGCCAAACAAACCAATTGTTTTTGTCCAACACTTAAATTCTCGCCTCCCTCTGAAATCTCGTGATTCAAACCCTTTTGTAGAGAAGAAACAAAGTTCTTTAAATGTGCCGATTCTAATGCACTCCAGATTTGTGTGTCTGAATATTGATTGAATGGATCCAAATTCATTCTGAGAGTTCCCGTGAATAAAACTGGATCCTGAGGAATAATTGTTATTTTAGATCTTAAGTCATGTAAACCCAAATTTGTGACATCGACATCATCAATAAAAATAGTTCCATCAACTGGTTCTATGATTCGCAACAGAGCTAAAGTCAACGAAGACTTTCCAGCACCTGTTCGACCGACTATTCCTACTTTTTCATTAGGATTCACTTCAAGACAAATCTTTTTTGAGGATGAGATCCAAACCTTCTCGATATCTAATACTCTTTTTATCAAATTTGATTTTTCCCTTTTCAGGCCATTTGTCATTTGGTTTGTTATTTCATTATACCATTCAGCCTGAATACATTTTGAAAAACAATTTTAATGAAACTTTCGGAATACCCTAACCGTGTGAGATCAAAAATCTTAATATTGTGAAATAGAAAAATATTATTTAGTTTTTATGTTTATTCAGTTTGTTTTCTTCGTTTTAAGAATAAGATATTAATCTATTTTTGATAAGATAAAAATAAAGTAATTGTAGAAACTGTAGTTACATCTTTTAGGTGTCCTAAGTTTTTAGTTACAGTACAGGTAAATTTCCAATTGACTATGTATTGTTTACCTAAATTACAAGTATTTTGATGTAAGAATAATTTTTTCCATTGAGCTAAATATAGTAAGTTTAGGACATCAAAAAGAGTATAAAAGCAGAGGTGATTTCTTATTAAGAACAGTCTTATTTCTTACTTTGTACTGTAAAGTATGTAAGAATACTCTCTTACTCTGTACTGTATAGTATGTAAGAAATCTCTCTTCTTACTTAGTACTGTATGGTATGTAAGAAAAGTAATAGTTAATAACTGTTATTGTATCGATATATATATATTTGTATTAATAAAAGAAGATTTCTATTAAAAGTAAGTTGGAACTTAATTTTCTACTAAAGCACAATTCTATCGAGTCCTATTAGACTCTCTGATAGAATTATAAGTAACTACGGATTGGGATCTTACATTGAGGCCCCCCCGATTCCAATTCGTACAACTTGGACAAACACACACACACATGAAAGACTCTACAAAAAAACATTTAGATCGGGTCTTTCGTGTATAGATGATCCCTCGTCACAGAAATAAATGTGACAATATCATATAAAGTCAAATAAGTTACGAAACAGAGCTTTTATCATATGAACATAAACTATTCTTTAACCTTAATCATGAACAATTTATACCTCAGTCGAAACTTCTGTGTACTCAAGGCATCGTTCAACTGATACGATATTTGTTTCTAAATCGGTGGAACATCTGACGAAAAATCCAAGAATGCTAGTTATGTTCAACGAGTAACTGATGGCTAAATCAGCGATACCAGGACTTAATGAATGACGTGATATTACAGCAAAAAGTGCAGCCAAATATACTATACAATATCCTAAGAATTCTAATCTTATTGAGAGCCATCGGGAAGCTGTGAAACTTGGATAATAACACATATGGTTGTCATCAACTCTTTTATTCGACTCTTCAATGAATTTATGTGAAGCGCCATACGCTCTAATACTTGTGGATCCGTTAACTGTTTCACTAAAATGATTATAAATGGGAGATCGAGACGTCGAATCAATTCTTTTCAATTGACGAGAAGTCGAAATGTATATTTTTTGAAATAAATAATAAACTATAGCTAATGGTATTATTGCGGCCAAAATTATCAGTGTTTCAAGACTTATCATTGAAACAGAAACTATTGTTCTAAAAAACTGTAAAATAGTCAGTCTTAAATTGTATAAAAGAGATACATCTGCAGTATCGATATCCTTAGAAAAACGATTAAGAATTCGTCCGATCGGTGTCGTATCTGAAAAAGTAATAACTTTGATTTCGAATTTTTCATAAGTTATGCATAATTTCAAATTGAAATACTGAAGAAAGACATGGGTGCTTTAATAATCCGTTTCAACCGTTTTGATAAGAAGTTATGAACAGTACGATAGTTAAAAGTGGCTCCAATTGTCAGAAGTAATCAAATTATGAAAAGAATAATTGAAGAATAAATTCCATTTTTCTGATGCAAATATATTAAAGCGGAAAGATTTATCTATGAATCGAATGAAAAATTATTGTTTCAAGGTTAAATACTGAACTTCATCAAAACTCACAAAAGTAATCAACTTTATAAAAGGCGTAACGACATCGACGAGATATACTGAAAAGTCATTTTCATTATATTTAATTAATGAACGGATTAGTTCAGCTAAACTTATTCCAAGTAAAACAAATGTTAAGAACTGAGAGAAATAATTTGTTTTCAGTCATGTATGAAATTCGATAATATTTATATTTTTTAAAAATTTTCTTACAATTTTAGTGATTGAAAATACAGTCCACGGAATGGACTTTTTGTTATTTTCAGTGAAAATTTTATAAATTTCATAAACGGATAATATCCAAAGAATAGCACATGGCGTCCAAACTAGTGCCGTCTCTTCGAAGCAAAGAGTAAAATAGGGACTCGAATGTGTATTCCATGATACCTCCCAATCCTTATTGGATTCAAAAATTCAATTAATTTACAAACTTTTAATCAATGAGTGATGGGCTGAGAACAAATTTTTTTGACTCACCCAAAACTTTGAACCACAAAATACAGACATCATAAATACTAGAGAATGAAATTAAATTATTCAACGAGTTTTCTAAATAATAACACTCCAACTTTTGTGAATTCCTTTATCTGCACCAGATCTTGAGTCTAAATTGATAAGATCTTTATGGATTCGTCTTAAACTTTACTTATAAATTGTATCACATCGGTTCGTAAAACAAAAAATGATACTCAAGACTTCAGTTTATTGTTTAGACAACTGTTATTAAGTTTTAACTTGGAATTTTATCATAGAACAATCATTGCATATTACACACTTTAAAGTTTGAACTAATTTTAACATATCTATTAGTGTCACATTTATGAAGTGTTAAATGATATTAACCTTTATCAGTGATGCTAACTGGTGTAGAATTTTAAAATCTATGTCAGCATAAAAAACTATAGCCCAGTGGTCGAACTTATGTAGTACTTTCAGAGGATATATAGCTTTCGGGGGTATCATATATTTGTTTGTACCCACCACATAAATCCCCCCAAAAGCCCTACACTCTATAAGAGCACTAAGTAAATGAACTACTGCTGTAGCATTAATTCAATGGGATTCCTTGAACCTAATTGGACTTTTGACATTTGGAACTTTATTTAATTGAAATAAATAATGGTATACTTGTAAAGACGGATCAATAAAAAAAATCTGTGATATTCTGAATTAAATACTCATTGATTAGCTATCATAAATGAGTATTTTTATCTATAACAAAGAGTTCATGACCCCACTCATTTTCAAAATCATGAGTTGCAACCAAATGATTGAAAAACACTTTACAAAACCTACAAAAATGATAAAATCAGAGCTTAATACTCAATCTGAAGACTAAATAGATAAACAAATTTATCTTGAAGTGCTCAACTGAATAGAAGCTTAAATAGCTGAGAGACCTAGAGTGTACTAAACTTTTATCTAAAGTGATATAGCTTATTCGGAATAGGCATTTGCTGTAATTTTTTTTAAACAAAATATGCCTTAAATGATAGGTAATTATTAAAGATTTTAAGTTTTCGGTCTGATTTGGGCAGAATGCATTTCTTGAAATCTTATAATTAATTCAAGTTTAAGTTTGCCTCTCATTTGCCTCTCAAGTTGTGAGTTTGCTATAATTAGAACTCAGTTCGATTCATAAAAGTTTTTACGCATCTATCAAAATCTTTCAAAATCTATTAATGTTCAAATAGCTATTAACCATTTTTTAGAATAATTTATTATGAAATGCTAAACTCAATTAATATTATTAATGAGTTTTATAAAATTGTTCATCAAAAGTATCTTAACGAATTAACTCAAATATGAGAATACTCAAACAATACAATGTTTATTGCTCTACTTGAGAGGGAAACCTAAACTTCAATTAATTATAAAATTACAAAAAATGCATTTCAGCTCAAATCAGATGGAAAACTTAAAATCTTTAATAATTACCTATCATTGGAGGCATATTTTGTTTGAAAAATTGACAGCAGATGCCAATTCCGAGTTAGAGGTAAAACAGCTAAATATCTCTATCCTTAACACATAGTTAAACCCTATTAAAATAAAAAACATAAAGTTAGCTTTGATTTCTTACGCATTATTTTCAGATTTATTCTTAAGAAGGGCTTGACTTCATGCTCAAAATAAACAAGTTTTATTGTATTCGTATTTGAGTTGTTGAGAAAGAAAGATTTCAGAAGCAAATAGCTTCAATAATGATCAAACATGAATCTGGGGAAAAGTAAGAAATATAATTGTAGTTGTTATAAAATCTAATAAAATATCTAAAATGTCTTTTTAACAATGACTTATTCTAATGTATAAATGACATCTAAATAATGATAACTATAGAGTTAGATTTTCTTAATAAAAGCTAATAATGCAAAGATTTAAAAATACAGTCATCTTAAAGTTTATCAGTTTACGAATTTGCTCAAAATGGCCCTGGTTGAAAAAGATAACCTAATAAAATAATAAAATGATCAAGTTTGGCAAACATTTAAGACTTTGGAACAATATTCGCATCTTTAGCCATTGAGTAGAAAATAGAGTCTGTATTTGCGATAAGTGATTTCGGTGTATCGAATTCAGAGATTTGTCCAGAGTCCATTACTATTACTCGATCGTAATCTATAATTGTATTCAATCGATGAGCGATTGTCACAATTGTTGAATCACAAAATTCTTTTCTGATTGTCTCCTGAATCAAGTCATCGGTTTCCATATCAACAGCTATTACAATAAAATAGTTTTAAATACAAGTTATCGAACATTTTATCAAAATATCTTTGCTTACCAGCAGTGGCCTCATCTAATACTAAAATTTTTGTTTTCCTCAATAGAGCTCTTGCCAAACAAACCAATTGTTTTTGTCCAACACTTAAATTGTCACCTCCCTCTGAAATCTCGTGATTCAAACCCTTTTGTAGAGAAGAAACAAAGTTTTTCAAATGTGCCGATTCTAATGCACTCCAGATTTGTGTGTCTGAATATTGATTGAATGGATCCAAATTCATTCTAAGAGTTCCTGTGAATAAAACTGGATCTTGAGGAATAATTGTTATTCTAGATCTCAAGTCATGTAATCCCAATTTAGTCACATCGATGTCATCAATAAAAATGGTTCCGTCAACGGGTTCTATGATTCTGAATAGGGCTAAAGTCAATGAAGACTTTCCAGCACCTGTTCGACCGACTATTCCTACTTTTTCCTTAGGGTTCACTTCAAGACTAATCTTTTTGAGAACAAGATCGAGACCTTCTCGATATTTAGTGCTATATTTATAAAATTTGATTTGTCCATTTTCAGGCCATTGGGCGTTAGGTTTTGTTATTTCGTTATACCATTCGGCCTAATTTGATAAATTCAATTTGAAAATGACTCAATAATATGTTAATGCATTTTAAGGTAAAACATGAAACAAATAAACACAGGGACTTTACGAAATAGACGATTGTTCATAGAGTTGTAGTTTAACATAAGATTCAATACCTCAGTTGGAGATTCGGTATATTCTAGACACCTCTCAATTGAAACGATATTAGTTTCCAGATCCGTGGCACATCTAACAAACATACCTAAAACTCCGGTGATATTTAAAGAATAACTTATTGCCAGACCAGCGATACCGGGACTCAATGTTCTACGGGACATAGCTGCAAATAATGCGGTCAAAAATATAATAGAGTAACCTAAGAATTCAAGTCTAATTGCAAGCCATCGCGCGGCTGTGAAACTGGGAAAATAACAAATATGATTCTCATCGACTCTTTTATTGGATTCTTCAATGAATTGATGTGAAACACCATAAGCTCTGATACTCGTTGATCCGTTAACTGTTTCACTGAAATAATTATAAATAGGAGAGCGAGACGTCGAATCAATTCTTTTTAATTGACGAGAAGTTGAAATATAAATTTTTTGAAATAAATAATAAATTATAACTAATGGAAGAATCGCGGCCAATATTATTGGTGTTTCAAGGCTTATCATTGTGAAGGCAACTAATGTCCTGAAGAATTGCAATATTGTCATTCTTAGATTGAATAAAAGAGATACATCGGCAGTATCAATATCTTTCGAAAAGCGATTGAGAATTCGCCCAATTGGTGTCGTATCTAAACATATAATCGAAAGTAGTAATTAAATATTTCTCAAAATGAGCTAAATTGAAAAATACAAAAGCATACCAAAGAAAGACATGGGAGCTCTTATAATACGTTTCAACATATTATTGTGTAGTAATTTAGCTGCTCTAATACAAGCCAGATTTACAGAGATACTTGCAACTAAGTTCATAATTGACTCAAAGCTACCAATACCTGCATAAACACCTAGTCTTAAATCTCTTAGATTTGTATCATTAATCTTATTTGGGTGGAGTGCATCGTTAGACCATTCACTTAACCATAAACCGGACAAAACTTGTGCCACATTTGATGCGATAAAAGAAAATAAAATTATCGAACAGAAGCCAAAACCAATCATTTTAAAATAGTTCTTATAAACGCTGAATTTAACAGATCCCGTTTCTGAAGTTTCTGCTTCTACAAGTTTACCATTAGGTTTTCCTTTAGAAACTACTTTCTCTTGTCCTGGTTTTTCATCTTTTCCTTTACTACTGATAACACTGGCAGATCTCACTGAAAAGTGACTTCTCAAACCTTCACTTCCAGTTCCTGAAGCGACTGATTCAGCTTTAGACAAAGTTCGTTCGATAAGAGGCTTCACTTTTTCTGCTAATTCTTCCATTATTTTCATGTCCTCAGTATCTATATCTGAATCAGACTGTTCGATAAGATATTCGGCCACAAACTCAGCAAAATCGCCTTTTTTTGCTATTAAATGTTCAAATGTACCACTTTCAGAAACAGATCCATCTTTTAATACAATTATTTCATCGACATGTGGCAGAACAGAGATGCGATGAGTAACCAATAATCTTGTTTTATCTTTAAGCATTCCTTGTGGACCGATCACATTTTCGAACAAATGACGGCCGACATGAGTGTCAACAGCACTAAATAAAAGCCATAAAAGTTATATTAAATAATTTATAAACAAATGAAATTTTCCAAACGTTTGATACCTGAGAGGATCGTCCAATAGATAAATATCCGCATTAGAATAAACAGCTCTGGCCAGAGAGACTCTTTGTTTCTGACCTCCCGATAAATTGATTCCTTTTTCTCCAATTTCTGTCATGTCTCCTGCTGCCAAAATTTCTAAATCTGGTTTGAGAGCACAAGCATTTATCACTTTATTATAAAAGTTTTCGTTGTAATCATTTATGAAAAGTATGTTTTGTCTCAGAGTTGTATTTTGAATCCAAGCCTGTTGTGGAACATAAGCAATACTTCCGTTTGTGTTTACATTTCCTTTAACTTTTTCCATATCTCCTAAAATCGCGGAAAGTAATGAAGACTTTCCAGAGCCAACTTGACCCACAATCGCAATTAATTTATTTTTCTTAATTTGTAGAGAAATGTTTTTGAGTATTGGATCTTCTCCTTTACCCCATCCAAAAGTGGCGTTTTCGACAACAATCGGAGATTTGATATTCTCATTGTGTGAAATGGCATTTTCATCGATTTCATCTGCATTTAGATATTTATCAATTCTACGAATAGATACCAAAAACTGCAATCAAATCATTTTCAAATTACTATCTTATTGATTAAATGAGTTATAAATATAATTGCATTTTGAATACATACCATCGCACCCATTGATAACAGTATAGGTAAGTGACCAAGTGGCAGTCCTAAATAAAGTTATTTTAACTCAAAAGTCCTAAAAAATTTCATCAACAACTTACTCATAATATTGAACAGAGATAGAGAAACAAAAGCTTTGTTCGCATCGAGTATATTGTTGGGTGAAATCAATACAAAAGTAACGAAACTGAACAAACCAACCTACAAATACAAATATTCTGAAGAAATTGACGTTTACGTATATATTTGTAAAGTCTTACGAAAAAAGGTGCTGAAACGAAAGTAAAAACTATCGATCCAGTCAAATAAGCTAGTTTATTAAGAGATTTGACTTCTTTTTCTCGATAATTCATGATTTGATCCCTAAATGAGTTTTCCCACGCATACAATTTCAATACTTTGATACCATTCAATATTTCATTCATAAGTTTGATTCGTTTGTCTTTTTCTTTCATCATAAGCATTTGGATTAATCTCATTTTAGTTGTTATGTATCCATTACAAGGAATCAAAATAACCATAAACAGCATTCCTGCAAGAGTTGCGATTCCCAACTGTTGCCACAACAAAATTAATGCGATAGTGATTTGCAAAGGGGCCGACCAAATCACGTTCACCAAAAGTATAAAATCCAATATTCTTTGACAGTCTACCGACATCAGATTAACGATTTCACCGGTTGCGAAATCTTTCCGACCAGAACTCGACAACTTTAGACTCTAATTAATAGAATAATCCAAATCTCAAACTTTATAAAAACTCATGTGTAACGTGTGAACACTAATAGTTCTGAGTAAACTATTGAATAGCAACGCTATTTTTGGGTCAATTCAATCGAACTATGAGTCAAATTGTAGCTTAGATTCTATTAGTTGTTTATTATATTTTTATTCTTTTAGATTATCTTTCAAATAAAATATGGATGAACTAAAAAAAGATAGTAGAGAAAAATGTTTGGCACTTTCTTTAAAGAAAGTAGAAAAAAGGATTAATCATTTACTGTTAATCACTTTAAATCAAACATTATCCTCAAAATTACTACATATCAGATAATTGAAAGAGTGGACAGTAATTTGCAATTAAAAAGGGCTATAGGTCAAGGATGGGAAGCGTCAAAATGCCGAAAAACTTTATTGAGTTCGTTGGCGGCCCTATTGTCGTTACAAAGACAAAAGTGGCAAAAGAGTTCAAAATAAGCCGAAAATATTTTACAGAACTAATCAGCGTTTACCGAATCAAGCGATGTTAGCGTAAAAATAAACTTAAAGTTCCAGGAAGCGAAAGATTTCACGGAAAATCAAATTAAATAAAATGAGACGCACTATCGCTAAGCCTTCAACAAAAGTGCAAATCGACGATTTTCACTTTCAGATTAGTTTCCGACATATTCCCAATTCGAGACAAGAAATGCTCGACAAATGATAGTTTCTACGCCTTTGATATCGAAAATGTCGAACCAAATGTACAAAAAGCTCAAGAAGTTGACCCCATCGATGTGCCAAACCTATACGAGAGACACCTTGACAACAATCAGAATTGCTGCCTATCAAGACATTCGATCACTGATTGATCGGTACACTTTGATTGTCTAATGTCTAGTCTTTAGTTAGCATTAGTTTAATTTAAAAAACCTGTCTTGAAAATTTAAATATTCAATTTTTAAAGTAGTCATATTAATTAGTGTTCACACGTTATTTCAGAATAACTACCTTTTTATAGATGACTGATATAACACACGCTCTTATTCTCATACCAATCAAGTTGATTCCATATTCATATTGACTGTTGAGTATTGATTCAAAAAGAGGTGATATTAACATAAGTGAAGCGTAAAAATATCCTCTCCATGTTGGCTCGTCATTAGTTGGAGACATGAATGAAATCAGTCTATCGAGTACTAAAGGATTTACAAATGTAAGAGTACTAGCGATAAATTTAAGTAAAGTTATATAAGCGATTCCCGGCCAAAACGTTTTTAAAATCGGATTCAAAATATTGATATTTGTCATTAGAGGTTCTCCTTGTGATGCTCTTTTCATTGCGATTTGTTTTTGTTTGTCTACAACTGGATTCCACACTCTATCAAACTTTCTCAAAATAACATTTGTTTTGTTGTTGTGGTCCAAATTCCACATGTCATCTGTTGTAAGCGGACGTTTATAGCCTTTAAGAATCATACCACTAAACCACCAAAAAGTTATTTTGGATAAAAATGATGCCGAGTTCTCGGGACAATTTTTCTTTGTAAATGCAAAATAATATTCAATTATCAATTCATTTGTGGTTTGTGTTTAGCTTTACTTCATCTTTTGATGCATAACAATTGCCATGAGTTGAATCTGAAAAGCATGAAATTACAAATTGAACCACTAATATAGGGAAGTACATCATTTTTGTTGTAAATGTCAAATTATCGATCGTTGGACTAATTGTGACCTAAGAGACAAATCTATTAATATGATTAATGAATAATGAAATGAAGTTATACACTCAAAAACTTGACATTCGTTGATAACACCAGAAGTGATGTGTAGCGATCGCATGCTTTCCATCAGATCATAATATTAAATATATTAAAAGTCTTATAGAATATTAAATATATACAAACGAAAACTTAAAGTCAAATTTGGTCTATAATTGACATGAATCACAGGTAGTGACATAACAACTGTCTTATTGTTGCTATCAGGGACTATCAAGTTTTCAACTGTACAAAATATAAATTTTACGTCGCTGTATATCATAGTGAGAACAGTGCGATAGTTAAAAATGGCTCCAATTGTGAGAAGTAACCAAAATATGAAAAGAACTCCTGAAGAATAGATTCCATATTTGCGATGTAATTGTATTAAGACAGTTACATATATCTGACATACAAATTAAAGTTATTGATTTTTTGAGATCAAACTGGATAAAACTTACAAATGTCAGTGACTTTATAAACGGTGTGTAATAGTGAACTGGATATATGAAATAGTCATCATTTAAGTATTTCGTCAATGCATTGATGAGTTCAGCTAAGCTGATCCCAAGTAGAACCAATGTCAAAAACTAAGAATCATGAAACTAATTTAAATATATGATTTATAATTAATAATATTCTCACTGTTTTTGTGATTGAAAGCAGAGTCCATGGAATGGGCCTTTTATTATTGTCAGTACATATTTTATAAATTTCATAAACAGATAATATCCAGAGAAGAGCACATGGTGTCCAAACTAATGCTGTCTCTTCGAAACAAATTGTGAAATCTGGACTCGAATCTGTGTCCCATGAGAGCTGCCAATCCTAAAATCCGTGTTTTGTCGGGGTATTAAAGCTCGAAAGATGTTTTGATTCCTTAAATAACGAATTGCATACTCACCCAAAAGTTTGAACCACAAAAGCCAGACATGATATCAGACTCTTTTAATTACTGTGAGAGCAAAGTCAATAAATGATTCGTGGTGAGCAACAACCTTAGAAAATGATAATTTCTTTATTTTTAGTTCATAATGCTAGGCTCAATAAGATTTAATCATATGAAGGAAACACTCATTAGCTTGTTGTCGCATCTCTTGTCTAAAACTTTGAAGCAAAATCTTAAATTCTATTTTAGTTTGAGTCAATTAGAAGACTTTGATAGAAAGCAACGCATTAATGCTAAAAAGTTTCACAATCTATTCAAACATAATTGAAGGACTCTGCAATAGAAAGGTATCTCATAGCTTCTATAGTAAATTAGATACCTTACTCTTACAGATTATCTTCCAATTAAACAAGTTCGTCCATACCTTAAGCAAATGAGGCGTTTTAAGTCAAAAGACGTATCAAATATTTTCTCAGATTTTTAAAATTTTAAAGGGAGTAATTTAATAATTTCGAATTGAAATCAAGCGCCGGGTTTCAAATATTCTATTTACAGCAAAAATTAAACACATTATTGGATGACATTTTTCAATATATGAAAAATTTAATAAAATAGCCTAAATATATTCAATACTTAGTATTGATAAATTTCTGCAAATTTTGTCACTATTTAATTAAAAGTGCACACATCGCAAATCTAACATAAGTTATAAAGATCCACCTAAATTGATTTCTAAAGCTGTTTATGCTCAAAGATGAGCCGAAATAAGATTTAGTTAATTAAGATAACTTCTCAAAATCTATAAAAATTGAGACAAAAGCATTGTGGATTGATCAAACTTAAGAACTTGAAGCGCTAGGGTCAACAATTGCTTACCTGATAATTGAATTGCAATATAAATATTAAAACAATAGGAAGTTTTATCATCTGAGATTTATTTAAGTCTTAAAAGTATATTATTGTTAACGTTATCAATAAAACAAATTGATATATGAATTCATAGCGATAGCGTAAGATAATTCGAAATTCAGTCAATAATTCGCTAAAAGCATTTCAAAAGCATATGATTTGAAACTATGATTAACCAAAAGAAAAATATATACTGAATAAAGTGATCCTGAATCACAACTAAACCGATACACTATCGCAAAGTTGGTATTGCAAAATTAGTCAAAACTTAAGGATGAGAGTGGAGATAAAATAATTGAGACTCAAAACTAGCACCGACTTAAGCAGGCTATATTAAGGCTAAAAAATATGGAATATACGCTTAAATAAATGAGAAAGAAGTACAATAAAAAAATATATGACAAGTTGAAAAGAGAATTACATCTTTAATATACTATAACTACAGGTAAAGGAAAAACGACTAAACTCTTTACGACTTTAGCAACATTCACTCAAACACGTGTCAAATATGATTGACTGCAAATTGAAATTAAAATTTTATTTTGCAGTCATTGGATAAATAAGAACATTTTTTCGAATAATGGAAATGGTGCTTATAATAAATTAAAAATGCAATAGAATCCGATTAACCAGATAACACACTTTATTATAGATGATCTGTACTATTGTTGCAAATAATGCTCTCATTTAAGTTACATTGAAACCGAGTAATACAAAGATAGCTATAAATTAAACTCGAAATTATAGAGTATAATTGCAGAGCATCAGTGTATTTGCAACTAGTGTAGAGCATAAGCTAGCTGTGAGCTGAGCTGCGCTGCGCTTCAAGCTCAATTTTAGTTGTCTTTGAGCTTATAAGCTCAAGCTTCAAGCTCAGGCTATGATGAAGAAGCGCAGTTCAAGCTCAACCTGTTGAGCTTCGAGATCAGCTCATTTGAAGTTGATTTATTTAATAAAGAAATATAACAGTATTAACTCTAAAATAGTAATGATTATTGATTTGCTTCTCGTATGTTAGCAAATTAGGTGTTAAATTAGATCTATCGAATTGAATGATGAGATACATTTCTGAATTATGAATTATTGTTTTCAAAATAATTTTCACTTTAAACTGAAATTTAATGAAATAACTGTTTATTTGAAGAGAGAATTAAAGATGTTTCAGGCCTTAAAAGTAATGTTATTTCTATTCGCCGCTCAAATCTCTTTATATTCGAAATAAAATAATCTCAAATAATTTTTGATAATTATTGAAAATAAGAGAAAATTGTTGTTTGAAACTGTTTTCAAAATGACTTGACAAGAAGTGAAATACAATGAGAAGACTCACAATTATTGATAAGTGACACCGATGTCGAAATTTGAATTCATTGTTCAAACTTTACGATCAAAATTAATATATTTTTGCGCAAATACTTCATTGTAACTTGAAATAAATAATTGTAACGAAGATTTCTACTCATTATTTTAACTTTAAATTTTTAACGTAAGCTCAGCAGCTCATCTTGGACCCGAGCTTCTTACTAAGAAGTTCTAAGTACAAGCGCAGCTCATGCCAAATTTATCAAAAGAGCAGCTCAAACATCAAAAATTGTAAGCTGCGCTTATAAAAGCTTGAGCTTGAAGCTCACGATTGAAGACCAATGCTCTTCACTAATTGCAACAAGATTTTATAGTAATGCCAAAATAGTAGTCTTATTTTTCATCATTTAATTGGAAGATATATTGTAACAATTAAATGGTATCGATAGTAATTTGAACTATTTTAATATATTTTAAAGTCTAATCTAAATTTCTATGAATTTAAGTTTCGTTTTGTTAAAAAGAAGGATTGAAAAAGGAATCAATCAAACATTTATTTAAGTTCAAGCATTGTGTTCAAACATTTTCTATGATTTTGGAACAAGATTTGCATCATTTGCCATTGAGTAGAAAATAGAGTGTGTATTTGCGATAAGTGATTGCGGTGTATCGAATTCAGAGATTTGTCCAGAGTCCATTACTATTACTCGATCGTAATCTATAATTGTATTCAATCGATGAGCGATTGTCACAATTGTTGAATCACAAAATTCTTTTCTGATTGTCTCCTGAATCAAGTCATCGGTTTCCATATCAACAGCTATCACAATAATATAGTTTTAAATACAAGTTATCAAATATTTTATCAAAATATCTTTGCTTACCAGCAGTGGCCTCATCTAATACTAAAATTTTTGTTTTCCTCAATAGAGCTCTAGCCAAACAAACCAATTGTTTTTGTCCCACACTTAAATTCTCGCCTCCCTCTGAGATCTCGTGATTCAAACCCTTTTGTAGAGAAGAAACAAAATTCTTCAAATGTGCCGATTCTAATGCACTCCAGATTTGTGTGTCTGAATATTGATTGAATGGATCCAAATTCATTCTAAGAGTTCCTGTGAATAAAACTGGATCTTGAGGAATAATTGTTATTCTAGATCTCAAGTCATGTAATCCCAATTTAGTCACATCGATGTCATCAATAAAAATGGTTCCGTCAACGGGTTCTATGATTCTGAATAGGGCTAAAGTCAACGAAGACTTTCCAGCACCTGTTCGACCGACTATTCCTACTTTTTCATTAGGGTTCACTTCAAGACTAATCTTTTTGAGAACAAGATCGAGACCTTCTCGATATTTAGTGCTATATTTATAAAATTTGATTTGTCCATTTTCAGGCCATTGGGCGTTAGGTTTTGTTATTTCGTTATACCATTCGGCCTAAATTGATAAATTCAATTTAATAATTGACTCACTTACTACAGTGTTATTGCGTTTCTGGGTAAAACATGAAACAAATAAACACAGGAAGCTTACGAAATAGACAATTATTCATAGAATGGTGTAACGTGTAATTTTATACCTCAGTTGGAGTTTCAGTATATTCGAGACACCTCTCCACTGAGACGATATTAGTTTCCAGTTCTGTAGCAGATCTAACAAACATACCCAAAATACTAGTGATGCTCAATGAGTAACTAATGGATAACCCAACGATACCAGGACTAAGTGAACCACGAGATATTACAGCAAAAAGTGCGGCCAAAAATACAATAGAATACCCTAAAAATTCTAATCTTATTGCGAGCCATCGCGAAGATGTAAAACTCGGAAAATAACAAATATGATTTTCATCAACTCTATTATTTGATTCTTCAATGAATTTATGGGAGACGCCATACGCTCTGATACTCGTTAATCCGTTAATAGTTTCGTTGAAATGACTATAAATAGGGGAGCGAGATGTCGAATCAATTCTTTTTAATTGACGAGAAGTTGAAATATAAATTCTTTGGAATAAATAATATATTATAACTAATGGAAGAATCGCAGCCAATATTATTGGTGTTTCAAGGCTTATCATTGTGAAGGCAACTAATGTTCTAAAGAATTGTATTATTGTCATTCTTATACTAAATAAAAGAGATACATCAGCAGTATCAATATCTTTCGAAAAGCGATTGATAATTCGCCCAATTGGAGTCGTATCTAAACATATAATCAAAAGTAGAAATTAAATATTTCTCAAAACTGAACTAAATTGAAAAATACAAAAGCATACCAAAGTAAGACATGGGTGCTCTTATAATACGTTTCAACATATTATTGTGTAGTAATTTGGCAGCTCTAATACAAGCCAAATTTGCAAAAATACTTGCAACTAAGTTCATAATTGACTCAAAGCTACCAATACCTGCATAAACACCTAGTCTTAAATCTCTTAGATTTGTATCATTAATCTTATTTGGATCGAGTGCATCGTTAGACCATTCACTTAACCATAAACCGGATAAAACTTGTGCCACATTTGATGCGACGAAAAAAAATAAAATTAATAAACTGAAGCCAAAACCAATCATTTTAAAATAATTCTTATAAACGCTGAATTTAACAGATCCCGTTTCTGAAGTTTCTGCTTCTACAAGTTTACCATTAGGTTTTCCTTTAGAAACTACTTTCTCTTGTCCTGGTTTTTCATCTTTCCCTTTACTACTGATAACACTGGCAGATCTCACTGAAAAGCGTCTTCTCAAACCTTCACTTCCAGTTCCTGAAGCAACAGATTCAGTTTTTGACAAAGTTCGTTGGATAAGAGGTTTTACTTTTTCTGCTAATTCTTCCATTATTTTCATGTCCTCAGTATCTATATCTGAATCAGACTGTTCGATAAGATATTCGGCCACAAACTCAGCAAAATCGCCTTTTTTTGCTATTAAATGTTCAAATGTACCACTTTCAGAAACAGATCCATCTTTTAATACAATTATTTCATCGACATGTGGCAGAACAGAGATGCGATGAGTAACCAATAATCTTGTTTTATCTTTAAGCATTCCTTGTGGACCGATCACATTTTCGAACAAATGACGGCCGACATGAGTGTCAACAGCACTAAATCAGTTTCATAAGTTATATTAAATCATTTTTAGACAAATAAGATTTTCAAAACTTTTAATACCTGAGAGGGTCGTCCAACAGATAAATGTCTGTATTAGAATAGACAGCTCTGGCCAAAGAGACTCTTTGTTTCTGACCTCCCGATAAATTGATTCCCTTTTCTCCAATTTCTGTCATATCTCCTGCTGCCAAAATTTCTAAATCTGGTTTGAGAGCACAAGCATTTATCACTTTATTATAAAAGTTTTCGTTGTAATCATTTATGAAAAGTATGTTTTGTCTTAGTGTTGTATTTTGAATCCAAGCCTGTTGTGGAACATAAGCAATACTTCCGTTTGTGTTTACATTTCCCTTAACTTTTTTCCATATCTCCTAAAATCGCGGAAAGTAATGAAGACTTTCCAGAGCCAACTTGACCCACAATCGCAATTAATTTCTTTTTCTTAATTTGTAGAGAAATGTTTTTGAGTATTGGATCTTCTCCTTTACCCCATCCAAAAGTGGCGTTTTCGACAACAATCGGAGATTTGATATTCTCATTGTGTGAAATGGCATTTTCATCGATTTCATCTGCATTTAGATATTTATCAATTCTACGAATAGATACCAAGAACTGCAATCAAATCATTTTCAAATTACTATCTTATTGATTAAATGAGTTATAAATATAATTGCATTTTGAATACATACCATCGCACCCATAGATAAGAGTATAGGTATGTAGCCAAGAGGTAGTCCTAAATAAAGTTCATTTCAATTCAAAACCCTTACAGTAATTTAGTCAATAACTCACTTAAGATATTGAACAGAGATAGAGAAACAAAAGCTTTGTTCGCATCGAGTATATTGTTGGGTGAAATCAATACAAAAGTAACGAAACTGAACAAGCCAACCTACAAATGCAAACATTCTGAAAAAATTGACGGTTACGTATATATTTGTAAAGTCTTACGAAAAAAGGCGCTGAACTGAAAGTGAAAAGCATTGATCCACTCAAATAAGCCATTATATTAAGAGATTTGACTTCTTTTTCTCTATAATTCATGATTTGATCCCTAAATGAGTTTTCCCACGCATACAATTTCAATACTTTGATACCATTCAATATTTCATTCATAAGTTTGATTCGTTTGTCTTTTCTTTCATCATAAGCATTTGAGTTAATCGCATTTTAGTTGCTATGTATCCATTACAAGGAATCAAAATAACCATAAACAGCATTCCTGCAAGAGTTGCGATTCCCAACTGTTGCCACAACAAAATTAATGCGATAGTGATTTGCAAAGGGGCCGACCAAATCACGTTCACCCAAATCATAAAATCCATTATACGTTGACAGTCTACTGACATCAGATTAACGATTTCACCGGTAGTGAAATCTTTCCGACCAGAACTCGACAACTTTAGACTCTAATCAATTGAATAATTCAAATCTAAGGCTTTATAAAAAATTATGCGTATTTCAGAATAAATACCTTTTTATAGATGACTGATATAACACACGCTCTTATTCTCATACTAATTAAATTAATTCCATATTCATATTGACTGTTGAGTATTGATTCAAAAAGAGGTGATATAAACATAAGTGAAGCGTAAAAATATCCTCTCCATGTTGGCTCGTCATTAGTCGGAGACATGAATGAAATCAGTCTATCGAGTACTAAAGGATTTACAAATGTAAGAGTCATAGCTATAAATTTAAGTAAAGTTATATAAGCGATTCCCGGCCAAAACGTTTTTAAAATTGGATTCAAAATATTGATATTTGTCATTAGAGGTTCTCCTTGTGATGCTCTTTTCATTGCGATTTGTTTTTGTTTGTCTACAACTGGATTCCACACTCTATCAAACTTTCTCAAAATAACATTTGTTCTGTTGTTGTGGTCCAAATTCCACATGTCATCTGTTGTGAGCGGACGTTTATAGCCTTTAAGAATCATACCACTAAACCACCAAAAAGTTATTTTGGATAAAAATGATGCCGAGTTCTCGGGACAATTTTTCTTTGTAAATGCAAAATAATAATCAATTATCAATTCATTTGTGGTTTGTGTTTAGCTTTACTTCATCTTTTGATGCATAACAATTGCCATGAGCTGAATCTGAAAAGCATGAAATTACAAATTGAACCACTAATATAGGAAAGTACATCATTTTTGTTGTAAATGTCAAATTATCGATCGTTGCACTAATTGTAACCTAAGAAACGAATCAATTAATATGATTAATGAATAATGAAATGAAGTTATACACTCTAAAACTTGACATTCGTTGATAACACCAGAAGTGATGTGTAGCGATCGCATGCTTTCCATCAGATCATAATATTAAATATATTAAAAGTCTTATAGAATATTAAATATATACAAACGAAAACTTAAAGTCAAATTTGGTCTATAATTGACATGAATCACAGGTAGTGACATAACAACTGTCTTATTGTTGCTATCAGGGACTATCAAGTTTTCAACTGTACAAAATATAAATTTTACGTCGCTGTATATCATAGTAAGAACAGTGCGATAGTTAAAAATGGCTCCAATTGTGAGAAGTAACCAAAATATGAAAAGAACTCCTGAGGAATAGATTCCATATTTGCGATGTAATTGTATTAAGACAGTTACATATATCTGATATACAAATTAAAGTTATTGATTTTTTGAGATCAAACTGGACAAAACTTACAAATGTCAGTGACTTTATTAAAGGTGTGTAATAGTGAACTGGATATATGAAATAGTCATCATTTAAGTATTTCGTCAATGCATTGATGAGTTCAGCTAAGCTGATCCCAAGTAGAACCAATGTCAAAAACTAAGAATCATGAAACTAATTTAAATATATGATTTATAATTAATAATATTCTCACTGTTTTTGTGATTGAAAGCAGAGTCCATGGAATGGGCCTTTTATTATTGTCAGTACATATTTTATAAATTTCATAAACAGATAATATCCATAGAAGAGCACATGGTGTCCAAACTAATGCTGTCTCTTCGAAACAAATTGTGAAATCTGGACTCGATTCTGTATCCCATGAGAGTCGCCAATCCTAAGATCCATATTTTTTGCTATATTAAACTTTGGAAGATTTTTGATTCTCTAAATAATGAATTGCATACTCACCCAAAATTTTGAACCACAAAATCCGGACATGATAGATTATTTTAATTACTTTGCGAACAAAGTCAACAAATGACTTTTGATGTAAGCAACAACTTTAGCAAACGATGCTTTCTTTTTTATCTAACTTTAATCGTATAATAGATGCACTTATTAACTTGTTATCGCATTTCTTTTCTAAAACTGAAGCAAAATTTTTTTAGCTTAAGTCAATCAGAACACTTCTATAGAGAGATATCCATTATAGTTGAAAATAGTTTCATAATCAATTCATATATAATTGAAAGATTCTTTGCAATAGAAAGGCATAGCTTTTATACGTTAGCTAACATACGATTATAAGAGGCATTTAAATCATAGAGAATAACTAATGAGTATTTTCCCTGAATTATTAAAGTTCAAAATAGGATTAATGTTTATAAAAGTTAACTTATCAAAATAAAAAACAAAAGCAAAACAATAATTATTTAACTTTCTCTATTTGTAATCTTTCTCCAGAACTACTTTCCCTTATATCCCTTATGTCAACTAACGTATAGTAAATCAGATATTTTACTTATGCAGAACACTATTCAATCACATGACAAGTTCATTCGTACCTTAACCAATATTGATAAACTACTGCAAATTTAATCACTATTTATTTAAAAATACACGTTTCGCAAATCCAATACAAGTTTTAGCGATCCACCTAAAATTACTTCTAAAGTTGTTTTAGGCTTACAGATGAGCCAAAATAATGTTAAGATAACTTCTCAAAATCTATTAAAATGGCGACAAAAGCGTTGAGGGCGATTGATCAAACTTAAGAACTTTAAGTGCTTGAGTTAAAGATAGCTCGCTTGGTAATTGAGTTGCAATATAAATATTAAAAAAATAGAAAGTACTATCTTCTGAGATTTATCTATTAAGTCTTAAAGGTATAGTATTGTTGACGTTATCAACAAAACAAATTGATATATGAATTAATACTGATAGCGTAGGTTGACTCGAAATTCAATCAATGCGATAAAAGTATTTCAAAAGCATTTGGTTTGAAATTATAGTCAATCAAAACAAAAATAGATACTGATTTAAGTGATTCTAAGTCACAACTAAATTGTCACGATATAGCAACGTAGGTATCGCAAAGTTAGTCGAAAACCTAACGATGAGAGTAGAGATAAAATAATTGAGACTCAAAACTAGCACTGACTTAAGCAGGTTACATTAATACTAAATAATATGAAATATATGCTTAAATAAATGAGGAATACAATAATAAATAGATGAAACTATTTTTGAAGTGTGTTAAAGATTAGGCCTTTTACTAAGCATTAAAAATACTTTCTATATTAAACTCAATATTTATGTACAATACATGCTAAAATAGTGTCTTTTGAAAATTTTTATAATACAATCAGCATTAGTTTGTAAACTTTTTTCACATGATCTTATCAAATGAACTCATGATTTTAAATAAAAACATTTTTAATAGAAATACAACTATTAGTTATAAAATTGTCGACTCCTTTCATATTATTAATCAAGCGTTTTAGAAATATGGAGTTTTTAAGTGGTATGAATTGGAGACGTGACCAACAAAATCATCAAATAGAGAGTAATATGGTGGTACACTTCTTAGGGACAAATTTTACATCTAAAGAAATGACCTTTGTTCTTAATCGCGACAAAATGCATCAAATAATGGATATGAACGCGTAGGTATGATGAACAAAGTTCCTCGCACAGAGTGTGCAAAACTAAACTTCTGATGAAGATTTTGCTATTTTGTGCGCTGAGATAGAAAACCCTTTTGGTAAATTAAATAGTATAAAAGAATGTTTAGACACTTGTGTGACGTGAATACTATAAGTCGTCGCTCAAGAGAAAATAAATATGCATGTTTTACGAGAGCCAAAGAACTTCTAAGTACTGGGCATCGCGCATATCGATCGCAATTCGCCAAACAATACACTAACTTTGATAATGGGACAGAACTTTATTTGTAGATGAAAGTTATGATGATTCCGAAAATTTAGTTAATTCTATTCCCAATAGACTTCTAAACATTATTGAAAGCAATGGAGGCCATACAAATTATTGAATAAACACGCATTATAACTCATTACTCTATAGCTTTGAGATTTTTCAAAAATAAGTCAATTAAAGATAAGATAAAAGGCATTAAGTTTTACTATTAATAGTTGAAAAGGGATCCTCACAGGTATTGTAAACTCGTGGCAGTATAAATTTGCCTATTATATTGCATAAATGAACCTACTCTTTGAACAAATGCGTTAACTCATAGGCCATTTAGTATGGATTAAAAATCTTTTTATACCGAATTCAATATAGAAAGTATTATTAATCCACAGTGAAAGGCCTATTGAGTTAACGTATTTCTTCAAAAAAAGAAGTTCAAATGAAAGCTCCAATAGGTAAATTTATATCGCCACGAGTTTACATTGATTTGAAGTCTACAAAAACAGATTAACTGCAAAATAAAAAGATAGAAAACCAAATCAATCAGACTGAACTTTAGAGACGAGTAAATACAGATCTCGATTGTTATAATAGACTTTTGATCATTAAGTTGATCGCAGCATAAATTAAAATAATAAGCTTTATAAAATGAATAAAAACCTATACCAGTTACCAACTTGCATGAAAAACAAAAGTTTGAACTTAAGAAAATATACTACTAAAAAGTCGAGTTTTATTTGCTGAACGCAATTAAATTTTTATGTTATTTACTTGGTAGAATGGTTTTGAAGTCAACTTTAGATAAACTAATGTACAGCTACCGCCAAATAGTTTTACTTTAATCCTTGATGCGTGCAGGTGAAAAGTTAGGGACATCAAAATTGAATAGTCTAGTCAGAGAACTATAGTTTAAATGTTAACGAAAATTTGAGAATAAAAATCAACACTTGACTCACGATTGATAATTATAATTGATATTTATTGACTCACATGTCGTAAATAAATTATACAAAAAAAATACAAATGTAAACTAATAAAACATTAGAATCAGGTCGGGAAACGAGATAACAATCAATATTCTGTCGGCTTCAGGAGTTACTGGCATGGTTTTATTGAATTTATTAGTTAACTATAAACACGTGCGATTATTAAGATTTTATGTTGTGCTCAAACATGCTTTGAAATTTTTTGAACTCTTCTGACTTAAAAAGTGTATCAAATTATTTGATTATCAGGGTAGTTCACTACTGTTGTTGTTGTTGCCTCCGCTTCTGTGATGCGATTCACATGAGTCTTGAGGCCTCCAGGAAGGCGATTGCGTGTTCAGGTGCTCTCCAGAGAGAAAAGAGGTCTATACGATGAGTGTGTCGGAGGGAAGAAAGGCCGGGGCATTGAGAGAAAATGTGTTTGGTGGTTTCGGGAGAGGAGTGGCAGAAGCGGCATCGGTCGGTGTCGCTTCTATTTGTGCGGTAAAGGTAGTCCCGGAGGAGAGGGGAGTAGTTCGAGCGAAGTTGGGAGAGAATGGAGCGGGCTTTCCGAGGAAGGGTAATTTCTGAGGGATTTATTTCTGGGGGTTTTTGGCCTAAAAGTTTATTAGGAGAAAGGGATAATATGCTGCGGGCAGTGAAGTTTGTATGAAGACTGGCGATTGTTTGGGAAATGCCGCTTGACTGGGGGTCAGAGTGAGTCGAGAGGAGGTATGAGAAATGGGAGGAAGGAGTTTTTTTTCATTTGCCTGGGGGGATATAAGGGAGGGTGAGGTGGTGTGAAGGGTGGGAACTGTCTGTAAGTTTGGCGTAGAATTGGGTGCCCAATAGATTTATATGGGTGGTTAATGGAAGGATTTTAGCTTCATTATGTAGGTGGGAAAGGGAGGACATTTGGGTGGAGCCGGTTGCTAGGCGGAGGGCTTTGTTTTGAATAATCTGCAGTTTATGGAGGTTAGTCGAGCAGATAGGGGGGACCAGGCGGGAGCTGCATATTCCAGTACGGGACGGATATAGGATTTGTAAAGGTTTAGAAGGGTTTCTTTATCTTGGTAGTTCACTACTTCAAAATAAAATGATTCATATTATAAGTTTAATAGTAACTCAATGAGTGACCAAACCTCTAAAATTTGCTCAGAACACATCAGTTTGGGATTAATAAAGGTAAAACTATTTGGTGGTAGCTGTGCACTTATTAGTAAAATATTTTCTTTAGTTCAATTACTATTTTGTAGGTTAAGCTTTTATATTTTATCAAATGTTAATGAGAATAGGTTTTTGCATTTATTTTATAAGGTACATAATTTTACTCTTTTATGATATAGAGTCCGTTTTTTAAAACTAAACTCAGATTTCGTAGTTAATAATCTATCGCTTTTAGAAATGTGAGTCAAGAGTGAAATCGCTTACTCATTCACTGAAATTTGAATGTACGAAAATAAACGTTTAATAATGAACTATAATCTTACAAAGTATTTCAGAACTGTAATCCTACAAAGTACAGGGCTATTTTTAAGTAACTGGACAGGTGCTCCTCCTACTATTAATCAATTAGTCAATGATTGGTTAATAGTATTGATGTTTTATATATATTTTGTACAGGGTGTACATTTTGACTAATAAGATAAATATAAATCTTTTGTTTTGGTAAATTGAAGATTAAACAGAGGATTAAAAGATCACCCTGTACTCAATAAATATATAAGGAATGAGTTCAGCCAATCATATCGTTCTCGTACGTGCAGGTATATAAAAATAGCCCTGTAGTTTAGATATGTAAAAATAAATTTATAATTAATCACAACATGCTGAAAGTGCTAACCATAATTTTCTAAATAAAGCTCAACTCTTTTAATATATTTTCTGAAAACTTTTTAAGTGTTTGAGAACTTATTTTTTCTATCTCATTTCTTATATTTGTCTTTAACTCTTCTAATGTTTTTGGGTTCGAGCGGTACACTTTATTTTTGAGACGAGACCATAATAGATGAGTTTTCAAAATAAAAATTCTTTTGTTGTGAAACCGTTTTTATGATTAAAAGTGTTTTTAATTCAAAATCAATGACTAAGTGATCAAATTTTGTTTTATATGTTTTAAACTTACTAATGAGTAAGTTCTGATTCGTGAGTAATAATAAAGAAAAATTGTTATGAAGATTTGAGTTTAGTTTTAAAAAAACGGACAGTATATATTGTCAAAAAAAAACAAAAATAAAATAAAAATAGAAATAAACATACAATCAAACACACACACATACACGCACGTACGCACACAAATTAAATTATAACCTTTAGTTTAACAAATAGACATAAACAAATAAAAACTAGATACTTCGACCATTAGATGGTCAAAGTAACAGAACTATAATGCATGAACAAATAGAAACTTTGACTATTGAATGGTCAAAGTAACAGAAATAATAGACATAAACAAATAGGAACTTTAAATGCTTTGACCATTGGATGGTCAAAGTAACAAAACTGTTTGCGAATACTTTGGACTGTTTGTGAACAAATTATGGAAGGTTTTCGATGGGAAAATGCTAGACACCAGGGTATATAAAGTCGACTGAAATAACCTAAAAGATCATTCATTCCTTCTTTTGCAGTGGCAAAGTAAAGTTGTGCTCCTGATCGCTAAAACTTTAACAGAAAGTGTTGTTAAATATATGTATGTGTTTGTGAATTTTAAATAAAAATTTTTATGATAAAAACTCTATTGTGTATATGATTTAATTATATTCTTTTCAAAAAAAAAACGTTCCAACACAATCTGCGTGGTACCAGGAACATCGAATCAAGACAAGCAGTAAGTGGCTTTATTTTTTTTAAACTTTAACACGCATATGTACTGTAAATTGATATCCTCAGACTGGAATTTAATCGAGTCTTAGACTCAACACTTAATTTCCAGTGTCTGAGGTGTTATGCCGTTCAGGTTCGAGCTCATAAACCTAAACGCATAACTGGGGACTAAAGTTAACTATTTATCCAGAATTCTGAAACTAATATTCTATTAAATTATTAGTTATATTATACTTTGTTTGATTGAAATCTTTTATTTTCTTTAAAAATTATAAGTAATTAAAATAATATTTAATTAACAAATAGATAAAAAAATATAAAATAGGACTTAGACGTGATTTGATTATTTTATTGATACATAAAAATGTTACAAACATATTTAAAAGTTCTCACATATTAAAAGATTTTACTTCTTTCTAACACTTTTTCACATTCACTTAGAGGCATAATGAGGTCCTCTTCTCAAGGCCTCCGCCCAAAGACTGACTCTCTTTGCCAGTTTTTTAACATATCTTATATAAACAAAATAGATCTGAATTGTTATTCTTTTAAAATATGAGCTGCATTTCATAGCTAGCGATAATACAATGATAACCTTGAAAGCATTAGTAAAGCATTACATAAAATATAAAGCACTTTAAAGATAACTGCTTGACAAACTATTTTAAAAGAATGAAAAACTGATTTAAAATCAAAGAATTTATATCTGCATAACAGAGGATTAAAAACAATCCCAAAAATAATCTCACGTAAAGAATAAACGTAAAAAATTTGGTGGAGGCGCCGGGTAAAATATATGAACGCTCTGCATAAAAGCCTATCTAATTTAAAACAAAACAAAACAAAACTTAGCGACCTAAAATTATTTTTGATTTAATGTTATATATTAGAAAGTATATTATCATAAATCTAAGTTTTACATTTATCTTTATAATCACTTTTTTGTCTAAGTTAAATTTTTCATTTAAATGAATATAGTAGAGATACAAAAAGTGATTAAATATTTTTACCAGTATTGAGGCCATATCGTTTTTTTTGAAAATTTACACATCTGTATCGCTTAATTTAGCAGAAATGATAAGATACTTGCTACTGTTTTTATGTTTACTGAGTACTGTAGTAAGCTTTAGGTCTTCCAGTATCCATGACATTAGATTTTTAGCTAAAGCCGCAGCTCATGGTCTACAGATAAATAAATTAGGGTCTGGTCTCGTATTTAATTCCCAATGGTCTCATATCATTAGATTAAATTGGCCTACATTGTCAGCCCTAAATTGGGAACCAAAACTTATTAAATGTCGCGTACTACCTTATTCCAGTAAAATGGCACCAGATGATAAAGCTTCTAAGCGAATATATCAATTGCTATCAATGTGTAACAAATAAATGACGGTTTAGAATATTTAGCTAGTTCAATAAATCAGTTATATCTTGGCATCTCTGAAGAAGTTAAAGTGACACATATCAGCAGGCATGAAAGGTCCATTTTGCCCTTTGCAGGTGAGATTCTTAGAGAGTTATTTGGAACGGGTACAGAAAAGGATGAAATCAGATTGAGCAAAAAGATAGAGAAACTATCCATGATGTTAGATATCCAAAAGAATACTACAGTTACTTTAGCTAAAAGCTTCTTAGGTATGTCACAAATTATGGACTCTAGAAGTAAACAGGTAAATCAAGCATTAGGTGTCTTAGGTGAACATTTAAACATACTTGATAGCGAGATCGAGAAAATATGGCATTTTGTGTCCTCTTTAGAGTTATATGATCATTATGCTATACAAGCACAATTCAATATGATTAATTCAATCTCGTCTGGATTATCTGCTATATATAACGTTACACTTTTGTCAAATGCTTTTAATTCTTGGGAAACAGCTCTGCTTCAGCTAAGAAAGGGCTATTTGCCATTTAATGTTGTTCCATGGCCAGTCTTGAGAGGTATTCTGACAGAAATTGAGAAGTCGATTAAGCCTTTATATAATTTAGGTATAAGTACTGATGATTGGGAAACATATTATATATTAAAGTTAGTCACAGTATCCATAACTCAAGAAAGCGCATACATTAAAATTTCCATTCCTCTAAGGCGTGCTAATCAAGAAGTTTATTTCAATATTTTCACTCCATTGACCCATAGTATTGTTGTCGCACTTGCCAAGTTAGATTGCCTTAAGTGCGACTTTTTAAAGAAACACCAAAAGATATACAAACTTATTATATTAAAAAAACTAATCCAACTACTAGTTTTATTAAAGTTTATTTTAAGATATAAAATACAAAAAAGATTTAACGTATACTGAAAACAAGACGTCTGATAAGATGATTAGACAAAACCATTTATCCGCCCCGAGTATGGCCTGCGAGTGCCCTTAAATACTCCTCAGTTTAGGGCCGTGACCAATCGTGTTCACTTATGTTTAAAGTTTTTCAACTCCTGGTCAGTCTCAATCGACTGACCTTAAAATACTTAAGCTAATTCCGATGAATTGACACTTACTGTCAACTCATCTTAAAATAGCTCAACTTTGAGCTCAAGCAATAAAGTTTTATTGCTTGAGTTCGCAGAATAGGTCGCTTCCCTAAGATCTTAAGGTCGCGCCCTATTTTGCTTTCTAATATGCGACATATGTGAATGCAAGAAATATTTTGCATTAACAGTATTCCTTGTCATTCTAAATCCCGTAATTTAAACGCTATGTTGAAAAATGATAGCGCATATTTCAAATTGAAACTAGTCAATAAAGCATGGCTAGTAAGCAAGTCTGATGAGGATTTGATTGCTGAAATTAAATCTTGTCGAATTCAGTTGTTTGCCAATATCTACAAGCCAATTGTGTTATACTTTCGACTCCACGACTGTAGTAGAGGCTGGAAATTGTGAAATAGCGCTTTGGTCCTGGGAAGAAGATCAAATAATGCAACATTGTAGTTTTGAAGTGACAAAAGATTCCAGATATAATTAAATCAAAATAACCCCTGAGAGTTGGGTTATTCACAAAGTAAAGATACCAACTTATACACGTATATGTCCAGGCACACGACCATTAAATTATGTGCTGAAAAACTGGACAGAAATAGCTGTTGTAGACGCAGGGTGTCAGTTAGTTGCTCCAGGAATAGTGCTACAGGGTCCACCGCAAACTTCTAATAATGAAACAGTAGTTAAAATTAAAACTCCAGAATTTCTATTTGATTCACTTTCATTTCCATTCTATAACGTTTCTATCTATAAAAATACAACAGAAATGACGAGATTTGATTTAGATTCATTCAAAAACAAAATAAGTTTAGATAATCCAAGCATGACGGCCATTACCGGATATTTATGGCATACCTCAAAATATTTATCAAATTCATTCGATATATTGAGTGAATCACATAATACAATCCACTTTCATTATTCTTTAATTGCGTTTGTTTTATCGGTTGTGAGGTGCATGTCTTATTTTGTGGACTTTGTGGTCCTAATAAGTTTAATTAGAGAGAATCGTTGGCTTTTCGGTATAACTCCAGTAGTAATAATTGGTCAGGTTTCTGCAGATTCGCTGTTTTCTAACGATCAGTTGATCGATATTCAAATCATTGGGAATATCATTGACTTTATATTCGTGGTGAGCTTTTTCATATTAGTGGTAGTTATTTTCAAAATGAAAATGCTAAAAAAATTATACTATCTGTTCATAAAGCAAAATATGAAGTTGATGTTGCACGAGAATGGATTATTAGCATTAACTTTAATATTATTAGGCATACGTTTTTATATACATATAAGCAAAATCTAACGATTGAATTCCCTATATCTCAAATAATGGATTTACCCTTAGGTTTAACAGGAGCAGATAAGTTAGCTTTAGTAGGAAAAAGAACTTTTTGGGTAACTACGGAAGACAAGGGGAAATTAGGTTTATTGTTGATTGCACCTATAAAAATAACAAATGGTAAGATAATTACAGAAAGAACAGTTGTAAAGGCAGTAAGAGTTTTTGTACCTTTTTCTGTATTAAAATGGCAGGAAAATAGACTATTTAAATTTGAAGAATCCATGACAGGGAATGCATACTTAGACATATATCGAAACTAAAATTTTTTGTTTGTTTATGTCCAGTAATTTTCTTTTTAAATAAATCATTCTATTTTAATCGTCGGCTATATAGTGTATATAAATTATGAATATTTTTAACATATAAAGAATAATCAAGTTTTTTTTAAGTAATAGCAGAAATTTAAAACTGTAAATTTAGAAACGATTTTATATTTTTCTTTTGATAATTAGAATACAAGTTTTAATCTAATAAACGCACAACAAAATAAACCAAAATAGCTATAAGGAGAAAAGGTACTAATCCTCGAGACTTCGCCAGAAAATTTAATACGGTGGGCGAAGACGAGAGTTCTAGATTGCTTGTGTTAGAAGAGATAGCGAATTCGAATGTTAATTCTCAAAGCGAAAGTGTGGCGCAGTCAATTTTTTATGACTCAGATGAAACCATTATAGACTCTTATAATATAGATTCAGAAAGAGATGAAACAAATGATGTAAACAGAGTTACTTCGAGTTCTACTAATTTTGTGCATACATTGACTTCATTGGTAAATGAAAGCCTGCCAACATTTTGTAGCACACCAGTTAAAACTGCAGTTCCGCTTCGATCACCCTCACCTCCAAGTTCTGTAAAGTTAATTCCGCTTGACTCTATCTTATCACCTATCTCAACACAACCAATAAGTTCAGTTACTTCACCAGATGATCCACCAATTAGCATAACAAATAGTGCTACAATTCCAAATGTTTTAAGTAATACTACTTCACCTATTATTAACTTGACGAGTTTACTTCCCATAAATACCATAACCTCTGTGACAACCAACACTTCAAAAGCTACATCAGTTTGCGTCCCATCTATTGTAACTACAAGAGCACCATTGATTAGTACAATTAGTATCCCCTTAACTACAGCAACAAATAATTCGGTAGCTACGACTACAGCAAGCTTAACATCTGCCACTGTCAGAATGGCAGGTAAAGAAATATTACCTACAGTATTTAAAGGTGACAGAACAGAAAGTCTTGATGACTGGTTAGATAGATATGAGTCGATTGCTGCATGTAATGCTTGGACAGAAAATCAAATGGTCCAAAATTGTCTGCATTTTTACAAGGGAATGCTTTTAGATGTTATAAAGCATGTACTATTATTCCCGGAACCACTTCATGGCTCGAGGCTAGGAAAGAATTAACAAATTTCTTCAACCCAAGTAATACGGTAGGAACAGAGTTGGAATTGAGAAGTCGAACACAAGGTCTCGAAGAACCAGTTCTTGACTACTATTTAGCAATTGAGGCCTTATGTAAGAGAGTGAATCCAGAAATGAGTGAACCTGAAATGATAAGACATGTAATGCAAGGCTTAAAACCCTCCTTATTTGAAAAAGTATATCCCTCAAGACCCACAAACATGAGAGATTTATGGAGATTATTGCAAATTAATGATGAGTCTATGATGATGGCTAATTCTAGACCAGGTTGGAAACAAACGGTATTAGCACAAGTTTATGTTCCAGAAAAGGAAAGTGGGCATCAAAAGGATCATAATACAGAAAATACAGAAATCAAACAATTTATGCAGTCCATGAAAGACCAAATGAGTAATTTAGTCAATAAAATTAGTCAGATGGATATGAGTCATAGAAATTTTATGAACAGACCCCAAAATAATTATAATCAGATAAGTGGTGCTAATAATCAAATTAGAAATAATAGAAATCAGTTTAATACTGGGCAAAATCAATATGGAAATAATTACAATAACCCAATTCAAAGTAGATTCAATCAGAGCCAACGAAACCCGAATCAAAACAGAAATCCAAGCAATAAATATAATAATCATAATATCTATCCCACAAGAGATAGGAATGGTAATCCCATTTGCTTTAATTGTGGAAAAACAGGCCACATAAGTAGATTTTGCAACCGAAGAAGTAATCAAATCAGGGACAATAATACTAGTAATAACAATAGTTTACCTCAGCAAAATCTTCAGGGAAACTAAATGAGACTCGAGTTAAGGGTATCGAGTCGGATAGTTTAGAAATCCCTTTATTTTCGTTAGCAGAAAATCTTTTGTTAATAGAAGCAAAAATTAATGACATCTCGTCCCCTATGGCGATAGATACAGCTGCGGGGGTATGTTGTATAAAACCAGAACTAGTAAAAGCACTCTCTTTGCCTATCCATACAACCGATGGTCCTTTAGCTAAATTACCAGATGGGAAAACATTAAAACTAAATCAGTATGTATTAGCCAATATTAGTTTTTCTGGTTCAAGTTTATTTACGAAACTCTTTCTACTTTCCGGAATTGCTGCACCAATTTTATTGGGTATAGATTGGTGTAGAAGCAGTAATGTAACAATAGATTTCAATAAATATAGGGATCAAAATCAGATGCCATTAGAATACCCCCATATATTTGTAGAAAAGAAAGAGTCACCAGTGCTTTATATATCGGAAAGTATTAATTTATCACCCCGAACCATAACTTGGGTTACATGTAAAACGAATAGCAAAATTAACGAAGCTGTTTTTGACCCTATTGATAAATCAAGAATTTATGCCCCAAAATCAATATTAAAGTTAGAAAATGGAGAGACTTTATTGCCAATTACGAATATACATTACGAAAACCTGAGATTATATAGTGGAACTGTTGTAGGATTTCTCGAATCTTTAGACGAGCCAATTGAAGCTGTTATAAATAATATAAATATATGTGAAAGGAATTACACAACTTTAACTAACAAAAATCAAGATCAGTGCTTTAATAATAAAAACATAGAATTTATTAATGAGGAAACATATGATAACACAATTAAAAGAGAAAACGAAAATTTTAATATAAGCAATCTAGACATCGAAAAAGATCTCTTGGTTAGTGAGCGAGAAAAACTAATAAATTTCTTACAAAAGTACGAAAGCATATTCGCCTGTGAAAATAGTAAATTAACAGTAACAGACAAAGCAGTACATAAAATAGATACAGGAGATAGCCCACCAATACATTGCCCACCTTATAGGACGAGTCCCAAAGAAAGAAAAATAATAAAGGAACAGATTATTGAAATGTTAGAAGCTGGTATAATAAGTGAGTCAAATAGTCCATGGGCATCACCTATAGTACTAGTTCCTAAGAAAGATGGTTCTTGGAGATTTTGTGTTGACTTTCGAAAGGTAAACTCGGTAACTAAGGCGGATCGCTGGCCTTTACCCCGAATTGATGACACGTTAGACACCCTTAGGGGATCAAATTATTTTACAACACTTGACTTACGTTCCGGATTTTGGCAGGTACCAATGTTTGACGAACATAGAGAAAAAACTGCTTTTGTCTGTTGTGAAGGTTTATACGAGTTTAATGTACTCCCTTTTGGATTATCTAATTCAGTAGCCACTTTCCAAAGATTAATGGACACAGTATTATCTAATCTGAAATATATTTACTGTTTAGTATTTGTTGATGATATCATCATATTTTCAAAAAACTTTGACGAACATATTGAAAGGCTTGAACTAGTATTTGAAAGATTAAGAGCAGCTAATCTGAAACTAAGCCCGAATAAATGCCATTTTGCCAAAAAAGAAATAAAATTTCTGGGTCATCTAATAGACTCAAAGGGCGTGAAGCCTGACCCAGAGAAGATAGAATGTGTCAAAAATTTCCCAAGGCCTAAAACAGTGAAAGATATAAGAAGCTTTTTAGGGCTAACAGGATACTATAGAAAATTTATTCGATGGTATTCTCAGATAGCACAGCCCCTCACACAACTTACAAAGAAAGAAGTGCAGTTTATTTGGACTGAATCCTGTGAAATAGCTTTTAATAGGCTCAAAGACGCATTAATTACACCTCCTGTTTTAATTCATTTTGACGAAACTAGAGAGACTCTCCTTTTTTTGCGATGCATGTAATACATCAATAGCAGTAATTTTATCCCAAATAGTAGATGGCCAAGAACACCCAGTAGCTTACTATAATAGATCGTTAAAAAAGAGTGAGTTGAACTACACCATAACTGAAAAGGAAGGTCTGAGTTGTTTTTGGGGTATAGGAAAGTGCAGGTCATATTTATTAGGTATCAAGTTCTCCATAATAACAGATCATCACAGCCTTTGTTGGTTAATGACCTTAAAGGATCCGTGCGGAAGATTAGCACGCTGGGCTTTAAGACTGATGGAATATTCATTCCAAGTAGTCTATAAGTCCGGTAAACTGCATAATAATGTTGATTGTTTATCGCGTTATCCTAATATAACAAATCCGCAAGATAAAGATGAAATTGATATAAGCATTATGCAAATACATCCTTTAGATTTACCTAAATTACAAGCTGAGGATCCATATTGTCAAAAATTAAAAGAAAAATCATGGATCCACAAAATAAACTATCAAAACGATACATAACCGAAAATAATACTCTTTATAGAAAGTCAAAGGAAACCTCCTATTAGTTGTCCCAAAATCAATTAGAAGAGAAATATTGTATTCTTTGCATAATGAACTAGAATCTGGACATTTAGGTATCAGTAAAACTTATGCAAAGGTAAGGTCAAGATATGTATGGCCAAGATTGTTCCAATCAGTCCATAATTATGTTAAGAACTGTCTTGATTGTCAAAGACGCAAGCCATTACCTTATAGAGTAAAAGCCCCTTTGCAACCCATACCAGTGTCTATGCCATTCTCCCACATCGGAGTAGATTATTTAGGACCACTCCCACTCACAGAAAATACTAATTGCAATAATATTATTGTTTGCCTCGATTATGCTACCAGGTGGGCTACTACAGCTGCTGTTAAAGATGCAACAGCTAAATCAATAGCTGAATTCTTCGTGAATTCGATTATAAATATACATGGAGCCCCTTATTATATAACAAGTGATAGAGGTAGTGCGTTCATAGCTGAAGTTACGCAAGAACTTTTGAAATGTTCAATACCAAACATATAAGGACTACCAGTTACCATCCGATGAGTAATGGTCTGACAGAACGTTTTAATAGTACATTAGTAGATATGCTTTCGGCATTCGTAAATAAAAATCAAAGAAATTGGGATAAAGTATTACCCCATGTAACTTTTGCTTATAATTGTAGTGTTCAGGAAAGTACAGGCTATTCACCTTTTTATTTGACTTATTTAAGGGAACCAGTTTTCCCAATTGATGTTGTTATGAATAAAAAGTTTAACTATGATGTCAATCAGAGACTGGCTGATGACATTAAGGAAGCTAGAGAAATAGCTAAGGAGCGTTTGAGTGCAGCTCAGGAATTACAGAAAGAAAGATATGATGCAAAAGCTAGAAGTCCTGACTTTAAAGTAGGAGATTTAGTGCTAGTATATTATCCCGTGAGAAAGAAAAATAGGTGCAAGAAATTAGAGCATGAATTTTTTGGCCCATATTCGATTATTAGAATCATAGGAAACTGTGATTATGAGGTATTAGAAGTCGGACCTAAGCGGAGAAAGCGGTGGGATATTGTACATGGAAACAGACTTAAACCATATAATGAAGATTCATTCGACCAGTCTTCGGATGAATTAGTTAAAGAAACGGCCGTAATTGAAAGAAATATAACTCCATTGAATGTGTTGAAGGATGATGTTACAGACGCCCACATAAGCACAGAGCAATTAGACGAAGTTGATAAAAATGATGTTATGGAAACAAAAATAATGAGTAATGATAGAGGTTTTTCACCACCGTTAGATGACTTGTCAAATAGTAAAATAGCTAGTACAATTAATGAACAAAATGAGTCCGAAAAAATATCCTTTAAAACAAGATATGGTAGAAAAGTAAAACCAAATCCTAGATATGCAGATTATATCATTAATTAAATTTTTATGGATAAATTTAAAAAAAAATTATGGTTAAAGGATAAAGTATGATGGGGAAAATAAGAAATACACCAATACAAGTATTTAAATTAAAATATTCAAAAAATCTAGAGATACCAAAATGAAGTAAAATTTTGTTTTAAATTCAATCATAGATCACATTAGGACAATGAACTATAGAGATAGGATACAATACACAACAGCATTAAATGATTTTTGCCAAAAGAGAAAATTTCCATATCCAAATTATAATATATACTACGATGACAAAACATGCGCCTATGTTTGTGAATGCAGATTAAGAACAAGCTTGGGTGACATTTACGCTAGAAGTGAGGGTTCATCTAAGAAAAAAGCGAAAGAATATTGTTCAAGGAAAACATGCGAAATATTAAATATAAACAGTAAACACAGAAAGAAAACAAAGATTAATCAGTCAAAATATTCACAACTTTTACTAGAAATAAAGAACAGAAATTGGACAAAACCTATGATATTACAAACTTATCATAAATCCACACACAGAGTGATATTTTTACCAGATCAAGAAATAGCAGTGTTAGGTACTGGTACTGACGTAGAAACGTCAATCGATAGGGCTGCTGAAAAGGTCATGGAAAAGATCAATATCTCAGTAGAAAATAAGTCTAAATGATGATATGAAACTTTAATATTATATAAATCTTTTCATTTGCTTACCAAATAATTTACTATGTTACATAAAAAAGACATAATTCACATATATATAAATAATGAAAAAAAAACATAATTGATTCCAATTAACATCATATTTCTAAACTGAATGATAATTCAATAAGAATTTGTACCAATAAAGAAATAAATGTTATGTGGAATCATATATACTAGTTCGTATAGAGAAAATTTTTTTTGACGTTTAGCCTAAAATAATTTTTAAAAAATTGAATAAACAAAATAAAAACTTATAAATACTTAAATTATAAAAAAAACAAAAACAAAAAAGGGACTACAAATATATATTAGAATATAGAACCCTGACACATAAAAAATATAATTATTAATAGTACATTATGAGATAAAAAATATTTAAATCTTTATAACCAGATATTGTTTTACTCATACATAAATTAAATATTATCAAAAAAATCATTTATGTAAATATTTCTTTTATAAAACTATCTATGAGGATAGTGTAAAGGTTTTTGAGAGTTGTGAAACTCAAGAATTAACCGAAGAATTTCTACTATTACAGATGAATCCTGATACGAAGAATCATTACAATGTGTTAAACTGCATGCTCCGAAATTTCAATCGTAATCAGAAAAGAGATAAAGTCATATGGACGATAAATAAGCATTACATCAGAAGCATAAAAGATGATTGTTGTATAGTCCTTCAAGCGTGCATAACCATAGGTACTGTAATACACAAAATTCATACATTCGGATTTGGTCCATCATTAAATGTGTGTAAAAATGCCGCAGCAAATGAAATGTATAGATTATTTTTGGCTTATAAAAGCAACAAAAGATACCAAAAACTCCTGTCTCCGAGAAATTTAAGCAATATACGCTTAAAGTAAACAAATTAAATACTGAAGAATATAAAAAATTATGGGGTTTATATGAACCAAAAGAAAAACTTGAACCAAGTCCTCGAAAAATACAAAAGCTAGATAGACCGGAAGCTATAAATAATAACTTTAATAAAAATGTTACCAGAATTTTGAACAATATCGAAAAGACGAAGAAGAACATTAATAATATAAATCTAACATATATCTGTCCTATATGTTTTAGTGCAATGGAAAATAGAGCCAAACTTTTAACCCACATGCATATTCATTTAGAAAATATTGACATTCTACAATGTACAGGGTGCTCTAAAAATTTCTCAGTAAATAAAATAAATCCTCATAAAACGAGTAAACAGCAACGTCAGTGTTCAAGTGCAGGCTATAGGAGATCAGAAATAGGTGAAGAAATATATCAGTGGATGGCATCTCATATTGACTATCAAATGAATCCATTGTGAAACAATAAAAATACCTATGGTGAATTTGAATGTCCACTGTGCAGTGAAATTTACCTTAAAAATAATCTCAACACAAACATTTTCAACGAAGAAGATATGTAAATGAATTAGAGTGTGTAGAACACATCTATGATCACTATGGTGCTAATAATGTGATGTGTAAATTTTGCGAAAGTGATAAAATTTTTATGAGACTGCCAAATGACTCGTATCAAATTATTAGACACTTATTTACTAAGCACTCATCCGAAGCCAGTGTGATTAAAACTTTCAGCAGATTTGACATTTTAAAAATCAAAAATATAAAATTAAATCAGAATCAAATAAAATTCCTCAAGAAGAAATTTAAAATCATTAAATTACACTACGTTGGTAAATTAGTAGCTGAATTACTGATTAAAATGGAAGCTAAACACCGAGTCAATATAAAAGGTGTTACTTTAGATAAACTAAGAGACAAGCTTATGACATCTTCAATAATCACCTAGTTAATCTCGCCATGTTATCACGTTGATGTAATAAATTTATTGGGTATCAACATAAGTTTATGAAATGAAATAAACTCCACGAATAAAATATGGTTTAAAAAAATTATCGTTTGTATCAGATTCATTAAAATGTTTAAATCAGATAAACCAGACTGTTTTGATCAGATTTGTTTAACATTCTCAATTAAATGCATACACTTGGCGAAAGGAAATTTTACATTGACTATCAAAAAATCAACGAACACGTGGACATTCCAAAATAAATATCACAGACGATAGTGTTTTTGATGTGAACAATTCAAGTGAACTGTGAATAAATCAACTTCATCAGGAACATTGATATCTGATTAAATTAAATTTTTTAATGCGAGAAAAATTTTTTTATGAGAAAATTTTTTAATTAATTTTTAATTTTTTTTAAGAATATAACAAATTTTTTTTACTATTTTATAAAATATATTTAATCTTTTTTAAAGCTATGAATAATACACCACAAAATTTTGGAAGCTATCCAGATTTATCAAATAAATAGGGAGTATGTTCAAAGGCGAATAAAACTTCATTAATCTAATCCTAGAGCAGATAAACGTATTCGAAACAGCCAAAACGATACTAAAATGCTAAGTCTAAAACATTTTACTGTTTAAGGATTAACGAAACATTCAAACTGTAGATTATGAGAATTCATAGCTTTAAAAACGTAATTATTTACTATAAACATTGTAACTGAGTGTTTTATCAATTTTATGAAATTTGCTGATCAGGAGCTCAGCTCTCGCCGGGGAGATTTTGTCAAAAAAAACAAAAATAAAATAAAAATAGAAATAAACATACAATCAAACACACACACATACACGCACGTACGCACACAAATTAAATTATAACCTTTAGTTTAACAAATAGACATAAACAAATAAAACTAGATACTTCGACCATTAGATGGTCAAAGTAACAGAACTATAATGCATGAACAAATAGAAACTTTGACTATTGAATGGTCAAAGTAACAGAAATAATAGACATAAACAAATAGGAACTTTAAATGCTTTGACCATTGGATGGTCAAAGTAACAAAACTGTTTGCGAATACTTTGGACTGTTTGTGAACAAATTATGGAAGGTTTTCGATGGGAAAATGCTAGACACCAGGGTATATAAAGTCGACTGAAATAACCTAAGATCATTCATTCCTTCTTTTGCAGTGGCAAAGTAAAGTTGTGCTCCTGATCGCTAAAACTTTAACAGAAAGTGTTGTTAAATATATGTATGTGTTTGTGAATTTTAAATAAAAATTTTTATGATAAAAACTCTATTGTGTATATGATTTAATTATATTCTTTTCAAAAAAAAAACGTCCCAACACAATCTGCGTGGTACCAGGAACATCGAATCAAGACAAGCAGTAAGTGGCTTTATTTTTTTAAACTTTAACACGCATATGTACTGTAAATTGATATCCTCAGACTGGAATTTAATCGAGTCTTAGACTCAACACTTAATTTCCAGTGTCTGAGGATTGAAAACGATCCCAAAAATAGTCTCACGTAAAGAATAAACGTGACAATATCTAGCAGTCAACTACATGAACAAAATTTTATTAATCCTTAACGAGATCTCTATTACTCATCCCTAAAGTTCAGCCTTATGTGTATATATAGGAAGTATATTCAATATATAGCAAAAGATCTATTCGTTAACGCATTTATTCGAGAATGGGTTCATATCTATGTAAAAATACAAGTTGAGCACTTTGACAAGTTTTATGCTTAGCTTAAAACGTCCTCCAATGTTGAAAAGTAAAAGCGAAAGTAATAATCATTGATATATAATAATTTTTAATCCACAATAATTTTTAACACACAAAATAATTACATATTTTCTAAATTATGATATTAAGTCGTATTAAATTTCTAATAAAAAATGAATTGATTTCTTACTGAATTTCTAAGATTTTGGTTTATATATCTCTTCCATTCCTTTTTATTAAGTTTTCTTTTCCCTCAATGATTCATGTTATATTGCTAAAAATAGTGGTTATTATTTTAATGATTTGTGCTTACAAAAATTAGCCTAAATCACTTTCAAATAGCAATAGTTATTAGTACTTATTTATATAGTTAAAAAATTGAAAGTGCCGAATTTGCATTTATACATAGATATGACGAGTTGAGAATACAATATATTTGATATACTGTTAACTACACGTAGAGCAAAAATGACTAAACTTTTCACGACTTTATCAACATTCAAATATCTGTCAAATATAATTGACTGCAAATTGAAATAAAAATTATATTTAACTAAGTCATTAGACAAATAAGAACGTTATCTTAAATAATAGAGGTGATGCTTGTAATGAATGAAAAAATACAATAGAATCTGAATAACAAGAAAACACACTTCATTATAGATGATCTGTACTATTGTAGCAAATAATACTCTCATATAAGTGAGATTGATACTCAGTAAAACAAACAAAGGCAGACATGAAATAAAATCGAAATTATAGAGTATTATTGCAGAGCAACATTTGCAACAATAAGGTGTAAGATTTTGGAGTAAAGCCAAAGAATTCTAATTTGTCATAATTTAATTGAAAGATATATTGTAACAATTAAATGGTATCGATAGTAATTTGAACTATTTTAATATATTTTAAAGTCTAATCTAAATTTCTATGGATTTAAGTTTCGTTTTACTAAAAAGAAGTATTGATGGAAGGAATCAATCAAATATTTAATTAAGTTCAAGCATTGTGTTCAAACATTTTCTGTGATTTTGGAACAAGATTTGCATCATTTGCCATTGAGTAGAAAATAGAGTCTGTATTTGCGAGAAGTGCTTTCGGTGTGTCGAATTCAGCGATTTGTCCACGATCCATTACTATTACTCGATCGTAATCTATAATTGTATTCAATCGATGAGCGATTGTCACAATTGTTGAATCACAAAATTCTTTTCTGATTGTCTCCTGAATCAAGTCATCGGTTTCCATATCAACAGCTATTATATTGAATCACAAATTTTTAATTCGAAATTTGATTTATATCAAATGGATATGAATATAAGAAAATATTTTACCCGCAGTCGCTTCATCTAAAACTAAAATTCTTGTTTTCCTTAACAGAGCTCTCGCCAAACAAACCAATTGTTTTTGTCCAACACTTAAATTCTCGCCTCCCTCTGAAATCTCGTGATTCAAACCCTTTTGTAGAGAGGAAACAAAGTTCTTTAAATGTGCCGATTCTAATGCACTCCAGATTTGTGTGTCTGAATATTGATCGAATGGATCCAAATTCATTCTGAGAGTTCCCGTGAATAGAGCTGGATCTTGAGGAATAATTGTTATTCTAGATCTCAAGTCATGTAAACCCAAATTTGTGACATCGACATCATCAATAAAAATAGTTCCATCAACAGGTTCTATGATTCGGAACAGAGCTAAAGTCAACGAAGACTTTCCAGCACCTGTTCGACCGACTATTCCTACTTTTCATTAGGATTCACTTGAAGACAAATCTTTTGAGGACGAGATCCAAACCTTCTCGATATCTAGTACTATATTTATCAAACTTGATTTTTCCCTTTTCAGGCCATTTGTCATTTGGTTTTGTTATTTCATTATACCATTCAGCCTAAATACATTTTGAAAAACAATTTTAATGAAACTTTCAGAATATTCTAACAATGTGAGATCAACAATCTTGATATCATATAATCAAAAAGGATATAAAACACAGATCACGATGACCTTTATTAGACATATCAAATATTAATCTGAGGTAATTGTAAACAAATAATACCTCAGTTGGCGATTCTGTATATTCGAGACACCTCTCCACCGCAACGATATTGGTTTCCAGGTCTGTCACACTTCTAACAAACATATTTAAAATACCAGTTATATTTAATGAGTAACTAATGGCTAAACCAGCGATACCAGGACTTAATGAATGACGAGATATTACAGCAAAAAGGGCGGCCAAAAATACTATACAATATCCTAAGAATTCTAATCTTATTGAGAGCCATCGGGAAGCTGTGAAACTTGGATAATAACACATATGGTTGTCATCAACTCTTTTATTTGATTCTTCAATGAATTTATGTGAAGCGCCATACGCTCTAATACTTGTGGATCCGTTAACTGTTTCACTGAAATGATTATAAATGGGAGAGCGAGACGTCGAATCAATTCTCTTCAATTGACGAGAAGTCGAGATATATATTCTCTGAAATAGATAATAAACTATTGCCAATGGACAAATGGCAGCCAATATTATCGGTGTTTCAAGACTTATCATTGAAAACGCTACTAAAGTTCTGAAGAACTGCAAAATCATCATTCGTAAATTGAATAACAATGACATGTCGGCTGTATCGATATCTTTTGAGAATCGATTGAGAATTCTACCGATTGGTGTTGTGTCTAAATAGTAAGTAAAATAGATAAATTACATTTCGAGAGGTTTTACAAATCCTGATTTAATATTTATACCAAAGAAAGACATGGGGGCCCTAATTATGCGCTTCAACATAAGGTTATGCAATAATTTTGCGGCTCTAACACACGCAAGATATATAGATATATTAGCGATTAGAGTGAAGATTGATTCGAAAGTACCAATTCCTGCATAAACACCTAGTCTTAAATCTCTTAGATTTGTATCATTTATCTTCTTTGGATCGAGTGCGTCATTAGACCACTCACTTAACCATAAACCGGATAAAACTTGTGCCACATTTGATATAACATAAGATAACAAAACCACTGAACAGAAACCCAAACCAATCATACTTAAATAATCTTTATAAACTTTCGCTTTAACAGATCCTGTTTCTGAAGTTTCTGCTTCGATAAGTTTACCAACAGGTTTACCACCAATTTTTAATTTAACTTTTTCTTTCTCAGATTTGTCGTCTTTATCTCTACCACTTACAATACTCTGTGATCTCATTGATAAACGTCTTCTAATGATATCGCTTTTATCTTCTGATATAACAGACTCACTTTTAGACAAACTCCTTTCAATCAGAGGTTTCACTTTTTGTGCTAGTTTTTCCATTATTTCTTTCTCTTCTTCATCAATTTCTGATTCATTTTGTTCAATGAGATATTCGGCCACAAACTCAGCAAAATCTGCCTTATTTGATATGAGTTCATCAAAAGTTCCACTTTCAGAGATAGATCCATCTTTTAATACAATAATATGATCGACATGCGGCAAAACTGACACTCTATGTGTAACTAATAATCTTGTCTTTTTCCCAGAACACCTTTAGAACCAATTACATTTTCGAACAAATGACGGCCAACATGTGCGTCAACAGCACTAAAATCAATGTTATATCAATTATATTAAATAAATTTCAGACAAATTAGTTTTATTAAACATTTTGTACCTCAACGGGTCGTCCAATAGGTAAATATCTGCATTAGAATAAACAGCTCTAGCTAAAGAAACTCTTTGTTTTTGACCTCCTGATAAATTGATTCCTTTTTCTCCAATTTCTGTCATGTCTCCTGCTGCCAAAATTTTCAAATCTGGTTCGAGAGCGCACGCATTTATCACTTTGTTATAGAAATTTTCGTTGTAATCATTAGTGAAGAGTATGTTTTGTCTCAGAGTTGTATTTTGAATCCAAGCCTGTTGTGGAACATAAGCAATACTTCCGTTTGTGTTCACATTCCCTTTAGTTTTTCCATATCTCCCAAAACAGCTGAAAGTAACGATGACTTTCCGGCACCGACCTGACCTACAACGGCAACTAATTTCTTTTTCTTTACCTGTAGAGATATGTTTTTGAGTATTGGATTTTGTCCTTTACTCCACGCAAAGGTCGCATTTTCGACAACAATCGGAGATTTGATATTCTCATTGTGTGAAATGGCATTTTCATTGATTTCATCTGCATTTAGATATTTATTTACTCTTCGAAGAGATACTAAAAACTGGAAACAATAGATTCAAAATTGTTAAATGCGTTATCGATAAGTTCAATACATACCATCACACCGAATGATAACATGTTTGGTAAGAATCCGAGTGGTAATCCTGTACCAGAATTTTTATATGAAATTTGAATATTTATTGAAAAGTGATTAAATTCTTACTCATTATATTAAATAAAGAAAGTGAGACGAAAGCCTTATTAGCATCGAGTATATTGTCAGATGAAATCAATACAAAAGTAATGAAACTGAATAAACCAACCTTACAATAGAAACAAATATAAAGCAATTTAGAAAATTTTTATACTACATATTAATGAATCTGACGGAAAAGTATATATTTTCGAGAATCTTACAAAAAATGGTGCCGAATTAAACGCAAAACCCATCGCTCCACTCAAATAAGCCATTTTATTAAAAAGCTTGACTTCTATTTCTCTATAACTCATAACTAGGTCTCTGAATGAGTTTTCCCACGCATACAATTTCAATACTTTGATTCCGTTCAATATTTCATTCATAAGTTTAATTCTCTTATCCTTTTGTTTCATTATAAGCGCTGAAAATGTTCTCATTTTGGTGGCTATGAAGGCGTTGAATGGTAACAAAATAATCATGAAAAGCATTCCTGCGAGAGTTGAAATTCCCAACTGTTGCCACAATAGAATCAGTGCAATGATGATTTGTAAGGGGGCTGACCACAAAATGTTTGCAAAAGAAAAGAAATCAATCATACGTTGCGAGTCGACTGACATCAAATTCACGATTTCACCAGTTGTGAAATCTTTACGACCAGAACTTGATAATTTTAAACTCTAAATAAAAGCTACTTTCAGAATTCGAATAAACTGAAATTACATAAATTTTTAATCTTTAGAATAAATACCTTTTTATATATAACTGATATGATACAAGCTCTCATTCTCATACAAATCAAAGCTACTCTGTATTCATATTGACTGTTGAGTATTGATTCAAAAAGAGGTGATATAAACATTAGTGAAGCGTAAAAATATCCTCTCCATGTCGGCTCATCACTTGTCGGAGACATGAATGAAATCAGTTCATCGAGTACCAAAGGATTCACAAATACGAGAGTACTGGCAATAAATTTAAGAATACCAACAAAAAGCATTGCTGGCCAAAAGGTCTTCAATATTGGAATTAAAAGATTGACATTAGTGGTAACGAGTTCTCCTTGTGATGCCTTTTTAACTGCGATTTCTTTTTCTTTCTCAACTGTTGGAATCCACACTTTGTTCAATTTTCTAATGACAAAACTTGATTTGTTTTCATCATTTAAACTCCACATGTCATCCGTTGTAAGTGGCTTCTTATAGCCTTTAAGAATCATAGCATTAAACCACCAAAAAGTGATTTGAGACAAGAATGAAGCATTATTTTCAGGGTTTAACATCTATGCAAATAAACTTTCAATTTCAGAAATCAATTAATTAAAGAATTAGCTCAATATTTACTTTATTTTTTGACGAATGGAAGTCATTATCTATTGAGTCGGAGAAACACGATAGTAGAAATTGTGTCACTAATATAGGAAAGTATATCATTTTTGTTGTATAAGTTAGAAAATCTATCGTTCCATTCATTGAACTCTAAGTATGAAATAAATTTATGAAATGAAAAGGCATAATTTATATAATATTTGCATACATCACTATATATGATTGTGAGAACAGTGCGATAGTTAAAAGTCGCTCCAATTGTTAGAAGTAACCAAAATATGAAAAGAATACTTGAAGAGTAGATCCCATTTTTGCGATGTAATCGTATTAACATAAACACATATAACTGATAATTCAATTTTAGTTATTTTAATTTTTTCGAAACAAAATTAAACAAAACTCACAAAAGTTATTGACTTTATGAAAGGTGTGTAATAATGAACTGGATATATGAAATAATCTCCATTAAAGTACTTCATTAACGCATTGATCAGTTCAGTTAAACTGATTCCAAATAAAGTTAAAGTTAAAATCTATGCATAACGACAATTGTTTTAAATTACAAGTTATTCTCAATAATTGATTTCTTACTGTTTTAGTGATTGAAAATAGAGTCCATGGAATGCATGGAATGGGCTTTTTATTGTCTGTACGAATTTTGTAAATTTCATAAATAGATAATATCCAAAGAAGAGCACATGGTGTCCAAACTAGTGCTGTCTCTTCGAAACAAAGTGTGAAATCGGGAATCGAATCTGTATTCCATGAGAGCTTCCAATCCTAATATACAATTTTGTCGTAGAATTCATGTTTTTATATGAGATGGTCTTGAAGGAACAAACAGGTACTCACCCAAAATTTTGAACCACAAAAGCCAGACATTACTTCAGTCAGTTTAAATGAGGCAAACAAATTTGCGGATAAAATGTTTTGGTTTAGCTGTAGCTATGAATTAACTTTGAAAGATCTAAAAGAAGTTTTTACCATATCATAGACATATCATACACACTTTATAGAGATTTCGAAATTAAGCGAAATTTTGAATTTATTAGTTCAGCTTTATAGAAGTTTTAAAGAGAAACACCTCTTTGATGGATAAAAATAAATATTCCATAATTTTAACAATACACCTCTAATCTTTTACTACACAATTACATCATTAGTTCACATGTACTCATAGCAAATGTTGATAAAGTTCTACAAAATAACTTTTTATCAATCGTAATATGCCCTACATTGTTATCAATTAAATCTGATATCAGCGTGTCTCAAAAGTTTACTTTTGCTTAAAGTCAAATCGAAACTCTACTAATAAGTAAAGAAAATTCACAAAAAAGAAAAAATGTCATTGATTCTAATTTTGTGATAGATTAATCTGAATTACCCAAAACGCTAACTCAACTTTTTGCCATGCTATTATTGTATGAATGGAAAATTGCAAATAAATAAGTATTCATTTGATGCGATTAATAGTTCAAGCAAATCTACAAACTATTATTTCATAAACCTGTAGCGCAATTCTGGTACGAATCCTAAACTCAATCCTAACTTAATTATAAGATCGATCATTACTTGTCTTTAAATTAAGTCTCGATCTTCAATTAACGGACGCTTTGAGAATCGACCATTACTTAAAGTCGTACTAAACTTGATCTTAAACTTAAAGATCACTTCGAAAATGGCCTCCTTGGTGTGTATTTCATAAAAATTTGTAAAACGTCAAGTAATTCACACGAACAGTTTTACGAAGATTTCTATAGTACTGTAAAATCGTGAATTAAGGTTACGTTAACTACCTTAAACTGAAGTCATTAGTGCGTGGATCTTACTAGGCATTAATTTCCTTAAAAAAATTGCAAAAGTTAGGAATGAATGGAGGCTTGCACTCTCCTATCGATTCCAGTCCTGAAATCAATTCCAATAGAAGTTCATATATAATGAAAAAATCATTAAATAAGTAGTGAAGAGCATTGGTCAGGAATCTTGAGCTTCAAGCTCGAGCTTCTATAAGCGCAGCTAAAAATTTTTGAGCTTTGAGCTGCGCTTGTACTAAGCAGATCGGGTCCAAGATGCGCTGCTGAGCTTACGTTAAAAATTAAAAGTTATAATAATGAGTAGAAATCTTCGTAACATATTTCAAGTTACAATGAAGTATTTGCGCAAAAATATATTAATTTTGATCGTAAAGTTTGAACAATGAATTCAAATTTCGACATCGGTGTCACTTATCAATAATTGTGAGTCTTCTCATTGTATTTCACTTCTTGTCAAGTCATGTTGAAAACAGTTTCAAACAACAATTTTCTCTTATTTTCAATAATTATCAAAAATTATTTGAGATTATTTTATTTCGAATATAAAGAGATTTGAGCAGCGAATAGAAATAACATTACTTTTAAGGCCTGAAACATCTTTAATTCTCTCTTCAAATAAACAGTTATTTCATTAAATTTCAGTTTAAAGTGAAAATTATTTTGAAAACAATAATTCATAATTCAGAAATGTATCTCATCATTCAATTCGTTAGATCTAATTTAACACCTAATTTGCTAACATACGAGAAGCAAATCAATAATCATTAATATTTTAGAGTTAATACTGTTATATTTCTTTATTAAATAAATCAACTTCAAATGAGCTGATCTCGAAGCTCAACAGGTTGAGCTTGAACTGCGCTTCTTCATCATAGCCTGAGCTTGAAGCTTGAGCTTATAAGCTCAAAGACAACTAAAATTGAGCTTGAAGCGCAGCGCAGCTCAGCTCATAGCTAGCTTATGCTCTTCACTATAAATAAGAAGTTTCATTTGAATTTTTTGTACCGTGGCGACATATTCATGAGGTTTTCAAACTATTCATAATGTTTGTTGATTATGTGTTACGTTTCTGTCATTGTCACTTTTTATTCGAGTTTTTATTATTTCAATTAAAACTAAGGTATTTTATGTTTGTATGTATGTTGCCATATCAGTTCTTTTTGTAAAATGTATTAAATTTTAAAAATAAAATATAGTATAAATTCGTTTCAATACAATTCTTTAAAAATGACGACTTTTCAATATGACACCAAGAATGTTGCTCCGCAATCCCTTCATCTATATGATACTACGATAAAAAACAAACATAATTGATACGAATTGTATGGTGCAACGTCATTGGCGTCAGTGTTTTAAAATTTCTAAAATTTTCTACTTTTCATAATTTCATAAGTATAAATTTAAAAAACATTTCATAGAATATTCATGAAGTTCTAAATGGTTTTAGTATAGCCGTGAAATTAGTTATTGAAAATCTCTTTCCGTTTGCGTCTCATAAATTATCAAAATTTTGAGTTTCAAAAATATTTACGCCTCTAGTATAGTTATGGCCTTTAGTAAATCAAGATCATGGAAAGATAATTATTATTTTGAGGTCTTCTACATGCCTGTAAAGTTTCATAAGCATCGGTGATCCAGGTTCGAGGACTATTGAAGTGTTTAACCCTCCTTTTAGATGTGATTATATATCGCAATTGCGGATTTTTGTAAATCTTTTTTATTTAATTTTGAGTAATATCGTAATTCTCCTTTTAGGTTCGAAGAAGAAATGCCAATAATCAAGAGCCGTTCCAAATCAACTTAACCCACTAGAGGATTTAGATGAAGAATGCGTTCAACGATTTCCAGAGTTGTGGACTTATGCCGGTTGCTAAGTAGATATCGTGCACTCCAAACAAAGCTGGTACATGTACTGCCAGTACTCGTTTAAGTGTATGGCTTTGCGATTATTCTCTCAAGGAGCATTCAATCGCATGACTAGCGACACGATAGGTATGAGTACATCTTCATTATGCATATGTGTCCATTCAACCGCGAGAGCGCTGGCGGTAAGAGTTGAGAGCTTCATTAAGTTTCCCGAAGGCGAGGAAGCGATTGCTAGAATTAAGCGATAGTTCTATGCAATTAACAGTTCACGAAGATCACCGGGGCGATCGACTGCATGAATATTGAGATCCTTGTTCCGAAACATGAAATAAAGACCGATTACATTGATAGAAAAGGAAGTCACTCTATCAACGCTCAGGCGGAGCAAAAGTTTCCATAGAGTTCACCAATTTAGTGGCTAAATTCACGATACGAGTGCACAACTCTTTAATCTGGTCTAGTTGTAGTATGAAAAATCAGATTGAGTTCAACGAAACCCGACGAATGACGAATAGGTCGGTAAGACAAATCCATTGACACTCCATTTGTAGGGTGGGATCAGGCGAAATAGTTTTACGGGGCTTAAGATTAAAGGTCACGTGAAAGATTCAAGAAGTAGAGTTAGGTTTTGCTTGTACGCCCCGATAGAGGAGGGGCATATCTATCATCTATGTGATACGGGTCATGCTTGGAACACTTTAGAGCATACTTGATACTTCTTAAAAAGTGGTGGGGACAAATTTTGGAGCGTGAACATGTAGAGGACTCCAAATAGGAGCTAGACAAAAAGTTTGTTGGCCATAGCCCTTAAAGTATCTAAAGGAATGGGCCCATTTCCTTATTCTCTCCACTAACAAAAAATCGAGATTATGAAAAAAGTGGACGTAACCAATTCGGACCGCCCTCAATATACTCTTCATATGGAGCAGAATTGATATTTATGAATAAAATGTGATGGTCCATGTTCTAAACTACAATCAAAATGTTTATAATGAACTAGGATTTAATATTACATTGAGCTTTTGATTATCTAAATATATGAGTTTAAGATACAATCCGATTATTTATGAAACGAGAAAAATCTTTGCATAAGATTAACTTGATTTATTCTGATCATAATTGTAAAATCGAGACATTTATGAAACGCACCAATATGTCCATAACAAGCATTCAGTGAATATCGCATCAAAATCTAAGAATTGGTTTTAATATCTTATAAGTAAAAGAAGTATATGAGCATTACTAAATTTAATAGGAATGAATGATTTAGCTATAAAAATTTAAAGTTTATTTATTCAAATTCTGCGAAAATTAAAACTTGAGTACTTTCGTAGAAATAATGCCAATCATCGAAATGTGAAAATGTAGACAAACCTGTAGTCGCTTATTTATTGAGTTTTCGAGAAAAGATTTGCATCATTTGCCATTGAGTAGAAAATAGAGTCTGTATTTGCAAGAAGTGCTTTCGGTGTGTCGAATTCAGCGATTTGTCCACGATCCATTACTATTACTCGATCGTAATCTATAATTGTATTCAATCGATGAGCGATTGTCACAATTGTTGAATCACAAAATTCTTTTCTGATTGTTTCCTGAATCAAGTCATCGGTTTCCATATCAACAGCTATTATATTGAATCACAAATTTTTAATTCGAAATTTGATTTATATCAAATGGATATGAATATAAGAAAATATTTTACCCGCAGTCGCTTCATCTAAAACTAAGATTCTTGTTTTCCTTAACAGAGCTCTCGCCAAACAAACCAATTGTTTTTGTCCAACACTTAAATTCTCGCCTCCCTCTGAAATCTCGTGATTCAAACCCTTTTGTAGAGAAGAAACAAAGTTCTTTAAATGTGCCGATTCTAATGCACTCCAGATTTGTGTGTCTGAATATTGATCGAATGGATCCAAATTCATTCTGAGAGTTCCCGTGAATAGAGCTGGGTCTTGAGGAATAATTGTTATTCTAGATCTCAAGTCATGTAAACCCAAATTTGTGACATCGACATCATCAATAAAAATAGTTCCATCAACAGGTTCTATGATTCGGAACAGAGCTAAAGTCAATGAAGACTTTCCAGCACCTGTTCGACCGACTATTCCTACTTTTTCATTAGGACTTACTTCAAGAGTAATTTTTCTCAAAACAAGATCAAGTCCTTCTCTATACCTTGTACTATAGCAATTAAACCTGATTTCTCCTTTTTCCGGCCATCTAGAATTTGGTTTAGTAACATCATTATACCAATCTGCCTAAAATTGATTTAAAAACTTTATTTGAAGTTTCAGATTATCATAACCTTATGAGATCAATGTTTGGTATATCAGGGATTGGGTTAAGTATCCGGACTATCTTATTAAATAGATTACAAGAGTAGTTAACATGTTTATGAAATATTATTGCGAATTAGAGTAGAATGTGCTGAATGATGTGGATGCTTATAATTTACACACTTTTAATTATTAAATATGTAGGTGGGCCAAAAACTGACTCACTTAGGGAAGTATTACCAAGAAAGAATAGTGAGCATTTGTTAAGTGCCATGTGCTATTGGGCACCACTGCGACCAAAGTTTATAATATGCTACAGCATATTGGGCGCAGCCAAGCATTAGGTCGCACACAAGTTTTCCAACTTTATAAATAGTTTAACGAAAGAAGCCGTTTGAGCGGCGAAGAACTACATCGTGAAGGTAGACTTCGCACTTTAACCAACGAATTTCATAAAGAGAAACTCAAAGAACTTCTACTTGAAGACCATAACTGGGGTACTTTCGAATATGCTGAAACGTTAGGTATCAGTTATTAGACCACAAGAAAGCTTCTGAAAGAGATCGGAGACAAGAAAGTTGCCACCAGGTGGGTACCACATCAGCTGACACTCGCTCAGAAAAATCCACGCGCGGACATTTGTACTGAACACCTTGAAAGATACAACAGAGACAATGGAATGCTGGATAGAATTATAGCTATTGATGAGACATGACTTAAATACTATGACCCTAAAGATTACTAGGCATCTCGTCAATATCGCCTCCCTGAAGAACCACCGTAAAAATATTGATTTGAAAAACCATAAATTTCAAATAATGCTAGCGCTTGTAATTTGTATCCCATGCCTACAAAAGTAAGAGCAAAAATACAAGATTGGAAGCAGATGATGATAGTGGTCTTTCATAAAAATCGGGCGCTGTGTTACAGAATTTAACGAGAAATTCAAATGTCAATTTTGAATTTTATCTTGATTTTTTAAGTCAAGTAATACTTCCAATGATAAAATGACTACGAATTCATAGACAAATAATACTCCATGACAACGCGAGACCCTATAGACGTTCGAAAGTTGAAGAATTTTTGCTAGACATCGATGGGAGTAATTGAAACACCCGTCATATAGCACTGATTCGAAGCCGTGCGATTACGATGGCATATATAGAAAAAGAGGCCTAATAAAGATAAAAGACTCAATACTCCAGATGAACTTGAAATGGCTTATAAGGAAGTTATAGATGAAATAAATCTGAATAGTTCCGCCACTGGCATCGGAAGCCTCACACTAAGGTGGGCGCTAGTCAACTAGAATGGAGCAAATATATTCACTAATCATTTGTTTAAGTTTGAGTTACATTAAATATTTTTCAAGATACGATAACAGGAAACTTAACTCAACCCCTGATATCAAGTCATATAGGATATGAAACAGGTCATGATGTCTTATCATATTCAAAAAATAATTAATTTGATTTAATAATGAATAATTAATACCTCAGTTGGCGTTTCTGTATATTCGAGACACCTCTCCACTGAAACGATATTAGTTTCGATATTTGTTACACTTATAACAAACCAATTCAAAATATCAGTTGCATTCAATGAGTAACTAATGGCTAAACCAGCGATACCAGGACTTAATGAATGACGAAATATTACAGCAAAAAGTGCAGCCAAAAATACTATACAATATCCTAAGAATTCTAATCTTATTGCGAGCCATCGAGAAGCTGTGAAACTTGGATAATAACATATATGGTTGTCATCAACTCTTTTATTTGATTCTTCAATGAATTTTTGTGAAGCGCCATACGCTCTAATACTTGTCAATCCGTTAAGTGTTTCGCTAAAATGATTATAAATGGGAGAGCGAGACGCCGAATCAATTCTTTTCAATTGACGAGAAGTCGAAATGTATACTCTTTGAAATAAGTAATAAACTATGGCCAATGGACAAATGGCGGCTAATACAATAGGTGATTCAAGACTTATCATCGAAAACGCCACTAAAGTTCTGAAAAAGTACGTCATCATCATTTGTAAATTCATTAAAAATGAATTGTCTGCTGTATCAATATCTTTTGAGAATCGATTGAGAATTCTACCGATCGGTGTTGTTTCTAAATAAGTAAGCAAAATGAATAAGTTCTTTTCCAAAGATTAACATTTTTACCGAAGAAAGACATGGGGGCCTTAATTATGCGCTTCAACATAAGGTTATGCAATAATTTTGCAGCTCTAATACAAGCCAGATTCACGGAAATACTTGCGACTAAGTTCATGATTGACTCGAAGCTACCGATACCTGCATAAACACCTAGTCTTAAATCTCTTAGATTTGTATCATTTATCTTCTTTGGATCGAGTGCGTCATTAGACCACTCACTTAACCATAAACCAGATAAAACTTGTGCCACATTTGATATAACATAAGAAAACAGAATCAATGAACAGAATCCCAAACCAATCATACTTAAATAATCTTTATAAACTTTTACTTTAACAGATCCTGTTTCTGAAGTTTCTGCTTCGATAAGTTTACCAACAGGTTTACCACCAATTTTTGATTTAACTTTTTCTTTTTCAGATTTGTCGTCTTTATCTCTACCACTTACAATACTCTGTGATCTCATTGATAAACGTCTTCTAATGATATCGCTTTTATCTTCTGATACAACAGAATCACTTTTAGATAAACTTCTTTCAACCAGAGGTTTCACTTTTTGTGCTAGTTTTTCCATTATTTCCTTATCTTCTTCAATTTCTGATTCATTTTGTTCAATGAGATATTCGGCCACAAACTCAGCAAAATCTGCCTTATTTGATATGAGTTCATCAAAAGTTCCACTTTCAGAGATAGATCCATCTTTTAATACAATAATATGATCGACATGTGGCAAAACTGACAATCTATGTGTAACTAATAATCTTGTCTTTTTTCCCAGAACACCTTTAGAACCAATTACATTTTCGAACAAATGACGGCCAACATGTGCGTCAACAGCACTAAAATCAATGTTATATCAATTATATTAAATATATTTCAGACAAATTAGTTTTATTAAACATTTTGTACCTCAACGGGTCGTCTAACAGATAAATGTCTGCATCGGAATATACAGCTCTGGCCAGAGAAACTCTTTGTTTTTGACCTCCTGATAAATTGATTCCTTTTTCTCCAATTTCTGTCATGTCTCCTGCTGCCAAAATTTTCAAATCTGGTTCGAGAGCGCACGCATTTATCACTTTGTTGTAGAAATTTTCGTTGTAATCATTTGTGAAAATAATGTTTTGTCTTAAAGTTGTATTTTGAATCCAAGCCTGTTGTGGAACATAAGCAATACTTCCGTTTGTGTTTACATATCCTTCAGCTTTTTCCATATCTCCCAAAACAGCTGAAAGTAATGAGGATTTACCAGCGCCGACCTGACCCACAATCGCTACTAATTTGTTTTTCTTGATCTCTAATGATACGTTTTTGAGTATTGGATTTTGTCCTTTACTCCACGTAAAAGTGGCGTTTTCGATAACAATCGGAGATTTGATATTTTCATTGTGTGAAATATCATTTTCATTGATTTCATCTGCATTTAAATATTTATTTACTCTTCGAAGAGATACTAAGAACTGGAAATAGTAGATTTAAAATTATTAAATGTATTAACAATAACATTGTTCAAAAATGCATACATTTACACCTAATGATAATATGTTCGGTAAGAGTCCGAGTGGTAATCCTGTATTAAAATTTATATGAAATTTGAATATTTATTGATAAGTGATTAAATTCTTACTCATTATATTAAATAGAGAAAGTGAGACGAAAGCCTTATTAGCATCGAGTATATTGTCAGATGATATCGATACAAATGTAACAAAACTGAATAAACCAACCTTTAATAAAAACAAATACCAATAAAGGAGACAATCAGATCTATGCAAATTGCAATACCATGCCGATGTATGCATTAAATTAAATCATTTGAAGAGTACAATGATTTCACTTTGAGAAAACCCTAACTATAATATTTATAGACAGCCCAAATGACCGAATCATAATTTTAGTGACGTTCTTAGTGTAATTCTTTAAATGATGTAATAGGCATGCATTAATAGGCTGACCATTCACGTTAATGAAAAGATTCTTCATAAAGTGATACCATTGTATAATGGAAGACAAAAGGAATTTTTAAAAATTAAAACGGCTGATAAGAGATTTGCAATTTTGAATATTGATATCAAAAAACGCAAAATTAGTTAAATCTAGATATTTGTATCAGACCAAAGAGGATGAAGAGTAGATTCGGGAATAAAAAAATATTAAAATATGAAGACTAAAAGAAGATATGAATTTCTAAGCGTATTTCTTTTATAATTTATATCTCTGATATAATCACTGATATAAATTTATATCTCAATGATTATATTTCTAAAAAACTTTTGCTTTGGATTCCATTATACTTTTTATAAAATTTAATTTCATATCCTTATTATATTTATGGGTGATTAAGCCAAATGCCTGTATGTTTTTGATTAACTCCTTATAAAGTCTACACAATATATTAGTTTGGCCAATAAATTTTGCGCCTCCAGGTATCTACCAGTAATATTGGACAGTTAAAGACGTAATCATAAACCACAATTAAATGGAGGCTTAAGTTCTGACTTTCACGAATTTTCATCTATATTTGGTACCTTATTTAAAAATTTTTAAAAATAAAGTATCTTTAATCTTTCCAAAAATTGAGAACTTAATCGAAGACAAATTCAGGCAAAAAATTTCTTATGGTTGGAGAAGGAGGCTTGAAAGGATAGGTTGAGGCTAAAATACTATATATCCTTCTTTTCTGCCTCCTTTCCCACCCATAAGAAATGTTGGGTAAATCCGGGCTAATGGGTCTAAAGGAGTTTTCGACCCCCCACCTCCAAGTGTAATACATCATTGAATTTAGTTCGTCGAGCTGTACATTTTGATACCACACTTGACTACATCCAACCACTTCTGGCCACCGAGACCTAACCCCCTCGAAAATAGGTAAACCTGGCTTTATCAAGTTGTAACCCTAGCCAAAGCTGATTTAAACTTAAATGTAATAGGTTAGGTCGCGAAGTGACCTAACTTATTCTCCCTTAGTTAATATCAGGCTTGTTTAGGTTACGACTCGAGAATCCAAGTTTATCCATTACGAGGTACTAAACCAAACAATAGTAGATATCTCGAGAACTACTTGTGATAATTTATCAAGTGAGGCATAAAAATGCTCAGTTTGGTGTCCTGAGTACAATGATATATCACTTAGCGGGGTCGGCCACTTCTGTCGGGAGTTGTCTAGAAGTGGCCAGGTTCGGGTTGGAAGTGGTCAAGTGTGGTATCAAAATGTTCAGCTCGACGAACTAAATCCAATGATGTATTACACTTGGAGGTGGGGTCGAGAACCCCTTTAGACCCATTAGTCCGGATTCACCCCTTTAACTAAGGTACTAAATATAGACTAAAATTTTTGAAACTCGGAACTTGAACGTCTATTTAATTGTGGTTTATGATAACGTTTCTAACTATCTAATATTACGGGTTGATATCTGGAGGCATAAAACTTATTGATCAAACTAATATATTGAAAAATCTGATGGAAAAGTAAATATTTTCTAAAATCTTACAAAAAATGATGCCGAAATAAATGAAAAAACCATCGCTCCACTAAAGTAAGCCATTTTATTAAAAAGCTTGACTTCTATTTTCTATAGTTCATAACTAAATCTATGAATGAGTTTTCCCACGCATACAATTTCAATACTTTGATTCCATTTAATATTTCATTCATAAGTTTAATTCTTTTGTCTTTTTGTTTCATTATATTAGTTGAAAATGATCTCATTTTAGTGGCAATGAAAGCATTGAACGGCAACAAAATAACCATAAAAACCATTCCTGCGAGAGTTGAAATCCCTAACTGTTGCCACAATAAAACCAATGCAATGATGATTTGTAAGGGAGCTGACCACAAAAAGTTCACAAAAGCTAAGAGGTCAATTATACGTTGAGAGTCAACTGACATCAAATTTACGATTTCACCAGTTGTGAAATCTTTACGACCAGAACTCGATAACTTCAAACTCTAAATAAAAGCTACTTTCAGAATTCGAATAAACTGAAATTACATAAATTTTTAATCTTCAGAATAAATACCTTTTTATAGATAACTGATATGATACAAGCTCTCATTCTCATACCAATCAAAGCTACTCTATATTCATATTGACTGTTTAGTATTGATTGAAAAAGAGGTGATATAAACATTAGTGAAGCGTAAAAATATCCCTCCATGTCGGCTCATCACTTGTCGGAGACATGAATGAAATCAATCTATCGAGTACTATAGGATTCACAAATACGAGAGTACTGGCAATAAATTTAAGAATACCAACAAAAAGCATTGCTGGCCAAAAGGTCTTTAATATTGGAATTAAAAGATTGACATTAGTGGTGACGAGTTCTCCTTGTGATGCCTTTTTAACTGCGATTTCTTTTTCTTTCTCAACTGTTGGAATCCACACTTTGTTCAATTTTCTAATGACAAAACTTGATTTGTTTTCATCATTTAAACTCCACATGTCATCCGTTGTAAGTGGCTTCTTATAGCCTTTAAGAATCATAGCATTAAACCACCAAAAAGTGATTTGAGATAAGAATGAAGCATTATTTTCAGGATTCCACTTCTATGCAAATAAACTTTCAATTTCAGAAATGAACTAATTTAATTAGCTCAATAATTACTTTATTTTTTGACGAATGGAAGTCATTATCTATTGAGTCGGAGAAACATGAAAGTAGCAATTGTGTAACTAATATAGGAAAGTATATCATTTTTGTTGTATAAGTTAGAAAATCTATCGTTCCATTCATTGGACCCTAAGTATGAAATAAGTTCATAAAATGAAAAGGCATAATTTATATAATATTTGCATACATCACTATATATGATTGTGAGAACAGTGCGATAGTTAAAAGTGGCTCCAATTGTTAGAAGTAACCAAAATATGAAAAGAATACTTGAAGAATAAATTCCATTTTTGCGATGTAATCGTATTAACATAAATACATATAACTGATAATTCAGTTTTAGTTATTTTATTTGATTTCGAAACAAAACTAAATAAAACTTACAAAAGTTATTGACTTTATGAAAGGTGTGTAATAATGAACTGGATATATGAAATAATCTCCATTAAAGTACTTCATTAATGCATTGATCAGTTCAGTTAAACTGATTCCAAATAAAGTTAAAGTTAAAATCTATGCATAACGACAATTGTTTTCAAATTACAAGTTATTCTCAATAATTGATTTCTTACTGTTTTAGTGATTGAAAATAGAGTCCATGGAATGGCCCTTTTATTATCTGTACGAGTTTTGTAAATTTCATAAACAGATAATATCCAAAGAAGAGCACATGGTGTCCAAACTAGTGCTGTCTCTTCGAAACAAAGTGTGAAATCGGGAATCGAATCTGTATTCCATGAGAGCTTCCAATCCTAATATACAATTTTGTCGTAGAATTCATGTTTTCATATGAGATGGTCTTGAAGGAACAAACAGGTACTCACCCAAAATTTTGAACCACAAAAGCCAGACATGACATCAAAATTAGTTTAAATGAGGTAAACAAATTTGAGGATAAAATGTTTTGGTTTAGCTGCAGATGTGAATTAACTTTGAAAGACCTAAAAGAACGATTTACTCTATCACATATACTTTTTAGCGATTTCAATGTTATGTTAAATCTTGAATTTGTTCTTTTAGTTTTATATAAGTGGAACATCTCTTTGATAGATATTCTATGACTTTGACAATACTTTTCTAATCTTTTACTACACAACTGCATTATTAGCTCACATTTGCTCAAAACAAATATCGATTAAGTTCTACACAATAACTTTTTATCTATAGGAATAAACTCTACATTGCTGTCAACTGAACGTAATATCAACTTATTTCTCAAGATGACCTTGGCCCAAAGATGAATCTAAACTCTCCTGATAATATAGCAAATCCATATAAGAAAGAACTGGCATTGATATTAATATTAATGATAGAGTAATCTGAAGTACCTAGATTGATAAATCGATTTTTTACTTTGTCATTATTGTACGAATGGAATGTTGTATGTAAACAGTTATCCATTTAATGAGATTCATAGTTCAAACTAATCACATATTATGTATAGCATTGAATAGGATTTTATTTACCCCCTTTTGGAAGTGCCGTCTAGTTTGTAGCGCAATAAATAACTTTAATTTCGTCAATTTTGAACGTATATTTAACTTTTTCTAGTCATTAATATTATTCAATAACTAATATAACTAAAGGCCAGTTTATCGTGTACTGAAAAAACAATAGAAAATCTTAGTATTGTTTGTTTACAATTTTTGACCATTCAATTACTTTTTGAATTTATATGATATTGTGTACAATTAATAGTCGTAAATGTGCTGTAAGAGAATGCCAAAACAACAGGATAACGAATTCCGATTTTTTGTATCTCTATCTTCCAATTAATGAGAAAAACTCGAATTTACGGTAATTTCATTCATAATAAGTTTATTAAAACTCATTAATGCTTTCAATAGCTGCCAAAAATGGGTAGAATTTTGCGAAAACAAAGAGATTTCGAACCTATTCCAGAATCAAAATTATAGAACTTCGGGGAAGAAATTCATTTGCTTCGAGCATTTTGATGATCACAAATACGTGAATCCATTGGGTCGAAAATATCTTGTATTTAATGCCATTCCGACAAAGAAAAAGGGTTTAACTTTAACCACAACTTTCTATATATCAAGTCCGCAAACCAATTCTCAAGATATAGGATCGAATAACAATGACTTTTAAACAAATTCAAATGAGATGTCAATTGAAGATATTATTGTTCAAATCATGTTTTATTGCGAACTGAACCGAGTTTGATTTATTGTTCGTCTAACAAACTAAAGATAAAATTGAGATAATACTTATTCGTAAATAAAAACTGAAAATTTGAATTTCAAGAATCCTCTCAAAGTTTTGTTTATATTTAAAATTTGAGCTCAACTTTGCGTTATTTCTATTAAGTAAAAATAAACTCTTCTAGTGCATAAAATCTGTTTTTTCTTAGATTGATTATGTGTTAAAAATTAATATTTCATAACAAACTTCTGTGTTTATTTAGCTTTTCGACAACTTCTCGTTTAACATAAAAATAAAAATTCTGTCAGATAAGTAATTAAATCGAGTGATTATGAAATTTAAAAACTTAAACTAAAATAGTTTCTGAAATAAAAATTGTACAAATTATTTACAGTATTTTCAAGAAAAACAAACGCTTTTTAATTTATTATGAACCTCTATTTAAGCAGAGTTACTCAAATTAATTGATAAATTGAATAAAAGATATATTGATTTAAAAACCATATTCGAATTAAAAAATAAATCACTAAAACTTAAGCAGAACAAAAATCAAAGACAAGTCAAAAGTTTGAGATTAAGGTAAACAACTTCAAAGTACACGATGTTTTGAATTAGTTCATTTCTTAGGTTGAAAAGTAATGCAAAGAGAATGAGCGCAAAGTCGAAAATCGATTTCATCATAAAACTACTCAATAATATAAAAGAAAAATTTCATCAAATTCTTATAGACTTGATTAAGTACAATTGACGCATATACACTAGCGAAAATGGAAATTGGAAGATCATGAAGGAGTTGGAGAATCCAATTGAAAATTGGCTAATTCATAGAGTATTAAATACTTGACAAATGATTAGGTACACAGATTAATCGAGAGTTTTATTTATTAAAAAGCAAAAATCAATATGAAGTATGACTTCCATTGGCAGCGCAGCACTCCTGTATTCGTCGGGGCATCGAGTCAAAGAGATGTCGAATGTCAACTTGAGGGATGGCTCTCCACGCCTGTTGGACTTGGCGAGTCAGTTGTTCAAATCAAAGAATTTTCACTTTAGAGAATTTTTTTAAAATAGAGTTTCGTCTCCTTTTTATGTAAACAAAAAATAGTCTTTTTCACAATAAACGTTATTACTAGAAATCTACCGGGGCAATCGACCAAAATTTAATCAATTTCAAAGGGTTATGTCCTCATTAGAATAGTGAAGTTTCAAGAGGATCTAAACACTCCTTATTGGTGTTTCAATTTCTATTTCCGCTAGTGTATTTTAAAATAAAAAAATGTGTTTATGGAGTTTGAAAATGAAATTTTTTTGTACAGTTCCTACTGCTTGTTGATTTTTGAGAAAACTTTTTAACCTACCCACAAAAAAGACTCTTTACCTACATTTAGATAATGTTGAAAATTCCGGTTTTTCTCAATCACTTATTAAATTTCTTGAGAAATTAGTTGAAAAATTAGACGATAATGATAAAGACATTGTGCTCTGTTGGGATGAGATATCACTTAGAAGAATCTTTTCTGTTCTACTAGAGCAGATGCAATTGAAGGATATGTTGATTATGGAGACTAGGAAGGAGGCTGATTTTTGCAAATGTAGCCCTTGTCAATCTCATTAGAAGTATAAGTGCGACTATGAAAGTACCGATATATTTTAGTACAGGTTTTAATGCTACTCCATCTGAGATAATTTACTCACAACTTTTAGAATATATGTTACATAAATTATTTGAAATTGATTTCAGAGTTAGACTATTGGTTTGTAATATGGGGCCATCGAATCATAAATTGTTTAACAAACGTATTCAGGTTGACCCCGAAAAGCCATATATTATCTATAATAAAACTTTTAAAATATTTCTTTCTTATAATTACTGTCATCTGATCAAATTAGTTCGAAATAATCTTGAAAAATATCATATCCAATTTGATAACAATATGTTAGCTAAATGGAAACATTTAACGGCTTTTTATAAAATTGATAAATAATCCTCGCTCACGTAAGAAAATTAACAATCAAGACATTTACCTTGATAATTTTGCTAAGCAATCAGTTAAACTTACAACACAACTGTTGAGTAGATCTATATCTTCTACAATTTACAAAATCCACACAAAATCTAATGCTACAAAATTCTGTATTCACTGAAGAATTCATAGAAAGTTTGATACCATTTTCAATTGTCTTAATAGTGCCTCATCAGAGAATCAAATGAAACCTTGCCGACGTCAGATATAAATAGACAATTTACCATTTAACTATCTAAATGAGTCGAAAATTTATAAGTAGTTTAAAGTTTTTTTGATAAAAAAATTGAAATTTGTGAAGAACCATCCATTTAAAAATGGTTTACTTTTAAGTATCAATGCATTACTTGATCTTTGTAGAGATTTAAGTAAAAATAACTTTCATTCAATCAAAACTCGAAATTTGAACCAAGACTTAGCAGAAAATTTCTTCAGTATCATGGGAGAGAAAGACAGATGTTCTCATAGTCTGACATACAGGCAGTTCAAGTCTATCTTTAGAGTATTGCTTGTACATTATATGTATTCCGCATCTGAAAGCTCAAACTGTAGTTAAAATAATTATTGCATATTAACTTATATTTCTCGTTATCCTGAATTAGAAAAAGACAATTTTTTACTAAACTTAGCTCAGAATCAGATCATTTGCAGAATATTAACATTCCTATTAACTAAATCACAAAGGGGTTTCCAAAAACTGCCTATTTAAAGCACCGTCACACCCCGGTAATATATGTCATTGGAAAGGACTTGAAGAGTAGATCAACTTTGTCTATAGACTCAACTTGGCAGTTCGTGTCCTAAGTCCGCTAGAGGGCGAAAACTGTACACCCGCCCCAATAGAATATAGATATGATCTGGTTATGGTTTTATACTAAATCGACTATGCTGAATCCATATTTCGAAGTTGCATTTCGATATCTCTTATATTTAATGAGATAGCGAGTTACTAGTTTAAAGTAGATACGTAAATAAACAGCATCTTAGCCACAATCTGTGTTACTAGGCGAGGAGGTGTGCTCTTGAAGTCCCCATCCACTACCAGTCCGGACTAAACCTTGTATAATGGAGGTACTCCTAGCACCCACTGCTATGGTTTAATAAAAAAATAATAGATTTTTGACAAAAACATAAATACTAGGAAAATGGTAAACATTTAGGAAAGTGGGTTTTACCCAACGCGACCTGGGGGAATTGCTGGCGTAGGAGGAATGGTTAACTCTGAGGGGTCTGCTGACTGCCTTACCAAGCCCCTGCTCTCAGTCCAGGGCTGTCATAAGCAGTCATTCGTCTAAACAGACACCCACAGAGGTTGAGCCCTCTAGGCCCCCCTAGCGGGTTCCTAGATGGCCACCATCCCCTAAAACCATTATGGCCCCTGCTCAATTCAGCGTCTGGTCACACACTCAATAGCTATAAGAGATGTCATAATGCAACCTCGAAATACGGATTCAGCATAGTCGATTCAGTATAAAACCATGATCAAATAATATTTATATTCTATTGGGGCGGGTGTACAGTTTTGCCCTCTATCGGTCTTAGGACACGAGCTGCCAAGTTGAGTCTATAGACAAAGTTGATCTACTCTTCAAGTCCTTTCCAATGACATATATATATGCTGAGGTGTGATGGTGCTTGAAATAGGCAGGAATCCCATAGTCTGTTGGAAACCCCTTTGATAATTCTTTGATTCAAAATTCTCACACATACATATCGGGTTATATTTCCAGCTTGAAAGCTAAATATAATTGTGAACAATGCTCTGAGAATATACAAAATAATGATTCTTTTAGAGTTGACACTATATTTTTGGATTATAAATCTCACAATGATAATCTAGAAACTAATATAATCCCATCAGAAAAAGCTGCTCGATGCACTTCTAGAATGATGAGCATAATAAGAGTGCAATTAAAAACAACTAAATAAACAATCGATATTAAACAAAGATTAAAAGATAGAATTATTTCGGAAATTAACTTTGACTGGATCCCTGTATGTCGTAGAAACATATTCACTGAAAATATATTCAATATTTTATTTTCAATTCTTGTTCATTTTCATGTCAGAATTCAAAATAGAACTTTCAAAATCCCTCTGAAAAGCAAGTTAAAAAATGTTTAAAAATTTTCTCAATAAATCGACAGATAGTTTCGATTAAGTATTCACTAGAAAGTTTTCACTTTCCGGTCGAAAATATTATTTTTATTAGCTTTCTTAATATAAATTATTATTTTGTTCGCATCAATTTGTATTTGATTTTCTGAGAAATTTTGGTTTCTTATACTCAAAAAATTAGTCAATATCTTGAATATAAATATATTTTGATATTATTTATGTGTCTGCTTGTATGCAAAAAGTCTAAGAAATATATTATGATCCTTTCAAATTTAATTGTTTGAAAAATAAACGAACAATGTTAAAAATAATGATATCAGAACTTGATTTTATTTTGCAGCTAAATTTTTGGAGTCATTATAAAGATATTGTGAATTTAGTTAATATACTGTAACATTTATTTTTGTGACGAGGAATCACCTATATACGAAAGACCTGATCTAAATATTTTGTGTAGAGTCTTTCGTATGTGTGCATTCAAGTTGAACGAATTGGAATCAGGGAGGCCTCAACGTAAAATCCCAATCCATTGTTACCTATATTTCTATCAGAAAGTCTGGTAGGACTCGATAGAATGTGCTTTAGTAGGGAATTAAGTTATAACTTACTTATAATATACAACATTCTTTTATTAATACAAATATACTGTCCGTTTTTTTAAAAACTAAACTCAAATCCTTATAACAATTTTTCTTTATTATTACTCATGAATCAGAACTTACTAATGAATAAGTTTAAAACATAAAACAGAATTTGATCACTTAGTCATTGATTTTGAATTAAAGACACCTTTAATCATAAAAATAATGTTCACAACAGGAGAACGAATTTTTGTTTCGAAAACTCATTTATTAACTAAATCTTGTGATAAAGTTAAAGCTGAATTTTTTGGAAAAAATTGGTAAAACTGAGCCGACCAATGCAACTATTTTTAGAATTGAATCAAATTTATTTCTACATATATAAACTACTTTGTAGGCTTACAGTTCTGAAATAAGCTTTGTAAGATTATAGTTCATTATTAAGGTTTATTTTGAAACATTCAAACTTTGGTCAATGGGTAAGCGATTTCACTTTTGACTCGCATTTTCAAAAGCAACAAAGTTTAACTGTAAAATCTGAGTTTAGTTTTTAAAAAAACGGACTGTATAATGATACAATAGTAGTTATTTACTACTACTTTTCTAACATACCATACAGTACAAAGTAAAAGAGACTTCTTACATACTATACAGTATAAAGTAAGAGATGATTTCTTACATACCATAAGTACAAAGTAAGAGAGTATTCTTACATACTTTACAGTACTAAGTAAGAAATAAGACTGTTCTTAACAAGGAATCACTTCTGCTTTTATACTCTTTTTGATGTCCTAATCTTACTATATTTAGCTCAATGGAAAAAATTATGTTTACATCAAAATACTTGTAATTTCAGTAAATAATACATATTCAATTGAAAATTTACTTGTACTGTAACTAAAAACTTAGGACACCTAAAAGATGTAACCACAATTTCTACTTTAAGATACATTTACTTTATTATTATCTAATCAAAAATAGATTAATTTTTTGCTCTTAAAACGAAGAAAACAAACTAAATAAACATAAATACTTTAAATAATATTTTTCTATTTCACAATACGATGTTCATGTTTCGTTCCGTCAATGAACGATCTTTTACTTTGATTTGTTTCTATTGATCTGATTTTTTCGAGGAAAGATTACTTATTGCGCTACAAACCAGTTAGTGCTTGTTTTTTAAGCAAACAAAATTCTATTCAATGTTATATGTGTAATATGTGAGCAAATCAATAAAACACTATTTCATAAACTTGTGTCCAAATCAATTATTCAGTAAATATCGTTTCAAAATCTAATTAGTCTTTTTAAACTTCCAGATAAGTAACTGAAGTGAATGTGACTAAATTTCGTAACAATTAATTATTTAGTTGTAAAAATTTTAATTTTAATTTATCCAAATTTACTTAATTCAAGGCTTAAAACGCTCATAGATATAACGAAAATTGATGAAACGTGAGATTGAAGCATGAAATGGAAAAACCAGACAACTCACTCTGTAGCAAAAGTCCGACAATACCGGTAATATTGTGAAAACAGAAACATTTTAGTCTCTGTTTTTCACAAACAATTTTTGTTTATTTTTCTTTTCTTCTCCTTTCTTTGTTCAAATTCTGAGAAAGGAGAGAATGAAGCTGCTGTTCTTAATTGAACGCAGCTGCGGAATGCCAGAAGGGTTTTTATGTCTCTGTTTTTCAAAACAGAACCATAAAAACGGGACGCTCGGGAAACTCATTAGTGAAAATATTTCATGTGTCGTCGATTGGGACGATACATGAAATGACTAATTGATAGGCAAGGATGGCCAACGGTCAGCACCGTTCGGCCAATCTCTTACAAAATTCCGGCGATCAGGCATGGACTTAACTTTAAGCCATTGCCTTAATTTTCATATATTTAAAGCGATGTTTGAGTTCAAAATCGGCACTCGCAGATATTTTCTGTAGCTCCACAACGCATATATCTACATTTGTGGCTCTATTTTAAATAAAGTATTTTTGTTTTGTTACATTTGTTTTTTTCTAAATTATCGTTCCATTTGTGTTGCCGTGTATCAGAGGTTCATTTTGTGTGAGATAGTGTGTTTCAACAGCTTCATCTTAACGTCTTACTTAAGAATTGCAAAGAAGTAGAGAAACTCGTTGCAATTACAATATTAATACATTTTATACTTCTCATAGAGTTGGTGTATATTTGACTCATTTTAAAAATTATTAAGTTCTCTTTCAATTAATTCATTTTAATTAAAGCATTATTCGAAAACTATTTGATTATAAAAATAATTTAAAACTCAATTTATTTTTATATGATTTTGTAAATGTGTTACATGTGATGTACTCTTGGGGCCAAGGAACAACATTTGTGAACCACATGTAAGGTCTGTGTTGTGTTCTAGGCTTGGATCGAGTCTATTATATCTTAAGCTACTTATAATTTTCAAATAATATTTTTGCAGAGTTTAAAAAATCGTTGGTTGATTGCATGAGTTTCTTGGTATCCTTCGAATAGGTTTGTGAAATTAATTTTATAACTTTTCGAGAACGAATGTGATTCACCGTCTTGAGTCTATAATTCCATCAAGATGGTGTCTCAAAATCCAATAAATTGGTTTATCGAGGTTCAGCTATTGACCATTTGTGAATATCAATGTTATGTATAACTAGCTTTTTAATTATCGCAAGTTTGAATTCAGCGAGTGTTTTATCCCAAATAATTTGAAGTTTGCCTTTCCTAGCTCTCCATAATCTGTTTCTCCTAAAAGTGAAGTTTCTTCTCATGATGGTCTTGTAGTCAACAGAATTTGTCACCTATCCCACTTACGGTGTTCAATTCTTGCAGTTTATCTTCAAAATGTAATAATTTTTGCTTTAAAGCCATAGACAAATAAAAACAAGTTCACTCATCGTCAGCTTCATAAAAGCAATCAAAATTAACTTTGGGATTCGGTTCGTTATTGTCAAATCGCAGTGTTGACATAGAATTTATTTTTTTAAACATTGGGATCTGGCTCCTTCCCCAATAAGGTCTAAAAGTTATATTAAACGCCGTTAGATTCCTATTGTTAATGATCAAGGAAAAGAGAGTTGAAATTCGTTTGATTTAAAATTTACCATGATATTTCTATTAGTGATTGAAAAGTTAATTCCAATGCCTTGGATTCCATTGGGAATTCCAATTCCATTCCAAGGAATTGGAGTGGAATTGGAATTAAAATTTCAAAACTCATTGGAATTGGAATGGAATTAAAATTAAAGTTAGTGGAATTGGAATTGTTAGAAATGAGACAAAATTAAGTTCAAATCCGTATAGTTTTTAATGAAAAGATCAAATAAAGATTATTTGCATACAAACTGTAGAACATATTGTTTTCAAAATAAAGCTTAAATTTTTGTTATCAAAATTTAAGTGAAGTATAGCGTGAGAGTTTTTTATATGCAAGAATTTCAATACATCTAATTACAGATTATAATTACTTTTGATGAAAAGTAGATAATCAACATTTTCAGGCAATAGGCGAGTTCTTCTTGACTCTAATGTTCTCCCACTTAAACTAAAATTCCTCTCAGATTCGAATTGGGTTGCAGGTAATGCTAAAATCTTTTTAGCGACATTTGCGATGTTCGGGTAAACTGTTGAATATTCAAACCAGAATTTAAGCAAATCTGATTTGCTTGAACTTAAAATTACAGCATTTAAGTAAGAATGAATTTCTTGTTCAAAATTATCGATAGCTTCAGATTCTTCTGTTTCCTCTTCAGATTCGTATAAAAACTCTTCAGATAAAGTCATTTTCCTTCTTTTCTTTCCTGGTTCTTTAGAAAGCAATGGTTTGGCCACAGTTTGAGCGTGTGAAGAAAGATATTTGATGTTTTCTTTAAGGATTTCTAATACATCTTTTTTGTCGTTTTCACTCAAATATTTCAAACCTTTAGTTTTTGGGTCGAGAACTAAAGCAAATTTATGAATGTTATGAATTTTCATATAATTTTCAACATTCGTTTTTAAAACAGTTTTGAATTTCTTTATATATTTGCTATCATTTTGATCAGTTTCAAGTTTCAACAAAATTTTTCTCTTAACTTGAAACACTAAATGTATTGTTGGAGACCTGTTTTGTGATAATATCAATGTGGAAGTATCGAACATTCTTAATATAGAAATAAGTTCTTTAACAAGTTCTTCATTAACTGAGCTGACACTTATTTGCAACTCTTTGTCAATTTTAATGAATTCTTTAAGGTTTTCATATTGTTCTGCAAATATTTTTAGCATATGATAGATTGAGTTAAATCGAGTTTCGACTTCTTGAGGAATTGCTCTAAATTTTTCTGAAAATATTCTCATCAATCCTTTTCTTTTCATTGAAGTTACAATCTCTTTAACACTATTTACAGCGTTTTGAATTGTTTTTACTTCTTCACTCTCATCTCTGAAAGTATGCTTTAGTGCCAAATTCATGTTATGGCCAGTACAGGAGTACCTCTCCTTATCATCACATGCAGTTATTATATTGCGAGCACTGTCCGTCACAAAATAATTATCATCATTGGCACATCCAAATTCATCCAATACGGAATCAATCATCCCTTTTATATTTATTCCTGTCTGTCTTTCTCTCATTTCACGAGTCGCTAAGACATGATTTTTTATTTCCCAAATTTTTTCATTATAATTACTAACAATATAATGAGCTGTTATAGTAATAAAATGTGCACCAGTTTTGTCGTGTTTCCATAAATCAAGTGTTACACCAATACCTCCGATACTTTTTGTGATTTTGAAGAGTTTCTCCTTGAGATTCTGATAAATTTTAGGCAACCTGTTCGATACAGTATGTGATGTCGGGAGGATATTATCGATGTTTTGAGAACCATATTTCGCTCCTATATTAATTAATTTTTGAGCCAATGTTTTGAAACCTTCGCCTTCAACAAGTGTAAAAGAGCGCATATCGTTCGCACAACACATAACAACCTCATCAGTCAATTCACTTTTATTGCATTAAAATTTACATCTTGAACTTTTTCGAGAAAAATGATCTATTTTTGAATGTTTTTCAATTTGAATCTTACATTTATGAGCAGTCAAAACACTAGTTCCTGAGAGCTTCTTATGAGTTAAAACTTCTTTGCAATTAATGCACTCAATAAAATCTGTTTTACGATTCAAATATAGAACTCTATTGAATTGTTTACATTTAGGATTTTTCCTGAAGCGATCGCTCGCGAAATGTCTTGAGATTCATTTTTAATGAGTTCAATGATCTCATCTTTACTTTTATCACTTACTTCAGAAAAACTTCCACACGTGTCAGAGTCCATTTTATTTAACAATACTTTCAATTATTTCTTAAAACAAAATTGTGGACAAAAACAAAAATCAAACGCAATCAATAGCACAGAAATCTTAAATGACTCATGTATTGCATGCTTTGTATTGTAATTTAATATTATATAAATAAACAAAACTATTTTCGTGTCAAACTTTATCGGAATTCAATGAAATCCAATTCCATTCCAAGGAATTGGAATGGAATTGGAATTGAAATTTCAAAACTCAATGGAATTGGAATGGAATTGGAATATGAGTCAATGCAATTGGAATGGAATCGAAATTGAAAATTCAGAACATTTCAATCACTAATTTCTATTAAAAACTTTGAAAATTTCAATTTAAAACATAAAAAGTATGAAAATTCTAACAGTGAACGTATAAGCGCTGCATTTATTTTAAATTAACTGTACTCATATAATTCTATTTTCAGATTAGCATTTTAATATGTACCACTATATATTACGTCCGTCTTTGCACATGATGGTAATGGACGGGCCCATAAGGCTAATCGCTCCCGATTGCTCTAGCAATGCTTGCATCACGTTCCTAAAATGGAGAATGCGTCTATGTGTAGGTTTAGTGAGTGTTCGGTTATTTTGCATGTAATGTCCTTAAAATAGTTTTTTCTCAGATAACGCAAAACATCAATTACTCTCATGGAAAATAGTAACTTGAATATCACTTACCGATTATTGTATCGACAAAATGAAAATCGTCTTCAGATGGCTCTTCATGTTTTCCATATTATTCAATTATGGCATCCATCACTAATCTAGCCATATTTGAATGGTTTATTTTCGGCATAGTTTTAATAAATTTAAATCGTAGCATGGTGAAACAAAATTAAGGCTTAGAGAGATACACGTTGTTTAGGCTTGAATGAACTATAGTTTTATATGGGTGACAATCATTTGACCGATAAGTACATTTGATCGACAGGTACACTTGATCAGTAGTCACGTTCAATCATTTATACAAATATTTTATGTCTGAAAAGCCTGTCTGGTAATAGTAGTTTCGTGAAAATCGAGCTACTTTACAACTTTTAAGAGGAATTGCCGATAACATTTCCTTTTCAACAGTCAAAATTTTATCGTATTGAAATACTGATTTTAACGAATTTCTTCTTGCTTTTACAAAATAGATTTCAAAAATACTCCCTGTGAGTTTTACGTACTATTCATCGGTCGTGGTGACTTTATCGATACTCGTTTTATCGACAATCACATTTGTAATAATAGCTGAAGAAGCGCATGTCGAAGTTGTTCGAGTTAAAGATATCAAAGAAGCACTGATCTACACTTTCAGACGAGTGGTTAGAGTATAAACATGACTATCGCCATATCTGACATGGATCACCTAATGGTGATAATTATTTTCATACTCAAATAATTTGTTTGACGAGTTGGTAGTATGTGAGTACTAAATTTTTTCAACAAAACATCGAAATATTGTTAATGTACGTTGCCTGGCAAGTTGTTTGAGTATAAAAGTAATTATCACCATTAGCTGATCCATGTCACATATGGTGATAGACATGTTTATACTCTGACCGCTAGTCTGAAGGTATAAATCAGTGCTGTTTTGATCTTTTTCAAACTTCTTCAGTTATTAATAAAATTGTGAATGTCGATAAACTGATTTTCAATAATATGAATGTTGAACATCGTCATAGGAGTAGACAACAATTATATTATAGTTGACAGAAGAGCCTTTATATAAATTCAACTTGTCTGTCAAACTAATTCGTCGACCAAATGAGTGTCGGTCAAACATATCTATCGGTCAAACATAGCAAACTTGTTAGGATTGCTTCATATTTAATTATTTTTAATAATTCGCAGGAAATCGTTATTAGGTGATTTACAACATCTATATATTTTGCATAGGCATTAAATGACCCTGGCCATTCGTCTTCGATATAACTAGGAGCGTGAGTTTCATTTTCTTTCAGACATTTATGTTTAGGTTAGTTTTAAAGACAAGCTTATGATTCATTTTATAATATGTTTATAATAAACCAACGTTTAATCTTACGGTGAGCTTAGCCTTAACATATAAATTCAAGATACGATGCGATTATTTATTGAAACGAGAAAATTTTAAAATAAGATAACCTTAATTCTATATTGATCATAATTGTGAAATCGAGATATTAATAAAACGCACGAATGTGTCAATATCAAATATTAAGTTAATATGATTTTAAAATCTGAGAATTAGATTGTTATAACATTTAATAACTAACGAAAGTATGAGAGAATAACTAAATTTGCGAAAATTAAAATTTGAATACGTTTACAAAATAATGACAATCATGTGAAATTTCAGGCGAACTTGTGGTGAAATACTCATTGAGTATTCGAAACAATATTCGCATCTTTAGCCATTGAGTAGAAAATAGAGTCTGGATTTTCGAGAAGTGATTTCGGTGTATCAAATTCAGCGATTTGTCCAGAATCCACTACTATAACTCGATCGTAATCTATGATTGTATTCAATCGATGAGCGATTGTTACAATTGTACAATCAGAAAATTCTCTTCTGATTGTTTCCTGAATCAAGTCATCGGTTTCCATATCAACAGCTATTATATTGAATCACAAAATTTTAATTAAAAATTTTATTTATATCAAATGGATAACCATTTGACAAAATGTTTTACCGGCAGTTGCTTCATCTAAAACTAAAATTTTTGTTTTCCTCAACAGAGCTCTTGCCAAACAAACCAATTGTTTTTGTCCAACACTTGAATTCTCGCCTCCCTCTGAGATCTCATGATTTAAACCCTTTTGTAGAGAAGAGACAAAGTTCTTCAAATGTGCCGACTCTAATGCACTCCAGATTTGTGTGTCTGAATATTGATCGAACGGATCCAAATTCATCCTAAGAGTTCCCGTGAATAAAACTGGATCTTGAGGAATAATTGTAAGTCTAGACCTCAGATCATACAATCCTAATGTTTTCACATCAACGCCATCAATAATGATCGTCCCGTCAACAGGTTCTATGATTCGGAACAGAGCTAAAGTCAACGAAGACTTTCCAGCACCTGTTCGACCAACTACGCCTACTTTTTCATTCGGATTCACTTCAAGAGTAATTTTCCTCAAAACAAGATCAAGTCCTTCTCTATACCTTGTACTGTAATTATTAAACTTAATCTCTCCCTTTTCCGGCCATCTGGAATTTGGTTTTGTGATATTATTAAACCAATCAGCCTAAAATTGATTTTAAAAAGCAATTTGGATTAAAGTTTCGGATTAGAATAACCTTCTGAGATAAAAAATCTTTGATATCATGTAAAGTCATATAAGATATGAAGCATAGCTCACGACGATTTTTGTAAGACTCAAATGAAATATTAATTTGATTGAATAATAAATAATTAATACCTCAGTTGGCGTTTCTGTATATTCGAGACACCTCTCCACTGAAACGATATTAGTTTCCAGATTTGTTACACTTATAACAAACCAGTTCAAAATGTCAGTTATATTTAATGAGTAACTAATGGCTAAACCAGCGATTCCAGGACTTAGTGAATGACGAGATATTACAGCAAAAAGTGCAGCCAAAAATACTATACAACATCCTAAAAATTCTAATCTTATTGCGAGCCATCGAGAAGCTGTGAAACTTGGGTGAAAACACATATGGTTGTCGTCAACCCTTTTATTTGATTCTTCAATGAATTTTTGTGAAGCGCCATACGCTCTAATACTTATCAATCCGTTAAGTGTTTCGCTAAAATGATTATAAATGGGAGAGCGAGACGTCGAATCAATTCTCTTCAATTGACGAGAAGTCGAAATGTATATTCTCTGGAATAGATAATAAACTATGACCAACGGACAAATGGCGGCCAATATTATAGGTGATTCAAGACTTATCATTGAAAATGCCACTAATGTACTGAAGAACCGTATAATCATCATTCGTAAATTCATTAATAATATCATATCAGCTGCATCGATATCTTTTGTGAATCGATTGAGAATTCTACCGATTGGTGTGGTATCTAAATAATAAGTAAAATAGATAAATCACATTTCGAGAGGTTTTAAAAAATTTTGATTTAATATTTATACCGAAGAAAGACATGGGAGCCATAATTATGCGCTTCAACATAAGGTTATGCAATAATTTTGCGGCTCTAATACACGCAATAGTTATAGATATACTAGCGACTAAAGTGAAGATTGATTCGAAAGTACCAATTCCTGCATAAACACCTAATCTTAAATCTCTTAGATTTGTATCATTTATCTTCTTTGGATCGAGTGCGTCATTAGACCACTCACTTAACCATAAACCAGATAAAACTTGTGCCACATTTGACACAACATAAAAAAGTAGAATCAATGAACAGAAACCAAAACCAATCATACTTAAATAATCTTTATAAACTTTTACTTTAACAGATCCTGTTTCTGAAGTTTCTTCTTCGATAAGTTTACCATCATCTTTTGGTTTAACTTTTTCTTTCTCAGATTTTTCGTCTTTAACTCTACCATTTATAACACTATGAGATCGCACTGATAAACGTCTTCTAATAAAATCACTCTTATCTTCAGATACAACAGAATCACTTTTAGACAAACTTCTTTCAATCAGAGGTTTCACTTTTTGTGCTAGTTTTTCCATTATTTCCTTATCTTCTTCAATTTCTGATTCATTTTTTTCAATGAGATATTCGGCCACAAACTCAGCAAAATCTCCTTTATTTGATATGAGTTCATCAAAAGTTCCACTTTCAGAGATAGATCCATCTTTTAATACAATAATATGATCGACATGTGGTAAAACTGATACTCTATGTGTGACTAATAATCTTGTCTTTTTTCTAAGAACACCTTTAGGACCAATTACATTTTCGAACAAATGACGGCCAACATGTGCGTCAACAGCACTAAAATCAATGTTATATCAATTATATTAAATATATTTCAGACAAATTAGTTTTATTAAACATTTTGTACCTCAACGGGTCGTCTAACAGATAAATGTCTGCATCGGAATATACAGCTCTGGCCAGAGAAACTCTTTGTTTTTGACCTCCTGATAAATTGATTCCTTTTTCTCCAATTTCTGTCATGTCTCCTGCTGCCAAAATTTTCAAATCTGGTTCGAGAGCGCACGCATTTATCACTTTGTTGTAGAAATTTTCGTTGTAATCATTTGTGAAAATAATGTTTTGTCTTAAAGTTGTATTTTGAATCCAAGCCTGTTGTGGAACATAAGCAATACTTCCGTTTGTGTTTACATATCCTTCAGTTTTTTCCATATCTCCCAAAACAGCTGAAAGTAATGAGGATTTACCAGCGCCGACCTGACCCACAATCGCTACTAATTTGTTTTTCTTGATCTCTAATGATACGTTTTTGAGTATTGGATTTTGTCCTTTACTCCACGTAAAAGTGGCGTTTTCGATAACAATCGGAGATTTGATATTTTCATTGTGTGAAATGGCATTTTCATTGATTTCATCTGCATTTAGATATTTATTTACTCTTCGAAGAGATACTAAACTCTAGAAACAGTAGAATTCAAATTATTCAATACGTTACCTATAAAATCTTTTAAAAATACATACCATCACACCAAATGATATCATGTTTGGTAATAAACCGAGTGGCATCTCTATATGAAAATACATATTAGAATATTCATTGAAAAGTGATTAATAACTCACTCATTATATTGAATAAAGAAAGTGAAACGAAAGCTTTGTTCGCATCGAGTATATTGTCAGATGAGATCAATACAAATGTAATAAAACTGAATAAACCAACCTTTTAATAGAAACGAATAGAAAGTAAGGAGTTAATCAGATTTGTTCTAATTGCGTACCCGTAGGTGTCAGTTTTGCAGAATGAGATTTTAACCAGTCACTTTAGCCGAAAAGTGTAATATCTCTGTTATCCTATTCTAAGTTTAGGTTTTAGAAAACCCCTATTTTTCAAAATAATTATGAAAGGCTTGAGTTCTAGAAATAATTTTTGAGTACACACTTCATGCTCTGCGTAAAAGATATTTTGTTATTGATGTAATAAATTCTAAAAGTATTTGAAACAATATACTGTAAATAGGAGTTGTTAAACCAAATTGGTAGATATATAAGATAAAAATCTTATTCAACTAGTCAAAAGTATGATTAAATATTTTTTTATCATTCTACTAATAAGTTAAATGTTGTTTTAAATTTTCGAGATTGAGCTTAAATATTGGTGGAGATGAATCAGGAAAATCTAATATTTGACCAAATGTTTTATTCTCGTTATTTTCTGTTGACTATTTGTGCTTAAGCTTTTATCTAAATCTGATGATTACTACAAGATTTTTGATTCTAATTTGATAAGTATGAATGAACTAACAAACCCTAAGGTTTAGGAATGAGAAAATCAGTTGTAAAATTGATACTAACCTGTTTCTGCTAAACCGACTATATAAAATCACATTCTGCGAAACTGACACCAATCTGCGTACCAAACCCATGTGTGCATTAAATTAAATCACATGAAATATAAGATATAAAATAAAAAGAATTTTTTTATAAATATTATAGTTGAGAGGGTATACAAACTTTTTAGTGTTAACATATTAAACACCAATTTAATTACATCATATCAATGTGGAGATCTAACAAAAGGGTATGAAGAGTAGATTCAGGAATAAAAGAAAATATAAAAAAATATGAAATCTAAGAGGACATATGAATTTTTAGACGTAATCTTTAAAAGTTCATATCATCTATCAGCAATCTCATTTTTGAATATTTCATTTCTACTTTCTACTCTATCAAACTATTTATAAGTTGTAATTTCATATCCATATTGTCAGAATGGGTGATTAGGCCAGACATCTATAAGTTTCTGATTAACTCTTTACAAAGTTTTCATAATACTTATTAATGAATCTGAAGGAAAAGCATATATTTTTCAAATCTTACAAAATAAGGCGCTGAAATAAACAAAAAAGACATCGCTCCATTCACATAAGCCATTTTATAAAGAAACTTGACTTCTGTTCCTCTATAATTCATAGCTAAATCTATGAATGAGTTTTCCCACGCATACAATTTCAAAACTTTGATTCCATTCAATATTTCATTCATAAGTTTTATTCTTTTATCTTTTTGTTTCATCATAAGCGCTGAAAATGATCTCATTTTAGCGGCTACGAATCCGTTGAGCGGCATCAAAATGATCATGAAAGTCATTCCTGCTAGAGTAGAGATTCCTAACTGTTGCCATAATAGAATCAAAGCAATGATGATTTGTAACGGAGCTGACCACAAAAAATTCACAAAGGAAATAAAGTCAATTATGCGTTGTGAGTCAACGGACATCAAATTCACAACTTCACCAGTTGTGAAATCTTTACGACCAGAACTCGATAACTTTAGACTCTGGATCAAAATTATTTTCATAATTTGAATAAACTGAAGTTCCACAAATTTTCAAACTTTAGAACAAGTACCTTTTTATAGATGACTGATATTATACAAGCTCTCATTCTCATACGAATCAAATTGACTCCGTATTCATATTGATTATTGAGGATTGATCCAAAGAGAGGTGATATAAACATTATTGAAGCGTAAAAATATCCCTCCATGTCGGTTCATTATTTGTCGGAGACATGAATGAAATTAATCTATCGAGTACTATAGGATTCACAAATACAAGAATACTGGCAATAAATGTGAGAATACCAATAAAAAGCAATGTTGGCCAAAAAGTCTTTAATATTGGAATTAAAAGATTGACATTAGTGGTGACGAGTTCTCCTTGTGATGCCTTTTTAACTGCGATTTCTTTTTCTTTCTCAACTGTTGGAATCCACACTTTGTTCAATTTTCTAATGACAAAACTTGATTTATTTTCATCATTTAAACTCCACATGTCATCCGTTGTAAGTGCTTTCTTATAGCCTTTAAGAATCATAGCATTAAACCACCAAAAAGTGATTTGAGACAAGAATGAAGCATCATTTTCAGGGTTCGATTTCTATGCAAATAAACTTTCAATTTCAGAAATGAACTAATTTAATTAGCTCAATAATTACTTTATTTTTTGACGAATGGAAGTCATTATCTATTGAGTCGGAGAAACATGAAAGTAGCAATTGTGTAACTAATATAGGAAAGTATATCATTTTTGTTGTATAAGTTAGAAAATCTATCGTTCCATTCATTGGACCCTAAGTATGAAATAAGTTCATAAAATGGAAAGGCACAATTTATACAATATTTGCATACATCACTATATATGATTGTGAGAACAGTGCGATAGTTAAAAGTGGCTCCAATTGTTAGAAGTAACCAAAATATGAAAAGAATACTTGAAGAGTAAATTCCATTTTTGCGATGTAATCGTGTTAACATAAATACATATAACTGATAATTCAATTTTAGTTATTTTATTTGATTTCGAGGCAAAACTAAATAAAACTTACAAAAGTTATTGACTTTATGAAAGGTGTGTAATAATGAACTGGATATATGAAATAATCTCCATTAAAGTATTTCATTAACGCATTGATCAGTTCAGTTAAACTGATTCCAAATAAAGTTAAAGTTAAAATCTATGCATAACGACAATTGTTTTAAATTACAAGTTATTCTCAATAATTGATTTCTTACTGTTTTAGTGATTGAAAATAGAGTCCATGGAATGCATGGAATGGGCTTTTATTGTCTGTACGAATTTTGTAAATTTCATAAATAGATAATATCCAAAGAAGAGCACATGGTGTCCAAACTAGTGCTGTCTCTTCGAAACAAAGTGTGAAATCTGGACTCGAATCTGTATTCCATGATAGCTGCCAATCCTAATATACAATTTTGTCATAGAATTCATGTTATTATATGAGATAGTTTTGTAATAATAAGCAGGTACTGACCCAAAATTTTGAATCACAAAAGCCAGACATGACTTTAAAATGATTGTAAATGAGTTAATCCAATTTGCTCTTAAAAAGATTTAGTTTGGATTGTAGTTATCGATAAACTTTGAAAGATCTTAATGAACTATTTATAATATCACAAATACGTTTTAGAGATTTTAATTTTATATGAAATTTTGAATTAGATCGCTTAATTTTATTTTAGTGGAGCACCTCTTTGATGAATAAAAATGTTATATAACTTTAACAATACTTTCTAATCTTTTACTACACAATTGTATTATTAGCTCATATGTGCACAAAACAAACGCTGATAAAGTTCAACAAAATAACATTTTATCAATAGTAATATACTCCACATTATTGTCAACTAAACGTAATACAAACGTATTTCTAAAGTTCGCTCTGTCCTATGGATGAATCGAAACTATTAATAAGTACAGTAAATCCATATAAAATAGAAATGGCATTTATCTTAAATATTAGTGATAGAGCTAAGCTCTCAGTTTTCGCTTCTTTCTTGCACTTTTTTTGTACTAATGAACAAAAAATTCGATAGTTGTAAGAATAAAATGAATGCAAAATCTGCTCAAAATTTCGCATGATTTTTATCTATATAAGTTTGCACACTGTTTTTGTTACTCAGTTTTAATTTTTTCCAAGTCTTGAAGTTTAAATATACATCAATATACTAATTATCATACTTGAACAAATTCACAATTATTTTAAAATCACATCTACAAACATATTATACGACTATTGTCTTAACTTCTAATAACTTCATAATTAAATGAGATAAATTTTGAAGTTTGACACAATTATAGTTTATTTGTCGACAAATAAATTAAAGTTACAATAAACGTTGAAAATGCCTGCTTTTCGCGGAAATACAGAGGTGAACGCGAAGAACCATATTTTTAGAAACATCTCGCAGTGTTTTAGAGCTAATGTTCTGAATTTCATTTTTAATGTCTAATTTAAATTTATCGAGATTTCGTGGATTTGAGAGATATTCTCGATCTTCTAAATATCCCATAAGAAAATAGTCGGGACTTGTAAAATCTTGTAAACGCAGCGGCAAACCAACTTCTGTCGAGGGCTGTTGGTTACTCTTTGAAATTATCCAATTAGCGAAATAAGAGAGAGGAATCCCATTTATTTCTTTAGGTGGTATTTAAAAGATCGAGTATACCACTCAAATCTACAAGACCTCGATGAATTAAGATTAAACATTAAAAATGAAATTCAAAATATTAGCTCTGGAAAACTGCAAAATGTTTCTGAAAATATGGTTCTTCACGTTCGCCTCTGTATTTTCGCGAACGGCAGATATTTTTAACGTTTGTTGTAATTTAAATTGATTTATCGATAAATAAAGCTTAATTATGTGAAATTTGAAAATTTTATCTCATTTAATTATAAAGTTATTAGAAGTTTTTGGTGTTCAAAGTTAAAATGATAGCATTGTATAAATGACACTAGAAAGCTTCCGAGCATAAATCAGAATTTAAACTCTATTGATTCTTCAATTCAATTCTAATTAACATTAAAAGAGAACTGCTATCAAATAACATGAAAGTAATATTCTATATAGCAAATTAAAATTAATATTTAAAATACTACTCGATAAAAACTTTAAACAAAAACTAAAATTGTAAAGATATTCAATTTCATCTAACATTTAGATCATTGTTTATGAGTAAAGTTATATATTTAACTTATATGTCATTACTGAACTTTTTATTACTTTTGAATATGGACTTAATGCATTGTAATTTTTTTCTATCTCTCCTTTATTAATGATTTTATATAGTTAATTAATTTTTAGAGTGGTATTCAAAATTTCAAAATTCAACAACTCTTGGAGCGTTCATCTGATATGCTTAGAACTATATATCTGGAAACTGTGTGTAAAAACTTTTGAAACGATGTACATATCACCGATGTCCATCTCTGGATCTATTGGAACAGATAGTAATATGCACATCATTTCAAAGGTTTTTGTAAACAGTTTCCAGATATATAAGTCTTAAGCATATCAGATGAACGCTTCAAGAGTTATTGATTTTGAAATTTTGAATATCACTCATTAAAATCAATTAACTATATGATAACGAGTTCTAAATAGTTTGATAACTAAACTTTCGCTCAGATTTGAAGTTTAAATAACATTAATTTAAAAGTAAGAGACCAGCTTAAGTTATATACAAAACTTACAAGTTTTAATGGCAAAAATTTTCTATACAATATTTAAAATAATTTCAGTTTTTGATTAAATTTTCACATAAGCTTTTGCTGCACAAACAAGAATTGATACAAGTCTTTCCATTCGCTTTGCATAAACATTTTCTCAAACATTTTCTCAAACATTTACCTTTACATTCACAACGAGAATTATTTGAAAGTGATTCTACCCTTATATTGATCATTGAAAATTCTGAGTCTTTGAATTTAATATATTTATCTCTATAGAAAGTTGCATTATCTGGAAGAAGGACATACCTTAATAGACTTTTAATATTATCATATTTAGCTTTATTAATAGGTAAAAAGTCATTATAGGCTAAATTTAAATTGGATTGCATGACTTGAGTCAATTTTTTCATCAAACTTCAATAAACTTATTGATAAGTCTGGTTCAGAGTCTAAGTTTAGTGAAATTTTGAAGTCATTTTGAGTGAATTTCATGCGACGAACTTCAGTCAAATGAGTTAATTTAGGCTTAAGAAATGGCTTCATAAAACTTTTATAGTCGTAAACTTTACAAATTTCTGAAGAGTCAGGCATTAAATCATCTGTTTAAGGGTGGTTAACATATATTACTTCAAATGGATTTTTGGTAAGGTTTCGGAATAGGAGGCAGTCAGAGAAAATTCGTTGTTTGCTACTTTTACCCTGAAACCGGTTTCGCAATCTACATAAACTTAAAGCATAATCGTAATTTTCTTTTGATACTTTTACTATTAATTTTGAAATTTTCTCTCAATTATATACAGTTAAGTCAAAATATACGGATAAAAATTTTGATTTTCAAATAAAAGCATGGATTTTAATGTTAGAAATTAAACTATAAATTTGCTTTATTACTCGTTAACATTGTTTCATAAAGTGTGTTAAATACTTCAAATACTTTTCATCTGCCTCTATAAAGCTCTGTTCAAATTTATTCTGACTTAATAACTGAACTTATCTTTATAAAATTTACTTATATTTCTTTAATTATTTGCACAAGTTATCAAACTTATTTGTAGCAAAGATCCTACAGTAGGCTTGGAAAAATCCCCATTATGAGATTTTTCAGTTAGGGTATTACTACTGCCTCCTATTCCGAAAGCCTACCGGATTTTTTAGGTTTGCATTTTTTACTACATTAACCCATTCTGAAAGCAATGATATTTTATTAATACTTTTTCGTGATTTCTCAATTAAGCCATTATCACGATCTCAATCAAGATAGGAATGTCCAACAATCGGATATATCAAATTGATTTCATCATACACTTGCATTTCATAAAACAGCCATAAATATCGACTTTTCATTTGTTCAAAACAATTTTCATTGAATATAAAGACTTTTTTATATTTTTGTCCAACTTATTTGAAAGATAATAACTTAATAATGATATGCTCTCATTTGGTCCTTTTAAAGCAAAATTTTCAGAACACATGAACATTGTAGCCCTTCCTTTATTCATGTCATGAATTCCAAAGTTATGTATTGACAGTTGTCTACTATAGTATTCAGTACTAACTCTAGTAATAGGAACAAAAAATTTTTTCTCGTAATCCATAGAAATTGCTGCAATATTCGAATCACTTTTTGCTACAGTTTTATATTCATTTTGTAATTTGTAGAAGAAATTGGCTTCATTTTGATGTTTATTCAATAAAATTTTAAGTTCAATTTCAAGTAAAGTATTATTTTCATAATTCGATGATTTTATTTTAACGTTGAATTCTTCACAAGTACCGCAAATTTCACTTCTAGGGGACCCAAATCCAACATTACATCTTTTGAATATCACATGAAAAAACAGGCAATTCACATATCCATTATATTCATAATACTTTTCAATGAATTCACGATATAAAATTGAGATATTTTTATCTGATTCAATGTATTTCCTACCAGTTCTAACTGTAGGACTATAGTGGCTTTCACGTGATGGATAATTTTCAATGAACTCACGAATATCTAATTCTACTTTTAACGGAATCTTATTTGGTCGTGAATCATGCTTTCCTCTCATGTCCTGACTTTCACTACGATTTTTCAATATCTTATTTCTAAGTCTCCCATATTTAATATCATGAAGTTTCAAAAATGCGTTCAAACAAACTTTTTCACGTTTTATGATAATAGGATTTTTAAATCTTTAAATTGAGCAAAATATTCGAAGTTTGATGTTCTTGGTTTAATGGTTCCACTTTTTTCAACAAAGTTTTGGGGGATAACCACAGATTTCAAATATTCATTTTTTTATTCATTAGTTTTCATTGCGTTGAAATATTTCAAAATATCACTTTTCTCACTATTTGTAAGTTTTGATGAATGATTTTATTACATGTATAATCAGTATTATCACTAAACTTATTACTACTTATTTCATCACTATTTGTATCAAAAAGTTTTATAGTTTTGGCAAAATATCGACTGTTATTTTGAGATCAACTTTTTTTTTCCTTTTTGATTGTTTTCAATAGAAATATTTTTATCAATTGGAGTCAATACACTACCAAAAATAGATTCTCGTTTTTTTGCGTAAGGCATTTTGATAACTAAACTTAGTTTCCGAACGTCTTTAAAACTTTATTTAATTAGTTGAAATATACACAAGTTTTCACAAAGATATAAAGCTCTATATATTCACCCATTAATGAAATTTTGACTGTCCACTAAGGATATAAAATTCAAATAATTTAAAACAGAGTGAAATTTTCTTATCGAAAGTTACAGTAATCCAAGCCATAAGGGGTCTACGGGTCAGTCTTGGACTTAAAGACGCCTTGTTTTGGCGCTTAAATCATCAAAATTTTTATTTATTTATTCATAGTAGAGTTTGTCAATAAAGTGCATTTCTTGCAAATAAGCCTAAAATTTTGATTAATCGAAATTGAAATACAATTAGTAGAAGTGCGACGGTTGTGGTAAGCACCAATCAAAACTCTCCAACACGCCCAATGGGATGGATGAAGTTTTCTAATTCGTTCTTACCGCGAAGACAGTCTTTTTGAGCTTTACCCTTTATGTTTACAATGCCTTCATATAAATATGATTTTTTATAGAAACCTGAAAAATCGGAATATTTTTTTCATTGTTGTTTCGAACAATGTAAAAAGTTTCGTGAAATCAACTCTTTTGAGTCACGAAAATCACGCAACGAGTCGCATCACCCGAAATATGGTTGTTTTAATAAAACGATTTTTAAGCAAAAGTAATACATTGCATATTTATTGAAAATCTTTTAAATAAAATTATAACGCTTATTTAATTAAGTTTAATTAAGTTATCAAATAATGTTAATCATTTTTTGAGATTTTGCGGTTCTTATAATCTCGCCAACAACTCTGTAAAAACAAAATCATTCATTATAATCTTATTGAGAATTTTTGTCTTATCGTTGATACCTGTATTTTGATAGCAGCAATATCTTTATGATTCGACGGTTCGATAGTTTCCTTCAACTCTGACCTCAACTTGGAGGGAAGTTTTTCTGGGACTCTGAATGTCGGTTAGTTCGTCGGGTTAAATTATACAAAAATGATTTTTCTAAAGGTGTATTCATCACTCATGACTACTTTAATAATACTAAAGTACAAAGTTGATTTTTAAGCGATTGTATCAAATGACCAAGATAGAGTGATGTCTTTTTTAACATAACAAACTTATGTCTGCATAACTAGATTTTTCTACTTCGAGAGGAAGGAACAAATTATTTGATTGATTATTGATTAAACTTTTGAACAAGACGAGGATTAAATTATTTAATCTGATCACTGGTGAAAAATTTTAAATTATATTGTGTCGTCGCTGAAGAACAAAGTGATTGTCGCGGGGCGACGCTAAAGGCCGACTCTCCGTTCTTCCACTCACAGGTCAGGAGCTCTTGCGGTAGTAATGCTTTGGTCCGGAGCGAGAGCGGTAAACAAGAGTTGGTCAGCGATTGAGTACCTTCGCGAACCCGTTCTAGGCGTCTGTTCGTAGGAAAAGAGTGTTTGTGCGATTCCTTAGATTTAGAGGGAGGGAGACTAGTTGGAAGCGCTCGACGATAAGCACTACCTCAACTAAGTCTAAAAAGGGGCCAAAACTTGCAAAGAAAAAAAATAGTAAAAAGAAACAGCACTTTTACGTGCAAAGGAAAAACTGACTGATCTTTATTGAATTCGAGGCTTTTTATACAAATTTTGGACGAGGACTAACCTTAGTCCAATAGGAAACCGGTGTCGTAAGCACAAGTCCAATAAGGACTCAGACGGACTAGATGTGAACTCACAAAGTTTGTGAGTTCAGACAGACGGTACGTAGACTCACTGGATTTGTGCTCAGGACACCAGTTTGGGAATACGGAATTACAGGTAAGTTTTAGGATTAGGGTTTTGATTGCACTTTATAGCAGAAAAAGTTGTTTACATATAGAAATATTTGCATGCAATCGATTTCCTAGTAAATGTTTTCTGATTTTAATTTGTTTTTTATTTTTTCTAACTATGAACGTCTCAATATAGGTATATTTTAAAAGCATTCTAAAAAATGTCTTGATTAAAGTGAAGATTTATCTTTACATTTTAAAATTTATTTTAATCGTTTTAATTTGAAACGAGCTAATGGAAACCCTGTCGCCATCTTCCAACAACCGGTGTTCAACAACATTATCAAGTGTTCAAAATTTCTAAATTAATAATTATCTTAATTATAATTGACTTAAACAACACATCATAAATTCATACATTCAAAAGCATTAACCAAAACATAATAGTCACTACCATTGTTGCATTTGTGTAAATATGTAAATTCATTGTATCCAAAATTAATGTTATTATGATTGTTAACTGTGATGATAAATGTATGTAAATACCTTAAATATTAATCCGTTAGTATTATCAATCAATTTGTCTGTGATCTATCATCGATATCGTTATCATTATAAATAAATCCCTTAATCTTAACAAGTAGTCCTCTTTTCTAAACCCAGTCACTCTGATCCGCTGGAGTTGTACCGTGCTTAATCGAGCACGTACTCTTCAGTCTTTACCCCCTGTTCACTAATCCTACAGAGTTGCGACACGCCGGTATCTCCATGCCTACCTGGAGAACCGGTCAACGGGGCATCTTAGCCACCAATCCCGTTCACTTGGCGCAGTCGGCAGGATTTACTAGTCGTTGATTCAACATCAATGCTAGATGTCTGCGACACCGCCATCGAAGCCGCCATCAACACCAGGGAAGTGGTTCCGCAACAGTGAGGCCATCCCAACAACATCCGACCATTCCCAAGGGCTTAGCCGTAGCCAGAAGACTAACCGAAGGAGAAAAGAGAAGCGTGGGGAAGCAACGCTTGTGAGTTCATATTTGGCGGAACGAAATACTCAACACGAACATCATCTTAAACGCCGATCATTGCAATTCCAACGCCGAGCCCAACGCAAGTTCGCAGAGGGACTTTAAAAAGCCAAAGAAGCCTCAGTTATAGCCACTCACGAACATTCACAGTTGAAGAGCGATTCCAACAGTTCTCAAGAACCTACAGAGTTTATTCGTGGAATCTCAAGCCGCTTATAGTCTCGTCAGAATTTAGCTGAAGCAAACATTAATTTTAGCATCGCACGCCGTTACGCCGCAGGGTTAGACTTAAATAAAACGAATAAACATTTCTCAGAAATACCTCCAATATTTCCAACTAAATATTTTCATATAAAACATGATTTGTTACTAAGAAATAAAGTTCTAAAAATAAATAAACTTGTAATTAAAACCACACTATTGTCTTTTCATTCCTCAAATCATGCAAATTGAAGGCACAAACATTCAACAAATGATGGAGATGCGTAAGCTTAATAAATTTAGTGGTGACGAAAAGAACGTTCGAATCCAAACATAGCTACGTTTGTTCGAAGTCCATACAAATAGTCAGAATGAGAAGGAGCGCATCAAATCTCTAATGTACAATCTCAGTGGATCAGCTCTCGGGTGGTATGGTGATGAGATCTCTGGTATTAACACAATCAAACTCTAGAAAACTGTTAAGACCAAGTTCATAAAACGCTTCGGTGTTTCAACTGCTACTCCATTAATCGATGCTCAACGGCGATATCTTAAGCGTGACGAAACAGTTGAACAATACTTCACGGACAAAATGCGTCTTCTTAGATAAACGAGGCTCAGTGAAGAGGATATCATACAGCAGCTCACTGAGGTAATGCCATTATCATGGAAGATGACCATTACTGCATCGAGACCGTCAGATACTTCAGCATAGTTTGAAATCGCTCAGCAAATTGAGACCCATCAAAAGCTTCAATACCGTAAGCAAACGTCAACGAGGCCAAAGTTCTCTAAAAGTATCCTTATGACCATATCATCTAAGCCTTACACTCCATGTCAATTCTGCCTTAAGCATGGTAAGAGGAATTCCATTGGCATAGGGAATGCTCAAAATGTCCCAACAGAAATATCTCAACACCTAACGGATAGCACAATCCGAGAAAGCCGTTACAAACACAGCCAAAACACTCATTCAGCACTAAAGATATTGGTTCTTTTTCAGCAGAAGTTCACACTTTAAACTAATACAGCGACCAATCTTCAAACTCATCGATATCCCTGTCATCATCCAAAAAAATCCGACCAAAGCATTTATCGATACAGGGTGTACCATCAGCTTCATGTCATATAAACTCTACAACAAACTTAATCTCAAGACAATCCCGAACTCATCTGTTACAGTTTTCTGATTAACATTTAGAGAGATTAATAGGTTCTTAGGATCAAATAATGCGTGCCAAGCCTTGATTCAGTATGAAATAGGTTGAAAATATTTTCTCTCTGATTTTATACATGAAATAGTTGGTTTGATGTTTAAGTTTTAAAAATCGAAAGAGTTAGCGTAATATAGCACTATAAATTTTGATTACATGACATTACCGCGCAAGCGACAATACCGCGCAAGTCACTACAGCGCACGACTTTACCGCGCACGACACTACTGCGCAAACGACACTAACGCGCAAATGAGACTATCGCGTAAACGACAATACCGGGTAAGCGTCACTACCACGCGATAGTGTAGTTTGCGAGGTATTTATTTTACGCGTTAATGGAGTTTGTGCGGTGGTCTTATTTGCGCGGTAGTGTCGTTGCGCGGTATTGTATTGCGCGATATTGCTTGCGCTGTATTGACTTGCGCGGTAATGTCGTACGCGGTGTTTGCGCTGTAATTTATGCGCTGTAATGTCGTGCTAGCATAAATTTTGGCTATAAAAAGATAGCGCTTTATTGCGCGATCGATTTCTCGAAATCTACTTGAAAATTTTGAGATTTGATTCGAGCGATTTATAGAAGTTTAATATACTACCTCAAAAGTGGCATTAACTCATTTTGTGAACATTTTCGAGTTAGCGCATTATAGCACTGAGGTGACGATTTAGTAACCTTTCTGCATACTAAATAATGGCATAATCGAACTAAAGGCACAAATGAACACTATCCTCTGGCAAGTACTTTTATACATCTATCACAAATGAGAATCTCATAAACTCAATAGTCATAGAAACAATTTTATTGTATCTTAAGTCTTCACTCTTTGAAAGTATAGCTCTAATTCAGTCGCAAATATGATGAATTTATACAATTACTGTTAATTTCAAATACGATTATGTGATAATGTGTTATAATAATATTTGAACGCAAATTTATTCAAAAGTTACAATTAATTGAAGAATTCATTATATATTGTAATGCTTATTTTACTTATCTTGTTTTCTATCATAATTAATTTTTATTAGCATTAAGGATCACTAGTATTTGATCTTGTTAGAGCTCTATCCATGTCAGAGTGACCCTATACTTTGTTGTTTACTAATACTGACCTAAATAATGACCACCAACTAGAAAGGGATGATCCACAATGCATAAATGTGGGACAATAGAAAGTTCTCGAATTTAGACCAATTTACATTATAAAAGGAGCGTAAATAAAAAGGGAGGGGCATTCAATTTCAAGTGCATAGAACCACTTGTTAAAAGTAAAAACTCTCTTTGATTTATATACTTCAATGTTTGATAATTTGGGGTACAGTAGGGGTTTTTCTATTCAAGAAACTTGAATGACAACTTTAGGACTAGATTAGGCCGGCTTTCAATTCCCAAATTTTGCGCAATTTCGTTATTATTTGGAGTCATTGTAAGCCTTAATACATAAAAACAATGAAATTCATACATATATTCATTCAATAACAAACTAATAGTAATTCAAACTTTTCAATTAAAAAATTGTGATATCAAAATTTTGTCGAATATAGTATTCTAGAGAACAAATTTCAATTAGAAATTGATAATTGTATCGAAAATTCAATTTCTACTTTAAATAAACTTGAAAAACAATCAGAACCAGTCGGTATCAAATCAAATAAATACCAAAATTTAATTAGAGATACGTCTAAATTAAATAATACGTATAAAGAATTCTATCAAAATTTAAAAATTTCTGACATTTGATTTGAAACTGAAGTTCAAATACTGTATCTTTTTTATTAGTTTATTTAGTATTTTGTCAACTTTTTCGCTTAAAAATATTTTTTCATTTAATAAATTATATATTTCTTTTAATGGAAGAGTAAATGTGATATATGTTTCAAATTAAAGAAAAAGTAGATCTAAAATGATCTTGAAGTATTGCTTTTTCTCTAAACAGAACAGGTTTGCAGCGCTTTCAATTTAAGCAAAGCTATGCTCAAATCAACTGTACCCCAAATTATCGAACATTGAAGTATACTCTCGTGAAACTATTCTATTTTGTTACTCTATTTTAAATCTTAAATAAAATCTCTTTGTGAAATTTCGGAATTCGTCTTCACAATATTTATGACTAAATTAAAGACATGCTTTCTAAGAGAAAAAATAACTGACTAGGGATCAAATAGTTTTCTTTGATTAATGAGTTTATTAGATTTTCATTTGTGTTAAAGACTTAGTAGTAATTTTGATAAAAGTTGCAAATTTTATACAAAGCTCAAATGCAAGATAAAGATTCCTAATGTACATCAAGTCCAAAAAAACAAAGAAGGCGTAGATTTTAACCTGATAGATTAATCTGAAGTACCCAAAGTGCTAATTTGATTTTTTTGCTATACCACTATTGTATGAATAAAAAGTTGAATCTAAATAAGTATTCATTTAATGCAATTCATTGTTCAAGCAATCAATAAAATTACTGTTTTAAAAATATGCATCCATATTGAGTATTCGCAGATTGTCTTTTCAAAATTTAAGAATTAGTTTTTTGAGACATGCTTATAAATAACGGAAGAAATGTAACCAAATTTGATAAAAGTTTTAAAATAGTTGTAAAAGTTTTAGTTTTAATTTTTTCAAATTTACGAAAATTAAGGATGCTTAAATACGTTCATAGGAATAATGACAATCAATGAAACGTGAAATTGTAGGCAAACAAAAATTTCGTTCAAATATTTATTGAGTTTTCGAAACAAGATTCGCATCTTTTGCCATTGAGTAGAAAATAGAGTCTGGATTTGCTAGAAGTGATTTCGGTGTATCGAATTCTGCGATTTGTCCAGAATCCATAACTATTACACGATCGTAATCTATGATTGTATTCAATCGATGAGCGATTGTCACAATAGTTGAATCACAAAATTCTCTTCTGATTGTATCTTGAATCAAGTCATCGGTTTCCATATCAACAGCTATTATATTGAATCACAATTTTTTCAATTAAAATACTATTTTATATCAAATGAATAATTATTTGAAAAAATATTTTACCCGCAGTCGCTTCATCTAAAACTAAAATTCTTGTTTTCCTTAACAGAGCTCTCGCCAAACAAACCAATTGTTTTTGTCCAACACTTAAATTCTCGCCTCCCTCTGAAATCTCGTGACTCAAACCCTCTTGTAAAGTAAAGACAAAGTTCTTCAAATGTGCCGATTCTAATGCACTCCAGATTTGTGTGTCTGAATATTGATCGAATGGATCCAAATTCATTCTAAGAGTTCCCGTGAATAAAACCGGATCTTGAGGAATAATTGTTATTCTAGATCTCAAGTCATGTAATCCCAATTTAGTCACATCGACATCATCAATAAAAATAGTTCCATCAACGGGTTCTATGATTCGAACAGAGCTAAAGTCAACGAAGACTTTCCAGCACCTGTTCGACCGACTATTCCTACTTTTTCATTAGGATTCACTTCAAGAGTAATTTTCCTCAAAACAAGATCAAGTCCTTCTCTATACCTTGTACTGTAATTACTAAACTTGATCTCTCCCTTTTCCGGCCATCTGGAAATTGGTTTCGTAATATCATTATACCATTTGGCCTAAAATTGATTTTAAAAAGCAATTTTGATTAAAGTTTCAGATTAGTATAATCTTCTGAGATAAAAAATCTTTGATATCATGTAAAGTCATATGAGATATGAAAAAACTCATGATGGTCTTTGCCAGATTCAAATAAAATATTAATTTGACTTAATAATAAATAATTAATACCTCAGTTGGCGTTTCTGTATATTCGAGACACCTCTCCACTGAAACGATATTAGTTTCCAGATTTGTTAAACTTGTAACTAACCAATTCAATGTATCAGTTATGTTCAATGAGTAACTAATGGCTAAACCAGCGATACCAGGACTTAATGAATGACGAGATATTACAGCAAAAAGGGCGGCCAAAAATACTATACAATATCCTAAGAATTCTAATCTTATTGCGAGCCATCGAGAGGCTGTGAAACTTGGATAATAACACATATGGTTGTCATCAACTCTTTTATTTGATTCTTCAATGAATTTATGTGAAGCGCCATACGCTCTAATACTTGTGGATCCGTTAACTGTTTCACTGAAATGATTATAAATGGGAGAGCGAGACGTCGAATCAATTCTCTTCAATTGACGAGAAGTTGAAATGTATACTCTCTGAAATAGATAATAAACTATCGCTAATGGTAAAATCGCGGCCAATATTATAGGTGATTCAAGACTTATCATCGAAAACGCCACTAAAGTTCTGAAGAACTCCGTAATCATCACTCGTAAATTGAATGATAATATCATATCAACTGCATCGATATCTTTTGTGAATCGATTGAGAATTCTACCGATTGGTGTGGTATCTAAATAATAAGTAAAATAGATAAATCACATTTCGAAAGGTTTTACAAATTTTGATTTAATATTTATACCGAAGAAAGACATGGGGGCTCTAATAATGCGCTTCAACATAAGGTTATGCAGTACTTTTGCGGCTCTAATACACAAAATGTATAAAGAAGTATTAGCGATTAGAGTGAAGATTGATTCGAAAATACCGATTCCTGCATAAACACCTAATCTTAAATCTCTTAGATTTGTATCACTTATTTTGTTTGGATCGAGTGCGTCATTAGACCACTCACTTAACCATAAACCGGATAAAACTTGTGCCACATTTGACACAACATAAAAAAGTAGAATCAATGAACAGAAACCAAAACCAATCATACTTAAATAATCTTTATAAACTTTTACTTTAACAGATCCTGTTTCTGAAGTTTCTTCTTCGATAAGTTTACCATCATCTTTTGGTTTAACTTTTTCTTTCTCAGATTTTTCGTCTTTAACTCTACCACTTATAACACTATGAGATCGCACTGATAAACGTCTTCTAATAAAATCACTCTTATCTTCAGATACAACAGAATCACTTTTAGATAAACTTCTTTCAACCAGAGGTTTCACTTTTTGTGCTAGTTTTTCCATTATTTTTTTCTCTTCTTCATCAATTTCTGATTCATTTTGTTCAATGAGATATTCGGCCACAAACTCAGCAAAATCTGCCTTATTTGATATGAGTTCATCAAAAGTTCCACTTTCAGAGATAGATCCATCTTTTAATACAATAATATGATCGACATGTGGTAAAACTGATACTCTATGTGTGACTAATAATCTTGTCTTTTTTCTAAGAACACCTTTAGGACCAATTACATTTTCGAACAAATGACGGCCAACATGTGCGTCAACAGCACTAAAATCAATGTTATATCAATTATATTAAATATATTTCAGACAAATTAGTTTTATTAAACATTTTGTACCTCAACGGGTCGTCTAACAGATAAATGTCTCCATTAGAATAAACAGCTCTAGCTAAAGAAACTCTTTGTTTTTGACCTCCTGATAAATTGATTCCTTTTTCTCCAATTTCTGTCATGTCTCCTGCTGCCAAAATTTTCAAATCTGGTTCGAGAGCGCACGCATTTATCACTTTGTTGTAGAAATTTTCGTTGTAATCAATAGTGAAGAGTATGTTTTGTCTCAGAGTTGTATTTTGAATCCAAGCCTGTTGTGGAACATAAGCAATACTTCCGTTTGTGTTGACATTCCCTTTAGTTTTTTCCATATCTCCTAAAATAGCTGAAAGTAACGACGACTTTCCAGAGCCGACCTGACCCACAATTGCCATTAATTTACTCTTCTTAACCTCTATGGATATGTTTTTGAGTATTGGATTTTGTCCTTTACTCCACGCAAAAGTAGCATTTTCGATAACAATCGGAGATTTGATATTTTCATTGTGTGAAATGGCATTTTCATTGATTTCATCTGCATTTAGATATTTATTTACTCTTCGAAGAGATACTAAACTCTAGAAACAGTAGAATTCAAATTATTCAATACGTTACCTATAAAATTGTTTAATACATACCATCACACCAAATGATAATAAGTTTGGTATAAGCATTAGTGGCAATTCTGTGTGAAAATATATAATCTCAGAATATTTATTGAAAAGTGATTAATAACTCACTCATTATATTAAATAAAGAAAGTGAAACGAAAGCTTTGTTCGCATCGAGTATATTGTTGGGTGAAATCAATAGAAAAGTAACGAAACTGAATAAACCAACCTACAAATAGAAGCAAATATAAAGCAAGGAGTTAATTAGTTAAGGCTTAACTTCGTACAAAGCCTATACGGGTATTATATTAAAGCATATGAAAAATAAAATCGAAAGTAAAGAGAATGCCTTAAAAATACCATGGCTAGTAGGAGATAACAATTTTTGAATATTGACATATAAGAATACAAAATTAGTTGTATCCTTATGTGGTTATTAAACTGAGGCGTTTAAGAAAGTAGATTCAAGAATTTAAAAAATTCAAATATTTCAAGACAATTAGGAAATAGGAAATTTTAAAGATTATCGTCAAAATTTCATATATTTTCTTAGCCATTGTCTTTTGAATAATTCTTGTTTGCTTTCTTATACTCTTTATAAGCTTTAATTTTAAATTATTATTAGTTAAATGGGTGATTAGGCCAGATGCCTATATGTTTTTGATTAACTCCTTCAAAGTTTTATATAATGTATTTTGATAATCTGTTGTAAAAGTAAATATTTTCTAAAACATTACGAAAAAAGGCGCTGAAATAAACGAAAAATCCATCGCTCCAGCCAGATAGATCAATTTAGTAATAAACTTGACTTCTATTTCTCTATAACTCATAATCAGATCTCTGAATGAGTTTTCCCACGCATACAATTTCAATACTTTGATTCCATTTAATATTTCATTCATAAGTTTAATTCTTTTATCTTTTTGTTTCATTATATTAGTTGAAAATGATCTTATTTTAGTGGAGATGAAGGCATTGAACGGCAATAAAATAACCATGAAAGCCATTCCTGCTAGAGTAGATATTCCCAACTGTTGCCACAATAAAACCAATGCAATGATGATTTGTAAGGGGCCTGACCACAAAAAGTTCACAAAAGTAAAGAAGTCAATCATACGTTGTGAGTCAACTGACATCAAATTTACGATTTCACCAGTTGTGAATTCTTTACGACCAGAACTCGATAACTTCAAACTCTAAATAAAAGCTACTTTTAGAATTCGAATAAACTGAAATTACATAAATTTTTAATCTTCAGAATAAATACCTTTTTATAGATGACTGATATGATACAGACTTTCATTCTCATACCAATCAAAGCTACTCTGTATTCATATTGACTGTTGAGTATTGATTGAAAAAGAGGTGATATAAACATTAGTGAAGCGTAAAAATATCCCCTCCATGTTGGCTCATCATTTGTCGGAGACATGAATGAAATCAATCTATCGAGTACTATAGGATTCACAAATACGAGAGTACTGGCAATAAATTTAAGAATACCAACAAAAAGCATTGCTGGCCAAAAGGTCTTCAATATTGGAATTAAAAGATTGACATTAGTGGTAACGAGTTCTCCTTGTGATGCCTTTTTAACTGCGATTTCTTTTTCTTTCTCAACTGTTGGAATCCACACTTTGTTCAATTTTCTAATGACAAAACTTGATTTGTTTTCATCATTTAAACTCCACATGTCATCCGTTGTAAGTGCTTTCTTATAGCCTTTAAGAATCATAGCATTAAACCACCAAAAAGTAATTTGAGATAAGAATGAAGCATTATTTTCAGGATTCCACTTCTATGCAAATAAACTTTCAATTTCAGAAATGAACTAATTTAATTAGCTCAATAATTACTTTATTTTTTGACGAATGGAAGTCATTATCTATTGAGTCGGAGAAACATGAAAGTAGCAATTGTGTAACTAATATGGGAAAGTATATCATTTTTGTTGTATAAGTTAGAAAATCTATCGTTCCGTTCATTGGACTCTAGGTATAAAATAAGTTCATAAAATGAAAGGCATAATTTATACAATATTTGCATACATCACTATATATGATTGTGAGAACAGTGCGATAGTTAAAAGTGGCTCCAATTGTTAGAAGTAACCAAAATATGAAAAGAATACTTGAAGAGTAAATTCCATTTTTGCGATGTAATCGTGTTAACACAAACACATATAACTGATAATTCAATTTTAGTTATTTTAATTTTTTCGAAACAAAACTAAATAAAACTCACAAAAGTTATTGACTTTATGAAAGGTGTGTAATAATGAACTGGATATATGAAATAATCTCCATTAAAGTACTTCATTAACGCATTGATCAGTTCAGTTAAACTGATTCCAAATAAAGTTAAAGTTAAAATCTATGCATAACGACAATTGTTTTAAATTACAAGTTATTCTCAATAATTGATTTCTTACTGTTTTAGTGATTGAAAATAGAGTCCATGGAATGCATGGAATGGGCCTTTTATTGTCTGTACGAATTTTGTAAATTTCATAAATAGATAATATCCAAAGAAGAGCACATGGTGTCCAAACTAGTGCTGTCTCTTCGAAACAAAGTGTGAAATCTGGACTCGAATCTGTATTCCATGAGAGCTGCCAATCCTAATATACAATTTTGTCATAGAATTCATATTTTTATATGAGATAGTTTTGTAATAATAAGCAGGTACTGACCCAAAATTTTGAACCACAAAAGCCAGACATGACATCAAAATGATTGTAAATGAGTTAATCCAATTTGCTCTTAAAAGATTTAGTTTGGATATAGTTATCGATAAACTTTGAAAGATCTTAATAAACTATTTATAATATCGCAAATACGTTTTAGAGATTTTAATTTTATATGAAATTTTGAATTAGATCGCTTAATTTTATTTTAGTGGAGCACCTATCTGATGAATCAAATTGTTCTATAACTTTAACAATGTTTTTCTAATCTTTTACTATACAATTGTATTATTAGCTCATATGTGTTCAAAGCAAATATTGATTAAGTTCTACACAATAACTTTTTATCGATAGGGATATGCTCTACATTTTTGCCAACTAAACGTAATATCAACGTTTTCTAATTTTATTTTTTTCTAATGACTAATTGAAACTACTAACAAGTACAGCAAATCCATATAAGAAAGAAATGGCATTGACCTTAAAATTAGTGATAGATTAATCTGAAGTACTTATAGTACTAACTGAATCTTTTATCATGCTATTATTGCATGAACGGAAGTTGCATGTAAACAGGTATCCATTTCATGCAATTCATAGTTCAAGCAATCAGTAAAATATTGTTTTAAAAATCTGTGTCCATATCGAGTATTCACTGAATATCTTCTCAAAATCTAAGAATTAGTTTTTTCAAACATAATTAACTGGAGTGAGTGTAGCCAAATTTGATAACAATTAGTTGTAAAAATTTTAATTTTAATTTTTTCAAATTTGCGAAAATTAAGGCTTAAATACGTTCATAGGAATAATGACAATCAATGAAACGTGAAATTGTAGGCAAACAAAAATTTCGTTCAAATATTTATTGAGTTTTCGAAACAAGATTCGCATCTTTTGCCATTGAGTAGAAAATAGAGTCTGGATTTGCGAGAAGTGATTTCGGTGTATCGAATTCTGCGATTTGTCCAGAATCCATAACTATTACACGATCGTAATCTATGATTGTATTCAATCGATGAGCGATTGTCACAATAGTTGAATCACAAAATTCTCTTCTGATTGTTTCCTGAATCAAGTCATCGGTTTCCATATCAACAGCTATTATATTGAATCACAATTTTTTCAATTAAAATACTATTTTATATCAAATAAATAATTATTTGAAAAAAATATTTTACCCGCAGTCGCTTCATCTAAAACTAAAATTCTTGTTTTCCTTAACAGAGCTCTCGCCAAACAAACCAATTGTTTTTGTCCAACACTCAAATTCTCGCCTCCCTCTGAGATCTGATATTTCAGACCTCCTTCAACAGAGTTTGCAAAAGTTTTGAGATGGGCCAATTCTAGTGCACTCCAAATTTGACTGTCTGAGTATTGATCGAATGGATCCAAATTCATTCTGAGAGTTCCCGTAAATAGAACCGGATCTTGAGGGATAATTGTTATTCTAGACCTCAAGTCATATAGTCCTAATTTTCTAACATCGACGTTATCAATGAAAATGGTTCCGTCAACGGGTTCTATGATTCGGAACAGAGCTAAAGTCAACGAAGACTTTCCAGCACCTGTTCGACCAACTATTCCTACTTTTTCATTCGGATTCACTTCAAGAGTAATTTTCCTCAAAACAAGATCAAGTCCTTCTCTATACCTTGTACTGTAATTACTAAACTTGATCTCTCCCTTTTCCGGCCACCTAGAATTTGGTTTTGTGATATCATTATACCATTCGGCCTAAAATTTTATAAAAACATTCAAGTTAATGGTTAATTCATTTGCATTATTCTAATTCGATATATGGGGAAATAACCATATAACAGTTTAAAAACTAAAACGAAATCTTTGAAGTTTGAGCACATCTTTTTATCTTATGCCGTATTCGAATTTTTTTATTTTCATACCTCAATTGGAGTTTCCGTATATTCGAGGCATCTCTCCACTGAAACGATATTAGTTTCCAGATCTGTAGCGGATCTGACAAACATACCTAAAATAGTAGTTATATTCAATGAGTAACTAATGGCTAAACCAGCGATTCCAGGACTTAATGAATGACGAGATATTACAGCAAAAAGGGCGGCCAAATATACTATACAATATCCTAAAATTCTAATCTTATTGAGAGCCATCGGGAAGCTGTGAAACTTGGATAATAACACATATGGTTGTCATCAACTCTTTTATTTGATTCTTCAATGAATTTATGTGAAGCGCCATACGCTCTAATACTTGTGGATCCGTTAACTGTTTCACTGAAATGATTATAAATGGGAGAGCGAGACGTCGAATCAATTCTCTTCAATTGACGAGAAGTTGAAATATATATTCTTTGGAATAAATAATAAACTACAGCCAATGGTAAAATCGCGGCCAATATTACCGGTGTTTCAAGACTTATCATCGAAAACGCCACTAATGTTCTGAAGAATTGCATAATCATCATTCGTAAATTGAATAACAATGACATGTCGGCTGTATCGATATCCTTTGAAAATCGATTAAGAATTCTACCGATTGGTGTGGTATCTGTGAATGAAAAGAAATTTTTTGAATTTATGAATCTATTTTCCAAAATTTCAATCAAATGTATGACAAGATTTTTCATACCAAAGAAAGACATGGGAGCTTTAATAATACGTTTCAACATATTATTGTGAAGTATTTTTGCAGCTTTAATACACGCTAAGTTTAATGAGACACTCGCTACTAGACTAAAGAAAGCTTCAACCGTACCAAAAGCTCCATAAACACCTAGTCTTAAGTCTCTAAGAGCTGTGTTACCAGTGTTGTTGGGATTAAGTGCATCGTTAGACCATTGACTCAACCAAAGACTTCCGAAAACCTGTGCTACATTTGACGCAACAAATGATAAAATAATACACGTGCTAAATATATAACCAACGGTCTCAGCATATTTCTTATAAACCGCTAATTTAATAGATCCTGTTTCGGCAGTTTCGGTTTCTATTAATTTACCCCCAGCTTTACCGCGACCTTTCTGACCATCTTTTTGGGATTCTAGTTTATCAGTAGTTTTCTCAACGGTTTTACTAGTAACAGAAGTTGGAGACTGTACTGACGAACGCTTTCTTGTGCTATCACTTCTGTCTGATACCATTGATTCAGTTATAGACATAGTTCTCTCCAAAATTGGTTTCACTTTCTCTGCTATTTCTTCCATTACTTTTATGTCATCGTTGTCTATATCTGAATCCGACTGTTCAATAATATATTCGGCCACAAACTCAGCAAAATCTCCTTTACTTGCGATCAATTCTTCAAAAGTTCCACTTTCAGAAATAGATCCATCTTTTAATACAATAATTTGATCGACATGTGGTAAAACTGATACGCGATGAGTGACTAATACTCTGGTTTTGTCATTGAGAACCCCTTTAGGACCGATTACATTTTCGAACAAATGACGGCCAACATGTGCGTCAACAGCACTGAATATAAACATTTATATTAAATAATTTATTGACAAATCAGTTTTCTAAACGTTTGATACCTGAGGGGATCGTCCAAAGATAAATGTCTGCATCAGAATAAACAGCTCTGGCCAGAGAAACTCTTTGTTTCTGACCTCCTGATAAATTGATTCCTTTTTCTCCGATTTCTGTCATGTCTCCCGCAGCCAATATCTTTAAATCTGGTTCTAAAGCACATGATTCTATAACTTTTTTATAAAAGCTTTCATTGTAATCACTCGCAAAAAGTATATTCTGCCTAAGAGTTTCGTTTTGAATCCAAGCCTGTTGTGGAACATAAGCAATCCTTCCGTTTGTATTTACAGTTCCCTTGACTTTATCCATATCACCCAAAATGGCTGAAAGTAATGAGGACTTTCCAGAACCGACCTGACCCACAATCGCAACTAATTTCTTCTTCCTAACTTGTAAGGAAATGTTTTTGATGATTGGATTTTCACCTTTACTCCACGCAAAGTGGCGTTTTCGACAACAATCGGAGATTTGATATTCTCATTGTGTGAAATGGCATTTTCATCGATTTCGTCTGCATTTAGATATTTCTCGATTCTACGAAGAGATACCAAAAACTGGAACAAGAGTTAATAACTACGAGTGAATAAAATTTTCCTAAAAAATAGGAACTAATTAGCATTAGATTATAAATTACATACCATCGCACCCATTGATAAAATAAGTGGTAAAAATCCCATAGGAATTCCTAAACAAAGTTTACAATTAATCTTTTGATTAAAAGACACTAATTGACTCACTTATTATATTAAATAAAGATAAAGAAACAAAAGCCCGGTTCGCGTCGAGCACATTCTCTGGAGATATCAAAACATAAGTTGCAAAACTCGCCAATCCAACCTTTTTTGGATAATTTCAGTGCAATTTTATAGTTATTCAAAATTACAAATTTCTTTTCAATTTAAATATGAAATTAAATCTTACGAAAAAAGGCGCTGCGCTAAATGTGAAGATCATTGCTGCGCTTAAATAGGCCATAGATTTGAGAGATTTTGTTTCCTTTTCTCTGAACATTTGGACTTGATCTTTAAATGAGTTTTCCCAGGCATACAATTTCAATACTTTGATACCATTTAGAATTTCATTCATCAGTTTGACTCTTTTATCTTTTTCTTTCATGATCAACATTTGAACAAATCTCATTTTAGTAGTGATGTATGCATTGAAAGGGACCAAAAAGAGCATCAAGAGCATTCCAGCCAGAGTACCGAATCCCAACTGTTGCCACAGTAGAACCAAAGCGATAACTATTTGCAATGGAGCTGACCATAAATGATTGTACATGTTTACGAATTCAATAATACGTTGAGAATCAACTGACATCAGATTCACAATCTCTCCTGTAGTGAAAGCTTTGCGACCAGAACTCGATAACTTTAGACTCTGCAAAATTTTCAAGTTTATAAAACTATTTTATTACTGTTGTTCTGTTTAAACTGTAGAAATATGAGATAAAGTTAAGATAACTCATTAAACTCGAGGTCAGAGTAAAAGTTGAGAAAAGATCAAGAGTCAACGGTTGAATTGTTTTCTTAATTTACAAACCTTTTTGTAAATAACTGATATAACGCAAGCCCTTACTCTCATACTAATCAAATTGACTCTGTATTCATATTGACTGTTGAGTATTGATTCAAAAAGTGGTGATATAAACATAAGTGAAGCGTAAAAATATCCCCTCCATGTTGGCTCATCATTAGTTGGAGACATGAATGATATAAGTCTATCGAGTACTAAAGGATTCACGAATGTTAAAACACTTGCTGCCATTTTGAGAATACCAACAAAAATCAATCCCGGCCAAAAAGTTTTCAATATCGAACTCAAAAGACTGACATTAGTCACTATCAGCTCTCCTTGTGATGCTCTTCTAATAGAATTTTGCCTTTCTCTTTCAACTTGCGGAACCCATGCTTTATCAAACTTTCTTAGAATGGAACCTGTTGCATTTTTGTGGTTTAAACTCCACATGTCATCTGTCGTCAGTGGATTTTTGTAGCCCTTAAGAATCATGCTGTTAAACCACCAAAAGGTAATTCTGGAAAGAAATGAAGCCGAACCTTCGGGACACGATTTCTGTAACATTAATAGCTTATCAGTTGTGTATAAACTTAGATAATGCCCAAAATTTACTCTATCTTTAGATGGATGAAATTCACCATTAGCTGAGTCGGAAAAGCATGAGAGTAGGAATTGTGCCACCAATACAGGAAAATATATCATTTTGGAAATGAAAGTGAAATAATCAACCGTTCCGTTGAAAGGACTCTAAATATAAAATTAATCATAAAATTCATCTGGATTTCATTTGAACAGATTAGCAAATTATTACATCGCCGTATATGATAGTGAGAACAGTGCGATAGTTAAAAGCGGCTCCAACTGTCAGCAGTAACCAAAATATGAAAAGTACACTCGAAGAATATATTCCATGTACGCGATGCAGCCGTATCAAAATAGCAACATATATCTAGTAATTGGATTGAACTTTATTAGTTTTTTATCAGACTAAAATTGACAAAACTTACAAATGTTATTGACTTTATTAGAGGCGTGTAGTAATCGACGGGGTATACAAAATAGTCATCGTCAAAATAGTTTACTATTGCATGTACTAAATCAGCCAAACTTATTGCAAGTAAAACCAAGGACAAAAACTATTGAAACCAAATTTTCAATTAAAAACCATACAAGAAAGATCGATCTATTACTCACAACTTTAGCGATTGAAAATACAGTCCACGGATGAGACTTTTGGTTATTGTCTGTACGAATTTTGTAAATTTCATAAACAGATAATATCCAGAGGAAAGCACATGGTGTCCAAACTAGTGCTGTCTCTTCGAAGCAAAACGTGAAATCAGGAGTACTATGTGTATCCCATGATAATTGCCAATCCTTGTAATATTGAAATAGTTTGGTGTTAAACTTGCAGTCATTTGCAAACTTTGTTCCAACGCTTAATAAGTTAGAAAATGTTTTTCTACTCACCCAAAATTGAGAAGCACAAAAACCGGACATATTTCAAATTATATTAATCCTATTGAGTAAAACAATTCAAATAGGTCTCTGATGCAATAGTCCTCGATGCAATTTTCAATGTTTTTAAAGTTGCTTACCTTGAATAAGCTGAAAGTAATAATTAATGCAGTGGCATAATAACACTTGAAAATCTTGATTCTTTGCCGACTTAACCGAAACAACTACTGATTGATGCAAACAGGTATCTATATTTAAACGCTTTATTCTAACAATCCACGAACATTAAAGTTACAAAAATTGCATCATTAGTTCATATGCACTCTGAACAAACAAAAGATTTATCGCGATTTAAAGGCAAATGTTTAGTGCGAACCGATAGGCAAAGTTCGCGAGAGGGAAAGTACGTCAACATCTACTGCACGATGAGTTAGCAATTTAGGTTTCTATTGATTGACTAATAATTATTCTATGGCAAGTTTAGCTTAAATTCTAAGTTCGAAAGTAGTCTTCCGTAAAGTACAAGCATTTTTATCACTATATTTTAAAACAAAAGGCTTAGATACCAATAAGCTTTAGATAGTGAAAAGCTTTGCCAAATTGAAACGATCTACGAGCTAAAGACAAATTACGAAAAGTTGAAAACAGCAAATAATGACAATATTTAGCATACAATCAGTAATGAATGAACAAAAATAAGTGATAGGCAAACTAAGCACTAGTTGGTTTGTTATCAATAGCTAGTAATTGAGTCAGTATCAATTTTCTCTAACTTATGATCAGATTGCTAAACACCACTTGTGCCCTATCTTTGATAGGAGGCAACAAAATAATTAAATACTTCTCAAAATTTATATAAATGGCGTCATTAGCACTAAGAAACTGAGAATATATTAGAAACTTATCTAAAGATGTATTGAAAATAAGAATAGTTAAATAAATAATGAATAAAATTGCAAACGTAACTATTGAACTTTTGTATTGACAAGGTTGTTATCTATCTAGATATTACTTTAAATGCTATTATAATTGAACTTAGATCAAATTTAACTGATTTGTATATTTATACTTACACTTGGGAGTGATTCGGGAGTGCACACTGATAACTTACACTAGAATCAACTTTATAAGTGAAACATCAAAATCAAAATTAAAGTACTTGCTTTATTTTCAAATCAGTTCGATTCACATGAGTTAAAAGCTAGAACTTTCGCTCAGTTATCAAAAGTGATTCTTTCTAATAAAAAGTCTGATATTATAGAAAAATGAGAGCGAAAAATGAGGACAGGCTTCTCAATAGGTCGTGGAAGACCAGATACTCAATACAATTAACGTGATTATATCAATTTTAATCTAATTGCCAATAGTTAGCTCTAAACAATGACTTTTCAGTTTGTCTCAAATATTTTCAGTGCATTACATCTTAAGCATAATAATAGCGATAAACAAATCAGATCCAGAAAGTATTTGAAAAATGATCATTAAGCAAATTAATAGAATACTTACTACTGAGCAGAACTATAAATTGAATTTGCGACCGATTGCTTGTATATTATCCTTTAGCACGGCTTCGCCCAAAATAAAGTTGCCTCTAAGTGGAGAGGACTTCTGTATCAGTTCTTGTTAACTTTTAAGTGAAGTTCTATCGATTGATAATATTTTATCGAATCAAAATATTGCCTATAATCAAATCAAATCGACTTCTAGAGCATAAGTGGCTCTGAAGGCAACAAATTAGTATATTAGTTATGATAACAATAAGCTATGTCAGTACTTATAACGTTATAATCTTTCTTAACAGAGAACTACGAAAATCAAATATTGTCGGAGTTGTGTTAACTCTATTTCTAAAATTTCAATTCCAATTCAATGATCTATTTTGAATTTTGTGCAAAATTCAGTTCGTGAACGAGCGTCTAAATTTAAATTGTTTACGTTAATAATTGTGATTTTAAAAGAGGGTAATATGTGCCATTTTGGCCGTTTCATTGATAAAGGTACTAAAAGTTGAACTTTCATCACAAGTTTTCAATATGTTATTTATATACTTTAAGTAACTGTTGCGTAAGCCTTGCATTTGACTAGTATTAACCCAATCGTTGAATAACTTCTAGCAAATCTCTTCTTAATCACACTCGAAATAAGACTTATGTTTTAGAAAGTTATGTACTTTAAGCCTAATTTTGGTTAATACTACGGTATTTTGATATAAATACTCCTTGAAAAATAGACAGCCAACTTGTTGTTGTCAAATGGAACCAGTTCCAAAAGCTTCGAATAGAGTAACAAAACTTAATAATTATTATTAAGGAATATCAGAGATAATAATCAAATCTTTTCTCAGTATGACGCGATTTTATTTATAAAATTTGATCAAAAAAATATACTACCCGTGAGTTACAATACAAGATTGAAAATTATATATGAAAACTTTTAAATTAACAAAATAGATGAGGAATAGCTCGATATTATTTGTTTATAAAATTGTGTCAATTAAATAAAAGTAGAATATTGTAAGTTTTTCATTCATGATTAGCTTCTTCGTCTTTTCCCAAACTTTCTTTGTCAATGAAAGGCGTGTTTGACTGATCTTCTAAATTAGCCTCATATCCGTTCCCGTTTTTCACTTGTTCCTGAAATCAAATATCGTAAACAAAATCATTAATACATTTTTTTATAAACATTTTTCAGGCTTCGTTCAATCGGTCAAATTCTCGCCCATTAGTCAAAAACATATTTTACTTCTTAATAACTGATTAAATTTGATCGCTTAATGAGTTCTAACTGAAGTTTTTTGTGTCTGAATTAGTCTTGAAGAAAAGATTTCATAACTAGTTATGTATTTTTTTGGTAAACTTTTTGATTTAGACGGATGCGATGCGTAAAAGTAATTTGACTGCTATTTGATTAATCTTTGATGAAAGCAAAAAACAATACAAAAGGCAAACTCGACTAACAAGAATTTTTTCTAAACTAACATAAGTTGTTAAGTAGTATAAAACAAAGTGATACCTTAGTCTCACTTCCTTTAGTTGAGACATCGATTTGTCCATTTAATGATTCATACGTTAACTGAACAACATTTCTGTCTTTACTTCTGCGACGATTAACCCAAAAAGTAATTTGACGCGAACGAAGCACTACCAGATAGACACAAAACGCTAAAAAAATCAGCACTAATATTACAATAATTAAGGCGATAATAATCCAATTAAAACCCGATTCCGCTCTTTCGTCTAATTCGCATTCTTTCTCAAATTTAAAGAAATCATTAACTATTGAAAGTGGACCAGTGCAGGGCTAATAAGAAAAATCAGTTATTTGCTCAGTCAATCGAGAGACAGCAAGTTAAAAGTACCTCATCTCCGTATATTGGACAAGAATAGTAACTTTGCGACTGAAATACTAACAGATATGCGTCGTCTAGTGGAGAGCCAGTTATTATGAAGATAGCTGAATCTACCGTTCCTTTGATGCTAGCAAATGATGACGAGATACTTTTGTGTAACACTTCAATCCACTCTCCTTCTTGACATTTAATTGACGTATAGCTGTCTCCTATTATTTATTTTTATCAAAAAACCATTTCTATTAATCGAAATTCACTCAAAACTTATTATGTTATGACAATTAAAATTGTTTTGAAAACTGCAAATATGTTATCAACCTTGAAATATGACAGCATTGTTTTCATAATAAGCGGTTGCATCGATTGGCTGAGACCAGTCCACAGACTTCGCAGCGCTCAATACTTCCACATTTGCCACTTGTTGACTTGTATTCCACTCTTGGTTTTCATATATGCTAACAACCGCATTGTTATTCAGATCCTATTTAGTTTGGATAATGAACCAAAAGCTAATTAGATTAACAATCTTATACTACTACTACAAGTTATCAAAATCTTAGTCGTGAATATTTTTAGTTATCGTGAAATCTTAGGGAAAATGTTTAGGTTGAATGCCGATTCGAAAAGTGCTGGTAATGAAAAATAACTGATAACTTTTGTTTTTGTTTTTCATTAATACGTAAACAGACAGGAATTAGCGATCAATCGTCAGAGAAACTAACGAAAAGAGAGGCCAAATGCCAGAAAAACAAACAATACATCTATTATTCAGTGTTTGTTGTCCTGAAGTCGAGTCTGTTTTTCAGCCGCGAGTGAGAAATTTTTATGAATCCAACTCATATTTAATATATATTCAGCCTTCAAATCAATTAAGAACGTGACTGCAACTACTCTTTGTTATCAAATATTGCCATTTAATGTTCTATTACTCTTTGGAATAGCAGTTTATATTTGTTATACCATAGAGAAGAGCATAAGTTACCAGTTAATTCACCAGTAAATATGATCTAACTTCTGAGAACTTGCAAACTCTTGAAGATTAGCTTAATTTGCTTTATTAGATCACTAGAACTTTAATCATTTATAATAACATGAATCCTAAATATCCTAGCTGAAAATAAGTTCTTAAGCGTCATATATTGACTGATGTCTAATGTATTTTTGATGGCGTAAAGTGGAGCTCATATCGAAACAAGCATTTTCCATTAAAACTTTACTATCAAACATACTCTTTATTACAGTTGTATTTTGATTGCTATTCATATCTCCCAAACACTATTTTCGTTGTTTGCAAATAGCTTGAAGTGAGTTATTTATGATTTGGGGATGAATCAATATTTAAATTCACTTCTTAGCTCTACTCCAAACATCTTATATCTCATATGTTTTTGTATACTGTATTAAGATAATATACCATTCCGCTGAATTTCTCTTTGCCGAACTGCATTTCGCCGAATTCCCATTTCACCGAATCTACATACTGGTGTACCTACCTATAATAACTTTTTTTCTTGCTAATAGCAAACCTAATTGTGATAACTATTTTATGTGAATAACTTAGCCAAAAAAAATATTTAAATCAAATTAAAATGTAAGATCTATTGCTCTATGACGAAGTTTTTACATTAGAGTGATTCAATTAACAATACTATTCTAAGTGAATGTTAGCAGCGTTCTCAGTCTACTGTAAACAAGTTGCAGCACATTTCTTGCTCTTCAGAGCAGTACCGTAGTCAGGAATGAAGCTAAGTGCGAACAAAGTTCAATATTTCAACAAAATATCACAAAATTTAGCCCAAATTAAGACATTTTCGTTGTTTATATTATTTTTAAGATAATGCATCTCTTTATAGACTTAAAAACGAAGCAAATTTAAGATTTTTTGTAAATATTTAGATTTTTGAATGCAATGAAAAATTGTCTCTCAAATTAAGTTACTGTTGCTGTCAACTTTATTTCATCAAATATACAATTTATATTCCTCTATACGAAAAATCTATAGATAAGTACTCCTGTACTTAAATTCAACGAGGCGTAATTCGGCGAAATAGCAATTCAGCAAAATGGCATTCGACGAAATGCAGTTCGGCGGAAAGAAATTTAGTAAGACGGTACATAATCTGTATTAATACAAGAGATAAACTCACAGAGAAAGACACAAGCTTGAACAGGAAACTAGTCGTTTCATTAATACATGCAATGATGCAACCGGTTTTCTGACAATAAAAATTATATTCAGTCATAATTATTGAAAATATTATTGGATAGGTTGAAGTAACGGAAACTTTAGTATTGAAGCCGTATTAAGTTAAAAATTGAAGGAAAACATCCAAAAAATACAGAATATGTAAACAACATTTGTTTGAAATGTGAAGTTGTGCCATTCAAACTTACCTATGATTCATGTTCATGAGTAACAAATAGTTTCTTACGAATTAATATTAATGAAATTCCAGAAATTATTTCGAGGAATCTGTCCAATCAATGCATTTAATTAAAATGAGTTGAAATAAGATTCATGAAATGCTAAGTGCATTCCAGAGTGGCCTTAAGAATACGGAAACATGAGTTATAAGTGGGTGTCTCTTATTGGATAGTTACACCACTCCAATGATTCACACTAGAATCTAATTTAGTCATTTATATGACGAAACCGTCAAAATGATTTGCTTATAAAAATCAATATCAGATAAAGTTCTCCTATGCCTCACTGCTATGCTATTCATAAAACTTGCCCAACTTCCGTTTCTATATACGATCATCTTATTCGTGAAGTTTTACTTGAAAATAAATTTTCACATGAAATCAACTTGAGAAACTTGAACATTTAATGAGATTTTATGACTGCATTGGAAGTGAACATTGAAAAATTGGTTTGAATCGATTTTATTTGCTAATGTAGTGTATCGAACTTGATAGCCTAGTTGATAAACTTTGATATTGCCACAAAAACAAAAAGCAAAAAATGTTGCCAACAAAAAAGCGCAACAATGTTCTAAATTAGTTTTATAACAAACAAAATTAAACCTTAAAAAGCAAAATGAATTTAACAAGATTTGTGACTCGCTCAAAGTGATTAGTGACTTTTTATACTAAAATGTAGTTAACATATCTCTAACAAGAAAAATTAAAATAATAGCCAACGCCTTTAGATCATTTGAAGTACAGTTTAAATTGAATTTCATAACCCGAGGCATTACTAAGAAGCTAAATATAAACATTAGAGGCTATAATAAATAAGTTTACATAACTATGCATATTGAGAAGTGTGTATTCATATTGGAGTTTACTTATCAATCACCTAACGAGTTTGCAAGCCTTGGGCAATACTTTCAAACATGTCTATTATTATTTCAATTTTTTGTCGTTATGCCATTTGGTGATTAGCTTTTCTATTCAATCTTTTCATATTGTGCTCTTAACGACACAAAAACTATTTACAAGCATGAGAAAACAACAAACGCAATTAAAAGTCATCTAAATTTCACTTTCAATAGAGTCTATGTGCATAATCTATTTTTGCTCATTATAAATATTTGTTACTTATTTCTTACGCTAATCAACTTCATTCATTTAGATTATTCATAATTTAAGATAAGATTACTTTCTTCTTATCAATTTGGAAAAAACTTAATACAATTTTCAGATTGTTTTTAGTAACGCTCCTGACTTTGCATGACTTATATATGTTTAGAAACTAAAAGTTGCCACAATTTGGGTTTATATTTCTTAAACTACAAACTTGAAATTATCTTTTTATATATAGAAATTTTAATTATAATTATAATTAGATAGTTGCTTTGAAAAGCACAACTGAATAATTACACTATTTATCATGATTAAAGTTTCGAAATACTTAACGAAAATGCGTATAATACAAACCATAGATAAAGTTTAAACTTTTGATTAACATTAGTATAAGGACAAGACTAAATTGACGTGAATAAATAATTTAAAAAGCACAGACTTAGTTATGTCTAATTTTTGTTTAAAATTCAACCAGTTACTTTATTATCTGAAATAACTAGAAAAAAAACTTTATATAATTTTCTTAAGAAAATTATTTTGTGATATTTCGTAAATTCAAGTTATTTCCGTTCACTCAAATAAGACTCGAAATTGAATTGAAATTGAATTTTTATCAAGCTTTTCAAAAATGTTTTAAACAGTAGGATATTGATTAAAATACTGGCATAATAATGGCAAGATAAATATGAAATAACGATCGATACGGTAAATGTAAAACAAGTATAAACGATGAAAATAATGAAGTGAAATAAAAGCATTATATACCTGAGAGTAAAAGATAATTTGTTCGTTCAAACTGACGCACTTTCTGTTTTGTTTGTCACTTTTAGTCTTAATATTAACAACTGCCTCGACTTTATTGACAGCCGGCAACAAATCCTTCAAGTTTCTAGCATTTTCGTGAACTGGCTTCTCATCTGGACTTAAAATCCAATAGTTCTGACCACTGGCCACAAATAGAGATCCATTTGTAAAGTTAGTGATAGCATCGATGCGATCGATTGTGTAATTACAATGAGAAAGAGATGGAGAACTAGAACAATGAACAGTTTTCTGACCAAAAAAGTAGATGATTAACAATAAATACAGTTTGATATAAAAGGCAAACATTTTCACTCAGTATTATTTCACTTGAAATCCATTTAAAATGAATTAGAAACTATGAATTTTTGAACAAATTAGATGTAGAACTTGGCGTGAGTTTATACTCGAAGCTGAACAACAGCCGGAATGTTTGAGAAGATGAGCGCAATCGCGGGTTTAGCAAATTTAATGATATTGAAGATCGGTTGTTCGAAAAATGCATCGATTGAACACATCGGAGAGCGTGGTGGAGAAGGCATAAACTTAGCGATGCATCTCTCCTGCTATAGATATAACTGAATTCTCCTTGACTGTAATTATTGTGGTGTTGATTCAAGTGACTGCTTTTGCTATTATGCCACAACTTTTCACTAGCGTTCACAAGGACACTAACAACTGATTCAACATTACTCTTATGCAACTAATATAACTGACAAGCAGAGCTCAGCCATTTTAGGCAACTTTTCTGTCGATAGACAGTGTACGATATTCTGCTACAGCTACTGGACTCCTATTAATATCAGGTTTTATCTGAATTAACACTATATATACAAGCAAGTGTAGCTTTAGCCCACTATTTCTACTTAACGTCACTAAAACGTTATGGACTGTTCACTTGATGAAAATCGTGAACATTGTAACTTTCAATTATCGTGTAGTTTAATTCACAATTTATAGCAGTTAATTTCTTCTATTGGATTAAATCACGTAAAGTACTTAAGAGAAACAATAAGAATAACAAAAGATAAATTGAGATATAGTTCATTAAAATAGCAGCAAGCTGTTTTCAAACACTAAGTTGCGTTGCATAATAGGTAGTGAGAAAAGTTGGCAAAGACTACACGTTAGGCATCATTTACACGTCCCAAATATAAATATAAATATATAAATAAAGCTAAGCCTCAAAAAACAAACCTACAAAAGAAGTTATAAAAAGTTTTCAACAACTGAATAAAGATTACAGGTTTCGACCTCTTTATTATTGTGTCTCTGAATTTATTTAAAATAATATTTCACTTATTGTTAGAGCGCGTGGTTCGTGCACTGTTCTTATCAATTCATCCTATTGTTTAACCTTTAAATTCAAGTTTATTTACTGTCATATATCATATATTTGAGATTAGACATGAAAAGCTATTTAAAAAACAATTAACTTCGTAGTAAAGTAATAATGGTTTAAACAAAAGTCATTTTTCAAGATCTAATTCAAAAGTTGAATCATTGACAGCAAATCTTAAATCTGATTTACCTGCATTTGATTCTCTAATGGTTGAGTCCTATTCTAAATCATTAACTAATTTAACATAAGAAAGTAGCGCTTTTTTGCCCTTCAAGTTCGCATCAATGAATTCAGCCGAAGGGCGTACTCTCTCTCTCTCTCTCTCTCTCTCTCAGTCTCTCCAACTATATTACTAATAAATAGAATATGCGTATATTATAAAAGCTATATCTTAATAAATTAGTTTATTTTTTCTATAAACGATAGGAAAAAGTTTTACATTTTTATTGATTTGACTCGTTTTGATCTAATATAAACGTAATAACTTTAATGGATAAATATAGATTTGTTAATAAATATATGAAGTAAATATGCAAATGAATTGTAGAGTATATATACAGCTTTGAGGATTCATTAAATATTAATTTACATTTAGGTTTCACTTCAAACTCACTTTAGAAGTGAGAAGAACTTGATAAACTTGATAATCTGAAGGATTTATTCCATTAATTTTGCAAAAGTTGTCGCTGCGTCAACATTTGCAAACGTTTTCATGTTCTTCTATTTTGGACGATTTCAGCTGAGACATCATTGAATGCTATAATGCCTTTATTCAAATACTCAGTGCCCAACCGAATATCCAAATTATTATTTGAAATTGAACTTAGTTGTAGCTCGTTTTCAGCATTGGTTTCTCTTCTTAATCGATTTGATTGTTTGAAATATTGAACGTGAATAACATAAAATATAATGGCAATCGTAATCACACCAGAAATAGAGCCCACGACATAAAGTGATTCTGAAAATAGGAAACATTTGTCAAAAATCATAAATTGCCAATAACTTGTCGCTCACCATAGGATGCCTCTTTGTGTTGTTTGGGGGTCTCGGTAACTAAGTTTAATGTTGGTTTTACTCTTGTTTGCTTAACTAGTTTATGTACTGTGGTTGCTTTTCTAGTAGAAATAACAGACTTCTTCGTTGTGACTCTAACTGTTGGATGGGTTCCAGTGACGACTTTGAGTAAAGTAGTGTTGCGTTGAGTTGTAGACCTTTTTGTAATAAGTGTAGTTGATGCACTTCCAGCTAATGTTAATAAAGAAACATGTTTTCGATAAAGATATAAGAATTTGGTCACTATGATCAACATTGAAAAGTTCACTCCAACTAATAGCCTTAAAATAAAACTTGCAACAGAGACTAAAACAAGAAGTAGCTTAGCATTTGTCCTCTAAAACCATAATTTGATCATTAATTTTAGCCATAGTAAAGCTTAATTAAGAGCTTTATAATTATCATTAATAAATTAGATATTTATTTGATGGTCTTAATCAACTTTTAATGAAAATAACATCTTAATATTAATATAACAGGATCTATTGATGAGTTGGATAATTAATATACAAGATAGCTTAATAGGGTATTTTCAATTTTTTGCAACAGTCTATCCATAAATCATTGAGAAAGTGAACTTCTTCTTTGTATTAATTCATTAATCATTGTTCATGAGAAATACTTACTTGAAATACTTGAAGTTATTAATGATTGAAAAATTAATAGAAAAGTAATTATTTGTATTGTTGAAAGAATTAGATTCATGTTAGCTTAAGTAAAACAAATGGATTATCATAGACTTAAAAGGTTACTCAAATAAAAGTTACTCAAATATTTGATTAGCAAATGTATGTGAGTGTTCGTGAACCACATTAGTTAAATGAATAATCTACTTTAGGCAAGTAGGCGTTATCTCCATAGGGGAACTCATTAGTTTACAATCGAAATATTTTCTATTAGATAAGATTCAGGTATCCAAACATGATAGCAATCGAACAAATTAAACCATTCAGACTAAAGGGTTGTCACGAGTTTTAGTGATCTAACGGATTATAAAGTACTTTTTATGAAGATTGTAGATCATAAATCAAATTTTTATCCAATTGTTTAAGCATTCACTCAGAAAAATTGCAACGAATTCGCAGCAAATCAAATCAAATGTTTATTAGGATCCAATTTTTTGAAAATTGGAAAAAGTTTTTTACTAACTGAGTCAAATCCATAATTAATGTACCATCTTGAAGCCTTTCTTAATTGAATCATCCTTATTGCACTCAACAATTAGAACTTCATCCAACGCTATATCGCTCGTACCCTTTGCGCCAACAATTCCTTCAAAAATTAGTTTAAAAGTTTCTTTTTGTTTTTGCTCGAATACCAGCTTGACTTCAAGCCATTGGGGTCCTTGATTACCACTCTGTTCCCAAATCAGTTTATCGCCAACCGATGTCTCACTGATATATAAACTCAAAGTTCCCAATTTCTGGCCCCACATATAGTAAGCAAATGAGATACAAACGAACTCAGAACTAGTCGAAGCCAGAGTAGGAGTTGCGATCTTGGCTTTATCGCCTCTAAGTCGTGGCGCAGATGTTTCCATATAAATATAGTGACCACGAACTGTCTCATAACTATAATCTTCGATCGGACCAGTGTCTTCATCGGGGGTGGCGCCATTCCTTCTCTCCCATTTAAACATACTATCACTTGTTTCAGTCCAACCGCATAATTCATTGCCAACTTGATCGAAGTTGCAATAGTGATACAACTTATCAATACATAAGACTTCACGTCCCGACCACTTGCCATCATAACGGCAATACCGTTCGCTACTTCCAACTAAAGTCAACCCAGAATTACATTCGTGTTTGACAACTGATCCCACACTGAAGTCACTGCCATGTATTGTCCCACCTGTTGGTTGGACAGCGTCTGAACAATGGCTAACATCGCATCGATAAAGTTTATCCAATTTTTTCTTATCCAAATCGCTGATATGACTTCTTTGGCCAATATCTTTGATGTTAACCTTTTCATCGAGGGGCCAGAGAGTGGGCAATGAGCTAGAATCAGTAGAGAAATCATAGGGTCCATAATGCATAATAGAGTAATAATCATAGGGTTCTCCTAGTAAGTCAACCAAATCGGGGACACGTTTTTTGAAGTTGGGCTGTGCTTCAGGTATAACGTGCTCGAAATAAACATGAATGAATTGGTCTCTATCTGGTCGAGTGTGCTCGTGCCATATGCCTAATGAGTGTATAAATTCATGAATTATAGTCCCCTTTCCTGATGTGAAACAATCTGGCGATAAACTCAAGTCTTGTTTGCCTGTCGTTCGACCGACTGATGAGTAGCAGCCTTTGATAGGTCGAACCCAAATATAATCCTGATCACTAGGTTGTTCTGAGAGTAATTTAAACTTAACACATATTGAGCTCTCTATATCATGGATCGCTTCTTTGATTAAGTTTGACTGAGACTCCGAATAAGTCGTGTCAATGAAATAAGGTATTGAACGTGTTAACCAAAGCCTGTTCTTGTCAAGTGGTGCCACATAATAAGAGGGTCCTTCTTCTGAAGTCCGTATCCTTGGACAGACTATGTCCCCTTCCATCAAACAAATAGGCTTCTCGTCAAATATTGTTGCATTTTTAGGTTGATTTGAACTTTGCTGACTACTTATCGGGAAATTTGTTACAAAATTTACAATGAATAAACAAATAAAAAACTGTCATATACAGTTAGATGGAGCATTTTCTCAAACTATTCTTTGGAATGTTTTGCAAACTTTAATATTACATTATGTTTTGTAATTATTTTATTGGTGATTATTTGTTAACTTTTTCTTATCATTTAATATACGCTTACATTGACTGAAACAATAGTAGTTCGAAGTTAACATTAAGTTTTAATCAATTATGTTCATAAAATAATTTATAGCTTTATTGCCTAATCCTGATTGATAACAATCATAGGTTACCTTCGGAATTGTACAAAAGTTCTATTTATTGCGTTTGAAAAGGATTCAGTATTTTGTTAGCAAATTCTATACTAACAAACCAATATTATACTAATTTATTTATATTAATAGTTCAATTGATTGTTGAGCGTTCGTTTGCCAATCCAATTACGAAAACCTATTTTGATTTCCTATTCATTAAATAAAAACTTGCCATTATGCAATGTTTAGAGGAATGGCTTCAATCTAGAGTTTCACTTAAGATAAGGTTGAAAATTTGTCACCTCCTTCATCCAAATATTTATTTAGATTTTGAATCAATTTTCAGTTTTTTCTTCAGTGAAATCATAATTTTAGGCAATAATTAATTGCTAATGCAATACTAATGAGTGTCTGCCTTTTAAACCTAAAGTTTAAAAAGTTCTTAAGAAATCAAATTAGTTCAGTTAACTAACTTAAGTTCAGTTAACATAACCAATCAATGTTTAACCACTTAAAATATGAAGCTCTTCTAAATCACCTTCAATCATTTATTAGAAGCATTACCTGGTCTTATCTAGCATTCTGAGTAGAGGTTCAAGAGTTTCAAATTTTGGATTCCGTCCTATCCGTCCCAGAAATTACTAATCATAGCTTCGGTGTATTGAAAATCAGTTTATTAGTATAAATAATAAAATAATGCAAAAGATCGTACAAATTGTAATACAATAGATAAAGCAGATAATTAAATCAAGTCAGTTCTTGATCTCAAATAATATTTCGTCAACCTTTTTTGGATCTAATCTTATTCTTCAGTCAGATAGAACTAAACTGGCATAATTGAATTATTTTTCACTTGAAGATTGATTGCAGAAACTGAGAAAATTTGCAAAAATAATTGGTATAAACGCGGAAATCTGTCTTTGGAACTATGCCAAACAGCACAAAATACAAGTGTTTATGATCATAGGGTTTTATTACAGTATTTCCTATTTAGTATTTACTTCGATAGTATTTGCTCTCATTATTATTTAGTGATACTCCCAGTCTGTGCAGAAGTTTCATTGAAATAATATCAAAAAGTCTTTAGTATTTATCTCGATATAATTTATATTCGTTATTATTTGTTCAACTACTCAGTCACTTCAATGTAAAAGCACACTCATTGTTATTTACTTGCATTGCTTTTGAATAAAAATGAGCAAACAATTCTAAAAATCGAAGAGATTGAATTTGAAAAAAGCTACCGATAAGTTTTGAAATGCTAGATATGATACAATAGATGAATGAACATTTTCTTTCATAAATCAGTTTTTGACAATGCTTTCAAAGCATTAAACACATTAGAGGACGAAATATACGTGAACATAAACATAAACATAAACCTTAAACAAAAATCCATCCTAAATTACTTTCAGACGAATTAATGATTTCTACAACAATTTGCTATCAACTGATTTTCTGTTAAACAACCGTTGCACTTTATAGTAAGCTTAAGCCTCAATAAAAAATTGAATTTCGATACATTTATAGGGGTCCCGATAGTATTTAACCTCGTTATTATTTAGTAAATTTTACAGACCCTTCAAGTAAATAATAAAGAAGTAATACTGTATATAAATTTCCAGATCCCGTGCCGTCGAGATCCCATTGAAATTTCTAATTCAGAACTAAGACTCGCAATTTGAAAAGTTAATCCCTATACTTAATATAATTTTTCGTAGAGTTCTCACAATTTGTTCAGATAGACCTTGACCTTTGGTTTGAATATCTTTATGGTTTGGAAGGCAAGTACATTTTTATATGATGTATTTTCATATTTACGTTGATATCTTTCAGCAAAATGGGAATAACAAAAAAAGATCAAATATGCTATTTATTAAAACTTGGTGGAACAAAAAGTTTCGAAACACTTCTTATAAGTCAAATAGAATATAAAATGTTGTGACAGTTTACTAATGCATACAAAAGGAAGCGTTTAGTGTGAAATAAAAGCTGTACAAAGGATATGATATTGATTTAGAAATATATATTGACTTGTAATTTGTAGTGTTTAGTGTTATAGCAACTATGTATAGGTTGTACCAAATGACCTCATACAACACTTAACAACATAATGACATCACTGATAAAGAATTATAAACCATTATTATTAGTGAAAAGTATTTTCTCTAACTACTGTTCTGCACTTTTTTCTCCAACTTGCCAACTTCTCTTCCCAAAATGCTGGCTTTTCAGCATCAGAATCGTTGTACTTACTACACTAAGCCTATTGCAGTACTATTCAGTGAATCAATGCAAAAACTTGCGTAGTTGCAATTAAATCAATCATTTTCTATTCGTATGTTGAAAAGTCAGAAAAGACCAAACAGCTTTTCGTCACACCTTATGCAATGTTTTTCGCAAAATTATCGGCAATACTAAATCATTTGCTGTAGAACAGAACAGAAAGCTCGAGGTTTAGTCAGCATCTAACTATTATTCAGAGACTTTGTGCGCTCTGAAGTCATTTGCTATTATACACCCTGATATGGAGTTTATATCAGTAGTTATGGAGTAGTGACAAGCTTAATGCTGAGTGCTATCGCTAAACTATTTGATATTGCCTAAAAAGATAGTCATTTGTGAAAGAGTTGATTTCAGGGCGTTTGAATTACTACGTCTCAAGTAGAATTATAAAGTGTCGGAAAGCACAATAAATTAGGTAGTATTTTACTAGGGATTATTGATCAAATGGCGAGTTACGGTAAATATCTGAAACTTACTTTTCGATTCATTAATCTAAATTTGCTATCCAGATAACAAGGGACAACCATCTTTTGTGCCACCACCATATTCCCCTCCTGGTCAGCCAGGATATGCTCCCCCGCCTTCTACTCATGCTGGGTATGGACCTCCACCTCCTAGTCAGCCGGGATGGAACCCACCATCAGCCCCAGGTTATGGGACTACTGGTGGTGCTGTTGTGATCCAACAGGTGAATTCTGATCAATATAATTGATTTGCCAGGTGCCTAAACAGCGCAAAAATGTGTATATTCTGTATATTATTCCTAGCTGAGTTCATTGAATGTCTGTAAATGCGAAAAAGTTAAATGTCATACTCTGAGGTTTATTGTTCTAAAATAGTGTTGATTACAAAATATTCAAATTACATTTCAACGAACTTTCAGGAATACAGTCTGTTCCGGATTTTGATGACGGACCATTCATACGAAAGTCCAACTATGAACAATTTTATTAATCACAAAGGCTTTTAACCCATAAAATTGCTATTTTTCAATGAATTTCTACGAATCAAACAATTGATCGAATATCTGCTCTGAATACCAAAATTATAGAAAAGTTAAGTTAGAAAGTATTTAGAATAAAATTTTTAGGTTTGGATTTACTAAAGTCGGGGCATCGATAAACTATGCGTGATCTGAATTCAATTGACAAGTTCAGGGTTTTACAAAATCCCTTATCATAATCTGAACTGCTTAACATTATGAACGTCATGGGAGTAGTTGATGCTTTGAAGATCAGTAGCTAAGATCGAAATTTGCCGTTAACCAGATTGCCGAAATCGAGGACAGACTGTAACCTAAAGTGCCTGTAAGTGGATTTGGATGAACAAAAAATTTTCATTCGTCAGCATCTTTTGACATGTAATAATATTGAATATTAATGATTGTTTTAGCTCGATAATCAATTTGACTCAGCTTCAACTGCTTCAAAAATGATTTTAATTGGAACTTTTTTGAAGTCTTTATCATAGATTAACGCAATATGATTTTGATGAATGCTATAAATTATGATAAACTCTTATTAAGAATAGAAATTAATAACAAGCTATTTAATCAGTGATTTTCTTCTAATCCACAGCCTGCTCAAACTGTTGTAGTTCTCGGTGAGTTTTTTACGTTTGAACGTTTTATTTGGTTAACTTAAAAATTGAATTTGCGTATGCATCTCAAAGCACAAGAGTCGAAGCAAACTAAAATATCTTTATTTGATAGGTGGTTGTCCGACATGTAGAGTTGGCCATTTGGAAGACGAGTTTACATGTTGTGGTGAGTATCAAATTTACAATAATGAAACTGACACTCACTCAGACTGTGATTGAGAATCATTGATCTGTGATAGTATGAGTTAAGTTTTAAAGACGAATTTCTATTTCAGGTATCCTATGCTGCATACTTTTTTTCCCATTGGGTTTGGTCAGTACAATCAATACGAGAAAACAAGTTAACTATTTTTGTTTAAATTAATTTATATTTTTAAATTACAGATTTGTTTGTTCACAATGCGAGACAAACGTTGCACTAATTGTGGCGCTACTTTTTAAGCACTAACATCTAATCTTTGATGAGAAAAATTGTTTTATTTTTATTAATTTTTGAAATTTTGTGCAAAACTAGATAATGAAATTATAATAATTTAATTTATATAACTGTAAATCACATCGACTTTATGTGATTTTGTGTAACAGATAACGATAGCTTTCCTATTAGTCTTTCAGATATTTATAATTCCATAAAAACTCTAAGATCAAATTTAAGGTCAAACTTTAAGGTCTGCAACACAATAACGCTTCACTAATTTCTTGCCAAAACTGACACGCGCTCTCACTTCAGATACAATAAAATAAATAAATTTTTGTTTGGTTCATTAACGTTTAATTATTGACAGTTTATTTAGTTTTTATCAATGATAGATCATTAAACTCTTGTTCTTGCAATTATTATGATAGTAAATCTAGCAATAATTCCCAGAATATTCTTCCTTTTCATAATAAAAATGATAAACATCTCATTTAAAACAATCTTTCTAGTTGTAAGATCTTCTAAGAAGAAACCACACAAGTCTACGCGTAATACATGTGTAGATTGAGTTAAGTTATAAACAAGTTAAGAATGATTGCACTTAAGCTATTATTAATAATATATTATTGAAGATGACAACAGCTATTTCATAACTCATGGTTCTAATGATTGCACCAGCTATTCATATTTTGCATTCCCACTTCTTAAAGTGAGATCCGCTGAGCGATTGATCAGAAAAATGAAAAGAGAAATGAAGGAATCGCCAGAAAGCTATTTGAAAAGCTCGTTATTACGTACTAAAAATAAAACAGGAATTGCAGCCGACCATCAGTAATCAAATAAACTATTTTTTATCTATTATTAATTTTATTATTTTTATGTTTTGTTATATTAATTCTATCAAAAATACGTTTTTCTGGTGCCTTAAAAAATGTTACAAATAATTGAATTTTGTGTGCAAATTTTCTCAGAAAATGCGATAATACATTTCTATTAATTGAACAATATGTTTATTTCAGTTTTATCAAATTATTATCAGAATACATTCAAGTAATGCAACTATTGCACCGAAAATAGCATAAATATATTTTGACTAAAATTATGCCTCAAAATGTATCTATAACCAGAGCCAACTTGAATCTCTTGCTCTGAAGAACAACATCAGAAAGTTATGGGAAAGGGCCTGAAGGATGTGACTAATGAAGATAAGTAAAAAACAGTCGATATCAATGATGAAACAACGCTTAATCATGAAAATACATGAACAACTCACAGACTGACAGAAGTCGGTTCTAACTGTTGAAAACCAACTTATATTTATTAGTAAGAGGTTTTGCTTGAAGGGAGTGATATTCTTTAGCCTACTTTTCCATTGGTATTCATTTCTGATAACTCATTTGAAAAGGAAAAATATTTTCAAGTTGGCAATCAAATTTGAATAATCATTATCTATTAGATTTTCTCAATTTCCAAACAAAAAACTTGTCACGTAGACACTTATCTAATATCTATTAGACCTTTTATATATTGTTATTTGATCCAAGGTCTTATCAAATAAATCGATCTTGCTATTGAAATAAAAAGTTCATATACCACAGCAATTTCTAAAGTATATACTTAAGACCACGGTAAAATTTGCATCGATCTGATCCCTCATTAAGCCAGTATTTCTGTATATTCTTTAAACACTTTTATCATTAGAAATGAACCCAAAAGTAGCTCACTCATCTGCACATTCCAGGCTTAATCCGAGTCTTACTGCATGTTTACATAATCGTCTATAAACTTTGACAATAAAGTAGATTATTAAAAACAATTATCTTCACTTGAATACTCCTACATTTGACTTTCTGCTATTAAAAAATTGTTTGACATGAGTTTTGAAACAAAAGACTGAAATTGAATTAGAAATACAATACCCTCTACTTGATAAATTACTATTTACGGAAAATCCTACTAATCAATCAATTGAAATTAAAGTATATCAGATACATTTCAAGTATTTCATAGACTTGCACTCGTAAGTTTGTTTAAGTTGAGTTTACGCGACTGATTAGAAAACAATAAGGAATGAATCTCTAGGCGAATCTGAACTTTATCAGGCCACTGTTTCAGCTGACAATGAACTTGTCAATGTTTAATTAACTGGATGAATTGATTTCTTAAAAAATCGATTGTCAAAATTATCTTAAGTACTTTTTACTAATAAATAATGCAAAATTTAAATCAACTTCTTGAAAGTTTAATTTCAGTCGTTAAAAATACATAAATTTGATGTTAAATACTAAAATTTATAATTTGATTGAAGTGTGTGCTTCAAAATATGTTTTATTTACAGTGAAATAGTTAAGTATTGTTTGTTGACATACGTCATTTTTGCAGTTCTCCATAAAAGTGTACGTATAAAAGTCTAGCTTTTCATATAAAAAGATAACTTAGGATTCATTTAACGATTAAAGTGAAAAACATAACATAATTATTTTCCATTAGTTTGGTCATATGTTTCTGTTTTATCTATTTATGGAAAATCACACAGACAATATTTTTGCACAAATATCTCACACAAGTAAATTGTTTATGCGCTCATTTATATAACATCGATTGAATAAAAAATATTACAGAATATTAAATATCAATATAAAAACTCTTATCAGACATAGCTGGAGTATATTCTATGATAGAAACGTTTATGTATGTTTATGAACATTTTCACTGATCTACACAAAAGCAATTCGCCAGAAATTGCTGTTAGACAGAAAAAATATACAACTATTTACTTGAAAACATCATAGAGTCAGTGCTATAAAGTGCTATCTGTAGTTTCAATTCAATTAAAGGCAATATTTGATAACACTTACTCGACCATATTATATATGGATCGAAAAGTAATTTACATTTCAAATCTTACAACATTTCGATTACTAAACCTCGATTTAGTAACAGCCAATCAAACAATTTTCACTTTTATAGCCCAAATGTTTAAAAGTCCAAAACTCTAGTGTAAGACATAAGTAATTCGTATGAGTTCTATCATTTCAAAATCTGTTAGCGATCGTACAATAAGAGTAAGAATAAAGACTTGGCATTGTTGTTAAATACAAATAATTACTTTTATTATTCTCGAGTTTGGTAGCGCAGAACGAATTCCTTTTCAACCATTTGCACAATTTTCGGCAGTATTTAGGGTTATAGTCACAACTTTGTTGGTGTTGCCTAAGATCACTATACTTGACAATAGCGACACATCCTTTGGACCAGAACTGACACCTAACCCTCAGCTGATTTATCTGTTTCTTCAGGTTTTTAGGCGCAGATTTGAGCTGACATCTGGAAAATCGTCGTCTATCGTGAGGACAAGTTGGAGTTTCATCACATTTGTTGATCCATTGATGAATGCAGTTAGAGCAAAATATGTGTTTACAAGTAGATATTTGCAAGGGATGATCATAAACTTCTAGACATATCGAACATCTCAAGTCGTCACTCACTTCTTCATAAAACAGTTGAGAATCGATACCCATTTTGTTGTGTTTGGCAAAAACATAAACAGAGTAGATATGCAGTTAACATGCAATGAGTTGCATAGTCTTAAGCGTACAGCTATAAAATAACTCATTCCTCTGTGAGCTGTATTATATATAGACCTACAACGCTCAAGCTAAATAGAAAGTGTTGTCAAAAACAATTCAATGACATTTCGACAACACGTATAATAGGCCTAATCTTTTATGTATTTTTTATTTTAGATAAAATGACTGCCCGATAGCTTGTGTCAATGATTGTGCAGCTTTTCAATGTAATCATGCCATAAACTCAACTGCAAATGTAAATGGCGTACAAAGAACTTAATTCCTCTGTAGTTATGCTCAAACTTTTTCCACTAAACAATATATAGTTTATTATAGAAATTTATGCATTTATACGCATTTATACGCATTTATACGCATGTGTCTGTTAAATAATATATTTGAAACTATCCTTGAATTTTGTACTTTCATTATTAACTTATGAGATATTCCACACGTTTTCGATGATTCAATTATATTGAAAACTTAGTAATCCTCGATTCAACTATGTTTGGAGTGTTTTGTTTAATATAATTATCTATTATTAGATTATTAGAGTGTCTTCAGATCTATTTGATAACAGTGCAACATTTATCGTGCAGCTATAATTACAGTGAGAATTATATAAAGCCAACAAACTACAAAAACTATTAAAAACTATTCAAGTATTGAGTCTTAAGGCTTCTAGAAGCATTCATGTTTTTAAGTACACAGACACAAACTCTATTCGTGTAACCAAGCAGCTAGATATTAAAAGTTTATCACTAAATTTGAACATCTCTTAAAGGAAGTCAATTTCTGCGATCCTAACATTTCATACTTATGTTCATTTTTTTCCAATTCCAACGCTCAGAGACCAGGATTAAGACCAGGATTAAGACCAGGATTCGTTTGGTTACAAAAACAATGAGAAGCAGTTCGATAATACTGGCAAAAATCTTATAGATAGTTTTATGCTGAAATTTTGATTACATCATAGTTAGTCAGTTCTCCAGAGTCACTGTTTTTCATTATTATTATAAATAATATTACGACACTTGTTTTCATTCAAAACATATATACAAATTGCATGAGCTTTGAGATCTCATTTATTTTGAGCGAATACGTTGTTACAGCCGCCAATATTCGCTCTCTTATCAATTCAAATCGAAAATAATGAAACATGAGCTTTAAAAACAAACTTTTGTTTTTGTTCAGCTAACATACCACAAATCCGTACTTTGGTGCACAAATTCCTCAATTCCTAATGATAATGTTTGAAGTACCTTTGACTTTGACCCAACTATCGGCTTGTTTTCTGATAGAAGTTCCATTGAATTTATTATCTTTAATAATGTTACAGAGAGTGTCTGCTTTCACCTCATTCAACATTTGCTTACTTTGACCTTATTATTCCTAATAATTTGATTAAAGTTAGATCTGTCTGGCCTATTATTAGTCGAATTTTTAAAATCAAATCCAATGGTTAGGACTTGAAAAGTTTGAAAAGTAGAGCTTTTAGCAGTATTTACTATTGTGCTATCTTTGTACTATTGAAGCTGGTGTTTTCCATATGTATACCAGCTTCTCTAATATTCTCTATGAAAGCTGTGTCGATTACAATGAACGAAGAGTTTTCCAAAACAATTGCTTTATCGCGGTTGAGTATTGTAACGCCTTTTATTGTCCGATGTTTTTTATTTCTATTTTTAGATTTAAAGGTTTAGATTTACAATCGAGTGAGATATTTGTAAACTAATATGTTATTTGCGTTCAACAATCAACAAATCTGAAAAATAACGATTACGATGTTAGCTAAGTGAGTGAAAAAGTTATTAAATTTTATTATTTTCTTAGCAACTCTTTTGTACATTGAAATGGTTTCATTTATTATTATTTTTATGGTCATTGCTTTAATCCATTTGTGAAACATTTTTCCTTATATTTAATTAAGTATAGAATCTGTAAAAAATTCGACACTTAAGACAGTTTAAAAGATAAATTATTTTGACAATTTCTCTAAAAATCACCAAAGCAATTAAGTTATAAAGGCTTAGAATTGAAACCACTTCGAGATAGGAATTTAGCGAAATATCTAAAATTGTTACCTTAACAAGAAACCGATGCCTTTCCTTGATTTGCAAGTCATTATAGCATTTGAGGTACCCGTCAAAGTGATGGGTTGTTTCACTTTGCCATTTGACTTGAATATAAAGTTTCCGTTATAAATACCTGCTCTCACTATTTTAATCGTGTCGCCAGCTTTTACGACTCTAAGAGACTCTTTCAGTAGTCGGCTACTCAATACAGTATACATTTTTGAAATAACTATAATTCTGTTGATAATTAAGACAACTGTCAGTAGATAGAAATTCACTATAAACACGATTGTTTGATCTTGAAGAAAATTTTCGGATTAGACTCTATCATAATATATTGATTCGTAAATGAACTGGAATCAATATCAATAGAGAGTCAAATCAAATTTATCCTTAATGATTAGTTAGCCCCACATTGAGTTTTAAGTGAAAATAATTAGGTTATTTGATAGACTTAATTTGGGTGCTATCTCATTATTGTTTTGTTATGGTCGCAATCTCTAAATAATAGCTCATATTAATTACTAGAAACTAACAGATTTGTCAAATTATTCACTTAATTTAAAGGCTGAATAGCATTGACCAATCTTGCATATTTATCTCAGACCAAATGTTGCAAAGGCTCAAATGTTTAATAAATATTTTTTGCTGAAAATATTGTTTTACCTTAATTAGCATAAAGTATTGATCTGTTGCGCAGTACACGAATTGCTCAAGCAAACTTGCAATATAAAGTTTATTAGACTCATAAACTGGTGTCAACAAAATTTTGATTTTTTATATTTTAGATTATCTTCAAAATACAATTTATGTGGTATTTGATGCATCGTCCGATAAGGTAGAAAGTTATGCGTAATTAGCATCGCGTGCTCTGCGAATAATCAAGATTAGAGACAAACACATTCTGGTTTTCAAAATAAGTTTGAATTAAAGTTGGCGTTACACGCAGTTGTAGTTGAACATAAGTTATACAAAACTTGTATAAAATCACCATACATTGTTGGAACTGGAAGCTCCACTCAAAATCCTTATCAAAATGTGTTTTGAGTGTTGCCTAAAAATGTAAGTTTTGTGACTGTGGTAAGTATTGTTCACACGCATATTTTTAAACCCAACAGATTGTCGAAGCCAGAACAAGATCGCTCAACTGAATGATAGTTGAACACTAAGCCCATTAAAACAACTCTGATAGGTTGTTTGCTAGAGTGTGGCTGATTTCCCTAATGAAACTTTATTTAATTGAATTGTGGTAAGGATTAGCAATAACTGGTTTTTATAGTTTAAAAACATTATGATTTAAATCAACAAAATAAAAGAACAAAAGTAATTGAAGATTTTGATCAATATCTAGTGAATTAAACAGTAGTTGATGAGAATAAGAAAAAGTTTTATAGCATTACTCAGAAAGAATCGATTATTTCATATCCTCAGAAATGATAATTTGCATTCTCTCGTTCTCTTTATATATCTCTATTACATTACAATATCTAATAAATACGTTTTTATAGGTGAATAAATTATACAACATATCGATTATTAAACCTTCAAATCATATCTCAGTCAACTTCGCAGTAATTATTGTCAAAACATTTAGCACTAAATGCATCTGAGCTAAGATCCCAATACACGTTATTCTTTAGAATTTCTATCTTTGTATGAGATCTGATCTTCGGGAATATCTTCCATGGTGGACAGCCTTCTTTTCATCGCTGCAGTTAAGGGTGGTATACAATTGCGCGGTATTAAAAATGTTGACAAATTGAATAAATCAACAAAAACTTTGTAGCGATCGCTTAGTGTTGTTCGAAGATATTGATAGCCAGAAGAACCTCCAGTACCAAATTGATGCGCACCAATCATGCGAAGAACCATTTCTACGTGATTGTCTGTTAATTACAATAATTTTAGTAGAAATTCATAACTTTTATAATCTTATTTGTTGCTTTACTAATCTTCAAATTATTTTATGTAGTCATTCGTTTCAAAGTAATCTCTACTTTCTGAATAAAAACTATTGAAAACTTTTTATAGTAATAAAAAAACTATTAAAATAAGTTTTTATAGCAAACAATTTAGAGTTTGAGAGATTTGTCAATATGAGATTAATTTAATATTAGTTGTGAGAATAAATGAAATTAACTTGAATGTAAATGGATTTCTCAAAATGATCATCAGTTATTTTTGCGGAAATAGAATCTCTAACAAAGTCACTCAACTCCTAAAAGCAAACAAAGTGTTATTTTAAGCACCAAATAAAAATGATTTTGTGACTTATTTGATCAGCGAACATAACTTAATTAAAATGCAGTCAACTCAAAACGGAAAGTCAGCACTTTTTGCTTATCTCACATTTATAATGCGCTAACAAATAGACGTTTTTGTCATTTTAATAAAATGCAAAGTCAAGCCTAAACTGAGAGGATATTTGGATGTAAGATAAGTTGGCTATTTGGTTGCGTTAATGAGTAGATGACTTACAGCGCCATTTAGTAATCAAAGAGTCAATGTCCATAAGTAGTACCAGTATATGATAGGGTTGATTAAAACGAGGCTCATCTCGATATAGGGATATCATAAGTGCCCCTTGAAGTGCTCGATGGCTGAAACGTCGGTCTCCTCTAGCCACCAAAGCGTTGTGTTTATTCACGTCGAATATCGAGTCGAATAGTTCACATTTTCGTTTCCATTCTTCCAACAACAATGACTTCTGCGAGGGATCAGTTTCTTCTTCAGCTGCGATCCTGTTTTGTTCCAGCAGTGAAGTGACAACTTTTTTATACTTTTCCCAGAAATTGAATTCGTGCACTTCTAGTCCAGGTGTTCTTTCGAGCCATAATTGCAATAAATCACAGAGCGATGGCTCTTGTTCTGACTTTTTGATCCGATCGATCACATTGGGGTCCTCAAAAATTTTCAAGTAATGACTCTTTCCGTAATTAGTTCTCAACTCATTCTTGACTCCAAGCTTATTCTCAATGAGTCGAAACTGAACGCTCTGAAAGCCAGAAGCAGGAGACAGATAATTACGAAACTCCATGAAGTCTAGTGGAGTCATAGTTTCCAGTATGGTCACTTGATCTACAAGAAGCTGAATATCGAAAACACATGTTAACAATTGTTTTTTCCGTTTCAAAAGATGTCATTTTCTATACAATCAAGTTTTGTTATCGTTTTAACATAAAAATGATTGTATTATAACTATCGAAAGTGTTTTCCGGTTTTTAGTAGTACATGAAATAACTATTGGCTAATACCTTGAGAATTAGCACAACTCGATTAAGCCGCGAAGTGATGATAAGCATATTCGCCTCATCCACATCCTGGAAGCAAAAAAAACCTAAGTTTATAAGTATTAGCGTAATGTTTATTTGGAAAATTTCTATCGGCTTCTTGCTCAGTTAAACATATATCTTATAACGATCACTTTGGGAAATGTAACGTTCACTTTGGCGGATACTTACGCTCACCCTTCGGTTCATTATGTTGCGGACAGAATCTATTTCGCATATTATTTGTTTGAACCATAATTCGTAAGCCTGATGTGTTATTATGAACAGGTGTTCGTCATGTACTTCTGCACCTAACATCCGAGTGACCGGCTCTTGACTTGATAGTAGTTTGTCCACCTGCAAGTTTATAATCCATATTTAGTTATTAGCAGTAAAAAAGCAAAGCTGATAAAATAGCATAATCAGTCATTTCTTAATACGTGTCAATCCTTATCATTTTCAGAAAATTTATCCAAAATTCCTTATCTCTATGATTGTCGCTTCTTTTAGTTCATTTACACAGTTAGAAACTTAATAATCCCCGATAGCAACTAGAAAAAGGCCGTTGCTATGTCAACCTCCTTGTGATGCGCATCAAATTTTTTGTCCAATTTGATTTATTTGCTTTGATTGCTAAATTGAATATTCTACAAGTTTCTTATGGTCTTCAATATTATTGTTAGATGGAAAATATCGAATGACAACGTACTACTTCTGGTTGCTATCGCGAATTATAAAGTTTTCAGGTGTATCGATGATACAAAAGAGAAGCTAAAATATGAATAAAACATGACAAGAAAACATTTGATCTTTCGAAAGATCACTCAGAAAATAAATATGAATAAGAAATATCGAGTTAGAATTCAAGGTGAAAATGTCATAAGAGTGTAAACAGTATTTAGAATTGAAAATATGAAACTCACGTGCAAATATTCTCCGTATAACATTCCGCCCTTAGGTATTTCTCGTGATGCAGAGGCATTTAAGTTCACATTAAACTCTATATCACCGTTTTGATTGACAGGCTCACTGCAAATACGGGTTAAATAAACGATTAATAACTTTATCAATTGTTATTTGCTGATAAATTGGTCAAAATAACGAAAGAAAAATAAAATATCTGTTGATTCACTAAACACTTGTAGAAATTTACGTAACGTTTAAATATAAGATGTTATTATAGAAGTTGTTATTAATGTAGAATGAAAAACATGTAATTTCAATCATAAGATTATAAGAAGTTTATATATGAGTCAACTTATTGAGAACTTACCTCTTCATATCTGAATCCATGTCTAGTAAGAAAAGATAAATTGATACAAATCAAGGTTGCTATTGGAAAAATACGAAATATCTGATGATTCCTTCTTATGTCATCTCATTGCTAAGAGTAAACAGAAAAATATTTGTTACTAAAGGAAATCCAGTGTCAGTTGATATGCGCTGGAACTCTGGCTGAGAGCCTACAACGGATTATTGAGTGTTAGAGTCAAAATTTGATTATTAGGTGCAAACAAGGCGTTCTCCTGACGTGGTGTATAACTTATAACTTATTCAAAGTAAGGTCAACACAAGGATGTGAAGCTTTTAGAGTATCATCTGCTTAAAGGCAGTGACACGAGAAAACTTTGCAAAGTATTTTCCCGCAGGCAAAACAGATATACTTCTGCAGTAGTCTATCGATAGTGGTTAAAAAGGGGAAAACAGGCAGAAAAAGTGTTTCTATAACTATGCAGTCCATACTTTTAATAATAGTATAGAATATTTAATGCAAATTACAGTTCATAAATGTAAACTTGTATTCAAAATACTTGTACGGCAAAATGATCTCTAATTATAGTAGTCCTACTGTGTTATTAGTCAGGATTCCTCTTTACTGGTCATTAATGGCATCATTAGTTCTCGTCACTCCAAAAAGTAAGAGTACTTTTTCAATAAACGAAAGTAAAATATTTTTTCAATTAAATCAAATATATATAGTTAAACATAGAAATGGTTTTACTCTTTATCCTGACTCGGATTACTATTCGTGAGAGTAAACTATTGATCGAATAATCACAAATAGGCCAAAAGTAAGAAAAGTTTTGCAAACTTACTTTTATTGTTGAAAAAGGATGAAATTTAAAAATTAGTGTTTATTAAATAACAACACAAATGGACTGGCGCACAGGTGTTCAATAAATAGAAGTACACAAAAACACAAATTAGAAATCAATTTGAGCACAAGTTTCACTGTTAATCAACTGATAAACCTAACGAGATGTTTACACAGATTCAGTTTGAGACACACTAACGAGAAAAGACCTGAATCGTAATCTTTTATCTAAAGATACGAGAATAGGAATGCATGTTCCAGTTCTGTTACCAAAGCTAATAGTTGATCGGCTCCGCTAACATTGGAGGACGTGGTAACTCATATCAAGGCTGACAAGTGTCAAATGAATTCCGAATGGAAAGTCTGTTTTTTGATAAGCGAATCAGACGCGAAGGTTGGAGTTGCAGGAAATAAAGTGTTGGATATCATGTTTAGAATACTATTAAGATTATTCGAGTTTCAGCTTATGCAACACTTGCGTTTCATTGCTCTCTAAAGAGATAACGTTTTAGTTAATTGTCGAAAATTGATTCACTAATCACGAGACTTATTTGTCCTGAATAGGTTCCTAAAATAACTCTCCTTTTCAGTTATTTTAATTTAAATTCTGTCAAACCTTTTCAATATGTTGTTTATTTGATCTTATCGATAAAAGCTGTTGCTGTAGCTCTTAATGAGTATGTTTTTAAAATAAAGTGCTCTTTATTTCTCGATTACTTTATCATTTGAGCTAATTATTGGTTTGATGTCAGGTATTTTGCAATAACATACAAATTGCGAGTTATGAGCAATGATCAACTACTAAACTAGAAGATATAACTTTTTGGACCCAATACTTCAGCAAATTCTAGACATTGACATCATTGACATTTAAAAATGAGTTTATTCTATATTTTGTTGATAGGCTACAAATGAACAGATGATATTACGAAATCTCGACAATTTCTTCTAACAGTACTTTGTAAAATACAAGTTTCTCTAATCTTATTTACATATTATACATACTCTTTCTATGATTATATACGTCATTTACGTCAAATAACCCTTATTCTGATTATATTAATTCTGAGTAATTATTGCATTTTTATGGTTTAATCTTATTAAAGTCAATTGAACTAAATTTCATTATTTCTTCAGTAAGATAGAGGTTAATAATTAAAAAATTTCTTGTTCTTTGTTAAGTCCAATGTAAATAATTTCTCGATTTGTTTAATAAGAATGATTTTTTCTGATGAATTGACTGAAATTATTTCATTCCTATCATCAAGAGACCAATTATTAGTAGACTATGAGTTTGAACTCATGAAAGATGCGAATGATAGACACGTTTTGAATGAATGATAGGGAGATTTCAGAAAATCTTGAATAATTAATTAACTTTTGAAAATGCAATGCAAACCAACGCAAAGCAATTTGATTTGATTTGATGTAAATCCTATTTTGTCATTTTATTGATGATCGCGTTGACATTAATAAGGGATCAAGGTTTGCGAGGATATCTATTTTCGATTATAAATGAGATAGTTTGCAGATAGTATGATAATATAGAGTCTTAGTTTTAAATCATTATTCAATAATATTATCACATTTTGGATAATTAAACCTGTTTTGAAATGATTGGCAACAAAAAAGATCCATTTGAAAATTGAATAAATTGAATAAAATTGAGAAAGCTCCCTATTAGAATAGTCGACAGCTCAATGCAGTACTCGAAAGGCATAAACGTGTATGAAATTAAATGATTTATTCATGTTTAGGCGCTTCAATTGCTTGATTGTGCCAGTATATTGAGAGGTGTATCGTGTTTGTTTAAATCTTCATACAAAGGATTGATTATTTCGTTACTAAAATTACTGCATTGACTAACACGCAACGTTGAATATTCCTCCAGACCATTGTTTTCGTTGATGACTATTGAAACATTGGATCTTTTACCGTATCTTTCTCTTCTCCTGATAATCAAATAGATAACAATGGCTACACTTATTCCTCCAACAACAAACGACCCCAACATTGCTACTATGACGGTAATCAATTTACTAGAAGTTTGATTGTTTTGAGGTGTAATTTGCGTCGGTTCAAAATAGAACGACATTTCCATTGGAGTCGCTAAGCAACAGGGTATCAAAAAAATGTTTTTATAAAATTCATTTCGATATTTTACTCCAATTTAAAGCTATTTATATCAAATTGCTAACTGGTTATCAAACTAATTAACTAACCATTTTTCGAGTTGTGACAAGTCGGTTGACTTCCTGACCATTTGCCATCTTTACAAATACGACTGGTCTCTCCTTTAAATTCCATTTGAGTGCCATCAGTCATATTAACACATGCATAAATGGCTATGCCATCAGGTTCTGCATATAAAGATCCATTAACTTTATAAGTATATTTGTATTCAATTTGTAAAAAGGGATCTTCTCTATCAATAGCCGGAATTTTACACTTCGTTTTTGGTATACATATTGGGAACTCAGTTAACCACTTTCCATTAGGGCTACATTTAACCTTTTGAACTCCTTCAATATAATAGCCTTCTTTACACGAAAAAACACTGTAAGTCTTTTCCTGTGCCAACAAATGAGAGTTTAATGGCTTTTCTGGTGAACCACAAAAATTACTGATTCTATAGACTTTGAGAGAACAAAAAGTTATCGTAACATTAAGTTGTTTAGTATAAACTTTAATTATAAGCCTTTGCATTGTCTCATCAATGCCTTCATGTATTGTGACTGGCTGTTGAACTGAATTGCAGATGAAGCCAATTTTGTAAGTGATTGCATCATCTGTAAGACTGAACTGCCGTACTTCACACGATTTCGAACTGACAGTGTCTTCAATGCTTGCTTTTAGGGTTAGGTTATCATCATTTTTATTCTCTAATAGAAACTCGCCCTTTATGTATAACACAAAATAATTAAAAGTATAGCCTCTTGTTAACTGAAAAGTCCAAGTCTGGTTTCCATATATATTCCATAGATATCTTGGTTGTACACACTCGAAATGTTCGGTTCCATTGTGGACTCTGTTGTCAGATTTTCTGTTTATCGAACGAGCTAATATCTGTCTGTAGACATTCCGATGTTTTCCTAACTCTTCGATATAAATACTTCTGAGCACAACTTTTCGAACTTCTAAAGCTATTTAATTTGAAAAGAGTTGATTCAAGTTATCATAACTTGTAGCTAATAAGTGTCTGAAGTGAGAGTTATTTTCTCTTTAAAGATAAGTGTGCCATTGAAAAAATAATTATTCACTTGTGATTATTGAATTGGAGGATCAGAACAGAATTGAAACTTATTGAGAAAAGTAATGATTTGTTTGAATTTTTATATGAATAAAAAAACTCACCACATCTGGGAAGAGAACCTTTCCATCTATGGTTAATACATTGTCTGTGTTTTCCTTCAATAAGTTCACTATTTTTAGCTTCGCACTCATATGTAACAGTTGTTTGCTCCTCATATCGGGGTCTAAAACTACTTAATTTAGTTGAGTCTGGAATTGCTGGTAAACCACAATCAGCTTTGATGAGCATTTGTTTATAATGAGTGCACAAAAAGAATAATACTTTAATTAAAATTTGTGGTCCATTCATATCTGTTACTAATTTTAGAAAATAGCTTTAAATTAAAACCCATTTAAGAGAATGAAAAATGTATTTCTGTGGCACTGATGTCATAACCTGGAAGTTTATAAATTTGTTTATCCTGTTCTTACATTTACAGAAAATGATCGTTTTTACTCAAATATTTTTCTTATTTGTTTGTTTCCTTATCTGAAATCCTAATCACTTAGTGTCATATATTGGATTCTATGTAAAAATGTTTGTATTAAGCTATGGATTCAATTATGAGTTCATTGAATGCGTGTATAGGCTTGTTAAATTGTTTGCAAATCAAAATTTCCGCAATTTAATCGAGAGTAAAAGCATTGAGATTTGATTTTAGAAGTTCAAATTTCAACTTAAGGCAAAAGCTTGCTGTTAATATGAATTGAAAAGTGACGATCTTGAATTATGCTACGGTTTATTCCATAGTAAAACTAACTAATATTCATAACAACTAATAACATAATGATGTAAGCTAACTGTTACCAAATTCGAAGAAAGTACGTACAAAACTCAATTGTTTATAACCTTTTTATTAATGAACGAAAATAAAAGGCTTTTTACATAGAGTTAACGTAATAATAGATAAATTATTTTAGTTTAGTTAATTGGTGATAGTGACCTGTTGTCCATAGCAATCAGCATTATAGTTTTAGTGCGCAATAACAGGCTCTCAGTAATTTCAATAGAGTAATAGCTTTCTGGCAATTTGTTCATTTCTCTTTTCATTTTTCTGATAAATCGCCCAACAGATCCAGTTTTAGGAAATGGATGTGCGAAATATAAATGATTACCACAATCATTTGCGTCACTAGTTGTGAATCAACTTATTTGGTCTTCAGTGGTGCGTTATCAATGATGACTTAAGTACATCCATTGTTTCTTAACTTATTTACACTCTGTTTGCTTTAATTTTGAATTACTCGTTGGAGCAGTTATTCTTTTGAACCCTTTCATACTTATTTAACTAAATAACTTTTTGCAGTTTTATCCCAAGCATTTAATTCTTTTCCCAATTGGACATAACTTTTACTACCTGTATTTATATTATTTTCAACGTATTTTTTACTCGTATTTTTATTTTTCAGACTTTGGGCCGCTGCCAAGTTTTCTTTCGAGTTCGTTATTTTGTACTCTAATTCTTATACGATACAAAGTTGTTTTGCCACTTTCTGTATGTGAAAAGATTGACAGTTATATGTTTTTACTTGATCTATATTTCTTGAATGAAAATTTGCAATAAATATTCTGCTCTTTTGATTCAATGTCTATATGTTTATTAAATATATTAATTTATGCAGGTGACGTTCACGACAATACACTGTTATAACTACGCAATTAATTTGTACTCAAATATTTTAGAAAACATTCTACATATGTATTACACGAAGACTTTTTGTGTGGTTTTACTCCGAACATTCTAACAGATATTCAATGCAGATGTATTTACTGTCTGGAAAAGTTGCCTACACAGGGTCTCATATTTGAATCTATAGATAGAAAAATGATCTATGATTCTAATCAAATATTTCAATTTTGATATTTTACCAATTGTAACAGATATCTTTATTTAAAAGTCAATTTTTGTTTATCCAACAGAATTTTACAAAAATAATGTTTGAAGAACGAAAATATAATTTTTTCGCAACATATTTTGAAAGTGATGCTCATCACTTTCAAAACAAGGTTTAACTCTTCCGATCGTATTTTCTGAAACTTTTACTAATGTTTAAGAAGTTATTTTTAATTCTTCTAAAGATTTCGGGTTTGATTTATAAACATTATTTTTAGATATCCCCATAGATAGAAGTTTTGAATTAATAAAAGTTTCTAAAAATATGATCAGAGGAAATTTTCTGAAAAGTAATGGATAACACTTTCAAAATATGTTGCGAAAAATTATATTTTTGTTCTTCAGACACTAGTTTTGTAAGATTTTGTTGAGTGAATAAAGTTTACTTTGAACTGAAAAAATGTCTACTACTATTTAATTAATATTTTGATAAAATAGCAAAGCTTGAAATGTTTGATTAGATTGATAGGTCATTTTCTATTGACGGTTCTAAATGGATGACCTGTAGAATTCATCCTATGATTTAAGTACAGAGCACTTGATCAACAATTAGACTATGCGAAACATTGCATTCATTAGAAAACCACTTATCTCGTACTTAATCAAAGCAAGTTTAACGCAATTTAAACCTAACCTCAATTTGATTAAACCTAATCTCTTGTGTGCCAACAATCATGTGAGTGATTTCATGGTAAAGCTCTGCTCTCATTACGTAATGCGTCTAAATTAAAGACTAGTTCTAGCTCTACATTTCTTGAACACACAGTCTGAGCCCGATTTTGTTAACTTATCGGTAGTGAACAGTATTAGTAGTCAACTTATAGATAAGTTGTCACCGAGATAGTTTTGCTGAAGTTCGAATATAAAAAAATTGTCAATCACAAAGGCCTTTAGTCCTTTAATATTAGCTATTTTCAATTAATTTCAGCTAACTTAAATAATTGAACGTTTCTTCTAAAATAAGATCAAAATCATTGGAAAAATTTAAATGAGAAAATTTGTGAAGTTAATTTTCTAGTTTTCAATCTAGATTTGTCGGTTCGAGATTTTGCTGAAACTTTTGTTGCCGTGATCCCCTGTTTAACATGATGGGTCTGATAGAAGTAGACAGTGCTTCAAAATTAGTCGCTAAAATCCAAGTTGTCTATTAACCGAGTTGCCAAAATCAAGGACGGACTGTACGATGATTACCTCTGAACCATTATTGTTATTGCCTGCCTTAAATAAGATTTTGTAAGATTGTGTCGACACCTGTTTTGATTTGTATCTGATACGAAAGCAATTGAATAAATACTTTGCTTTACATAACTTGAAAACAATATGTATTTACATAATGAGACATTTTTGTTAATCAATTAATAATTAATGATAAACGTAAAAAAGTGTTGGAATATAAACTTTTAATAAACAATTAGTTATAGAATTACTTTGAGTGACTAATGAAAGAAGTGATTAAGTGAAAAAATGGATAAACATATTGAGTGATAATGAGTATCTCTAATGCTGTTTGCTTTTACAACAAATTCATCTAAAGTATGGGATATTAAACAGGTCTTGAGCAAATCGAAAAGAAAAAACAGCTGCAAGAGGTTAAAAAAGTGATGATTTATGTGCAAAATCCTTTAACTGAAGTTCATTCATTATCTAAAGAGAGCGATATAACCATCAAAACTAGTGACTAGTCGTGAGTCACCGACATTTGCCTAATTAGTAATTAGATAAAGTTGAGATTCATTTGTTCAAAAGTTGAGATAAAGTTCCCAAATCACAAAACGTAAGTAAAGCCATCTATGGATAGAGTAGTGAAATGTTTATGAAACGATCCCTTTATTGATACGACACGCATTTGATAATCGGAAGATATTTGAAAATATTTGAAAACATTTGAAAACCGATCAATTAAATTAGACCCTAGCAAATGTCTCGATATTTGGTGGTAATAGGCTTAACATCACTTGTTCACGCCGCGTATTCTGCGGCACAACATCGAAGCTATCTCCGATTGATTGAGCAAGAATTCAATGGTTTGTTACCTTATGATATCATTTTACAGGCATTGGTTAGTCTTATGGTCGCTATGATTGGGATTGTTTCAGTTTGTGGCCAATTCAAAGAGATTCGAGCTCTCGATGACCTCAAAGACAAGAGTGTAGACACCATTCATAATAGACCTAATTTTTATATATTTAATCATAGAGGAAGACTTCTTCGGTAGTAACCAAATAACTGTTCGTTATTCACTACTTTTTCAATTTATTGTTAATTATTTCCTCCATTAATTGTATTATTGTTTTTAAAACTTTTGACCATTTATTCTGTTTTCCATAAAAATGAATCCTTTCTATAATTATATTATTAAATATGATCTTTATATGAAATAAATGATTGTTTTAAAAACATTTATATCACTTTTAAATCAAATCAAAGCCATTAAAGAGCTATAAGTTTATTATTTCAATTATAATCCTCAACTATAAAACTAAACTATTTGTCTTTATTTTTATAATCGCTAATAGGTTTAAACGGGTCTGACCAGACTCTCATATTTCCTGGTTGTATGTCTTCTTGATTTATTCCAGCTCTATTCTTCGATTGTATGTCTTCTATTGAATAGAACATAATTAGTGAATAAAGCGTTTAAATTAAACAATTATTTAGTGAGGTTTACTGTAATATTGCACGTTTTGTAGCGGATATATGAATATCGGATACATTGCAGCCCCAATAGCGCCAACAAACGCTCCTATGAATAAGATGTATCTCTTGGTATTCATGTAAATCATCTCTTAAACCAATTTATTAGTTTAGCTTTGTTCAGTTTTAATTTTATTTATAATTTTTGCAGTTGTCACGCGCATCAACATCAACACATTAGTTTATTAATTATTAGTTATCATTTGTTTTTATTAAACCAAATTTTTCTCATTTATTTCGATCAATTTTTCACTAAATTTAAAGTTTAGTCAAATTATTTTAAGATTCAAATAACGTTTAATTCATAGAAATAATTAACTATTAAAGAAAATGTTGTTCTCAATGCCTGCAATGTGTATAATAATTTAGACTTCAATAGTTATGTACTGGAAAATTTGTAATACATGTTTCCAGACAAGACATACTTTTGCTATCATTAGAAAATTGATGCCTAAGTAACATTCACAATTATTTTCAGTAATGCAGTTAGGCTGTTATTAAAGAAAACTTCGTTTTTGAAGAAAACTTCGTTTTTGACTCTTGTAATGTGTTTAACAATTTAATGCTGTGATTATTATGTACCAAAATTCGTTAATACATGTTTACAGACGAATAAAATTAGATATACTTGGGTAAACGTTCGTCTTGTAACTCCCTTGACTTGTGTGTAGTCTTAGGTATGCAGAAGTTATATGGAGTACTTGACCTTTGCTCCCATACTTAAAGTGCCAAGCACACTTTCCTCCGGTCTAACATAAGTAAATTAACTAGATTAAGACCAATACTGCTATACAAGCTAAGTTAGTTAGGTTAGGTTAAGAAAGTGATGTGCAAATCGCCTAGGCATTGAAGGCAAGTTTGAGTGATCCACATAACTGTTGCACACCTAAAATTGAGCACGAATGGGGAGAGAAATGGAACTGACATTTACCTATGCTTTGCTACAAGTAACAAACTACTTGATGCCATCTATTGAACGCTTGGCATACTGTTTATCAAAATAAACAAATAGCAAGTCGATAATAAAATAGTGGTAACATTTATTGATATAACAAATATATCTGAGTACAAACACAATTGAATGTCACTGAGATTAGTAGGCATTACTGAGTCTCTCTTTTAGTCAATTACTTTTCAAATAAGACAATCTTAGATACAAATCAAATTAATTAATAGAAATATCCATTTCGAGTTAGCAAAGAGTTGTCGAAAATATGGGTCAAACTCTTTCAGAGCCTGTGACCGCCAAAGAGACGACAAGTTGTTCGAACGATGATTACGTTGTGGGTGCTTCTTGTATGCAAGGATGGAGAATAAGTATGTTTTCATTACTCATTCGTGATGCTCATTAATTGTAAATCAGTTATTTCTAACGCATTTATCAATTTATTGCGCGCTTAGTAGCTAACTATAGATTTAATTAATGATTTTTCCTCCAAGACATGGAAGATTCTCACACTCACATCCTATCACTCCCTGACGATCGAGAGGCGTCATTTTTTGCAGTATATGATGGACACGGGGGTGCTAAAGTAGCTCAATATGCTGGTAAAAATTTGCACAAAAAGATTTGTTTACATCCCTTATACAAGAAGGGGCTAATTGAAGACGCCATTCGCTTGTCCTTTCTTGAGTTGGATTCCGATATGTTGAACGACGACAATATGAGGGACGAATTAGCTGGAACTACTGCCATCACTGTTCTTATCAAAAATAATAAGATCTATTGTGTATGTCTTTAATTTTGATTTTATCTTCATTTCATTTTTCTGTTCTGTTTGTTCACATTAGTTGTTAATCAAAGAGATCTTATTGAAAGTGCTTAATTGAAAAACAGTAATTTTATTCGTTGGACGCTTAGATGCATGCTTAAAATCGTTAACTTTCAGTTTAGTCACTCTGCTATCATCTGTTTGATTGGTTTTAATTATTTGAGAAAACTTCCACATATTGATAATAGTATGATAATGAAACACTATCTAAAATTTAAGTCAATAAGTCAGTAGAGCTAATGCTGTCAGTTTAACCTAATTCCAATTCGTTAGATTGCGACAATTTATTTTAGACGGATGTGTACTTTGTATCTGTTCCACAAAAAGTGTTAACAGATTCAAGTTTATGACACCGTTTAATTAAACATATGATCAATATATGAAAAAAAACGTTTACAACATGTTTAACTCTTAGAATGTTGTAATATTTGACATCAAAAAGCAATAACTATTTGAGTGTTGATCCATCAAAGTTATTGAAAAATATGTCAATACAAGTTATTGAACAAATATTTTTATATACTTTTAAAATAATTGATGCGAAACTAACTTTATCATGAAACGCACGAAATTCTCGGTAATACAGTCTGATTCTTATTAAAACAGACGGTCGATACGTCAAATTGTTGCCATATAGATGTTTTATTTTATTTTGTTTAGTTCCAAATACTTATTCTATAAAATTATCTAATTTCGAAAATGTCTAGCTAAATGATAGAAAAACTAGATTTCTTGTTCTCAACTCAATTTTAAGTCATTTTGCCATAATCTGGTTAGACTGTACACTAATTCGCTCATAGCAATAACTTTTTCATAGTTTTTGATAACATATCTGGGATATGCAACACAAATTCTTTCGACTAATGTTTTCAAAGCTATTTTGTTTAAATATCTAGACTTAAAAATTAATGTAAATTATACTTGATTTGCTAATTAGGCAAATGTTGGTGACTCGCGAGCCGTCGCTAGTTTTGGTGGTAATGTTGATGCACTTTCTATAGATCATAAGCCATCAAATGAAATTGAGTCAAAACGAATTGTGGCTGCCGGAGGTTGGGTTGAGGTGAGGCACATTTATTTGATTCATATTTATGAACGAGGAATAGTAGAGCATATTTTCTCATCTTACAATTGATTCTAATAAAAAAATATGTCTTAAAGTTTAATCGAGTTAATGGAAATTTGGCGCTCTCGAGAGCTTTAGGAGACTTCGTATTCAAAAGAAATGAGAAGAAATCTGCTCAAGAACAGATCGTTACTGCGTATCCAGACATTCAAGTTAGAGATGTCACTGAAGATCTAGAGTTCATAGTTATTGCTTGCGATGGAATATGGGATGTGATGACTAACGACGAAGTTGTCCATTTTATACGTATGAGAATTGCTGCCAAAATGGAACCACAATTGGTATGAAAAGAGAGAATTAGATGATTTGCTTTGAGAACGAGATAGGCAACAGGCTTAAGCCGTTCTTTCAGCAAACAACTATTTTGAATGGAATGATTACATGATATTCATGTTGATTAGATATGCGAAGAATTGATGACTCGCTGTTTAGCTCCCGATTGTCAAATGGGAGGTTTAGGCTGCGATAATATGACAGTTGTGTTGGTTTGTTTTCTTCACGGAAAAAACTACGAAGACTTGGCTGACAAGTGTGCCATTCCTTACGGTCTCAAAACTAAGAATAAGCAACTTTTATCTCAATCTTCATCGTCAACTTCATCAGTTTCAACAGACGATGATGACATGAACACTAATATCGATTCGAAATCGCTTAACGATGATCACGAGAACGAGAGCACAACAAATAGTGAAATTTTTTCGAAACTAAGCGCAACAGTTAACGATAATGGATTGACAGTCGCTTGACTTGAATCCTCTTTTATTTGAATTATGGTTAATAGGAAGTTGAAGGGTTTTTGATATGCATCATGATTTTTAACTTTTTCCAACTGTTCTTTTTTTCAATTTGCTTAAAACTTGTTTAATATCTCATACTTCGGATCAATTTGTTGTACAAAAGCAAATGGAAAATCTGATAGTATTAGAAATACTGGTATTTCTTAATATGATTTCCATTTTTTCCACGTAATGACTTTTTACACTTGATTTTTACATTTTGATTGATTAATGAATTTATAACGCATTTTACTAGTCACTCAAAGTAATTAAATAAGTCTACGATTAATAGTTTATTAAAAGTGTCAAAATGTTTATGTTCCAACACTTCTTTGTCATTAATTATTAATTGATTAGTAAAAATGTCTCATTATGTAAATACATATTGTTTTCAAGTTATTTATTTTATTTGAACAGCTTATTGAGTAAGTTACGTAAGTCAAAGTTTTCATTCAATTGCTTTCACGTTAAATACAAACCAAGCAGGTGTCGACACAATCTTGCATAACAGTCAAATAAATGATTGCTTAAAACGGTCAAAGAGAACTAGTAATTCAAACGTTATTCTGACTACGAACTCATTTAATACGTGCTTTGAATGGATTACTATGCAGTTCATAATCAAACAATGATACCTATAGCTTGCGAATAAGCGATGCAAAAGACTTCAAATTTAGACAATGATGTAGCATTTGAGATAGGCCTCTTTAACTGATACGTATTTTGTGTTAGCATAAGCTTGATGCGCAATAAGAGCTTAGAGACCATTTTTCAGTAAGAAACGCAATCTCTGAGCCTTTTCTATAGGCTTTTACAATGAGAGCAAAAAGTAATTTATAGATTTAATTATACAACATTTAGTTATCTTTTAATGTTTTTTAATCAGTGGTTTTGAACAATGAGCAACATAATGCGTAAAAGCATATTAAAATTTGCCACTAACTGTAATAAAACTATATTACCTATACTCATCTTTAATAATGAAATAATGTGTGTGATTCTGGTTTAAGTAGTTTTCACATATCGCGATAAGCTTGATAGTATAATTAATATTCAAGCTACTTTTTAAATTAAGTAATATCAGTTAAAATTGTAGAATTGGTTACAAGAAATAGTTGTTTAAAAGTGATTTTCAGATGAATAAGTTTTATCATAAGTTATGAGTAGATGATCCGTCATCAGCGCCGTATAGTTAAAGACTGAATTTCCTAAGGGTTTTGTTGATTATTAGTAAAACATCACTCTATATCTCAATTAAGTGAAGTAAAAGGTTGTTACCATGCTATTAATATTTGAAGATAAAAATATAAGAAAACTTGAGGTGTAATCAATGCTTATTAATAAACATGACAACTGATAAACATAATTTCAGCCGTATCTAGTACAATATCAGCGATTCTTGTGATCGATTAAAAGAATCAAATTTAGTTGAAAATTTGTATCAATCAATGCCTAATTGAATGCAATCAGTAATTGAAAAATATGGAATTTGGACTAAATATTAATTAGTCTTCATAGTTTTTTAGTTATTTTCTTTAAAGAGTTAGCTTCCTTAGTACTGAACTGATGATTAAATAATTTTAGAAATAAATCTTCGTTTCAAACTTTGTTTTATATATCATTTATGAAGCTCTGAAATTATAAATGTTTTACTTAAAACGTTAGCTTCTTATCCCTCAGGAAATTTCAGTTTTTAAAGGTACCTGTATATAGGACAAAGGAAACCTCGGCCAGGTCCACCAGACAATTAAAGAATATAGACGTTTCCATGAATAATTTCAATGTTTATTAGATAACTAATTTGATTTATTAGTAAAATAATAAATCCAGTAAACAAAAGAAATATCTTATTTAAAGCTAAACTTTCATTTTATTTTATTAAATCTTGAATTTTAGCCTGATCACACATAATTAGTGCCCACATAACTCAACTTCCTGAGTACAGCACTGTCTGTCATTCAAACTGAATTTTCAAAAAATATTTACTCAAATGGTGCACAATCGCGGCCTCCAAAGCATCTATGAGAACATTGATTGCGGTACGGAATCGATCAATGAGCCAATCAATCACGAAAATAGCTATCAATTTGAAAGATTAGCACATTTTCATAATATTAAACTTTTAAACTCACGAGTGTTTAGTACAATAACCATTGTTATTAAACAAGTCCTTAATTTAGAGCAAAATTTATTCGTCTTTAAAAGATTTGAAAATTTAATCATCTAGAAAAACCTTAAACATCAATTACTTAATATTACAAAACTTGTCATATATTGAATAAGTCCTGATATCGATTCAAACGAGTACGATCGAATTGTAAAAAGCTTTAAACTGATCTTTTACTAATATCATGTCCCATATGGCTTCATTTTTAACTGTTTTATACCAATAATTACTGAAAAATAATTTGCATAAATCTTTAATCTCTACAAAATACGAACCTCAAGTTTTGACTTCACTTTTAATTTAGTCTATCACTTAGATGACCAATGGACTAACAAATCGTGAATGAATTTAATTAATTTAGATAAAGTTTTGACATAACTTTCGTTGACTTTATTATAAGGAGAAAACATAATTCAAAAAGTATTAGTCGCACATTTGTTTGGAATCGATTTTTGATAAAAAAACTATATCTCTTATTTATCTCTTTTACTAAGAGATAGATTCTAAAGCCATTTTGAATTTATTTGTGCTCCGAAAAAGGCAAGCTTTCAAGAGATTATCGATAATAACCTATTATGAAAAACTCTTAAAAAGATTATATGATTCGCTAATTTCAAAGTTTATTTTAATGAAGTGCACTTTTCATCATCCATTTTGATAGATATAGTAATTATGAGCGATAATATTGACTAAAATTTGATGCAATTTAACACTAATCATCAATTTTACGAGGAGCTCATTTCGATCTAAATAGATTTTGGAGATAAGTCTTGCCATACATTATTAATGAGTCAAACTATTAGAGTCATTAGCAAAATTCTTTTATCAGATAGTTATCTCAAAGTCGATTATTGATGAAACTTGATTTAAAAAATTAGTTTATAATTCGAGACTATACGCCGTTTAAATAAATTTAAGTTTCGCTAAATTTAATTGAAGGCTTGAGTCTATTCTTCGGTGTCATTAAAGAGAACTGAGTCCAGAGCTGAAGCCATGCAAGAACTGGTCCGGCTTTGGATGGGTTCCAGTTTTATGAGAGCTAATCAAAACTGTATTGACTGATCGAGCACATTATCAAACATTTGTTTTTCATATTTAATGCTTTAGATTTGAGTCTTGAGAGGAGTAGTTATAAGTTGTTAGAGTATAGGCTAACTGTTAGGATGAAAAATAAGGCTTTCGGCGATCGGATCAGTGAAAAGGAGAACGACTGGTCTAATGATCATGTGAGACATGTAAGCAATATATAAGTTAGAACTAGACATAGAATCTAATTGTGATAAATGATGTAATTGATATCGTAGAGGTGAAAATTATAGCCTTGCTCTCATGGCTCTCATCTCCAGCTCTAACTATCGATGTTTAAAAACCTAACCATTTCTTGTACTGTTTGGTGAGTGTACTTTATATGATGATTACTGCAGATATTTAGTTCATTATCTGTGAAGACTTCAAAAAGAGAATGATTTTCATGAAATGCAAATATGTTTTATGATCTTTAATTTTGTTGCCTCCAAGATTGACACTCCCGATAGAGCAAAGACTAACCACACTTTAAGGGTATAGTTTTGAAGATTGAGAAGCATTTGTTTGAATAAATGCAAACAAGTCTCGCAACTTCCTAAAGCGAGTGCACTTTTTCTCTTCTCCTGAGTGTGCAATCATATAATGAGCAGCCGCCAAGTCCTCAGGCCAATAGCTGTGGATCAGCTCCACCTCTTCGCAAAGTGATCCCCAAAGTGAGAAGACTCGCACTGTAAGAGTAAATAATTGCTGGATATTTATCGTGTAGATTTCGAGCCAAGTGTTAGGGAAGCCCTGTTTATGGTTTTCTAATAAGTTTAAAAGTTTTTCTCTGTATAGAAAAAACGTTTTCGTGCTGAAAATTAGTGCAAAATGTGGCAGAGAAACTATTTTACGATTGACAATCTTTTAAACAATGATAAAAGGACTAATGATTTGAAAGCAGAGTCGGGTCCGAGAGATTATCAGCAGTGTGTACCTAATGTGGAACTTTTCAATCATGTATTGGCGTCTGCGGCAAAGGCTGCCAATGGATTTGACAATCATTACCCAATGCCTCCTCCATTTAATCCTTCTGCATCTGACGTATCAATGTTTCCCTTTTGGTTATTGTTTCCGCAATATCTATCGATGCAAAGATCTCTTGGGATGTGGTCACCGCCGAGATCGCCAGATTCTAGCGGTGAATCAGCTGCAGGTAATAATTTTGGACAAAATTTGATTTGATTTGAGTGAAAAATGAGGGATTTCTATGAAATTTAGTTACAAAGTGTTATGAATTTCTACTTTAATTTTCTTGCTTTGAGCGAAGAGATAATAACCAAATGTTATTTGAATAGTATGCTATAAGATAATTGGTTTTTAAGATTTATAAAGATATTTCTATTAATGAATACCTTAACGATATGTGACAAAAATGCCCCAAATTTATTATTAATTTAGAGATAATATAATTATATCGATACCAATTATAATTTTTGTGGTAATGACTTAACAATTATATAGGATCTAAAATTGATTCTAAGACATAATTAATTAAGCTATGGCACAAAGCTGCTTAATAAATATTTATCTTATATTAATCTTATCTGGAATATTACGTTCACATGAGCCAACTTAATCTTAAAATAATACTATCACGATTTTGTTTTTAGTCGGGATCTAAAGGCGAGCTAGACTGAGGGGCTATTAATTATGATTATTGTAACAGTTCCTTAATTATCAAATTTACTTGAGAAAAATTATTTCCATTCAGATTCAATTGATTAACATAATGATGGATAATTATTGAGTCTGGATCTTCTTAATTAATCCGTTTATCAGATACACCAGTTGAGAAAATATAGAACAATTGAAGTCAAATTATAGACTCTCAACAATCTTATAGGTGTCTGCCTTAGATGATCAGTGTTTGGCTAGCAGTGCGTTTCGCGTAGACTCATTGCGATTGAATGCGAATAAAACGGAAACAATCTAAAGCAATTCAATGTTCCTATAGGTTAGCTTAGAGTGAATAATTTGCTCGAATATCGAATAAATAGCATAACGGATTTGTGTGAAGCGGATCTGATACTGTTTAGGATAGTATACGAAGTTTCAAATAAAGTTAACACTTTGTATTTGACGAGTTAGTTATTCAAAATTATTATCAAGTTGATTGAGAAAAACTGTAATAAAGTTGAGAATAATTGCAGAAAATTAGTCTTAGAAAAAGTTATGATAAGTTGTTAGTTGTAATTCTCAAAACACTGGTCGGTTGACTAACTTAGAGATAAATTAGTCAATAGAATTTTAAGTCGCAATTTTAAAGACCAAATAGTCTCGTAAAAAAGATTGAAAATAAACGATATAATTGAACACAGAGTAACGAAAGTGAGCGAAACAAGTGAACCAAGTTATAAGTGTAATGTGAAGCCGCCTCTGAAGAGTTTGTAAATTTGAAGTAATTATTATAATAAGCACACATGAAAAGAGCAAATAAGATGAGGCTTTGTTTGTAAAGTGTCATTCATTTCCTCAATTACCAAAACAAAACGTCAAGTTATTGTCCGTTTAAAAGCACTGCTCAAACCCAGACTGCAATTATCATTGATCTGATGGTCGATTGGTTGCACTTTTTTAACAAACTAATGCCAGTTTTTGGTATCGTTTACTTCTCACCTTTCAGTCAAAATTCTGTTTGCTTCGCATTCCCTCTACTGATAGGTTTTGAATAAACGCCTACTTTTTTGTTTCTAAGAAGTTGACCTTCGATGGCGAAAGTTTAAGCATATATGACATTGATAGCCATAGATTTGAATCTAATAACTGTATGCTGCGGCTCTTTATCTGCAGGAAATTCGAGCGGAGATACAATTAACCGAAGCCAGCGTGACATCAGCTACAGCCAGGAGGAACCTGACAGCAGCTCAAGTCGCGACAGTTCATCTACACAACAAACTTTAAACAGTTCTAAATTCACTGCTAGTCTTCAACAAGACAACCCTCCTATACGTACTTCATCTTCACTTTCCATCGATGAAGCTAATGAAGAGAATCTCAACTGTAAACAAGTTGAGGCCAATAATAATAAATCAGTAGCTAATCATCAAAATAGCCGCAGACGAAGGACTTCGTTCTCTTCTGAACAACTGCTTGAGTTAGAGCGTGAATTTCACTTAAAAAAGTACTTATCCCTGACCGAAAGGGCACAACTCGCACACACATTAGCGCTTTCAGAATCGCAAATCAAGATCTGGTTTCAAAACAGACGCGCCAAATGGAAAAGAGTCAAAGGACAGAGAATGACTGGTATCAACCATGGACAGGGACCAAGTGGTGGGCACAAGATACATGTGCCCATACCTGTCCATGTGGATAGAGTTAAGATTAGAAGCCAACAACAACAGCTCGAAAAAAGGTAATTTACCACTAGATTACAACCCATAGGTACCTATTTTGAGATTAGCTGTTCATTGAGTAAATCACCACTTCGTTCAACAATCAAAAACACATCTCGAAGTAAACTGACTTCTCGAGCATACTATAATAGTCAACTCTCTCTCTCTCTCTCTCTCTCTCTTTCTCTGATGAAGTGGGATATAGTGAACTGCCGTTATAGACAACCGATTTCTAGTGCATTGAGGTGTCCACTATAACGAGAGGTGACTGTAGTAAGCAATGATTTGATTAAATTAAGTCAACTATCACTGAAGAGCACGTTCATTGCAAGTCTAACCTTAACTGAGGCCTAAATTGAGCGTGATTTCCAACAATGTTATCCATTAACTAAAATGATCTACAGAAGTAATGCCGGGCTAAACTGAATGAAAATTAAAATTAATGTTTAGGCATGTTTTTACGCAGCGCTTTTATGAAAGAAAAATCATTTTCACAAGTAATGATGTGAGATTAGATCTGGAGGTGAGAGCTAGAGGTGAGATCCATTGAAAAAACTTAATTGTAAAATTCGCAGACAGACTACAGTGAAACAGTTTAAGGAATAACTGCAGGTGTGAACAATTATATTCACTTCTTCTCAAATAGTTTTTGTTTGGATCCCACAGTATTGCTAAATATTATGCTCCCAAACATGTTTAACATTCGATGAGGCTCTTTATCAAAGTAATGGTTGGTATTTATCACGCCTTCAAATATTTGCATTTCAATTAACAACCACTCTCTAATTATTTGGCTCTCAACTTATCATGAAATTTATGAAATATCTTTTATTAGTTTTATCTAATAGTGTAAATATCATTAGAGTCTAATATTGAAAAGTTCGTCAATTCTTTCTAAGTTTTTAGGCAATTAGCGAGAGATAGAAATTGCATTAAAACAATCAATTTATTGCAATTTCAAATCTATAACCTATAGACTTATCGATCAAAGGATATGATGAAACACGCAATTTATAATTGTTGTATTTATTCCTACAATTATTCAGTAGATTTTAAAATTTAATTTTAATTTTCAAGTTTCATTCTATTGAAGAAGTGATTGATTGATCACATCAATCAAGTCGTATCTGATAATAGAATAAATTGAATTATTGTTTCAAATAGAAATCTTCTTATCTTCAATTTGGGTAAAATTATGGTAATTACAACATCGGCAAAAATAGTCAATAGTTAGAGTTGATCGTACTTTTAAGAAATATGAAATCCGCTTTTTTTAACAATTTCATTATCATTTCTTATCATTTATGTAAAACACTTCAAATAAGAGTTAAAACTTTCGATTCGTATGGCCCGAAGGCCTTATTAATATACCATAAATTAGTTTAACTAACACTTTGTTAGGAATATTAAGTACAATCCATTTTTCTCAAAAGTATATTCTAACAATAATTTATTTTTATACCAATTTCTTATTTGGCTCAGATTTGATATCACGAGTGAAGGCCAGATAAGTTATGAGCTTTTGTTCTAGTATTAATTTCTAACTTCAGTTTAATCGAAAGGCTGATCTCATTTTTACATATTTTAATTATTTTCTATTCTTAGACTTTGTTTAATGGATTTTAATTTTTCAAATTGATGCTGAAAATTATTTTCAAATATCAAAGGACACAACAGACTTTACCTATAAAGGTTTGAACTTGTTATTGAGCTAACGTGAAAAAATGATTTTTAAGCAAACTTGTCAAATTATTAGAAGTAATTTTGATCAATTTTCTGAACTAATTGGTAGTTCCAAATTACACAATATTTAGAATATCTAATGAGAATATAAGTCAATTAATTATAAAATTAATTAAATCAAATCAATCTTCAACTTTGATAGCCTAAAATGGTTGTAAAAATGTGGTTCATTTTTTCAGTTTCAAACTATAATTTCTGTGATCAGAAGCAAAGTTCAATAAAAAGTTCAGCTATCTATCAAAAGTTCTAACGAGTTATTGAGAACATTTCCACATTAGATCATATATATATACTTCAAGTTGTTTAATATCAGTTACCTCGTTAAAGCTTTATCAAAAAAATCATCCAATAATTCAGTGATTACTGAATTATGAGACAAAAACTTTGATTCAATCTTCAAAAACTAGGTCTCATGTATGATATGATGCATTTGTATTAGTTTTGAGCTACTACACAGTATATGAAATCTTCATGAATATTGTATGTTCAGTTTGAAAAAGTTATGAACTTTACGAAAAAGTGTTTCTAAAGCGAATTGTGGTTTATTTAATCTATAAAAGCATGAATGCCCAATTTTTCAATTAGATTTTCTTATTTCTGATAGAATTTATTTATGGTGATGCCGAAGAGGGTGGAATATATTATAGTGAACTGTGCACGAAGTGACAGACTTTGTGAGCCAGTTCTAGCAAATCGCCATTCTCTCAAATCAGATTTACTTGAGGGGAGTATTGTATTCATGTCATATATTAACGCGTCTAAGCAGTGTTAATGTCAATTATTTCACTATTCAACCGATAGACTAATACCAGTGGCGTAACTGTTTAAATCTAAACAAAGTCAATATACAATGTATTCTTTGCTTTAGTAAACTTATGACCGGATCGTATAAACTATCAATAAATTGAGGATTATTTCTAATGCATTATATTTTTATATGAATGTATTTTCAAATGAAAAGATCAGTTTTTCGCTATTTGAAACAGTAAACATACAAACGCAACTTACATTCAAGTAATTCGCTATTAAATTTGAGAGCCTTAATGAAGCTTATTTTACAGTAGAGGAAAAGTATTGAAAAGCTAATGCTATCAATTAGTTGCTTTAATTTTTGCGCGTCAATAAATTTGCTAGGTCTCTCAACTATCGAAAGTTTGTTCGGCAAATAAAACAAGTGAGAGTATGAGCAGTGATTGAACATAAAAGCTAATCAAATAAAAGTAATCGAATATAAGATTAGCTGAGAAGAATGGTACGCCACTGGAAAAAATAATTTGGTTGAGTTGCTAAATGAGAATAATAGTAATAGAGAAACGCACGCATAATATGTTAACACTATCTGGGAATAGTTGCGCGTTACCGAGTAATTAAATTATAAATGCGGGGAGTGAGCAATGAGATAACGATATGAGATAACATTCAATTTAAAGTAATCATTACGGATTTGCACCCTTATTATAAGCTTGATCGTGATCAACAACATTTATTTTTAGGCCAGCTCTACACGTTTTCCATTCCTTTTCATGTATTATGAATGTCCAGCGGATCTAATTTTCTACAGTAACTGGTATTTAGTGCTAATCTGGCAAAAGTACCGCTTTGTATCCAAAGCCGATTATAGGCTATCAATGCTCTTGTCATTTAAACTGAGCATCAATGCTCCTGAAGGTGACATGTGCCAAATGTATAGTCGCTCACACATACCATAATCAGTTAACTTAGTTTTCGGGAAGTCCAAGCATTGCTTGCTAGCTAGAGAATTAACTTAAGGGCTCGATTGACTTCTATTTGAAATATTGGTGCGCTGAAAAAGGTTCAATTTTACAATTAGTCAATGGTTTCTCGTTCCATCAATATCTGTCTTCGATACGACTTATTCTTGACCGAATACGGAGACTTTTTATTGAATGCTAGTGGAGGTACGGATTGTTAACTTTGTGAATGACATGTGGGGTGTCATTGGGGTGTCTCCGGCAGTAGAAAACCTGAAAAACATTTGACTTTTTCCCACAAAACTAATATATTGAGAATTAGCATAATAGTCAATACTCTTAACACTACATATCGGGAGGCAGTTTCACTGAACATCTATTCTTCTATTTTAGCTCTTTCTATAATCATTGTGACTGAAATACTTGCGGGAAGTCAGATGTTTGCTTTATTATATTTGCGATCACTATCAAAGCTTCCAATTTCAATATGTTTACGAATAATAGATTTCTATTTGATATGTTCGAGAATTTCACCGTTAGTTCAATATTTTCTGCCTCTGAAAAGTTTGACTCTGCAAATATGAATGATCTGTTGAGCGATCGCAAAAGTCAAAAGTTAAACACTTTTGCAGTTATGAAGCATCTGATAAGCATTTGATTCGATTTGGTTTATTTCTTTTTTTTATCACGAATTGAGTAAATAGCTCGTGAAATCGTTTAAATTAAAATCATGTTTGTATTTAATTGCATTAAATTAGTATTAGCGTTAAAGTAATTTATTATCTTTTTAAATAATTGACAAGTATCTAAGCCCCAAACAAGGGTTTAGATCAACACGAAAACCTTTAGCACATAAGATCTGTCATCTTTTAATTAAATACATTTCCACAGGAAAGATAGAAAAGCCGTACGACTCATTAATTAACAACTTATACCTTTAAGCAACATAGTATTTCGTTTAACCTTAAGCATCTAATATCTTATTGTTTCGTAATTAAGTTTAACTTTAAGATTAATCTCAAATCAGAGTAAATAGAACGACGATTAATTTTAATTTGTTCAAAATTTAACTCTTCAGCTTCAGTCTATTTATTAACGTGTCCGAGAAGTCGAGTCAATTTAAGATCAGATTTTAACGCTAACTGTTGAACGAGGTAGTGATTAAAGTGTTTCTCTCACTTAACAATTACAGACCAATCTCTATGTAAGTGGACTACGCAGAGACTATACAGTTGAAAACCTAGTAATTTGCGATAGCAGCAATAAAAAGGTCGCTACTATTTCAATCTGCCTGCAATGCTTATCGATTTTTGTCAAATTTGATTTATAATTTGATTCCTATATTAAGTTTCTTTATATCGGATATATTATAATCCGATAGAAAGCATCCGATGACAACTCTAAACTTCTGGTTGCCTTTAACGATTATTTTAGTTTTTGAATGTATAGATTAATTTAGTATTCAACAAACTAGTCATGAATTGCAAACATGATTAAAACGAACCTACTGACCTTCCAAAATTAAACTAATGCCTAAAGTGATAGAGTTTGCAGTGAAGTAATCAAAAGAAAAATAAGAAACGCCAACATAAGACGTTACGATAACAAACAACATAATCACTAGCCATTTATCACTATTGCAAAAAACTTGAAGAATAACAATTTTTTCTTTGTTACAGCGCGTCAGCATCAAGATACCGTCAACTGATTAACAGTCCAATCAATTTGAGCAATAACCCAATGAAGAGTGAGATGACATCGCAGTCATCTCTAAGCAGTTTTGTTAAATGGCACACAACGGCTTCAAATAACATGTCCAACAGATAATAATTTACAAGATTATAATAGATTATAAATAAAATGATATTAGCATTACTAACACCACACCCGCATATACTGAGCATTAATTCCATAAAAAACATATTCGGCTTTAATGATAGGTTTTATCGCGTGCCTATCTTTAAAACCATTGCTGTAAAGGCGATAATGATAGCGATTTTGCTCTTCAAGTTATGCCTTTCGCTCAAAATTTGAGTTTTAATTTCTCGCTTCGGCCACTTTTCACTTGAAAGTTTGATAAGTTTCAAAGCTCTCGAATTATCAGTTTCTCTGCTAGTACTAAAAGTTGGTCTGAGTTTTAGAGGATTTTTGCGTAGCTTCTCTGTTGCCGAATGTCATATTGAGTGACAGCCGTTAAATATTCGCAAAACATGTGTTCGACTCGCGAACATATCATTAATATATGATGCATAACGACCAGCAAAGATTGCCTATGAGTTTAGTAGAAATCGCGAATTTAGCTTAACTTATAGACTATGAGCCCATATATGTGGCAAATCACTCATTAATCAGAAAATCAATGATACGTTCAGAATTGATTTCCGACTGGCAGCTAATTTTAGGCTAAGCCAAAGTTACCAACAGATCAGCTTTTAAAGAGACCGTCACTTCTGTTTTCTTAAGTCTAAAATTTGAGACTAGCTTTTAATTAAATTACTAAGTTTGAAGTTGCACTAAAACTCACTATGTCTCAAATGCATATAATTATAAATCTAAAAATATATATAATATTGTATCTGTAATACTTGTATAAGAATTAATTCTTGTATTATACGAAATAAAATTCAAATTTTAAGTTTTATATTTATACTTGAGGTGTTAAGTTATTCAATGTTATACTTATTGAATGCGTTACTTTTTCAATGCTATACTAACGCAAACTGCAAACGCTCTATACTTTCTAAAAGTTAAGTATGATTTGCAGTCTTTATCGTGAGATCAAAATAAATTTAATTTATTCAAATGTGCAGATTATGGTTCTGTTAACATATATTTAGAATCACAAACTCATGATCTGTAGGCAGATGTTGGCAATAAAAGCATTCTTTTTATGGTGTCGCTCATCGTTTATCAAGTTGTCTGAAACTTATCAAAAGTTTAGCATTTGTTTAATTGCTTACAGAGAAATCTGATATTGCTATGTATGCGTTCAACAGAACTGAAGACATGTCCAATCATTCTCCAGACCTAAATATAAACAGTTTAAGAACAAGTTTAGCTGCCACTAAGTCTAGCATTCATGAAAATTAAGTTTAGGTTCTGTTGGGTTGAAAACTGAATTTTAGAAATTTGAATTTTTATAGCAATAATTACAATTCAATAATAATTTTATGACAGTATGAGTTCCGAAATTCAATTAATTCCTATAATTTAAATTTCAGTTCGAGTTAATGACAATAATAAAAAGTGTTGAAATAATTGGGTGTCTTGTGGCGAGTCTTACCTATGATTATATAAACAAGACCTTACACCCGTAAACTTAATAGTCGTCGATAGCAACCAGAAGTGATACGTTATGATGGCATGTTATTCACCAGATTACAATATTGAAAGCATTAAGAATCTTGCAGAATATTCAATATAGTAATGAAATCAGATAACAATCGAAACTTTGCAAAAAAATTGATGCGCATCACAGGAAAGTTGACATAGCAACGGTCTTTACCTTGTTGCTATACGGGACAAATGAGTTTTGAACTGTACAAGCAATTTGTTCGAAAGCCTACTAAACGTGAGGGCATTCATGTTTCATCAGAAACATTGATGTATTCTTTCTGAATGATGATAACCTTTGGTTAAATTATGTTTAGAGAGATCTAGAATTTAGTTTGTGATAAGTTTGGTATATAATAATCTTCATGATAAGGGAGTTTCATAAGTTGGCGGCCAATTGTGATAGAAAACTAAGACCACCCATAGTTCTGTATCATGACAAGCCTTCTCTCACCTGTCTTAACATCTCTCACACCTAACGAGAGCCACTGCATCTGATTGTAGGTTTCTTGTAATGTGAGTGACAGCCGAAGGCCCAAAACACAAATGCTTAAAATGCAACATCTCTCGATGGGAGGAAGTTTTATGTGAGTTTTAATACCCATTTGGGCACCACTTTGTTGGGCACGTCCGACAAATACTGTTGAGACTGTTGACAGCACAATGAGTGCCATTTATGTGATCAAAATTGTTGGGCTCATTATTTTATAAATCGCTTAGGATTAGCGGTACAACAATATATCAATAGCACACGTTCATTGATTCTATCAAAGCCTATTGTGTTTACTTTTCAAAATCAGTTTACTTTTACATTTTTCACTTACTCTATAGGAAGAAAGTTCCTTCAGATCCTTCAGACCCTATCCTCTAAAGCTTGAGCAATCAAAAACAAGTTAAGAAAACACTACAGTATCTGTTTAGCAGTTCAGTCTTTCAGAGCTATTGCAGTTATTATTTACTTAAACCAAAGTGATAGCCAAAGTTAACTACTGTATAGCGTTTGCCGGCAATTCCCTACAACTGCCAATATGTTGATATTGTGGGCCTTTAAGTTTGACAGTAGGTCCGGATATATGGATGACCACATTTCAGATTTATTATTGCTCTAATGTATTTTGAGTGACTGATCAACATCATTGAATAATGTACGCCTATTTCGCTTAGAAGAACGCTTTCCACTTTGAACATAGCATAATAGTCGCTATAAGGATCTATCACAATATAGAGAACTATATTGCCTCATCACAACAATAACATGATTCAATTTATAGTTTTGAAATATGATCACTAATGCAACTTTGCGTTTCTCTATCTTCTCCACCCTCATAGTGACTGCTTTTGAATCATCTTCATTAACATAATAACTGACTTTTATTACATCCTCAAAGTATTATACACTACATCAAATTTGTTGCCATTCGGGTGTAATCCATTGCAAACTTACGAGTTTTTGGCAAACAAAGGCTCACTCCAAGTAGTTATTTCTTAAAAAGCCCATTAAATATATTTTCTCTGATTGCTTTCAGAGAAATGATTTCCTCAATTCGAAGTCTATATGATTTCCATATTTTTTATGTTCTCATTAACTTCTGATTATTACAGTGTAAAACAGATTATATGCAAATTAATAGCTAATAGTAATAAATAAGTGATAACTATGATGGCGATTGTTAGTGAAAACCTAGTTTACTCTTTCAACCGAATCTCCGCCAATGCTCGCTATTGAGCCAAATCTTACCTCAAAGACTATATTTATTGCACCAATTTCTTAGTTGAACACGTTTTCGATAACCTCTTGCATGAAAACTTGTGCCAGAGAAGAAGTTTGGGCTAAGTCGGATATTCTAAGAACTGCTATAATTGTTATCAAAAGTTGAAAACATATTTATAACTTATAAGTTCTAGTTTTAGAGTTAATAAAGGGAGGCTCGAACCAAAATAACACATCTCTCACTATGATTATGTTGAAAACACGATAAGCTCTGGTCTAAGTGCCGAAAGGGCTCTTTCGATTGGATGAAACAAACATTATTCTCAACAAGAATGGCATCATTACATCCCTTTTTAGGGTTACAGACCAAAAACAAAGATTAACAACAACTCTGTTATAAATTATTTGGTCAAGTATTTCATTGCTATAATTTTTGCGGAAACCTCCTAAACAAGTGTTTATAATAACAAATCAGATTAAAGTTTGTTTTATTCATTAAAATTTTCTGAAATAAATCAAGACTATAAGCGATCCTAAATATACTTTTTATCCTAATATGAATGAGAGTGTGCAGAAACGGTATAACTCAGGTTATAGGATTTTCCGGTTTGTGTTTGAAAAGATAACTAGAACGGAATATAAAGATCTGGCATAGTTTTCATGCATATTAGTGTTTTCAAATTGACAGTTTATTTATTTTCGAAATAACACTTATGCTATTAATAAGAGTGATGCAAAATTTTGAAAGTGTTTTACTCTGTTTTATTTTTTAAACTTATACAGTTTCTCCACAGTCTTATTCATATGAGCAATGTTAATAATCCTAAGTTATTTCGAAAGTGAGCTTAAACTTAGCATAACATTAGACTTTTGGCACTAACGCTATAATTATTAAGATGTTAACACTAATTAGCTGTTGCCTAAACAAAAAATAACTTATAATTATAAGGTTTGAGAGTAGAACTTTTGCAAAAAACTTTGACAAAATTTCATCTAATACTCTATGCTGTAAACATTAGCCCTCAGGCTATATCTTAAGTTTATTGCGTGATCGAGGAAAACCATTCGAGACCACTTCGTATGAAATAATTAATAAAATCCTCTGTAATTAAGAGAACTATTTCCCTTTAAAATATAATTAAAATTTGATGTTAAGCTCTGATTGCGGCTTAAAAAGTTGATGTAAAATGAATAATATCTTCATTAAAATTAGTGAAATTTTTGCGAAGTATCTTGTTGCAAATTGTTACTGGTTTGATATAATGAATTAATGCGTTCTAAATCAGAGTCAATTTCACTCAATCTAATTGATTCATACACGTATTGCTCGTAAGGGTTTCCCTCGTAATAATTGTTTGGCTCGCTAATGACTACTGATGGAATTTGTATTCTTGTCTTCTTTTTGATCACATATTTCATAATTAAGTAAATAATAAATCCTATAAAAGATACTCCGATTATAAAAGAAACCAACATTAAAGCGATAACCAAATAGATATTCCAAGTCGCTTGATTGGTTTGTTTATGGTAGTTATTCTGATTTGTTGTATTTGCATGATGGTGTGCTGATTCAGATGAAATTGTTTTTGAAGTCCATAGTTAGGTTCAAAATTGGGAAAAAATTTCAGAAACATAATTATTAGATTGATAGTTTTTGATTCAAATAAATTAATTATGAGATTAATCATAGCTTTCATTTTTCGTGAATCAAATATCATGTAAAATAATCCGCTCATTAGCAAGAGATAATTGAAAGTTTATTATGGTTAAAAGTCTTTATCCCACTGAACGCTTCACATATTCATTCAATTATTGATATGACAGGTAAAAGTCCCAAAAAACTTTTGAGACTTTAATATAATTAGGCTTAAGTGTGAACTTTGGCCCTATTTCGTGTAAAATTGATTTAAATATTTTACTTACATAAAGATAAGTCATAGTGAGTATTCTTGTCGGTACGCGTTTGCTATATCTCTGCGTATAAGTTTGGGTAGATAAGCACTAGATACAGCGGTATGATCTTAGTTCAATACTGAAGTCCAAAATTATGTGTTTATAACGGTAGGGTTAAGAGTCAGATTCAGTAATCATTTCTTTCGAATGCCGAATTTAACGGATTTCAATTGTGATAGGAGACAAGAAGTATAACAACTAACTCAAAACTTATATTAAGTGACATCAAAAAATGGTACAGTGAAAAATACAAACATACCGACAACACATTTAGGTTGTGAACCACTCCAAAATCCATGTTTACAAATTCTTTGAGCTTCTCCTTTGAGTTCAAGTTTAGTACCATTTACACCATGACAGGAATAAACGGCTATTGAGTTGGTTTCAGCAATAGGTGTACCATTTATATAATCTAAGTTTTTATAATTGATATGAAGATAGGAATTGATCTGATTAGGTAGAGGAAAGGGACAATATGATTTTGGGACACACTTTGGAAACGACTTATCCCATTTTCCTAATTGACCACAAATTATTTGTTGATTACTCATTGGTTCTAAATTAAAGTCTTCTTCACACGAAAATATAACAAATGATTTTTCTTTACTCAGTTCTACTGAATGAAGAGGTTTTTCAGGAGTGCCACACGAATCACTCAATGAATAAGCTTTCAAAGTACATAAATTTATCGGGATATGTAACTGTTTCAATTGGACATCAAATAATATGGCAGTGACTGGATCACTGACATCTTTTGTAATAAGAATTTCGTCACTAACTGAATAGCATGAAAACGAAATTCTAGTTTTGGAATCATTTTGGTAGAGATCAAACATTTCAATATCACAGTGTTTGTGAGGCCACATCGTTGCGTTTATGGTAAAGTTCCCGTTCAGATAACTTTCGATCAAGTCTTTGCCGTAAAATATTAGTGAGAAGTAGTCAATGCGAGAGTTTACTTTAATTTCAATTTCCCACTTTTGACTTCTTGTTAAATTCCAAGTGAATACTGGTTTCCAACACTCTGAATCCCAGTATATATATTTCGATTCAGCGTACACTGGCTTCTGTGTTATCATGTCCGTTCTCGAGATTCTTCGGAGTGTTACATCTAATACATTTGCTTTAAAGTAGAAATAAAAATTCAAGAATTGATAACTTAAGCAAAGCTGAAATTGGCAAAAATGAAGTATAAAGTAATGAATTCTGACCACATTTAGGAATATTTCCTTCCCATTTACCATTCAGACATTCAATAGTTTTTCCTCCAATTAATTCTTTGTGTTTATCATAACATTCGTATTGAACAGAAGAGTTTTCGTTATAACGATTTTTATATAAATTGATTTTTGCTGATTCGGGTAAAGCAGGGAAACCACAATCACTTATAACTAAGTCACATCTCAATAGTAATATTAAAAGTATGTTTAACATAATTAATGCAAGTTAATGAACAAACAACAAACGAGAAGTAATTGTAAAATTGATTAAATAGGATTATGTAGCAACACTATTTTTCAACTCAATATTACGCTATTCATACTGATTCAATGTAATTAAGAGCAAACTGACAATAATTTGAAAGCTTCCCTAAAGAGTCATCAAATAGTGAAATTAATTTGTTTTCTTATGTGGAATAGAAAATTATGAAATTCATACACGAGGAATTTTGAGCTTCCTTTACATCTAAATTAAAGGGATATCCGACGAAAATCACATATGTCAGCATTTATTGATAATAACCTCTAATTTTAAAGTTTTATTCTCTATTTAGTAATAAAATATAATTTTTGAATAATTTCAGACAAAAGAGAAACATTAAAGTCAATCCAATAAATCAATTCATAAAGATATATCCTTGTAGTAAAAGGAAAGAAGTTCAAGGAATCAAATGTTCAAACAAAGTGATGGTTTTTGTGACATGCAAAGTAGTGTGAAGATTTTCAAAGTTTTGTTTTCGGGCTAAAACGATGAGCTTCGAAATATTCAATAAAACATAGAAATAAACATCTTTTTGAAAATTTCAACTACATTTCAAATGATTTAAAATATATTTCTTTGGAGGAGGAAATCATAAAAGTCTACAAAATATCAATTGGCTGTAATCATTAGGAATCAATATTTCTGTTAATAAATTAAATAAATTTGCAAAATCTAAATATTAAAAATAGTAATTATGGTCACCAAATTTTGAATAAACGGCCTTTACTATGAATGGTCATAAAGTATTAGGTCGATCCAAAAGCCTTTGTCAACCTTATTTTTCAAATATTTCAAAAACGGTAAAAGATACTAAAGGTTGGTTTTTATCATCAGATGAACATGTTTTCCAGCTATAATTAAGATCGTTTACCAGGGTTCAGGCAATAAGATAATACCAAAAAACTCCTGATTCTTGTTAATCACCCAGAATTGTAGCATGAGTTTCCTTCAAAAGTCCTTTAGAAAAGTGCTTTTTTATTTTAGACTTTTATGCAAGCTATTGCATCCAAGGTTGATTTGCGATTTTACTTGGCGTATCCCCCGATAACATATAATGCCTTTATTTTTCACTTCTAATCTTGCCATGTTACACTTTCAGGAAGTTTTGTCAACAAATATTTTCCTGTATTAAAATCAAAATAATAATGATAACTATGTGAAACTTCAATATTAAGTAGTAAATACATAAGTCAATATTATTCAATAAGAATCTTGAGAAACATACTTATAAACAAGGAATAAAAAGGGTTGGCAGGAACTTTTGGTTCGACCTAATATATATAAAATGGTACGTATAAAATATATAACGAGATTCAGCTTTTCAATTATACAAGACTTTATTTGACCAGAACTTTGCACATTAATCTCACATATTTATTATTTATAACTTAATCTGAGGCAAAACATGTATCTTATTCCGCGTAAATTATCAGAGCTTTGGTAAAAATGTCGGGTAATATGCTATACTTTACTCGACTCCAAAAATTCACATAACAGAACACATGAAAAACATGAACAAATTATATAAATAATCATTGAGATAGTAAAATATGTCTCAAGATGACAATCTTCGGAAAATTGATCGAAATCTACTAGACTACTCTGCCCGAAAGTTCATTAAAATTGACGCATAAGTTAAAGTTTCAGATCAAGATCAATAAAACCTATAGAAAATCAATGGTGGAACATTTATTATAACATCACTATGGTGTAAATTGAGATGTGAATCATTGAGTTTGAACCTCAATTTGTTACCTGCTATAAAATATTTAACAAAGGTACGTTGAACGACAAATACTTATATCTTTTTTAAAAATTAAAATGTTTACTGCCCAATTTGAATCATCTCCATAGACATCATGAAATTGAATTTTAACAATATAACGAGACTTATTATATACTGTGATTAAGAGTAGAAAATATTCATCTTTAAGGTGTAGTCGCTCTTCCAATAGCTCGATCCTCATCATATCTTTAAACATCAACTCAAAAATATTTCCATATTTTGTAGTGATATTTAAATTGCAAAAGTTTATCAAGGAAGCAAATTAAAAGATTACTGCAAGCAAACAGATAAATAACAACAGTCGCCACCTTTAGGTATAAGTAAAAATTTTGAATACTTCAATAAAGCCCTAGGAATAGCTTATAAGTAGAGAAATCTTTTGGAAGAGTAAATTCAATTAATGAAGAATCAATTAAGAATCTTTTACTCTCTTCAGGTCCAGCACTCAATCAGCACGTTTTAGCTCATGATCATGAATTTTAATAAATCTATTTATAAATAGGTAACACATGTAATGACAAAATCATAAGTTCCACTTCATTACAAGAGAATTATCAATAGATGTAAAACATAAAACTTGAAGTAAAATACAATGTATTGGACTATCATATCGAACTTATATTCAAGGTTACTATTCATGTTAAGTCTATTCCAAATGGTTCTCAATTTAAATGAAGTAAGTCAACTTTAAAATCTTTGTAGGTAAAATACACGAATGAAAAAAAGATGACCACTTGCTGGAGGAATACTTTAGAACTTCACTAGTAGGAGATAGGACGCTGGCAGTCTATTCTGGTACACTATCAAACGTTACGAGATAGCTGGTCACCATAGTTATTTTTATACTTACTTATTCTAAATATACAAGGTCTTTAATCTAAAACCTAAGTGATTCACGAGATAAATATTTCTGTTATCATTTTTACCAATAAAAAAATACTTCAATGATCATTTAAAAGATATTAACTCTGAATGTACTAGTGATCGACAAAGTACTAAAAGGAAATTCCTGTCCTGTCCTGCATTCTCAAAACCGATTCCTGTCCTGTCCTGAGCCCTAAATTTTCATTTCTGTCCGATTTTCCGGTTTTCCTGACGTTCAATGTGTTTTAAAAATTATTTATTCAAAAAATCAAATGAAAATACAATCAATGAATGCATATTCCATACAAATTAAAGTTAGATCTAATAAAAAGCAATTCATTTACTTTCTGTGAACTAAGTCTTGAACGATGGTCAGTGAGTGTTAGACTAGCGGCACTGAAATTCCTTTCGCTTGAAAGGTTGGTCGCAGGGATAGACAGCAAACGAATAGCCAACCGATAGAGTCGGGGATAAGAACTTCTACTTTGTTCCCAATATCCGAGTAATGAAGAATTTATATCAAACTTATGTCCAGTTTTGATTTTACAGGAATTTAGAATCGAACAGGAATTCCTGTCCTGTAGTTATGATAGCCTTTCCCATTCCTGTAAATTCCTGATCGGGAGCAGGACAGGACAGGAGTTCCTGCAGGAATAGGAATTCATGTCAAACACTAAAATGTACTTTATATCACTTGTTAAGTTCACAAAGAAAATTACAAAAAAGTGTCTAATAAGTTTATATATAGTTTGAATTTATAATAAATGCTGTGAATGCGTGCCGTTGTTCTGCAAACAGAACTTAACACTATAAATCATATTTTCAGACGTATTAATTAAAGTTTTAGTACTTATATTTTTTATCTCACTTTCAATGCTTCTTCAAATCATCCAATGGTTTAGGATCATTATTATAAGCATAATCTTTGGGTTGAGCCCATAAATAGAAATCGAGTGGTTTTAGGTCCGGAGAATGGGTAGGGAAGTCAACCGATTATGGTTTCGAGATATCTAGTATTTTCTTATAAAATTCGATTACTAAAGTATGTTTTAAGGGAAGGAGTCGCTCTGCTTGCGGTATGAGCAGGTTCACCGCCCTGTTGAAAATGATCGAACTCCAATTTATTCTCATTCATTTCAGAAAAGAATTGTTTCAAAATTTTGAGACAATATTCAATTTTCGGAATTAACTACTTGATCGAAAAAGACATGTTCAACAATTCTTGTTTAAGAAATGGTATACCAAACACAAGTCTGAAATTTCAAAGATAAAATTAATCTCAATGAAATTGGAAAAAACCTTAAAATTTAATAGTAAAATGTTACAGACAATTCCATTTACAACGAATCCGCTTATAACGAATCTCCGCACATAACGAGTCTGTCTGCGGAACAGAGGACGGGTTTTATGTTTAGCATTAAAAAAGTATCGGTTATAACCAAAGTCTCTACTTTTTCGGACTTAATCCTTCAAAATATCGGTCGGACTTTCGGACTAAAAATCTAAAAATATCGGATCAAAGTTTCGGAGTAAAAATTTATATTTTATTCAAAGAAAACTCAAAAAATACAAATCAATTAATTATTAGAATTCTTATCATTACTCAAAAAATTATTAAAACAGATTAATTCAAGTGTTCAATTGTAGCTTTTGTCATATTCTGACGTTTATCAGATAGAATTTTTTTATATGAAGAAAATAAACGCTCTACATCCACAGAAACCAACGGTGCAAGTTTAGTCAGTAGTTTAAAGTCATATTTGTTTTCTGAACTTATGAATTTCTCTAAATCGGGATTTTTGGCCAATGATTTTCTCAATTTCTCCAATGCTTCGCCACGTAATTTAGATTTTACTAATTGAAGTTTTTCATACTGTTCTTTAACTTTCAAGCCTTGGTTTTGTAAATAAAGAATAGCTTCGACGAGAAAATCTAATTCTGTTATTTCAATCAATTTTTTCTCGATAGTTGGGCTCTTCATTAGATCTTTAGCTTCTTTAATGGCTTTGCTAGAATTCGGTAAACTTTCGATAAAGTACTCAACCTTTGTAAAGTTTTGTGCGTAAAAGAAAGCTGACTTTAACCAAGTCCCCCATCTAGTTTTAACAGGATTCGGTGGTAAAGGCAGGCCTGTTTGTTTCTGAAATGAATATTCTCTCAACGGTGATTTAACTAAGATTTTCTTGAACAGAATAACAAATGAATTGATTTCATAATTTTCTTCGGATATTACTGAACAAACTCTATTCAATGAATGTGCAATGCAAGAGATGTGATGCATGTTGGGGAATAGATTTGTTGATTTTAAACTATTGATAGCTTTAAGCATATATGAAGCTTGATCCGATAAAATCAAATAGTCTTTCATAATGCACAGTAGTAGGCCAAATGATTTTAAGACTGTCAATTATACATTGACTAACAGTTTTATTGTTAGTTTTATCTACAATAGTTGTAGAAATCAGCATAGACTTATTTGGCTTAACATTTAATGGCCCTACAAGTATATTAATAACGTATTTGTTCTGTGAATCAGTCGTCTCATCCACGATCAGATATATAGGATCTTCAGCTACTTTTTCTCTAACTTTCGAAATCATATTCTGATAAATTTTTGGCACATAATGATTTCTCAAGTTTGTAACATTAGGAATCTCTTTCCTAATGTACTTGCTTAAGAAATTTCTAACAACAACGTTATTTAGTTTTTCAAGTGGGATATTAGATTCAATGAATGCTGAAGTCAAGTCTGCGAAGAACCCATTTTTTAATTGTTTATCTTCTGCTCTCCTAAATGCATTGTCAATAAAATCATTAGTTGGTCCGCCATTTAACTTATTTTTCTTTTTTTGATGTCTTTTTGTGTTGAAATGTTTATCAACAGTGTCTTTACCATATTCTTCATCAAATTTTATCACTTGATCACATATTTTTCACATTAGGTTATTGCTGCTCAATTGCAACTCTTTAGGATAACTGTTTATAATTTTGTATATTTTACTGCTTAAAGAACTCTTAACTTTAGGCATTTCACAAAAAAAACAATTACATGAACTATTAAAATATAAAAATGCTTGTAAAAATAACTTGTAACACCTCTCAACTGCATTGATTCGCACAAGTGTGCCAAATGAATGAAATTTTAAATAAAATATTTTAAAACTCGAACACCTGCTTATCTACATATTTCCTATACCCATGAGACTAAGGTAATCAATTAATATACTAGTATTAAAACAAAGATTGGAATGTTAAATTTTTAAGAAAAAGGGTTGAGTAGCTTTAAAAGCTATTATTTCTTAATCAAAAAGTTTGAATACTGAAATTTAACCTTAATTTCGGATTTTAAAAATGTATCAGTAAAGAAATTCGTAAAATGTCCTATTTAAATCGGACATTTCGGAAAATTCGGAAATTTGACTAGAAGTATTGAATTTCAAATTTTTCGGAACATAAATATGGGCTCATTTTATCGTATTTGCATAATCTATGCTCATTTCAGAGTTTCCGAAGGTTCTGACAAACAGGGAAAAAGTCGTATTTCCGAATAAGTAGAGACTCTGGTTATAACATCTCTTGATTGACTATTCTCTCAAAGGACTAAGCACTTGATGACACTCGGCGCTCGAGCGTCATTAGTGTGGGCGTGAGAGTTTCTATGCTCATCAAGCGTTGGCGGGAAACGTTGAGTATCGAAATTTCCCTGAGCGCTAGTGTGAAAATCTGCTTCAGGTTCATCTTTGAGTATTACTTTACTAAAAGTTCGTTTTCATTACGCCTCGTTTTTGATAAAGTATCAAGTATTGAGGAAAGCATATAACAGTACACTGATATGTGTTATATTATATCTTACCTATGCCTGCCTAGATATCTTCGTTAACTAACTCAATCTAACAAAGCGGCGTAGTATTACTGATCAAAATTTTGATCCAGCTAAAATAAGTTGGAAGATTTCGATATAGTGTGATTTCGGGGAGCAACTTGCTCTACCATTATCCGAAGCTATTCTAAAACGACGCGCAAATAAAACTGACAGCAACGTCAACCTAGACTGTATGAATAACGTTGACAGGAATCAAAGTTTTATTATATATGTTATCAATTCATAGATAATATAAGTTTAAGATAAAATAAGATTTCACATAAACGATAATTTATTACTTCATCTGCAGATACTCAGCATTCATATCAATATCTACTCTAAGACGAGTAAAATATTCATAATCGATTTCTTCATACTTGTTCATATAGTGTTGACTACTAATATCATCATATATTTCAATACTCTGATTAAATTCACTATTATGTTTATGACCAGAATTATTGATCATTTGTTTTTCGTTTTTTTTTCGAAGCCAAACAATCGTCGCACCAAAAATAGAACTTAATATTAGAGTTGGAACTAAACCAATCAGTATTAAGGTAACAGTAGGAAACTGATTCTCATTCTCTGGAAACGAGTTATGGATATATGTAACTAATGTGTTGTTAGTTCGGCCTAAAAATTTGAGAAAATGCAAATATATTAATAAAGCATTACGATTGAACAAAATATTAAAAAAAATATGAATACATTTAAAATCATATTAAGAACTATCAGATTATCTCATTAATACACAATTTCAAACTGACACACTAATTTATAGTTTTTCTAGTCTTTCATACGGAAATTATGATTTGCATTAAGGTGAAAAGCATTATTAACTTAATATCAATGTTTACCTGCATCAAGTGCTAGTTCCAAACACTGTTCATAATCATTATTTTAATCACAAATGCGTGCTGACACATTACTAAATGAATAATCAACCAAAAACGGTACGGAATAAAGTTTTTATTGAATTTGATACTGAAATTGTTACTGAAATTTTGAATGGATATTCAATTATTCAAAGAATTACTGAACGAATCGTTAATCGCATTTTTAGTTTTATTGATATTTCAATAATTGCAAAATTCATCCTCAAACAATAATAGTGTCGATTCGTATTACTTATTGTTTAATTGTCTCTGCTTTAACATTTATTGTTTCTTTCATTATTAAGAGTGTAAACTTCTTTTCTCATTCTTATGGAATTTTATCTCAGAATTCGCCTCCGTCTTATTAATGCTATTGGGCTATATCCCTACCAATTCCTTGAAGCTTCATTTTCAGCATAGGGAGCAGAGGGACTCATAATAGATGGACTTTCCTCCCTCAGATATATAACGTTCCTCGAAGTTTCAATGAGCCCCTCAATATGAAAGGGAAGACTCGAGGAAAAACATTTTTCATTCTTTAGTATGGTAATCTCTAGTAAAACTGTAAAGAGTCGACGTTTAGCCATAGCTTGACAAAATCAAATGGTTATTTGCGTGTTCATTATATGCGGCAATCTGCTAAGGATACTCTAATGTAGTGACTCGAAGGGATTAGAAAGAGTAAAGTATCAAGCTATTGGTAGGGATATGCCCTTGAGTTCAGTAATCATACATATTTTTAAATAATTTATTTCAATAATTTCTAGTAGAATATGCTAATTTTTATCATTGTTCACTTTGAATGAAATTTTGTATTGAAGTATAATAGTAATCACGTTCTGTTATAGCTGTGCTCTGATTTAAAAAACGAATAAAATACAGTAAAACCTTTATGAGTTGAACACATTTGGGAACGGTGAATCCTATCTAACTTATAGAGGTTTTATAGCATTGTGGTCTATGAGAAATGTTCAGAAATCCTGTTCAACTTCTAAGAGAGTGTTCAAATTACAGAGCGTTCAACTTATAAATGTTTTACTGTACAGTAATTGACAAAACTCCGGGCTGGGTTTTTGAGCATTCTATACCCCTAAATATGATTCAATTTGAATGAAATTTATTTTGGAGAGACTATAAGCTGCGGAAAACTTTTTCACAAAGTGTCGTATTCCGCCTCCCATGGGTCTGTCCATAAATAACGTAAATTCCCCACAGAATTAACCAATAAATATCTTTGAATTCTGATGAATGGAATCAAAACTACTTAAAAAATTATTGAACACGTGTATTTTTATTTGACTGAAAATCTCCCAACTTCAGAGTTATAGCACATTAAACTCAAAAAAATAGAATTTCTAGTTGAGCAGAACTGTTCGAATAAGAGCCCAAATATCTTGATATTGGTATCAAATTAAAGCTTTTAAAACGTTCTTTCTAAAAATCATTTACTCATACATTCAAATTCGATGGATAAAAGATTTGTCAATAAAGTTCATGAAAATAACGATTTTATATAAGTTGTGCTGAAATCAAATAGTAAAGCGAATTCGCGCTACACATAAAATAAGCTTGACTGCAAATATTCGCGCGAATGATTTTTGGAAAGAACGTTTTAAAAGCTTTAATTTGATACCAATATCAAGATATTTGGGCTCTTATTCGAACACTTCTGCTCAACTAGAAATTCTATTTTTTTGAGTTTAATGTGCTATAACTCTGAAGTTGGGAGATTTTCAGTCAAATAAAAATACACGTGTTCAATAATTTTTTAAGTAGTTTTGATTCCATTCATCAGAATTCAAAGATATTTATTGGTTAATTCTGTGGGAATTTACGTTATTTATGGACAGACCCATGGGAGGCGGAATACGACACTTTGTGAAAAAGTTTTCCGCAGCTTATAGTCTCTCCAAAATAAATTTCATTCAAATTGAATCATATTTAGGGGTATAGAATGCTCAAAAACCCAGTCCCAGAATTTTGTCAATTACTGTACATATCTTTTCAAAATAAACCTCAGTAAGAGTTGTTAAAAATCAATTAGTGGCCTGTGATTGATACGAAACATTAAGTACTTATTGTATTACTAAAATTCTGACATATTTATGGGGAAAGAGATCAACAAATAATTTATTTGTTATAAGATAACCATTAGATATAAGTTTATTCTTAAAATTCAAAATTTTCTCAGTAGCCATAATTCGTGATAACTGATTTCAATGCAAATATCACTTCAAACCTCAGAAATATTTAACCTATGAAGTTTGTGCTATTTAAATAAATGTTGAGTTTTTCGATAAAAAATAATTATATTTATTGACTAAATAGAACAATTTTTACACAAAGAGACATTTCTAACTATTCTGTTCATGGAGTCTTAAAGTATTTTCATTAAGTTATCGTTTTGGTAATCCCAGTACTTTGACTCTTGATAAAAAGTTATAAATTTTGCTTAATTTGTTTTTTGCCAATAGTCTTTGTTTCCCCAACGCTGTACTATCGATCAAAAAAGCATATGTCAAAATGTGTGCTTAAATAACAGTAAAAGCCAATCAGAAATGAACCAAATAAGGGAAAGATTGAGTAAATAATTTTTTCATATTATTTTGATGAATATAATTTCTAATATGAGTCATGAAATGCGAAACTTATCTTTAAATTCCTTTAAGTGTCATAATTTGTATCGAACTTTAACATAAGTAACTTAAATTCATCAAACAAATAACTGAAAAGTTTAATGTGAAGTAAACAATTTATGAACTCTATCAGTAAAAAGGCTAATGCAAAAGTTTATTATACTATTTTGCCATAGGTCAGACCTAAATTAAAATTTATAAAAGCTCTCAAAATATTGATTATGTAAATATTAAAGTGATCCCGAAGTATGTAAAGCGCGGAAAAGCTTTATTTAACATATACTTTCTTGGCCGATAGTACAATAGATAACTTATGAAAATGAGTACCTATGGATGTTATGATATAGGATATTATGTAAATATAATAGAAAAGCTATTATATTAAAATTAGCTTTCTAGATAGTTCCTGAATTTGGTATGAGATGGCAAAATATTCTAAATTTTCCAGATAACCCACCAGTTCCTAAAATTTTCTAAAATATTCTACAGATCTATATACGTTCTAGAAGATTCTTAAATATTACATTAGGTTCTAGAATGTTTTAGAATATTCTATAGATTTCTAGAACGTTCTAAAATTTTTTATAATTTTCCATAAGTTTCTAGAATGTTTTCGAACAATTTCAGAAAAATTTTCAGAAGAACTTAATATAAATTTAAATCTTTTAAATCTATTTGAGTACTACCTGGATACGATTTGGACTCGATTTGGATTCGAATCTACTTCGTACGAGCCAAATCTTTTAGTAATTTGGACTCATGTCAAATCGCTCAAATAGGCTAGACTCGTGCGAAGCACTATCCCTCTACTTACGTAGATAATATGAGGCTCAATTGAGGCAGATTTTAGAATGGGAATACTAATCAATATTGAAAAAAAAATTCGAATGATTTTGGATTGATTCTGAACAAAATAGATAATCCGAAAATTTCATTCTTAAATCAGTTTTGATTCATTGATCAATCACCAGAATATTTCGATATTATTGGTATTTTTTTACAAATGCTTTGGGAAATCCTGTTTTGAATTTATAATTTTTACATGAAGTCATCGTGATAGCAATTTATATGTTAAACATTTTTTTCACTATCACTAACTCTTTTAATTAAATTCTTATTATAAAATCAAACCAATTTATTTTCTTTAGAAATTGAATGGATTTTCTATTCACTTAAATGTTGTATCATAAAATATTCGTAACGTTCATTTTCATTGAAAAAAATCTTCGTTTGCACAGCAAACACTTAATATTTTGAAACTGCTCATTTTGAAATACCATTAATTTTGAACCTTTAAAAATGTTCCGTCATACCTTCGTTAGGAATAATGTTAAAAATACCGCTATTTTGAAACCGTTCATTTTGAAAAAATCGATATTTTGGAAGAATTTTAATATCAGTTTATATTGTTGTGTACCGTTGGTCGATAAAAGTTATGCATAAATTCCGGATCTATCTCCGATGCGTTTGGATAAGATAAGAGGGACAAGAAAGAAATTAAAACTATAAGTTTGTAGCGCCAAATTATAGCATTACTCAGTAATTAAAGAACATAATGTAAGTAATAATATTATTCGTAGCTGAAGTCGGTTTATTTGATATTCACAAGAAAACAAAAAGTCATAGAATGAAAGTTACTGATAAGATATAACGAACTACTTCAATTAAAATAGCTAAACAGTCGACTACGATTCAATTTAAATAATCTTAAAGAGTTGAACTACCTTCTCGAGCTATCACTTCTTGCAGCCGATGTGGTACCGACTCAACTAACTTAATACAAAGATAAAATGAGTCAAAGTATATTATATCAAAGTTCCGAACTAGTTTTTAAGTATCCATTTACTGATTAGACTTTACTATAGTTTAAGCCACTTAACGGATTTTCTGAAAATTGATATTTAGGGGTTTTAAGGTACGAGGAACATATTTGAAGGTCCCAAGAATCGGAAATTAATAGTTACCTAGATATAAAAATCCACTTATTTTTCAACTTGCGACCTTGGTATCCACTCCGAAGCGCGCGTAGCGAAGCTAACCTGACCTAACTGAGACCTTCCGGCATTAAAGACATCTCCAACGCTTGTTTGAAATAGTGCCGTCTCGTTTGTCGAAAAGCGCCATTTGTTTTCTGCACTTTTGACATTCGAGCGTTTCGGACAAGAGTCCTACGCGTTGATACCATTCAATACAAGCGGCTGGAGTGTCCACACCGCATTCTCTCACCAAACGTACGAAATTAAATTTTCCTTCCATTGATAAGCAATAGTAGATTAAAGAATCGATATCTTTTAAACTATAAATTTCCGATTATTGGAACCTTCAAATATGGATTTCTCGTACCTCAAAACCCCTAAATATCAATTTTCAAAAAAAATCCGTTAGGTGGCGTAAACTATAGTAAAGCAATTTATTAATATCACTAAACATAATACAGATGTCAATCAGTTGTTGAGCCCCCTAGGGTCTATTTACACGATTCAATTTATGTAGAATTCAAGTGACTTGATGACTTGAATTCAAGCGAATTGAATAACGTGTATATATAAATTGCTTCAACTGTTATTGAATTGAAGGTATCAAAAAAGTTTAACAATGTTTAACTTTTGGCAATAACTTGAATTCATTAGCCAATCACAGAATTCATTGTATTTAAAAATGTTAGGCATTTTTGTTTACATTTTTAAGATAATCTGATTGGATCAAATTTATTGTTTAACTCAATATTATTATTTATGTGTAAATAGAAATTGAATTTATGACAATAGAATTCAAGTATTCAATTCTACATAAATTGAATCGTGTAAATAGACCCTTAGGTTTACCAACTCTTCTGCGTCCTCTTAATGATGACAAATACACAACTTTTATCTGTCGACGGTACCTCTTAATTTTGAAATATTTACCAGTTTTTAAAACGGTTATTGGACACTTTATTTCTTGGATAGACTATTCTATTTGTTTACTTTTTGAGTGAATCAAATATTTTTGATTGAAATTATGACATGCTTTCTTTTTAAACTTGAGTATTTTGAAAAATTGGAATTTTATTAATGAATAAAATATGTTTAAAAATGAATATATATTGAGTAAATGGGTTTTTTTTATAAAAATTAACAACTGAGGTGTCCTCATCCCTAAGTCACTAAAGAGAGAGTGTCCTACGTTTTACAAAAGGACTTTATTTATTAGTTTAACCTCTTACCATATAGAGGCCTCTTTTACTAAGGCAATTAAGTGAAAAACAATAAAATATTCTTGGGATGACAATTATGATTTATTTTATACTATAAATTGATTACTGGATTCATGAAAATATCGAAGACTTATTTTCTGAGGAAATTGAAGATTTAGAAAATAAATTAGTTAATCTAAAATAGCTATCAAAACACTGAATAATCATAACTTCTACATGTCATGTCAGGTGGTTAGTATTTTTTGTTTTTACGAGCATGATGTGACATGTTATTCATGCCGTAAAACTATTTTTTAAATCGGTCATTACATAGTCCAGAATCTTCCTTGTCAGTTTAGTTGAACACTATTAAGTTCTATATGATACATCTTAACTCAGTTGAGTTCAGCTTGCACTTATTTAAAAGTTTTTATTTAAAATTTTTGTAGTAGAATCGTTAAAATTAAATTCAACGGAAGTAAATTTGTGAAATCTTTGTAATTTTAACTCGCATTATATATTAGTTCAGAACTAAAATTGTGGTTTCGAAATCTTTTTAAGCCAATTCGAAAATATTTTTAAAACGTGGATATCATATCCGAAACAGCATATAAAAGCAACACGTGTAAGAGCTGTAGCCTTTCGAAAATAAGTGTTTTAATATGAAAAACTTGAATCACATTAACCCAATTAGTTTTATCGTAAATTAATATTATCAAATTTAACAATAATTTTTGAAAACTTTCAAAATGCTTTCAAAACCTAACGAAACTAATTAATTATAATTTTTCTTTCTGGACATTTGAATGGATTTACGAAAATATACCTCTAAACTCTATAAGAAAATAGATTTTTGAATGATTACAACTATAACATGTCTGACTCTCAGTTTTTTATGTGGCTATCGTAAATTATATGACACAATGTTCGTGCCATAAAGATATTTTCAACATTATTTGATAAAATCTACCTAATTGACCTCCTCAGTTCATAACTGTCACAATATTCATAATTAAATTAATAGTCAATCACAGTTAATTTTTATGAAATTCGTTAAACTAGTTTAAAAATTAATTGACTAACCATCTGTTGAGTGAAGACAAGTCGGTTGACTTCCTGACCATTTGCCATCTTTACAAATACGACTGGTCTCTCCTTTAAATTCCTTCCGAGCGCCACCAGTCATGTTAACACATGCATAAATGGCTATGCCATCAGGTTCTGCATATAAAGATCCATTAACTTTATAAGTATATTTGTATTCAATTTGCAAAAAAGGATCTTCTCTATCAATAGCCGGAATTTTGCACTTCGTTTTTGGTATACATATTGGGAACTCATTTAACCACTTTCCATTAGGGCTACATTTAACCTTTTGAACTCCTTCAATATAATAGCCTTCTTTACACGAAAAAACACTGTAAGTCTTTTCCTGTGCCAACAAATCAGAGTTTAATGGCTTTTCTGGTGAACCACAAAAATTACTGATTCTATAGACTTTGAGAGAACAAAAAGTTATCGTAACATTAAGTTGTTTAGTATAAACTTTAATTATAAGCCTTTGCATTGTCTCATCAATACCATCATGTATTGTGACTGGCTGTTGAACTGAATTGCAGATGAAGCCAATTTTGTAAGTGATTGCATCATCTGTTAGACTGAACTGCCGTACTTCACACGATTTCGAACTGACAGTGTCTTCAATGCTTGCTTTTAGGGTTAGGTTATCATCATTTTTATTCTCTAATAGAAACTCGCCCTTTATGTATAACACAAAATAATTAAAAGTATAGCCTCTTGTTAACTGAAAAGTCCAAGTCTGGTTTCCATATATATTCCATAGATATCTTGGTTGCACACACTCGAAATGTTCGGTTCCATTGTGGACTCTGTTGTCAGATTTTCTGTTTATCGAACGAATCTGTCTGTAGACATTCCGATGTTTTCCTAACTCTTCGATATAAATACTTCTGAGCACAACTTTTCGAACTTCTAAAGCTATTTAATTTGAAAAGAGTTGATTCAAGTTATCATAACTTGTAGCTAATAAGTGTCTGAAGTGAGAGTTATTTTCTCTTTAAAGATAAGTGTGCCATTGAAAAAATAATTATTCACTTGTGATTATTGAATTGGAGGATCAGAACAGAATTGAAACTTATTGAGAAAAGTAATGATTTGTTTGAGTTTTTATATGAATAAAAAAACTCACCACATCTGGGAAGAGAACCATTCCATCTATGGTTAATACATTGTCTGTGTTTTCCTTCAATAAGTTCACTATTTTTAGCTTCGCACTCATATGTAACAGTTGTTTTCTCCTCATATCGGAGTCTAAAACTACTTAATTTAGTTGAGTCTGGAATTGCTGGTAAACCACAATCAGCTTTGATGAGCATTTGTTTATAATGAGTGCACAAAAAGAATAATACTTTAATTAAAATTTGTGGTTCCTTCATGTCAGTTACAATGTCTGTTACAATTTTTAGCGATAGTTTTAAATTAAAACCCACTTATGAGAAACAGAAAATGAACTTCTATTACGTTGATATCATAACCTGGAAGTTCATTGCGTTGTTTATCCTGTTTGAACTGGATTCTTAAAATTTATTAAGTAATTGTTTATCAGTCTAAAAGGGGTATGTTCAAAATGGATTAAAGCACCCCCTAACGAAACATTACAAACTATATAGAACTAACAATGAAGATTCCCGAGTGACAATTTCAGATTTTAATGAAATTCACATCATATTTACTACTCATAGATGGTTTTTGTGAAAGAATTAGCGGCCCATACGCATTAGCTTATGAGATATAATCAATTAAAGATACGTACCGACTCATATACAGTCATAGAAAAATCTAAGGTACCTACTAAATCTGATCCAGTTCCTTATTCTTTAGTTCGATTTTGATTTCAGAAATATGGTTTGTGAGTAATCATGAAAGGAATAATTAAAAAGAAAATTTCAAAAATCCTGGTAAATTTGTTATAACATATTGATATATGTAATGAAAAGTTTTACGCAATAGTACAGAACTTTGTTCTGTACTATTCCCTAAATCAATGACCTAATGCATTAGAGTTTTGAAAAATTGTAAAAGTCTGATATATATATATAAGTTTTATATTAGAAGGTTTTGTAAGATCTCATGAGTGTCCGACACAATTTCTAACATTAATATTTGTGATAATTGTATTTTGTGTAATGTTCATTGATTAATTATATTTTTTTTTAATTTTATTAATTGTACAAACATCGAGAGTTTACTGTGTTAAGTAGCTAACAGCGTAATAGACGCAATCCCAAGTAAAAACCTCACAAAGACGTTACATGTGGCTCATAAATACTAGTCTTCGCCCCCGAGAGTAGATCGCATGTAACAATATTTTATAACTTGAAAGCTACAAATATATTTCAGATTTTTCGGTTCCATTTTGTAAAGCTTGGAAAATTAGTCGATACGTGTTTCAGGAATTTTTTGAAAAATTATTCATTTGATCGTGGTAGTTTGTTAAACTTTAATGTAATCAATACAATTCCTACTTAATCGCCGTTTGATTTCTACGTTAATTTTCCCATAAGCTCTAAACTTTGTAAATTTCCCGAACTTTAACTGTTAAACGTTAATGTTATCAATACAATAGAGTTAAAGTTCGATAAATTTATAAAGTTTAGAGCTTATAAAAAGTAACGTAAAATCAAACAACGATTAATAGAACTGCGCTTATAGAAGCTCGCTTGAAGCTCAGAATTTCAGACCAATGCTCTTCACTATTTTAGAGAGCAACTCCACTATTTACCTCCGCCATTATCCGATGTTATCTTGAAGCGATACGCAAAAAAACGAGCAGCAAAGTCAATATAAACTATATCGAGGCGTTAGTAGAAGAGTAGTCTCTGTTTCTCCACAAAGATCCATAAAGGGCTTAACTAATTTGAAACTTTTCTTATAATTGATAATCAAATTATTAGTAATTTAATCTTTGATTCATTTCTTATGCTTATAGTAAAATATATTTTAAAAACTAATTACTCACTGATAAAATCAGTGTTGGGTAAAAATCTAAAAAGCTAAGAATTCCTTGAGCCCTTAGCTTTAGGTGTTGAGCATTTCTTTAGCCTTTTAGTTTTGGTGGCTAAAACACTATTTAACTTTTAGCTTTAGCCTTTTACTTAGCTTTAGCTCAAACCATAGCTTTATAGCCTTCAAAAATTGGGAAATTTAATTATTTATTGTTGAAATACAAATTCCAGGATTGTAATAGCATAACAATTTTCATAGTATTTTTATCTAAACGATTTTGCTTTTTAGTTATGGTATTTACTGCTTTTGAGAATATTTGTTCACTTGGAACACTCGTAGCAGGAATTGCTAAAAAATTATAGGCCATTTTTGATAAAATAGGAAATTTTTCATCTTAATTTTTCCACCATAAAATCGGCTCAAATTTTGAGTCCTCTAGTGAAGTTTCAATATAGATCTCAATTTCAGATTTTCTATTACCTAACTTTTGTTTTTTAAAAATTGATTCTTTAAAACTTAATCTTTTATCATAATCATTTTCGATATTTTTAGGAAATTTCAACTCAAATTTTAAAAAATTTACATAACTCTTTTGAATTTCTGTAAAATTCTTGATTGTCCCTAAAATATTCCAAATTAAATCGTGTATCTAAAATTGTTGACAAAATGCAAAAATCATTCTTTAGCAAGTTTTCATATTCAAGCAATTTTTCTTTAATTTTTTCACTGCACATCTTCAGGCTTTCATTAATTTGTTCATCTTGATTTATATGCGCTATTAATCCATCAAATATTGGTATAATTGTAGAACAACTTTTATATTTTGATCCTGAAACCATATCTGTCGCATCCTTAAAGGGTTCCAAGATATTTCTCAAATTTTCAAAATAATCCCATTCTTTTTCTGATACTTTAAAATCTTTAAATTCATGGTTTTGAATCAATAAATAAGTAATTGCAAGTTTTAATTATAAAGCGCATTCAAGCATTTCAAATGTCGAATTCCAACGGTTGAAGTTATCAGCTTTAGGCTTATAATAATTAATTCCAAGGGTTTCACAAGTTTTCGCCAATAACTCAGTTTTCTTGACAGATGATTTTATAAAGCTTAAGAGCGATTTTAAATTTTCCAAGTCTTTGAAAAACTGACATTCCGCTTCTAATTGACAAATTAATGACATGAGCGAAGCAGCAAAAGTGAATTATTTCTTCTGATGAATAATTTTTAAGCCAATTTTTCAAAATTCGGAATGCTTTTATGTTATTGCTCGCGTTATCAGATGTGATCGCTATTATTTTATTTTCGATTTTAAATTCAATAATTGTCTCTTTCAATTTTTCCATAATTTGTTGTCCGCCGTGAGGGTAAGGAATTAGCGAAAAATCCATCAAAATGTTCTGAATTTTAAAATCTGTATCAATAAAATGAGCTTTAATAGACATAAATGAGTTAATGTCAATGGAAGTCCAAATATCAGTCGTTAGTGCTATTTTATGATTGAAATTTATAAATTCTCGAATTAATTTTTCTTTCAAGTTATCAGACTTTAATGCAGCATGACTTTTAAGAGTTTTTCTAGTAGGAATTTTAATGTCATTTGAAAGTGATTTTAGCATAGAGACAAAACTTTCTTCTTCAACTATACGAAAAGAGTGCTGTCCATTTATTATAAATTCCAACAAACAATCTTCAAACGATTTCTTCTCATTACTTTTGAGTGGAAAAATTTTCTCTAAAGTATTATTTTTCACTTTTTCATGACTTCTAATGTGATATTTTAATGAGTGATGACTTGTTTTAGTACTGAAGCACTTTTTACATTCATTACATCTTAATTGAGCATTAAATTTTCCAAAATGACTTCACTTCCATGATTTTTCTTCGCTCTTATCACAATTACTATTAGGTTCTGATAAATCAACACAATCAATTTCTTTCATATTTTAATTAAATCATTTTAAACCATAAAAAATTGAGAGCACATGTCAATAAAGACGAGTTATATTTGCATTGTCTCGTTAAAATGAGTAATATGATAGTTTCATTCTAGCTTTAATGTTACATTCATGTAAATTTAATGACTAAAAGACTAAAAGTTACCTGGTCCTTAGATCTAGCTCACGTTCAAAATTTAGATCTTAGCTTTGGTCTTTAGCTCAGAGCTAAACATTTATTTAGACTTTAGCCTTGTTTTAGCTCAACTAAGAGCTAAAAGCTAGCTGAGCTAATCACCCAACACTGGATAAAATCCTGTCTTTCAAAATGTCGGATCCATTGACTTGTTAACACTTTAATGTAAAAAAATTATTATATTTTGCATAATTTTATCTTTATAAGCAAATGAAAAGTTCTTTTCAGTACACGCGAATTTTATAATTTGTTTTATCAATATTTTATATTATATTCAACAGATAATCTCATGACTTGTTTGAACCACATTTTTCAATTGATTACCGTTTTGGGCAGATTTCACTCTCTTTTTATTAGATTTTTCGAAAATTGATACAAAAATTCTTGCGTTTCGGAAACCGGTGTTGCGTCTAAAGAATATAGAGTTTCATAAAATTTAGATTCAGTTTTCGGTATATATTTTAATAGCTTTTGAATATCTGAAATAGTCTTTCAAGTGAAATTGACAAATCTTTCTCATAACTTAAACGTAAGTCATTCAAGTAAAATTTAAGTTTATGTATATCAAAATGCTGCTCTCTTTCAAAAAATCCTCCTTAATAATTAAGATTTATCCCCTTTAAGTTTTCTTTTTTGCACATAAAATAATTTGGGTTGAACTAGACTTTAAGCGGCCACAGCTTTTCGATATAAGCTTTCTATATAAAGAAGCTACAACTCAAGCTGAGTTCAAATATATAAATTTCACTTGCCGCAAATGACTAGAACATTGGTAAAAATAATTCCGAATAACCAATTATATAGAAAATTGCGTAAAATAAATTTATGGAATCAAGTTTCAACTCAAACCGATTTAAATGAACAGAATTTGACTGTTTTGATAATATATTTTGATGAAACTTCAAAAAAATAAAAAATATTGAAAAAATGAGATAACTTAGATCCTATGGGACTTTGGTCTAAATAGTACCTCGTTAAAAATATGTATTTTGAATAAGGTCTTGACAAAGACGAAAAATTTATGAAATAACGTAGCGTTACTGATGTAAAGTGCAAAACTAGATCCGTATAGTTTCACGATTACAAGATACGGGAAACGTTTTCTTGCGGTAATGGCGGAATATGGCCTATAAATATAAACTAAATTAAAGATCTTGGCTAATAAATGTACTGTCAGGCCTAAATGTGTCATTGGAAGCACTGAACATCGCTCAGACAATGCTCAGTTGGTTCAATAAACAATCGGTTCGGCTTAGCGTGTTGAAAGCTGATCGGAATTCTCGTGTCGGGTCAAAGTAACCCAGCTAAAATAAGCCAGGAAAAATAACATCTTAATAATAACAACTATTATAGTGCTTTTAAAAGGCTATAAATGATTTATTGCTTATAATATCAGTATTAATCTATATTAAGCGAGGAATTTCACATATGGCTACGTTGCTTCATAATCCTTTCGTCCTTGTCAAGACCTTATTGAATATACATATTTTTAACGAGGTACTATTTAGACCAAGGTCCTGTAGGATCCTAACCTTCCGTTTGTACCGTAAAAAAGTTACACTGTATGAACCGTGGCTGATTATTTTCCCAATTGATTTTCTATGGAAGTGAATCGTGGCCGATTTTTTTCTGGCTTTAAAACGTATAAACTGCATGAGTGCTAAAGCACTGTGAAAGCTATGAGTGAATCGTGGCCAATTTTTTTCTAATCAAATTAATATATAATTGAAAGTAATAAACCTGTATTTAACATATTAAATCAATGGTGTTAATAAAGTATGAGGCATTCCTAGAAGGATTTGTCTGCAAGTGGCAGGGTTGATTTTATAAAATAACAAACCTTGCGTGGCCAAAAAATCGGCCACGGTTCAAACCGAAGGTTATCTCGTTTTTCAATATTTTTAATTTTTTGAAGTTTCATCAAAATATATTATCAAAACAATCAAATTCTGTTCATTTAAATCGGTTTGAGTTGAAACTTGATTCCATAAATTTATTTTACACAATTTTCTATATAGTTGATTATTCGGAATTATTTTTACTAATGTTCTAGTCATTTGCGGCACGTGAAATTTATATATTTGAACTCAGCTTGAGTTATAGTTTATCTATATAGAAAGCTTATATCGAGCTGTACGTAAAGTCTAGTCGAATTTTCGGGAACTTTTTATTGATGCTCTGGTCATTTGCGGTGAATAAAATTTACATAGTTGAACTCAGCTTAAAATATTTTTATAGTTATTTAACAAAATATATATGAACAGGGTTTAGACTCTTGGGAGCTCTCAAACGCTTAAATGCGTTTGTTATTTAAGTATTACATACAAATATTAAACTTGTCTTTATGAAAAAGTTTCACAATTATGAAGCTTTGGCAAAGGTCTATATTGCGAATAATCAAATTCAAGGCAGATTCTGTTTCATTGAATTCCAGCAAATGATTTGTCAATAGCTTATAAGGAGAATGTCCTTTATTCGACTAATCGTCGCAATCGATGTAAGCTCATGAGGAGCTGTGTCGATATAAAAAAGAATTATTTAAAAGTTGTGGGTCGCAAAATTCTTAAGAATTATATGCAGTTTTCGTAGTAATTTTCTTAATAAGAGGCGAATTAAACTCCGAGTTGGTAGTGTTAGTAGGGCTGGTCCTCTGACTAGGAAGGTTTTTTGGGTGTCACAGAGCAATTTTAATTATTTTTGGATAAAACATACACCAATATAAGTTGTTTATAATTATGAAAAAATTAGCTGCTGAGATTCTGTTTTTAATGTTTAAATTGCAATTTAATTAAAAGTACTTAATATGAGCAATAATGGTAATCTGTTATAATAGTATGCCTATTATAACAACAATAGGCATACCATTCTAGTCTTATTATAAGAGTATGAGAAATTAAAATTGAAGTTTACTTCAATTCAAATATCAATTATGAAACTTATATTAAAATTCAACACAATAATCAAATAAAATCAATTTTAACAATGATTGCAATAACAGTTCAACATATTTAGTAGTAGATGTTACGACAATACAATTATTCTTCAGAGGCCCGCTTACTCAATTTATAAAAAAATTTTAGCAGCTCAGCAGCTAATTTTTATGAAATTTTCAATTACTTACATTGATGCATATTTTAGTCAAAAAATAATTAAAATTACTTCGTGACACCCAAAAATTTTACCTACTGAGTATCCGACATGGGCCTTGTTTCAGAGGGTACCGCCTGAGACCTCACACATGCCATTTGAGACATTAATATAATGACTGGACATGTCGAATCTTAGGCATTGTTGACTAATATGGATGAAGTTTTATTTTTAACAGATATAAAAACAATTTATTAAAAGATTTGTGTGTACTCAACACTTTTCTCATGATCTGCTTTACGATTAATAAAATTTTTGTAATCAGTTTCTTCATAATTGTTCATATAGTATTGACTGCTAATATCTTCATACATTTCAATACTCTGATTTAATTCGTGATTATGTTTAAGATCAGAACTATTGATCGCTTGATTTTCAACGAATCTTTTCCGAAGCCAAACAATTACTACACCAAAAACTGCACTTAATATTATAACTGGAACTAAACTTGTCAATATTATTGTAATAGTAGAGTGCCGACTACCAATTTGTACGTTAGAGTTAGCTTCTAGTATTTCGGTAGTTCGTGCTAAAAATAAAAAACGCATATAACACTAGATTTGATCATAAATGAAAAAATGAATAAATTTAAAATTGTGCTTAAAAATTTTAGGTTATTTTATCATCACACATTTTCAAAACTAGTCCAACAACGTAGAAAGTGATTTATTTATCTAATTTTTCATAATGAAAGTATGAAGAATTTTATTAAGTAGAAAAGTATTATAAACTTCATACTAATGATCACCTATACCAAATGCTTATTCTTTAATTCAGACACAGTTCATTATCATTATTTTAATCACAAACGTGTACTGACAAATTACTAAGTGATTAGTCAATTACAAAATGATGCACTATTAATTTGTTATTCAATTTTCTACTGAAAATTTGAATGGACGTTCAGTTCAAAGAATTACTGAACTTATGGTTAATTTTATTTTTAGTTTTGTTGATACTTTAATAAGTGCAAAATTCATCACTAATGCAATAATAATTTTGATTCGTATTATTCATAAATTCATTGTTATGCCAAATATTGTTTCTTTCATTTAACTGGTACGAGTCGAGTTTTTTGGCACCCTGCTATCTAATAACTCGTTCGACTAAACCCCATCAACCTATATACCTTTGGACTCAACTCTCCAAGCTGAATCTAACGATGTCACTTTTGACCCGGTCATCTGACCTTTGACCCTAAATTCCGTGACCCCGTTGTCGTAGAACAAGTAGAGTATTGTTTTACTCCTCTTATCACAACGAGTCCAGCAGTACTACATATGACCTGATCCGATGTCCTTAGGCCAGGTAATGACCCGGTAATATCCGAGAAATTCATAAAAATATATCTTTTAGCTCAATGAGCGTATCCATACTGGTTAAAGCGTCACAAACTCAGTAAACCAACTAACGTAAACTTAAATTAAGTAGATGAGGTTAGGTTAGAATAGGTTAGCTGGGCGATCTCCCCCAGGGGTCCACCTCCACGTGGTGGGGTGGGACAGCACTAATACTTACAAACGGACTTTTATAAACCCATTACTTAAAGAAAAGTACCCATGCGACCTTCGGCCTCAAACACGTAGTGACCTCACCAAATCTAAGTTAACGTGGCACAACCTATAGCCTTATACCAAGTTAGATTATTACCCTCATTGTGGAGCCTAGGGTAACCCTATTGGATTATATCATACATCATTCAACTCAGCTTGATGAGTGAAGTAAAATGATACCACGTTTGTGGAGGTAAAGTCAAAGAGGGTCAAGTTAGGAGGTCAAAGATCAATAGTCACGTGATCAGGTCAAGAGTGGTATCGTTGGATTCAGCTTGACAAGCCGATTCCAACGATATACATGTTGAGGGGGTTGGTCAAGAGAATTATCAAATAGAGGGAGGCCAAACCAAAAAACCCGACTCCTACTATTTAACTTATTAAGAATGTAAGTTTTAGTGCTTATACTTTTACAATTTCTAATGGAATTTCATCTCAGAATTCGATTTCATCTTATCACTATTGGGCTATATCCTTACCAACCCCTTGAAGCTTCATTCTCAGCATAGGAAGGGAGCAGATGGTGATAAAGGATCATAAAGGGAGCATAAAGGATCGTCTTCCCTCCTTCAGATCTATAATGTTTCTCGAAGTTTCAATGAGTCCTTCAAAATGAATAACGAAGACTCGAAGGAGAATCTTTTTCTTTCTTTAATAAAGTAATCTCTAGTACAAGTATAAAAAGAATCGACGTTTTGTTATAACCTGACAAATATCAAAAGGTTATTCATGTGTTCACCAAATACGGTAGTCTGTTAAGGATACTCTAGCATAGCGATGTGAAGGGATTTGAAAGAGAAAAGTCTCATGCTTTTAGTAGTGATATATTCTTACATTCGATAAATGTTACACAATTTTTTAATAAAGTATGCCAGTTATTATCATCGTTCACTTGACGGTTGAGATTTTGAATCGATGTGCAATAGTTTTGTAAATATCTTTCGCCAAATTTCACTAAAGCTATATTCAGTTTAACGAATATGAAAAAAAATAAATTTCGATAAGCATTGCTTACGACTGATAAAAAAATTAAGTACTAATTATATAACTGAAATTCTGAAAAAAAATTCCGATATATTTATTGGAAACGAAAATAAATAATTTATTTGTAATAAGATAACCATTAATTATAAGTTCATTCTAAAAATTGCAAATTTTCTCAGTAGTCATGATTCGTGATTGAAATGCAAATATCACTTTAAACCTCAGGAATGTTTAACTTGTGAAATTTCGTGTTATTTAAATAAATTTTATTGAATTTTTCGATAAAAATAATTATATTTATCGACTAAATAGAACTTTCCGCATAATTTCACATATCTAAAGATGCTGTTTGTGAAATCTTAAAACATTAATCTTAAGAAGTTATCGTTCCATGGTACTCTCATAATTTTAAATCTTAATAGAAATTTATAAGTTTTGCTTTATTCATTTTGCCAACAGTCTTCAACTTTGTTTCTCCAACGCTATATAATAAATAACTTATGAAAATATGATACAGTGTTCCCTTACATACAGCGCGCTGTGCCAAACTTCTGACTTAACTAACCCAAAATATTATATTGCCATTAATTTAGATGAGTTAGTTGTTTGCTTCAGAGGCTTGGTGCTCTTAGCTCGATAGTTGTAGGGGATGTGTAATTCAAACTGAACCTTATTTTCATAGCTATCTATGCTATATTTTTGGAGCAGCAGAGAGCGAACAAGTCCCCTTTTTATAATGCCAAGTTTGTTCTAGGTTTTATACGAAGATTTCTCAAATCTCTATTTTTATTTAAAATATGAGTGATAGTTTTCATTGCATTCTCATCTTTTTCCTCTAGTCTTTCGATGAGTAGTTGAAAATATTACGAATCGGACTCTTAGTCAATTTAGGCTATAAGACTGATATTAAGTGACGCTATTATAATGCCTGTTAAAAGACGCATTGATTGTGAATCTCTGGTAAAATTTTCGGCATTTTCAGAAAAATTTATTAAATGATCAATGAAGGAAATTTTATTTAAACGAGAGGAAAATACTTCGAAGATTAAAGTTTTAAATTTATTTAAGCCAATACAAGATTCAATGGCATAAAATTCTCATTGAACTACCTGATGAGTTAAAAAGTTTCCGATAATATTTAAACATTAGTGTTGAACTCTGAACATATTACTGCATTTTGAGCGAAAACATAAGCTCTCTAAAATATGATCTATAATGAGCATTTTGTCAGTGTATGTTTGCTGTATTTCTATGTCTAAGTTCGATTAGGAAGAGATCTATCCATACGGCTTAAATTCGATGCTAAAGTTCCAAACTAATTTATATGTTTATAATGGCAGGATCAAGAGTCAGATTCAATAATCATTTCTTTCAGATACCGAATTTAAAGGATTTCAATTGTAATAACAGACAAGAAGTATAACAGCTAACTCAAAATTTATACTAGGTAACATTTAGAATAAAAAGATGCAAACATACCAACAACACATTTAGGTTGTGAACCACTCCAAAACCCACGTTTACAAACTCTTTGAGCTTCTCCTTTGAGTTCAAGTTTAGTGTCATTTACACCATGACAGGAATAAATGGCTATTGAATTGGTTTCAGCAATAGGTGTACCATTTATATAGTCTAGGTTTTCATAATCAATACGAAGATAAGAATTGATCTGATTAGGTAGAGGAAAGGGACAATATGATTTTGGGACACACTTTGGAAACGACTTATCCCATTTTCCTAATTGACCACAAATTATTTGTTGATTACTCATTGGTTCTAAATTAAAGTCTTCTTCACACGAAAATATAACAAATGACTTTTCTTTACTCAGTTCTACTGAATGAAGAGGTTTTTCAGGAGTGCCACACGAATCACTCAATGAATAAGCTTTCAGAGTACATAAATTTATCGGAATCTGTAACTGTTTCGATTGGACATCAAATAATATGGTACTGACTGGATCACTGACATCTTTTGTAATAAGAATTTCGTCACTGACTGAATAGCATGAAAACGAAATTCTAGTTTTGGAATCATTTTGGTAGAGATCAAACATTTCAATATCACAGTGTTTGTGAGGCCACATCGTTGCGTTTATGGTAAAGTTCCCGTTCAGATAACTTTCGATCAAGTCTTTGCCGTAAAATATTAGTGAGAAGTAGTCAATGCGAGAGTTTACTTTGATTTCAATCTCCCACTTTTGACTTTTTGTTAAATTCGAAGTGAATAATGGTTTCCAACACTCTGGTTCCCAGTATATAGATTTCGATTCAGCGTGCACTGGCTTCTGTGTTATCACGTCTGTTCTCGACATTCTTCGAAGTATCACATTTGATATACTTGCTTTAAAGTAGAAATGACAATTCAAGAATTGATAACTTAAACAGAGCTTAAATTGGCAAAAATAAGTATAAAGTAATGAATTCTGACCACATTTAGGAATATTTCCTTCCCATTTACCATTCAGACATTCAATAGTTTTTCCTCCAATTAATTCTTTGTGTTTATCATAACATTCGTATTGTACAGAAGAGTTTTCGTTATAACGATTTTTATATAAATTGATTTTTGCTGATTCGGGTAAAGCAGGGAAACCACAATCACTTATAACTAAGTCATATCTCGAAAATAAGATTAAAAGTATGTTTAGCATAATTAATGAACAAACAACAAACGAGAAGTAGTTATAAGATTGATAAAATAAGATTCTGTAGTAACACAATTTTTAAGCTCAATATTACACTATTCACACTGATTCAACGTAATTAAGAGCAAACTGACAATTATTTGCAACTTCCCTAAAGACTCTACAAATAATGAGATTAGTTTGATTTGTTATATGGAACAGAATATTGTGAAATTCATACACAAGGAATTTCGAGCTTCCTTTACATCTCAATAAAAGGGATATCCGTCGAAAATCTCATCTATTAATAACCTCTAATTTTGAAGCTTTATTCTGTATTCAGTAACGAAATTTAATTCTCAAATAATTTCAGACAAAAGAGAAACCTTAGAGTCAATCTAGTAAACCAATTCGGAAAAAAATATTTTTTTAATTGTAACCTTCGACTCAATTCAGACTCAAACCGTGTTATAAAGATAGTCACAAATGACTGTCACTTTACGAGAAAGTATACCCTTCGTTGATTATTTAAACTTCATTAACTATAAGACCGATTAGCTTTACAAAAATATCTTTTTTATACGTCCTTTATCTACCCTTCCGTTTCCTCAGCTCATAAGTGTTTTTCATATTTATTTAAATCGGTACCAGTAAGGATTTGACTTGTATCGCGAGTTTGAACCAATATAAAGTTCCACAAGTAATATGTCAGTTTGTTACATAATCAAAGGATTTAAGTCCAGGGAATCAAGTGTTCAACAAAGTGACGGACTTGTAACGCGCGAAATAACGCAATGGTCTTCAAAATTTAGTTTTCGGTTAAAATAAAAACATTCAATGATATGCAGAAATAAACATGTTATTGAACGTTTCAACCACATTTCAAATAATTAGAAATATATTTGTTTAGAATCGAAAATCATGAGTGTAATAAAAATGAACTAGCCATTTCGAAGTTTTTCCGCTCTCGATTTAAAATTATCTACCTATTAGCGATAAATCTTATATTTTAAAATTGTTCGGTCGTTAATCTTCACTCAATGATTTGCTGCAATTCTTCGTAAAAAGTCCATTCTTATTCAATCAATAAAACACTTGATTGAAAAAGTGAGTGATCTGTTCAATTCATTTTGAAATGTAAGAAAATATGAATTAGTGTTTGAATTTAATTCAATCTAGATAGTTGAAAAGGAATTAATGAAAGATCACAAGAGAGTCAGTGTTTTGTAGTTGATTTTATTGATAATGCATTATGATGTTTCTTTATAATTAAAGTGAACAAATTTCATGTTATAAATTGACTGATTCACGAAGCTATTCAACTAAAACTATATTAATATTTATGGTTTCCATATTTTCAGTAGGCCGTCTTCACTATAGGTAGCGATTAAGTTCTGGTGAGGATGATGTGTGATTCCAATCACATCTTTCTCGTGAACAGCTAGTGTTTTCTCGAGTTTGCCCGTATTAGCAGAAAAACAGTAAAGACTGAAGTCATCAGCTACCGCATAGATCCAATCCCCGCGTGGCGATAGAGTACAACAGACAAAGTCACCGCCTTCTAGCTTACCATTTGTGAAACTTTTGACGATCTAATGAACAAAAAGACTTATCAGTGACTAATTAGTTTTAGAAATTTGAGATCAAATACCTGTCCGGACATATTCATAATACTCAATGTATTACTACGACTACAAACTAGAAAATTTTCCGGGGTTTTAGGTAGTAAACTAATTGAATTGACAGTCAAGTCAACAGTTCCACTGCCAACGATTGCCGTCGATTTAAATGTGTTTATGCATTCGGTCGTCTTCAAACTCCAAATCTAAAAGTACAAACAAAAGTTTATTAAATAAATGAAAATTAGTTGAATTAGAAGTCAAACGAATTGATACTTTAATAGATCCATCAGAACTAGCACTAATGATGTGGTGTCCATCATAGCTATAAACAACTTCATTAACAAAACTAGTATGTCCACGAAACTCTTTCAAAAGTTTGCCACTTTTGAGGCCATGAATTCTAATAGTGGTATCAAAACTAGCCGAAAGTATATGCGAAGAGTCTCTACTAAAATGAGCACATGTCACACCTTTGGAATGTGCTTTTTCGAAACGCCTTAAACACTGACCAGTCTGTAGTTTCCACACTTTGATCTTTCCGTCTTGAGATCCACTCGCTAGCATTTCCGAATCACGACTAAAACAAAGACATAGGACTGCGTCGTTCATTAGCATAAAATTATCCATCGCTTGATATCTTAAGTCTTTGCGAATCTTTCCTGTCGTAAAATTCCAGACTTCGATGAATCCGTCGACAGAACCTGTTATTAAATATTGTCCATCCGGGGAGAAATGGGCGCACTCCACGTGAGATTTAGTGCCGAATTTGATTGTTTTTGACAATTGGTTGGGATATGTTTCGTCTTCTTGTTCTTTAATGGATGCTTTGCCACGAAACAGATCTATTGAAGTTCCTGGTGGTAGTAATCCTTGATGTTGTTGCCATTTAAGAGCTTGACCTTTTAATTAAAATCATTTAATCATGATCATATTGACAAAACAATCCTAAATTCTAGATTGAAACTAGTCTAAAGATATTTGATCTTTATTTCAAAAATTTTAAACTTCACCTAAAACTCGAAACCAGTCAAATAATTAATTATTAAACTCAAATTAAGTATACCTTTGAGACAAAGGTTCAATTTTGAATTTGAAGTCAAAACTAAAACTTTATGAAAGTTTAAAAACTATTTGAAAGCTTAAACAGATCTCAAACTTAAGATCAGTTGAAACTCAAACAAAGTCAATAAAGGAATGGTAACGAGAAAAATAACCAAATTGGTAATCATTAGATACCTAATAAAGCCAATAGTCTTGAAGGTGGAACAACACTGACTTCTCCGCTCAAACTCTGAGCAATTTGTGCTCTTCTTTTCTCTTTAGTACTTCCATCAGGATATGCTTCTCGCGCGTCGAAATAACTTCTAGCTAGAAGAGTCTCGAGATGTATATACCTTTCAGGTTGTTCTGTCTTCAACTTAATCATAGGATCAGTTTGTCGGCAAAGGCTTCTGGCAGCGCCTAACTCTCGCAATTCAATCAATTCAATCACAATCTGTTCGTACAAATCGATCAACTTCTTGTCAGGCAGTTTCAGCGACTGGACCACTTTCAAGACTGTGTCCCAATGCCCGCAATGGATTTCATGCACAAAACTTTCAACCGAATCAACGGTATTTAACGATATCGATGTCTCATCTTGTAGTGTTGCCAGAGTCCGATGCAAATTGCTTTCTTTCAAATACTGTGCGATTAGTCGTATGACATCTGCGCTCTCGATCTCTATTGACATCTTCGCGATTATTATAATTTGTTTAGGTTGTTATTTAATTGTATCTGTGATATATTATTTAAGTTATTTAAATACAAAACAATGCATCGGTTTATGTTTTGGGGACTGTTTCATAACTACTTTTGAGATATATTTTTCAGAATCAAATTAAAGCTCTAAGTAAATGACGTCTAAGTGGAAGGGATTAGGTTAAGAATATAAGGCTTATCTGTCATAAGATTCAACATTGTTAGTTGAAGACTAGCAATAAGGCAAGGGAGTGAGCACTTAAATTGTCTGCGTACGTAGTTTATATATGGCTCTCTCAATTTTTGCAAATCATTGCTCCTCAGTAGTCTGAGTTAGTGTGAAAAGTATTGTAAAAACCATTTCGAGTGAATACCTAGTTTCGAGCCTTTTTATAACACATAACGGCTTGTATGTGTAGCAAATTCCTCTACAACAAAAAGTTACAAAATTTCAAATGCAATCACTTTAAACTTGTTTTTCGTAAAAGGACACTTCAATTTAGTTAAAGTGAAAACCGATTCAAATTATAAAATATTAAATACAATTGAATCTAATTAAAGATGTCATCGAATCAAGTAAACGAAACGCAAACTTTATACAAGATGTTGAAAAAAGAATGGGATTCAAAGAACCCAAATTTGGACAAATGCGGACAAATGTTGTCGAAATTGAAGGTTTCGTTAACCGAATTGTCGTTTTTGCCAACGAGTGATACCTTCACAAAGCAAGAGTTGATAATCGCGAGAGATATTCTAGAAATCGGAGCACTTTATAGTATTGTCAAACAAGACATCCCTTCGTTTGAGAGATATTTAGCCCAACTTAAGTGCTATTATTTCGATTACCAGTAAGTCCAACATTAACTTGTTCTTATTCAATTAACCCTTTTATTTCTTATTTCTGTGTAGTTTTATTTTCTTTCTTACTCATAGTCTTCACATTTTTCTGTGTGTTTTGATCGAATTTTTCTTCAAACTTTTAATTATTTGTTTGTATTTATTTACAATTTTTTCGTTGATCTCTCAGTATCAAAGTTTGCGATTATCTAGAATTAAATTTCACTTGTTCTCAATAGTTTTCAAACCTCAACCTAATGTCAATTAATACTATAAATAACAATTAACTAATAATTAATTTGAATGATTTAGAGCTGAACTGCCAGAATCTGCGTTCAAATATCAACTGCTTGGACTGAACCTTTTGTGTCTTCTGTCGCAGAATCGCGTCGCAGACTTTCACACGGTATTCAAAGATATAAATTGATCTATTAATTGAATCACTAACTGAAACTTATTTATTTTAAACAGGAGTTGGAACTACTTCCAGCGAAAGAGATTCAAAACAATGTGTACATTCGACATCCAGTAGAAATTGAACAGTTTTTAATGGAAGGCAGTTACAATAAAGTTTTTCTCTCGAAAGGCAACGTTCCCGCAAAGTATTATACTTTCTTTATTGATATCTTATTGGACACAATTCGCGAAGAGATTGGTGCCTGCATCGAAAAGGCTTACGAGAAGATTAGTCTTCAAGAAGCAGCACGACTTCTATTCTTTGATAATGTCAGACAATTGACTGATTTTGCCAATAGAAGACAATGGGATCTGAATAGCACTCATATATTGCAATTCAATGCTTCGAAGAACGTGAGTCAAAGCGCTAATAAAATACCAGCACAACAGCTGGCCGAGCAGATTATCGATTACGCTAAAGAACTAGAAATGATCGTCTAACTTATATGTCTGAAACCTAATAAATTGAAAATATCTCCTCTTTTTCATTCATTTGTATTAAATAAAATTCAAATAAAATTTGTTGATTAAATTTTCTTGTAATCTATAGTATGCGACATAGAAATCGGCAAAAAACTTGTTCACTATTAAACCTTAATTTGATCTTGACCATAAAATTTAATTGGTGGCTGATAACGATATAATATAAAAAACTATTCAACAAAAATATATATTTGAATTTTAAAATTTAATTCAAAAATTCAGAGCTTGGCGCTAATTTTAAAGTTCACTAACTATAAGGAATTATAGTCGCAAATCAGTCTTAAAATTTTTTTGATATTAACATTTTTTAGACTAAATTATGTCTTAATTCATCACTTTAATTCAGTATGACATTATGTCAAATTTGAGGTATTAAAAAATTATTCAAACTTAAAATATATAAATTAACGCCTGAAAACTGTGAACTTACGAGATTTTGAAGTGATATTTGTTATAGAGTTAGCTTTAATTGTGATATAAAACCTAAAATTTTGATTTAAATGATTGTAATTATGCCTAATTTGATGTAAAATGTCGTATTGAATAGATTAGAAAATGAATGGAAGATAGTTGTTAATTTTTTAGAAACTGAATGTCATGTTTTTTATTGATATGTTTGTGTGCTAAAAATCGCTGCCATGACCAATGAAGTGGTCAAAAATTATTATCATATAATAAATGAACAATCCAAGAATAAGGGTTATCGGTTGGTAACAATTAAGTTTACCTATATGCATTTGTTAAATTTTGATGCACAAAGACTTTTTTCCGATTTCTATGTCGCATACCATACATTAGTTTCTACTGTATTCTCAAGCTTAGTATCAGTACGATTGTCTAAATTATATTTTTGAGTCTCTAATTCTAGAACTTTTTATTTTGTGATCAACTTCAGCCTAAGCTTAGTTTTCATCTTCTGATTTAATTGAATGATTTAAGAAATTAATTTTTCGCTAAATTTTCTAAAATCTCATTTTTATCGACAAATAATTCAATTTTGCGCTGTTTTTCAATTTATTTTTCAATAAAGCTTTGATTTAAGTGGAAAAACAGTCATTTTGATATAAACCTAAGCCACGAATCGCTTACATTTGCTTAGCCATAAATTTAAGATCCATTTTGTAACTACGAAACAAGCAATTTACCCATAAGTAGTCAATTATAGATAGTAAGCTTATTTGTACGTCTATAAGGTGCTCATAAGCTTAGAATCATTTTATGTTTATAATAAAGGTAAGCTGGTTTGATGCGATAGAAAAAACAATTGTCAAATTGCACATATAATCTAGAAAAGCAATTCCAGAAAAAAGTATTTCATCTAGATCTAGGAAACTTTCATGAATTAGAACTCTAGTTGTGGGTTAATAAATATTTATAGCCCTAGACCTTTAGCTATAGTTTATCATTAATCAAATATGTTGAGAAATATGAAAAAGGTTGGGCACAATTGCAAAATCCATAAGTATTTTTGAAACATGTTGTGAATATATTCATTATACTCAAATTTAATGAAATAATTATGCCATTTAGCACATCATTTAAGATAAAATAAAACTATTTAAATTACTTCCAATAAACTGTGGATTTTATGCTTTAAATATAGCCTTCAGTTTAAATATTCTGTTTAAATTACTAATATTGAAGTTCTTGTGAAAATTTCGCAATTTTAGTAAGATGTGAAACAAAATATAAAAATTTCAATCGTAAATAAGAAAATTTTTAAACAAGCAACTCTATTTTTCAATTAGAGTTGTTCGCGTCATAGTATTTAAGAGTAACTCTTAGAAAAATATTTTTATTATCGAAAATGATGACAAGTTTTCAAGAATAAAAAACAGAATACGAATGCTCTCCCGAAATGGAGTATTAAATTAAATTAAAGAACTCCTTGACCAACATATCGACACGTTTGGTCAGTGCTTAGCATACAATTGGCTGAAATCTCTTATAATTAATTTATAATAATAGAAAGATGTGGTTATCAGCTGTGTTTATATGCAATAGAATGGAATGAATCGAAAACTAGCGCTTGCGAAAGTAGTTTCTAAACCAAGATCTATGCCAAGCGAAAACCCATGGATCGAATCCAATTACCACAAGAAGGCTAAACAGTTTTAGGACAAATTCTTTCTTATTTCTCATTTACTCTTATTTGAGATATAGTACAATATAGATAAGAGTCTTCTTTTGGATATATAGTAAAAGCTAATAGTATGCGTCAATTGTTGACATACAGACCTTGTCCTCAATTCATTCAATACATTTTTTGCATTCTTTCTGTTCCATAGAAAACAAAATGTTTAATAGTCTGATATAACGAAAAATAAAACATTTTTTTCTGGAGATAATCGAGGGAAAATAGATCATAAATTACATTTTCAGTCTTGTATTATCTGAACGCATACTTTTCCACAACATAAACGTCTGTTTAAGTTATGATTGAAAGAACAAATTGCTTATCCATTTTTCATTTGCATGCTTTTGTGACTTATTTAGAGCTAGCAATAAGTGGATTGTATTGCTTTTACTATTGCTTTTGCTTATGAGTAGTTTGTAGTGTTGGGTAAGTTTTGGGTGCGGTATTCAATTTTGATGATAGAGAAAACTTCTAACTTTCAAATAATGTTCAGATTACCACAACATTAAACGCGATATCTATAATTTTACATTTCTATGACTTGATTGAAGCCTTTAGCTCAGTCAACTTGTTTCTACTCAGACTAAATATTTCTGAAGGTTATAAACACTTGTTTAATTGTCTTAATTAAGCATTGAATTAGTTCTTGTGTAACTTATAAATCATATAATGTCTGAAAAAACCAAGAACACAGAAAGAGTTTGCTGTTTTTGCTTAGTTTCGCCCGCTTATCAGAATGCGTTGTGACACCAAAACACTTTCTTTAGATTTATTTCAGTTACAAAAATAGAAAATGTTTATAATTTAGTTGCATTGATAAAAAAGCTTTTAATAAATCTACATTTTTTGCACATTCTTGTGATTTTTACCACTATAATTAGGATGTTTACCATTTGAGAAAATTCTATTAATAATTTATAGTTTAGATAATTAAGAATTATAGGCTACTCAGTTATGGATTTTGGTTATCAAGTTATTTGAAAGTTTACTACAGTTACGAGTACATTCAAAAACTTAATAATCGTGGATAGTAATCAGAACTGATGTGTTGTGATAGTATGCTTCCATAAGACTATAATATTAAAGACACTAAGAAACTTACAGAATATTGAGTACAGTAATGAAAGCAAGTTACAACTCAAATTCAACAACAAATTGATGCGCATCACAAGCAGATTGACATAGCAATGGTGTTTTCATGTTGCTATCAACAATTAATAAGTTTCCAACTGTACTCTATTGAAAATTTATTCTCAAAATAAAAGTCAAGTCAAGCTAATAACAATCGAGAAAATATATGATTCATAGTGAAAAGCACATAAAAGCAATCATAAGATCGTATTATCTTCTCGTTGTGTGCTCTGACAGTGGAGAAATAGGATCAGAGAGAAGAGTACGAGGAGAGAGATGAAAGACACAAGTAGTAAAGTAGGAGAAGACAAGCTAAAAATAGTTCTATTATTTTTCGAGTCATTGTGTATTATTGAAGACAACCCTGCAAAACATATTATCCATAGCTCGGCGAATCACGTGAAGACAGAATGAATTGTTAAAAATTTCCAGCCATGAAAGTATAGAAGTATTTTCCGAGTGAGTCAAAGAAATTCATTGGAGTTGTAGGCAATCTCTATCTTCATCATAGTCTCCCATAACAACCGATGCTGAATGATAGGCATTGGTTCGCAATGTCATGCATAGCATAAATCCAGTACTTAAGTATTGGCACACCTCAAAACCCAACTTGTTTTCACAGTTTTGTTTGTTTACTCTCATCGCTATATTAATGCGAATAAGAAGAAGAAGATTTCTATTTGTTATTTATACGACTGCTAACAGAGTTTCGTAAAGTGTTGACAACTTTTAGCCAAGTCTTCTGATAAAAAGGTTTTACATAATATGAGATAAAAAGTTTTAATTAACTTTTACGAGAATAATATTGAGTAAAAGTGATAGAAATGCATTCAAAAGAGTTAGGAGTAATTAAATCGGGAGTTCTTGAGATTGTGTCATTCAACGCAAAGTATATCTCATCGAAGTGGAGCCAAACTGAAAACTTTTCGAAAGCAAATCATCAGAAAGTAGTGGTTGTTGTGTATAAGACCTCATTAGAACATTTCGCTGTTGTTTATCCTCATTGGGGACTAATTACAGCAAAGCGTCCCTTTTGTATCGTAAATCTAAAGAGGGCTCGAGTCGAGCGATCTGATGAAGATCCAGACCATGAATTCAGTATTTTCTCATACAGTGACTCAAACTTTCTGTCAATGGTTTTGTGCACGAATGAAAAATTGAATGAGAAAAGTGATGGCAATAACTTTGGAGCCATTGATTCGTGGATTAATGCACTTCAGGGAGAATTTAATGATAGTGACTATAGAATACAACAACAGTGGAGATGGTCTTCAAAGAGAAGAGTCTCTAAATCAAGCCTACTATCTGTTCTCAATGAAGATATTGAAGAATATGGAATATAGAAGGTTATCTAAGAGCTTAGATTACGATCGCTGACCTCTAGATATGGATTTTCTGCCTTAAACTAAAGGCTCGTCGACAGTTTCCTAACTTTATCGAAAAATTCATCCGATAATTGTCTCACAGATAGCATTGACCCTCTAGTTATAGCAGTAATAACTTTGTTTTACTGTGCATCAAAGTAAAAGGTTTTATTACTATTTTGAAAACATCTCTATTGTCAAAGAGGAATAAGCGATTGTTTGCTTGACTTGAAAACTAATACGAAATTTGAATACAAAGGATGTCTGTAATATAATGCTTTGTTACGAACTGTTTCTAATTTAAGTTATATTTCGCAACACTGTTTCCGACGTACGGGACAGAGACTAATTTAAAATTTATTTGTTATCATTTTTCGTTGATTTTTGTATCAAAAATCTAATGCTTGTAAGCTTCAAGTAAATTATAAATATTTAATTCATTTTGAAAGATGAGAAAGTTGTAAATTTGAAAATAAACGTAAACTTAAAACTGATTGCATTCATTCATACATTGACATAAATTGACTTATCATAACCAAACAAAAGCTTATATCACAATCTTTAACTTTGCGAATGCCCTCTAACTCGATAACAAACAAAAAATGCAAATCCAAAACTTTTATCGAGTCATTCTGCTATGAATCATAGCTTTTGATTCATAGCTCTCGATTCATAGCTTTTGATTCATAGCTCTCGATTCATAGCTTTTGATTCAATTAGGGATTAGAGAAAACGACACAATCATAGAAGAGTTAGGAAAAATCTGTCAATCGAATCTTTTACGAAAGCATGAACTGTGCAATTATTATTTTGATTAACAAATGCATTCTTGTAAGTTATAAGAATTATATTTGCACAAAGCAATTCAATGAAATTCCTTTATTTCCTGAGTTAAACAAGTTTGCCTTCCCACTTTCAGGGTTAATCTTAAGTTATTGATCTATTAATAAGAGTGCGAGCAAACAGTATAACCCAGGTTATAAAGGTTTCAAGTTATTTATTTGTAAACATAGTTTAAATAAAGCATAATAACCTGACAAATTTCAATGCATTTCAGTATTATAAAACTGATAGTTAATTAACTTTACAAATAGGGCTAATGCTCTTAATGAGAGTGAAGCTACCTTTTGAAAGTGTTTACTCTATTTATGCTTTAAGCTTAGACTGCTTCTCTACACTATTATTCATATCTAGCTATCGTTCATATACTTCATATCTATAGATTCTATGACTAATAAAAATATTATATAATGTTTATAGCAATCACAGAGATTATTGTTTTTGTTTATCAAATCACTAATGAAAATGTTTTCGGACTCATTTATCAGTAATCAGATAGCATCATATAAACAATATTCAAATCTAGAACTAAATTAGAGCTAACAAAGCACTGGTACAAACGATATGGTAACAAAACTTTGAAACACAATATGTTTTCACATTGACATTGATGCAAAACAAAGTTTTCGATAGGAGCATATACACTTACGTCATACTCGACAAGAATAATACTTGTTTTTCTTTATCTAATGTAAATGTGCTTCAAACGCGGTTTTACGATTTTGCGTCATATTTACCTAATAATTGTATTCATCAGCTTTGAGGCTTTGATCTCAGTTTCGAAAATAAAGGGCTTTCCGACTGTTATTTAAATATTTTATCGACTGGATATTCAGAACAAAAGTGTCCTGAAAACTACGAAATTTCGCTCAAAATAGCTTTAATTTAATTGCAAAGCTCGTGATGTTTCACTTATCCTTCAATCAAAATGGAAAATACTTTTTGCTTCGCCCATTCAAACAAAACAACTGATCTGTTGTTGCAAATCCAGTTAAAAAGCTGGAAAATCTCGAGTAAGAAGGGTGCACACATATTAACTTTGATTAAATATACTTTTTCGTGTGTAATAGTTTTAGGTTTGAATTGTAACATGCTTTTGCTTTATTTCGTAACAATTATTGCTACAAATTGAAATTTTATATTCAAAAGTACACATTTTACGTGAAGTTGGCGAGAGACTTGAATCGGAGGTGCCTGTGCATCCTCGACTCCTTTGGCTGAGCCACTGTTCAAATCACATTGAACATGTTAAAAACAAGTTTTTCTTCGATAAAATCCGTCTTCTAATTTAATTTTAAGTATACACTTGATAGGAAAAAATGTAAAATTTTTCATATTAAGACTGCTTTTATCCAGACAGCCTATTTAGACGTTCATTTTGAAGAGAAAGTTGAAATCAATAAGAAATTTAGAGCTTCGTCTTGAAAATGTTGCTTAACTTTTCAAATAATTACTATCAGATTGCTATCATAATTACTATGTACTATATATTCTTGTTATTCGGAGCAATAATTTTTATATCAATAGTCATGTCAGCAGATTTCTACTTCAAAAAAACTATTTTTGTCAAAGACATATCAAATAAACAATGATTAGCGTGTTAAAGACGTGATCAAAATAGCTTTACTTTATTTATTCAAATATTTCGATAATACGCAAGCAGTAAATTAGGGTTATTATTGTTTATGACGGGTTTATTGTGGAAAAGTTTTAAAACAGGAAAAGTACGAAAAATATCAATAGATTGTTAATTGGCAAAACTGTTAGATATTTGACTCAAATAACCTCTAAATATACAGCGTATCCTGTATTAAAAGGATTTACAGCTTATTTAAAGCGATTGTTCAAATACCATGTTTCAATGAGAAATTCCCATAAAACACATACTTCGGATTTTTGATTTCTAGTATTAATAGCAAAACCTGTCCAATGTTTCTATGCGTTTGATTAGAGTTGTTATTACAATTGAAATCGATTATTCCTAGAAATTTTTGAGTGTATATGTGTTCAGTAGAGCCTCGTTACGCAATGCTTTCGCTTTTCTATTGTTTTAGCTACTCCTAACGTGTTAGCGTATAATCACTAAAGTTCATAACAGCCAAACTGATAAACACAGAGAAATTACCTCAGAAACTAAAGTAAATCGACTTATTTGATTTTAGGTCAATGTCGTCACCTTTAAAGTCACTTTGAAGAACTCAATTTTAATGATCCAATCTTCAAATAAAAAGAGTCTTCAAAATTGCACTCAAAATTTTAATGATTGTCGATAGCAACTGGAAGTGATGTGTTTTCGTCATATGCTTTTCATTAGACCATAATATCTTCAGATATTAAGAAACATGCAGAATATTCAATATAGTAATCAAAACAAATTATAGATCAAATTTTGCATCAAATTGATCAGCATCGTAGGCATAGCAACAAGCTTTTTATAGTTTAAGATTTACATATTCTTATAATGGATTAATTAGTTATTTGAATGGGTGATCGCAAAATGCAATTAATTCTTTCTTAGAAAACTTATTTTGTCTGAAGAGTCTGAAACATCCTTGAGTATATCTTTACCTATAAATAGACTTATCAATAAGTTCTTGGTTGATTTATCTTAAAAAAGCGTTATTTTATTTACAAAGATTTAGCCGATAAACTGCTGATGTGTTGGTAAGTTTAAACATAGAGTCAAGTTTGAAAAAGGTTTCCACTCATAAAACTTTTATTGCCATTTCTTTGATTAACTCATTAAATTCAATGCTAGAGTATTGGTGTGAATAAACTTGTGAATTATACACACAATACTCAAGAAGAAATTGTAAGAAATAGGTTCTTTCAATGCATTCATGTTTAAATATTGACACAAAACTGTTGACAAAAAAATCCTGGCTTTCAAATATTTGGTTAAATTTTTGGTAAATACCCAAAAGTATATAATTCGATTAGAGAAAAAGATAAAACATGAATTATTAATCAACTCGCTCAAGATCAATAGTGTTTTGAGTTCTAGTCTCCATGGGATTAATTCGCTTATAAACAGACTAAAGGAGACATCAAACCATAAATTGAATTTAGACTTCATTAATACAGAAAACGATATCGAGCAGGAACAAAATCAGAAGGTATTGAACTGTCGAGAGTACTAATTGTCTGCATTTTCCAAGAATTATGAGTTGGTTTTACATAAAAATTTATATTATATGCATAAATAAATAGATTAGATAGCATTTCATAGCAATCGAAGTCAATTTTTCAAGTCTTCTCTGGCAACTAAATTATTTCTGTTATTATTCATGAACATATCAAGTGCAAAGACTTTAAGGTCAAGATTCTGTTCAAGTTAAACACCAGAGAAAAAGAATGGGAATTCGATAAAAAATAAAACCTAATTTAATTAGTTTGGCCCTAATATCAAACTGGAAATAATTGGAATCGTGTATTGATTTTTGAAGAGCACGTACTATTCATTATGAATTAATGAGACTCACGACCAAACACAGAATGTTAATTAGATATTAATTTTACGTGATTTTCATAATTATATGCAGGTCTACTTATACAACATGTGACTTCATATTAGATCCTACAGAATTCGGGTCTAAGTACTGACTATTTCACGAGACATAAGCTTGAAAAATTGATTTCTTAAAGATTTTTCTGTTCAATTCTGAGAACAAATATAAAGCTATTTGTCATTTTTTATTAAAACTTTAGTGACTAAGAGAATCTTATGGCGATTTCGTTATGAGTTATTGCCATAAGCAAACCGAATGCCAACAACTCTTTGATGTATCTGTATAATTTTAGTCTTTATTTTTCCGAATCTAATATTAATTTCGCATTTATTATATCGAGAGAGTGATTGTGACTTATCATTTGTGTTAGATGAATAAAATATGTTTAGTTTATTAGTCAATTGTGCATTTGAAAAAAGAAATGAAAAAATTACTTTCAAGCCTATGCCTACCGTTCAAGAAAAGATCTAATATAAAGCCAAACGCTCACGCATTGATCAACTTCTCTGATATTAAAACTCATAATTGGATTATATTCATAATGAAATTGACTGGCTTCTTCCCATTACTATCACTACCGGCAACAGATAAGTACACTTTTGGAAGTGTCCACGACTTGAACAGTGAGGACGGAGAGAATGAGGTCTCAAGAAGTGATTGTTGGTGGTTTAACTTAAGATCATCAATACCTATTATATTAACAACTATATATACATTCAGATTTATATTCACTATAATGTTACAACTACTAAAGTGGAGATATTTAACTGTGTCTTCATGCCCCTCACTCATTACAACCCTCAAGTGCATATCTGCCACTTCATGTGTCATCTTTTTCTTCGCAAAGAAGTGCCAAATCGAAGAAGTAATCATAGTGTCGTCCTCATTTCTGCGACCGATGCCTATTAGTGTCAAATTTGATATAAGGTTATATTCAGTCCTTGTGTTCATTTTGCTCGGATTCTCAATCGTAGTAGAGTTCATAAGCAATTTTTAGTGATCACTCAATGGGACGTGGATTCATATCACACCAGATTCACTATTTTTGCCAATCGATTCTTCGAAAACATCGAATCTAATCTTTTGATTGATTCTATATTTTATTTTGACTTAATACTACAACATTTCATTGCTCTAATTCTCATAATTGGAAAGGTATTGACAAATCTAATTAAATTTCTCTAACAGTCAACACTTTTTCTTATATTTCCTCAAATATCTTATCGATCAATTAGTTAATAAGCTTTAATGTAGATTTACAACCATATCCTGATTTTCAATCACACGATTCCATTGAATCTGAATGACACATTGCTAGTTTGACGTTATTCTCGATAGCCTACGTAATCATTTCTCTCAAACCTTCAATAGAGCTGAGAAAAACTTGCCACTACTCTACAAACAATACGGACAATTTATGTAATAAATTCTTACAACTCAATCAGTTATTTGATTGAGGATACGCTCAAGTTTATCGATTTCAATTTTAAGAAATTTTCACACTCTGTCAAAGTAATATTTGCATACTTTTCAGAAAAGTCACTCATTCGCAAAATAAAATCAAAGACAATTGATTACGCTATAAAACTTATGTTGAAATATAAGCTTACTTGTTTAAACTTGAAAGCCGATTACGTCATAATTCTAAATATTAACAAGTTATAGTTGTACTTAAACAATGATTGCAAAACACTCTTATTTTCTATCGATCAAGTTTTATGAATATTTCTAAGTAAAATGCATAAGATTTTTTACTTTGAATTTGCTTCATTTCCGTTTAAGCAATAAACTGAAGACAATAACAATAAATATGATTTGAAAGTTAGGGAAAAAGCTGTAAAAGCCAAACATTCAGAGCTATTAAGACTTAATTTGACTACTTAAGCGTTAAGTTTTACTGACTTACCACTTACCACAAGTTATTTTTTAAAACTTTAATTATCATTAGCAAACGCAAACTAATTGAAAAGCTAAGCAAAAATAATAAACAATTAAAGTGTAAATATTTTATTCCTAACAGATGTTCTACGTTTCAGTGACAGCAATGATTTGTAGCAAATGCGAACAATTGGTGTCAGAAATTCAACTAAATAAGAATGAGAACAAATCTGAATTAAGCCAACTGGAACGACTAAATGGATTACGGCAACAAATTCTAGATATAATAAGTTTTTATAGGAATACATTTTGTATATTAATAGTTGTTTGGCTGGGCGAGAGTCTGTTGGGAGCTTTCATAATAGTTAATGCAATCTATTGCTTATTGTTAACTGAAAATATACAATTCATCGATTTATTATCCTATTATTGTCACTTTTGCCTGCAAACACTCGCTTTTCTTATTATTTTTGTTGCCGAACATTGCGTCAAAGTTAGTCTCAGGAGATTTCAAAACCCCATTTAATCGTAACCATCAATAAAATACATTATTTGCTTAACATAGTCATACTTTCTGTCAAAACATCTTTTTGATGCATTACACAAAAATATTAAAACAAACATTTCAACTAATTTTATCAAGTTTAAACAATTCCAAAAATAACACTAATTTCAATCAGAAAACAATCACTCAATAAATGTTTAACTTAAAACCAAAATTAGTTTCAATTAATACTTATTGCAACATTTTATGAAAGCTGTCATTTCAATAGTAATGAAAATATTGAATTAGTTATAAAAATTGAAAATTACTTAAGATCTTATAAAACATGACCTAATGAGAAGTTTAGGCAACTATTTATTGAATAAAAATCTGAGCTTACTTTACATTATCAACAACTGAATAGTACATAAGAACAAGTCTGAGTTTATGGCACTAATGGAGCGACACATAATTTCTTTCTCGCTCGAGAACTCTCTTCATCAGTGAGTTCCAGATCTTTCTCAACATTGAAATTATTAGAAATATTTTCATCGACTGGATTTGAATCGATATTCGAGCAAGAACTTGAACGACTTTTAAATGCGAAATGACTTTCAGCTAGATTTGGAAAATAAGTTTTGAATTTGTCCAAAAACTGATCGATAGTTGTTCGTGCTATCATGAGAATTTGTTTATTGGCTATTTTTGATAAGTCGTGATTAGGCCCAAAAGATTTGATAGTGTAGTCTCGAAGAAGTTCCAGGTCGGTCATAAAGGCTTCGATTGATTTATATTGTTTTTCCTTTGATTTCTTCGCAATCATATTCAAATTAATAATTTGGTTCACATGGTTTTTATACAGAGGCTTACATTTCATGTCGAATAACGGCTCAATTTCACGAATTTGTTTGTAGATAGCGATCACTGAGTCAAAAATAAAGGCCAGACGATAGGTTTGATCGTTGGCCAGAATCGGATTGATCTCGTTCTCTAAGTGTGAAAGCTCTTCATCCATATCAATAAACTTTTTGACACAAAATTCGAGCAGGATTTTGGCATCTCGAGTATACTCATGAACAGCACCGCTATATTCAACAGAATTTAAATAAATCAGTTCAATATCACTGAGAAATTCTCTTCTTGTCGTATATTTCCCTTCTGCTATTTTCTTCCTCATTGTCATCAAATCCATAGGATTTTCAATTATCTCATAATAATCTGGAACCTCCTTCTTGTTGACTGGTGTCATGAAGATATCAATATTTTCATCCAATACTTGCAATTTTCTTACTTCAAGTATTGTTTGATCGAAAATATCTTTAAGTTTGACCATTGGATCAATTCTACACCTTTGAGTCTTACGTGGCTGATAGTACTCGACATTAAAATCATTTCGTTCAGCTTCCCTTTTTCAATTTCAAGCCTCTTTTCTTCCATTTGTATTTTAATTGCGTCGTCGATAACTTTTTTATTAAACCTAAGTTTGAAACCATCGACTTGAACTAGTTCTTCGTTTTCTTCTTCAGGTAATTCGCTCAGATCACAACTTGAATCATTAAAACCATTCACTTGACTGTTTTTATTCATTTCGAAACTATTATTTTGAACTTCTTCGACGACTTTTGTTATTTCTGTGGCAAGTTTTGGAGCTTCTTTGACTACTTTTGTATTGGATTTTGTTTTTAGCTTATTATCAGAAACTTTGGACTTGTTCAAAACTCTATTTTCATTCTCAGTGTGATTCCCAACCAAACTCAATCTCTTGATGAAATCTTGATTCTTTGTTTTTCTAATTCGAACGTACGCTTCAATCACTTCAGGTTTTCTAACAAACTCAGTTCTGGAATAAGATTTTCCGTCACATTCGTACGTCCGTGTAATCTTTAGAATTTTCCCTCGTATGATTCTTTACAATTTCCGTTAGTCAGTTTTGAATTTTCAGCATTTAATGATTTAATAAAATCCAATCGTTCGGCTTCTTCCCGTTCAAAATCAAGTTCTTCTGAAGTCTTATTCTGGAGGAACATTGCTTCTAAGTCTTTACCCATATCTTCAAGTTCTGAATTGCACTCCTCGTCCTCTTCTTCCTCATCAGTACTAAAATCTTCTTTTGATGAGTATATACTAGTTTGCAGGTTAAATATCTTTTGACACTCGTATTTGTAGTGTTGTTCAGCTGTACTCGTTTTACTCATATTCGCAGTCACTCCTATTTATCAATAAGTTATATTTGAGAACAATTTCAATGCATCTAGAGTTCATTCTAATGGTTACCGCTTTGTATCAGCTTTTCAGATAACTCTTTAATCAAATTAGTACATTCGAACCTATTCTTCAATTTTTTAACCTTTTCGCGAGACATTCCATAATTAATAAGCCATTCGTGAGCACTTTTAAGAGACATTCTCTTCAAAGTTCTTAGAGAAACGGGCTTACATTTTTTGATAGTTGGTATTTGATCCTAAAGTACAAATTCAACAGATGATAAAATGAGTGCGATCGTCAGAGTTAGTAATTATAGGAAACCTTAAAGTCTTTGTAAGACTTGATGGAATAAACAAGGCTGGCGTCTTCGTTATATTCTGACAGATTGAGCCATTTGATCGAATTCAAACTTGCGATATAAGCGCGTGTAGTGTTCCATGGCGCTTCTGACACTTCATCCAAACTGTTATCGTTCAAATTATTTTCTTCGCTCATTAAGTAGAGTCTATCGCCATAACCTCTTTCTTTCAATTTTTGTTCTGCGATTGCGGCTGAATAATAGGCGCAACATTCTTCTGGCGTAACTAAACAATTTATTTGATCATCGACTGGTATTTCGCTTTTTAGTACATGATCTATTTAGGGAAATATGAATATATTCAACAATAGCAGATACGTGAAAAATACACTTCTTACGATCTCCTTGTCTTTCAGTGTAATCTTTAAGACATTTATAGATCATGTGTTGACTCATGTCTGGAAAAGCTTTCTTTAGATGAGTTCCCAAATTCTTGATTGATTTACGATTTTCAAACAAGCGATGGATAAATATCTAAGGCGAGGATATGTTTGTCTGAATCTTCATAACACTTGTGCAATTCATACCTTTGCAAATCGTTTGATAAATTCGAACCAATTTTTGGATCGCGGTCGCGGAACTTCTATTAATGGCAACTCTTGTCCAACAACATAGAGAGCATTGATTGGACGGATGTAAAAACTGAAAAAACAAAACTATAAAATGTGCTTTAATTTTAAGGCTTGATTAAATACCTATCAGTAGTTCTGATGACTAAAAAGTCAGTTTCAGGTAAGGAATGCTCAAAAATGGGTGCGCGGAACATATTTGTTTCAATGGCCTGTTGGCTCTGCCCGGGTGATAAATCGCCGATAAATGGAGAGTTTGAGATCTGTTTGGTTTCGCCATATTTGAAGTTTTTTGCTGAACAAGTATCACCAACGTTTTTCTTCTATTAAAATAACAAAACAATATCCAAACATTGTAATAGAGATTCAAACAAATAAAACCATACCTTAAAATAATTAATAATTTTAGATCCCATCCCGTTTCTCATCAAAAGTGGTGGATCTTCTTCGGAATATTCCATTAGAATTATATCTCCATTGCAAGCAGTCAAATCTTTAGGATTCTTAATTAAAAAATGACTCATGTCTCTTAGAGCATGTCTCTCTGATTCGCATAGCTTTTCTTTCAATTTAATTTGTTTAATACAAAGGAGAACATCATGTCTAGATTTTGATAATATCTTTGACCTTTTCAGTAATGGTCTGTAAAAATGATTGTGATCTTTGACATAAGTCGGAAAATAAAGTAGATGAAGTCTTAGGGCGGGGATGGAATGAACAATATATACACTGATTGGTGAGTTATTGTCTGCTTTACTAACAGAAGCATAATACTCATCGTTAGATATGTTGAAATTGATTGCTGAAGTCTTAAAAGTCTCTCCCATTCCTAAGCAATTATTTGTGTCTTCATCTAAAACATGAGTTAATATCATGTTGTCATCGCCTTCATTAAATGGTACGATCTTTGGTGAAGGAATTCTATCCATTGCATTGTAGTCCCAAATGATCTGATCTTCCCACCGATTAAGGACTAGTTCTCTGTTCTCTTCAGGAAGACTAGAAACCCATTCATAAGTTTGTTCGTTTTCTTTCTCACTATTATTATGTTTTTCACTAGCAGCTACTTTTTTATTCTGCAGTTTTCTTGAGCTATCTCTACCGTTAATACAACTATTATTTCTGTTAGCATCGCATACATTATTATTAATGACGTCAGAATTATTCAAACTTTTCATCATATTATTATTGTCTAAATTAGTTTTCAGCTGTTTCACAAATTCAGGTGCTTTTCTATTCTCTTCTATCGGAATCCAACCGGCGATCGATGGCTTATCGACGACCTTCATGACCTTTTGTCTGACACGATCTCCATCCCAAATAACTTCTTTTTCCCAATTCGTCTGTGAAACTAAATGAAAGGCATCTTCAGAGTCAATATAACTTCTATCAGATATCGACCCAAAGCTGTTCTCAACTGAACTGGACTTCAATTTGAAGCCATAGTCACAAGAATCACAATCATTGGGCAAATTTATCAAATCGTACCAATACTTTGCGGGCCCGTTACGCCAATCATTACAATTGTCCCCAATTTTGTTACTGCTGGTATCATTGTTCTGATCCAGATCAAAACTGCCGATAGAGTTTTTTCTCTTTCTAACATAAGTGTCACTTCTAATAATTCTATTCTTGCGACTGAATGCTTTCCCAGGAATGAAATGAGGCTTAAATTGAGTGACATTTGGTCTCCAAGACTTTGGTATTGGCTTTGACACCAATTTGTGCCTCAATCGATTGATCGATTGATTACTGTTTTCTGATTCTTCAGTGTCTTCACTTTCGGACATGACTTAATCTTAATTTAAATCTAGTTTTTACCTTGAAAACAATGGAACGATGGTGGTAAAGCTCTTAATGTTGGGATTGGTTGAGGCATTGCGTCACTAACAAACATTGTATTACAAAATACTTAATTTTATTGAAAAGTTTTCATGAAGTACTTACAAATTATTTATTGACAACTTGTTTTCATTAAAAGTAGTATTCTCGATTAGAAATTGATCCCAATTTTGATAAAACTGCGAACAATTATCATATTTTGGTTGAAAAATATTGAGTGGAGGACAAAGTGATGCTTTCAATTTAAAGTATTTGTTTATGTTATTTTAATGTTCCAGTAATAACATCATACTATGAGAGGGTTATGGGGTCAACAGGTAAACCCAAAATAACGTAACCATAATCTTAAAAGACAGCAAAAATATTGAAAGATAGAGAAACATAGGGTGAGGTACACGCGAAAAACTTATTTCAGCCTAATGTTATTAATGGATGACCTATACACAACTTTCGCGGTTTTCAAAGCAAATATATACTCACTGTTTCTCCAATGTTAATGTATACTGAATAGGGTTCAACGTTCTCTTATGCACAGCGCGCTACACGCATTAAACCCCTTAGCCTAACCGATTGAACTTAATAACGTTACTATATAAGGTTATGTTAATTAGGTTAGGTAAGGAGTCCGATGCACGTAGTACGCTTTGCGTGCGTGAAAATACAATATTTCAATTGAACCCTATTCTCTATGAGTTAGCGTTGGAGAAACAGAGAACATACATCCACCGTTTTCGAACACTTAGGGATTGGTTTCTGATTGCTTACCCAATAAATATTCTTGAAAGTTAATTTCAGTTGTTATTGTATGTAAATTGGGGTAAAAATTATTAATCAAATCATTTAAATACTAGTTTAGAGAAATTGATAAATATTTTTTATTTAGAATCTCTGAAAACTTAAAATGCGAGAATAAAAACTACGAATAATAAAATATTTACTAGCATATAATGAAAAGTTTTATCTTATCTAACATTAAAATATAATGATTTAAAGTAATTGAAAATGAATCAAATGCCATATTTCTTATAAACAAAAGCCCAAAATTCTTGAGCCATGCGTTCACTGTCTGATGAAATCAATTTCTGGTTACGTTTTCTATCTTCAAAATCGAAAGCAACAGTTCGGTTGCTATTCGAGACTCTATACCGAACTTTCATAATCTCTGCCAAGGTCTTGAACTCTTTTTCGTGATTGGATTCTTGGGATAATAGTCTAGTCTCGTTCTTAAGTTTATTCAAAGTTTTGGTAACTTTTTTAAGCTTTTGCGCAGACTTAGTTTCAGCGGTTTTTCGTTTTTCCAATGCTTCAGCCAACGATTTGAGTTCATTTTTAGCCTTACTTTTAATTGATTTGAGGCTTTTCTCGCAGTCTTCAATGTGATGACAATTGATGCCAACTTTGGAAGAGATTTGATTGATTGCTGTGATGCGTTGTTCTCTTATTTTGGACTCTAAATTGGTATTTTCATTTCTCAGTTCATTCAAACTGTCAAATTTGTTGCTCAAGTCTTGAATCACATCTTTATTCAAATATGAGATCCAATTATCGCAGAACGAGTTCAACTCTTGATAATAGTTAGGAATCGATTCTTCAACTATTTTCGACTGACTTCTTAGTTTCGGTGCCATTTGTTTGACATTAACTCTCAATTGTTAGTATATTTTGGTATTTCTCTAACGGGAAAAAAGATTTATAAAAGTTTATTATTATTTATCTGTTGATGAGAATTAACAATAAATACCTAATTACGAATTGCATTAATACTGATGTTTAGATTGGATAGTTGCTCAATATTTATATTTTTCGAAATTGGTGCAAACGTATATTTGCATTTGACTTTTGAAAACAGTATGCATGCAACTGTAATCATTTTATTTGAACTTAAGTTGCAGTTTAATGCGATAATATTGTTAAATCGTTTAGTGCATAGGTGTTGATTATGTTTCCCTCTAATAACAGTTTTTGTAATTTATTTGCTGCTCATAAGGATTGAGAGCATACAGTAAGTGTTGATGTTGCAGTTCGTTTTATTTGAGTCCAGTTTAGGTATTAGGAATTATGTGTTTGACTTGTGCGTACGACAATAACACCTACGCGTTATGTACGCCAATCCTCCAACTTAACTAATCTAATATAAAGATATAGTAGGCTTACATAGATTTTGATTTAAATTAAAGAACTTGTGTATAGTATGACTCGAGTGCAGAATGTGATCCCTTATTACCAGGAAAGGAATTTTCGGTACTAACCGAATTCTATTCAAGTAATCCAACTTCGGGCGAGCTCTATAAATGAAATAAATGGTTTTAAATACATAAAATAACGCAACTAGGGAAGTACCGAATTCCCTGAAAATTGACTTTTTAAAGAAAAAATACTGAAAATATATTTTTAAATACTTTTTTAGAGAAAATCAAGGTTTTGCTGAGATTTCTTCTAACGAGTTCATCGATATCTCCCCCTATCTAAAGATTAAATTTCGATAAAAAATTGTTTGTTTATCACTTTTATATTTTGAAACTGAATTATTTATTCAAAAAGCAGTGAAAAATCTAGTGATTTGTTGAAAATTTATTAATTATTGGGTAGATTAAAAACATATTCAAATAAAATAGTGGGAAATAATATAAACTTTGAAGTCGATAATAAGTCGATAGTATGTTTAGTTTGTGAAGAAAGCATTAAAGCTGACAGAAAATACATCAATAACAGGTTTCCAGAACAACTCAAGTCCAAAAAAAATAATAAAAACGAAGAATTAAAAAGTGGTAAACCAAAGCAAATCACAATTGTAAAATCTTTTAGCAAAGCAGAGACATCATCAGAATATGACTAGAAATTTAATTTAGATTTGGCTAAAAGCTTCATTGAAGCAAATATCCCTCTATTTAAGTTGAATCACCTTTCAATTAAAAGTTTTCTCGAAACAAATATCAAGAGAATTATTCCAAACGAAAGTTTATTGAGGAAACATTGTATCGAAACTTTATATGAAGAAAAGTTAGAACAAGTTCGATCAATTGATGAGAATCCTGTCTAATTGGTAATCGACGAAACAACTGACTTGAAAAACAGGAATATACTCAATATTTTAGTAGCACCTCTGAATGGGACTCAAGTCAAGCCTATATTACTTTCCACTACAGTTATAGAATACATTAATGGACACTCAGTTTCCCAAGCATTCACTGATTCATGTTTGCTTTTGTGGCGAAACAAAATAGAATACGATGGAGTTTAGCTCGTTTTAACGAATCAGGCCTCATATATGTTGAGTGCTTTTCAACACTCAAAATATAACTTCATTGAACTCAATCATATCACATGTTTGTTCCATGCAATACATCGAGTTTGTGAAAAAGTTCAGGATAGATACACTCAAGTTAACCTTCTGATCTCTAGCTTGAAAAAAAATTCTCAGCAAATTACCAAAACGACAGAAACTTTACACACACAAAACAAATCTCGCATTACCACCACATCCTGTTAACACTCGTTGGTGTACCTAGCTTAATGCAGCATTTTTTACATCGAGAATTTTGATCAAGTAAAATACTTTTTAGTTGATTTGCCAATGAAAGAAGTTAAAAAAGTGCAAAGCTATTGAAACTGCTAAGAATTTGCTCGAAAATGAAAGTCTTCACGATCAACTCCTAGAACTTGTAGAGTTCAAATTTCTGCCTCAAGCCCTCGAAAAGATTCAGTCTAGAGATTTGAAAATGCAAAAGCAGTACGGAATAATAGTAAGAGTGAAATATCAATTGAAAGGGGAATATCTGGAAAAGTTGGAGAAAAGTTTAAGCAAAAATCCTGATTTGGAAAGTTTCACTTCCAAAAGGGATTTTAGATATCGATCGAGAACTTCCTGTGCTCCTTTAACATCTGAAGTTGAGCGTTCATTTTCAGTATATAAAAATTTCGTGATTGAAAATAGACTTCGATTTAAAGATAAAAATGTTGAAAAATATTTCTTCATTCAGTACAACTCTAATTTGTAAAACTTTTCATTACATAAAATACATTTTTTCTTCGTGCGTTCTTTTTCATATTTTTAAAAATAGAACATCTCTCTGAAAAACAAGGTTTTGCCAATTAAGAGTAAAATAATTGCTGTTTGGGATTAAAATCACTTTTTAACATTAAATTTTCATTTTTAAGGTACCGAAAATGGTACCGAATTTGCTGATTTTTTGGTGACGAAGTACCGACCGAAAAAGGTTCGTCGAAGTACCGAAAATTCCTTTCCCTGCTTATTACCTAAACAATGCGCTGATAAAACGAGTTACAACGCGAATCAAAACCAGAGCAAACCTTGCATACTTACAAGGATTCATGACAGGACTTATTCCTTTAAAACTCGATAAAAATTCGAATAAGTCAGTAAAGTCAGTAAAGTCAGTAATTTGATGATAGATTTTTATTTTGGGCTATCTTTGGAATTTTATTTGATTAAAAGGGATCGATATTTGTAGTTAGGCATAAATTTTCGTTAAATAATCAAAGTAACAAAGCGGGATATTTACTTTGGGTCCCACATAACGCCGTTAATTATAATCAAACGTGGATATAATTGCGTTCTAACTTTTTGTTTAGATCCGATGTATTATACTTTATAATATGAATTTAATATGAATATTTAATATGAATTTATGTGTTACTGATATAATCAACTTATTAAATAGAATATTTATTTTAATCATTCAGATCGACTGTAAGAAATGCATAAAATCCTGAAATTTTAAGTTTTGAAAATTAATCTTATAATTAAAAAGTAGCTCAGAATACTTTTAAAAATGTTAAATTCCTTAATATTTTCAACCGTTTAATGTAACCTAAATCAAGATTGCTAGGAATAGGCTCTATTATGAATCCTTATTAGATAAATTTGAGCAGCTTGACTCACGTTAATGGAACCGTTAGTTGGGATCGAGTAAACACCTGAGCATGGTCCCAAAATTAAAAAATAATCTATTAATACCACTTGCAGGGTGGAGTCGAAGATCAGCAGCTAGAGCGATCGAACTATACTGAAAATCAAGAAATGATTCCTAAAAAATTCAAAATGGTTCAAAAATTTTCAAAAATATTTTCCTTTTATGCTATGATACAAAGCCAACAAATTAATCAAGTTTCAGATTCCTAACCCATAGTGTTTATTTGCTATGATTCATTTAATTAGGTCAATTTCAGTTGTTACCGGCTAAAGTAGCCAAAGTTTACAGAATCAAACTTTCGAAAAATATATGACATTACTGGTTCACATCTTTATGCTAAATTTCAAACCTCTGGACTGCCAATAAGTATTTTTAAATTCTCGAAAATCTCTCATTTATGTATTTTTTGATCACTAAAGCATTGCATGATATTGATTAATAACTGCTCTTATATTCAGTATAATATTTAGATAGGACCTTCAAATATTCAGTTAATCTTTAAACAGTAAAACGATTTTGGTTAACAATTTCAGTAAAATAGGGTCTTTTTGACCAATCGATTCATTTGGAAAAGTATGATATCGTAAGGGTTAGGGTATATAACAGTTAGCATGTTTTTTACTTTGTTAGTGTCGTCATCGTTGACATGATCAGTTTAAGGTTTGAATGAAAACTAATTTCTTATACAAATTTATCGCCTAAACTCAAATAGAACTAACTTTAAAAACGATTCAATTTAAATATAAAATTTGTAAATAATTAATTCATTGCTCAATACGATCTAAATATATTCATTTGAAAATACTATCAGTTTTATTAACATTGGAAATTGCATTAAATAATTATAACAATTTTTAAAGACCTTTGGGTCATTTTGACCCATGAAATACCGTTCTAGGGTTAATATTTATTGTTATTTTCGTAATTCTATCCCAATTTTGGTTTAAGAACTGAGCATTACAATTGACTATAAAATAGTATTTAAGATAATTTTCAGTAAACGACAACCACTATAACAAACAGTATTTTTATATTTGGAACATCTTTCGACTTCGCAACTAGTTATTAGTGCAAATTTGAACGATGCCAACGTTTTCCAACAGATAAATCGAGAGTTTTAATTTCGGATCCATTTATACTATCACGAATTGTGTTTTATTCAAAACATTTGAATTTATTTAAAGTCATTACTGAGAATTTTCTATAAGATTTCTCTAAATAAGAATAGAATTTGGAGAAAAATTTACTATATATATATGAAATATTTACTAGCCCTTCAGATATGTATTTATGTGTACTTATAAAATCTGCCAAATGAACCCTTATTGTACCTAATATTGACCTAATAAGTTTCGAGTAAATGTGAACTACTAGCAAAAACATGAATATATATAAAATGCAATGACTTGCTTATCATATACTTTCAGAAAATGGTTTATTTTAATATTAATAATTAGTAAAACCTAAGTAGAATCAGATAAACTTTCTATATAGCATAGGGTTGCCTAAAATAGTGAACTGCCTTGAGTTAAACTGTAAAACTCAGTTCAATGTAGATGGACAACGTTAAAGATGCACAATTGATGTTAATTATAAATATAATTAATTAGGAACACCAATAGGTTTATAAATAATGTATAAATTTTATCATTTCTTGAAATCTTTTTGATTATATATATGACCAGAGTAGAAGTGCGGCGGTTGTGGTAAGCACCAATCAAAACGTTCCAACACGCCCTATGGGACGGATGGTTCTTACGGCGAAGGCCGTCTTTTCGATGCTTTTCATCTTAATTAGTCATTTTTTACTATAAATAAGTTTATTTTGTAAGAGATGAAAAATTTGAACTGTTTTTCGAATAATGTAGATAGTTTCGTAAAATCGCAACTCTCACGAGTCACATAAATCACTCCATGAATCACATCACCCGAAATAAATTTGATTTTTAAAATAATTTTATTGAAACAATAATAAAAACGTTACACAAATATTTAATAATGTATAAGGCTCGACTTATCAAGAAGACACCATCGATTGATCAAGTGAAAACAATGTGTCTTTGGTGTGACGATCAACCGGACAACTACTCACTCGAAGAATGCTGGAGGGCGAAGAGGAATGATGGCGACAGTTGGAACACATTCCCCAGCGAAGCAAGACCTGTGGCCGCTATTGCTCCGTGGGTGGCATCACCGGTCTGGTCACCTCGGAGTTCGCCCATCTTCTCCCCAACAAGGTCACATAGTGACTTTGATGTGTTGGATGAAGATGCTTTGAGTATCTCCAGCTATGGACGTAAGTTATAAGTTAATTTAGCCATTTTAACTCGTTACTAATTTATTTTCTTTTCTTTTAGTTGATCAGGAAGGACTTAATTTCACTTTTGATGATGGCGAAGTTCCGACATCATAAGATGGGGCATTCGAGGAGCTGGTTGAAGAAGACGCCGAGGACGAACAAACGGATCTTCAACAACGATACAACGCGTTGCAGCAACAACATGAAGACTTGCGGGAAAATTTCGATACTCTTCATGGGACGTATCAGGATCTCGTGCATCTACATGAATATGTTCACCAGCGATGTCAGGACCTTCAAAAAAGATACGATGGCCTCTACACTATGTGTGAAGAACTTCGCCGTCAACACCAAGAACTCAAGGAATAATATCAACAACTTCAACATAAGATGGCTCAACAACATCCTTCTCCTTTCTTGAATGTAAGCGGCGTCGCTGATCTGCAATATTATGGAGTCATGACGATTCCGCAATTTGCTGTACAGTAGCAGCAAAATCCACAGTTAGGTACCGGTTGATCGTCACACCAAAGATACATTGTTTTCACTTGATCAATCGATGTTGTTACTTCTTGATAAGTCGAGCCTTATACATTATTAAATATTTGTGTAACGTTTTTATTATTGTTTCAATAAAATTATTTTAAAAATCAAATTTATTTCGGGTGATGTGATTCATGGAGTGATTTACGTGACTCGTGAGAGTTGCGATTTTACGAAACTATCTACATTATTCGAAAAACAGTTCAAATTTTTCATCTCTTACAAAATAAACTTATTTATAGTAAAAAATGACTAATTAAGATGAAAAGCATCGAAAAGACGGCCTTCGCCGTAAGAACCATCCGTCGCATTTGGCGTGTTGGAGCGTTTTGATTGGTGCTTACCACAACCGCCGCACTTCTACTGACCAGTTGAGATTTGTGATACTGCGAGTATTAAGGCTATGGATAGTGGTATCATTTGACGAACCACTCGTCAGAATGAGATAAATCAATTTCTAACATCAAATCTGATCTTTTACAAAAAAATTAAAGTCCAATTGAGATGTATTTATTATTCTATAACGATTAATTGAGAGCTTGTTTCGCAGCATTCCCAGTTTGAAAAATACATTATAAAAACAAATAAATGAAAGTTTTGCATTGAAAATATATTTATTACTGCTTTTAATACGGTATTGGAGTTGATTTCTGCGTCAAAAGACTTCGGATTTTCCAAACCTTTTGATCCTTTCCTTTATTTTCATACATTTATTCATTAACATTTATTAAAAGTGATCAAACTCTAAGCTAGAACTTAGAAATAAAAAATATTGTAGATGATTTTGGAAATTCTGAAGGTCAGAACTCAGTACTAGTAAAGTGTTAATAGCGCATTATATTTCGAATTTTCGCCTATTTCTATTTTAGGTAAAATAATTTTCAAATTTGCATTTCTTTGAGACAAGCATTATACATTTTGGCACTATTCAAGCTAAAAATGTTCAAATTGATAGTTATTTCTATCGGTTTTATTAGTTTTACGAACTGTGAATCAGTTCGTAAAAAAGAGAAGGCAGTCATTGATTATTTGTTGAAACAAACAAATTATGACCATAAGATACTGCCTGAAACTTTCGCCTATTCCCCTAATGAATTAACAGATCAGTCAATGATTTATGATTATCAAAATGGAGAGAAACCTAATGAGATTTCATGTGATTCAACAATCAAAAGCAATACTCGCGCCATTATCGATACAGTAGATGTGTTTTTAAGAAATATCTATATAATAAATGCTATGAAAGAAGTAAGTTTTCATATATAACTCAGTAAAAAGTTAAATTCAAAAATATGTGGTGAATTTTTTCTTTAAAATTCATGTTCAATTGCGTGTTTATTGTTGTAGACAATTGAAATACAATTAACACTTCGCCAAAGATGGAGAGATAAAAATCTGGTATATAGTGAGCCAGAAATTAAATTCATTAATTTGAGTCCAGATCATAAGATATGGAAACCGAATCTGTTCGTTTCCAACGAAATTAGTGGTCATATTCATGATTTATTGGAACCAAATAGTCTCATAAGAATGTATCAAAACGGATCAGTTCTATATTCAGTTCGGGTTACACTGAAGTTATCATGTCCCATGAACTTTAAGTATTTTCCTTTTGATAGTCAAACGTGCTCAGCAATGTTCGCTTCGTGTAAGTCAATAACAATCAAACACCAATCTGTCATTTAGTCAACTTTCAGTTTTAATGAACTTCTTTAGGGACCTTGTTCATATATAAAAAAAACTTTATAGTCCTTATTCAAAGTTTATGTTTGATTCATTTTAATTGTTCTCATATTTAGTTTCACTTTATGTGAGTTATTAACAACCCAATTATTTCGAATTATTTTTTAATAGATGGTCACACAACTGATGATTTGATCTTTAGATGGAAAGAAGGCGATCCTTTCCAAGTCTCAAAGCTAGTCAAAAACAGATTTGTTAATCACATGAAACTAATGAGAGTAATGACAAGAGAATGCAATGCAAAGACAAGTACTGGTCGGTATATAAAATCATTTAAATGCAAATTGAAAAAATTTTGAATATTATCTTTATCTAAAAATTTGACTAATGGTGAATATTCTTGTCTGAAACTTGACTTAACATTTGAACGCAACTATAAATTTTATATCTGTCACTGGCTTTTGTCGAGTTCTTTGTGCGTTTTGATTTTTAGGCTATCGTTTTGGTTATCGACAACACATTCAAAAGTAAGAATCGGTTTATTGATTGCTTCGAAATTGATGTTGTGCTGCATCTCAAAAGATATCAAAGAAAGGAAACCAGAATTAGATTATTGTACAACTATTGACATTTGATTAATGACTTGCCTGCTGTTTGTTATCGCCGGTTATATCCAATACAGTTTAGCTCAATACCTCAACGATAAGGAAAAAATGAATTTACATATATTTTTCTAAAATAGTTAATTCATAGCCTGGAAGATGGAAATTTGAACTAATTTCTGATAATAAATTGGAAATAGTTTGTGAGAAATGGCTTCAAAAGTGTCGTAGGAGTAAATTGAATTTTGCATCAATTATTGGTTTTCTTATGATTTTTGTATTGATTCAGTTAATTATGCTCTTATCTCGTCGATATAAGATCTAAAAGCTTAACATCTTAGAACTTAATAATTCTCAATAGACACATATCTAATACTATATGTTCGTTACTATGCTTTTATAGTGGTTTACTTTTGTTTTCGATATTACGTACACTGTTAGCTATTAATAAGTATGTGAAATATACTTTTCTTTTAAATATACTTATATAATAAATATGAATAACTCATATATTGCATCCTTTGGCATCACTATACCTAATTGCTGTCGACGATTAATAATTTTGAAATTTTTATGTGAAAATCGAATGAGATATGTTATTATATGAGATTAATTTATCAGGTGAACCACTACAGAAACAAAATTTGATATTGTTGTGAATTTGTTTTAATTTTGTTTTATTTGAAGTCCAAATTGTTAAATTAATAAAATAATTTCCTTGACTTATTATATTTAAATCAAAATATGATAACAGATAACCCGATTGAAAGCGATTAAATTTACATTGTCACCAAAGTACAGACAAGGACAACCCACCTTAAGCAATTGTACTTGAGCAAAGACCTTAGACCTCATGGTTCGATGGAAAATATAGAGACACATCTTAGACTAGAATACTAAAATTTTTTATGCGTACAGTTTTGTAGAAAATAAAATTTTCTAAAATTCTTTAACATTGCGTCTACGGGAGAAGAAATAATCTCAAAGATTCATTTGACTTCCGCCCCTATCAGTATTCTTTTGAGATTGACCTCGAAAATAAAACTAGAAGACAATTTTAGGAAAATTTTAGAGTGATGCAAGGCCTGGAACAGGGTCAAATCGAAGATTCAAATTTTCATTAACTTCAATATAATGTATATGTGGAATATGAGCCAAATGCAGAAGGTTATGAAGCAACAAAAAGGTATTACTGTCGTTGTAATTCAGGACAAAGAACAGTAGGAATAGGCTCACATATAGTTAGTGTTATAATGTATTTGGTATACGGTAGATATCAAGATCCAAAGAACAAGTCGTATGAAGAATTAGAAAATGCATTCAATACAAAAGAAATAGAAGAAAGTAGTGACTAGTAAAAATGGCATAACCAATGAGGATCTCAAAAAAATGAAATGAAGATTGAGATTCGGGGTCTTAACCCCATTTTTTACTATTCAATATTGAAATTAATGAAAATTTGCACCTTCGAGTTGACTGTGTTCCAGGACTTGCACCACTCTAAAACTTTCCCAAAATTACCTCCCCAGTCTGTCATTTTCGAGCGAAATCTCAAAAGAACTGATGGGATGCGGGAGTCAAATGAATCTTCAAAATCGTTTCTTCTTCCATAAACGAATTTTAAAGAATTTTAGAAAATTTCACTTTCTACAAAACTGTACTCATAAAAAATTTTAATATTCTAGTCTAAGATGTGCCTCTATATCTACCATCGACCCATGAGGTCTAAGGTCTTTTCCCAAGCATAATTGTTTAAGGTGGGTTGTCCTTTTAAAACTAAATTTTTAACATTTATTAAACTCTCAAGCATTATTTTGTGAATTACCACTAAAATATTTATTTGAATATACGTCGATTGTTTTACTGTGTTTGTAATTAAGATTATTTATTTTCGTATATAATATTAAAGCTAGGAAGCCATTTTACTCAAATGAGTTTATATGGCTAAGTCAATTTACTTTTAATTTCTGTTCCGAATTATGAAAATTATGTGGTTAAGGATTGTTTATTTTGGAATTTTTCCGGTAATGTCTCTTAAGTACCCGTATATTGCTATTTAAAGGTTTCTAAAACTATACAGACATGATTGGCAGATAACTTAGTCACGAGACAGATTTACTCTACTAAGTGCTCATTACTCAATTTGATTAATAGCCTTTTTAATTCAAAATTAAGTATTTAACTGAAGAGATAAGTTCAACTTACAATTGTTAAAATGTTAAATATAATGTTGGAAAATGCATAAACGATATGTAAAAATCTTACTATTAAAGTGAATTATTCTACAGAAATTTAGAAAGTCATTTATCCAGTTGAAATCAAATCTTTCACACAATAATATCATTTATAAAAAAATTGTTTTATCTACTTTCGATATGAATTTTAAAATGTCATTACTATTCGTGCAATGAATTTGAAGTTTTATTCTAATTTAATTTTCAAAATATTGTTAAAATCAATGTTTGATTTGAAATTATAGCTTTATATAAGGCCAGTTATATAAGCATTCGATGATTCCAATGCTCTCGTAGCTCTGACACGCACTTCTTTATCTTTTTTGCGTTCAGAAAAATCATTCGCTTTCAGTAAAAGTGCAATAAGTGCTAAACTTCTAAGGAATATGAATTGATATATCAAAATTCTAGCATTTCTATAGAAATTACTATTTTCTAGCTTAAAGACATACATGACTGCCGAAAACTCAGTATCAGAACAACGATCAAAACCATAAATTAAAACTAAGAAACTCTCAAATGCTAGCTTAAAAATAGACAAGTTACTAAACCATTGAAGTGCATAATGAAGTTCTTTGATCGGTATAACGAAGTTGCAAAATATAAACATGATTGAAGCTGCTTGGACTGATAGAAAGGCTGCAATTTTTGCATTTTTGGTGAAAATTATTCCTAAAATGTGTCCATAACTTTGGATACAAAGAATACCAAGTGTTAAGAAGTATAGATAACCAATGAATATAGTGCTTTCCTCGTATATATCACTGAAGTAAGCATAGGATATAATTGCTATAAGTAATGGGACCAATTCGACGATTGTTTTAGCCCAATAATACGATCCTGTGCTATACCAGCCTTGAAAAAGATTTAGTCAAATTTAATTGTAATAATAAAAGATTTAAAAAAATTAAGTTAATTTCATAAGTTTAGAACTAGAATTTAGGGTTTTATCAGCAAAAACATACCATTTCTTTGTTCAACCAAAAATACTTTCACATCAGGAATAAATGTCATAGTTGTAGCGACAATTTGTACAAAGAAAATGAAACTTGGGACAAAGTAGTTATAATTCACGTTCTGAGTGATAAGTGACTCTTCGTGAATTTTCTCGGCTGTTTTGTTGCATGAATTTTCAAAATCATTTTCAAAACTGATACAACCGCTTGGTTTTACCATATCTTGATTGAAACAAAATTTCAGAAAGTATCCCAGAATTATGAAGAAAATCAACTGCAATAATAATAGTTTCCAAAAATATCTGATGGCGTAAGTTGTAGTTCGTAACAATAAGTTCCAGAAATCTATAGTTTTGAATCTTTTGCTTCTGATTCGTATTCCATCGGTAAATAGTTTTGCTTCATTAGAACAACGAATAAATATTGTCTCTTTTTCTTCTGAAGTCTTGTTTGATAATTGGATAACATGTTTATCTTCTATTCCATTGCAGGCATATTTAAGTAAAACCTCGATAGGAAACTGATGTTCGCTACAATTAATTTCACAATGATTTAAATGTGATTTTAGCGATTGTGGTGGACCTGAATATATGCAAAGACCGCCTTTTGCTAAAACATATAACTTGTCGAACATCATAAGTAAATCTTTGTTTGGCTGATGTATACTTGTTATAACAGTTATGTTATGATTTCTTGATAAACACTTTAGACATTTAATAACCTGAAAATTTATTGGAGATGAAAATATCTGAATATTCAAACTGTTCAAGATACTTACCACTTCTGCAGCATTGCTGTCGAGACCACTGGTTGGTTCATCGATACACATAAGATTGGGTTTCATTTGTGAAGTCATTTCCATAGCCAAGACCAGTCGTTTCTGTTCTCCTCCACTACAATTCTCAACACGAGTGTCCCCGATATCACTGATCAACAATTCGTCCATTAACTCTTTAACGATATTCTCGTGATCTACTTTGTTGTCACTGTTTTTGAGTTTTGATGCATAAATCAAAGCCTGCTTTGCTGTGAGTCCACAAAGTAAATGTTCGGTTACGTCTTGGGTTATAAAACAGGTACGAATCCTCTTAAATCTACTTAAATAGATCTGTGTTTCATCACTGAGAAAGTGTTGATATCTGCCATTAATACACCTCAACAGTGATGTCTTTCCTGCACCTGAAGGTCCCATAAGTGCATTAAGAGATCCGAATTCGACGCATCCACTTAATTGTCTCAGAATTATCTTTTCTTTCCTGAATATCCTTTTAGAGATTTTGAAAGTCAGATCAATCCATGCAATAGTAATCCTTTTGTCTTCTACTTCATATGTAATTTCAATAAATGTTTGCTCTCTATTTTCTACTCTTTTAGTTTGAACATTGATTACAGAATTTTTTCTCTGATCAAAAACTTCTAAATTTCGTTTGTGATTCCTTCGCATTAAAATATTCGAAAGACAATTAGGTTTTGCTTTCCTCAGGATAGTATTGTTTTTCAAATAAAGTAAAATAAAAGCCATTATTCTTAAAGTGAAGCAGTAAATTATTAAATATTTGATATAGTCATAAAAAAGGTCATCATTCAAATCAAACTTCAAGAATACAATCGATAACTGATCAGAAGAACAGCGACCCAACCCATAGAAGATTATGAGATAAGTATTGAAGACAAATTTAGTATATGATGAGTTACTGATTAATTGAACAATTTGAGGCATTTCTTTAAGGGGTATGAGAAGGTTTGATAAAATAAGACAATACGTTAACAATCCGATTGCAACTTCGATGGCTATTAATTCATATTCAGCTAAAATAATTCCTATGAAAAACCCCAATCCTTGTGTACAAAGCATACCAATTTTTATTACGAATATATACCACAAAAGTCTTTCTTTTTCATTGTATTGTCCGCTTGAAACAAAATTGAGAAATGCGAAACTTATTGAATATATAATTGTTGGCAATAGTTCGACAATAGTTTTGGTCATATAAAACACTCCTGTACTGTACCATCCTATCAAGCAATAAATTTAGAAATTTTTATTTCTAATGAAAATAGAACTTTATAGAAATACCTTATAGAAAATTGAAGTATTAGAAATTTTTTAATTAATTCTATTCCTATCTATACTTAGTATCATTTAGAAAATCGATTTTCATCTAATTTCAGTTTAATATTCTTTCTAAATAAGAATATTTAGGAATAAAAGTTTGGGTTTGAGACTCACCATTTCGATGCTCATTCAAGAAAATTTTAACTTCAGACGGAAATGTCATTGTCGTCGTTGTCAAATGAATAAGGAACACAAAAGCTGTTGTTGAGAAATGAAATTTTATATTTTGATCCAGAAGTGAGTCATCTTCAAGTTGTATTTTACAACTTGTATTTGGATTCAACAAAAAACTATAACAACCATCAGGTATACCAATATCTGAATTGAAGACTCGTGTTATAATTAATGGGAACAATATGTAAGATAAAATTTGTGTCACTATTGTTTTCCATTGAGAGATATATGTTTGAGTCATTGTTCTCATCAATAAATACCATAAGTCTATTAGTTTGAAGTTTTTGCTTCTGATTGCAATTCCTTCAGGAGACAGTTTGGTTTCTTTTAGACATTCAATGAAAATATTCTGATTATCTTCTGATGTCTTCTCTGCCAATTGTATGACTTTTTCATCACTCACACCATTTGTCGCTGTTTTGAGTAACACTTCGATTGGAAACTGATATTCGTTACAAATTATCTGACATTCATTCAGATGAGATTTTAGGAGTTGAGGAGAACCAGAATAAACACAGAGACCTCCTTTTGCTAAGACATACATCTTGTCGAACATGTTCAGTATATCAGAGTTTGGCTGATGTATACTTGTTATGATCGCTATGTTATGCTTTGTCGACAAAAGTTTCAGATAATCCATAACCTGAATGCAAAAATATTAAATGACTAAAAGTGATTTTAAAGATAGAAAATAATTACATTTTGAGCAGCATTACTGTCGAGACCAGTGGTTGGCTCATCGATACACAACAAGTTAGGTTTAATGTATTGAGTCATCTCGAGAGCAATTGATAACCTTTTCTGTTCACCTCCACTGCAATTTTCAACCCTATTATTAGCAATATCTTCCATCATTAACTCCGATAACAAATTCATAACATTATTTTCATGATCAATATTCAACTTTTGTTCACTGTTTTTCAACTTTGAAGCATATATCAAATTTTGTTTTGCAGTTAAACACATAATCAAATATTGCTTTTCGTGTTGACCGATAAAACACGAACGAACTTTTTGTCGAGAATTCAAATAAATCTTCGTATCTTCTGTTAGGCCTGACTTTTGTCTACCATTTATGCACTTCAATAATGTTGTCTTTCCAGCACCTGATGGACCCATTAATGCATTAATTGTTCCAAAACTTACAGTTCCATAAACTTTATTCAAAATTGTTTTCTCTTCTCTGATCCAAAAAGGTCTGACTTTAAATGTGAGATCAATCCAGGCCACAGCTATTTCTTTATCCATCGTTATAACCAAGATTCGAAATAATTTTCAATTTTTTCACAAAAGATTAATACAAACTTTTGATGGAGTTTATCAGATTTTATTAAATAATATTTTTATTACATTATATAAATGCAATAATTATAATAATATTACTGTGCTAAATGTTTTTCCCTAAAACGACTATCAGATTGTAAAATAATTTCTCTAAGACAACAAAAGTCAAATTTAATTAAAAGTCATTTAATTTTCTATAAGTTGTTTATCACTTTTTAACTTGAAATTGCTGTAAAAGTTGAACTGAGAAATTTGAAAATAAACTGTTGTATAATTGTAAAGCTGGAAATACTGACTGACCTCACATATATGTATGTGAATAAACTCACCACCTGTACAGGATTTTCCTCTATTGAACAGAATAACACTCTGCGTATAATTGTACAGACAGGAATTGGAAAAACAGTAGTTGTATGGGATCCATGAATAGAAATGAAATTAAAACAAGCCATTTGATATTTAGTTATGATAGCAAAATTGAAATTACAATTATTTGTTTTGTTTAGACTGTGTGTTCTGATGGTGCATTACTTATAAAGAGTAAACTTTTGAATAATTTTTTGTTAATATTTGTTTACAACAAGTCTCCAGATTAAAGTATTATCCTCTCTCAAACCTTTCAAACTTTAATACTCAGACAATCATACGTAATCTAGAAATTTTGATATTAATAAAGAATCATTGTTTATTATGGAGCCAAAATTTCACTTCCCAATTCCCACTTCTCATGTAGATTATTGAGAATTGGGTTATTGTAAACTCGTGGCGGTATAAATTTGCCTATTAAAGCTTTCATTTGAACCCACCTTTTGAACAAATGCGTTAATGAATAAGTTATTTACTATGGATTAAAAATACTTTCTATATTGAATTCAATAAAGTATTTTTAATCCATAGTAAAAGGCCTATTCATTAATGCATTTGTTCAAAAAGTAGGTTCAAATGAAAGTTTTAATAGGCAAATTTATACCGCCACGAGTTTACAACTATTGACATTTGGTCAATGACTTGCCTGTTGTTATCGCCGGTTATATCCAATACAGTTTAGTTCAGTACCTCAACGATAGGGGAAAAATGATTCAAAAGTAAAGTTTAAAAGTGCTGAAAAGTTCTTTTGTATGAAAAATTGAATTCTTTATATATATATTTCTAAATAGTTAAATCATAACCTGGAAGATGGAAAAGAGAAACTAATTTCGTGTAATAAATTGGAAATAGTTCGTGAGAAATGGCTCCAAAAGTGTTGTGAGAGTGAATTGGATTTTACATCAATTATTGGTTTTACTATGATTTTCGTTCTGATTCGGTTAATTATGCTCTTATCTCGTTGATATCGGATCTAAAAACTTATCTTAGAACTTAATAATTCTCAACAGACACATATAACATATGATACTATATGTTCATTGCAAATATACTGTTCTTTGCTATGCTTTTAGAGTAGTTTACTTTTGTTAACGATATTACGTACACTTTTAGCTATTAATAAGTATGTGAAATATTCTTTTCTTTTAAATACACTTATATAATAAATATAAATAACTCATATGACACATCTTTTGGTATCACTATACCTATTTGCTGTCGACGGTTAATAATTTTTAAATGTTTGTGTGAAAATCGTATGAGATATGTTATTATATGAGATTATTTTATCAGGTGAATCACTACAATAACAAAATTTGTTATTGTTGTGAATTTGTCTTAATTTTGTTTTATTTGAAATTCAAAATGTTAAAATTAATAAAAAAAATTTCCTTGACTTACTATAGTTAAATCAAAATCTGATAACAAATAACCGAATTGGAACCGATTACACTTACATTGTCATCAAAGTGCAGACAACTTATTCAACAGAATTTTTTTTATTGTTTGCCGCATTATAACCTATCTCGAGCTTTCTGATTGGTCGTTTTTCTTGAATTAGAAGTACAAGTGAACTTTGCAAGAGGTAGAGCGCACAATAAACAAGAATAAAAATTTGAAATAGTCCAATTCATAATTATTACTATAAAGAAAAGGGATAATATTTTCGTATGAATCTTTCAGACCCACCGATTTCGATTGGTATGACATCACTTGAAAGCTCTTTTAATGCTCAAGTAAATCATTTTGAAGTTGTGGGTCTTATTATATAAATCTATTTTACGACAATTTTCGGATTGTTGGCTACGAAATTGAAATCGTTGTGTTGCTTGTTCTCTACTTCGCGACGATAACACGAAGGGAGCAAGAAACAACCAGTAAAAGCTAAAACCAAAACTAATAAAATAGTAGATAACTGATTTGTGCCTATTCTATCTAGATAGACAGCATAATTGAGAAGTGATTCCAAAATTTTTATTTTGATAATAAGTTTTAATTATTGTAAAAATTATTTTTCTTATGTTAATACCATATTTACGATAAAAGTAATTATGTCTAAACAACGATTAAATGATCGAATTCGCTCCTTTTTTTCATTAACTTCATTCATTTTGAATGATTTAGCGATGATTAGAACTAAGAAAAATTGTATCTCAACTCTTATATATCGGCTGAGGATTAAAATTTTGCAAAAGTTCACGTTATAGTATCTCTTGTTACCGAATTCTTCAAATAGTTTTCTATACATCAATATAAAGCCATTAGTCTCTACATTTGATTAGTATGAAATATTTTATGCAAAAATTAATAATGCAAAGTATGGATAGTTTGAATCAATATGAACATCGAGAAATGATTGGAAAATTTTATATTAGAAATTGATCTCAAAGGCCGTTCTAATGCATTTTTTGAGATCGCGAAGCGATATTAATGCAAAAATGTATAAAACTGAGTATATTACGAAGAAGTTGATGCCATTTATCCGTGAATTCCGTTGTGTCCAGAATTTTATATTCTGGTCCGACTTGGCATCAGCTCATTATGCTCGAGACCAATGAAGTTTGGGGTAAGCTTTATATGCGATATATGCAGCGCAACGAAAATCCTCTTTCGGTTCCGTCTATAGAAGAATTTTGGGCTGAAATCGATTGTAGGGTTTATGCAAATAGATGGACAGCAGCTGGGGTTGAGCAACTAATTAAGAGAGCCAATCTTAAACTCAAAACTTTCAACCAAGGTTATTTCCAGTGCCTTTTTGTGGAACTGACTAGCGAGAACTAAATTACGTAAGGTTGCTGAAAATGATACCAATTCAGTTCTTCGATAAACAAATATAAAAAATACTTTCATTTTTCTAAAATAATGTGTATTTAGTTTGGCTATTATGAGTAAAACAATCAATTACTGACTGAATTTACTTTTGCAAAATTTGTATCCTCACCCGATACTTTTGGTAAAACTATGAATAGACAAAAGAGTACTTTCACTCTGGCTCTCAAACAGTTGTGGCTAAATAATGATTTTGTGGCCGAACGACACTCGAAGCATTGTAATATTCATTATTATAAAGCTTTCTCGATATAGCATATTAATTGATAATTCAATACAAAAAACTCAATAGTTTTTGAAGCTTCCATTTGTTCTATTCTTTTTTTTATCAACATATAGGTTTAGTTTTAGAGAAAAGCGTTTACAGAATATGACAAATTATAGATTTTTAAAGTGAAAAGTCAAACATAAAAGTAATAAATCAATAATTTCGTAATATCATTGAGTGTCAGATAAGATATACCCACCTAAAGTTAATAAGAATATACTACTAGTAATTTTTTACAACAGATACCTTATAACTTGAAAACTACAAGGTATACATTCAGATTTTTCAGTCCTATTTTGAAAAGCTTAGAAAATGAGCTGATACGTGTTTAAGGAAATTTATGAAAAATTACTCATTTGATCATGTAGTTAGTTAAACGTTAATGTAATCAATACGATTCTTACTTAATTGCTGTTTGATTTCTACTTTACTTTTACAGAAGCTCCTAACTTTATAAATTTCCTAAGCTTTAACTTTATTGTATTGATTACATTAATGTTTGACAAACTACATGTTCAAATGAGTCATTTTTCAAAAATTTCCTGAAACACGTATCGACTCATTTTCTAAGCTTTTCGAAATAGGACTGAAAAATCTGAAATATGTCTTGTAGTTTTCAAGTCATAAAATATCTGTTATAAAAATATGTTACAAATACTTTAATATAAAATTCCCGAAAAATAACTTTAGGGAAAATAATCGGGATTTCCCTGTCTATAACTTGTGTTTTCTTATATAAAAAATGAATGTTTCATTTGAAGCTTTATACTGAAGAATGGAAACAAAAATTAAAATGTATTAAAATTGCTAATTTTCAGGTTTGACACTTTCATTTTGAATCATGAACTGAAAAATCTAAATGAGATCATGCGAATTATCTATTATTTCTTTCGCGAGATATGGTGATGAGTTTATAATATAGACACTTAAACCTTTTTGCAAATAGTCTTCAATCAAGGTTAATCAGTATTTCAAGCCTCAAGTTATACAGCAGGTTTTATTAAAATATCTCAACGAAAATTTTACAACAACCTCATGTTAAAAAGCGATAAACATTTCATAGAATATTTAATGGCTTTTAATAACTTTTTACGTGGTTATCTTAATAAGAGAAATAGTTTTACAATCGAAGAGTCGTTCTAATAAAAAACATGTTTAATACAATAATTATTACATTATTAAAGTGTAATAACAATATTATTTAATAAATCTGATGAACTTCTTTAAACTTTATATTAATTTTTTGTAAACAGCTGAAAATTATTTCGAATCTTGATTATAATAATGGATAAAGAAATAGCTGTGGGCTGGATTGATCTCACATTTAAAGTCAAACCTTTTTGGATCAGAGAAGAGAAAACAATTTTGAATAAAGTTTATGGGGCTGTAAGTTTTGAAACAATAAATGCATTAATGGGTCCATCAGGTGCTGGAAAGACAACATTATTGAAGTGCATAAATGGTAGACAAAAGTCAGGTCTAACAGAAGATTCGAAAATTCATTTGAATTCTCGACAAAAAATTCATTCTTGTTTTATCGGCCAACACGAAAAGCAATATTTGATTATGGGTTTAACTGCAAAACAAAATTTGATATATGCTTCAAAGTTGAAAAACAGTGAACAAAAGTTGAATATTGATCATGAAAATAATGTTATGAATGTGTCGTCGGAGTTGATGGTGGAAGATATCACTAATAATAGGGTTGAAAATTGCAGTGGAGGTGAACAGAAAAGGTTATCAATTGCTCTCGAGATGACTCAATACATTAAACCTAACTTGTTATGTATCGATGAGCCAACCACTGGTCTCGACAGTAATGCTGCTCAAAATGTAATTATTTTCTATCTTTAAAATCATTTTTAGTCATTTAATATTTTTGCATTGAGGTTATGGATTATCTGAAACTTTTGTCGACAAAGCATAACATAGCGATCATAACAAGTATACATCAGCCAAACTCTGATATACTGAACATGTTCGACAAGTTGTATGTCTTAGCAAAAGGAGGTCTTTGTGTTTATTCTGGTTCTCCTCAACTCCTAAAATCTCATCTGAATGAATATTAAATAGTTTGTAACGAATATCAGTTTCCAATCGAAGTGTTACTCAAAACAGCGACAAATGGTGTGAGTGATGAAAAAGTCATACAATTGGCAGAAAAGACATCAGAAGATAATCAGAATATTTTCATTGAATGTCTAAAAGAAACCAAACTGTCTCCTGAAGGAATTGCAATCAGAAGCAAAAACTTCAAACTAATAGACTTATGGTATTTATTGATGAGAACAATGACTCAAACATATATCTCTCAATGGAAAACAATAGTGACACAAATTTTATCTTACATATTGTTCCCATTAATTATAACACGAGTCTTCAATTCAAATATTGGTGTACCTGATGGTTGTTATAGTTTTCTGTTGGACCCGAATACAAGATATGAGTGGCAACTTGAAGACGATTCTATTCTGGATCAAAACATAAAATTTCATTTCTTCAAGTCGGCTTTTATTATGGTTCACCTATGTCAGGGGTATCAACAATTGACTATACCATTTGAATTTTCTTTCATTTCGAAACTAGCTAATCTAAAACTATACAGTCAATATATTTATAACTATTAACTCCCCAAGTTTTTACAAACATTATCTTGCGGTGATTGCATCATTATAACAATGTCTAAAGAGTTATTACAAATTATAAAGAAAGTAATGGTGTAGCTAACTGTTGATAACTCTGTAGAAAGTTCGACTCGATAACATTTGAAAACATGTACGATGGTAAAAGATCTATGATGAATAAGGGCTTGCTCTCTTTTTAACAACAAATTCCATAAAATATTTCAAAACTATTAGTTTAATATCAGATATATTGCAGGGTTATCAATAATTAGCTATACCATTATCTTTCTTTATAATTTGTAATAACTCTCTAGACATTGATGCAATCACCGCAAGATAATGTTTGTAAAAACTTGGGGAGTTAATAGTTATAAATATGTTGACTGTATAGTTTTAGATTAGTTAGTTTCGAAATGAAAGAAAATTCAAATAATATAGTCAATTGTTGATAGCCCTGTATATCCTCAACTATAAGATACAGTAAAACAATTGCTGAATTTCAATATAAGTGTCGAAAACACTTGTTGTAGCGCTAACTCGCAAAATAGTGAAACAAAGTTTAATAAATGCCCAAAATTTAATTATAAAATTTAATTATAAAATTTTTAAAACTCAATCGTTGAAATTAAATTGAGGATCACTGGGGTGTATTGGTCAGCTAGTCGAACCTTCGAAAATAAGTCAACTTACATTTTTCTTAAATTTTAATGAATATTTCTATCCAAAGAATTTGAGTAGTATATAATTAGGTGAAACAGAGTAGTTATAAAATCTATATCCAATCTATAATTAATGTCTCTTAAAACTAATAATGAATGACTGAGTATCTCTTACGAGAATACAAACATGGGTATTGTTAACTCGATTCCAATAGCAATCGGTTATGCAATAATCGAAATGATTTTGGCCGAAATTTCCAACATCTCTTTGATTAACACAATAAATTTTAGAATCGCTTTTTGTTGAAAAAAAACAATAAACTGTTAGAATTCATATACTCTGGGATAAAAGAGTGGTTGATTTCTTGGTAAATACTTGATCCAGACGAATATGCAGGTGCAACTATATAGTCAGCTTTATTGAAATTAAAGATGATTTTCTCCGTGTGTTCTCGTATACAATTTGAACCAACGTCTTCATTGAAGATTAGTCTATACTTTAAATGTACATTTGATCCAATATCAAATGTAACTTCAATTTCAAGTTTCGTACATTTGAATGACTCCACATTAATATTGCACGACATTAAATGATCAATTTCTACAATCTCGTAAATTCTTCCAGTTTTTAACCAATCAACAAATTTCTGATATTTTCATTGAATTTAGATTTTAATATATAAGCTATTGTAGAATGAATTGGTTTATTTCGATATAATAAATGTACCCCGAAGTAATTTATCGTATCTGGTTATACTTTAGTAATTTTATCGATATTTTTTTACTGACGAATCCATTTTTATGGTAATATCAGGCGTAACAGTTATATTAACTTACTTACTTCCAAACGTGTCAAAGTTTTATATCTTAAATAAGATGAGAAAGCTTCTATAATTCGATTCATCATAATCGTAATATAAATATTAATAACAATAATTTGCCTTAATTTTGTGTCTTATGCATAGTGATTTGATTTAGTTCAAGTTTTAATATTTCGTTTCTCGAAGTTATCAATGAAAGTAGTTTTATGCAAACAAGCCTCAGGTCTGATAGTGACTCTAATGTAAAGTGATATAAATTTATTCCGAACCACATAGTAATGAATCCTTCAGTAGAATACGAGCACTCAACAAAAGCCATTCTTGGCAGATGAATAACTGATATTTCTTTTCCATCAGCATTTTTATAAACACGCTTGGAAGTCTATAAGACTCCATGTTTTGAGAAGTATCCAACTCATTAAAATTTCGGTATCCTTGCGGTATTGCGTTCACTCCAAAAATACTTATTGAAACAATTTCTTCTATAAATCTTTTTAAAAATCTCTCTTCAAGTCTTACTCTGAAATCGCATCTGTCAGAAATATCGCAAACAATTTTCAGTACTTTATTATTAAGACTACAATTAAACTATTTTCTTTGACATTTACACTGATCAAATTTTTTTTCTGTAAATATCTCACAATGCAGTCTTCTTTCGATCGATAACTGCTCGAGTGTCTAGAATATTGTTCATAGTTGTAACAGCTGGAATAAGGATATGGTAGCAGTGTTTCTTTCATCTAAGTATAAGTCAAATAATTCAAACCAATAGTTTCAGATCATATCTTACCTTTGGATATATTAGGAGTATATTTATTCGAATATATTAACAAGGAAATTTTCATTCCTTTCGAAATTTGAAATAGCAGATTACGTAATACATCTATTGTATCACTTTTGTCCAATAATTGACTGAAATATATGATACACCTGAGAGCAGATGATGTACAATCAACGGAAACAAAAACGAAGCATATTCTTTACAGTTAAAAATCATGTACTGATTATAAAGCACTAAAATAAGAATAACCAGGGGAAAAAGTTGGTAAAATATTGAACGTTCAAAATTTACATATAACTGAAATAAACAATGACTAAAAATATCATAGTATTGACTGAGCACAAAGTATTAGTTTAATAATCAGTAAGGAAACGATTTATTATGCTAAAAATTAGCATTTTTTGTGTGGAAATTGTACGAAAAATCAGTCAATATTTGTGCTAAAAAATTGCATTATAAATTAGCCACTAAAATAGATTTCAATTAAGTATTGTTTAGTTAAACAACAGTTTAATAATCATTATTCAAGAAATGCATTAATAATGAATGACAATCAACTTTTCCATATTATCAGGTGTTAGTTTGTGCCGATCATCAGTAAGAATGCTTTTTAGACGAGAAAATGAGTGCTCGACATCGACTGAAGCTAACGAAACAAATGTTGGTTTTACTTTAAATTCAAGATCTTTGTTCTCAAAGAATTTTTTCAGATCAGGATTCTTGCTGATTGATGATTCCAACTTCTAAAAATATCTGTCGCCTAACTTTGTTTGCACTTCTTTTAGTATCTCCATTTGAGCAGCAGCTCTAAGTCCCTGAGTTTCTAACTTTTCAATCATTTTTGGCAAAAATCGAAATTCGTTAATCTGAATAAATTCGTTTTCTAATTCCTCAGTATGAAACAATTCTTTTGCAATTTTAATAGCTTTATTTTCATCGTTTAATTTTTATAAAAAAGTTTCATATTTCATCATAGATTCGTTTTATTCGGGTCTTAATTTTTTTAAATTTTAAAAAATTTACTTAAGTCTACTTTCAAGAAATTAATAAAAATATAAAAACTCAGGTAAGCTTTTTAAGTGAATATATTGAGAATCGCTTTTGATTAAGTAAAATTTGAATAGCACCTACATTTTTATTGGAAAGAAAACAACCTTTTTCAACCTTACTATTGTAATAAGTTTAATTTCCTTCAATACCTATTATATCATTTTGAATATTATCACTTCTCCTAACGTTGAATTGCTTCTTTTACACAATATTTTAATCTGCCTTTAAATTTTTTTTAATAATTTTTCTATTTAAAAAATACACTTATGAGTAAATTAATAGATCAATGCTTTCAGCTATTATATATGATATGAAGATCGTCATTATGTTAGTATTGTTATAAGAGTTTTGATCAATTTTGTTAAGCGATTAAGTGTTTATGATTTATAAGTATTGATGAAAGTCCTTACCTCAAGACGGTTAAAGACCTGGGAACTGAGGTACTAAAGTCCGACTTCGGGTCTTTGATAAGGACATCAAATCCTGAACCTGGACTTCCTTTGAACCCAAATAAAAATTAATAATAGATAAAATATTTCCATTCAAAAATTAACTTTTATCGAATCAATGATAGTAAGATAAAATATTAATAAAGTATTTAGTTTAATTTTATTAGATCTTGAATGAATCTCAAATCATGGATCTCTTTTTAGCAACTTTAATACTCTCTTTAGGTACTTCTTGCTCAATCTAGTTAATTAATAGCATTTATATTTTAAAGTAAAATATTTAAGTAAAATTGGAGATATAAGTCCAACATAAATGTTGTGCTAAAAATGCATGACCTTTTTGGAAAATTTATTTTACAAAAGTAAACAAATAAAAGCTATGAATGGATATAAAATGTCTAAAGTAACTGGTTAAAAATGTCGATATTCAACTTTATTTCCATAAGAAATTAGAATAAAATACATCTGATATGAAAAATTGGACATAATATAAAATACACTCAGTTCAAAAACTAATTTCCGGGTTTCAAACCTCTAACTTTTTAATTGATTAGCCGATTTTGATGCGGTTTTCATTAAAATAAAGAAAAACTCCCCGATTAACGATTAATATGCTAAATTTATGGAAGTTTACAAAAATAGATTTTTAAACAAAATTGTTTTTACAAGAGGATTAATCAGATTTCGTCTAATCGCCTACTAAGCCAATACGGGTGTCAAATGAAAGCTTGTGAAGTGTTAATTCGGGAACAAGTAGATTTTTCAAAAATATGAAGGCTGAGAGGGGATATGAATTTTTAAATGTATTTAATTTTTTGACGTCAACCATTAAAAATTTATATCCCCTCTCAGTCTTCATATTTTTGAAGAATTCTACTTGTTCCAGAATTTACACTTCATAAGCTTTCATTTGATACCCATATCGATATGTTGCAACCACTTTTGTTTTAGACATCAATTTTTAAAAATTCATATCTCCTCTCAGCCTTCATATTTTTGAAAAATTCTTTTTGCTTCCAATTCTATTCTTCATAAGCTTTAATTTGATACCCATATTGACTTGGTAGGCGATTAGGCGAAATCTGATTAACCCTCTTGTAAAAACAAAAATTTTGTTTAAAAATCTTTTTTTTAATATTTCCATAAATTTAGCATATTAATCATTAATTGGGGGAGATTTTCTTTATTTAAATGAAAACCGCATCAAAGTCGGTTAATCCAGTAAAAAGTTATAGAGGTTTGAAACCCGGAAGTTAGTTTTTGAACTGAGTGTATATACTTTGAAGTATAACTTTTACAAGCTTTATAAAGATTATTAAAAATTTGAACGCTAACCAGGTTTTAAAAAGTGGTCTATATAGCAATCAATATGAAAATAGTAATGATTTCTCAGTCAAAGTAAACTCGTTCGAAAATAATGTGATTAGCTCAAGACAGACCATATAAGAAATTGATTAAAAGCGACACTTGAGATGAACGAAAATTTAATAGTTGTTTTTAAAAGGATTATTGATGACAAAAATCTGGGGATTGAGTACTTATAAATATAATATCAAGCGGAGTCAAGAATAAATTTTTTAGGCTAAGCTTTCGGCACTGAATTAATATGATACGATAAATTTTAACTATTAAATCAATATTCAAACTACTAGGCTGTTTTTATTATATTTTATCCAAGATTAGACCTAAAAATAGTCAAGTTTCAATTTTTTTCAAACTTGATAAATGAGTCAAACTTGTAATGCGCGCGATGTGTATAATAGTGTTTCACAGATGAGTATGCAGCGTATCATTAAATTATATAATATTCCTCGTTCAATTGTACTTTACTTTTCGTATGAAAGTGGATTTAAAGGAAAACATTGACACGTAAATTCTAATCTTCAACATTTTACTACTTTAATGAATTTTTCTATCAATATTTAGCAAGTCATTTATTCTGACCAAGACTAAATCTTTCGAATATCATTAATGATGGATATAAATTTTATCTGCTTTTGATATAAATTTCTAAATTTAATTTCTATTCGTATAGTCAATTTGAAGTTATTTATTCTAATTTAACTTCAAAAGTATTTTTAAAAATCATTGATTGATTTTGAAATTATAGCTTTATATAATGCAAGGTATGTAAGCATTCGATGACTCCAATGCTTTAACAGCTATATCACGCACTTCTTTATCTTTTTCGCGTTGAGAAAATTCATTTGGCTTCAGTACAAGTGCAATAAGGGCTAAACTTCTGAAGAATATGAATTGGTATATTAAAATTCTAGCATTTCTATAGAAATAACTATTTTCTAGCTTGAAGACATACATGACTGCCGAAAACTCAGTATCAGAACAACGATCAAAACCATAAATTAAAATTAAAAAACTCTCAAATATGAGCTTAAATATGGACATGTTACTAAACCATTGAAGTGCATAATGAAGTTCTTTGATCGGTATGAACAAATTGCAAAATAAGAACATGATTATAGCTATTTCGACTGATAAAAATGCTGCAACTTTTGGGTTCTCATTGAAAATTATTCCCAATATATGTCCATAACTTTGGATACAGAGAATACCACTTATTAGAAAGTATAGGTAACCAATGAATATATTATTTTCCTCGTACATGTCACTGAAATAAGCATAGGGTATGATTGCGATAATTATTGGAACCAATTCAACGATGGTTTTAGCCCAATAATACGATCCTGCGCTATACCAGCCTTTAAGAAAAAATTTAATTATACTTAAATTTAATTGTAAGAATAAATAGAAATTAAAAATTTACTATAATTCAATTGCATGAATTTTCGTTAAAAGCTAGGATTTCATCAACACATACGTACCATTTCTTTGTTCAATCAAAAATACTTTCACATCAGGAATAAAAGTCATTGTTGTAGTAACAATTTGTATCAGGAAAACAAAACTTGATACAAAACAGTTATACGTTATGTTTTCTTCATGTATTTTTTCAACTGTTTTGTTACACGTGTTCTCAAAATCATCTTCAAAACTAATACAACCGCTTGGCTTTACCATATCTTGATTAAAGAGAAATTTCAGAAAGTATCCTAGGAATGTGAAGAAAATAAACTGCAATAATAATAGTTTCCAAAAATATCTGATGGTATAGGTTGTAGTGCGTAACAATAAGTTCAAGAAGTCCATAATTTTGAATCTTTTGCTTCTGATTCGTATTCCATCAGTAAATAGTTTTGTTTCATCAGAACAACGAATAAATATTGTCTCCTTTTCTTCTGAAGTCTTGTTTGATAATTGGATAACATGTTTATCTTCTATTCCATTGCAGGCATATTTAAGTAAAACCTCAATAGGAAACTGGTGTTCGCTACAATTAATTTCACAATGATTTAAATGTACTTTTAGCAATTGTGGTGGACCTGAATATATGCAAAGACCGCCTTTTGCTAAGACGTATAACTTGTCGAACATCATAAGTAAATCTTTGTTTGGCTGATGTATACTTGTTATAACAGTTATGTTATGATTTCGTGACAAACACTTTAAGCATTTAATGACCTGAAAATTTATTTGGCATGAAAATATCTGAATATTCTAGCTACTCAAGATACACACCACTTCTGCAGCATTGCTGTCGAGACCACTGGTTGGTTCATCGATACACATAAGATTGGGTTTCATTTGTGAAGTCATTTCCATAGCCAAGACCAGTCGTTTCTGTTCTCCACCACTACAATTCTCAACACGAGTGTCCCCGATATCACTGATCAACAATTCGTCCATTAACTCTTTAACGATATTCTCGTGATCTACTTTGTTGTCACTGTTTTTGAGTTTTGATGCATAAATCAAAGCCTGTTTTGCTGTTAGTCCACAAAGTAAATGTTCGGTTACGTCTTGGTTTATAAAACAGGTACGAATCCTCTTAAATCTACTCAAATAGATCTGTGTTTCATCACTGAGAAATTGTTGATATCTGCCATTAATACACCTCAACAATGATGTCTTTCCTGCACCTGAAGGTCCCATAAGTGCATTAAGAGATCCGAATTCGACGCATCCACTCAATTGTCTCAGAATTATCCTTTCTTTCCTGAAAATGCGCTTAGGAATTTTGAAAGTCAGATCAATCCATGCAACACTAATCATTTTGTTTTCTACTTCTCGAGATATAATTTGTGTAAATGCTGTCTCTCTATTTTCTCCTCTTTTAGTTTGAACATTGATTACAGAATCTTTTTTCTGATCAAAAACTTCTAAATTTCGTTTGTGATTCCTTCGCAGTAAAATATTTGGAAGACAATTAGGTTTTGCTTTCCTCAGGATAGTATTGTTTTTCAAATAAAGTACAATAAAAGCCATTATTCTTAAAGTGAAGCAATAAATTATTAAATATTTAATGTAATCATAAAAAAGGTCATCATTCAAATCAAACTTCAAAAATACAATCGATAACTGATCAGAAGAACAACGACCCAACCCATAGAAGATTATGAGATAAGTATTGAAGGTAAATTTAGTATATGATGAGTTACTGATTAATTGAACAATTTGAGGCATTTCCTTAAGGGGTATGAGAAGATTGGATAAGTTAAGACAATACGTAAACAATCCGATTGCAACTTCGATGGCTATCAATTCATATTCAGCTAAAATAATTCCTATGAAAAATCCCAATCCTTGTGTACAAAGCATACCAATTGTTATTACGAACATATACCACAAAAGTCTTTCTTTTTCATAGTATTGTCCGCTTAAAACAAAATTGAGAAATGCGAAACTTATCGAATATATTATCGTTGGCAATAGTTCTACAATAGTTTTGGTCATATAGAATACTCCTGTACTGTAACATCCTATCAAACAATAAATTAAGATATTTTTATTTTCAATTAAAATAAAAATTTATGGAAAACAGAAAACTAAAGAATTAGAAAATTTTTAAATTGATTCTATCCCTATCTATACTTATTATCAATTAGAAAATTGATTTTCATATAGTTCTATTTTAATATTCTTTATAAATGAGAATATTTGGGAATAAAAATTTGGATTTATCACTTACTATTTTGGTGTTCATTCAAGAAAATTTTAACTTCAGACGGAAATGTCATTGTCGTAGTTGTCAAATGAATGAACATCATAAAAGCTGATGTGAAGAAATGAAATTTTATATTTTCATCCAGAATAGAGTCGTCTTCAAGTTGTCTCTTACAACTTGTATTCGGATTCAACAGAAAACTATAACAACCATCAGGTATACCAATATTTGAATTGAAGACTCGTGTTATAATCAATGGAAACAATATATAAGCGAACATTTGTGTCACTATTGTCTTCCATTGAGAGATATATGTTTGAGTCATTGTTCTCATCAATAGATACCATAAGTCTATTAATTTGAAATTTTTGCTTCTAATTGCAATTCCTTCAGGAGACAATTTTGTTTCTTTTAGACATTCAATGAAAACATTTTGATTATCTTCTGATGTCTTCTCTGCCAATTGTATGACTTTTTCATCACTCACACCATTTGTCGCTGTTTTGAGTAACACTTCGATTGGAAACTGATATTCGTTACAAACTATTTGACATTCATTCAGATGAGATTTTAAGAGTTGAGGAGAACCAGAATAAACACAAAGACCTCCTTTTGCTAAGACATACAACTTGTCGAACATGTTCAGTATATCAGAGTTTGGCTGATGTATACTTGTTATGATCGCTATGTTATGCTTTGTCGACAAAAGTTTCAGATAATCCATAACCTCAATGCAAAAATATTAAATGACCAAAAGTGATTTTAAAGATAAAAAATAAATACATTTTGTGCAGCATTACTGTCGAGACCAGTGGTTGGCTCATCGATACACAACAAGTTAGGTTTAATGTATTGAGTCATCTCGAGAGCAATTGATAACCTTTTCTGTTCACCTCCACTGCAATTTTCAACCCTATTATTAGCAATATCTTCCATCATTAACTCCGATAACAAATTCATAACATTATTTTCATGATCAATATTCAACTTTTGTTCACTGTTTTTCAACTTTGAAGCATATATCAAATTTTGTTTTGCAGTTAAACCCATAATCAAATATTGCTTTTCGTGTTGACCGATAAAACACGAACGAATTTTTTGTCGAGAATTCAAATAAATTTTCGTATCTTCTGTTAGGCCTGACTTTTGTCTACCATTTATGCACTTCAATAATGTTGTCTTTCCAGCACCTGATGGACCCATTAATGCATTTATTGTTCCAAAACTTACAGCCCCATAAACTTTATTCAAAATTGTTTTCTCTTCTCTGATCCAAAAAGGTTCGACTTTAAATGTGAGATCAATCCAGGCCACAGCTATTTCTTTATCCATTATTATAACCAAGATTCGAAACAATTTTCAATTTTTTCACAGAGGATTAATACAAACTTTTGATGGATTTTATCGGATTTTATTAAATAATATTTTTATTACATTACAACAATGCAATAATTATAATAATATTACCATGCTAAATGTTTTTCCCTAAAACGACTATTAGATTGTCAAATAATTTCTCTAATTAAGACAACAAAAGTCAAATTCTATTAGAAGTCATTTAATTTTCTATAAGTTGTTTATCACTTTTTAACTTGAAATTGTTGTAAAAGTTGAGCTGAGAAATTTGAAAACAAACTGTTGTATAATTGCGAGACTGAAAGTACTGACTGACCTTGCGTATATGTATGTGAATAGACTTACCAACTGTACAGGATCTTCCTATATTGAACAGGATTGTGCTCAGTGTATAATTGTACAGACAGGAATTGAAAAAACAGTAGTTGTATGGGATCCATGAATAGAAATGAAATTAAAACAAGCTATTTGATATTTAGTTATGATAGCAAAATTGAAATTACAATTATTTGTTTTGTTTTGTTTAGACTGTGTGTTCTGATGGTGCATTACTTATAAAGAGTAAACTTTTGAATAATTTTCTGTTAATATTTGTTTACAACCAAAGTCTCCAGGTTAAAGTATTATCCTGTCTTAAATTTTTTAAACCTTTAATACTCAGACAATCATTCGTAATCTAGAAATCTTAATATCAATGAAAAAATCATTGTTCACAAATATAATTAAGATGTCTTCTTTTGCCTAACAGTAGACGATCAATAGTAAAATAAGTTTTTAAATACTAATGTGATTACATTTGAAATGAAATTTAATAAAAGATCAAATTTTCAATAGATTTTTTCCGCATTTGTTAATAAAGTTTGATTTTGAAGTCTTAAGATAATTATCTGTTGAAAAGCGTAACAAATAGCTTCTTACTGATAGACGTCAATCAAAGCATAATAAATTCCAAGAAAAATATATAAGGGATTTATTTTGTACAGGATTCAAACGAAGAATAGGTGGTAAGTCTGATGTAAAGTCATGTTTATCATTACAAAATTAGCTCTAGGTTGCGTTATCTCGCTTTCAGGTTTTCTTTTTTGCACTTTTTTGCATTATTTGAGTTTATTACTTTCGCTTGACTTTATTTTTTCTTAAATTAACTTAACCCACATCTCATCGAAATTTAGTTATACTTAAGTGTTTCAAACTATTTAAAACTAAATAAGCATTTTCTTTGACAATTTAGTAAATCTGCACTCTATTAATTATTTATTAAACCAAAATTCTACTTAAAAGTGACTTTTCATGACTTCAAAAGTTGAATCACTAGTTTTGAGAAAAGTGTAGTCTTCTTTGCTGACATTGAACCAGTTTATTAAAATTTTTTTAGCCTATCAATGATCTGAATGGAATTACGTGTTCTGAACAAACAACTTTGAAAATAAGTCGTAGTTTGCATTTAATGATATTCCCAAAAGGAATTTAAGTTCACGATTGATATTTTCAAAATGAATATGTCAAACCTGAAAATTAGCAATTTTAATATTTTTGAATTTTTGTTTTCATTCTTCAGTATTTGGCTTCGTATGAAATATTCATAATTGATATACATTGCTATTCATTATGAATAGTTGTCTAAAATTTTAAAGGGTCAACTTATCCTTATATGATTTACTGCATTTTTTATTCAATTTAGTATAAACATCCATTGATTTTTGCGATTTTAAACCCCTCAGTAAATAATGAACATTTTAGTTATCTATTCATCATAAAAAGTACCCACTCATGCAAACCACAATGCGTCCTAAAATTGACGCTTCAATTTTTTAAATTAAAATTAAAACTATATTTTATTTAAAACTGTGATCTTAATGCATCGCAATTCCTCAAAGTATGCAGAGTGTAAATGACAGTCAAACCATTTGAACATCCACTTGTTTACAAAATATCGTTGAATTTTGAGTAGGGTAATTTACAGACTTGAATATCGATCATCACACGGAAGGTGGTATCGAATGGCCACCTTCTCCACAGACATCACACCGCTTGATTACTTCTTACAGAATATATTAAGAATAAAGTTTTCAGTACTGCTCCAGACACCATTGATCAACTTAAATTGGTCATAAAAAAGAAGTTGATGAGATTGGGCGCAAAATTTGAACAAAAATTTATTGAAAATTTTCAAAAATGACTTCGCCATTTGGTAGCCACTGACGGGAATACCTTGAAAAGTTAACTGGTTAGTCTGCATTATCTACTGCTTATTATACTTTTTAAGTTTCGTTGATGTCTTTTTCCATTTTAAATTTATTTAAAGAAATAAATGAAGCGCTAATTTTGGGACACATTGTATTAATATTCATATATTTCCTTTTACACATCTCGATGATTTTTCAATTTTATAGATTAAAAATTTCGATATCTTGACTAACATCAAAGAGTTCACTTCCCATAGTATTTTGGAGATCTCAAAATGCCAAACGATGACAAAATTTACACTAATCTGTTTTAGAGGATGAAAGAGAATATGAAATGTGTGCAAAAAAGTGGTTTAAATTTTGAAATAATGTTTATTGGGCTGATATTATTTTTAGATTTTGAATACGTGGGTATTAAGTTTAATGAATAATAACTTGTATTCAGTCTGAGTTACGTCGTAGTAGACAAACAATGATGAGAGTAGTAGACGAAATGTAACACCAAATTGATAAGCTCCTTCAGAATTCCTATATTTATTATATTTTACGTCGATTACTGGAATAATAAATCAGATGGCATTTTTCTATTATTCAAAGTTTTATACTCGAGAAAGAAGATGAGTCGAAATTAATTGCCAATAATCTCATTTAATGCATATGAAGTTGTTGCTAAATTTGATTTTTAATCAACTTTCATTACTACATTGAGTATTTTGGAAATTCGTTAACATCTGGTGCGATACAAAGCATATTATCACAGCGTATCAATCCTGGTAGCTATGGACAATTAAGTCTTAAAGTGTAAGAAAGCTATTAACGGAGTAGTTGGAACTCATTGCAGTACCACAAATGAAAACTTAGTTTAAGAAGTATTTTTCTTTTCAATCTAAATATTTATAAAAAAATGTTTGGTTTAATCAATTTTTATTTTGTTTTTAAAAACTTTAACTGGAAGTTAAGCTGTGAATTTTTTATATAAAACTTTCAAATTAAGAGTAAAATTTTTTCAAAGATTTGGATCTATTGACAATCATTTAAGTTATTTGTAAAGATAATGCAAAACGCCTTTTCCTTCGATTCTACTTTAGAAATTCACTTCGAGTTTTCTATTAAGGAATAGATATTAACCTTATTTATTAAAATCTACTGAAAACTAGTTTCTTTACGGCCTCATAGAATATTTTCATTAATGAATATTATTTTAATAAATATTTATTACAATGTAGCAAGCAATTAGTTCAAGCTTCAGAACGATGGAGCTCAAGATTATTTTTAAACATATGAAACCGTTTATAAAAGAGAGATTGCAATACATTAAAGTTCATATTTAAAAGTACTAAAATGTCTAGTAATAACTTATAAGTTAAGTATATAACTTTATGAATAAACACTCACTTAAATGTTAGAACCTTTTGATATTACACTATATTATAGTACATTTTATACCAATCTCTCCCTCTCTCACAAACGCTTTTATATATTAAATTAACCAAATAATTTCTGCATTTTATTCAATGATTGAACATATTTTCAGGGTTTAATAATTGATTGAATAGTCCAGTGATCGCCGACCAGCGGTCCGATCAAAATCGTTCAATTAATCGAAAAAAAGAAAAAATTGAAGTAAACTAAAGTCAATGTTGAGGTAAAAAGAAATGTAAGGCCCATTGAATCCAAGAATATACAGAAAACTTAAAATTGTTGGCTTTTCTACAAGTAATTCAATATACTTATGTATTTTTGATAAATCTTTCATATATTGTAAATAACTTCATCTCATAATGTGCTTCATTTTTACTATATATAAGGTATTGCGAACCTGGAGCTCGAGTTCACTTCAAATTATAAATCACTGACTTATATGTGAAAAAACCTAATATCTGATAGTCTTATGTCCTAAAGCGTTGAAATCGTTTTTTTATTTGGTTCCACGTCAATTCAGCGCTGCGACAATTCAGCGCTGCGACAATTCGGCGCTGCGACAATTCAGTGCTTTGACAATTCGGCGCTACGACAGTTCAGCGCACGTTTATTATAAATTCATTTTAAAGAAGAACAGAGACCTCTAGACTATTAGGTGTTCACAAGAAATAAATTTTTACCAAAAAAATGTACAAAATATAACACATACATGTTTTGATTACTGAATAAACATATTTGGATTTCACTACAAATATTCCATAATTTATAAACATATTCTTATTAAATATAATTATTTTAAAAATATTTCTCCTTAATTCAAATCAACTCAATTACAAATAAAGATTTTATCACCTATAAGTATGTTTGCTTGTAATTGTTGGTTGAAAGTAAATACTTTTGTAGGTTGAAATTAGTGTCCCGTGAACACCTATTAATTTAGAGTTTCTGTGATTACAGTTTCTGTTTTTCTTTAAAGTAATCAATTTTCAAAATGCGCTGAATTATCGCAGCGCTGAATTGTTGTAGCGCTGAATTGTCGCAGCGCCGAATTGTTATAGCGCTGAATTGTCATAGCGCCCAATTGTTGGCGCTGAATTGTCGTGCGCTGAATTGATTGCGCTGAATTGACGTGCTACCTTTTTTATTTGAACCTTAACAACACATTTATTACAGAATAAATGACGTCCACTCTCTCAATACATAAAAATTATATTTTCTTTTCAAGTGGGCGCGAAGCTCAAGTTTTTCTCAGTTTTAAACTACTTTTAGTTTGACACTCAATTCAATACTTTGATTTTTCATAAACTAATTAATTGTAAAGAGCTATTACACTATTACGCACTCTCAAGTCAACAAATCTATGAAATTTGAATAGACACAAGTCGCACTTATATTTACACTTATTACGAACAATATTCTAATGAAGATTAGGATATCCTCTTTTAGTGCAGTACTTCATCATACTTATCGCACTTAAAGAATCGTTCATTCTTATGCATTCTATTGATACGAATGGATAAATTGAGCTCACCTTAGGAGGTATACTCATTCGGGTCGAACACAAGCGAAGGGCCGCTCCCTCTCATCAATAAAGAGTGCATGTTCTCTAAGCTTACTATTAGTGAAGAACAAAGACTCGCACTCAGGCCATCCACACGTGAACCGTTTGATTCCCGAATCAATGTTGCGATCAGTTCGCTAATTGACCCGATATTTGATTTGGAACTGACATTCAGACCAATCACTTATGGACTGTTTCCAAATCGACACCTTTTACATGAATTCTTGAATTGATTTTCTTCCTAAAGCTCTTTTCACATTTGTCGTACTTTAACAAATTCTGATTCGTGTGAACTTTAGTCATATGTTGTTTAACTATATCTAATTTATTGTTTCCAAAATTAAGATATGAATGTTTACATCGAAGTGTCTGTAAACCATTTACTCATTTTGTATGAAACGGTAAAGCACCTTAAAATGAAAAGTTTTGTCAGTTCTTACTGCCTAAAGCGATAAAAGCTTCAAATTATGCCTAAAATTTACTTTTTATTGGGCAAATTTTCAAATTTGACCACTTTTCTTTAGTCGAAATATGACCTCTCTAGTTGTCTAAAAAGAATCTGTATTTTGTTGCGATAGTAACATGTTGACTAATGCTTTCATTAGTTAGTCTAAAGATTTGCAAATTGTTTGCATTCACTTTATTTTCAATATAACTTGCGTTTTGGCCTAGAGTATATTGCACTTTTTGTTAACATTTTCTTCAGTTTATATCAGATATTGGTTTGTAAATTGAACTCAAATGGTTTTCTTCAATAATTTTATTAGAGTTCGAGTTTTATTAATAAGAACAAAATTTTACTGGTTTCAATTGATTTACTTTTATTCAACATTTTGATTACAATAAATACAAAATATATTTAAACAATTTTTATAATAATTTGACGCACTTTTGAGCCAAAAGTAATTCATTAAAAAGTCATATTTTGTTTGGTTTCCTAATCATCTAATAAAACTGTTTACCTCTATTTTTGTTAACTCTTTCAGACATGAATGAAATCACATTAAATTTAAATATGATTTAGTTTATATCAGGTTTTGATAGATTAAAATCCTTTTGGCTATGTTATAGGATAGGCTGGGTTCAAAATTGGCATAAAATTCATTACTTCAGGGATTTTTGAGGGCTAGAGACATTCATGGTGGTCCCATATATCGGAAATTAATAGTTCGCTAATTACGGTTACCCCAAATTTTTGGATCTCGCGCCCAAAATTTTTTACCTTAGTGTTTTTGATATTTTTATTATCAATATCATTAATTTGATAGTATAGGTTAGGTTGCAAGCATTGGCGCTGGTTAGGCACACGAGCCACGGCAACGGTTGCTTATTTCAGAGTTAAATTATTATTTTTAGATTTCAGCAGATATAAAAGACTCTTTCAATTTTAAAAGATTAGTTTGAGAACATGACGTGAACGAGCCAGAGTTATGTCTGCAGTAGTGTCAGTGAGTCGGGATTTTTCTCGATACTCGCGTTTGCTCGAAGTGTATAGATGTGATACTTTCGGACTAATGAGTTGACACCGACGCAGGCATGTGCTGGCGATGTCATAAGTACTTCAAGCGGGGTTCTCTCACCAGCGGAACGTTATTTGAGGAATCACGGCTGCCCCAGGGCAGGTCCTTCTCATTTACTATTCCATTAACCCATTCTTTTACGAGGATGCGATTTATGAGGGCAGGATGGGCGGTGGTCAATTATCACCCAATAGCATCGCCCACTGGTATTAGATCTGCCGGAAGACGTGCAGAGTGAATGGAGGCTCGAGTGAATGAGGGGAAGACGGGTGGCGCCGATTCCATAGTTAAAGTCGACGAGGCTATGATCGAAAACCGAAAATATAACCGTGGGCATCTTGTCCAGGAAACCTGGACGCTCGGCTTCATTAATGTTCACAGAGGGAGCCTTGAGATCGAGATATGTCCGGGTAACCGTCGGAACACTGCGACATTGTTGGCCATGATTGGTCGAAATGTCGAAGCAGGAACGACGGTTATGACGGACTGCTGAAAATTCTACAACGGACTAGATACCCAGGGGCTCCAGCGCCTGGTGGTTAACCACCGAGGCCACTTTGTCGAACCTGACACCTGGGCTAACACCAAAAAATTTAAATCTTCCTCTATGTGATAAGGCGCTGTATATCCTGAGGTGTTATGTCAAAGAGGCCTTGGGCAACCATCTCTGCGAATATCTTTAGTATCACTACACCAGACGTCGCGGTGCTAATCTGTTCTCAGGATAATTCAGTTGCTCAAGATCTTCCATATTTATTATCAATATAGTACAATTAACTAAACCAAGCGAAACTGAACTAAACACAATCTAACTTAAAATCACATAACAGATGTAGATGGATAGAAGTATTTTTTACTTTTAATCTTTAGTTGCATTTTTATATTTATATCTTTATTGGATATCGTGTAATATCTATCTGATGTCTTCGATGAATAAACGAATATAAAATAATGAATAGTAAACAAGCAAATAAGCTAACAGCTGACCCGAAAGGTCAATAGTAGCATTTTTCAGGTAGTTATTTAAGCTTAAAATCCTATACTTTTAAGGTCTATAACTCCGCATCTTTTGTTTACTGTGAATATAGCTCATATATTTGTTACACTACTCATCAAATACTATCTGTATAACAAGTTTGACGCTGATATGCTACAGGGGCTATTTCGAAGTAATGCCCAAATGTTTTTTATGCTTTTATAACTATGATAAATACATGAGAAGTGAATAAATTTCAAAAACCGTTAATAGAGGGAAACCTAATAAATACTTATGCATTAAATGATTGAAGGGTTAAAGTCAATCAGATAAAGCAGTGAAAAACTGTCTAACCATTAAATCCTTTAGATTATGTAACAAACGGATAAAGATTTAATATTTTCATTAATGAACACGATTTGTTTGCATTGGTTATTAACCCTCAAGAATAGCTAGAAAACATTCTTAATTTAATTGATTTTAATTGAAAAGAGATGTTTAACTAATTCTGATAAATTATCACAAATCTAATGATTCTTTATTTGCAAACCTTTAGTATAAGCTCTCATATAAATAAGCGCTTGCTCTCCGCTCAAACTTGAACTTGTTTACAACTTTATCCAGAAAATTTTTGTTTTGATGAGAGAAGTCATACGAGATGTCCTATTCTGATATGGCACTCAGTGAGGGCTTCTTTTTTTCAATTGTACACTCAAAAACTTAATAATCGTTGTTAGCAAAAAGAATTTATGCATTGTGATTTCACGCTTTTCGTCAAACCATAATATCTTCAGATATTAAGAAACATAGATTATTCAATATAGTCATTTAATCAGAGCAAATTACAAGTCAAAGAGGGATCCTACTACATCTGTCCAACCTTATAGAGGTAGATAAAACTATTCTTTCTAAATGTATGAAATCGATGCGTTATTCATGACTCAAAAAATTAAGGATTATTTAATTTAATTTGATTAAAACAAAAAATATTTAGTCCCACAATTTCGATACGAATCGCTTAAAACGATATTTAAATATTTCAAATTCAGACACCAAAAATTGATTGAAAAAACTGTTTAAGATTTTAAGGAAAGTTTTTACAATAATATTCAGTTTGGAGAGTTCTTTAAGAAAAGAATTCGTTTTGCGAGAAATCTCAACCATTACTTTGTTAAAGTTGTTTCGAATAATATTGAAAGGTTTTGATCTTTTTAACAATAGAGCCCCACATAAGCGAAAATAATACTCTGGGAAAATGAAGATGTCTATATTCATTTTAAATGTTTTTATCGATCTTGTTTATGTAAGCACCATATTTAAATATTAGGGTTTTGCTTATGTAATGCGTTTTTTTAAACGTTATGTTTGAGGTCAATTTTGAATCAGTAATCGATTGTTTACAAATGTTTTTGGAAAGTCATCCTAAAGAGTGATATCTAAACTTAAATTATTGACAAATAATCTTTAAATAAATTGTGTCCAAGATGGCTGAAGAGTTTCCGACTAAGACTCACATAAGACATTGTTTGTTGTATGAATTTCATCGGGGATCAAATGCTACTGAAGCCGCACAACACATTCGGGACACATATGGTCGCAAAGCTCTGAGTGTGGATAAGTGTCACCGATGGTTTTCGCGCTTCTAAAACAATGACTTCAGTGTCGAAGACAACCCTCAATCCGGGCGACCGATGCAATTTTACTAACAAAAACCAGATTACATAAGCAAAACCCTAATATTTCTTAAAATTTATTTAGATCATAAAATCCAACTCTATTGATTTATGAATAGTAGATTGAGTATGGTTCAGTTTTTGGTTCTTAATAAAATTCTTTGTGAAAAATTTGCTAAGTATCTTTAATGATTTTTTCTTAATAGAATTTTGAATCTTGAAAATTTGAAATTTCTTGATGATATTAACAGCAGTCAGAGGTCAACCATAAGCGAAACCATTTCAGCTTCTTTACCAATTTAAAACGTATCAAATGAATTGATGCATCAGACCTGGAACTATGCGGCTCCGCTTTCTTCGAAATTGATGCACATCACAGGGAAGTTGACACATCTTGTAGCTTTCGCGGACTATTAAGTTTTCAAGTGTAAAGCTATGAAAAATTCAATAAACTAGAATACTGAGATTTCGAGTAAAGCTATAAATGATTTATAGCAATTCTTTGGATAAACACTGATATCAATTTCCGTTCGACATGAGTGTGAACCAGACAATAATTTAATTTATAAAAGTTAGTGCTGAAACCTTTAAAATAGTAAGCTTTATCAACAGCTCTTTGATAGCAGTTTTATTTTTAATATATATTTTATCTTGTACTTCAAACTTGATTTCAAAGCATTTATCTAGACTACGCTTTGAATTTTGGTCGTGTTTGTACTAAATGTCACATTGAATGTGAATTAAAGTCCAATAAAAACTTTTGAGAATGAAAATTTGTAGAAAGCAGGGAGAAGTTTCTAAAGCAAAAATCATTTTTTGCAGACTAGGTCATTAAATTATTAAATTATTTTCATGTAATTATGCTATAAACAAAATCATTTTTTATGATGTATAAAGCAAAGTTTTCAAATAAAATTATTCTCATTTGCTTGAAGTTTATTAATTAACGTCAACTTTGTAAAACAATATACACTAATATCTATAGTAAACACACTTATCCTGTCTCAATACGCCATCCAAAAAATGATTTTCTCTTTAATGTGAAACTTTGTTATAATGAATATGAATCATCCGTCCCCAGCGATTCTCTATATCGAGACATTAGTGTAATTAGCTTTCAGAATAGTTTTTGAATTCATACAATATTCTAAATTTGAAGTCTTCTTCAATAACTGAATGTACATTCGAACAAGAACTTAAGCTTATAAGTGAACTTTTGATTAAGAAGAGGTAGTTTTAGCAGAACTTTGAAAATTATTCTTTTCGGAAATCTTTGAACATCTTGGGTCCTCTAAATGATATCAATAAGGAATATTCTCGAAGAGATGCTAAAAGAATTCAGCTATAATCAGAAAATATTATATGTTTGTTTTGGAAGTAAAAGAGCATAAAACGTATTGTTTTAATGACCTAAAATTGATGGCTAAGTCTATAGTCTAGACTGAGTGCTGAAGACGCCATGCAGTCTTTGAAAATTTTGAGATAGTACTGGCATTATTGCATAACGTTTACTACTCTGAAACATAATAAACAACTTTTTAGGGTTCATTCTCAAAGCTTTTTCTGTTAGCCTTTGATAACGAACGTTAACGATGGCAATGATGGCCATATTTTTTAATGAGAGTTTTCACTGAGATAAGCAGTATTTACTTGTACAAAATCAAAATTAATAATAAATCTGTTGCTACAGGACTAGAAATGAAAGGAAAGACCAAAAAAACAAGATGTTTTTACGATGTTATTTCCTGTACTAATGGAATTTGGGTCAAGTAGTTGATAAACACAATTCAATTTTATACAAGTACTCTATTGTGAACAAAGTTTAAATGGAAAATAATGATCACCCTTTGATCATCTGTCGGTTAATTTGTTGGCAACAACTCATTCATAAATTCTTATACTCTTAGTATAAACAGTAAGCTCTAATAGGATTTATCTTAAAAGTAGAGGTTATTTTGCTTTTGTAACACTAATCGATTTAGTTAATAATGAAAAATATTGATGAACCAATTAATGATTCTTAAGAAAAATACTACAAGTTTTCTTTGCGTAAGCTATTCAAGGTACTTTCTATATCTTCATCTCAATCTTAAATATTTAGTATAAATAGGTTTCTATTTCGATAGTGAGCTTAAACACTAGAAATATTGTATATGAAGTTCTGTGCGCATATTGCAAAACTTCTTAAAATAATATTGAATCTAAACACATATGAATAAGTAGAATCTTTAAGAGGACTTTTGTACTATCTGATTAGAAAAATGATTAAATTGGGAAAAATATTCAGTTGGTTTCAGTTATATTTAAACCAAAAAGCGTCGGGAATATACATTTTGCCAGAGTATATAACTAGAACAATATCGATATAATCAAAGTTGGGCTCAAAATCCACATTGTATTAATAAATAACAGCATTAATTAGTTATCAAGTTTTGATAATAATACAATTAACAAGTGTTGCTAACAGCTTCAACTGGAATAAATGCAACATAATTAGTTTAAAATCTTATCAAAATTTGATAGTCTGTTCCACTGCAGATGCTGTGAGAAAACTAAATATCATATTGTGAAACAGTAATCTCGCAAAATGACAACCCATTCGTTACATAACTAAGCTTTTCTTACACAATGTGCCGTTTTTGCTTATCTCGAGATAAACTTATCTAATATTCTCTGAAAAATAATACTCTGAAACAATTAGAACCCATACAACGAAAGGCTTATTTATTTACTAATAAAGTGAATAATAGGTAAAAATTGTCATTTCAAATCGATACCCATTAATGAGTTAGTGTTGATTGAAAACAACGGTCTCTTTAATCCTCTTGCCTTCAGAGTGTTTTTTGCTAATATAGGTTCATACGAACTTGCTTTCGAAATGATTAAAGTAAGTATTTATCAAAGCGAATATCCAATAGCTCTTCCCAACTATTGACGACAATTGATGTAACTAATTATGTAATCGCATAACTAACGTTCCAATGAATTGAATGGAATGTGTGATACAGTTAGATATAAGTGTTTGTCTTCTAAAAATGACAAATCATTAGGTAACGTCATGTTTAATTTGGATTTAACGTGAGCAGTCATTATTCCGGTCTTACACTGTACTTCATTCCTAAAACTCTTAATAACTCCTTTAATAGATGATAAGAAATAGGAATTGGCACTAAAATAGTGATCACTAGCGAGACTGCAACTGATAAAAAGAAACTTCAAATAACCTCTTTGTTAGCTTAGGAATAAGTCTGAAAAATATTTGATAATTTGTCTCACTATAATGTTTGCTCACCCGAATTACTGCCAATAATCCTATTACATAATACTTTGGTGAAATTCGATGAGTCATTTGGATATCCGTCTAATTACGAAGAAATCCGCCAATTATTTTTGTCCATTAAATTGAGACAAAATATTTACTTAAAAAAGAAAAAGTTGTACTTAATTGCTGTAAACATCCTCTTTGGTTGAAAACAATATGTTTAGGCTACTGATATCTAAATTGACACCTAAGTCAATCTTATAATTGAGAAAAAGCCTGTTATGCTTGAAACAGCACTTTTTAAGTGCATCAGTTATATGATTAGTAAACAGCTTTTTTGGTTTATAAGTAGAGCTAAATTCGATGTTACCCAAAAATGAGATATATTCTCAAAAGGACATCTCTCTGCAATAAAATGAGGATTTTATCAAAATTTTATTTTTAAATGTTCTTATGATCAACTGAAATAGCTATAAAAAAAAGTCATCAACTCTAAGAATGAGGGATTTTAAATAATCCTGATGCGAAACTTGTGGCCAATAAGATTATTTAAATGATCAAAATTATGGCTATCTGTGACAGAGTTCTCAAGTTTGGCGCATTCAACATAATCTTGGAATAAGTTGAAGCAATTTCAGTTACAGACATATTAGATTTGATCAATAGAATTGAGCGACTTCGCAAACTAGAGTATGGATAGAGAAAATAAGTGGGAAAAAATGTTCAATCTAATGGTTTGTTTAAATGCTACGATGAGCCATAAGGCAAGTTTAATAGCAAGGACAGGCGTCAGACTATGTTTTTAAAAGGTTAAAGTTTTCATTTTCAGCCTACTTTTATGTATAAGGTTATGAGTTGATTACATAGCAGATTTGTGTAATTTTTTGTCAGAACTACTTTCAATGAGTTGAAGAATCCTTAAAAATGCATTTCTCCTAAATACTTAGCATAAATTCCATAGAATGCGATGAAAATGCTTATGCAGTGGGCTCAAAGGTTCAAAGCACTCAATGAGCTGCCTATCAATAATCAGAACTTGGCTGAGCTTGTGGTCTGATATTACAACTTGAGCCTTCCAAATTAAAAGATACGGTCCTTTGAACCGACGAAATAACTTTCAAAGCTCATAATCGCTGCATAAGACCTTGTAATGACACTTTTTAACCCTTGTATTATTAAGTGTAAAATGAAGTGCTTCTGCTAAAATATATAACAATGTTATAAGCTAAGTTCATTTAAGGATAGAGTATTCACTACGACTACCTGGGCATCAAAGTAATTCAGTATGAAATCCTAATTCGACTTTTGTTTGTCAATAATATTTGATCGAATACAAAATATTCCATTACTTTGACATAAACAAATTATCATAAAAACATTCAAACTAAACAGGATCAGCGTTTTCACGGGTTTACAAGTCTAATTCCATCAATGGAAACTTTCTGCCAAATATCCTACACTTTCAGTAAAGAAAATGATTTAAAGGCAATAAAAGTAGAGTTTATGATTGCTCCCAATTTTACCTGTTAAGCTGACTAAAACATACGCTAAGAATAGGTTTGATTAAGAAGTGACGCAATTTTCCGTATGTATATCCGCAGATTATTACTATTGTTGCAATTCTCAAATCAGGTATCGTTATCGATGAATCTTAACTTTACAACCAATTAATTACTAATGGTTCCAAAGGTTTTTAATTACTATCTTTCTATAATTGTTTTGTGTAACCCATATCATCGGCTGAAAAATTTTTATGAATCTCTAGGTATATCTAGATATAGCTTTGATTTGTACCGCAAACCACTATCAGATGCATAACAAAATAACTTTATAGTTAGATAGAAATCATATCGTAATACAGTATAATAATGCAACCCTTTTATCCAAACCTATAATTAAAACATGCTAGAAATGCTCCAAATATTCATTACAAATGATCACAAACACTTTCTATTGGAATGAGTCAAACTAAACTATTTTGAGTGCATAAACAAAATTGTTTTTTTCTTATCCAGTTTACAATACTTATACTTGAGCAAGAGCATTGTTTGTTTAGTGGTTATCTTTTCAGTTTTATTACTCAATCTTTAACGCTGTGTACGGGTAAAAGCTTAGAGAAAAACATTTTGAGAGCACTGTTTACGCAGACTATTGTTACAAAATTTATTATTAAAACAAGACTAATTCATCAGTTGATGACTTAATTCTCCATATATGTACTCATATAAACTTGTTATTCATGTCACTACTGATAATTTCCTCATAAAACAGACTTACTATCAGAAAGAAGGGCAGTCACGGCAATCGTTCGTGTTTCTCTTTATATGGATTAGAAAAATAAGCTCTGATTCAAGTGGCGGAACAGTTACGTAAAACTGTTTCATACTTGGTGAATTAAAAAATTTGTAACAATCAAATGAGTATTTTTACATTAAACTTGCAAATAGTAGGAAAATTGTACGAGTGTTGGATAAGATAAACTATTTTTGTGTTATTAGTGAATGAAGTTGTCAAAATAGTGCTGCTTTTACAGCGTAGTCACTTACTTGACCGAAAGTCTAAATTGTAAATCATCTCCTTTTGAACAGATTCTTTCTTAGTGTGCACGTGCTCTCTTCGATGTTATTTGTCAATTTGTCTCATAGAGACCAAAGTGCGAAAAGCAGCTCTTATCAAAAGTTCCATAATTCAACATTGAATTCAGATATGCCTAGTTTTTGATAAGTGGCTCATTATCTTATAAATAGTTCGCCGATACCAGAGCTCACTCATTAATTAATAAGATTTGATGAGCAGCTCTTCTAATAAAACTATATAAACGTTCGAACATATCAGTGCTTTTCAGTCATTATAATTGTATAAGTTTATAATTCAATTATAAGATTACGAATTGGTTTTTCTTTAATCAATTTAACTGACAAGTTATTCAACATATATACTACTGTTTGGATATTTTTGATCAAAATAACACAACTTCTATAAAATGGTCTTATATTCAGCATCTTGTGACCAACAGGATCAAGCCTTCTCTGGAGTCCTGGAGCTGGTGAGCGCCGAAAATATTAACATAAAATCGCGAAAAAGAGGTGAAAAAGTTTTGGTTGTGGTTTACAAGACATCGATAAACCATTTCGCAGTAATCTATCCATTTTGGGGAATGGAAGTTTCACGAAAGCCTATTTGCAGTATAAATCTGAATTCAACTAGAGTTGAAAAATCGCCACTCAATCCCGATCGGGAGTTTTCGATCGTCTCGATACGAGAAGGTGTATCGTTTTTATTTCGCACAATCGACTTAATTGGCAAATCCCTTAAGGAAAAGTATTCGAGCGACGACTGGATCCAAGCTCTTTCTAATACTAATAAGATTTCTGCTTTTGTCAAGTCAACTTACAAGAGTAGGAGTAATCCTCCTCTTAATCTGTCGGTTCTAAACGAAGATAGCGAAGAAAACGACTGAATCTCATCGCAAACGTTCATTTATATGAAAGTATATCAATGGCAACTGTTTGGATCTTCTCGAGATCTCCTTAGAGCAAATGCTAAGGCTTCATTGAATGCAAGAAATATTCGCACAAAAGCGATTGAAAACTTCTATGCAATAGATGATCGATACGGGCTTTCGATTTGCTTAAAATGATTTTTGAGATTTATTTGTAAATAGCACTAATGCTTATATAGAGCTGTAAATAATTATATGGCTTTAAATAGTTGTGAACTTTTTATACTACGATACGTCTCATAATCAAAACATAATATTTATGAATAATTCATAAAATAAATTAATTTTTAAAGTCATATCCTTTAAGTTGTTTGAACTGATTAAGAATGATAGTTACTAATGTCTCTCGAGCTATCTGTAAGGTTCTGTTTTAGAGTTTTAAAGTTCAAGTTTATAAGTAGATAAACTTTGTCAAAATTAGTTTCTTTTTAAATTATCGTTTTTCACATATTCACAATTTTAAGCTTATTCAACGCTACAAACCTTCATTAATCAATCATAGTCTTTTTTTATCAAACGCATTCGTCGCGAATTCCAATTATGAAATTAATCTTATATCAAGATATACTATTCATGTAATGCAAGTCAGTCTTCTAGGAAGGGCTTAAAACTGTCTGACGACATTCGACAGTGTTCAGTTGTCTCGTTAGATAAGACGTATTTTATATATTGAACTATGTATAGCATAGTAGTTCACATAAACGATAATAAACCATGAAGTCATAAATATTAGCAGATTTACTCTGCAATCCTGTCACTATTGGAAGCAATATATAGTTGACACAAAAATATATGAAACCGTATCTAAACATCTCAAATTTGCATTAATATACCGTAAAAATGTTTGATCGTAGAAACTAGGAAATTGTCTTTATTAACTTAAAGTTACTTTTTTGCTAAACATTTGACGAAATTTAGTTCAAAAGTAAGAACTTGTATTGGGTGTCAAATGAGTAATGGTTAACAGAGAAGTGTGCAATAACTTTTAAGTTAGCTCTTATCTGCTTCACTGCAGAATAGTTGAGTAGAGACCAGTCCCAATAATGGAGGTTCCCTACACACTTATTTAAATAAGATTAAACAGATATTAAGATATAAGTAATTGTGATCTTAGAACAGCACAAGCTTTCAACCGACTCTTGTGAATCAACTGTATGATTGATAAGTTATAGATCCTAAGTGTCATTTTTCAACTTAATTTCAGTCTTAGGAAACGTTTGAAAAGTTGACGACTCATGAAATAGAGATTTTTTCTTCCAAAAAATTGATATATTAAATACTTGTACTAATTATATACAATCTTAAGTTTACTCGAAGGCAAAAGGCGTTAATGCGCTTTTATCAACTAAAATCGATTACTGAATAAATTTTTTCAAATTGATTCAATGTCTCGCATGAACTTGAATTTCATAATTTCATTAATGATGTAATCGTGTGCTTAGTCATTAATCTGAAAATGAGACCAATTTTCGATATTTCATTATATGTATAAATATTTTTTATTAACTTGAGTTCAATTTGGCGAAACTAATACTTTAATGTGAAAACTTCGACGGACATTTCATACAATGATTGAGTGAACAATAGGTCAAAGATAGATGGATTGTACTGAACAATTTAGATGTTTTCATAACCATATCAAATTTATAGTCTATTTTCTGAAGTGAGGTTAAAAGTCAACAGTAAACCAGTTTTAACTAAACTTTTCCGCTTTTTATGTCGAATCATTTGTTCTCAGTTTAAATCACAATAATTATGAAAGTAATATAGACTAATCAAAGATCTAAATCTAAATTATCTCAAAATCATAGTCATTATACGAACCTGTTATATGAGATGGCATTAAACACTTTTATAATAGTAAAAGCTTGCACAAAGTTAAATCGTTTTTTTAACTTTACTTCTAGTGTCAATCAATTAAAAGTTACATTTGAAGCTCAAAAAATGGGATCAGAAAAAAGTATAACAAAGCTTACCGCTGACCTTCGATTTTAACCTAAATGGTACTTTTTGAACACTTTTAAGTGATAAATGGATGAGTACTTTACAGAAAGCAATATTTAATGTCAAACTAAAAAGGTTTTTATAGAAAATTATAGAAAATTTCATGATTTACGAAATACACATTGAAGTGATTAATTGACACTAATATACTACAAATGATAACACTGATATTTTTCTTTAAAAGATGTCACACGCAATAGCCTCAAATGTATTGTTCACAAATTTTAATCAACAAATACAATGACGGACAATGACGGTGAACAAAGTTTGAAAGCTTCTATTAAAAATATAAGATCTTTACAAATGATACATTACTATAAACCATCTTAAAGCTTACTTACCTGTTTATTGTTTTCAACGATTTAGAATTCCCTAAATTATTTTATTTTAAATTTAAAGCCCACACATTAGAAACCTTATTGACATTGCCTATGCGCGAGGTAAAAAAGTAGATATTTTCGACAAATCCAAATCTTAGGAAGTAAGAAATCGCTTAAGATGATGATAGATTGTTCATTTTTTATTAGAAGTACATCAAAAACTTAAGTTTTGATCATTAAAATGTGCATATTTTCATCTTAAGATGCAACAAAATTAAAATATGACAAAAGATTACGACCAAAGCAGCTTTAGAGGTGTACAAAGAGAAACCCATAGGTAATATAACTGAAGACCTCCACTAGCAACAAATTAATTTAAATTCAGCCTAAAGTAGTAACTTGACAACAAGTGAAAATTGAATTGTTTAGTATTGGATAATTTTGAAATGATAAATTTTACAACTTTTGGCTAGAACTGATTGCAATTCATAAACAAAACAATTAGAAACTTATGCATTGATGTTATCACATTATAAATCATTTTGATTGCCGCTATCGTTATATTATTATTGTTAAATAATAATAGCTTATCTTATTCATTGAGTTCATCTCCTAAAAGAATTTGTAGTATACAATATAATGAACTATATGTCACGTAAACTTTGTTTAATTTACTGCTCTTGTGTTCTTCACATCAGTGACTTTTTTTACAGTGACTAAACAAATAAAGTAAATTATAATTGTTAAGATTAAGAAAATTTTCCTCGACTTCGTCCGGTTGAAGCCAAACTGATCTAAAACTAGTCGCGAAATGTTTACTACTTTTCTTGAATCAAATTGATATGAATTGAGGAAAATTAGCTTTTCTTAATGATCTAATGAGAAAACAAACTTGTAAAGTAAAAATAAATGAGTAAAAAATTCTATATTGATTACACACCCTGTTTGAACTATTGGTTGAATAAGTTTCGATTGAATTTCGAGTAAACGAAGCGCACCCAAGAAATTGACTGTAAAAACAGAACAGTTAGCGATCACACCTTCATCACGTGCTTTGAAATGATAATGGTCTATCTTCGTTTACTAAGATGAAAATTGATTTATATCATGGGTCAAAGTATGTTAGATCGATGTCCGTGAAGATAAATCTTCTTATGATAAACTCTTTGAAACATTTCCTGAAAAGAACCAGAATAAACTTTTTATGCTTTCTTCTAAGAAGAATAAAAAGTTTTATTGAAATTTTATTGTGCAATAAATCTAATTGATTCGGACATAAAAGCAATACTTTGATTTCATTGTCAATTTACATAAGAGTTGCACCGCATTTCGTGCACCTGAGAAACAAAATAGACTTACATAAGAAAACTTAGTAATCTTTTATGGCAATAAGAAAGACCGCTGCTATGTCAATCTCTCTGTGATTGTATCAGCTTGTTATTAAGTTTAATTTAAATTTTCTTTGACTATGTTGAACATTCTATGTTTTTTCTATACTTTATATTATTGTCTGATGAGAAGCATGCCATCGGCATTCCGTCATAATGTCGCGAAGAAAATATCGTGAAGAAAGTATCGCGCGACATCGCAGACAAAATATCGCTAAATTATATAAAAATAAAAAATTCAGAATTCACAAAATTTTACGAACTTCTGAATCGTATTAAAAATTCTGGTACAATTGAAATATAAAATAATGAATCAACAGATAATAATTTTTTGGGATTAACATTATAGGTATATTTAGTGTATGTAGGGTCCTTATATTTCGAAACTTGCAACTCTTTCACTACTGCGGTATGCCCCGCGAATCTTCGAGTTTTTGTTACTGACGAAGAGCTATCATCTCCGGACACTATAGAGGTGTCATTCTCTACTGCTATTTTGGGAACTACCTATAGCTCACAATATCGGCGCCCCACCTATAGCTCTAGCAGGAGAAGATTTATCTTACGATGAACTCTCTGTTCGGCCATGTTTTTACATCATGTGGGCTCAGATGTTTAAGGCGCGCAGTACACTAATGAACATATTTTTTCACTATATATGTTTATTACTTCATTCCAGTAAAACATTTACGATTTACAATATATTTTACAAGTGATGGTTATGAGCAGCTGTTCAGAATGAATAATTCGATATCTTTTGTAAACGATTTTGTAACACGATATGGTGTCGGGTAACGTTTTGTAGCGGTACGTTTTGTCAGCAATATCTCGCGCGATATTTTTGCGGCGATACTATGTCGTAGAATCAATGCTATCACAACTGGATCACTTCTGGTTGCTATCAGCGATTATCAAGTCACTGAGTGAATATTTATTATTGATTTATAATTAGACGTTTTACTTGAAGTTATTTACATCTTACAGAGATTATCACTAATGCACGGCATAAGAAAGATTAAAATGCAATTAATTATCTAATCTTGAATTTAATAAAAAGAAGTCTGAAATGAGTCTTTGTAGCTGATTTGAACTAAGAAATATTGTTATGCACTCCAAGTTCTAGACCAATACTAATGGTTCTCAATCCCTTTCTCGATGACTCACTGAACTACTTTTGCGAAGGTTTTACGCTAAATATCATGAAAATTCAAGATGATAGCTAAGTTCATCGAATTTCCGAGGTAACTCTCGAGAAAATTAAGTGATTAAAGTCAATTTTATTATCTTCTAAGGAAATTGTCATTAGCAAAGACATGATAAAAAGCTTTTGTTATTAGCTTGCTCATTTCAGGGCTTTAGAATTTCTCTTCTAGCTAAATAGTTAAATTCTAAAGAACTAAACCAATTATTCAATCGCTTGGAGACTACAACCCGCTATTTATAGTACAGCAATACCTTAAAATAACGAAACTCAACATAGCGAACCCTCATTATTACTAACTGATTTTGACAGCTCCAGCAAAAATCACATAGAATTAATGTTAAAAGAGTCGATATAACTGACTTTGTTGTAAGAGATAACTGATATAATTGGGTAAACAAAGCAGTCCCAAAAATACATTTATGCACTCGATTGTAAGGAAGTTGACGCTGAACATCCACAATGGTAAAATTGTGGGCAAATATTAATTCTATGTTATTTCATTTGAAATACAATCATGTAAATTAAAAAATTAATTTCAAAAGATATATAATAAATTTCTGTAATAATTGATATATATTGAAAGTATAAGGATTATATTTGTTTACACATCAAACAATAATTTTCAAGAGATTACGTAACACGATGTAACTCAGCCTTATTGTAAGGAAGTATGTTTTCTAGACCGCTCAACTGACTTATACGAAGACTTTGCAGTGTTTTGAAAATATTGCACGGCCCTTTGAAACCTTTCCGCTGCGCATTTTTGATCGTGAGTAATACTGATTGACTGATTGAGTGTTTACACAGAAACTCTATTGAACCTAATCAAAACCTTATGCAACACTGGTATACGAAAGTAGTTCTTACAACAATATGATTTTTTCCCACTTTGTATCGAAATTTTTAGGAACTAGTCTTTGAATTTAATAGATTTGAAAACCTAACTCTTACCTTTACAGCTATACCTTTACTCTTTTGTTGTTTTACTTTGCATTATTATTATTTAACTCGTGACGAGAGGACTTATCTAAAAGGAAGAAACTTTCATTTCGAGAAATTATTTTATCTAATGATTACACTTATTTACAGGTATTTTGAACTCACAGTCTACTAGTTACATGAAATTATGAATAAGTCATATTTTCATAAATTTTTGTAGGATTAAATTTATTGTACAATAAAATTTTCAAGAATCCAGAGAATTGAAAGAATTTTGTCAGATATTGCATCCTTGGATTAATTTATGATTTGAAAAAGTATTGTAGATATGAGAAGATATTAAGCCTAAAAACATGTTTATTTTGATTGAACCATTAAGTTTGCGAAGGTTTGTCCAATTCTGCTAAATATTTGTTATCAATAAAACTTAGAGATACCTTCAGAAAAGTTATGTTCATAGATATAATTCGAAGCAAATAAGTCTAAATGCTAAGAAAGATATCAAAAACAGGTTAATTTCGGATAACGAACAATGTAAGGCTAAGTTTAGACGTTAAGTAAACAGAAATATTTTGGCGAACAAATAAATTATCTGAAAATTTGTTGTCAAGATATCAATAAACCGAAGCAATATTACGCGTTATAAATATTTGTTGGCTAATTATATAGTAATTCTTAAGTCAAAACTAAGCACTTGTTAGTTATCTGATGACTACATGTATACAGTCTAGAAAGTGGCAAAGTTTGCAGTAGTAAATGAAGTAACTGTTATCTGATGATGATTTCCATATAAAGCCTTCACTTTCAGCCTAATCTTTCATTCAAGAACAGGACATATAACACACAGTTACTACTAATTCTCAACTAAAATGTGTTATTATAAGGATAATGTTGTTGTACACTCGGGTATACTCGAGGTCGAAAGTTTGCAAGACTTTAAAGAACTACTGGACAATGAGTACGATTCCTTTGGGTATATAATCAACAGAAACAAAGTTCATATCGTTGTCTACAAAACTTCGAACAAACATTTTGCGGTCATTTATCCTTCTTTGGAATCTGTTTGCGCCGATCGTCATATTTGTTGCATCAATTTGAAGACATCTAATGTGACATTTTTGCCGGGAGTGGACAAACATGAAATTCATATCTATTCGAACAACGATTACGATAACTATGAGCTTGTATTTAGAATTGACGCTAAGGACAACAATTCATTCAATTTGTGGTCGAGTGCTCTTAAGAGTGAAGACGAAGAGACTTTGACTCCTTTCGGATCAAAGAGAGTGGCCAGAAGGCGAAGTGTTTCGAGACAGACGTCTTTGGAGAATATCGACGAAGATGAGGAGTACCGATAAAATAATTTGAAGGCTCTCATATCATTAATATTTATGTACACTTCATTTAAATAAGAATAATGTAAAATAATTTGATCTCAAATAAACTTATAATAAGTTATTATGAAATAGTTTTGAATTACTTATGAAATAGTTTTGAATTTCTTACGAACTATTTAGAAAATATTTGAGCTTCTGTAAATTTTATTCAACTGTATTATATGAAACTGCGAGTCTTTTAATTAAGTTTATTGCCTGGCATTACAATATAGGCTCCACACTCATAATATAAATTGTCACATTTTTATTGTACGGAATTGGGTCAAACAAAGGAAAAAGTTTTACTTTCTCTTCAAAGTCATTCAAACCCTCGACTGTTATCTTTAAATTGCAAATCACTTAGTTGTCCAACTTTTCAGACTAATGAAAAAGTATTGACTGATTCTTAACTCAATTGTTTCAGTTCGATTAGTCGATATGTTTTTGTCTGCGTCAAACTGTTTTCTCGATTTTATATCTCTAAAAGTATACAAATTTGCATGTCCAATTCTGACCAAGTTTAGATACTATTTACGAAATCATATAAATAGTAATTGAACTTCATAACGATATGATAATTGAACATTTTAGTCATTCCTAAAGCTTTCTCTTCTTTTAATTTCCATAAAACTTGAGATTGTTTTGAAAAAATTATAATTTCTAATTAGCTACTACTATATAAATGAATGTGCTTTTTTGAGAACAATTTGAATAAAAATTTATATTTGAATAGTGGGTGTTATTCATAAGCATTTCAAATATTCTGATCTAAAAAAAATTCACTCGTAAGCGTATCTTATTAAATATTTTACCTCTTGAACGGAAATTTGATGTGAGATAAGAGCAATGCTATCAGAGTGTTTTCGTTTTCATTTATGATTGAGTGAGCGTTGCGTACTCTAAGCCAAGAGAAGGATTAATATCCTTTCCTTTCGATCGATTCTTCATATCCGGAAAAATTTTCAAGGCGTTTCTAAATCATACTTGACAGTTATACAATCATATTCAAAGAATTGTAATTCAATGGTTAACTAACTGATTAGTGTCTTTGATAAATTTGTCATAGTTTATCAATTGGAAGCTGCTAACGGGTATCTCAAAAAGTATTATTTGAAAACTTTAGTAACTTTTTATTTGTTCAGTTAAATCAAGCACAAGATATTTTTACATATATTGATTAAGACATATTTTTGTTTTATTTGACGTATCTTTCATTTACAAAACTTGATTGAAAGCTAACAAAATTAAGAATGGCTCAACAACTCAAAGGGAGAAATTTTATCAAAATCATAAACTATTTTTGAGAGTCCTTTGTTATTGAGAGACTCTTTCAAATATAAGTTGTAATTTTTGACATCCAGAAGTACAAAGTATTGCAAGCTCACAGCTTTTAATTAAAACAACTCTTATATAAGACATGAGTTGCTTATTTTCATTTTATAAAGCAATCGTTGAAACTATTTCTTAGTTCTCCAGCAAAAATACTCAGCATAAGAAATCAATCAAATCCTATGAGATTTCCAATTTGAAAATCAATTTCAATAGTTTTGTGAAGCACGTGAATCGATAGAATGTATCTGAAAGGTTTTGACCTAAGTTATCTTCTCAATTCAATTAAAATGAAGCCTTGTAACCGAAAACTCAATCAAAACCAAGAAGGCGCAGAATAAGCTATCTAAAGCGTGGAATAAACATGTGAAACACTTGTTATAATAGTTTGGATTTGAGGAATAATCTCTTTAAGTGTATAAAGCGTATCAAAGCCTCACAGGAAAAAAGCGAATACACAGAATATAAATTTACTAAAAGATTAATTCTTTTTGTTAATAATAAATGAAAACCGTTTATCTATTTTCTTGTGTAATGCGCTTTTCTTAAACAAGGTCTCTTTGAGTTGGGAAGGATTTCTAATAAAAGATCAGCTCTAAGGCGAATCCGTAATGTTTAGCGACAGTAAACACCCTCGTGATCTTTTTGCCTGTAGATATCAACAAGAGAACATCGATTTAGAGATTATTTTATGATTAGGTTAATGATTACCTTGATCTTTACGGCATCTCTCAAAGTGATTTACTTGAATCTTTTAAAAATTGGATTTTTTATTCTTATTGAAAACTTTAATCAATCTGCAATCAAACGAACAGTAAGCTCAAAATTCTAGCATGAGTATAAAGTTACTTCAAATACTAGTCATAACTATGACATTTGCGTTCGACCTTTTTCTGATTCCGAATATAAAAAGTTGTAAAGAGTCAAAACGACTAAAATGCACGTTTTAGGCTTTTCATTGACTTTATTAAACCTTAATTTTAGCAAATACAAATTTATGCGCAGACATATTCTAATTAAGAACTTCTTCAACATTCTTATTAACTTTTGGCAAATTCTAATAAAATGTTGAAGTGTTAGGAGTGATGTAATTTTCTCTCGTCATCACTACTGACGAGTTAGATTTCTACTTTAATCGTACTCTAACTTAAGCTTATTTGAATGAAATGCTGTTTTGATTATTAACCTAACGAGTAAATCATAGAACAGAAATTCCATAATGAACTAACTTTATATATAAGGCTAAGGATGACTGAGTTCTTAGTCAATATAAAGCTTGAATCAGTGGTGAACCAAAAAATCTCTCGTGGGGTCGTACAGAGTTCAAAATACTGAATGAGACTCACTAATCACACTCAATTTGATTGAGCGTACACTTTTCAAATTAAAACCTAATGTGTTATCATTTTAAATTTCAATTATTCAATGCTTTAGTTTGTTTCGTAGTAATTATAACGAGTGAACAGAGTTTACACTCAGAAATATACTAATTTGTCTGTCAAGTTAGTCAGGTTTAGGTTGGGGTTTCAATTGGGTTAGGTTAGGTTAGATTGGGAGAACCAAGGTTCTTACTGGCTAAGCACTGGCTTGAATCAAGTCTAAATGTTGGATTTGCAACTAATAATGCATTTTGAAATTTGAGCGAAGCTTTAAAACAAGAGAATTGTTATTCGCTTAGTGAATCAAATATTTTTTCGTTGGCTTTTGGATTTTAGATTTGATTAATTAAACGTCTTTTTGATAAAGCCTTTACATTGTAATTATAAATGCAAACAAAAAACAAGCATAAAACAAACCTAAAGAGCATTATTCTTATAACTATTTGTGAATTTAATGCCTAATTGTGTACAAAAATAGACTTTCAATACTAGCAAACAGAATGCAGAAAAGTTTATTTACTCTGCAATTACGCTTAACTTTATTTCTTTCTCTAAATTGATTGTGTAGCGTAGGAAGAGTTTTAATGCAACAGAACAGGTATTGTTCAGTATATTCAATAGTAATTTGTCATTTAGTTTATTTAAGGCTTTTCTATTACATTAAAGCAAACAATCAAAATGAATAAATACTTCAATATAGGGCGCAATCTTCAATACCAGTGATCAATGAATGGGAAAGAGAAACTGCTTTCGGACCTCAACCTAATCATCATTATATGGTATGAGCAAAGTATGAGAAGTTCAGTATTACCTCTCTTTTTTATAACAGCATATCTGCTCAACGGAATCATAAAAAGCTTTTAACACAATCAAAACATGATTGAATGTGAAGTAAATAAATTTAATTTGAGTGCACAAAATAGAGCACAATATGACAGCTTTTGTGATCCAATCACTATTAAGTTTTTTATTTGGTTTAAGTGCATTCTCAGAGCACTTAAATACTTGAAGTCGCTGATCGTTATTTATCTTAACATTATTGTTTCAAAAAGTGTGTTGCAAAGCTTTACCTAACAATTTTATATTAGAATCGATTAGTTAATATAGTATCAAATTATTTCTGGATTGCAACTTGAACCTTTCGCAACAATTTCTCTTTATTCTGCAAGTTATTCCGGAAGTTGTTCTCATTGCTAACTTGAACTACACTGAAAAAATATTTGTCTCAAAATTTAGACAACTGTTAGTTTTTTAGTAGAAAATTATACTAAAAAGTATTTGTCCTATTCTCTTATAATAATTTGACTTCATATCAAAAATATGCTTCGACTGCAAGTTAGAGCAACAATTCATGATTTTTATGACAAACTTGGCACTTACTTCAGGATCAGTTTTCAACTTCAGATGTTTTAAGCAATTGAGCGCTCAATCTTAGCAACGAAGGTATTAAATTACAACCAAACGTAACATTTTTCAACATTAATCTCAATAATTGAGGCGTAAATTTAGAAATGGTTTCAATAGATTCAGACGTCATTTTGTTGGATCTATCTCGGATGTCAATTTTGACAATTTTTCAATTGTCTGAGTGCTTGTAGCTAAGTATTGGATAACTTGAATCTATCAATAAACTTGGTTTCTTAAGCTTCTCAAATTTGCCAACAGTTCTCATCAGTAAAATGACATGACTTTTAGCTTGTATAACAACGGATACTGTTAGAGGTAGAAATTGAGCGAAAATACTTCTCACTTATAATAGTTGGATGTGAACCAATTCTCTGATGAATAGTTTGTCTAGTGCTTACATCTTTTTATAAGCGATCAATTGAACAAGTTTAGGACACATTAAATTAACTTTAATAGCCATAATATTTGGACTGAAGCTTTCAAACCTAACCCATTGAATTTGCTTTCTCCTATTCTATACCCCAATGTTTCCGCTAGAATAGAAACGTCAAATTTTACTACCTTTTAATCATAGCTGTGATCCTCTCTGTTTAGTGAATAGGTCCTCCACTTCGAAATGAAGTATCTTCAAATTAGAAAATTTGTAGCAAAAGGTATCTACTTCTTCAATACCAATTGATATCGAGCTGTGATCCACAATGATTGACAAATGCATTAAATCGCTGTTACAGCAATCAATTACCATTTTCAATTAATTTTTCTTCGTTTACTCCTTTCAAAATATAAATACAAAACTGTGAAGGTTCTGTGCTTCTAGGTAATGCCTCAAATGTTTCCTTAATTCTCTAGTCATCCGAAGTTGTGTTTCATATCTTCCAAATCAAAAACTAGTAACTTCTGATAGTTTTTTGATACTGAAAAGCTTTGGATTGGAATTGTTTGACTTCGATTTAGTCAATAGATTTATTAATGAGCTTTTAATTTGAATTTTTAATAACTTGCTAACTTTTAGCCTTGAAACAGTTTTATAAATCTAGTCATTCTTCAAAAATTAACTATTGATTTAAAAATGGAGAAATGCCCAAATACAGTGATTACTAAATAAATCTATTAATATTTACTTTACAGAAATTATTTAAAGTGTTTGGCAGTCATTGTGTTGAAGTTCGATTCAATAGTACTGTACTTTACATCTTTGGTTATTATGCTTGTTAATCAGTCTTTTTGCCATCACACTTTTGAAAATTAATGAATAATTCATTTTACATGTATTTCTTGTAACGAGATCGCGAGTTGATTGTAGATATAATTATTTATCACTCAACGCATACATTTTGATTGGAGTCTCGATTTGACCTAACCCATCAATGTGAAGACAATACAAAGCTTTTAGGAATCATATAAGCATTTTCTATTGAAGGTTAAACAGTAGGAATTATTCAGTATCTCCTTTAATATAAGATGAAGTTCACAGTTAGTGTATAGTCTTTTTTGAGAAAAATCTCTTTGCGAGAGTTTGGCTAAAAAGCATTTTCTTGAATATTATTACGAACACTATTTGTGAAAGTAATTTATAAGGACATGACTTGACAAGCTTTTTGCATCAGAACTGAATAACTTCTATTGACATAAAGTTGAATACTTTACCTGTATGTACATATATTGAATATAGAGTGAATCTTGTGAAATGCGATCTACGAGCAAATTGACTTTGATCTCTCTACACTAGCAAAAGACCGTTTCTAGCATAAACTTGTTTCTCCTGAAGCCATGTAAATTTTTACACTTTCAAAACAAAAATAATGATTTTTATACGACGAGCTTGCACTACTTTTTCACGCTTCATAAATAAGACGAACTTATTTATTGCTCTGCAATCAAATCTTACGAATAAAAGAGTTGATGTCAGAGGGGCTACGGGTAAATGGACAGAGTTTACACGTCAACGAATATTCAATGATAATCACAAAGTAAATCTACTCTTATTCCAAGATTTAGGAAACCAGTTAGTCTTTAAAAGTATTGACCATTTCATCCATAGGTAGAAAAATCTGTCCGTTTTGTCAGAAAATAAAAACCTGAATCATAAATGATAATCTCACAAAAAAACATTAATCTTTAACTTATATCAGGTTATTTTAAATCGTATTTTTACGAATGAAAATTTGAAAATATTATGATTAAACATGAAGGCAATTGTTTTAAAACATGCTCCGATGGTAACACATTTATCTGACTCAGTGAATCGCAAGTGATTTTGACTAAATTAATGCTCGATTAGTTTTATTATAATTCCTCAAGCGATATTTGAGAGGATGGCATGAAATGAGCTTAAATAAAAAAATTCACACTGAATAAGATTCGCTTTTAAGAAAATTAAAGAATTGATCTGAAAGTAAGCGCAAAGAAATGTTTTCTTAGCTGATAAATAAACGTAGTATTAGTGCCCAACTTGTAATTCGAGACTATACCAGGCTTGCAAGTCGAAACGTGCTCCTTATTAGACTTTTGAAAACAAAAAACCTTATTCAAAATAAAGGGTAAAGTTTAACCGAAAGCTAATATTCAATATTGAATATTAACATTTAGTGGTTTTGCTATCTATGAAAACTCACTTCTATAAAAGTCAAGTCTTGTTTGATATCTAATCAGAGTTTTCACTTCTTATAGATTCAACACTTAAAGCACGAGAACACTTTTTGAACATTGATTAGATATTTTTAAGATATTTGAATATCTCAGGAAGCTAGATGAAATCAATTAAAATACTGTTAAGTGTATTAGTTTGTAATTTTCGAATGGAAAATGTTTCTATTCGGTTAGATGTGCAATAAGTAAAAGCTTTTCTCAGTAATCAACTCAATAAATATTTCTTATTTGTTGAACCATCATAACTATACAAATGAAAAGTTAATCAGATATTGGTGAATATTCTAAACTCAAAATGAAATGACTAAAAAGTTATGATTGGTACTCAACTTTGTATTGAGTGAAATGTTGAGTAAAGCATAAATGTAATCATAAGGCTTTTGCTTTTTTTCGAACAAGAAAGCAGCACGTTTTGACTTGTAAGTCTGATCACTGTAGATTTGACGAGAAGCATAACAGTTGTCAAAGTTAATTTGTCTGCATTCAAATTAACCAACAACTTTCATCTACCAATTTATTTGCGTTGTACTTTTAGAAATTGCGATCTGATAAGGCGGTTTGTCTTTTGTCGACAAACACGTTAGACTTGTATTATAGCTCTAGAGATTTCAGAAAGTGATTTGATGAACATTTACTTCAATTGAGAATTAATCACTCGATCACTTAGGCATTGACAATCTACACTGCACAACTTGATCTACTAATCACACTTTACTACTTAAGCAAATTCAGGTTTTCATTTTCAATTGATTTTTGAATAAAATGAGCTTTAAAAAAATGATTAATAAACTTATTAGAATTTACTATGAGTTGAAAACATGAGACAGAAATATAAGTGTTTTGAAGGATACAATAGATGTAAACTTAGTAGCTGGCAATAGCAACAAGAAAAGACTGTTGCTATGTCGATCTCTGTCTGATGTACATTAATTTTTTATCATATTCAATTTGTAGTTTGCTTTGGTTATTACATTGAATATTCTATAAGTTTGTTAGTGTCTTCAATATTATGGTCTGATGGTAGGCATACACACAACACAGGCATCGCAACACATGAGTTCTGGTTGCTATAAGCGATTATTAAGTTTTAAAGTATGCAAATTTGATGATTCGGATGTTGTGTAATTTTATAGACACACGAAAAATGAATAAAGTTAAAAATAATATAGTATCAATTACATAAGATCAAATTGCGATTGGATGGCTACTATTTTTTAAATCTTCACAAGCTAATAGAATATTCATTTCTTGCATTTTCATAATCAAGCAGATTAACTTATTCTACATTTTTATTGTGTATATTATATTCTTTTACGTAATGTTCTATTGCCGTGATCTAAATCTAAATGTCCGCTAATTGTTCTTAAATGCAAATTTAATTATAGCCGGAATAAAGAAGTTGTCAATTAAGGAAAATTATTATCTATTAACCTAACTGAATATTCAGTAATTTATTTCATGTATAAGCGTTCGTTTGTTTATTTATCATACTATTTGAATTGTGGATAATTCTGATCTATGAAAGTCCAAAAACAAAGTATTGCGTAAAGTTTTGACTGAAACCTATATTAATGTCGAACATATATTTTCAATTAAATTCTAAAATTTATTTCACTAATTCAGATCATGAAGGAAGAGAATATTTCTAGGCTTGATTAATCTGCTGAATGGGATTTAAGCTAAAAATTCAAACTAAACATCAGTAAACAATTCAATATTGATTCCAGTGTGGTATGATATTGATTTGGAGTATGCGGCAACATATCTCTATAACTAAGTATTAAACACGTAGATTCTCTATAAATAATTCTTATCCTATAAATTGTGATTCTTAAATAAAAACTTTAGTAAAGAATTTGCTTCAACTGAGAAATCACAGTAATGCATCTTAATATTGACGTAAATGTGTGTTGTGGAGTATTGTGTTGGAAACGACGCTCACTTTAAAGAGAGAGATAAAAGTGAGAAATAGAAAAAAATGACAATATCTTGACTTGAAATCTGAATTCAGATTGTTGCAAACTTATTTCGCAACACATCGAAGTCATATTTAAGTGAATGCAAATGATATTGTAAACTTTTTACTTAAAGTTTTCATCCGAAATAACTAAAAATCTTAAGCTATGAATAAAAATTTTGATTTGATTAGCTCGTAAGTAATAACAATTTAGCATTTTATTTTTTCACATTTGAGCTTTCACTGAATATTTAATATCGTGTTCTACGAAACACAGCAAAAGATCGTAATATATGTGATTTTCACTAGAATTTGTGTGGCTTAGATGAGAACATAAGCTAGAGTAGGTTTTTCCAAATCTTATGTTCAGGTCTTTGTAACTTTTGTTGAGAGACTATTAAATTAATGCATATGATATTCTTTTTAGTGTTATGATAGAAATATTTGCTTTATTTCTACACAATTTCGTCACTAATCTATGGTCTTAATCAAAATTTGAAATAAAAGTCTGAACTGCTTCCAATAAATTAAGATCAAAACAAACAAAGAACAAAGTCTTCGGAAAACTTGTGCTATTCCTCACCTGAAGTTTAGTCATAGTACTGTAAGGGTATATAGAGCTAAGGAAGAAAAGCGTAAAAAGACAATTTGTGCTGTTTTAGTGAAATCAGTCGTTGTGAACATTGAAGGAAATGGGTCTAGAGTTTGAGTGAGAGGAGAGAGAGAGAGAGAGAGAGAGAGAGAGAGAGAGAGAGAGAGACGATCGGGCGAATGACGTAACTAATTGAAGCAGTAGTATTTTATCCAATGGGTAAGTGTTTCAGCCCATACTCTCAAGTGATTTTACTAAACGCCAAACTTGCCATAAAACCGAACACTACGACGTCCTCATCTTTATTACTCCTGAAACTCTACGAGAATTCCACTGCAAAGTGCTTTAAAACATTTATATTTAACATACATAACGCTTCAGATTTAATTTAGTGTCCGTTCTCTGCTTTCTGGAAGCTCTGTCTCCTTTCATTAGTGTGTATTCACTTGATTTCTCAGTCAGTATTACTTCATATTACACTCCGTTAGTTCTCTTTAACTTTATTTCGATTCTAGACGTCTATTTGTTCATCATTTCACACTAAAAGGTCAGTAAATTAACAGTCATTTGTTTCTTAATTAACTGAATTATTGAAAACGCAACAAAGGTTGTTTTTTGATCAATTTCTGCATACTTTTCATAAGTTTTAGAACTCCATTCAAAAATTGTCTTTTATTTGGCTTCATGTAAGTTACAATTACAAAAATAACTTAAATGAGTTAATAATATGAAAAACTCATAAATTTTGGCTTAAAACTTGTTGACTAATATCTAAAGCTACGCCCTAGCTAAAGTACTATTTCATTGACTTTTATCTATTTGAAGAACTCTTATTTGCAGAACAGTTTCGCCCAACAGACCTTTTCATATGAAATCAAAAACTTGCTTCTAATTTATGCGTTTTAATAACTTTTTTATTAACATTAAGTTAAATAATAAATTACCGTTACCTTATAATACAGTATTGCCTTATGAAATATGATATCTTCTGATGAATCATTTCGTACATCGAAATATGAATATAGGGCTTCTATGTTTAATTTAACTTACTTTTTATACATTTGGGAAAAAGTTTGATAATTGCAGCGTAAAGCTTATATTTGATCAGAAGTTGCAAGATTTGACTCACATCTAAGTCTCCATTTTTGACATTGCCTTTTTATGCCGTTATGGTTGTTATATTTGCTCTCTCAAACAAAACTACTCTCAAAACTTCAAATAATTTGCTTGTTTTGAACTCGTGCTGGTATCAAGTTATTGCTAGAAAGTATTCTTTAAGGGCTCATAAACTGCACACAATTTGAACTTCAAGCTTGAACTTTGACGATTCAATACGAATAGAGAGCTATTATGGGGCTCTTTACAATCAAAAATTCGTTTTCAATGATTGTTTTTAAAATAAATTATTTATTGAAAACACTATACTTCCTTATATACGTAAAAATTTATGTATCTTTTTCTCAATATTTTTCATCGAGCATCAACAATCTCCTTTTTTGACTCAAAAATATTTTGAACTTCAGTAAAAAACCCAAAGTTTTATTCATTTTTCTTCTACAGTAAATAAGATCTATATCTGAAATAAGAACAAATTTTTATTGGTGTTAACATATATTCGGATAGAGATGAGTAAACCTGATGAGAGAATTACATTTTCTACTTAAAAGCTTAGCGCTCAAAGTCCTAAAAGATTAAAGAATAAATTCAAAACTTGAAAAATTTACAAGAGTAATATGATAAGGGAGTACTAGTACCAAATTGATCAAGATCTATGCTCTCTCGAAGCCTATATCATATCGATTCATTCAAACATTTCGAACATTTCCCATCGAACTTATGGTTTGAACTTATAACTTATGAGTTTGTTAGATATAAATGCAGGTTATTTTCACGGTAGCTCGATACAAAGAACTAATGGATGAATCTTGCTATAGTTTTTTCGAAAAGCTTGACAAAAGTGAAAAGAAGACAATTGTCAGTTAAAGCATAAGTTTTAATGGGGTGCTTAAATATTTTGCAAATAGGTTCAAATGTGAAGCATGTTCTTAGAGTTGATCTGATCTTTTTCGAGAGCTATTATGGAAGAAGTGCATAAAAGCAACTGTTATGGTAAAAAAGACGTGCTCGGCTTTGAGTAGTAATCATTAATAGGAAAACCTCAATGTATAGTATACTATAAATACTCCATACGAGTCAGCCCCAGGTGCATCTGAAACACTGTAAACTCTTGGGTATCGTTATAATCAAGTGCATTGTCATCTGTCACAATAAGCATGAGATCTGCCAAACGAATATTTTACTCTTATATATATATTTGGGAATAACTTCTTTTCTACTAGTAATATGTTTACTTTTGGACATAAGTTTACTTTGAAAAGAGAAACTAAAGGCAATAAAGTTAGTAATAGTATAACTCGACTAAAGACATCCCTTATACTTAAACAATGTTAATACGGCCTAAAGTCAGTGTTGTATCACTAAAGCTCCTCTAACATTCAGTTAATAACTTAACGATAATATCTCTCTTCAAATGAAAATTTGCATACACAGAGCTCTGCGAAATAATTCGCGATAAGAACAGATATTTTATGTGATAGGCTTGAGTTAATTCTATACAAATATTATGATTTTCAATTTACGCAAAGCGGCTTTGCTTCTCGTTTGGGAATTAGCCGTTTCTGAAGATCACAATCAGTGGCTATTTACTGTTAAGTAAAAACAATAAAACTATCTCTCTATTCAAACTTTCGAAAAATTGGTTAATCATTAGATTGAGGAAGATTCACGCCTTCACTGATAATAAATTAATGACAATTGCGCTCAACCATAAATTCTTATTATAAACTCTGTTTTTACACTGTTTAATAGCCTGAGAGTATGAGAAAATGTTATATTTCTGGCAAAACTTGACAGTTTGTGACTCCTGTAAAAGACACTTTGACCGCAAAAATTATGGACTTGTCTAAGTAGACAATCTTTAGAAGCGGTAAATTTATCACTTTCTAGTTTGAAATCGTGTTTACATGGCTTCTGAATCTGAAGCTAGTATCAGATTATATATACTATGCATTGGTCAGAGGATTAGCACTAAGTTTGTGTTTAGGTTAGTTTTTTTGTTCTACCAATCAATCTTGTCTGTTTATCAAACACAGTATTACAGTGAAAGATGTCCACATCATTCAATGAAGCTGCAAGAGGGATAATCACAAGAAACCCTATAAGTACTAGCGTTTAAACTCTACCGCAATTAATGCTACGAAACCTTTTTACCCTTAGAATATTCTTTGCCTTTGAAATACTCTCGAAACCCGACTGATTGAAAGAAATGAAAGTTATGTTACTCGATGTCAGAGCTTAAAGTTGAGGAAATACAAATCTTCTCAACTTCTAGTCTACAGATATTATGCAAATGTTTTGTGAAATTGTCATTCAGAACATTACGCATAGAAACATAAATTTAAATTTTAAAATATAAATGTTTGAAGACTTTTTATTTAGCTATTCCTATCATGTAAATCGAAACCGTTTTTAATATTCAAAGATTATTGTACCACAAAGTCCCATTGAGTAATGACAAACGACGAATACTATTTTTTCAAATCATTCAGCTTGCCAATTTCAGTGAAGCAGACTCGCAAAAGCAATAACGCTTTGAGATTTTCATTTAAAGTGCTTCATTTTAGTTTTTCTAGTCATTTATGTTGTTGGCTTTCGTGCCAGCCTAAACAACAGTCAAAACCTATCGCTCGTTACAATCAGACTAAACTAAAGTAATTCATTTCTGCTGCTTAATCTTCGTGTTCGTCATTCATTTCAGAAGGAACAGCTTTCAAATTATCAATTGCTTTTGTGTTTTAGATAGTTCTTGTTGAAAATATTAGTTTTGTTTTATTATTCTGAAAATTGCTTTTGTAGAACACTCGAAATATAAGATCTTCAGCTTTATTCTCATCCTATACAATACCAAAAAACGGATGCGTTTAAATTGAAACAATGATGCACTGAAACTAACAATTCAAAAATGAAGCTAAATTTGGATAAACCAGATCATTATCGCAGCTTATTCGATGAAAGACTGAGTATTTGATTTGGAAATCATTTTCACATACAATACTTTGTAAAACCTACTGATGAGTTGGTTCAACAACCAGTTGATACTTGATAGTTAACTCTAGAAAATCTTCAGCTAAACTTGATATGAGTGTAGTTTGCAGTAAAGTAGATGACGAGAAAAGCTAGAATTTATTGCTTAGAAGAAGTGTCAACCTGTAAACTAAAACGTTGCAAATAATTTTTTATTTAGCGGAAGGTTGATTAGTAAATTAGTGAAGATGAAATCAATATCAGACTGTAAATTAATTTCTTTTCTCTGTAATTGATCAAAACCCCAATCAACTCTTATTTGGTGAGTAGGTGAGAAGGAAAGTTACCAAATATCGCATTCGTCAATCATAATGTCCTAATAGAATGAACATGATATTACTAGGAAAATACCAAAGCTAATTAAGAAACTCTGAATTTGAGTCAAACAAGTAGTCCTATTTTTAAGACGTCTATTATGATGTAAGTTAGGTTTAGTACACGTAAAAGTGAGCCATATCTATTCGCTGTTTTCAGATATGCAAATAGATCTGTTTTACGACACCCACCATCCTAATATCATATGCTATAAACTTCTTGTTTTATAATTGATAATTCGGTTCGAGTCAATTAAATCATTCGAACATTTACAGTATATAAATAAATGTTTCACTTCATAATTGAATAAATGATTAATTACGATTAGTTATGTGATAGTTCACTCACAGATCATTTATAATCCTTTAATTGAATTGCAAGAGTGAATAAGAGACAGACAACGAATTAGAATGAGTAGCTTAGTCGATAATGTATTTTTAGACAATTAATGAGTGTAGGCGAGAATAAATTTGACATATAGCCACTGCCCGCACTTTGATTTCCAACTACTCCATTAAATATACATATCATAAATATATCATGTTTATTATCGTCAATGTTTCAAAATTAAAGTTGAAAGCTTGACGTTTTCAAAAAAACCTTCTTTTTTATTGTATCATTTGTTATTTATATTATATTTTCGAAGCACTACTTTTTTAAACTCAATTTTCAATAGGAAGCTCCCACGTAGATTTTCAAACTATTCGATACTTTTGTCATACATCAATTAGAAAGTTACGTCAATATTTGCTCATTTATTACATAATTTGCAAGTTTTCTAACTTAAGACTCAAATTAGCGAAGTTTATTTCATTTCTGAATTGATTTTGAGAAGTGAATGCGTTTTTACTTTAACATTTGATTAAAAATAATCTCAAAAGGTTTGAAAATAAAAGAAAAAATTTGATCTTACGAGAGCAGAATAGAAGTATGACTTATAGCTAAGATACTGTATTCCAAGAAAGCATAATAGCCTAACATTTAGAGAAATCAAAAGAGTTGATGCGTAAAATTGTCTTATCCGCCGAATGATGTGCTAGTATTACGTTATAGGAGTTTATGCGATTTACTTTTGCGATCGTGTATAACAGAGTGTGAATACTAGATCAAAAAGGCTGTACTCTCATATAAGTCTGTTTGTGTCCTACTGTCAGAAAAATATTGATAAGAGGATAGAATTACTGTCATCATTAATGTGCACAAACAAATGTTCAGATCAGTTTGTTTGAGAGCCATTTAACTTATCAGCTCAATATGACTTATTATGGAACTTGCCGTCTAATTGCTATATTACAACTCAGCGTTGGTTAACAGGTCAAATCAGTACATAGGTCAATACTTTCTTAACTACAATCGATCCTATTTATAGTGAACGCTATATCGAACACAAATCTCTTGAATTACATACAGAATTGAGCAGTTTTGGCCGCACATACTAGTTCACTACAAACAGGAATGGCTATAGTGACTTCAAGTTTGAAAGTTGATCTAATTTAACTCTACTTAAACCTAACAGAAAATAAGCTAAAATACTGGTTGGCGTTAAAACAATTAAAATCAAAATTACACATTAAAGCACTTGTTTGAGAACATTAATAAAAAATATCTCAATTGTTAAATATATCTTGAATAACAAATTAAAATCTATTTGGCTAATTGCTCGTAGAATTGTGAACTAGAGTTTTACTTGACTTGTTCACAATTTTATGAATGAAGCAGAAAAAATTCTCGTCATTGTTAGAGTGATTGCCTTCAATTTTCTTTATTCACTAAAACAAAGTAAGTTTGCTGCATAATCAAATCATAAGATAAATAAAAGAGATAAGGTATGAGTTCAATTGACTGTGAAGTCAACTCTAAAAAACGTCGTGGCATTGGCCTAAAGCAATTTTTGTCTAAAAAGCAGACAAGATTGATCAAAAGATAAAAAGCAAAGAATCTCGTAGTGAGTAAAGTTTGACCTATACTGTGAAAACTAAAACAATATTACTTTATGATCGGCCTTTTGGGATGAGAAGTGCTTCAAAAATTGAGCTACACTAAACAATTAAAACACAAAAGCTCTCAAGTCTTGCGTCATTTGGTGCCAAATATTCAATTTCAGGCTATGCTTTGTTTTGAAATTTAATTTCAAGAAAAGTATGAGTTTTTTCTGAACACCAAAAACCCTTCAGAATAAATTTGACTCAAAAAAATTTGAGTCGAAAGAGCTTTAGTAAGAGTAATGAAATTCTGTCAAAAACTATCTATAAATCCTCTATTGATTCCATGGAATCCTGTTTTTGGCAAAAATATATAAACTCATTCTCGGTGTAGATCTAATAAGATATTTGTCAATAACATAGCATAACAACATAACATTTGCCTATTTGTATTGGCCTTAACATATATTGATTTTCTTAAATTATATCTTCTGTTCATCTCTAAAGTAATTTTTTATTAAAAAATATTCGAGTATTTGGCAAAATATAACATTATATCTTATTGTAAACATCAGCTCTTGTTTATGAAAAGTGAACTTTTTTATCTCATTTAATGCGATTTACTTAAACTGATTCAATGCCTGGAGTAATACTCAACGAAATTTCGATAGGTTTGATTTTTTTCCGAAAGAAGCGATCAAGTAATAGCTATAATTTATAGCCACGAAAGAGCACAACTATGAAAGCATGCCATGAATATTATAATGTATACTTAGCTCTAATTCCCTCATCGTATTCTTCACTTTGAAAAGAGTTGTGCAAAACTTTCAATCGATTAATTTTAAAGTTTATAAAATTAAAATATGTCTAAATTGTTTAATTAATTACTGTAAATAAATTTCATGAGACCGTTCAGTTTGATTAGAAATTTCATACACTTGATTAATATATTCATTAAATGTTGTCATAAAATTATTCATTACAGAACTTAAGATTCTTTTGGATAGTTTTGGAAATTTATCTGTGATCATTTCTTTCAAACAATCACTAGAGATTAGTATTTGTGAAATCTTATAGAATTTTACTCTCAATTATTTATGAGAAACCATTTTACAGTACTTAACTTCTTAGCAATTATTCTCAATTCTTGATTATTGACTCTGGTGGTATCGAATTTAAAAACTAAAGATTTCACTAAATAATGCATTCGTTGCTATAGAACCGCAACTTTCTTGTTAAGTCCGGAAACATAATGAAATGCACGTCTAGCCTATAAACGACTAAGGGATTCAAGTGGTTACTCACCTTTTGATCTTAGGATTTTGCAGTCAACACTTTTTTCTAATTTAATTTGGTCCAAATGCAAAATTTGTGACTTATTCTGCCGACACATCAGTTTATAAAATATAAATATGCTTATCTGGTCTAAAGTTTAAGCTTAAGTTCACAATAATCTAATTAATCTAATTGAAGTATTAGAAAAAACGTTTTGTTTCTCATCTATCAAATAATCTTTATTGTTGAAAATTAGAATTCCAAACGTTAGAGAGAATGATATTTTTTCTCTTTTAAAAAGTTATTATTATACAGTATTGACCTGATTTGGTCACTTGTATATAAAGCAAACTTGAAATAATATCTTAGTAACAAACCTATAAATATGATAGTTTAATATTGGTAAAAGCAAACTTTTCTAAATAGAACAATTGTCTTAAAATCCAAGTTCAATTTAAACAAGCACTCATATACTGTACACTTTATTAGCAAGATAAGTGTGAGATTTGTCGATAGATTTTAAATCAAAATTAGTATAGTAGTTCATTTGAAACTAGTTTTCTTGCACTTCTTAATCAAAGCTAATTTTGACAGTTGAAAGCTTAACTTTTGTAAGATTTTTTCCAATTCGGCTCAAATACTTGTTTCCCGAAAAGTGTTGAAATATTGCTTAAATGATAGTTAAACTAATTAACAACTCCTTTGTTACTAAAATCATGTTATTATTTCATAAACTAACTCATTTGACTGAGAATTTCATATAAGAGTCACTAAAAACCAAACAAACATTTCAATTGGTTGAAGCATTAAAAGTAAATTGTTATTTACAGCCGAAGCCAAACACAACAAAATGGAACTGTTATACGGCAAAAATTTGAATTGCATATTGTTGTGGATCGCACTTTTGGCCATCATTATTAGTACAGCAGCCGCCATCGCAACAGATCACGGTATGGATGAATTTACCTATAAATGTATAGATTGAATGAAACTTTCGCATTTAGTGCTAGCTATGTGTGGTTGTAATTGTATACCAAAATGATATGAGTTATGGATAACCATAATCTGAAAGCTAGCTATTATTCTGGCAAATTCTTTGAGAATAAACTGTACATAAAAGTGTCATATTTATGATAAAACACATATAACTAACTGGTTTAGTAACATTAAAGTTACAATTTATGGGTAAAATAGATATTGATTATGATAAAAATGCATAATCAAAAGATTTAACTCAAGTCAAGCGAGTTATTAAATAGTATTCTAATCTTTAATTAAAAATATCACTAAAACTATAGAAGCAGATGAAAGCAGCTTAAATTCAAATCTAAATGAAGACGAGGAAACCGAGTTTGAGAACCCACGCTTACCATCATATTACAGTTTGAGACTTAATCCAAAATATTATGGCTCTTTACAACACCTTATGAATAAGCGCTTAAAAGGAAGCGAATTCTTGGGTATGTAACCACTAAGAGGATTCACATTTTTAAGTAATCAACTAAATTGCTTAAACACTAATTAATCATAAATAAAGTTCTCAAGCAGTGTTATCATAATGAAGTTCATTATTATTCAATGTTATCCTACAAAAGATAGGATAAACTATATGATAACATAATGATCTTGCTCCAAATAAAGTCAAATAGAGTTTGAATGAGTTCTGGTTTATTAGGAAAGCGAATGGGTTCGGAATTTTTAGGAAAAAAGCGGGCCGACAGTATCTATTTAGCTAAGAAGATGGGCTCTGAGTTTTTGGGCAGAAGAAGAAGGCATGCCGTCAATTTGTAAAATTGTAACTAAATTCTCACCTAAACACTAAACCATTACTAAATCATCTCATTTTCTATGTCAGATCTAAACAATTCTCTCAAACTATGTTCTAAATGTATTTCTCTTATAAAGTAAGTCTAATCAGTTATTTAAGCCTTAATACTATTCTAACTCATAAGGCATGTTATGGTTTAACTTTTCGTTCTAAGGCCTATTTTAGAAAAACTAATTTAAAGGCCAATAAGGGCAAACAACTCAACTTTACTTCTCAGCACAAAATGCGAGTTAGCCTCAATATAAGTGATAAAAACCGAATCGACAACGCAGCAGTTTTAAACTTTGTACAGTTTTAACCTTAGATTCCTTGATAATAGAGTACTTTAATAGGAGTAACATTTAATCGGTGTCAGTACTAATTACTTGTTTACAACCAAGTTATATGTATTTAATTAAGTATAATCTCCGTCTTAAATTAGTCCTGTTTCACTTCTCACTTAATTAGTATATAAAAATAAGATTCTCGATCTTTGCATAGTCTTATCTTAAGATTTCAATTACAGTTGGGTAGATTTCAGATTGAAAATCAAAACCCATTAAACTTTGTTATTTGGTTGACTAGCTATTGCGAGTTAACATTAGCTAAGATTCAGGCTTCTCATATCAAACTAAAATAGAAGTTAAAATTTGAATACTCTAAGAATAAGCAAAAAGTTAACTAAAGTCAAACTAAAACTAAACTAAAACATGCTTTTATTTGACCTACGATTTATATGATTTTATAATACTTGATATCAAACTATTATTTGAACAATTCGCTTAGATGCCGAACAAACTTCATTTTCCGATACTTATGGCTCTCAACAGACAAAAAGATATTCTGAATTTCTGGGTGGCCCCGGAAAACGCTTGTCGGAGTTTTTAGGTGGTCCCGGAAAGAGATTCGGTCCTGCCTCTTCGCCATCTTTGTTCTTGGCCAAGAAGCTATCAGAATATATCAACTCATCATTCAAAAGACCCCAGCGTTTTTATGATTTGTACAATCCGAAAGGCAGTGAATTTCTTGGAGGTCCAGGAAAATGATTATCTAACTATTTGCTTATAATTCCATTTAAGTAATATTGAGAGAAATAAGTATCTTAAAGATGAGTTATTTCATTTTATAAAACATATTTAGAAGTATTATAATTAAGTATAAATGATATAAATTTCTCACTTTCAAAAATTTTAACTTCAATTATTCAAACTTATGATTGATTCGTGTATTATAAGCAATTGTTTAACTTGAACTCAATGGAAAAATATGTAATTTCGAGATTATAAAGAAAGTTAAATGTATAAAATCTGTCTATTATTTCTTTGTCACACTTCACAATGTTTATCGTTTATTCTTTCTTAAACGCTAGAGTATCGATATATCAAATAACATTTAACTTATTGCAGTTTATATATTCTAAAAGATTTTATATCTGATATCTCATTCTGAATGCTAATCTATGTACTCACTTGGATAATCATGAATGTCTTTTGTAATCAGGCCTATAGACTTGCAGATAATATGCCAACGAGCAACAGCCCTGAAAGTTTGCTCTATTTTCATTTTTGAGTTTACTTCCTTCTGAAAATCATTTTCAATTAATAAAATTTTTATTTTAGTTCTAATTAATCTAGAAAAAAGTTGATAAAAGTTGACAGGGGCTTATGTTTTAATTTAAATGCAAACTAGCAACAGCTTTTATCGATCAACTCTCCAATTATTAACTATCAAAACTTTTTCATAGATAAATCATTTTTTCAGTAAAATATGAGTTTATTTAATTTTGAATATGTACAGTGATGCCTCGATATATTGAGTCGCTGGTGGTTAACAATTCATGTTCACTGCAACGAGGCTTCACTACGAAGAGGCAATTATTAGCTTAATAAATGTGTTGGAACCGGATAAGTGCGTTCACTATAGTGAGGATTCATTATAGGGAGGCTCACTATATCGAGCTACCACTGTATAGCCGTCAAATACAGTAATGCTAACAGTTAACAGCAAAGGCAGTCAACAACAAAAGTCTGAGAATAGTTAATATTGATTTTAGCACATCGATCAATGCCTGAATCTTGTGAACAATTAATACAAAGGAAACACTTTCATGTTTAGCGACGCTCTTAATTTACTTTGTTATAACCTTTTCCTGTGGCTTTTTGCTCAAGAGAAGCATCTTTTCGTGTCGATGTCTGGAATCAATCACATTGTATTGAATTCAATAGTCATTAAGCCATAGGAAAATCATTAAGTCATTGATTAAAGACACAGTTTCAACGATGTTTTTATACTAATTATTCTGGTTTCGAGAATAATACGGTGGGAGAAAGAATCCGCACAAAACAAGCCTACATATAATACATATACAGAACCTTTCTTGTTGTACGTCGCATTATTGGCTATTTTAAGCTTTCTGATTGGTTGTCTTCCTTCAATTAAAAGTATTAAGTAAACCACTTTAATGGGAGTAAAGTGTACAATAAACAAAGCAAACACATGTGCAATAGTCAACATTATAATTATCACTATTTATAAATTTTCCCAATTAGAAGTTTTTACTGTATCTTTTTATATGCAGAGGACTATAAGAATGGCTCTGTATTGACTGTTTTCCAAAAAAAAATCTGAGTGCGCAAACCAATTGCTAGTCATTGTAGTTTTTGAGATTAAATATCGTTTCCATAAATTAATATATTTAGTAAATATGCAAATGTTAAATCAAACCACAGTAGAATACTGATTGCAAATTTCTATAAACAAAATATAAATAACGGAAATCCAAATACTGTTAATTTTTTAAAAGACAGAATGTGGGCATAAGAACTGTATATCATATAATAACTTGAGTAGAAAATAGCAAGCAACTCGAAAGTAAACCTGGCAGTGGCCAAAAGCCTAACAAATCAAAAAGAGAAGTGGAAGAATAAGTTGAACAAAATGTAAACACAATTTGTAAAAGTTATGCAAAACAGGGAAGAGAACTAAATGTTTTTGATAAAACTGCTAAAGTTACTTATTTAAACATGGAATCAAAAAGTTCAGAAGAAGAGCTATTCGAAGAAGTAATGAAAATAAAAAACAAAAGCAGAGAAAGTTAACAATGATTAATTATACATCGTTGAAGACGTTGAAAGCTATTCCATAATTAATGGTCCAAACGGTTACGGTAGTGATTCATATATTGCACATTCATCTCTTAATGCTGTATTTGCCGAATAATTGATCGAAAAATTAAAGGTGAAATGAATAAATTATCAGAAAGCTATTTCCAAATCCTGTTGTGGCATGCCAAAACTCGAATACTCGAAACTATAGATAGCAGGCAATTAACTAAACTAGAATAATTCATCTATTATTACGTTAATTCCATTTAAATGTTTTGTTTTCATTCATTTGTAAAAGAGTTATAAACAATTGAGTTTAGTGCGGGTTTCTTCTTCGACCATCTTATACTGATTTATAGGTCAAACTGAATCTATAATTTAATTTATTTCGAACCAGGTATACAAATAACTGAACGGAACCCACTATAAGATGGAAAACAAATATTATTTCTCTCTGAAATACCATTTATTATGCTCTGAATCAAACCCTTTTATTAAAAAGTTTACGTCAATTGCTAGGTAGCTTTTTATTTGCTTTAAAATTCAGAACTGATTTCGATTTAAATTTGAAAAATATTGGTCAACATTTCTACTTTGAAGTTACTTCTCAAGCACAAAAAATATATAAAATTCAAGGATATTTGAATAGTTCAATCAAATTGAATGCTATTTAATACTCAAGAAGTGAGTTTAACTGGATCGGTCAACAAAATGCTATTATTTTGAAAGACGTCAAAAGTTAACGCATTGAAAGAACAAATTGTATTGCATTGAATGCTAACAAATTAGGAAACATGACATTGATTTGAGGGCTAAAGATAGAAAAACCCAATAGGGATTAACATAGGAATAGCCAATCTCTCGATGGACTCAATCTTATTGATTAGGCGTAGAGTATGTTTTGTTACACTGTTTTCTCATTTCGCTCAAAGTTTGAAAATTAACACTCTTGAGACCAGCCCTTTCCCTATCAAGTCCTCCGCAACGTTTTTAGTGAATAATTTTCTAATAAGATCGAAACCAGGCTAAAGGTTAGAGTAACATTTCCATGAGATTTAACATGGAAAGATATTAAGTATACATAAAATTGCGTCAAGACTGAAATATTAGTTTTGAAAGTCTATATAACTCTCTTCTTAATGATAACTATCAGCAGCTGCTCATTTGCTATCAAACTCTCCAGGCAGTTTGTAAGCATCTCACATAAAATTAGGCGTAGTTGTGGTAGATTGTAGTCACGAATTCCGATCTAACAACACAATGATTTGCAAACTTTTTTGTCTAACTGGTTGAGTATGTAAAAAGAGATTATGCTTGTCAAATATCTAACGTTTTAAGATATTCCTGAAACAATCAAAAGCCGTGTCCACTAGTTTTCTCAAATTCAGAAGGTTCTGATATCCATTAAAAAGCGTTATAGCAAAGAGTAGCCCAACCAGTAGGACCAAGGGGGTTTGGGTTCCTCTAACCTAATCTAATCTAACCCATCTTAAATCTCCTTTTCAAATCACTCGCTAACTTGACGTAAAAAAGTTTATATTTTTGGATATGAAATTTTGCTAACTATTGTAATGATTGCTTCAAAGTAAAGTAAAATATAAGTCAGCATTAAACAAGTTTTAATCTGAAAAGTATGTCACACAGCATTATAAAACACGTTTTTTGAATTTTTCTGTAATATTTGAACTACTTAGGGATTAATACAAAGATTGAACTTATCTAAACAGCAAATATAAAATAACAAACGACCACTAGTTACTCAAGCAATATTTATATTCATTATTTCTATGGCAAAAACAGAAATTCCTTCGCTGAGTTGCGGTACGTTTTCTTTATTAGACATCTTAAAAGTTTTTAACATACAAATATGAAAAACTGCTACATATTCAGCCTTGGAATCAAATTCCTGTTTTAATTATGAAAACAAAAAGGCTTATAGAAGATAAAGGTAATCTAAAACTGAAAACTAATATTGAACAAATATCTGTTTACCTCTTGAACTCTTACAATGACATAAATGAAAATGAAGAGTATTGATAAGTACCTTGGACTTTGATACCACAAAATAACTGGAGAATCGCCATTAGTATTGAGTTAACTACCTAGTGAATCCAATGTTGGATAAAGTGTAAAATATAGTTATAAGCCCTTTTTTCAACTAAGAAGTACTTTTGGACTTGCAGGCCTGATATATTGCAAATTTCTAGCTTAATCACTGATCATATGTTGTATAAATGAATACTTTCAAGTTTACTTCTTAAAGTAATGACTGCTTCAAACTAATAAAAATGAAAAACATTGCGTCACTCTGCTTGGCTTGTAGACTGTATTAATTATCACCTGCTTGGAAACAGACTCTCTACTTTCGGTTGTAAAGTGTTATAAGGTTTTCAGTATTGGTATAAATGTAAAGATTCTCTACTGGAGATTCATCTATGAAGTGATGGCATTTCCATGTATCACATTTTGATCAATTGAAATTCTATTAATGGTTAAATGACTGAAAACTTTTAAATAAAAATCGATCTCATGTTCCTGAGATTAAAAATTTTACAGTTTATATCTAATTACAACTCCAAGTTTTGTCGCAACTAAGTAAGAATTTAAAAACCAAATATAGTAAAACCTTCTTAAGTTGGGCACTCGACTGACCGATCTTCGATGCCCAAGCTAGCGAGGTAGTCAATATTATAGTGAATCCGCTAAATTTTATTAATGTTTTTACCAAAACAAGGCATTTTATTTGAAATCATAACTAAATATACAGAGATTATTAGATACTATTTCAATGACACTATCCATTTTTTTAAACAATAGTCTACAAGCCTACACCTGTTAAACCACTCTCTGAATAAATAAACGCACACCTCTTAAATTACTCTAAACTTCGTTTTAATACACAACACATGCCAGTGTTCAATTTAAAGGGACTTTATTTTTACTGGTTCATTTGTCAAAATTGTCCAACATGTAACTTATAGAGATGGTCAACTTGTAAAGATTATGCTTCTTGCATAGTCTTCGAGAGTTAATCTGGACCTAAACTTTGTTCCCAACATAGTAGAGTGCTCAATATATAGTGGTGCACAACTTCGAAGGCTCTACTGCATTTTTAATTAAGAAACAGTTAATAAAGTATATATTTTCAATCTGTTTTCGACCATTACTCACATGAAATAAATTTTTGGCGACAGGTTTTGAATGCAAATTGACTGAGAATTTAACGATTTTTCCTTTTTATTTTGCTTTGAGTGACTTCACTCTATCGAGATAAACACCAGTCAATGCAATCAAGTTTCCTAAACCAGAAAATTAGTTACCAAAACACTAGACTCTTCAGTATCTGCTATCCCACAATTTGATTACCAGTAAAGTCCATGATACAAGTGATGAAAGCTTAAAAGAAATTGTGAAGTTTAGTTTCCGCGAATTTGATCATATAAATTGAAAATTATTGTTTTCTTCTCACTCAGGCTGTATGCCAACTAATTTCTCTTTTCGAACTTAGCCTTCAGTGCAAATCAAGTGAATTTAGGTGAGTGTGACAATTAACTAATTAATATTTTTCAACACTTTTAGACACTCCCAACTGTTTGGATCAATACTCCGTATGAACATTTTAACCATTAGATCTTTTTATAATTTTAATTAAAAACTATGAAATTGACAACTATCATTATTTTTAAAAAATTAAGTAACGATAAGCTCAAGAGTTAATCGAATAACGGCACATTTAAAACAATTTAACTTTTCATCAATTGCTTAGCACTAGCCTTGGCTTGAAGTCCCTGAAGTCATTAACTATATAATAGCTTGATTTATGACAAAAAATAACTTATGCTTAAAATAATGTTATTCATCCGAATAACATACTCCCACTCAGTTCTTATGAGTTATGATTTTCGAAGTGATAAAGCTAACTTCGCACAATGTAAATCTCAGTTGAGTTTGTCTTTTGGTCATGTTGTCTGTTCAAATTATATCAATCATTACGTTAAATGTTCAAAATTTTGAAAGAACCTGACAATTTATAGAATCAGCTAATCTTAGATAACATTATCTTTTCTATAAGTTTTTCAACGCATTAGTGCTGAGGATCACTAGCTGGAAGAATGTATATGTCAAAGGATGACTCGGTATATCTTAAGCTTAGTATGCATCCAGAAGAAAGTGAATGTCTTAGAGATCGTAAAGTCTGGGTTTTTGTCATGTCCAGTATTTTGACGTTTCTTTCAGGTGAGACTTTGCTTTAGCTATATGAATCAAATTTTTAAAATCTTTAGATTTAAAACTCTTAATCGTCTCTTAATAGGAATTGCAATTGTGTTGCTTTTCCGTTTGATTGAGTTTTTGAGCACAGGAAAAGCTTCATTTTCTAAAATACCGAACGCCCCCAAAAATAAGTCTAAGTCGGATAGCACTCACAAAAGTAAGAAAGCATCCAAATTTTCAACATCTATGAAAGATCTTAAGTACAAGGCTCAAGAAGTGATTAGTGGCCAGTCAATTCTCGGAAAATTTTTCGTTAGTACATTCTCAAATATCAAATGTAATAAAGTTCACAATAGTGATAATTAGTAATTTTTTCTCAATTATTCAGATTTTCACAGTTTTAATGATGACTTTAATGTCGTTCAAACTCTTTTATGATGAATATATAAGGTATTGAAAATTTTTATCTTTTTTCCACTTGGCATTTAACTATCAATTTTCGAATTTGTTTTTCCTAAATACCAGTATTGGATCAGCTGAAATCGGGTTAGTAAAAGTGCATTTGTTCTCAAACCATTGAAGAAATTGATTTTCTCTCATCAGTGATCTAGTGGAGAGATGTCAAGCATTTTCCGACAATCAAAATCAACAGATGGACTTTGCAGTCAATCTATTTTTCCTGTTTTACTTTTTCGTTCGGGTAAACCAAATCGTTCGATTCAAACTTTTTCATATCAAAAATCGTATTTTACCACAATTCAGTTGATTGCATCTCACGATAAACTTTGGTCTTTGCTTGAAATTTACTCTTTTGTCGATTACTTGACAATTCCACCATCATTCATTGGCCTCTTTCTGGACAGAACATGGATTGGTATGTGTTTGATTGATAAACACTTTTGTTTTGAAGGCTTATCAAACTTTCGGGTGTCGAAAAACCTCAATTTCTCGGATACTATTTAGGCTTTAGATTTAGTCGTGCATTAATGTTCATGATTTTGCCCGACGTCTTAAGAAGTTTCAATTTAATAAAATCGTCTTCAACTCTACGTCTTGTGGAATTTATTTCGAAGATTGTCTCATGGATTATAGTAGCTGCTGGTTTTATTCATTTGGTATAAAGAATATGATCAATAGTTGAAATATGACTTCAAATCTATTTTCTCACAATCATTTAAAGGTCGAAAATTCTGGCGATCCATTCGAGTTCAAAAACGCTCACCCGATTTCATATTCTGAATGTTTATACTTTGTTATCATCACAATTTCAACAGTCAGTATGATTTTAGATTGTCTTTCGGATTATTCCAGTTGACTATTCGTGTTTAATTCAAAAGATTGGGTACGGAGATATTCTTATGACAACAACACTCGGTCGAACATTCTTATGTATCAGCATTTTAGCATTGTTTGTAAGTTTATTAATCAGGTTTATGTTTAATTAATTGATCTGATGGATCTAGAACAATCCTGGAGTTTAGTATGGAATGAGCCATGCATGTTTGTAAATTATGCTCATATTTTAGTCAAGTTCAAGTTAGGTAACGCTAATAAAGGCTAATTTAGAGTAAACTTAAATTCACGAAGCATTATTGCAGAATGTGGTTTGCTATGATATATAGACGATTTCGTACTTAAACTCCAACCTCTATATTATATTTTTTCGTGAACTAAGCTCCTTCTCTAAATTTGTTTCTGTTGTTGATATGAAAAAATCTTACTCTCATTTGAATGACAAAAGTTGGCAATCCTATGGTATATAAAAGGAAAATTGGATCCTATTGGTTTGAGATCTAAACAGCGCCAATCATACGTAAGCGAGAGAAGAAGGTATGAATTCTCAGTAGAATTATCTGTTAATTATAGAAATCTCAGTATTTCATTTAAATTAAACAAACTCTCTACCCAACTACTCGTTTCTCAATCATAATCATAGCTACTTTAATTATATTCCTTTATCCTCAAAGTTGATTTACCATTATAGTTAACAAAAATTTCTCATTAGTCATATTATAGTTTGTGGGCACTTAACTCACAGTAATGTGAGTTCGTTTCTCAACCACTTTTATAATGAGAAAAGAAAGAGTAAAGATATAGAAGTTGTACTTTTGGATAAAGGACTACCAGAATCTGAAATAGAAGGTATTCTATCGAATGATTATCCATTAATTAATTCAAAAGTGTGTTTCATTTATGATTTAGATCTAATAAGAACCAAATTCAAAAAAGTTAAACTGTTTTGTGGATCTATTTTGAATCAAACTGATTTGGAACGAGTTCAAGTAAATGACCATTTATAAGTTTGAAAATTTCTATTTACCACTCATTTAGATTGTATAGCAGTGGTTTTCAAACTACATTTCACGATCCATTAGTGGACCACTAAGTTAGAAAATCTAGCATTAGGCTCTGTCAGAATCAGGCACTAGGTTCTATACATGTGGACGACGATCCGAAAAAGTTTGAAAGTCGCTGCTGTGTAGTATGAAATTGATTTATTCTATTGAACTATGTATTTATTGACTGTTTGTTTTTCAACTGAGAGATGAGTTGAGTCTCTCAACCAAACAATATTTGAAAGCTTTGATTAAATAATTGAATTGTTGTTGATTAGGCTCAAAAAGCAAACGCATGTTTGGTCTTTGCTAACAAACACTCTAAAGATCACGACTCTGAAGATGCCGCTAACATTATGCGCGTTATGGCCATCAAAAACTACTGCAAAGATGTTCGAGTAATGATTGATACAATACTGGATTGAGTACACAGAAACTGATGGCTTTTAACATTTTCTTTAGGTTATAGTTCAATTAATGCAATCACATAATAAGTATTACTTTGATCAAATTTCATCGTGGAATCATGAAAAAGGTCATTTTATAAATTATTCTCGTATATTTGCATCTGAAATCTGATCTCAATCTATATCTCAGGCGATCAAGTGATCTGTATCAGTGAAATCAAATTAGGATTAATTGGTCAATCATGCTTTGCGCAAGGATTCAGTACATTATTGACTAATTTGATAAGCTTTAGATCATTGAAGTCGGTGAGAATACTTTCATTATAAATTATTGATAGAAAAGTTAGTAAAAAAGAGATATACTTACAAGGAAACTCAATAAAGGATATAAGGTCACAACTTTTTATTATTGAAACACAAAGCAAACAGATATTAATTCTAGTCAAAGATCGTCCTTGTGAACTAATTATAATAAAACTTGTTTAGCTTCAACATATAGTTATGTTATTTTTTAAAATCAGTAACAATTAAATCGTATTTTTCTATAGCAGTTTTATATTGTTTTTTAAAAACCACTTAAGTGCATGTCGGAGTTAGACAGGTTTTACTATATCTTAATTTTAATATTTTTGCTTAGAAACAAATTAATTTTCCGTGGGAGAATGACTACTTGAATGGCACCAAAATGGGAATATATACCGCGTTATTGAGTTCAGCTTTTGATGACATGACATTCACGCAAACAGCTCAACTATGTTTTACAAAACTTAAGTTACTTTTGTTGGCTGTTCAAGAGATCAGCGATGATGATCACAGAGATAATGATATATTAATCAATCCTAGAGCGGGTTATCGGATCCCAAAAAGAGCTAAAGCATTTTTTATAGCACAGAATGAAAATATGACTAAACGGTAAGAATTCTAAGAATCTAATTATGGAAATTAATCTAATTTGATGAGAAAACAACTCTTTTATAAGACGTGTTGTCTCTAACTTGGACTAAATAATATGAGACTCTTAATTGGTTTGTTTGATTAGAGCTTGTTGGTATTGTTCCCAATGTCACAATGACATAGCAGATGAAAAATTAATCGAAAAGTGCAAGTGTTCCAATGGTAACTATTCTTATGTTTGAACTTGTTTTGCAGTTCAAGATTTTTCACTTAAAGCTTTTCTTTAGTTGAAGATTTAATTGTAAAGGAGTGTGTCCAACAAACAGGTAATCACTTTTTGGGAACAAATTTATTAATTTTATTTCAGTAGTTTGATCCATGAAGTTATAAAAATTTGAAAATTTATTTTAGAATTTGATTCTATCGACCCAAGCGATAACAGTGAGTTTGATTTCTAATTAATATGAGTTAGTTTAAAATTTTTAATGTCTATGTTTTGTCCTTTAAGTCAATTTAATTGCTATGACTTGCACTCCACTTTCAACGTCCACTGTTGAAAAACAAGACCAAAGTAAGGCTGAAAGTTCGTTAAAACAACATAAGAAGAAAAAAGATAAGTTAGTTTCTTAATCATTTTAAACTATATTTAATAATATTCTATCAAAACTATTATCTTTGGTAGAGATGAAAAGCGTCGAGATTCAAGTTCGAGTTCGAGTTCGAGTTCGAGTTCGAGTTCGAGTTCGAGTTCGAGTTCGAGTTCGAGCTCGAGCTCGAGTTCGAATTCAAGTAAAAGTTCGGTTGAAGCGAATAATAATATAAGTGAAAAGATAGAACAGACAGAAAACGAAATTCAGACCAACTATGACTCGACTGCAATGTTTCACTGGTGTCCCGATAGACCACTTGATGAGTGCATATTAGATAAGAACAGTCCAACATTGAAAGCCCTCAGCAATCACGTGATTGTTGGAATATTTGCTGAAAAAGATTCGCCACTAATTGGCTTAAAAAGTTTGATTATGCCTCTCAGGTCTTTAAACTCATATTCTCCTTATTACTTGTCTCGGTGTAAACAAATGTTTCAAGAGAAATTATTTTCATAGAGCTTCAAATATTGCCTTCAAAGATTTGAAACATGTTCTCATAGTTGGAAACATTGATTTGATTGGCCGCGAATGGAATACATTGCAAAATATGCCATTAATTGGTGTATTCAATGGCTCGCTTCTATCTCGTGATGATCTGAGAGCAGTCAATGTAATGGTTTGCGATATGTGCATAATTTTGTCTTCTAATAGATCATCGGCTGAAGAGATCAGATTTGCTGATAAAGAAGCTCTTCTCGCCAGTATTAATGTTAAAACAATCACTTTTGAAGACTCAATGTTCGGAGTTATCGGACAAAAAACATCTAATCCTGAAACTGACTCCTCATGTATTGAAAAAGTGAGAAAAAATTTAAATCTTTCAGTTTAACATTATAAATCACAGTATATTGATGTAAAAAGTTTCAAATCATCACTTTGAATTTCAGCCTCGACTGCAAATACAACGGAGAGGGTATTTATTGGTATATCTCAATATATTTAAAAACTAATTTGAACATTCATTAACTTCAGATCTGCTTATGGTGTAAATGTGCCTCTCATTACCGAATTGATGTGCGAAAAGAGTGTTCAATATTTGCCTAGTAATTGTGAGAATGATTCCAATATGGAGTTCTACAGACAACAATCGTTTGCAAGCGGACAAGTTTTTAATACATCTTCCATCGACTCGTTCATGTCTGCCACTTATTTTAATTCTGATGTTTTAGCTCTCGTTAAATCACTCGTTTCTGGAGGTTTAAACGCAAAACAAGAGTCAATCTTATCCGAAGGAAGCAGTCTTAGGACTAGAGCTCTCAATACTGAAACTCTTAGAAACCGTGATCGATGTCGAGTCGCACTAATATCACTCTCGTGCCCATTCGGCTATTATAGTGAAGCGGAATATGAAGAACTATTTCTGGGGGTTCTTGAATCGCATGGAATTCTATGCCTCGGAATTTACAGATTACTGGAAACTAACGATTTGAATACAACACCTAATGCTCGTTATGTAATCACTAATCCTTCCGCTCATTTCCAACTGTATCCAACTGATTTGGTATTTCTCATTTTAAAATTTTTACCAAAACTGATTTGAAATTGATGTCTTTTTCTAAATAGATTTTTGTACTCTTGCCAATGGATACTCACATCTAACAAAATTTTAGTCAATATGTCTGAATGAGATATCGTTATTCGGCTCATTTTTACTTTATTTTCATTTTAAACAATAAACGCTCTTATTATATGAAAATATTTATCAAAGATTAATTAACTTCTATTTCTCCCAGATCTCATTCTTTCGTTTCTTTCTTTCTATGAACGTTTAAATGTCTCTTCATCTTTGATTTTTCACGAAATCGTTTCGTACAATTGGGCCATTCGCACATGAATCTGAATGAAAATACAAAAATGAGTTGCTTGAAACATAATCAAATAAGTTTTGACTAACGGTTTAACTCCCGTGTGAACCAAAGTATGATTTTTAAGTCGACCATAAGTTATAAATCTTTTTGTACAGTCAGGCCAACTACAAACATATTTTCTGATATCATTGTGGGCGCATTTATGCCTAGCTAAATGTGTGTCTTCGAGAAAAAGCAATTTTAGTCATTCCAAAACTTAATATTTTTCTAAAAATTGCTTACAACTGGACATCTTGGCCTCGCATCCGGGCCAATCACACTCAAAAGGTTTTTCTCCAGTGTGTGTTCGAAAATGTAAAGTTAAACCATTTTTATCTTTAAATCTAGCCTCACATGAAGGCCAATCGCAAGGAAAAGGCCTCTCCTCTGAATGTCTGTGCTTTAGATGCCTATTGAAATGAATGAAAAAGTTGAGAAGTAATGAAAAAAATGTCGAAAATGACATACAAAGTGACTTCTTTAATGGTGACAAAGGCTTGCTCACACCCAGGCCACGTACAACTGAACGGCTTTTCATTATTATGTCTCATCATATGATCTCTTAACTGATTTTTAAAGTTCGTAGCAAATCTGCAATCACTACTGAAATCACATTTGAATTTCTTAATCTTATGAACTCTACTGTGACTCAAAAGCGCCGGTTTGCCCGGAAAAGCTATTCCGCAAATATCACATATGAACGGTTTCTCATTCATATGATATCTATTGATATGTTCTTTGACTGACTCTAAACCATGATTCTTATAATCGCAGTCCAAATAATTACATCGAAATCCAACCAAGTTGTTCTTCTTTTTAATGCTGATAGGCAAATCACCTGAAAATACGTCTTTTGTAACTCTCGAATGCTTCAATCAAAACATTAAGTTCAAAATTAACTAATTTTTACCCAAAACTAAATCATTTTGACTTAAATGCTGGACTTTCATAAAGTCTTCTCTCGATGAAATTGGTCTATTATCCCACCTTTTCCTCCGTTTTTTCACAACTTCAGGTTCAGTTGCGCATAAATCGCATTCATTTTCGCCGTTAACTAATGAAAATTCAACGCTGTTTTCATTATTATTATTATTATTATTATTATTATTATTATTATTATTATTGTTTGTATTTTGATTCAAATTATTTTTCTCAGGTACTGAATAATTATTTAAATTTTTGACTGAACTTTTATAAACAATGTTAGGTTTGGCTTCTGGCAACTCTTGCTTCGAAATGACCTGAGCATTTTGCGAAACGTCTTCACTTAGATCAATATCAATTATTTGTCGATTGGATTCAGTTTGGACTTGATTTCTATTAACCAAAACCAATTTGTACTGATTTTCTAAATCATGAAAAGAGAGATCGTTTTCAGTATTATCAATGCACTTACAGAGAGTGCGAAAAGTGTTCAAATAATTTCTGTATTTATCCAATAATTGAATGCACTTTTGAGCGTTTAACAATTGATTGAGTAGTCTATTATTTTCTTCTCTTAGTTCGTCGAATATGTCGTTAACACTTAACTTAATTATTTTCTCATTTCGTGTATTCATTTTAAAAAATAATCACTTTTTATCAATTGTTTATTACTTAAACTTTAATCATATATCTATTGCAACATAAATGACGTGAGCTTTCAACATCTAAAAAATACATTTTCTTTCCTAATGCGAGCGAAATTTAAACTTTTCTAAACTTGAAACTACACTAAAACTTCATTGAGTTGGGACTCGGCAGACTAACTTCTAATGTCCAAGTTAGCGGGGAGGTCAAAATATTGAGGATCCACTAAATTTCATTAAGTTTTTTCCAAGACAAAGCATTTGTTCGAAACTAATACATTTACAAAGACCATTAGATGCTATTTTATAAGACTATCTATTTTGTAAAACAATCGCTTGTATACCTACACTTTTTCAACTGATCTCTGGACATAATTAAACGCGCTCGCGTCTACACCTCTTAAATTACTCAAAGTGTTGTTTTAACATATAATACACGCCAGTGCCCAACTTGAAGAGGTCTTATTTTTATTGTTAGAACCGATCAAAACTTGCCAACATTCAACTTATAGAATTTGCCCATCATGCACAGTCTCCGGGAGTTAAACTAGACCCAAACTTAGTACCTAATATAGTAAGGTGCTCAACATATAGAGGTGTCTAACATCGAAGGTTTACTATACTTTTGGCTTGGCACTCAATTCAGAACCTTTTTGATTTTCATAAACTAATTAATTAATTGTAAAGAACTGTTACACTAATTATTATGCACTTTCAAGTCAACAAATCTATGAGTTTTCAAAAGACACAAATCGCACTTATATTTACACTTATTTATTGACAATATTTTAAAGAACATTTGGATACCCTCTTGTGTAGCACTTGTCACGCTTATCGCACTTAGAGTCGCTCATTCGTATGCATTCTATCGATATGAGTGGACAAATCTAGCTCATCTTTGAAGGTGTGCTCGCATCTGGGCCAAACACAAGCGAAGAGCTGCTCCCTCTTATCAATAAGAGTTCATTTCCACTAAGCTTACTATTAGTGAAGAATGAAGACTCGCACTCAGACTATCCACAAGTGAGTCGTTTGATTCCCGAATCAATGTTGCGATCAGTTCACCAAATGACCCGATATTTGGTTTAGAACTGGCATTTAGGCCAAGCATTTATGTACTGTTTTCCTATCGACTCCTTTTACATGAATTTTTAAATTGATTTTAACATTTACATTTACATTTTTCGTACTTAAATGGATTTTAATTCGCGTGACCTATAATGATATGTTGTCTAACTAGGTTTAATTGATTGCTTCCAAAATTAAGATCTTAATATTAGGTACGTCAGAAGGTTCTGTCGTTTTTTCAGGCGGATTTATTCATAACGTAGAACCCATCATATGTTTATTTGGGAAATAATTATTGATCTTTATTTTATTACCTTAGACTAGAGTATAATAGCAGGTAGAAGTCGCAGCTCAATCATCATTCGTTTAATAGAAACTTAGTTTTACTTTAAAAAAACGATAGAACTTTCCGACATATCTAACGATTACATCGAAATCGCTGTAAGCCATAGACTCATTTTATATGAAACGGTAAAACACCATAAAATCAAGAGATTTGTTAGTACTTTATTGTCTTAAGTGATAAAAATCTTGAATTTATATCTAAAGTAAACTTGTTTTTTGAAAATTTTACAAATTTGATCGACTTTTCTATAGTCGAAACTCTAATCTATAGTCATTATAAAGAATTTGTATTTTGTTGCGATATTTTGACAAATGCTTTCATCAATTAGTTTAAAGTCTTGCAAACTGATTGTATTCACTTTAGTTTTAATTTAGTTTGTGTTTTAGCCTATAATTGATTGTACATTTTGCTAAGATTTCATTCAATTTGTTATCAGATATTGATTTGTGAATTCAAATGTTTCTCTTCAATGTTTTATTAGAATTTGAGTTTTATTGATAAAAACAGATTTGTATTGATTTTCTGAATAATTTACTTTAATTTATTACAATATTTTCATTACAATTGATACAAAATATTTAAAAATAATTTGGAGCACTTTTGAGCCAAAAGTAATTAATTAAAAAGTGTATTATTTGGTTGTTTGATCTCACAATCATGTGATGAAACTGTTTTACAATCTTTTATCGAATTAGTAGTTATAAAGATAGTTATTGACTCGATAATATTTAATTTTTCAGTATTTTCCATTAACAAATTAGATCTGTTTTCAAGATTTCTTTGATAATGAAAGAAAGATCTCTCAGCATCAACAGTAATTAAAGGTGCACAAGTTGTCTTCTATTTATGTTCAAATGAATTTTCTCTAGAAGTAAATTTATCTAAAGGATTAAAGTTTGATTTCCACAAAATATTTTAAACTTTTAATTCATTTAGGAATGATAGATAAAGTTAGGAGTAGATTTATCAACATGTTTTTCAATCTAGATATCGTCTAAAATAACAAAATTCATTGGAATTTGGAAATCTTTAAAAATGGTGAAAGGGTGGGTGAAAATCCAAAAAATGGTGAAAAATAGTGTTGTTAAACTACATTAACAAGGTCCTCAGCTCGTAATTAGAACGCATATATTCGAATTAAAGCGACATAGATAAAACAAAAGATCTGATGATATGGTGAATTTCCGTCTCTTAGACGTCACTCATTTGCGATGGGCCGTAACATCTCAAAAGTTTGTATTAATAGGAAAAGTAATAGAGAAAAGTATAAAGGCGATATCCTACCAATCGTTTCATATGCTGTTCTGTTTGGATTGAGTCTATCATTAAACATTATATCTGCAAACATTGTATCTCAATGCAAATGCAGATTGCATTACACATAACAAAGTCTCATATAACTGAGTCAACAAATTCTTTAACATTATTGTAAATTTGATTCCAATAAATCGTACTTCAAACAGGCTGCTATGAATTATTTCATTAAGAAAGGAGTAAACAATGCACTCACAAAAGATTATTTGCTTGAGATGAATATCAATTTATAAACGTGGTATTGGAAGTACGTTTTGTGTGGTAAATAGAAGTCAAGCTATAAGACAAGCTGAATGTGAACTGTCAAGCTTCTACATTGTTCTTCAAGCGGAACCATTCGCTATTTTAAAATCAGTGAAGTATAATAAGATTATCGCAGATGATCGCATAGCTAATTCACAATCCTGTCTACATATATTGAGAGACACGAACTCTGCTATATGTATTGTGCAAGAAACTTATGACGAAGTATAAATCGCAGAAGCTAATATCTATCTTCAATTCACACGGATTAGAGAAAATTTTGGGAATGACGGCGATGGTTTAGCTGATTCATTAGCAAGGGCACCTGTAATTCATCATTGAAGTATAGCTAGCGTTCCCAACTGTCAGTGAATTCGCTGACGGCCTGCTTTTTGGACCCCTGATTTTGATATGATCAGCGGACAGGGTCTCAATTGACATTACTCTCAGTAGAAGTCATTTCAAACTAAAATACTAAATACAGTACAATATATATAATAATGTTTAAACCGAAAAATTAATAAAAAAAATTTGTCAGCGATTCTTTCCCTTTGGTCAGCGAATGTTCCTGACGAAAGCTGGCAACGCTAAGTATAGCATATGATCTAATGTCAGTCTCTTTTGTTAAAGGAAAGTAATCAATTAACAAAACTTACATATATAAAACCAACAGTGGACTACAACAACAAATGGCGACCCAGTTCGAAATTTTTTTCTATTGTGTACAAAAGATTGAGATCTTTATATACCTTTTGTGTATTGTATCCAATCATGATCTTTAAACTAAGGTTTACATAATTTTAGATATTAGAAAGACATGTTTTTAAGTAAAAAAAATTAAAAGATAGCTTATTGTTGATAAATTAGACTTTTTATCTATTACTTTATCAGTGTAATAAATTTTCTTTTAATTATATAATCAAACATTTCTTAATTAGTTTATTACTTAATAATGATAACGTATATAGATAATTTTTACATTTCACAATATATCATTCAAAAGCTTAATCTATACGGGAGCTTTCATAGACTTAAAATGGTTATTAAATTCTTAAAATAACCAGAAAGTCAAACTAGCAGAAAATAACTGAAATTTTCCTCAAAATTTTAATACTAAAAGCTAAGGAAATTGTTTTTGAAATAACAAAAAATTTTTTCACTTCTAAAATTTCTGATTTTTCTTTATAAATAACATAGCTTTAGTGTTTCGTCGTGTTGATTAGGTTTAGCGTAAGAGTAACTGCGACTTAATTTCAACGACTATGAATTAAAAATTTTTAAAAGATTTTTTCAGCATTAATAGAACTTCTATTTTGTGAATTTGCACTAAAATATTTATTTCGATAAACAGCAAATGTTTTACCGCATTTTGTAGTTCCTGTTCTGAATTATGGAAATTATGTATTTAAGTTTCATTTGTTTAAAAACTTTCGCGATAACACTAATTTAATGACCATAATTTACTAGTTTAGTATTTTAAAAATTATACATACATCGTGATTTGCAGATCACTTAATCGCGAGACTGGTTTACTAGATTTGCATATCGCTCAATCTGATTAATTAATAGCATTTTTCATCAAAAGCCAAATATTTAACTGAAGAAATATTTTCAACGTAAATGTTATGTTGAAAATGCATAACCCATTTGGAAAAGTTGTTCTATAAAAGTAAAAAAATAAAATCTACAAATGCCTTTTAAGAGTTCAGAGTAACTCATTTTAAAATATGGATATTCAACTTCATTCCCGTAAAGTAACTAGAATAAAATACATCGAGTATAATATATATACATTGTAGTGTAACATGTATAAACTTTATAAAAAAGAGTACCAGAAAGTTGAGCTTTAATCATGCTCTCAAAAGTGAATTATGCCCAGATCAATTTGAATATGACTCTTCAGTCGAAGTAAACTCACTCGAAAATAAAGTGATTAGCTCAAGATAGACCAAACAAGAAATTGAGAGTTACAATTAGTATCAAAATAAGCAAAAGTTCAATAGTTTTAATTTGAAACTATTTGTTGATTACTGTTAAAAATCTGGGGATTGAGTGCTTACACTATAATATCAAGTAGGGGCTGGATTATCGAAAATGGGTCGTCTGGAGCTGAATTTTCGTCATTGGATTGAGGTACTAAAATATATTTTAATTAAATTAAATGAATATTCAAACTACCAAATTGTTTTTATTATCTGATCTAAGATTAGATCTATTAATAATCGAGTTTCAACCTCTTTTCAAATTTGGTGAGTGAATCAAACTTGTAAAGCTCATGGTGCGTATAATAATGTTTCACAGATGAGTATATCATTTTTAAAATGTCATATTTCTTCATCCATTGTACTTTACTTTTCCCATGAAATTGGATTTAAATGAAAACATTGACATACAAATTCTAATCTTCAATATTTTACTATTTAATGAATATTTCTATCAATATTTAGCGAGTCATTTATTCTGACCAACAGTATATCTTTCAAATGATATCATTAATAAGAAATATATATATTATCTGATTTGATGTGAATTTCTAAATCTATTTTTATTCATGTAATTAATTTGAAGTTCTTTATTCTAATTAAACTTCCAAAATATTTTTAAAAATCAATGTTCGATTTTGAAATTATAGCTTTATATAAGGCGAGGTATGTAAGCATTCGATGACTCCAATGCTATATCACGCACTTGTTTATCTTTTTCGCGTTGAGAAAATTCATTTGCCTTCAGTACAAGTGCAATAAGGGCTAAAATTCTCAAGAATATCAATTGGTATATTAAAATTCTAGCATTTCTATAGAGATAACTATTTTCTAGCTTGAAGACATACATGACTGCCGAAAACTCAGTATCAGAACAACGATCAAAACCATAAATTAAAATTAAAAAACTCTCAAATATGAGCTTAAATATGGACACGTTACTAAACCATTGAAGTGCATAATGAAGTTCTTTGATCGGTATGAACAAATTGCAAAATAAGAACATGATTATAGCTATTTCGACTGATAAGAATGCTGCAATTTTTGGGTTTTCGTTGAAAATTATTCCCAATATATGTCCATAACTTTGGATACAGAGAATACCACTTATTAGAAAGTATAGGTAACCAATGAATATAGAATTTTCCTCGTACATGTCACTGAAATAAGCATAGGATACGATTGCGATAATTATTGGAACCAATTCAACGATGGTTTTAGCCCAATAATACGATCCTGCGCTATACCAGCCTTAAGAAAAATTTAATTATACTTAAAATTAATTGTAAAAATAAATAAAATTTAAAAATTTACTATAATTCAATTACATGAATTTTCGTTAAAAACTGGGATTTCATCAACACATACGTACCATTTCTTTGTTCAATCAAAAATACTTTCACATCAGGAATAAAAGTCATTGTTGTGGTAACAATTTGTATGAGGAAAACAAAACTTGATACAAAACAGTTATACGTTATGTTTTGAGTTAAAAGTGATTCTTCATGTATTTTTTCAACTGTTTTGTTGCACGTGTTTTCAAAATCATCTTCAAAACTGATACAACCGCTTGGCTTTGCCATATCTTGATTAAAGCAAAATTTCAGAAAGTATCCTAGAAATGTGAATAAAATCAACTGTAATAATAATAGTTTCCAAAAATATCTGATGGTATAGGTTGTAGTTCGTAACAATAAGTTCCAGAAATCCATAACTTTGAATCTTTTGCTTCTGATTCGTATTCCATCGGCAAATAGTTTTGTTTCATTAGAACAACGAATAAATATTGTCTCCTTTTCTTCTGAAGTCTTGTTTGATAATTGGATAACCTGTTTGTCTTCTATTCCATTGCAGGCATATTTAAGTAAAACTTCAATAGGAAACTGATGTTCGCTACAATTAATTTCATAATGATTTAAATGTGATTTTAGCGATTGTGGTGAACCTGAATATATGCGAATTCCACCTTTTGCTAAGACATATAACTTGTCGAACATCATAAGTAAATCTTTGTTTGGCTGATGTATACTTGTTATAACAGTTATGTTATGATTTCGTGACAAACACTTTAAGCATTTAATGACCTGAAAATTTATTTGGCATGAAAATATCTGATACCATGACTCTACTCAAAATACTTACCACTTCTGCAGCATTGCTATCGAGACCACTGGTTGGTTCATCGATACACATAAGATTGGGTTTCATTTGTGAAGTCATTTCCATAGCCAAGACCAGTCGTTTCTGTTCTCCTCCACTACAACTCTCAATACAAGTGTCCCCGATATCACTGATCAACAATTCGTCCATTAATTGTTTAACAATATTCTCGTGATCTACTTTGTTGTCACTGTTTTTGAGTTTTGATGCATAAATCAAAGCCTGTTTTGCTGTTAGTCCACAAAGTAAATGTTCGGTTACGTCTTGGGTTATAAAACATGTACGAATCCTCTTAAATCTACTCAAATAGATCTGTGTTTCATCACTGAGAAAGTGTTGATATCTGCCATTAATACACCTCAACAATGATGTCTTTCCTGAACCTGAAGGTCCCATAAGTGCATTAAGAGATCTGAATTCGACGCATCCACTCAATTGTCTCAGAATTATCTTTTCTTTCCTGAAAGTGCGTTTAGGAATTTTGAAAGTCAGATCAATCCATGCAACACTAATCATTTTGTTTTCTACTTCTCCAGATATAATTTGTGTAGATGCTGTCTCTCTATTTTCTCCTCTTTTAGTTTGAACATTGATTACAGAATTTTTTCTCTGATCACAAACTTCTAAATTTCGTTTGTGATTCCTTCGCAGTAAAATATTCGGAAGACAATTAGGTTTTGCTTTCCTCAGAATAGTATTGTTTTTCAAATAAAGTACAATAAAAGCCATTATTCTTAAAGTGAAGCAATAAATTATTAAATATTTGATATAGTCATAAAAAAGGTCATCATTCAAATCAAACTTCAAGAATACAATCGATAACTGATCAGAAGAACAACGATTCAACCCATAGAAGATTATGAGACAAGTATTGAAGGTAAATTTTTTATATGATGAGTTACTGATCAATTGGACAATTTGAGGCATTTCCTTAAGGGGTATGAGAAGATTGGATAAATTAAGACAATACGTAAACAATCCGATTGCAACTTCGATGGCTATCAATTCATATTCAGCTAAGATAATTCCTATGAAAAACCCCAATCCTTGTGTACAAAGCATACCAATTGTTATTACGAACATATACCACAAAAGTCTTTCTTTTTCATAGTATTGTCCGCTTAAGACATAATTGAGAAATGCGAAACTTATTGAATATATAATTGTTGGTAATAGTTCGACAATAGTTTTGGTCAGATAGAACACTCCTGTACTGTACCATCCTATCAAACAATAAATTTCGATATTTTTATTTTTGATTAAAATAAAACTTTATGGAAAACAGGAAACTAAAGAATTAGAAAATTTTTCAAATTGATTCTATCCCTATCTATACTTATTATCAATTAGAAAATTGATTTTCATATAGTTCTAGTTTAATATTCTTTATAAATAAGAATATTTGGGAATAAAAGTTTGGATTTATCACTTACTATTTTGGTGTTCATTCACGAAAATTTTAACTTCAGACGGAAATGACATTGTCGTAGTTGTCAAATGAATGAACATCATAAAAGCTGATGTGAAGAAATGAAATTTTATATTTTCATCCAGAATAGAGTCGTCTTCAAGTTGTCTCTTACAACTTGTATTTGGATTCAACAGAAAACTATAACAACCATCAGGTATACCAATATTCGAATTGAAGACTCGTGTTATAATCAATGGAAACAATATATAAGCTAACATTTGTGTCACTATTGTCTTCCATTGAGAGATATAGGTTTGAGTCATTGTTCTCATCAATAAATACCATAAGTCTATTAATTTGAAATTTTTGTTTCTAATTGCAATTCCTTCAGGAGACAGTTTGGTTTCTTTTAGACATTCAATGAAGACATTTTGATTATCTTCTGATGTCTTTTCTGCCAATTGTATGACTTTCTCATCACTCACACCATTTGTCGCTGTTTTGAGTAACACTTCGATTGGAAACTGATATTCGTTACAAACTATTTGACATTCATTCAGATGAGATTTTAAAAGTTGAGGAGAACCAGAATAAACACAAAGACCTCCTTTTGCTAACACATACAACTTGTCGAACATGTTCAGTATATCAGAGTTTGGCTGATGAATACTTGTTATGATCGCTATGTTATGCTTTGTCGACAAAAGTTTCAAATAATCCATAACCTCAATGCAAAAATATTAAATGACTAAAAGTGATTTTAAAGATAGAAAATAAATACCTTTTGAGCAGCATTACTGTCGAGACCAGTGGTCGGTTCATCGATACACAACAAGTTAGGTTTAATGTATTGAGTCATCTCGAGAGCAATTGATAACCTTTTCTGTTCACCTCCACTGCAATGTTCAACCCTATTATTAGCAATATCTTCCATCATCAACTCCGACAACACATTCATAACATTATTTTCATGATCAATATTCAACTTTTGTTCACTGTTTTTCAACTTTGAAGCATATATCAAATTTTGTTTTGCAGTTAAACCCATAATCAAATATTGCTTTTCGTGTTGATCGATAAAACACGAATGAATTTTTTGTCGAGAATTCAAATAAATTTTCGAATCTTCTGTTAGACCTGACTTTTGTCTGCCATTTATGCACTTCAATAATGTTGTCTTTCCAGCACCTGATGGACCCATTAATGCATTTATTGTTCCAAAACTTACAGTTCCATAAATTTGATTCAAAATTGTTTTCTCTTCTCTGATCCAAAAAGGTTTCACTTTAAATGTGAGGTCAATCCAGGCCACAGCTATTTCTTTATCCATTGTTATAATTTAAACTCGAAATAATTTTCAACTTTTTCACAAAAATTAATATAAACTTTTTGAGGTTCACCAGATTTTATTAGATAATATTGGTATTATAATACATAGTGTAATAATTATTGCGTTAAAAAAATGCTTTTTCATTACAACGAATATTAGATTGTAAAATAATTTTTTTAATTAAGACAATCAAAGTAAAAATTTATTAAAAGCCATTAAATTTTCTATGAAATGTTTCTCACTTTAACTTGAATTTGCTGAAAAATTTGCGCTGAAACATTCAACTATAGACTGTTGTATAATTTGAAGGCTAGAAATACTGGCTTACCTTAGTAATGCGTAAGTCGTGTTTGCCATTATAATAGTAGTTTTAATTAACGTCATTTCGATTTCAAGTTTCTTATCTAACCTTATTTGTACAATTTGAATTCATTACTTTCGCTTGGCTTTAGTTTTTCTTAAAATTAACTGTATCTCATTAGAGTATAGTTAAACTTAAGAGTTTCAATCAATCTCAAACTAAACAAGCTTTTTCTTTGGAAATTTAGTAAATGTGTATCCTATTTGTCATTTGCTTAACCAAAAATTTACTCAAAAACGGCTTTTAATGACTTTAAATAGCCAAATCATCACTAGTTTTGAGGAAAGTGTAGTCGACTTTGCTAACATTGAATTAGTTTTTCACTTAATAACTGTTCTAACCTTCAAATGGTCTTAATGTGATGAAGTGATTTAGTTAAACAACTTTGAAAAAAATCGCAGCTTGCATTTAATGATATTCCCAAAAGAATTTTTCAGTTCACGATTGGTATCTTCCAAATGAATGCGTCAAACCTGAAAATTAGCAATTCTAATTTTTGAATTTTTGTTTTTATGCTTCAGTATAAGGCTTCAAATTAAATATTCGCTTTTATATTAATATAAGAAAACATAAATTATAGATAACTATTAGATTGTATATTAAGCGGCTAATTGTGAATCCTTTTTTTCCTCTTCCTCTTAATTGTGGCATCCAAATCCTTCGAATATCTGCGTCAATACAAGTCGATTCTATTCATTATGAATAGCTGTCTAAAATTAAATTTGAAAGTGATCAACTTATTCTCATATGGTTTATTGCATTTTCGTTACTCTATTTAGTAACGAAATCCATTTTATTTGTGTGACTTTAAACCTATCAGTAAACAATAAGCATCACAGTTATCTATTGATCATATAAAGTACCCACTCATGCAAACTATTAATATGGATATATATTTTTATTACATATCTCTCGGAGATTTGTCAATTTTATAGGCTAAAAGTTTCGACATATTGGCTAACATGAAAGGGCTCACTTTCCATAGTATTTTTGAGATCTCAAAAGATCATAGGATGACAAAATTTATACCAATCTATGAAAGAGAATGAAAGAGAACATGAAATGTGTACGGAAAACAGGTTAAGATCTCGAAATAATGCTTATTGAGCTGATATTATTTTTAGATTTTGAGTATGTGGACATCATTAATAAGTTTAATGAATTATAATATATGCTTTCAATCTGAGTCACGTCGTGGCAGGTATACAATGATGAGAGTCGCAGACGAAATGTTACACTAAACAGATTTATCAAAATTCATGTAATTATTATATTTTTTGTCGATTGCCAGAATAATAGTTCAGATGGCATATTCTATTGTGCAAAGTTTTATACTTGATAAAGAAGATAAGTAGAAATTAAAAATTTTATTTTTTCTGGTCAGTTGCATAAAAATATACTTATATGGGTTTGACTTCGGTTTATAGTTCATATAGTATTTAGGTGTCAGAGCAGATTGCTTTGCTTCGTCTAGAGGGCCATTCTCCTCACAAAACCTAACTGTTAAAATGGTAGTGTTTCAGGCTTAAGTTAGTTATGACCAGTGGTGCTCATAAAACGCTAGGCATAGGAAGATATTGTTGCGATAACCATATACTGTTCTAATACTCCTACTATTCACGAATCAAAAACTGAAGTATAGCTTTCGTTCATAAACTTTAAACGGAAACTGATAAACGAAACTTTTATTTTAGATTAAGTTTATAACTATCAAAGATTGTTTCGATAACAAATGATTGTATGTGATTTTCATCACTACACTTGAAAGCGTAACAATCGTTGGTAGAAACAAGAAAAGGCAGTTGTTGTCAATCTCATTGTGATGCGTACGAATTTGTTGCCAAATTTGATCTTTAATCTGCTTTCATTATTATATTTGAATATTCTACAAGTTTGTTAATATCCGGTCCTCTGAAAAGTATGCTTTCACAACGTGTCAATTCTGGTAGCTATCGACGATTAAGTCTTAGAATGCGTGAAGACTATTGGTAGAGTAGTTCGGATTCATTGCAATACTACAGATAAAAACCTTGTTTAAGATATACTTTTCTTTTCAATCTAAATATTTATAAGAAATTTTTGGCTAACCACTTTTTATTTTATTTTTTACTCTATAACTGGAGATAAGTCGTGAATTTTTTAAAATCTTCAAATTAAGGGTAATATCCTTTTGAAGACTTAGATTGATTGGGCAATCATTTAAGTTATTTGGAAAAAAATAACGATAAACGCTTTATCCCTGGATTTTATATTTGGAATTCATTTCGAGTTTTCTATTGATAAATACTATTAATCTTCTATTAATCTTATTCATTGAAATATACTGAAAGTCAGAATGCTTTTCATTCATTTTTAGTTAAGTCAGCAATATATGAGATAATACAATGTTTAATATAATTTCTGTATTCGCCTAAATTGATTGCACTTTTTCGGTAACTTTTCTTTCAATTTGTTATCAATCATTAGTTTGTGAACTCAACTCAAATATTTTTCTTCAATATTTTTATTAGAGCCTCAGTTTTCTTAATAAGAATGGTTTTGTACTGACTTTGCAATTCATTTGCTTTTAATTTATTACAATATTTTTATTACAACTAACACAAAATATGTTTAAGTAATTTGAAGCACTTTTGAGTCAAAAGTAATTGATTAAAAGGTGTATTATTTTGTTGTTTGATCTCACAATCGTGTGATGAAACTGTTTTACTTGTATTTTTGCCACTCTTTCAGAAATGAATGAAATCACATTAAATTAAAATATGACTTAGGCCCGTATGCACAACTTTATTTAAAAAGATTTGAAGTCTTAAACCGACTTAAAACCTGGAACGCGTTTCGAAGCTGACTGCACAACTAATGTTTAAAACAGTTTTATTTAAGTCTCAACTTGTACATATCGGCCTTAGTTTCAGATCAGGTTTTGATTGGAATGCTTTCATTTTTACACACTATCGAAAGGTACCGATAGTTGATAACACTTGAAATAAAGTTTTGACTGAAATAATAATTTGTTGCTTAGGTTCAAACATTGAATTCAATTAAATTTAAGTCGATTTTTGATAAGTTATGAAAAACCAATAACTTTATTAATGATTTATTTCTTACAGTCTAAAGAATTACAATTAAAATCAACAGGTCCTAATCTTAATGACATAATACCGGTAATCATGTCTTGATTGTAACATGACATACAATTGAAAAAACATAGGAATACTTTTTTTGAAGAGCCTTAGGTTTAAGATTAAGAGTATTAAAAACATTAAGCGCTACATTTAAATTAAAAGGAAATCTCAATTACTAAAAGTTTATAACTAATCCTAAATTGACATCCCTGTCAAACTTTTAGCTTAACTCCAGTGCAGATTGATATGAATGAGTTAGTACTAATAGCTATTTGTAAAGTGGGCAAATCATTCGTATGTCATTATTCATATGTTGTTATTGTAGTTAAAATCTAAATACTTTTCGCGATAAGACTTATGAACTATTTATATTATTTGCCATCTATTAAGAGTTGAGTAATTAAATGAAACCAAAACTTATATGTGTATGTCTTAATGTATACCTTCTAATGTTTTAGTCTTAAGCCTAAGACTCTTCTTCAAAAAAGTATTCATAGTCAGAGAACTTTATGACTACTCGAATATCCTTCGACGTCGACTCGTTCATATAGCTTTGAGGCAAATCACAGATAATTATTTAATTTTTAAGTCAATTTTAGACAAGATTCAGCCCTATCAATATAAAATAAGATTTCGATTAGCAAGTGTTTGATGTCCGATTAGTTCAAATTGATCTTATTGTAAATTAGAAAATCTTCTTTTATAGATAACTTCTCTAACCCTGAGATGGTCTAAATTTTTAGCGTATAGGCATTTAAGAGTAGGCAATAGAAGTGGTAATCGATCCAATTCTGGAATCGTAACTCTCATGAAGTCATAAGCGATTCCGATCTTATTATTATTGATCTGGTTGTCAGGAATTAATGGTATTTTCACGTATCTTTGACTGAAATGTGTCAGAATAGTAAAATTGGCGTTCATTTTTCTGCCAACTTCTATGGCCTCTGATACAGTTGAGTGAAAGTGATCTCTTGCGAAGTTGATGAGCGAGTCTTCAACAGTGGCCTCGTGTATCAGTAAATCGCAATCTTTTCCCTCTTCAATTAGTCGATCGCTCGGCTCTGCATCACCTGAATATACAATTGTTTGATTATCTTCTGTCTTAATAAGAATTCCAAACGAGCTTTGACTATGAATAACAGGAATGGCTTTTAATTGTTTGAGCCTTAATTGTTTCAAGACTTGTAAAATGTTCTTTTGTTCCATACTAGTTGTAGGGATCATATGATATTGTTTAGAAAGATTTTCAAATTCACGATTATAGTTATTAAGCCATCGAATCACAAGTGGAGGAATAAAGATGACAACAGGCCTATTAGTGTAATGATAATGCCTTTTAATAACTTGAATGAGTCCCATGTGATGATCGCTATGCGGGTGAGATATAAAAATTGCTTTTAGTTTGTCAAAAACATCACTCATTTGCGATGGGCCGTAATATCTCAAAATTTGCCCGAAAGTGTTTTCGCCACAATCTAAAAGTATTGATGACTTGGCACTCGTCTTCACCAATATTGAGGTAACGTTTCTGATGGCCAATGGACTCGCAGAAGCTGTTCCTAAAAACACTACTTCTGGATAGTTTGCAGATTTAGAACTATTTGAAGCTTTGTCTAGAATTTGTTGTTTTGATCTCAATTGTTGTAAACTTTGTTCAAATCCTTCTCTTTCATTTCCACTCCTATCTTTAATCGCATTCTCTTTTAATCGTGAAAAATCAATTGCTTCTAAGCTATCGAAATTAATTCCTTTGCCTTCTGAAGGCCTTAATGTATATTTTAAACCTGTTTGACATTTGATTATATTTTCATTTCCGTCAGTCATGATATTCTTATTTAAATCTATTTGTTCACTAATTAGTGGAAACACTTTTGGATCCAATAAATTTAATTGAGTTTGAAATCTATGTAATGAATGCAAACTAAAACTTGATTTTGTCTATTGATTACTAAATGATAAACTTGTGGGCAAAATCGATTAATAAATGATTGATAATTCGCGTCTTTCATGACATGATTAGGTGTGAAATGAACGACGCATTCAATGTTCGGACTGTTTCTAATGTGTTCAATCAATTTATTATTACTTATGACCGAATCGATAAAAGGAATTGATGGACATTCGATCACTATAAATGTCTTTTCCGGTTCGTCGGGTGTATGAACTTCTTCAGGATTAACAGTCAGCCCATTCTCAAGTACTACAGATTGACGCGATTGTAATTTTGGCACAAGATTTCGGGGAATTTTCATATGAAAACATTTGTCGATTAGAAATAAACCTTTTTTAGGATGAAGTTTACAGATATACGCTATTGTTGTCAAGCTGTCAGTCATTATCGGGACTGAAGTTATGCTAACCAAATCGTCAATAAACGGCTCCTTATTAAGTTTATAGTCATAGAAAGTATAGTTTATATTCTTCAGCTTATGATCAAAATGAGTACAAAATTCACTCGTTTTCTGGCAGTCTATTCCATGAAGTTTTAGTTCTCTCACACAAGAATCAAAACGATTTAAGGCTAGACCTGAAATACCACTAATATTATGCCATTTGTTGGATGTGAGGAATATGTGGTCAACTTTTGATAATTTTAGTCTAAAAAATGACAATTAAAGAGTGAAAATTAGTGGCCATTTAATAGCGAATTAATGATTGATTTTCTAACTTGTATTCGGGAACCAATCTCTGAAGACCTTCACTGCAGTTGAATAGATATAATTCGTTGTCACTCACGAGGAATAATGCACTCGGATTTCCATCAGAACCATTTCCAATCACTTGAAGTGATATATTTGATGGCAAAGCATTTTTCATTAAATTGTTTTTATCAATGATTTGATGTTTTGATCTAACTATTGAAGCGTTTGAAGTAAATGTTTGACTTACAAATTTGAATAAATTAAGTTTGTGGATTTCTTTATTAACTGGTGATAATTGCGAACCAATTCTAGAAAACATTACTTTTGAATTAATCACATTAAATATTTTCTACAGAAAAACAATTTATTATTTATTTGAAATTAAGTGTTTTCAAAATGTAACACATGTAAAACATATGATCTTCTGTAAAGCCAGCTTTACTGCATTGTAATTTTAATACTTTCGAAAATATGGACCTTTTTCTGAGTGTGGTATCTCATTGAGCGAGTTATTTATACAAATGAGAAAAGGACAGACTAATACGCATTAGTCTTTGCGGCAGTTTTCAAAAACTTCTCCATTAACTATAAAAAATTGATGATAAAAACGGTAAGCAATTATGAACTAACCCTACTTTTCATTATTTGACTTGTTATCATGAGAAGAGCTCTGGAGTTAACTTAGCCCCTCCAATCTTTGTTATGTCATACACTCCTTTATACTAAATTAAACCCTTCCAAAATAATCATAGATTTTGATGATTTTTATTCGAATAAACTCTAACAAACTCGATCTCAAAAAGGGTAGATCTTTTACATAATGCTATATAATGTTTAGAAACTGATCGGATGGGCTCCGTTAACTCCAGAGCTTCTGCACACCTTTATATCGCATACTATTGTCACGATCCTAATAAGTGATTAAACACTTTTCTTTAAAATATACTTTATTTAATATAAAGAAAGTAAAACACTTAACATGAGACATTAACTTATGTGTAAGAGTACCACAAAAGCTTTTCACTCATTTTTCACTCTTGACCACAGCAAGAGAAGAGTGTATCCTAAAGCTCAAAAGCTTAGTCTTTATATACCAACAGATTTTGTTTACAAAATTCATCAAATTGACCATCACATGCTTTTATGGTTAGAAATTATAGTTAAGTACAAAGATTTCTAGGATAGGTCAAGGATTTAGGAATGGTCACTAATTTAGGACATATAAATAATTTGGGTCATGTCACTATTGACGCGCTACTTGCAAAATATGGGATAGTGTAAAACATACCCACCTATATAGCGTTAAAAACTAAGATATTCTAATGTATTCGAGTAAGAGGAGTATTTCAGATGATCCTAAATGTCAAAAATTAATTATTTAAAAAATAGGAGTAATTCGAATATTTCACATTCTAACTAATAAATAGGGGTCTATTCAAATTTTCTACGGAATAAGACACCATGACAATAATCTAGTCTGGCCTAACCTAACTCGCCAGTTACCTATTACTCACCAATTACTCGCTCAGAAGTACTAAAAATACCAAAAAATTTCAAAATATTGGGCATAACCTTATTTTCGGAAGTACTCATTTCCGACATTTGGGACTCCGGAAATGAATTCTATGACCCCAAAATCCCTTAACAAGCTAAGTTTGATTAAACTAGATTTGATTTGCGATTAGCTTTGATTAATATATTGAATGCTCTATAGGTTTCTTGATATCCAATACCTTATAATCAGATATCATCACAACGGACTTCTTGCTGAAATCGCGAATTATAAAGTATTTGAATGTAAACACTAAATTTTTTTGACAGGATTTGACTCCTGCCAAAAACATCTTCTTGCAAGGCATGAAAGTTATGAGAATTATAAACATTTAACCCTTATATAGTTTTTACTTTAAATATCAAAAATAACTTCAAAGTCACTACAAAATGAAAACTATTTTCATTTAATCTGTACTTTATATTATAACTTAAATAAATAAATTATCTAATAGTGAGTTGCACCGCCATTTTTTCAACATTTTGATGACTGCAGCCAACCTCTAACCCAATTTGTCTTGACCCATAGTTTGGATTATTTTGGCCTAACCTCCAGATAATAAGTGTTCTTTGCCTTATACTTAGTCATTTTAACAAAATAAACATACAGTATGTTTTGTTTGTTTATTAATTGAAGGTATAATTTTTATAACTTGTATACTTTGCAAGAAAGTGTTTTTAACAGGAGTCAGATCCTGTCAAAAAAAAATAAAATTTAGTGTTTACATACACTCTAAAGGTGTTCAATTTTTGTATGATTTCCTTGTACTATGATCTGCAATTGCTATTAATCAAACAGTCGAAGTAGCACTTTGTTTCAACACATGCAAACTTGGTTTTTAGACCAATACAATAAAAAAATGATGCAACACAATACATAAACTAAGGTTTTATGCTTTGAAACAAAGTGTTATTTCCGCTGTTTGATTATAGCAATTGCAGATCACAGTAGAATGACTTTACAACTATCCTATACTTGTTTTAATTAATATCCAACTCTTGAGAAATCTTGGCTATAACTTTGTGACATTTATTTGACATTCATTAATAAATCTGAATAACTGGCATAAAAACTCAATAGGAGCTGAAGGAAATCAAAGTATTAAAATCATTGGAGTGGATATCAAGTTGTGTAATTATATCTTCTCAATATTTTTCCTTGACCTTCAAAAAATTGTCTACGAATTCCAAAGTTACTAAAAACTCATCATTAAAATAATTTATTCAATTTTAAAATTTCTACCTTCAGGCTAAGGCATTTGAATTAATGACTAAACTAACTGCTTTCTGAGCTATGATAGCATCTAAAATATAGCAGACAAATCATATGATCTTTTGGCATTTAAGTCTATTTAACTATTTTTATTTGAATTACTTTAATACTGCTTCAAATTGTTTTCAGGTACACATTAAGGCACAGAGAATATCTTGTCTGTGACTAAGAACAAAATGATGTATTTTGCTACTTTCCCGAAAACTTTTAGATGTTAGATGTCTGCTCACCATTATGTCGTATTTAGTTACACCAATGCATACCATTCTTCTATTAATAAATCAATTTTACTGCTTCTGTCAGAATAAGGAAACTTATTCAAAATATTAATAATGAAATCTTAAATTCTTTATCATTTTAAACCTTCAAATTGTCAAAATTTCAAAACATACTAAATTTTCCAAGTAGAAATTAATTAAATAAATTTAAACCTTAATTTTAAAGAATAATAGAACAAAAAAGAAGAACATCAGAAGTCTGGATGATATTAAATACTGCCAGCACTTGAGACAGTGATATGAACACACGCTAGAAATTGATGCTTCTTATAGTATTGGATATAGTCCTTGAGATCAACAAGATTTGAGCAGTATTTTTGGTGATAGCAGTCAATGTTCGAACAGTTATAATAGAGAGTAATGATCAAACAGTAAGTATTAATAGGTATTGGTAAGTGACTTAGATAATTTTACTTCTCTACATTATCTGATTTATGGTTTACGACAATAAAATCGAGAAAATTTCATTTACGTTTAAATCTTGATTTCGTATTAATTATGGCATTTACATGATTTTTCATAATTATATAATGTAAAAGATTTATCGATTATAATATATATTTGAATTTAGAAGTTTTTCTTCAAAAATTTAGTACTTGGCGCTAGTTTTAAATTTAGTTTATAACAAAGAATTATAGTTGCAATGAGACTTAAAAATTTTTTGATAGTAGTATTCTTTAAACTAAATCCACATTTTAATATATTCAGTCTGACATTATGAAACATTTAAGATCTTTAAAAATTAATAAAATCTAATAACAGTACATAGAGAACGACTAAAAACTGTGAGCATCCGAAATTTTGAAGTTATATCTGTTATAGAGTTATCTCTAATTGTGATATAAAACCTAAAATTTTCATTTAAATAATTGTAATTATTCCTGTTATGATGTAAAACGTTGTATTGAATGAGTTAAAGAACTATTGGAAAATAGTGGCATTGAATTTTTGAAAATTTAATGTGAGGTCATTTATTGGACTACAGTTTGCGCATTAAAAATTTCTTACTGTGACCTATGAAGGGGTGAACATTTTTTATAATATAATAATTTTTAAACACAAGAGCAAGTGCTATCGTTTGGTAGTAATTAAGTTTAGCTAATTATATCTATTAAATTTTTATGGAATAAAAACATTTTCTCAATTTTATTGTCGTAAACCATAGATTTAGATGACTTTAGTTTTGTTCACCAACAGGTCCTTTTCACTGTGATTTTAAACATACACCATCTCCTGGGTTTATATATTCAGCCAACGGAAGACCCGATAAACTTATGACTGTCATTAAAGTAGCTAGAACAGGTGTTCGACAAACAGATGCGAGAACTTTCCGAGATGAAGACAAGGTTTTGGTCTTAGCGTAGAATTGATATTGATTGTTACAAATTATGTTTAGACTCTAGTATAGTTTTGTTTGAATCTAAACTGTCTGCTTTATCTTTATTGTCTAATAGAAAACTTCAGTTGATTTGCGCACTTTTTAACGATTATAACGCGGGGCATAATGTTTGTGCTTATTGTGATAATGTCTTGGCTCATCTCACGTTTCACTTAATTTAATTGAGAAATAAATCAAAATTTTCATAAACTGTACTCATATTTTAAATAAAATATTTTTCAGGCATAAAAATCTATTTCATATTATCATAATTCTAAACATAGCGTTTATTGACTTAATTATACACAAAATTAAGCTGATGGACATATTTGGATTTAATATTCTTGATTAAATTAAAGTTCTTAATGTAAAATAAAGGAGAGAGTGCAGAAAAATCCAGATTTGAATTACTTTTAAACAATACAGTATGATGAATAAAAAGCCAGCGATTTCTTAAGAAATCTTAGAAATCTTCTCTATCGAAATGAAATTGCACGATCTATTGTGGTTGTCCGATTCGATTATCACATCCAGGCCACGAATGAACAAACTCTTTTTTCCTGCATGTTTCAACATATGAACCTTTATGAACCTTAAGTTATGCAACTGTCGAAAAGTCCACTCGTAGTGAGGCCACGAAAGTTTGTGCGGTCTCTCATCCATGTGTCAATTTCAGTGATCTCTAACTCCTTGTGGATATTAAATCTCTCTCTCTCTCTCTCTCTCTCTCTCTCTCTCTCTCTCTCTCTCTCTCTCTCTCTCTCTCTCTCTTAAAATTCAAAAATTACTTACTTTGATGAAAAAATGACGAATTCCTTTGCCATCATTCTGAACGGTATAATTGTAAAGAAGTATAATCTGAGGAAAAAGATCCAAAACTTGATATATGTTTTAAGTTTTCGTTTGATCGATACCTCTTTAAATTTATCATGATCTACTCTTTCCTCAAAATTACAATCACAATTAAAATGATTATTGTTAAAGTCAATAAATCCATTTTTATTAACCTGATCACTAAACATTCAAGTTTATTAGTCAAAGAAACTCTCTAAATGACTGACAAAATGTGTCAGAAAAATGGATAGAGAAATATCAAGACTTTTACAATACGGGTTAAATACTTGTATCTTTGTGGCAAATCTGTTATTGAACTGTAAGTATTGCAAATTAAGACTGTATAAAAATTATTAGATGAAACCAATGAAAATCGCAATCTCTTATCTTCAAAAGTATATTTAATTGCAAAATAATAATTACATATCTGCCGCTTCATATAAACCTTGCAGTAAGAGATACTATCGCGAACAAAAACATGTAGGCTTTCGTACATAGCACTTAGAATTTTCACTTTAGATCGTTTTACTATAAATATAGTTACCTTTTACCTTTTATCTTTTTACCTAACTAAGTTAAAGTTTTTATATTTAATAATTACAACAGTAAGTTTTTTAAATAATGTAATTAATATTATATTCATTTTAAATCATTTTACAAAATGTAATGAATTTCAAAAAATGAAATTTTTGGTACTTCGTTGTATTCGATTTTGTACCAAATAGTGCACCAAAATCAACGTGCGAATGCCTGTCTCAAAAACTCACGGTAGTACCCCTTACGTTAAGTTTTTCATGAAGCGACAGATACCTAATGAGTGCATTCGCCTCCCGTTTGGTTGACAAAGGCGAATTGTCAAATTTGTCATTGAAAATCATAATTTCTTAACTTTTAAAGCATATTTAATTGCAAAATAATAACTACTTATCTGCCGCTTCATGCTAAGCATGACGTAAGAGGTACTATCGCGAGCAAAAGCATGTAACTTTCGTACTAAGCATATAGAATTTTTACTGTAACTCGTTCTACTATAAATATAGTAACGTTTTACCTTTTATTAAGTTAAAGTTTTTGTATTTATTAATTACAATAATAGCTTCTTTTTAATAATATAACTTATTAACATTCTATTCATTTTAAGCCATTTTACAAAGAATAAGGTTAGAAAGAAAGTCTTCGCGTATTTTGACCGTGTTTAATCAACATTATTTTTGCGAAGAATGGTTATGTTTAAAAGTCAATTTAAGTTGCATTTCCATATACATATCATTTGTCTACAATTTTCTTTTGGAATTAATTTTGATATCTATTGATAATCAGTTCTTAAGCCATGTCTTCAGATGAACTCCACATAAGACATTGCGGGTGAATCCGGGCTAATGGGTCTAAAGCTGCTCCCGACTTCCCACCCCCAAGTGTGATAGATCATTGGATTCAGCTAATCGAGCTGAATATCTTGATACCACACTTGACCACTCCCGACCCGAACGTGACCACTTCTGGCCAACTAGACCTAACCCCCTAGAAAATGGATAAATCTGACTTTACCAAGTTGTAACTCAAACCAAACCTGATTTGAGCTAAGGTATGATAGGTTAGGTCGCGAAGCGACAGGGGGCTATTCTCGAAGCGATCTTTAAGTTTAAGATCAAGTTTAGTACGATTTTAAGTAATGATAGATTCTCAAAGCGCTCGTTAATTGAAGATCGAGACTTAATTTAAAGACAAGTAATGGTCGATCTTATATTTAAGTAAGGATTGGGTTTAGGATTCGTACCAGAATTCCGCTACTGGATTACAAGTATATGGGGATTGAGATTTCGTTTCATAAGGCCATGTCTTAAAACGGGAATTTTCAAGAAAGGATTAAACGATTACATAGTATTAGTATTTTACTTATTTAAAAATGAACAAAGCAAAAGTAATTCATTTTAACAGGCTTCTAACACAGACGATATGCTTTTTACAGTTTGAAATATTAGTCAAAATAATTCATGATCAGCTCATACTATTATGAAATCTCGCATATCAAAGACATGTCCTTAATTCAAGGAATTTGAAGAATCCAACTTTAAAAGATGTGATTTGACCCATGTACTTAAATTCAGGAATACTGTTAACAATGATGTATATGTTCAATTTTTGGAAAGAGTAATACTTCCTTCCATACAAAGACACCGAATTCGACATCCTATAATATTGCACGATACTGCAAGGCCCCATAAGCAACAGAATGTCAAAGATTTCTTTACTAGACATCGACGGGAGGAACTAAGACACCCCCCTCTATGGCACTGATTTGAACCACCTGTGATTCAGACGGCATCGCTAGAATTAAGAGGCCAAATAAGGGTAAAAGATTTTCAAACGAGCTTGCTTTGGGAGCTGCTTATGAAGAAGTTATTCGTGAAATTAATTTTAAAAAAGGCGCCATTGGAATATCAAGGTTACCAAAGCGTTGAGAAGTTGTCATAAAACTTGAAGGCGACTACATTATATAATACTAAAATATCATTATTTTATATCTGTTTTCGATAAGGAGTTATGAATGTGTAATTACTTTTCAGCCGACCTAAAATATTTTTAAATTACTAAATAAACGATTGCACTCCTATTGCAACACATTTTAATAGTAAATGTCATTGCGTTTAGATTTGTTGTTTTTTAGTCTATTGATTGTTATATTATGAAACATATTAAATAACCATTTTAAAATGTTACAATAGATGCTATAAAGAGATAACTAACACAAGTAATAAGACTAAGACTAAACAAAAGATAAGCAAAACGAAAATCTTTTACTACAAGACTAAGACTATGACAAGAGAAATTAAATTTGTGACTATAGGACTAAGACTAAGACAAACCTCCAAGCTATACATCACTATTTTGAATATATTAGTGAACAGACTATGAATTAAATATAGGAAAGATAAGCCAATAAAATATTAAGTTAATCAATAGCTTTCATTTCATGAATTTAATGGGACTTTTATCATTATAATTATCTGTATCTTCTGTTTTGCAATTAGCCTCTTTATAGTTGTATTCATAAACGTTAAAGCAATAAACGTTATATTCAGAATTACGCTAATATAGATAGAATACCAGAAAAATATTTTATTTTGAATATGAGGAAAGTTTACGATAAAAACAGGTAATTTGACTTATCTCTCATCTGATCTAAATGAAATGTGAGGTGAATTCAAAGGGTTTCACAATAAGTAAAACATTTTCCTCAGCCTTATAATCACTAAAAGTGTACGAGTCATACAAATTTAAACAGATAGTGTGTGTTTAAAATCATAGTGAAAGAAGGCCTATTGGTGAACAAGATTAAAGTCAGTCATCTAAATCTAAATCAGGTAATGTGGAAGAAGCAATACTACCTTAATACTTGTTAATACCTTTTGTTTGATCACTATTACCTATATAACTATTCGAACTTTGATTGCTATCATCAGAAGTGCTGCTTAAGCCTTGTTGACTTTAAGAACTATTAATATATATAATACTACAGTGCGATCATTCTAAGAGTTCGCGCCTAAAACATAGTTATAACTTATCTACTATAAGAGATAAATATCATACTTAAGTTTGTAACGTATAAGAGAAATGTATGTGCGATTTTGATTTGATTTAGTTAATCCCTGAGGAACACATTCAGATTTCAATGAATAATTTTTATTTTTGAATAAATCAGTTATGTATGTTTAAAACCTAATGTGTTTATCTCGCATAGTAAAACAGCAATCACTACATTTTAAGTGCGAAATCTTAAAATGATCGCACCGTATTTTAGCCCGGAAAGCAATTAGGTTAGTTATTAATTCCAGTGCCCTGTCATGAAGGTATAAATATCGAAATTAAGTAAATTATTTTTAATGATAGATTCGCAGTTTCGAAATGCATCGAAAAATTTTCTAAGGAAAAATGTCATGAAAACACGTTAGCATAATTACAGTGATTTCAATTTCTTTATTTATTGCAACTTCTGTCGAATTTTACACAGGTTTAAGCAATTAAAACCAGTAAAATAAATGTCATTAAGTTATAGCTAATAGATAGGTCATGATTCGGATATTAATTGAAACGATTACAGGATAGCCATAAATTTAATTTACAAGAAATCTTACCGAAATAGAATATCTTTAGAGTATGTCTATACTCGTAAACTCTTTAATGTGCGATTTCAACAAGAAGTGCTTCGTGATGGTATGCTTTCTATCAGATTATAATGTATTATAAGGATATTAAGGAACTTATAGAGTATTCAATAAACTTATGTGACTTAAGAAACTTATACCAAAGCTACTTACAATGAAGCCCTGAAACCGATTGGTGTAAATAACAGTTAAAATCGTTTGAAACTTCAAGATCAATGTATTTTAAATACCAAAATCGAAAAATTAGCTGCCACCGGGACTATGATCATAATTAAATTAATGATTAATTAGTTAATTAATAATGAAGCAATGCAAACTTTATTTAAAAGTTTAGAACAAAGTAAACATGCGCATTATTAGAGTTCTGTACGGATTCGCAAACTTTAATTACAAAGTTGTAACATTGAAAAAATTGAAGAACTCGTTGTTTACTTACCTAATTTAAGTTTAATTCGTTCGTAAACTTTGTAAAATAGCCGTAAATAAAAATAACGTTAATCGAAATGAACTTTTATTCAATATCTTGATATTGAATTTAGCTAAAAGGTAACTAATATAGCAATCATTAGGAGCACTTTTTTACTGAACTTACTAGCAAAATCAATTTTTACTTCTTTATAAGATTTAGTTTAAAAATATTTTTAAAGTGATTTCTCAATTTCTGAATCAAACACCATTTTTACGGTCTGTTATGAGCTATATTTTTTTGAGTGAACGAAGTATATAATTTTTTTAATAGCTTTAATCAAAACTTTTTAATATACTAGTATACCCATAAATAAGGAAAGTTATTAAAATTATTTCACTATAATCTTAAATTAATCGATCCGTACGTGAAAATTTTTTATTCTCAAACGAGTTAATGAAATTTAAAGAGAAATGAGAAAATCAAATGAAAAAAGTAGTCGAAATAAATCATGGAATAAATGATTTTTAATTCATAAAATAGATTTTTGTCAATTTCCTTTGTAATAAGAAATTTTCTTTCACTTCTTTTTGTTTTAAGAATTAAATTTATATAATGTTTTAATAGCTTGTGTTTTTTCTACAACTTATAAGTTTTAATCGGCTGGTGCTATTTGGGCAGTAAACCTAAAATTGAATTGAACACGCCCAAGTGCCATTAAATAATAATAATAATTTTTGTAAAAATTTATGAATTATATGAACAGAAAGTGAGGAAGAAGTTTTCACATCGTAAGAAATTCTAAATTCTAATTGAAATACTAGCCTCGAGTGCTTAAATTTTCTTTAGAAGTTATAGGAATAGTCTAGTTTCCTTAGGGTTAAGCATAGTATTAGATTTCAATAATTGAAATATGATGATGATATGATGATAACAATTACTGTTGATATAAAGGTTTAGTGATCCTCTATTTAAACCTCTTTTTGTAGATAAATAAATTAAATTTAAACATTTCTCTTTTAAATTTAGATTATGAAGCTTTTCAAAAGAATTTGTTTAAATAGCTTTTTCAACAACTATAATAGACTTTTACTTTTATTTAGCAAATTAATTATCACTTTTAAATTGAAAAATGACAAATATATTCTAAAATGATCAGATTTTTCTCTTTTTGCAGTCTAGTAAAGATCAGTGCTTAGAAATTGCGAAAAATTTTAAATATTCTTTTGTGATAACATTTCTCGTATCCTATAATAAAAGGTGTATTATATGTCATTTTAAAAGTCATCAGATTGTCTTTCATTTAAGTTTAGCTTCAATAAAATATTATTTGAATTAAATTGATTTTCGCAATTTATTTTTCGCAGTTCTTGTGCACTCATTTTTAATCACTTAGGTTTTAATCTTTAAGTGGATGCATTAAAAGTCTTATGGCTAAATTATTGGTTTGAATTGAATTCTAAGATAAATATTAGCGTTAAATTGAAGGTCTTTTCACTAATGATCCCATTTTTGTCACAAGCAAGGTCTTAATTAATTAAGTCCCTTACGGCCTTTTGTCAAAAGGCAGAGACTCTTCGACTAACACTCTGAATTAATGTTGAGTCGAACTCATTGTTTAGCAAGAACATTAGGAGAGTATTAATGATTTTTCATCAATGAGTCATGTGAAAAGTTGAATTTTAAATAACTAGTTATTGTTTGAAAAATACCGCTTAGTTAGTAAAGGATAAATTATTAATGAATCGCATCTATCTATAAATTCATCATTTTAATAGATTTTAGTTTCATCTTACTTTAAGATAATCAACTAGAAAGTCGGATTATGGCTAGTGATCGAGTTCATATAGATAGACTTATTGATTCTAATAACAATGATCGTAACATTGATGAAAAAATAAATGAAAACAAATTTAAAGAGGTATAAATTAAAGGAAATCTCTAAAGATTATATTAAGTTCTAGATCTTTTTCTGCAGATAATACTTCTTCCTTACAATTATATCATTCAGAACGAAAGCAAAAATATTTGTGAGGTTTTCATCAGGGTAAGTAATCTTTAAAATTTTATTTTGATAGATTCTTTAAAGCTCAAAAGTTTAGTCAATAATATTTGCTATTGCGTATAATAGTTTGCTTCGCATGTATAGTCTAGCCCTAATAATCGAAAAAAATTATTCTACCTCTGTGCGCAGTCATTCTTTCAAACTAACCTAACTTATTAGACTTACTATCAAATGAAAGAGATGGCTGCTAATTGCAGCCCATCATATATGATGATGTAAAATTGATAAATATCATCCTTATTTATTTCTAAACAACAGATTATAGATTTTTAAGTCACTAAACAGTAAATTTTCATTCACTAAAGTGGTCAGTGGTCACTTTTCAATAATGAAGACAGTCTAACTAAAAGTTGTCCGGTAGGAACTTGAAAGGTTTTAGAAATTTAATCCGTTTCCCAAGATTCTGGCTTTGTGGCTTCGGTTTGACTCCTTGTGGGTTTTTAGTAACTGTAGTTCCGCGTTCTTCATATCTCAATATAATATTTCTAATTGTTCTAAGGTTGATTCGTTCAGCTATGAAGTGGTTATATGTCAGAACTTTATTCTTGGCGCACTTATGTATATAAAATTGCACAACTATTTATACAAGTGCCTTGTTCAACCTTCTTTATCTTTAAAGTTACAAATGATATTTTGCTAAATTTGATGTCAATTGAAAGGGTAGTCTTTATACTTCGATAAGCTTTTGCAATAGTGCAAATATCTTAAAAGATCAACTGAGGGTTAAATTTTACGGCATTTTCAAGTTCCCACCGGACAGGATTTAGAATCTGATCCCCATACTGACCCTGAACATACCTTTCATAAGCCCTTAAATTTATTAGATTTTGAGTTATCGAGTGGTGGGCATTCCTACAGATAAAAATTTTATTTATATATACCAATATTATACGTAGCTCTCTGGGCGTAAAAAATATTCCAATAGTATTCAAACTACTCAATAATACTAAAAGTCCAGATACTAGAACTTTTATCACTCAGAATGAATTAAACGAAAGTAAAATTTCATTCAACCGTTTGATATTCAAATGATTGATCATTTTATCAATAAAGTTTAACAAATATTACATATCAAAGGCAATGAATAATTGGTTCAGAATTCCTGAATGTTACCTCAACACGATAATCGAATCTACTACAATCCTGCATAAAGCAAGTCTCATGTAAAAATTTGAATAAAGTTGACATAAACTCACATAAACTCACATCTAATTTCTATTATATTTTCTCAATATTAACAGCCTTGATGATATTGAAGATAATTCTGAAATAAGATGCGGTGTTCCAGCGGCGCACAAAGTGTTTGGAATGCCATTCAGCATAAACACGTGCACATATGTCACGGTTTCTGCACTGGACAAACTTTTAAAAGTATTTCCACAGGAGAAAAAAATTGCGTTAACAGAAATATATTGTGAGCTCTTACTAAAAGCTCATGTTGGACAAGGTTTGAAATTCTCTTCAAAAAATTATAATTATCCTAACAAAAATTCGGGCTTTAGCTCAGAGTACTTGACAATATTATTGTAAATCACGCTCATATTTCAGTTAGGGTTAGGTAATACTCAAAGGGGTTGACCCAACTTGAACTTAAGCTTAAAAAGTATTACTAGTGAGCACAATTTGCAACAATGCTGCCCAGCATTCGGAACTAAAGCTGAAAATCTACTAATTACTCAGGTTTAGATATCTACTGGAGGGACAATTTCCAGTGTCCTACAGAAGAGGAATATCTCTACATGATTGATAGCAAAAATGCAGTATTTCGTTATCCATACAAGCTCATGCAACTTATGAGTGAAGAGAAAACTGATTTTTCTCTCTTTATCAGCCTTCTTGGACAATACTCTCAAATAAGAGATGATTATCTGAATTTGATATCAGAGGAAGTTAGTATTGAATGAGTAGAAAAATATATTAAATTCTTTAATTCCATTTTTTTGGGATATTAAGATTTTTTGTTTATACAAAACTTTTTCTATACTATGTAGTATCAAAAATATAAAGGATTTGCTGAAGACTTGAGTGAAGGAAAATTATCTTTTCCAATATTCCATGCTATTAAAACAAGTGGTAATGACCCGAGGATTTTGCAAACTTTGAGAGAATGTCCGACAGATTTAAAAGCAAAGAACACTATGATCGAGCTACTGGAAAAGTTTGGCTCAATATCTTATACTCTGGAGAGAATTAAAGACTTAGAGGAAAAGTGTCTTGAAGAAGTGAAAAAGTTTGGCTCCAATAAGGAAATGATTCATATGCTAAATCGTTTGAAAATATGAACAATAAATTTTCAAAAAATATTCTTTTACAATAAAAAGTAAAATCGTTAAAATATAAGAATTAGTTTTTAAACAGTTGCGTATACCCACACAAAACAGGTATTTTCTTATCTCATAGCTAATAACTCTTAGTTTTGTGAGCTATACTATTTTTCGAATATGAATCAATTATTTTCTTTTGACAATAAACATAAAACTATTCAAAACTATATGCAATGACAATGAAAATAAAGTTTTTCAGATAGTACTTTAAATAATTACTCAATAAAACCTTTTTCTTTTTGAATTGAGAAAATATGAATTTTAGTTTTAATATAAGATCTCAAATACTGACCAACAGTTAAACGATGGCTCGTAATTGAAGTTTTTATTTTTTTTAAACAAAAAATAAAGCACCAAAAGAAAATAAAATATAAGCTCTGACCATATTTTTAAATGAGATAAGTTTCAGATGTTGTAAATTTTCGCGAAATATTTCTTTAATAAACATCTGAAGCCTGATTTTGAAGACTTAACGAATAGAGAATACTACAATGAAATAATCTTTAATTTTTAGATTAATCTCTTCATATCAACCTTGAAGAATGAGATCAGAAGACAAAATTTTATTGAATGGCGATTAAGTTTTATTGAAAATTTTGATATATCTTGAAGCGAAAGGAAACCCAAATGACAGTCTATTAGTAGTTTTTAAAACTTTTTTGTTATCGCCAGAGGGTTTGAGGAAATATTTTCTATCTTTTAAATGATGACACATAAATCTTTAAAAATTTCATGGCAAGTATGACGTGAAGACTGTTTAAGATAGATTTTCAAAGTTCTTCCTTATTTGTCATATTTAAATCATGAACCGGTAGTAAATCATACGATCCTTCACTATAATCAAGAAAGTCTTGAATAGTATTTTCTTCATTAAGTAGATTAGAAGAAAAAAATTTTGATTCTTTCAACATCATCGATTATAGTTATATGTTATTGTAATAATAGTTTTTGGAAATCAGGCAAAACTGAACATTAACTAAACGTCTTACTTTGCCTTTTAATCATTTCTATAAAAAAATAATACTCAATAATATTAACGGTGACCTTGATTTTGGACCAATTAATGCTTTGATGGATCCGAGTAGTTGCGAGAAAAGCTTTAATGAAATGTTTAAGTGGTTTAAATAAATCTAGCTTAGATAAAGATACTAAAATTTATCCCAAACAAAAATTATTCAGATCAACTCAAGTGAATACTAATAAGGTTAATAATTAATAAGTAAAAAAGTTTTCATTGCATTGAAAGTATGAATGGATTTTCTTGCTATTTGATCGTGAGTTGTTTTTTAAGACTTTTACTGTTCTTTCTTAGCTCTAAATAGGAAATCCTTGAATATACATGCATTAAATCCGTGACTTGAAGTATATTACATGTTCTTCAATGTCATACTAGTCTTTATAATGTATATACCTGTAATTAAAAGAAAAACCATTAGATTGGGGACAATCAAGACATTTATATTTGAAAAATTTTTAATTTACCTTCAGGTGATATCAGTCTAAATCAGTCACTACAAAACTAGTTATAAGAACCAACTTTTAACTGAAATTAGTGTTTCCACATATTGCTATAATTTTTTAATCTTTCTAAAAGTGAAACGTTATGGATAATCAATTGGCTATCGCTTGGACTGATCTCAGTTTTACTGTTCAATCATTTCTATCAAACAAAGAGAAAATAATTCTCAATAATATTAACGGCGGTTTCGACTTTGGATCAATTAATGCTTTGATGGGTCCGAGTGGTTGTGGAAAAACAACTTTATTGAAATGTTTGAGTGGTCTAAATAAATCTGGTTTAGGAAAAGATACCAAAATTTATCTCAATTCTGAAGAAAAAATTCGGACGTGTTTTATATGTCAGGACCACAGTGAAAGATTACTGAAAGGTTTAACTGTTAGGCAATCATTGAATTACGCCTCGAAGTTAAAAAATAGTAATGAAAATGTAGTTGTTAGCCATAAAAATAGCGTAGATGAATTGATGTCTGAATTAATGATCAGTAATGTCGCAGAAAATTCTGTGGAGAATTGTAGTGGTGGTGAGCTAAAACGATTTGCTATTGCTTTAGAATTGACTTCTTATAAAAAGCCTAATTTGCTGTTCATTGATGAGCCGACTACTGGACTCGATAGCAATACAGCAGAAGTTGTAAGTTTTCTAGCTTTTTATCTGAGGCTTATATAAAAATGAACTGAAAATTAAGGATATTTTACTTTGTTTATTCAGGTAATTGAATGCCTAAAAGCTTATTCACGAACACATAAGATGTCAATCATAACAAGTATACATCAGCCGAATAACGATTTATTTATGATGTTCGACAATATCTATGTCTTAGCAAAAGAAGGTGTTTGTGTGTATTCGGGTCTACCACAAAATCTGAAAACATATTTGACTGCGTGTCATATCAAATGCACTGAACTTCAAGTTCCAATAGAAGTATTACTGATTGTTTCATCAGAAGGCGTTAATGATAAAGTTAAACAATTATCTTATAAAACATCACAAATGAAAGAATCATTAATAACGAGATGTAATCGTGAGACAAATCTTACTCCTAATGGCATCGAATTGAAAACTAAAAATTTCAATCTAAAAGATTTCTTCTACTTGTTATTAAGAGGCATAATCTATACTTACGGATATCAATGGAAAATATTAACACTTCCTCTAACTTACTATTTGTTTGTGGCAACATTCTTTCCGAAATTTTTCGATGAAAAAATTAGTGAAATTGATGGATGTTTTAGTTTCAATTCAACTTCAGACATGACATGCGAGGAAAGAGATAGGCAAAAATATATTCTGGAACAAAACCAATATTTTCATTTTACCTCCTTGTTTAATGTTTTATTCGCTCAGTTAGCGATAACAACATTAATTTCTTCGATGGATTTGGAAATATTTTCTACTGAACACCGAAACAGTAAGTCTCAGAAGTGAATTGACTATTCCTTACTCTTTATAATGTTTGTCTCTATATTTAATAGATAGAGTTACTTGAATTATATATTAGAAAGTTATCTGCAAATCAATTTTGAATGTTCAATTTGCATAATATGTACAGTACAGTATATCTGTATTTTAATTTGAAAAAAGTAGACATCAAGATTAGATTATTTTAAGATCTATAAAAAAAATTTTTTTGACTACAAAATAAAAATGTTGAAAAATATAATCAATCATAGGTCGAACTTTAGAGATGAGTAATAGAGATCTCGATAAGAATTAACAACGAACTAACAAAGTTTTGATGAATAAGTTGACTGCAAGACATAAGACAATATTAATAAGAAAATTCGTGTATTTTATAAAACAAACACAAAAACTATCCTCATTGAAATCTCATATAAAATATTAGGTTGTCTCACTGTTGATTGCGGACATTCATACTTTAATGACTTCGTGATAAAGGCAGATTCAAAGGTGAAAATTGATGAACATGTTTAGTGGTCTCCGTTATTATTGATAACAGTCCACCAGATTTTAGGAAGATTCCTAAGGCCAGTAAGAGCTTCTCGACCGTTAAGATCCGAAATCACCTCCTCACAGAAAGATATCAGTTCATCGAAACCAATATATCAGGTTTCCTTAATGCGACGCTTCATTCAACCGAACTCATTGTTATCGCACGATATGAACCCGTGCGATCACAATGAGTTCTGTCAAATGAAGCGCCGCATTTAGGGTGCTCTTACTGGCCTTAGGAATCTTCCTAAAATCTGGTGGACTGTTATCAATAATAACGGAGACCACTAAACATGTTCATCAATTTTCACCTTTGAATCTGCCTTTATCACGAAGTCATTAAAGTATGAATGTCCGCAATCAACAGTGAGACAACCTAATATTTTATATGAGATTTCAATGAGGATAGTTTTTGTGTTTGTTTTATAAAATACACGAATTTTCTTATTAATATTGTCTTATGTCTTGCAGTCAACTTATTCATCAAAACTTTGTTAGTTCGTTGTTAATTCTTATCGAGATCTCTATTACTCATCTCTAAAGTTCGACCTATGATTGATTATATTTTTCAACATTTTTATTTTGTAGTCAAAAAAATTTTTTTATAGATCTTAAAATAATCTAATCTTGATGTCTACTTTTTTCAAATTAATATACAGATATACTGTACTGTACATATTATGCAAATTGAACATTCAAAATTGATTTGCAGATAACTTTCTAATATATAATTCAAATAACGCTAAGTTTAAATTAAAGTTTGAACGTCCGCAATCAGCAGTGGTTTTATCTTTTGAACGCAGTTAACTGTTTTATATTCGTTAGTAAAATATAGCTTTCACATGAAATTTAGACTAAGACAAATATACATACTTAATGTTCTTTTTAATAAACATAAATTTTGAATTATATTTTATGTTTGAGACATGAGCTCTCTTGCGACGCCTGAAGAATCCCGTAGTTGACGATTTTTCGAAAGTGTAGTGCTTAGTCCCCTTAAGATTTTTAAAATACTTCGGAAATCCTCCCGAAAACTTCCTTATAGGAAGTGGTCAGGCTAGACACATATCACTATTTTCATGGAAAATATTTTACAACTCATTCGATAATCACTCAAAACCTTAAAGAAAATATCAGATAATAGTTTCGCCAATTCTTTAGGACAAAACTATTAGTTATAGAACATAATTAAAAACGAAGTTTATTTAGATAATTTAAAAATTTAGTATTTTCGAGTTCATTTGGTGCTAATTTTCATACTTTAGCATTAGGTAAAGAAAAATGTCTGTGTAAAGCAATTACGAAAGATACCTAATTGAAGGAGGATTAACCTACACAAATTTTTGTTTTTTCAGTCATAATCAGTTAATAAAATAAAACTAGTAATTATTTTTATAATTTCAAGGATGGTATAGCACTGGCTCCTATTATTGGTCAAAAACTATAGTAGAATTGCTTCCAACAATCGTCCATTCATTTTGCTATTCATTCACTGGATTTTACATGAGCGGAAATGTTAACGAAAACGATAGACTTTATAAATTCATATACATAGCAACTGCTAGTTTTCTATGTACTCAAGCCATGGGATCATTAGTTGGCACAATCTTCAGTAAAAATTCAAAATTAGCTATACTTATAGCTAGTGGAATCTATTCTTTGAACTTCTTTTTGAGTAATTTTCTCGTACTTTCTAAAGACATGAAAACCTATGGACAAATATTGAGTAACTTCTCTTATGCTCAATATATGTTCAATTCAATACTTATTTTATCGTATGGCTTCGGCAGATGTCCATCAGACCAGATATCAAAAGTTTTATATCAATACGACATTAATGACGACCAGATGTTTTGGAATAATTCAAAATACATTTTATACTATTTCCTGATTTTTAAGGCTTTAGGACTGGTTACACTTATGTTTAAAGCAAATAAATCTTCTGTTAGTAATTGGATAAGAAAATTAAGTCAATATAAAAACAATGATATATCTAATAATAACTGTGGAGATATCAATCGAAAACTTTCATTTGACAATCCCACCGATTTGGATGAATGTAATGATGAAGTGAATGAAAAGGATTTAAATACATGCGAAAGGCTTCCAGATAGAGATTTGTCGATTGCGTGGATTGATCTCTCGTTTACTATTCCATCCACTTTATTTAGAAAAGAGAAGAAAATCTTGGATAATATAAGCGGTTATATTGAAATGAGATCACTAAACGCACTGATGGGTCCATCAGGTGCTGGAAAAACAACTCTATTGAGATGTCTTAATGGAAAAAATAATTTTGGTTTAAGTGAAGAAACAAAAATTTATTTGAGCTCAAAACAGAGAATTCGTAAGTGTTTTATAAATCAGAACCAAAGCGAGCATTTACATAAAGGACTGACTGCAAGACAGACATTGATATATGCGTCGAAACTGAAAAATAGCGAAACGGAATTTAAAGTAGATTATAACGATATGATCAATGATTTAATGTCAGAGTTGATGATCACTAATACTGCAGATACTTATGTCGAGAACTGTAGTGGAGGTGAACAAAAACGTATTGTAATTGCATCGGAATTGACTTCTTATATAAAACCAAACTTATTGTGTATTGACGAACCAACGAGTGGACTCGATAGCAATGCAGCAGAAGTTGTGAGTCTTTTTTGTCACTAGTATTATATTTATTTTATAGTTGGATTTTTATAACAAAATAGGTAATTCGATGTTTGAAAGACCTATCACATTGCCATAATATGTCAATCATAACAAGCATACATCAACCAAGTAATGACTTATTTATGATGTTTGACAATATCTATGTGTTGGCGAATGGAGGTGTTTGTGTGTATTCAGGTCTACCACAAGATCTTGAACCACATTTAATCGAATGTGACATTGGATACAATCAAAATCAAGTTCCGATTGAAGTTTTGTTAAAAGTTTGTTCAAAAGACATAAGCGATGAGAACGTAAAGACGTTAAATCATAAAACAATGCAAACGAAACATTTACTAATAGAGAGATGTAGTAATGAGACATTTCTATCTCCAAATGGCATTCGATTCAGAAGCAAGAGATACCATTTGATAGACTTTTGGTATCTGTTATTGAGAACAATGAGTTTCACTTTTATATCGCAATGGAAAGCAATAATAATACAAATAATATTCTATCAGGTTATCGCGCTTTCGACAATCTACTTGTATAAAAGAGATATCTCAAAACCTGATGGGTGCGTAGATTTCTATTCAATTCTAGATGAAGGCTGCGAAGAAACTGCTGAGAAACTAGAAGAGGAATCACTTTTGACACAGAATATTAAATTTAATACATTTATAATAATATTATTAACCTTCTATCAGATGGTTTCCAGTACTATGAGTTCTTCACTGGACGTCAAAATTTTTTTCAATGAACATCGAAACGGTATGTTCTAAAGATTATTTAATTTATTCAAATAACGAGTGCTACCGAATTTAGAAAATTCTCTTTCCAAATGTTTTAATCAAAAGCCCGCTAAAGTATTTACTTTTAGTAAAAATTAGTGCTCTGCATGAGTCGAGTCTATTTGAGCGATTTGTCAAATCAACCCAAACTTTCGATTTCAAATCTCTAGAAGATTTTACTCGAACGCAGTCGAGTCGAGTCCGGGTATGACTCAAATCGATTTGAGGGATTTGAATTCATTTTAAGCTGTGGAGATGTACCATAATTTCAACATTCTGGAACTTTCTAGAGCATTATTAAAACCTGTAGAGTATTTTAGAAACCTGTGGAATGTTCTAGAGCACGCGTCTACCACACTTATTTTAAGCCACAGCTTCTCAAAGGCTTAACATATAGTATTTACATATTAGATAAAAAATTATAGTCTCTTGAGAAAACCTATACCGAACTTTAAAGAAAAATATTCAGAAGAAATCTTAAAGTGTCATACATTTTTATAAATACATGGCGAGTCAATTAAAAGAGATTAACTTGAATCTTTGATTAATAACGGGGAAAATAATATTGATGAGTTAGTTGGAATGGAGGGTGTGAACGTCAGGACAATGTTTAGAGTAAAATTTCGGGTAGAATGGTTGAGGGATTCAAAGATAAGAAGGATCGAGATCTCAGGAACCGAAGGCAAACAACATATGTTGCGTTTCACGCCTCTTTCAGTGTGCGAGAACTGGTCAGCTTTAAGAATGGTAAAAGAAAGTCTATTAGTGTCTCCTCGCACTATTTAGCGATCCTTAAAGTCTGTTGTATGATTAAAATTGATACCGAAACCAAAGCCTGAAGAGAACAAGCGAAAAACAGTGGTCTGGTGATAGCAACACTAAGACAGACAGGTCGAAGATATCTTCAATTGTGAGACAACCTTTCTGTTCTTGAGCAAAAAATTTGCGGTTTGTATTAAAGATAAACAAAAATGATAAGCGTAGCAAAAACACTTGCTAAACTTATGGTATGAACAAGAATTTCAATGTGAGCGTAACAAACTTTTAAATAAACGTGGGTATTTTGAATTATGTGGCCTTTCAGGAAGTTTGAAACGAAAACATATCCACAATGAATACCCTTTACTCTGATGGCTATGCCTTGCAGTAGAATAACACAAGATCACATACATCTAGCGTAATAGTTTCTCGAAAATAACGATATGGGGATACCAAAGTGGCCAGTAAGATCCGAACACGTCCGAAAATTTTAAGACATTATAAAGAGGGAGCTTGAAAGGGTACAGAGAAGACTATCACATAATAAAATGTGAAATCTATAAGATCTGAGATCACCAAGTCCTTCATATAATCTATTTCGGGTCGCAGTTATTTTGATATTGAAGGAGAGATTGTTAATTTTTTGTGATTAATAACTGGCTTTGAGTATATTTTATGTAATATTAATCGATTTGATCTGTTAAGCCGTTTCTTTGCAATACAGATAAAATTAAGTGTCAATTTTATTGACGCAATATATAAATGACTTCACGCATTGCTATTATAATATTCAAACAACAATATATTAGAAAAAGAATTCACTACTTTTGTAGTAACTTATCTTAACTTTAAAAGAATTTTTATAGTCATCATTATTCTTATTCTTACGACACTTACTATAGATTTTTCAAGATTCTAATAATTAAAAGACTCTTTAAACTCTATATTTTAATTGATGAAAACAAAATTGATTTTCTTTATAGTTTGGTACAGTACTGGCTCATACTATTTCGCAAAAGCGACAGTAGATATGATACCAATAATCATAACATCCATACCCTTTTTTTGGATAATTAACTTTTACGACTCAGTCTTCATATATTTCGCATATCTTTACTTTATGATTCTCGGCCTGTTTTGTGCCCAAAGTTATGGACACTTAATGGGAATCATATTCTATGAAAGACAAGCCGTAGCACTGTTATTTTCATCTGCAATATTCACATGTTTTAATATTTTAAGCAATATGATTATGCCGGTCAAAGGACTGCATTATTCTCTCCAATGGTTGAGCGAATTATCATATCTTAAAATAATTTTCGAATCCTTACTTATTATTATCTATGGTTTAAATCGCTGTGATATTGGCAGTTTTTCTGGTGTATTATATCAGTTTAAGATCGATGACAAGGATATTTGGGCTAATTCTAGAAATTTATTCATTTATTGTATCATATTGAAACTGTTATCATTGATATCACTGATGATTAGAGCGAACTCATTTAATGAAAGACAATCAGCTCGTGATAAAGAAATTGTTACTCAAAAATCAAGTAAAATATCAGAGTCTTCAACAACGAGATTTACGTTTGGAATAGGTGATCTTTCTCTCTGGTAATAATCTCTTCGTGGAGAATTCATAAGTTCTTTTCATCTGTCTTAGACTTTAAGACAAATTAATGTTTAAATTGTATACTATTTAGATACTTTTAATTGTACTATCACTTTTAATGTGAAGAACATAATAATTTACTTGGAATTAAGTAATATATTACTAGATCCTTTAAATTAGCTAAAAATTCTTGAACATTCAAATTATCAATTATGCTATTAAAAAATTGCTAAAAAATGACATAATGAAACAATATTTAATAAACTATAGATTTTTAAGGTATTTTTTCTATTTCTGATTTATATAATTCGATTTTTTCAACAAATGCTTGATATTACACCACAATAAAATAAAAATAGCACAAAAATTTAGCCCTTTTACTATTATAGAGATGAATTTTAAGACGTTTGCTTATCTATTACTATATTTAAATTTAAAGCATAAATCAAAAGGCTGTTCCAGAAGAAATTATTAAACAAGTATTTGTGTACATCTCATGATAAGTATGTTCAAGTTTTTAAATGAAACAAATATAAATCTTATTAAGATTTCGTAAGCATTTTTCAATAAATCAAATGAAGAGCTTTTTGACTTTTCATTACTACAATTGAACTTCAATTTGAACCTTATGCTAAACCAACTTCATTTTCTTTTAATATCTTGATTTAAAATTGTTTGGGACAGTTTTATTATGCAGATATGAATTCTATGACTTTAAATCAGTTTTCATTCTCTTAAAATAATTTGTCAAACATTTATCTTAAAATTTTTTTTATATTTTATGTAATGCTTCACATAATGCTTTCAAGGTTATTATTGTGTTAAAGTTTGCTATGAAATGCGGTTCATCCTTTAAAATAATAATTTAGATCTATTTTTTATATAAGATGTTAAAATCTTACGAATAGGGTTAGTCTTTGGGCTGTGGCCTCAATAAGAGGACCTCAAAAAATCTCACAAATCTCTGAGTGAACGTGAAAAAATGTTAAATAGAAGTAAAATATTATACAATGTGAAAACGTTTAAATACTTTTATAATATTTTTATCTATCCAATAAATAATTAAATAACACTTAAATATTATATTCCTTTTTTCATTTTTATTTAATATTGTTATATTAGAACAAAAAGTATTTTAATTTGTTTTGTAAACTTTTTATTTGTTATGAGAATGAATGTAAAACTGTTATGACTCTTATTCTGTTATAACTATAAAAGATTATGTTTAGTTCGCATTAATTGTAAAAGTAAATTCTTAATCTGAATTAATTGCAAAAGGAAATTAATTGTTATAAGAATCTAATATTGGAATGCTTAAACATACCTTTTTAGAAATAACATTCTTAAAATTATAGCTCAAAAATATTCTTAACATCCTTTTACTAATTAATCAGAAAAGTATAAAAAGAGAGAGAGAGTAATAGAATAGAAATTAAGTGAGTGAGAGAGAGAGAGAGAGAGAGAGAGAGAGAGAGAGAGAGAGAGAGAGAGAGAGAGAGAGAGAGAGAGAGAGAGAGAGAGAGAGAGCTTAGACTCTGAGCGACACTTTTAAATCTTTGTGTATTATCATTCAATCTATATATTAATAAAGATTGTTAATTGTTAAAGTCTAAGAGTTGTTATTTCGCTATATATATATATATATATAAAAAATCCACTCTCACAATATTATTTTAAATACTTATAATTTTATGAGAGAATAAAAGATTGAAACCAAAGTTTAACACTATTAAGAATATAATAAATCTTTGTTTCAGAACTCTAAGTTATTATTTTTAGCCCCTAGTAATGCGTTTAGACTCTGAAACTCAATCCGAAACAGCTTAACAGTTTTATTGTGTGAAAGTTTATTCAAATTGCTTAATAGCTGCTAGGATTTCAGTCAAAATATAATTAGTTTGAATAATAAAATGCTTTGTACTTGATTTAGTTATTTTATGAACTAATGAGAATCTATATAATTTTTCAATAAGTTATAATTTCTATTTTCATGCTAGACCTGTTTAATCTAATATTTTACATTCTCATACTGTATAATTACTAGAGAGTCTATTTTTGGTGCTTAAAATTTGAAAATTTGGCTGGTAATTTGGGAACAAAAACTAGGTTTTTTGAGAACAAAATTTGGAAACCAAAAAATTTATTTTTATTCACAAATAATTAAATATCGTACAGAAATTTGTTATAATTTATAACATTGAAGTGTTCGATATTCTCTTCAGTTAAATTGTGACGACGGTCTGTTAGAATTTACTTATAAATAGAGAACGATCTCTCGACATCCACACTTACTAACGGCGCATATTTTATTTGCATTTTAAAGTCATGATCATTATCAGGATTTGTAAATTTTAAAAAATCAAGATTTTTATTTAAAGAATTTTTAAGTTTTTCTAAAGGTTTTCCTTTTAATTTAGATTTAACACTATCTAATATTTCGAGCTGTTTCAATCTCAAGCCCTGACTTTCAAGTTTAGTAATACTGTAAATAAGAGATTTAAACTCCGAAATTTCTATCAATGAATCGCTCAAATCATTTAAACTAATTAGAATTTGAATGCTTTTTATAGCTTTAGAGTTATTCTCTAAGTTGTTTATTTAAATTACAATTAATAGGTTAGAAAATATAAGTATTCAATCCAATAAATTTTAATGAATTCAAACATTACCCTTTAGGATTTTTGCAATTTTAGAGCATCTAATATTCTTAACTGTCATTGAAGATGATGAGATTACAAGTTATTAATTTGCAATCGGAGAAATGTAAATGAGATGTACTCGCATTTAAGATTAATAATAGATACACACATTCCTTAGATTGTTATCAATTAAAATATTGATAAGCAGTATTGCGAAGGAATCCAATGTGAACTTCTTAAATATGTATCAAAGTCTTTGAACTTTACTTATGAATTTATAATTGAAAATGAAAAAATAAATTATCAATTTATGAACAATACGTGGAACAGATTTATTGAAAGAATTCTTCAGAATGTAAATCATATTCAATTAATACTAATACTGTATCTAATTATTTTGAGGATTATTACGAGATCAAATTTTTCATGTTTTTAGGCTCTATAAATTAATATTGAATAATGAAAGCTGTCATTATATCATTAGATATTTTCATTTTAATAAAAATTATTCTTTTAAATATAAGAGAAATAATATGAAAGATCGTTCTCAGAAATCTTTCAAAAAATTTATAATTTAAAATTGCTATATAGGAAGCAGACATGACTTTCAGTCCCTTTGGTATAAGTGAAGATCCTTTTGTGGCAAATATTGTTGACTATAAGATACCTTATAATATAGAAAGATCAATCGTTTTAACTCATGTGACAAATCGAATAAAATCCAATCTCTTCTCTCATTTCACTACATTTGATATGAATGTTTGGTTCGTTTTGTTAATTTCTATTCTATCAATTATTATTTCGATTTTATTATTTCATAAAATCATTTTGGTTGAAAAGCGAATATCTTTCAAATTGATATTTGATTTATTGTTCAAATTTTATGCAAGTCGTCTTCAAAAAGATATGGTAAAATTGTATTAAAATAACTTTTCTCAGACAAAAATTTCTGTAGATATGCTATTCAAAAGAGCTTTGTGGTCAGCTTTCAGTCAATAGTACTTATATCATTTTGGTTAATTGGCATATGCTTTGTGTCTATTTCATTCTCAAGTGAAATAACTGCTAAATAAGGTCTCAAAACACACGTCAAACAAATCGATACAGTTGAAGAGTTGGTGAACTCTAACTCAAAATTAGTTATATCTAAAGCATTTCCAGTATATCGGACTACAAATGATAAACATAAACATCTGTTTCATGAGATTTACAACAAAACAATCAAAGACAAGACTATTTTAAATTTTCGTGAATTCTTTGAAGAAAAATGGATTGAAGAAGTAATCAGTGGATCAACAAAGTGCTTTGTTCTTATATGAAGTTCCCATCAGAGTAATTATAAGCAAAGTATCGAGAAAGTTGAGACACAAATGTAGAATCAGATATTTGTCCGAAGATTATGGAACACCCTCTATTCTCACTATTGCTTCGAGCGTGATATTGAATAAACAATTTAGAGATAAACTCAATTTAAAGTTAGGAAAAATTTTCAATCCAATATAAGTCTTTATTTTTCGATCTTAATTTGAATTCTACTTTCAGAGTATCCCATTACGTGACAAATGGAATCATTGCACATAAATTAAAAGAGGTGACTCATCAAAGTAAAAAGTGTTTCATTAGTAGTGAAGAGCATAAGCTAGCTTTGAGCTGAGCTGCGCTTTGAGCTGCGCTGCGCTGCGCTTGAAGCTCAATTTTAGCTGTCTTCGAGCTTATAAGCTCGAGCTTCAAGCTCATGCTATGATGAAGAAGCGCAGCTCAAGCCCAAGCTCAAGCTCAAGTTGTTGAGCTTCGAGCTCAGCTCATTTGAAGCCGACTTATTTAATAAAGCAAAAAGCAGTATTCACTGTAAAATAGCAATGATTGTTGAATTGCTTCTCGTATGTTAGAAAATTAGATATTAAATTAGATCTATCGAATTGAATGATGAGATGCATTTCTGAATTATGAATCATTGTTTTCAAAATAAATTTCAATTTAAACTGAAATTTAGTGCAGTAACTGTTTATTTGAAGAAAGAATTAATAAAGTTTTAAGGTCTTAAAAGTAATGTTATTTCTATTCGCTGATTAAATATCTTTATATTCAAAATAAGATAATCTCAAGTAATTTTTGATAATTATTCAATATAAGAGAAAATTTTTGTTTGAAACTGTTTCTAACATGACTTTACAAGAAAGTGGAATACAATCAGAAGACTCACAATCATTGATAGGTGACACAGATGTCGAAATTTGAATTTATTGTTCAAACTTTACGATCAAATTCATATATTTTTGCGCAAATACTTCATTATAACTTGAAATAAATACTTGTTACAAAGATTACTACTCATTATTTTAATTTTTAATTTTTAACATAAGCTCAGCAGCGCAGCTCGCAGTTTGGACCCGAGCTTCTTAGTACAAGCGCAGCTCAGGCCAAATTTGACAGAAGCGCAGCTCAGGCCAAATTTGACAGAAGCGCAGCTCAAAGCTCAACAATTTTGAGCTGCGCTTATAGAAGCTCGAGCTTGAAGCTCAAGATTTCGGACCAATGCTCTTCACTATTCATTAGTGATGTTTCTATAATTAGCAATGAATTTCGTGAGCTAAATTTTGACGATTATATTGGAGTGATTGCAGTTTTTATAAATAGTTGTGGTTTTAGTTTCATTGCTTTTATCATAGAATTATTCTATGAGACTTTTGAAAATTTCAGACATCAAAACACAGGGAATAGTAATTTGAGGCATATTTACAAACGTTAATTCATAAAAGCGAGTAAATTCATCATCACTTATTTTGTAAAATCAAGATTCAAAAAGGAGTCTTAGAAAACGCTTTAGTTATATTTTTCTGAAATTTAATACTGATGTGGTCTCAACTCTATTGTTATTTTATTAAAACATAGCGCTGGCACGTGCACAAAATTTAAAACTCTTCTTAAAAACCTTTAGCACTATGCCTTTTATATTATAGTTAGGAGTCATGAGTATGATACATAAAAATGACTCGAACTCTGAAAATTAGTTCATGAATAAATTGAACTTTAATAAATCGCATCAATACGATTATAAGTGCTCAACCAGTAAAATTTTGATTTTATTTATGAGTTGAATTTGAGATGAAAAATAGTGCAAAGTTACCAATTCGTTATTGATGATGAAGCAAAGAAAATACTTTTTATTGGAATTTAGCAGTGATCGCGTAATTGTATCTGTTCATCACACTCAGCGTAATAAACCTTCTTATTAATATAACAAATAATCTGGAATCTTTCTGTTAAAATCAATAATTTTTAGTTAGCTTTTATGTAATCGACTCAATTGTAATTAAGTTCAGGATGAAAAATATAATAATCGTAATTATATATAATATTTAATTCATTAAATTTATGATCAAGTTATCGAATTGTATAATAAATTGAAAATTTATGTAATTTTATATGAATTATATTAACCATAGATTCAATGAGATCATGCTTAAATTTCATATAAGTTAAACGTTGAGATTTAAACATCGATCCTATTTCCAATTAAATTTTGTGTAAAAGAAAAAATTTAGTATTGAAAGGATTTGCTTGACAGCAACCTCAAAATAAACCTGACCAGAAGGAAACTGCAATACCTAAAGAATGAATCTAATGCCTATAGTTAGTTGTTGGAACTATTCCCGAACCAGACATGAATACATCGAGACAGAAATGCTAACTTTACTGAAGAATCACGAAAGAAACTTGAGACTCAATTTCGATTTAGATTTCTGTAATCACTGTTTGCGAGTTTATTTATTCTTTTATTAAAATATTTATATAAAATTTTTATAATCTTTATATTGGTCTGTTTAAGATTTTAGAAGAAAACCTTAAAAATCTGAGCGTGAGAAAAATCACTGTTTGCTTTAATCTGACAGTTTGTGCATGTTCATATTTATCAGACGTTCCGAAAATTTTCCATTAATAAAATTGTTATGTTAAGTCTTTCACCTAATTTAAACTATCAGACATGACAACTATCAGAAATTAAAAGTTATACATTTTAAAATAGGGTTGTAGCGTATTATCATTTAGTCTGTGTCCAGTTAGTGATCAACAGTATAGATTTCTAGAAAGTTCTCATTAGTAAGCGTGGGAAACTCATGCGTAAGAAACTTTCTCGGACTATATAGTTCTGAGGAGTCTCTGACTCTTCACTTCTAGATAATTTGTTGAAATACTGGTTATAAATATGGTAATGGGAACTTTAGCTTTTATAAATACCTTGAAAGCTTTAATGTATTAAAGCATTACGTCTTCTAAATAAATTTAAAGGTTTTCGTGCAAATAGCGTTTTAAAGTTTGCTGAACCATAAGCAGAGATTAAATCGAACAAGCCTCTTCAATATGCTCTAAACGATTCTTGAAATCGATAAATTTTTTGTAATGCAATTCTTCGAAAATGGGTTCATTCGTAAATAGTTCAGTATTAGAATCATTTTTACTGCATGCAATTAAATCTGTATTATTACTTTCAATATCTTTACTATTGATAGTAAGAAATAGCATCGAAATACTCATTCAGTTCAATATGTAGTCGTTGCGCAATTATTTGAATTTAATTGATGAAACACAAATGGAACAAACAATAAACTAATGTTCAAACTAATATATGACGAAGACTCATTTTATGTTTTTGGCTATTTCAAAATACGTGCACAAAATAAATTGCCAAACCTTTAATTGAATTACATATTTTTATTGCTATTCGAGTATATAATGATTATTTTATGATGTTTCGATATAAATGATATCAAAATTGAATCTATACCCTATAAACGCTATTATCGTTATTAATAAGTTGGGAAATTTAAAATTCGCTCATTGAATGTACCAACTCATATATCGTGCTCTATTTTACCGGGAAATCTCGAATACCTAACATTTTTACTTTAATTTCTAAAAGTTATAAGATTGTGAGAAGTTTGTTTTCTTTCTGAAAAATCTAAACGAGATGTATTCACATTTAAGATTAGTGATAAATCCACACATTCCTTGGATTATTATCAATCAAAGCATTGATAAACAGTATTGCGAAGGAATCCAATGCGAACTTCTTAAATATGTTTCAAAATCATTGAACTTTACTTATGATTTCATAAATGAAAAGAGTGGAACGGGGTATCAGTTGAAGAATAAAACATGGACCGGATTTCTCGGAAGAATTCACCAGAACGTAAGTTAAATTAAATTAAATTAAATTATCTGTTTCTGCTGAGAATAATGATGAAATCAAGATTTTTCGAATTTTTTAGTTCTTATAGATTATTGTTAGACTTTTAAATTAATCATTTTATCATTAAATAACTTCAAATTAATAGAAAATTATTCTTTACATATAATAAAAATAATTCAAAGATCTTTATGAGAAATCCTTCTAAAATTTGTATCACTTAAACTTGCCGTATAGGAAGCAGATATGACTTTCAGTCCCTTTGGTATCAAAGAAGAACCTTATGTGGCAAATATTGTTGATTTTTCAATACCTTATAATATTGAAAGATCGATTATTTTAACTCATACAACAGATCAAATGAACCCCAATCTCTTTTCTTACTTCACTGCATTTGATATGATGGTTTGGTTAGTTTTATTGATTTACATTTTGTCAATGGTTCTTATCGTTTCATTATTTCATAAAATCATTTTGGTTGAAAAACGAATCTCTTGTAAATTACTAATTGAGTTGTTATTCAGGTTTTATGCGAGTTGTCTTCAAGAAGGTATGAAACTATTATATTCAAACCACCTTTCCTCAAACAAAATTATCTGTAGATATACTATTCAAGAAGAACTTTGTGGTCAGCTTTCATTCGATAATACTAATATCTTTTTGGTTGATTGGTATAGCTTTTGTGTCTATTTTATTCTCAAGTGAATTAACTGCTAAATTAGGCCTCAAAACACCCGTCAAACAAATCGACACAATTGAAGAACTAGTTAACTCTAACTTAAAATTAGTTATATCTAAAGCATTTCCGGCAATCATAACAATAGAAGCTAAAAATCAACAATTATTTAATGAGATTTGTAATAAGGCATTGAATGAAAAAACTGCAATATTTTTACACGAGTTCTTTGAAGAAAAATGGATTGAAGGAGTGGCGGATCAAAAAAGCGCTATATTCTTATATGAAGTCCCTATTAAAATAATTATAAGTAAAGCATCGAAAAAACTAAAACAAAAGTGTAGATTTAGATATTTACCTGAAGATTATGGACCATTCAGTGCTCTGACTATTGCTTCGAGCACGAGATTAAATAAAAAATTTAGAGATGAACTCAATTTAAAGTTAGAAACAATTTTTAAACAGATAAAAATCTGCATTTTTCAAATAAAAATTTAAGACATATTCTGCTTTCAGGGTTTCTCAGTATATGTCAACTGGTGTAATTGAATATAAATTAAAAGCATCCATTCGTGAAAGTGAAAGATGTTTTGCTGGAGACGTTTCTGCAGTCAGCAATGAATTTCACGAATTAAAGCTTAATGACTATATTGGAGTGATCGCAGTCTTTATTATTGGTTGTGTTTTAAGTTTCGTTTCTTTTACCATTGAATTGTTGGCTGTGTTTTTAATGATTTATAAAGTATTTTAAGAATACTAAAGGAGTAAGTTAATTTGGTTTTTTGGGCTCTTATATTGTGGCAAATTTCGATAATGAAAGTAAGCTCTCATAATAGCAAACCCTTATACTAGCTCTTACAGTCCAAGATATCAAGTGTTATCTTTCATATCTTGAAGTGTCAGAGTTGTCATCTTAAATAGTCATTGCTTAAAGATTGAATCAACCATTGTCCTAGGATAGGACAAAAAAATACTTGCCTTTCATTTTTTAGAAACAAATAACGAATTATTGTTTCTCATAATTATATTATGATCCATATCTAGAATAAAAAGACAACGTCTAATCAATTGAATATAATGTTTTCTATTATTAGTTCAAGTTCTATTCAAAATGAATTATTAGTTCTAAAGAACATTGCCGAACCCTGCCTATCATATATTTTTAAATATATGATAACTAGGGATGTGCAGCGACGGCTATAATACAAGGATTTCGGCGGTTTTTAGGGAATAAAAATTAAGTCAATTCAGGAATAATTCGGGAATAAAATTTAATGTAAAATTGGGAATTCAGTAAGCAATGCAAGCTTGAATGTCACGTTTACACTTCACTTGTTGTCACTTCATTCGAACTTTCGTTTAATTCAGAACAAAAATACAGCTTTTGTTTAAATTCATTGGTAAATATGAGTCAAAGATAACTAGTCTCTTGGGTATAACAATTAATCTGGTGAACTGCATATTATACTTTAAATAAGTACTCAAATTTACAGATATATGTGAAATTACAAAATTTTAAAATTTCGATACAGCAAATTTCAGTTGTATTTCCAACCCATGCATTGCTATTTCCAGTGGGCAGTACTTAAGTAATGCACTTCTCAAAACTATTTGCAATGTATGCATTGCTATTTCCAATATCAGGTTTATGTTCGTTCTATGCGATCGCTTAACTATTTATAAGACTCCCAAAGTGTCAAAAATTAACTTACAGTACATGTAAAGTGTTTTTAAACATCAAATTTAACATAAATATTGACTGAAACAATTTAAACTAAATCGATTGAATTGAGAAACAATAGTTTGAATCAAATTTTGACACTTTGGGAGTCTTATTGATCGTTAAGTGATCGTGTAGAATGAACATAAACCTTATAATGGAAATAGCGATGCAAACGTTGGAAATATTTTTGGGGAAAGTACTATTAAAAGACTGCCCACTGGAAATAGCAATGCAAGGGTCGGAAATACAATTGAAATTGACTGTAAATTTGGTTAATTTTACAAAATTAAGGGTAATTTCGGGAAGAAAGTAGTATTTTCGGAAATTCGGTATGAAATAGCCAGATTCGGGGAAAACGGAAAAAATAGTTTGCGTTAATTATGCTTGGTTAATGTTAAATTATGTCTATGGTAACGTTTAAGGGCATTCGGACTAATCCAAAATTTTCGGTAAAAACCGCCTCTGTACATCCCTAATGATAACATATTTAATCACGATGTAAAATGTAATATTTTGGGGGGAACCCCACCCTCGGCCAGGGTCCATTCCAGCGGTCCGGGCCTGATCATAAAATTAGGTACCGCTGGAAGACCCAATTTGACGCTGTTCGTTGCCCGCCATCCCAGTAGCATGTTGAGGAACCACAGGAGCTCTGGGGCCGACTCCCTGTGGACCGTAGCGTTTTCACTATGAAAAGACATATTTGATGGTTTTTTATATTATTCAAGCTGAACATTATATTGTTTTTATAAATTCACTTTTAAACGGATCTATATGTATTTTTAGACGCTGAATCCGAATATCAATCAAAAATTTTTTATATCGAGTAGTTTTCGAGATATTCGAATTTTGTGTCGAATTTTTCGATTTTTTGATTTTAAGATTTTTGAATATATGATATATGGTTTCAATGTAGAATTTAACGCTGACTAGAAATATGAAAAATATTTTTTGTTATCTTTAATATCCACCGAATAAATCTATATTTTATCCAATTTTAAAACTTTAACGCCATCTAACGCTTAAACTATAAGTTGTACGGAGGTGGGCCCATTGGCAATTTTGATCAGGCTGATGACCTCTATTAAAGTATATCATCAGATCCCGAGTGCCAAATTAGGCAGAATCCCATGGACGTTCTGGCAATGTTCTTCGAAGTTATCTCAGATAAAGAAAGGCTAAATCTCTAAATATTATTATGATAGTGGTAAAAATTTGTTTCTTCATTCACATTTTGGTAAGTAAGGACTAATTTGTTAAGAAGTGAAATCATGAATATTGCTTTTTAAGTGAAAGTTTGTGTAGAACAGTACAATTGAAAAATTTTTATTCAAGAGTTGGTATATAATAAAACTAGTTCAAAACAAGTTGAACTTTATTACAAATAACATTTAACTGAGACTATCAATATAGTACAGAGCACTGCAATTGCAATTAATCATGAAGCTGAAATGATACTTTCTTGCAATACAAGAATACTTGATTTTTAAATTATTACAAAAAGTACAGTGTAACCTTTCTGACAGCAAAATAAATAAGGGAGGTATTTATTTACAATTCATATCAATATATATTTTTTCAATAAAATTTAATTAATAAAACAATGCCGCGACTCAGTGTAAGATAGCGTTGTCTCATAGTCTGTTGTTTGAGGCAGGATATGCCACAACGCCGAATAGCCGAATAAGTGACATGTTCTAAAGGAACAATTTCTAAAATTGGCCGCCAATGGCTTCAGGACTGAACCATTGAGCCACAACATGCATGCGTGATAAGAAGACGAACGAATTATCGAGACTGGCATTCTCTACAAATTTGAAACCATCTAAGAAGTCATGAATAAAATAAGAGAATTGGACTTACAAATCAATGTTTCCGTTTCCACAATCAATCACAGAATTTAGGTAATTCTGGGATTTTTCGGGTTCAGGTAAATATCGGTAATTCTGGAAATGGGTCGACAATTATCGGTAATTCCAGAGGAATTTTTCGGGTTCGGGTGAAGTCACAAGTCAGGTTCATAGTGAGCAGGCGGGGTCTTCGCTATACATATAATTATGCAACATTTCCTAGAAAATGGATTGGGATCGCGGGTCATGGCTAAAAAGCCTCGTTTAAGCGAAATCACAAAGTGTAAAAGAGTTGAGGTAGCGGAAGAAGACACCGAATTTGCAAATAGAATTTGGAGAACTATTTTTTCGATGAATTCAGTTTCGAAACTGGACCCAAAATACAGTTTCGGGTTAGAAGAACTGTAGTCACACGTGACGATCTGGACAATATTTTGATGATTCAAAATTCGAGAAGGAGTACTGTCATGTGCTGTGCCTGATTCTCCCTTGCTGGAATCGGTCCTCTTGCTTGCTCGATCTTAAATTTTAATTCGAGCAATATATCGATTTTCTTGAGAATCATGTGATGCCATATGCTGAAGAGTTTTTTCCTGATTTAGATTTCCATAAACTCTAAAATAATAGCCGAATTCACACCAATGATCAAATTCTTGCATATTTGGCTCTTCGGTTTGGGATTGATCGTGTTATCAGTCATCCTCTGTACAGCCCGGGCTGCAATCCTATTGAGGACTTACTTGGAATCTCAGTAAAATAATTAAGAAAAATCGAAGAATATTTGCAATACATGATCTTCTTTGGAAAGAGATTCAGAATTGGTGGCAACAATGAGACTTGAGATCTCGACAATCCAATTATTAGCTGATTTAATGCCCGACCGCTGCCAATAAGTTACCGAACAAACGGCTCCGCTACACATTATTGGCAAATCATTCGACTTTAGTTATATCTATTAAATTAATTTTGTCATATCATTAAACACTATACCAAACTGATTTAAAATTAACATAACTGTTTAATTTCTCAATTTTTGAATAAAACTATAAATAAGATTTACTGTATTTTTTGTATTAGTATAAAAAGCAAGCATTCGTGTATTGCAAGAAAGTATCATTTCGGCTGCATGATTAATAGCAATTGCAGTGCCCTGTACTTAGAGTTGTAGGCAATACAAATCTTTTTGTCAATCTGAGTACGATAAACGTGCCTTTTTCTTAGTCACTTTTATTTTCTTGAAAAATGGTCTAAAAACGCTTATTTGGATCCAATGGGCACTCCATTATATTTAAAGGGTGTCCGGAAAGTAATTGGACTGAGTTTGATGCGCTCGCGCGCTGTAACCATTTGCTTGTCATTGTTGAGAATACCTTCATTTTGAAGACAAGACATTCTTTTATGATATTCTAAACATAGATTATCTAAAAATTATCTCTGAAAACAATGAATAGGCCAGAAACAGAAGTATTCCCTAAAATAGTTGTGCACTTTTACTAAATTTTATATCAAATTTAGTTATAAACGTTACTATTTAGCACTCTCTGGAGTAGAACATCGAAGAATAAGACTATATGCGGCTATCAAAAGATAAGGTAATTCAATTAGTACCTGATTTAGGGCCGAAAAGTGTTTTCCCGGAGAATTATCTTATCATACAGGCCATCGAAGAATGTGGTCAAGTTTTAGAGCAATTTATTTAAAGCGGTTCAATGAATCCCGAAGAATATAAAACTGTATGCGTAGGGAAAAATCTCAAACAATTGATCGATAAATATCACAAACAGGAAAATATCTTATTTTGATTGGATTTTGATACTATTCACTATGAAAAGATGGCCAACAATGAATGCGTAATAAAAATTGAGATTTATTGCTAGTCTCGATAACGCTTCCAATTGTTTCCCAGCCCCGAACTTATGAAAAATTCTGATCAAATATAGATCTGAATATGGAATATGATCCAAACCACCGGAAAATCCCCATGAATTCAAATTTGTAAGGCAGAAAATATCTTAAAAGATTGCAAAAATCAGTGCAAAAGTTCTTATGTGTGACCTTTAAAAGAAACTCATACGGATTGGGGATAAATTAGCTTTAGAACCACTTTAAGAGCACAAATAGATAAAAAATGAATATATTTTAATTCTCTAAAAATTTTATTAAAATATCTTTAGCAGTTTCAAAGTTATTGATCTTTCAAAACCAGTCCAATTACTTTCCGGACACCCTTTAAGTGTATCAGTACAATTGTTTGATACTAAACAGTTATATGAGTTAAATTTAGAGCATATGCGAACGTTTTAAGATGAAAACTTTATTCAAACTGGCCATCTGCTTTTTTTAACTTTACTCATATGTCGTAACGATTTAAAGAACAAAATTAATTAAGAAGAGTCTAGAGTTTCTTAAATTAACAAATTAACAATTATTATTGCAGTGCCCGTAAAAATACATATTAATCCTTTTTTAGAATTTCCTGATTGCTTATAGAGCCTAAAGTACCAATCTTTAGTGGTTCTAGACTCAATGACAAACTTTCAAAATTGTATTGGTTAAATTGATCCACCTGCTGTTCTTCACTCTGATTCGATTGGCCTATTTTACAGGTCAATGTTGACCTACAAAAGTTTTCTGTGAGTAAAACAACTCTTAAACAAAAATCGAATTTTAGAAAATTATAATAACTTAATTAATTAGATGACCTGTTGTCTAAATTACACTAAAACGAACATGGACTATATGATAAAACGTGAAAATGGCAGATCAGCTTGCATCTAACTATTCCCTTGTATATCATATTATTTAATTGAATCAAGAAGCTACCAGGACTGATTACGTCTTCTAAAATTGAAATTGAATGAGCTGATAGAACTTGTATAACAGTTGTGCTATTAACGAGCAGTCAAAAGAGTAATATGTCATATTTACTGATCTTGAAATGCATTTACAAACATGTGTTGCTCTTTAGGCCTTCGCTTTTATATTAAAATCAGAATTTTTGTACTAAAATAAATGTTAATTGTACTTTAAATTAAAAATTAACTAAACATTCTCAAAAAGTTCAAATGGAAAATTAGCAATTTTCACAATAAATTGACTCTAAGTTGATGCTATCGGGGTGCCGGAAATTGTTTTACTTTTTATATTGCTAAACCAGGATAGCAATGATACATAAATGAATTAAAAGACCATTGACCAAATAGTACATTAACAAACAATCATTGAGAAAGGCTAAAGTTTGAAGTCATTTATAGATTATTATTCAATACAAAAACAAAACTTAACAAAAATTTATTGCCAAATAGCAAGACTTAAATTGATCATACACATCATTCTAAAGTATACCCTCTCCCAAATCCTATATATTGCTTACTTTGAGCGAATACTATCCGAGGTACAGGAAATTATTTCACTTCTTATGTTGTACCTATTCGATGTTATTGATTAACGCGCAATAGGAAACTCAACCTAACCTGATTTAACCTAATTTGGATTTTAAAAGTGTTTTTATTTTTCATCTTTAGATACGTATTTAGATTTACATCTACTTTTGATATATCAGTCTTATTCCTTCAATGAGCAAAGTCTGTAACTTCTCTCCATTTGATTTGCGGCGGATATGTCTACTATAATTTTTGCTCAACTCACCGAGTACTATCTGTATATCAAGTTTGGTGCCCATATGCCGCAGAGTTTATTTTAATAAATAACCATACTCATACTTTTGAAAGCCTGTAATTCCACCACCTTTGATTTGTGGTGGATATGTCCAATATGTTTTTACTCTACTCATCGTGTACTATCTGTATACCGAGCTTGGTATCTATATACCGCATAAGTCTGCTCTAAAGAATAGCCCTATAGATATTTAATTGTACAGTCATTCTCATAAATGAGATAAACGGTTTTCGAGGGTTTTCTACTCCTAAACCTTGTTGGATATTGATGAATTTTCTTTGAGTATACTACATGTTGGGACGCACAACATATTAGAAGCATATTGATATTCTACTAGTGGCTCACAGACAAACGAGCTAAATTCTCCCAGAGGATCCTGGCGTAGATTTTCAAATTCTGACGCTTGGATACGATTAAACATCAAAAATGGTTAGACACGTGCTTTTTGTTTGGATAAATAAGCACAAACGCAAGATCTATAGGGCAACGAACATAAAATTGACGATATTTGAATATTGATATCTTTCTTGGGAAAAAAGAGTCAGGTTTGATTTTGATTTCAAAAGATAGCAAATTTAAAGTAGAATCATAAATTTCTATTTATACAAACAAAAAACACGTGTCTAACCATTTTTGATGTTTAATCGTATCCAAGCGTCAGAATTTGAAAATCTACGCCAGGATCCTCCGGGAGAATTTAGCTCGTTTGTCTGTGAGCCACTAGTAGAATATCAATATGCTTCTAATATGTTGTGCGTCCCAACATGTAGTATACTCAAAGAAAATTCATCAATATCAAACAAGGTTTAGGGATAGAAAACCCTCGAAAACCGTTTACCTCATTTATGAGAATGACTGTAGCATTGGTTCATTAGTTTACTGTTATTGGCTCAAAGTAAGCAATGTATAGGATTTGGGGGGAGGGTATACTTTAGAATGATGTGTATGATCAATTTAAGTCTTGCTGTTTGGCAATAAATTTTGTTTTGTTTTTGTATTGAATAATAATCTATAAATGACTTCAAACTTTAGTCTTTCTCAATGATTGTTTGTTAATGTACTATTTGATCAATGGTCTTTTAATTCATTTATGTATCATTGCTATCCTGGTCTAGCATCGTAAAAAGTAAAATAACTTCCGGCACTCCGATATTTTATTTTAGATAACTGATAACCCTATTGACTTAATTATCACAATTACATGAAGATTCGGTTATTATTGAAGAGTCATGCTCATAATTGCAGTAGAACCATGTGATGGCCAATGTGAAGTTTTTATATAAAAAAATTTCAATCCAATAGGAACGAAGCGTATTGAGTAATGCCTTTTCTTAGTAACGTAACTTTAAAAGCAATACATCTAGGACAGAATTTTCGAAATTAGTACCTCAGAAATTATAATCAATTAAGAAATTCTAAGAAAAGTATTCTTAATAATTCAACTATAATTAATATATATTATTTAAATAATTTTGAAATTTTCCTAATCAATTTTGTTCTTTTCACTAACGTTACGTTTACTGTTGTTTCTTAGCAACCATTATATTCAATATCTGAATTGTAGTTAATAGGTTGAAAAATACGAATATTCACTTCGATAAATGTATATGTATTCATACATTATGCTTTAGTCTTGTTAAAATTTTGGAATATCTAATATTGTTTGTTAGTGAAAGTCATAAGACTATAACAAGTTAATAATTTGTAATCCGAAAAATTTTAGTGCCATGCATTCTCTATTAAGATTAGTAGTAGATCCACATATTCCTTGGATTATTATCAATCAAACTATTGATAAGCAGTATTGCGAAGGAATCCAATGCGAACTTCTTAAATATGTCTCAAAATCATTGAACTTTACTTATGAGTTCATAAATGGAAACAATGAATTACGATATCAATTTATTAATAAAACGTTGTCTGGGTTTCTCGGAAAAATTTATCGAAATGTGAGTCATATTCAATAAATACTGTATCTTGTTCTTTGAGAATAATCATGAAATCAAAATTTTCAAGTTTTTTAGCTTCTATAGATTACTGTTGAATAATGAAACTGTCATTTTATCGTCAGATATCTTCAACTTAATAGGAAATTATTCTTTTAAATTTAAGGGGAAATAATGAGAAAGATTGTTTTGAGAAATCTTTTTTAAAAATTTGCATAATTTAAAATTCCTGAATAGGAAGCAGATATGACTTTCAGTCCTTTTGGTATGAGTGAAGATCCTTTTGTGGAAAATATTGCTGACTACACGATACCTTATAATATAGAAAGATCAGTTATTTTAACTTATATGACAAATCGAATGAAATCCAATCTCTTCTCTCATTTCACCACATTTGATATGAATGTATGGTTCGTTTTGTTAATTTCTATTTTATCAATTATTCTTACGATTTTATTATTTCATAAAATCATTTTGGTTGAAAAACGAATATCTTTCAAATTGATATTTGAGTTGTTGTTCAAATTTTATGCAAGTTGTCTTCAAAAAGGTATGAAAATGTTGTGTTTAAGCACATTGTTCTCGAATAAACCTTTTATAGATATGTTATTCAGGAAAAACATTGTGGTCAGCCTTCAGACATTAATACTGATGTCTTTTGGGTTGGTTGGTATATCTTTTATATCTATTTTATTTTCAAGTGAATTAACTGCTAAACTAAATCTCAAAACATCCGTCAAACAAATCGACACAATTGAGGAGTTGGTGAACTCTAACTTGAAATTAGTTGTATCTTACGATTTTCTGGATTTTCCGGAGTTCCAGACTATAGAAGCTAAACATCAACAACTATTTAATAAGATTTATAATAAAGCACTGAATGACAAAACTGCAATATTTTTACGTCAGTTTTTTGAAGAAAAATGGATTGAAAGAGTAGCGGATCAACAAAACGCTATATTCTTATATGAAGTCCCCATTAAAATAATTATAAGTAGAGCATCGAAAAAATTGAAACAAAAGTGTAGATTTAGATATTTACCTGAAGATCATGGACCATTCTTTGCTCTGACTATTGCTTCAAGTACAAGATTAAATAAACAATTTAGACATGAACTCAACTTAAAGTTAGAAAAAATTTTTAAACAGATGAAAATCTGGATTTTTTAAATCATATTTCATGATATTCTAATTTCACTTTCAGAGTATCTCATTACATGACAACTGGTATTATTGAATATAAATTAAAAGTAGTGACTCGAGAAAGTGAGAAATGCCTTGTTAGCGATATATCTTCAGTTAATAATGAATTTCGTGAATTAAATTCTAATGACTTTATTGGAGTGTTAGCAGTCTTTACAAGTGGTTGTGTCTTGAGTTTTATCTCTTTTATCATCGAATCATTGATCAAGTTTTCTGAAATTCTATCTATTTAAATCTTCAATGAGTTTGATGTTTAATAAGTATAAAATGGTCTATTACTAATAATATATGCTTCAATGTTTGAAATTGACGAATACATTAGAAGTTTTGCAATAAAATTTTGTTTATACATCTTCTTGTAGCATTCAACTATAACTTTTGATGCAGGCAGAGAATTTCAATAAACTATTTCTCATTGCAAACAAGATAAATATGTTATTTATTTTGGTTTCTTAGAAACTTTCATCAAAACATTTATGGATTGAAATTTATTCTAATTTATTAACTTAATATACACTCGAGAATTCAATGATCGTTAATAATAAATGGAAATGATGTTTTTATCATTTGATGTTTCCTATCAGAACATAATAAAGAGAGTATGAATATTATATTTGAAGGGGACTCCACATTTAAGATCGAAATACCAAAAAGTCATACGTTAAGCTAAATGAATATGAAGGACAAGATCGTCAATGATATGTCTGAGCTATTAGAGGCGTTTTTTTATTCATAAAGGAACCACATTTCATTTAAATAAACTTGAGCGTGCACAAATTGATAATGAATTGTCGAAACTTTATATAATAGAAAGTCATTGTTGCTCCTATTATTAAATTTACATTAATTGTTATCTCCGATATACAAACTTTTAACTTTTTCGACAACTTAATATTGATTAATTTGATCAAGAGAAAAATTATTCGTGAAATATATAAAGCGTTGTTCATTTAATGTTTATTTCGATTGAAAGTTTTAGTTAGTGAATATTTTGTTTATTCCATGGTAGAGTATGTGCTCATCTATTATGAGGAAAGTTTACTTCCATGTTAAAAAGTCTTTGAACTATCATTGATAATACTATCATTCATATCGTTCATAAGTGCACAAACACCTCTAGAGCTAGAGGTCTTTGTCATTTTAGTGAATTCAGTATTTTTTTGTGGAAACGTTTTTCCATTGGTTGAAAAGTTTTGTTAAAGTTTTATTATTTGTTAATAACTATAGCTCTCTACACTTGCTTTTGGACTAATAATATATGAAAAACCGGAAATGATTTTGAGTGAGTTTAGAACATATGCATTGATGTATATCTTTGAATAAAAAGCTTTAATTGAAATAAATTTAACAAAACGTTAAAATCTAAAAATTATTATTTATTATGATTTTATTCAAAGTCAGATAAATAATTAATATAAAATTCTCTATTTTTTGGTTTCAAATATTTGAGTGAAAATTTTATATCTTCAAGTTTATCGGTATAGCAAATCACGTATTCTTAACGCTAATGCATTACGGTTTCAAATCATTTCCATTTTTTCCTTGAAACCCTTCATATTTTATGATTTCGCTCAATTGTTCTTGAAGCATTTGTCTCGAAATAAGCCTTTATTTTCCAGATATTTTCCAGAAAAGAAATTATGGAGCGAATATGCTCTCTATTGAGATCCATAATTATAACAGAGGTAGAGTAATAAAATATTTTTATTCTGATATGGAATAGAGTTAGAAATCAATTCCTTTTGGGATCATACTTGTAAATAGCTGAAGTTTTTTATATATACTGTTAGATATCACCACTATAGAACTTGAAGCTACGAATTTTTGGAGTTTATTTACACAAAAACGATAAATCACTTAACACATTGTGTGCTACTCACAAACTTCTCTTATTCCCCGACTTCTCGTCTCTTATGACTTTTCTTCGCTTAAGCAAATAGTTGCCAAGCGAACGTCATTTCTTAAACTTATCTTTGCTTAAAATCGAATGTTTTTATTTTTTATTTTTGCATTAGATTCGATAATCCGTTCTAAAGGAGCCTCAACCCTCCTTTAGACTTTTCAATACAAATTATGGGCTCCGCTTAAGCGAGGTTGTAAGAGAAGAGAAGATGAGTTTGCGAATAGTAAAATCTTCGCTTAAGAGAAATCATCTCTTCTCTTGGAGATTTCGCTTAAGCGATGTTTATGAATAGCGCTCATTATCAAAAAATCAAGTAATAAAAGCAGTTGGATTAATCCTCAAATTTGTTTCTGACGGAGCCTATATATTACTGACGAAACCTAAAAATTTAGGTTATTCAATATATCAAAATATCAAAAACCAGTAGTCGGTGAATAAATTTTTCGATTAAAGGAAAAAAATTCTTCTTCAACGAATTTGGTATGAAGTAAGTATAAGATGGTACATACCAGGCTCTGCTAAACCACGGCTCGCGAGCTAGATCTAGCTTTTGAAGACTTTCAGGAAATAATGAGAATGAGCTCTAAAAAGTTTTTAGAGAAAGCATTAGTATTATATACTATTTAACTCTAATGAAATTTGTTGAATGCTATTTTCAATACTAAGATAAAACTGTTATTTTTCAATAAACAGTTCATTATTTAAAGCCATCGTTTATTTCCAGAAATACGTGATTGTTTGATGTTTTTTTATTTAAAGAGAATCAGATTTTAGCAACAAATTATTAACATAAGTATTTAATTTAATGGGACACCTGACACAAAGTATAGCAGTTTTAAAAGCTTGTCAAGAAAAACTAAAAAATAATTGAAGGCAAGTCTCAGATCTCAACAGAATTTATTCACTAAACAGAAAAAAATTAATTAAAACGCATTAAAAACAAGCTTTATAATATCTCAAATGACTATTAAAAAGTCAAAGCCATTTGCTGAGTGTGAGTTCGTCAAAGATTGTATTTTAAAGGCTTGTGAAGTCGTGTGTTCAGAAAAGATACATTTATTTACTGATATCAGTCTTTCAAGTAATACAGTTATAAAAAGAGCGGAACTCATTTCTGAAGATTTGAAACTACAATTCATATGCTATGGAAAGAATTTTGAATCTTATTCTTTGGCTTTGGATGAAAGTATTGCCATTAAAGGTGTTTCACAAACATTGATATTTATTCATGAAGTAAGTAAAGATATTGAAGTAATTGAAGAATTACTTAAAATTAGTCCCACTTATGGTCAAACAAGAGGAACAGATATTTACGAAAATTTAAAATACGCTTTAAATGAATATGAATTGCTGTTAGGTAAATTAGTATCGGTAACCACTGACGGAGCGCCATCAATGGTTGGCAAAAAACAGAGGACTTGTTACATTTATAAAAGCGGAAATGGAAAGTATTAATCCGGACAACAAGCTATTAAATTATCACTCCACTATTCATCAGGAATCACTGTGCTTAAAGTCAGTAAACATTAAGTAAGTAATGGATTTGGTAGTTCAAGTTGTGAATAAGATCAGAACACGTTCTATTTCTCATAGAAAATTCCAAAATTTACTGCAAGAATTGAGTTCCCAATACGGTGACGTTATTTACTGGTTAAATGTCCGATAGTTGAACCGAGGAAAGGTTTTAAAGCGTTTTTACGATTTGAAGAATGAAATTATTCTATTTTGCTGTGAAAATGATAGTTTTATTGAGAAATTATCGAGACCTGAATTTAATTTCGATTTAGTATTTTTGATAGCACTCAACATTTGAGTGAATTGAATATCAAATTACAACGAAAGGATCATTTAGTCACTGAATTGTATTTCTTCATCAAAGCATTTGAAGAGAAGTTGAAGTTATGGCAGTTTCGACTAAGAAATAATAATTAATCTCATTTTAAAATCTATAAAGGAGTTAAAGAAGAATTTTGAGATCAGAATTCAATCACAATTGCCATTTGATTCTCATTTAAGATTTGATGAATGAATTTTATGTCAAGTTCAGTGACTTTGACAATCAAAAATATGAGTTCGCGTTGTTCACTAATCCTTTTGCTGCCAGTATTTACGATTCACCTGAGGAGTTACAGATGAAATTGGTAGAAATTCGATCAAATGATGACATTAAAACGAAATTTTCAAATACAAACTCAGTTGGTTTCTATCAATATCTACAAAAATATTTTCCTGACAGTTATACCAAAATTAAAAACTACGCGTTGAAAGTTATCACAATGTTTAACAGCACACATAGATATGAACAACTTTTCTCTTCTTTAAAATTTAATAAATCAAAACATAAAAGTTCTTTAACTGATAGACATCTAAACAAATGCATGAAATTAATAACTAAAAATAAAATCAATTCGAATATTGATAAAATAGTTTCTAATATGCAACCTCCTCCTTCTTGCAATTTAAACAATAGTTATATGAATTTTCCAATAAAATGATTTTGGATTCGATGGCTCTTGCCTCGAATTATTTTACTTTTCAGCTCTTTCGCGAGAAAAATCTGGAGGGATCCGGTATATAACAAATATAAAATAAATTCGAAGCTATTCTGAATCCCTATTGCCTCTTAGTTTGTCAGATCGATTTGTGGTTGACTAAAATGTTTGATACAGAACCAGGACGCTACAGTTGCAGCCAACGGGAGACTAGGAGGCCATAGCCTCCAGAGACTTTTTAAAAATTGAAGTGTAAATCTGTACTGAAAAAATTCTCACAAAAATACTCGGAAACTATATTTATTTGATGTCAAACATTGAAAGATTTGACAACAAACTAACAGATGTTTTTAAATGAGTATGCCCCATTCCAGATTTTAGCCCCATACCAAGAATTCTGTCTATGACACTACAAAGTAATGTTGTATAGTTTGACCGGTCAACCTTAAGGTTAACTGTTTAACAGGAGTCAAAGTCAAAGCTATGATTTTTACTGAAAGCTAAGCTAAAAGGTCAAAATATTTTAGCTTTGACTTTCATTGTTTGACTCTCAAAAATGACTTATACAGTGTTTCAGTGAAATCATTTACATTCCCTAATCTTTAATATGATTGGTTTTGTTCTACTCTAATTAGCGTTGAAATTGAAAAATCAGATTCTGAGGCACTCAATTTATTGTTGTCTGTCAATCAATTTGATTTGTTGTAGCGAATGGATTGTACTGAAAGTAATTAAATAATATTGACGAACTGCTTTGTTTTTGGGGCGCATAATTAGCAAACACTGAAGGCCTATCTGGTGAGCGATCTTTGCTTCTGTTGTGTGAAAAGTCAGTAATTTTAGAATAGATTATAATTTTTGAAAACAAAGTTTGAGATATACCTTGCCCATAATTCGTTATATAAAGAAGATCTATTTCTGAAACTGATAACTGATTAGCAATCCTACTATAAGACTGGACATCTTTTTTGCTACCAATCGTTGTATCGAAGAATTTGTCGAAATACTGTAAAAGCTAATTAAAACTAATTGATTACTCTTAAGCTCGAGTCAATCACATACAGGCGTCACATCTCCTTCAGAAGTGTTAGCAAGTAGTTTATGACAAAGCTCTGATTCTGTCTGAGAAAACATCGCAACCTTTAAACCTTTCTCTTTAAAACTTCTCAGAGCGGGCAATACGTCTTCGAAGATTCTAAATTTCAAGGATGAATCAATTCTAATTAACTGAAACAAAGATTGAGTTAGTATTTCATACGGAGTTTTCAGCTTAAGCTTATCATATCCTTCGAGCCAAACTAACTTCTGTAGTTTGAGACCCTCTTTTGTATTCTTATTCCTATCTATTTGCCAATTAATGAAGTCAACGACCGTTTTTTTGACATTTTCATCAGTCGGGTCGGTTTCAGGATCTTCTTCGCAAATAACAGGTGAATCTAGATTTTCAAACATAAAGTGGTGATCAAGCGATTCTTTCCTTAGTTTGTTGACTGATTGAGTGACGAGATGATTGGTCCAATTTTGTGTCAAATAATCAGATAAATTTTGCTTAACATAAGGCAAAATGCACTGTTTCTCCCAATCAACTGGTGAGACAGTACCGTTAAAATGTAACAATATTGCTTTAGGTTTGAATACACGCACTTCTCTCTCACGGCTTTCACTATCACTCCTACCAATTGATACAACTGATGGTCGCTTGTTACCTGTCATTATGTTCAGGATTACAGTTGAAGGAATTGAAGAATTTCGGGGGAGTTGAATAATGTAATAAATTAATTACAGATTTTTTGCAATAATACTAAATGGTTCACCGCACGAGGCTTTGCAATAATCAGACGAAACCTTCACGAGTTGCATCTTTTCATAAATGACAGTTATTCTTATCTACTTTATTGATACCAGTTGTGTACTGAAGTCTCGATTTTAACAAGTTCTATCATTGTATCTTTCATTAAATAGATCGAAGGAAAAGCTTTTCAATAATTAGATCAGGTATAAGTATTAAGTCCTTTTTTCGATATATGCCGATTAAGCCGAATATTGACTCCCAGTTCAGAACAAACTTATTCTCCGCAGGCCATCATATACGCCAAATAAATCCTATAGATTTACTTTATCAATAAGGGTTTTCAAAACTTCAAACTCGTTAATGACATTTAGATTTCCAAGGTAGTTGTTATAAAGAGATAGTTCTTATTGAATCGATATCTGAACTGATTAAAAGTTTACAAAGCTTAAAGAATCACTTTTCTAATTGATCAGAACTGTTTGTACTCATAAACATAATCTCTCAGTACTTGACGTCGACTTTTATTCAATTGTCAATTAAGTCTTCGTATAAACTGATAACTTCAGCTATGAATTCTTTGCCAAGTTAGGGCTTGAGCCAGGTTCTCAATAGTACACTCTAAAATTTAATAATATGGGGTAGACGGGTGAGTCTGATGGAGAGGTGGTTGTTGTGCTTTTAGGGCAGGTTAACTCACATAGCTATTAATACATGTACGTTTTGGTATTGGATGTACCTTTATGAATAACCTATTGGATACACTCTTAGGCATCGCTGAGGGCGCGATTAATAGGATTTCTATCGATTAATAAGTTAACTGCACATAAAATATTGATATTTTCTCTAAGCTAAATACAAATAAACTTTTGTATTATATGATGAATTTTGAAAATAATTAAGAGTTTTTGAGTTTTTGAAAAGCTAAAGAAACTTAATATTTTCAGAACGTTAAGTGTGAAGCAATCATTTTGGAAGCTGTTTCTTAAGATGTTTGTGTAATTGCATTCTTGATTTTTGAACTATTTATTTAGTTGAAGAAAGCCTCGAAATTTCACCTAATTGTGTGTTAAGTTAAAATATACAAAATTGACTATCGAAAAGGTTACGATAAAGAGAAAATGAAATAAGACAAATTTGAGACGGACCTCAACTGAATAAATGTGACGAATTAGGTAAATATATCACAAGTGTCTTCAGTACAGTTGAGCCTCACGTCAATTACTTCAATGACGATTTCGTCAAACAAAATAAGCAATCAGATAATTAAGACCTAACCGAATGTTATAATGGATCAAATAATATATAATAATTATAATAATATAAGTGATGCTCAAAATAATTATGTAATAACTAAGGAGCCTAACTCATTCCATGATATCAACGAAAGCTAAACACTTAATTAAAGAGAAAATTATTCACTAAATCTAGTCCTTTAAATAATTCAGGAAACGAAACCAATGACAAAGAGAAACGAATGCAAATGCAAGAACAGAAGCACTTGGCATCAAAATAAGGTTCGAATGCTTCATATAACTCTTATATACTTAGTATCTAGCGCTAAATCTAGATAAGCACCTTATTTTCGCAACTATAATCTACGGATAATAGAAGAGATGTTTAATTTCTGAAAAACTTAGTTATACGGTAATACATGGGGTGCGGACTATAGACACGAAAATAGCGTATACGCCAATATTTACCTAAAACTAGCGTGTTATTTACTTTCAAAGCCTGTCGAAGACATACTTAACACATGGTAAATATCTTACAATTTAAACGGTTTTTGAGCACGAACTTCAACAAGAGGCTTTAGTGGAAGAGTAGCCTTTCCCAAAAGTTTTCAAAAAATAAAGACTAAAATAGGGCTAACTTTGCCTGTCATTTGACGGCTAATTTTTAGTAATCTAGTCTTCAAATCAATAATATTAAGATCTATAAGAAAGTCAAACATTATCTTATAGTTCAAACTCTCTTATTGATGGAAAAACTTATATTTTCGAAAAAAATATCAATTGGCTAAACATTTGTATTATTTTAGTATATAAATGTTTCCATTTAATACCCGCGTATTTAAAGGGTGAAATTGTAAGTATCTTTTGAAGGTAGACAGCGATGCGGACTTCGAGCACCCGAGTATGTCTGCCAATTTTTTGAGTGGTTTCCGTAGGTCATTTTCGACCTGTACTCGCAGGACGTCTTTGTCCACCAATATAGGTCGGCCACTTTCCGGGTGGTCCTCGACGCTACGGTTACCCGATCGGAGTCGACTAAACCACTTCTGGCACTGTCGAACACTGATTACTTGGCCGTAGGTCCCATTTATGTTATTGGCGGCCACTGTTGCATTTGATCCCCAATTGAATTCATTTAAAATACACTGCCGTATGTGCATTTTATCGGTAATGTGGTCACACGCCTTGTGCACACAGTTGACAACAATTTTTTTCGACAATAAATTAAACACAAATGTTCTTTTAAATAAGTAATGGAAACGATTTTTTAAACAATTGAAATCTATTCAAATTTCACACTACAATTTCACCTTTTAAAATATGTGGGAATTAAGTGGAAACTCTTATATAGATCCGTATAATTAGCTTATTAATCATTTGATATTTGCTTTGATACTGGATCTAAAATTTAAAAAGAACTCAATAGAACATGAAAACTTTTATACTCATACTTTCTAAAGAAAGGCTTCATAAAGTTCAATATTAGAATAGACTTAGTTAGAACTTTTATTAAAACGTAAATCTAAGAATGAATAACAACAGAAATGGTGTTCGCAACAGTCGAATTTACTTTTATTATTAAAAAGTTTTTGAATTAGAATATTACAAAATTCAAATAGCTTTCGAAGTAAAATTTGAGAAAAACATCTAACTAAGAGCTCTACTTGGAATATAAAAGTTCACTAATTTATGATTCGAAGAGCTAGGCTCTGTTTGGAGCATAACAGCTGACACTTTCAGCATCTACTATAAATTCAAATAATATGTACCGTCGACAGATAAAAGTTATGTATTTGTCATCACTAAAAAGATGCAGAAGAGTTGATAAACCTAAGGGCTCAACAACTCATTTAGATCTGTATTACGTTTAGTGATATTAATCTATAATTGAAAACTTGAAAAATTAGTTTGAAACTCTGATAAAATAGACTTTGACTCATCTTTGTAGTTGAGTCAATGCCACATCTGTTACAAGAAGTGATAATTCAAGAGAGCGGTCCGACTCATCATTAAAACTATTTAAATTGAATCACAGTTAACTGTTGAACTATTTTGATTGAAATAGTTTGATATATCTTATCAGTAACTTTCATTCTATAACTTATGAAATATCAAATAAACTGACTTCAGCTACGAATAACACTATTACTCATATTATGTTTTTTAATTAATGGGTAATGCTATAATTTGACGCTATAAACTTATGGTTTCAATTTCTGTCTCGTCCCTCTTATCTTATCCAAACTCATCAGAGATTAACCCGGGATCTATGCATAACTTTTTTCGACCGACTGTACTATGTTGGAGTTTATCAATCGATAGAGCACCTGAAATAACACTCCATTACAAACATGTTGAGCACTCCTAATTAACGTTATCAGTGCAGACAAAATTAATATGCAATTAGGCTTGGAGAACACGACACTACAAAACTTAGCAAATTCTATGTCAGACCGATATAGAGAAGTGCTTGAAAAGAACGGTTCTATAGTTCATAAATGTTAACTGTAATATTTGTTAATTTGTAATTAACTCATGAGATTAAAATTTTTTTAATTAAAAGATAGTTAAAAGTCATATGTTTTATTTGCATATAAACCTGTCTCTATTGGTGACATTAATTAGTCGTACTCAATATGTTTGCAACTAAGTGCTATTTCAGGTACTCTATCAACTAGTAAACTCCAGCATAGTGCTTTTTAAGCATTTTGTAATTTTGTTTATGATCTGATATAAAGTACACTGGTGTTTACTTAAAACATAAATACTAGTGTCCCATTCAAAATGAAGCAGACATACATCACGTAAACCACAAAATAGAGCTGGTCGCCATCCCGGACTTGTATTCACCAATTCTCACCTTGCGAAACAAACCAACTTTTTCGGATCAATTATGCACAGACAGGAGTCAGGGTGACCAAATATATTTTCCGAAAATGCAGGACAAAAAGTGTAAGTGTCCCCATTGTAAATTTCTAAAATTTTATTTTGAACTCAATGTTAATTTTTACATATTCAAACATTTTTATACATTAATTTTAAAAAATTATTTACATATTGCATATTTATGCCTAATCTTATATCTTTATCTGGTTTTATAGCGTTAAGTGAAGCATTATTATTTTTAACGAAATTATGAAATTCAGAACAGGACATTGAAAAATTAAATCTTGTACATAATTCTGCTTCGACTAAATTAATATCCATTTTATTTCGTTCATTTGTTCATAAAGGTTTTACCAATATGACACTGGAAATAGTATTTAGGGATTAAATCTGATGAAAATAAAACTTTCAATATTAAGGTTTAATGAAATGCAGGACAAATGCATCCTGCATAATACCTTTGCAGGATACAGGACCCGATTTGTAGGGGACTGTCCTGCACAATAAAGGACATGTGGTCACCTTACCCCAAATATTCTTATTAAAACTCAAGTCAAATAACAAAATCACTGAAATACACGAACGACGCCAAAAAAACACATTCAAGTTAAAAGTCTATTTATAATTGAGTGGCGTTTATGATATTATATATATATAGGCTAGGTAATATTGGTTACCACGATATTAGGTATCAGTGAATCTGGCAGTCTTAAATGAGTCATGCTAACGATATCATTACCAGGAAAAGGAATTTTTGGTACTAACCGAATTCAAGTCAAGCAATCTAAACTTCGGGCAAGTTCTATAAATGAAATATATGGTTTTAAATGCGCAAAATAACGCTATTAAGGAAGTGCCGAATCCACCGAAAATCGACTTATTAAAGAAAAGTACCGAAAAATAGAGGTTACAGTATTGAAAGTACGCCTTATATATTTTTTAAGATGAAAATCAAGTTTTACTGAAATTTCTTCTATAGAGTTCATTATCTCCCCTATCTAAAGATTAATTTACTTTCGATAAAATAGACCTCGATTCAAAGACGAAAAAGTCTGAAAGTATCTTCGTTCAGTATAATTCTAGTTTGTGAAACTTTTCGTTTCATAAAATACAATTTGATTGTCTTTTTTGTGTTCTTTGTCACATTTTTTTATACAGAACTCTCTTTAAAGAATGAATTTTTCTCAATCAAGAAATAAAATAGTTGCTTTTTGGGGTTAAAATCACTTTTTATCTTAAAATTATTTTTACGGTACCAAAAATGGTACCGAATTCGCTGATTTTTTGGTACCGAAGTACTAACCGAAAAAGCCTATTTGAGGTACCAAAAATTCACTGATCATTACTTTCCATAGAATTTGAATGATAATATATACCTCTTCTACCGGGATCTAAAGTGGTTTATAGATATGAATCGTTACCAGAGTTGTGTAATAATGATTAAAAATGCCGTTCGGCGTAAATCAAATTATGAATATCTCAAACGCCGAACTAGTTATTTTAGAGTTAAGTCTTAAAACAATATTACAATCTTGTAAGATTTCCGCATAGAATACGATTTGCTTAAATGTCAGAACTTCTTTCTTAAATGACGGGTGCTAACGGTATCGTTCCTTTCATTGATATTTAAATATATCTTATGACGGAGATAAGGGTTTATATGACAAAAGGTAGCAATAAAACAAAATACGCGCATTGTTCTAGAAGATTTTTAATATACTAATTCAGAATTCAAATTTTGAATTTCTTTTGAGAATTCTACTAGTAAAGGATATTACTTTTTGGTTTTATGATTCATCACTTTTATCATGTAATATACAATCAAGTATACACTACCGAAAATTTTATATTAAGTAAAATTGGTCTGTGTACTTTTATTAATAATATTAAGAGCTATCTACAAGATTTTTTTGAAAATTTTTTTAATTTAGCGATTCCCTAGTTCCCTTGCAAGGGTTAACAAGAGATTTAAGTTTAATTTTCTGTAAATAAGAATTATACAGTGTGCGACAATACTTTGAGCACATAAGTTTTTTATTAATTACTTATGAACTGATTAGGATATCGTTATAAAATTTATTGTAAGCTATATACAATCTTAAAGATTATCGCAAAGTTTTGAGCTTGTATCCTAACCCTAACTATATAAAACACGAAAATCGTGAGATTTTGCTGCGACAAAACTATGGGGACAAATAATGTTATTGAATAATTAGTAATTAATAATGAGTATTAAATATGAAGTGGGCCCTCCTTTATTTTTAACTAACTCAAATAAGCGCCGTGGCATTGAGTTTATCAAGTTTCTCCCTTCCTCTCTCGTGATTTCTTCCCTACATTCGATGATAGTGGCCTTTAATTGTTCAGCTGTCCCAAACTGACATCCATCACGGTATACAGAGAGAGAGAGAGAGAGAGAGAGAGAGAGAGAGAGAGAGTATTCCCCACATATTTTCTATGGGGTTGAGATCAGGAGAAAGAGAAGGCCAGTCTAGTACATCTGTTTTGTTCCTCGAACCAAGCCATTGTGGACTTTGATGCATGAACCGATGCGTTATCCTGCTGGAAGATCCAGTTTTCACCAGCCATAAGTGATCCAAAGGTTAATAAATTGTCTTCTAACACCTTCTAGTACTTTGTGGAGTCCATCCGACCTGAAATAAAGACGAGGTCACTCTTTCGGTTCCACCCAAACGAAGCCCAGACCAAGACCGAACCACCTCCTTGTTGTCTTCGAGATAGAATGTGTTCTTTCTTCCGAAGATCATGAAAATAACAAGTGAAACCATCAGGATCATCGAGATTAAACTTGTCGTCGCTAAATATAATCCGGAATCACTCTTTAGACCAATCATATGTTTTTCGGCGAATTTAAGATGTGCTTTTTTATGATGAGGTTTCAAGGCTGTTTATCGCTTAATTTTTTGACGCCAAAGATGAGGAGAAGCTTTTAAAACACGCTGGACAGTTCTTACATGACATTTAAGGCTCAATTTCTTTTTTATTCAACTCACCGCCGCGATCTTATTGCTGGCCTAGCGTAGAACATATCGGCGATCTCGTTGAGACAATACCGACGGCCTCCCTCTGGGGTTCTTTAGGCCATAATTTTCAGGATCGCGGAGGTAATTGGACACAACATTGGGTGATCTACCAATTTTTGTCGCAATTTGCCGAATCGTGAGTCCTGAGCCTCTGTGACCATCGATTAGACCCTGTTTGTAAGGGCTAAGTCTTTTACCTGACGGCATTTCCCGTATGCGGTAGTTTGTAAGAAAATATGTTTTGCATGAGTTTATATACTCTTCAAATTAAGTGTTTATTTGTTCGAACACATGTTTTGTTGATTAATCTGAGGAATTAAGTAAGTTTGTCTTATTGTCCCTAAAGATTTTTCGCATCAAAATTTCGAAATTTTTCGAATTAATGTACTTAGAGTCAAAGGATAAGCCTGATCTTTGGTGATAATCTTCGTCTGTATGTTTGTTTACTTTTGTATAAAACTTACCCTAAGGAACTTAAGGTGTTAAGGGTTATTGATAAAAAATAACATGTCCCTAAAGTTTTGTAGCGCACTGTAGTTTGAATACTGAACATACACGTGAAAATTCTTTCCTTCTTCATTCATAGTTACCTTATTATTAAAAGATGACTTCATATGAACGATTCAGTTTACAGATAAAGCATTTTATTATCAATGATATTGTAAAGTCTGGATCTTTGATAGGAGCGTGTACGAAATCAAATTAAAAATATAAGTAATTTATTTAACATAACCACAATAATAAAATTACATAAGATTTCACAGGATTTTAACACTGGAAGAAAGAGCGAAAAATTTAAGAAAAACACGACATTTTATAGGAACAATAGGCGGGTTAAATTAGAAAATGTTTTACAATGATAGGCTAAACCTTTTAAGGTCAATAACACATTTAGCTAGGATTGGGAGATTGTATAATTAGGACATACTTAGGTAGGTTTTAAGAGTTGAAATATGCTTACTCTCAGCTGTCTTCATAACTTGTACAGTTGAGACAAGCATGTAAAGATTTCTTTTGTAGAAACAAAAAGTAATCTTTAGATCGGTAATAAATGTTGACATATACGGTGAGTTATGAAAATTAATTTAGCAATATAGGTTATTACAAAAGTATTTTGGTATAGGTCTAATTAAGAAACTTAGACGTTGTTACAATATCATTCATAATAGTACCAGAATAGTCAGAGTCTAAAATCAAAATGCTGGTAACGGAATATATGCATGTTTGAAACATCGTCAAAGGAAATCTTATTGTTACATATTAAAAAGTCTGTTTCCAAAATATTTTTATCAAAAACTTGAATATACTTGAAATGATTATTAATTTAACTGCCAACAGTGTTAAACTTACGAAACTACGCAGTTGCTGTCAGAAAGCATTTGTATGTGATTAATGAAATTTTTGGATAACTTTGGCACTTGAATTGAGCTATAAATCGTATCACTTTTGAATAACACTATAATTTAATAAAGTAAAATTAGCATAGCAGTTACTAATACTTGCAGAAATAGCAAATACACAATTGATCCTAAAAGGTGAAAGATTAAGTTCGAATGACAATCTGAACGATATCATTACTTAACAAGCACTGAAATACTATATATTTTAAGTTAGAATAATCTTACAAGACAGGATTGTCAGAACACTTATTTAGGATGCTTTTTTATCTGATTAATTTAGATTCTTGTGTAATTTAGGAAGCATTTTATGTAGTTTTGGAATGATTACATTTCTTTAATTGCTTCAGCAGGAATCGACTAAGTTTTAGTAATATGTAATGCAGAGAATTATGACTCATTTTATTGAAAAGACCATTGTTTCCATATGTTTACTATCACTTAGAGCTTATATGAAGAATTTACTTATTGATTAACTCAAAATATAAAATACGTTATTATTCAGTTAGCTCGATTCTTACGATATCGTTGATGAAGACGCCTTCGGAAGTGTTGCTGGAGTTGTGTATTATACCGAATATGTATTTTTAATTAGTTTTAGTTGTTTATTATGTTTTATAAGAAATGGTCCATTTACTATCAATACTTGCACATTTGTTAAAATGTAAAAATGATAAAGAACGCTGCTCAGGGTATATTTTGGCACGATTCATATTCCGTACATCTCAAATACTGACCTAATTATTTGTGAATTATTTGAAATATATGTTTCAAAAGACAAAATAAGCTTTATAAGACAGGAATTATCGTCTTTAAGATTTCGGCATAGAATACAACATGATTGAATGTCAGAATTTCTTAATCTAGAGTCTTATATATTGTATTGAAAATGTATACCTCTTTTACCAGGATCTAGAGTTGGAAGTTATAATAATGATAAAGAACGCAGCTCAGTATATTGTTCGGTACAAATTAAATTAGCGATCTTAATCACTTAGTAGCATAATTTCTAATCCAGAAGTCATATTTCACATAATTATTGTTTAAGACCTTATAGTCCAAACCTTATAGCCCTCAGTTTGTAATTGATTGTTTAATAAAATTATCAAAAGGGTATGAAAACATATAGAGGTGTGTCAGAATAAATTCTTTAAGTGAAAAAAGTTAACATTTTAGAGATTAAATTTCAACTTAAAAAAGTGAATTAACTTAAGCCAAATAAAACTTCTCCCCTATCAATGATTAAATTCCATTTCATTGCAAAAGATGCTTACAAATAGCTGACTATCAAGTGATTAAATACTTTTTTGTAAGTCATTTCGTACATATTAGTCATAATAGATTTATTTTCATTCAAAGAACATTGCCGAACCCTGCCTATCATATTTTTAAATCATCAAATTGGGTACCGCTGGAAGACCCAATTTGACGCTGTTCGTTGTCCGCCATCCCAGTAGCATGTTGAGGAACCACAGGAGCCTTGGGGCCGACTCCCTGTGGACCGTAGCGTTCTCACTATGTGAAGATATGTTTGATGGTTTTTATATTATTCAAGCTGAACACTATATTTTTTTTATAAATTCACTTTTAAACGGGTCTATATGTATTTTTCAACGCTGAATCCGAATATCAAATCAAAAAATTTTTATATCGAATAGTTTTCGAGATATTCGAGTTTTATGTCGAATTTTTCGATTTTTTGATTTTAAGATTTTTGAATATATGATATATGGTTTCGATGCAGAATTTAACGATGACTACAAATATGAAAACCATTTTTCGATATCTTTAATATCCACCGAATAAATCTATATTTTATCCCATTTTAAAACTTTAACGCCATCTAACGCTTAAACTATAAGTTGTGTGTAGGTGGGCCCATTGGCGATTTTGATCAGGCTGATGACCTCCATTAAAATATATCATCAGATCCCGAGTGCCAAATTAGGCAGAATCCCATAGACTTTCCGACAATGTTCTTTGTAGTGTTTTGTCTTTGGCTGAACTTCAAAAACTTGCTCTTTGCTAATCATTTCTTGAATATTAGTCATAATTGACTTTACATTCACTCTAAGTTGGAAGGTTTTTTGCTTGGATTGAACTTTAAATAACATATTTCTCTGATATTATGCATTCAGTGTTTTCAATGAAATCAGGATTTTAATCAGGATATTAACAATCCACTGGAATGATTTATTGTGACACAGCTGTACTTTTACATTTCTACCATGAATGTGCATAAGCAACACATGTTGTTTTGAACCAAATGAGGAAGTAATTCGATATAAAAACCGAAAAGATGCAGAATTCAGTACAACAAGGCTCTTAATAAAAAGTTTTAACAAGTTTTTCAACATTGAAAAATGCGTGCACTTATTTGCTGCTTTCTAATTTTCCTCGTCGTGGTGTCGACAATGGGTAAATATCTATACTATATTTAATTGGTCATTATAGTCTAAATATTATTAAATGTTAACTGACTGTTAAGAGCCTGTGGAGAAAATAACAGATCTTATATTGAATTTGTTAGGAAAGATTATAGTAATACTTGTGCCATGCCTAAAGCTACTGATATATGTGATAGGTTAATCATGACTATGAAAGTAGGGAATAATTACAACATGTATTTTCTGTTTAGATGAAGTGAGTGGATCTCGTTGTTATGGAAAAGAATGGAAAGGACATCGTTCGTGTGGAGGATGCAAACGAGGAACGTTTGGCACTTGCGTTTGTCACTATGGTAGCGCATGCAACAAAGGTTTCCCAAAATGTGGGCAATATGAAACACAATGTTAACTGAAATGATGTACACTGTATACTAATCCTTTCAGAGTTATGAAACCGAAATAAAATTTTTCTGCAATATCGTATTTAAGTTTTAATGTAATTTTATTCAAATAAAGTTAATCTTTAATGTGCAGCGCATGTTAATATGTATGCACATCTTAAATACAAAGAAGGATTCTATGGACAATCTCTTCAAAAATTTACTATATAACATATTTCTATTAATGTATTAAATAATATTTTAAATGAATTGCATTCAATTAAGAGTAAAAACAAGCTTAATGCCAAGAATTGTGACTGTTAAACAGATGTTAAAATAATTAAGTAAAAAGATACATCTATGTCAAGTTCGATTTAAGATATTTCCTTAATCACACGAAAAATTGCGATGTAATGCATACATACCATCGTAAAATAAAACTAACATTTCGAATATTACGAACGCTAAAAGCACATCAATATTTAACTTAAAACAGATTGCACTTAATAAACGTCATAGTTGCATAATAAGCGTTGGTGGGTTCATATGAAGTACAAAATATATAAAAACAATTTTACATGATCGAAATCTGAATATGTTTGTAATTCTTTATGTATAACAAAACTGTCATTTCTTGGAAAAAAGTCTCACTTTTATTTCAAGATTTTTATTATAAGTTTTAAATTTAGAAATTAAACTAACAATTTTAGTTCTCTTAGTTCAGTTATAAAAGTTTTTATCGAAACTAATGGTTCGGAAACTTGGTACAGTCTTTGAAAAATGTAACTTACCTTTGTTTTAGGGGCTTATAGTAGTAAAAATTGATGGATTTTGATGAAAATGTTTGTGAATGAATCAGATGTTGGAACCGACATTCTGGTAAGTGGACGTTTAATTCCTTATAAAGTAGGTGAATTATTCAAGTCAATTCTGCCAGAAGAATAAGACAAGAATTATTAAAATTCTGATGAATGTAAACTAAACTAAAGGTGATTCGACACGTGCATTTTTGTTTTAGTTAAATATTGTTTGTTAATTCATTCAATATCTAGAATTCGAGAAGCTCTTCGAAGAGATGGGAATGTCATCCGATACTGATTCGAAGTTTGATTGAAAACAGTCTTTTTAGGGCTACCAAAACTTTGAAAAAGGTTGAATCATAATTGTATTGTGAGAACTATTTTGCGAAATTATTAAAATATCATATGTTACTATATTGAAAAAAAAACAAATTTCTCACAGAATTTCTTGATGAATATTCGAATGATATATAATTTAGCATTGAGAGCATTATTTCATCCCTTCAGATAAAAAAGTTATGATTTTTCGAAAAATCACATTTTTCAGGCATTTAAGTCTGTATTACTTAGACAAACAATATTTGACTAAAACAAAAATGCACGTGTCTAATCGCTTTATTTAGCTTAGTTTCCATCCATCAGAATTTAATAATTCTTGTTCGATTCTTGTGACAGAATTGACTTGAATAATTCACCTATCTTACAAGAAGCTCGCTTACCAGAACGTCGGTTCCAGAATTTAGTTCATTCAATAACTCGTGGTTAAACTCAAATGAGTTTAAAGAATGGTTGGCAAAAGCTCATGACAGACTTGCTAGGTGCTTATTTTGTAAATCAACATTGTCGATTAAATATTCAAGAATAGCAGATCTTCGAAACATTCTGTTGGTGTATTGCACGCGATCTCTACAATTCAAAATAAAACTGAGTGAATTTTTAATTAAAACCAGTACTTATGAAGAACAAAAAGGCATCGCTGCGGAGGTTTCATTTACATATCATTGTATAAAACATCATCATAGTTATCGCTCAGCAGAATGTGGTATTCAATTATCAACAAAAATTTTCAATCTCAACTGATGCATCAAATAAAGGTAATATTAAATTATTTCCCGTTGCAATACAGTATTTTGATGTGAATGAAGATTTAGTTAATTTTATTTTAGACTTTTACGAAGATCCAAATAAATCTTCACAAAATACTTATAGAAATTTAGTTGAAATCTTAAACTCAAAAGACTTAAAAATTAAGTTTAATTGGTTATGGAGCTGATAATTTGTCAATTAACTATGCAGCGCATAATTCTGTTTTTAAAAATTTAAGTGATCAAAATCCATTCACTGTTAAAGGCAATTGTAATGCGCACTCATTGCATAATAATGCAAGACATGGACTCTTGAAGTTTCCGTTAGATGTTGAAAATCTTATTTCTAAAGTATATAATCACTTTTGTATATCTGCAAAAGGACTAAATGAGCTCATACCATGTTATGAGTTCACAGAAAATGAATATTTAAAATTATTAAGCATTTTATTACAAGATGGTTATCATTTTATGCAGCGATTGATAGATTAATAGTAAATTTAGAAGCTATAAAATTATATTTTACAGGAATAAACAGTGATGGTTGTGATGAAATAATTTCATATTTCTTTTTCGATTACAATAAACATAATAAATGTAATTTGATGCTTAATGGTGCTATTTATATTTTGCACACCATTACATGAAATTATTTCACGAAATAAAACTTAAATTTAAAAAACTTCTACAAATTCTGTTCATATATATGATATTATGTGTGAAATTAAAACTAAATTAGAAAATCGTATTAAACATAGGTTTGACGGTAATTTTTTAAACTTACAATTGGATAAACTATCTAAAAGTGATAGAAGTAAATTTTGTAAAGGCAGTTAATTTAGCATATCAAAGAGCATTAACATATTTAACAGAAAGGTTTGACTTTAAGAATTCTTTGTTAAAAAAATTCTTAAATTTTAATTTTGATGATTAGTTGAATTTCAATGAAATTATTAATGTTTGTAAGGTTTTAAATATAGATGTTAATAATGATTCATTGTTCGATGTATGCCGCAGTTTTAATGAAATCTTTAAAAAAAAACTATCTACTGAAGATAAAAACTTGAATAATAATAAATTATAGTTAAAGATCTTAAAAAATTCAAATCTCGTAAACCTAAAAGTTGTAATCGAAACTGTATTATCAATTTCTATTGCAAATGATTATGTTGAAAGACTTTTTAGTGTAATGGATAACTTATGGACGAATGAACGAAATAGAATGGATATTAGTTTAGTTAAAGCAGAATTATGTACAAGATTTAATTTTTCAATGTACTGTTCTGAATTTCATAATTTTGTTAAAAATAATACTGCTTTACTAGACGCAGTAAAATCAGATAAAATAATATAAATTTAGGCATAAGGCATATATAAATAATTGTTTAAGAACTAGTGCATAAAAAATGTTAGAATATGTAAAAGTTAACATTGAACTCAAAATAAATTTTTAAAACTTACAACGGGGTATCCTTACATTCTTTGTCCTGCACATTTGAAAAATACATCTGATCACCCTAGTGAGAATATTATCGATTTTTAGTAATATCATTAAGCTGTACCGTATTCAGAAATTTGAGTTAATTGGAGCACGATATGTCTGGTGGGCGACAATCCAGGATTCTATTAAAACTATAAAAAATTAGGACTCGAAATAAGTCATTTACGCTGTAATTAAATTTTACAGTGTTTGCAAATTTGACAATTAGATTCCAAAATTAGCCGTAAAAATTGAATCAGAGAAATACCCTGGCTCCTTTATAGTTATTGCCCCAGAACTGAACTGACTAGACATAACATTCTCGTACTATTGTCATATCTATACAGATTTCAAAGCAAATATGAATGTTTTAATTTTCTGCTAACAAAAAATAAATAACAATACAAAACAATGACTTGATCCGAAAATGTCTTAAGCCAATTAAGTTGTGACACTAGATCTTCAGTTTGTTTTATATTTGGCAAAGTGTAGTAATCACAATAGTTGTCATAAAACTTATAAATGATTGTCATAATTAAAGTGACAAGATCTTAAAAATTTATCCGAATTTTGAATAATAAATTTTCTTTCAAAGGTCGAGTAATAACTTGTTTTAGAAATAAAATTATCGTCGCTTTGCACAAAGAATAAAAATCATTTATTAAAATGTGCACAGCTATTTCGAATTATCTGAGATTATTTGATTAAGTAGTATTTACTAAATATAATTATTTCACTTTATTTAATAGAATATTTTTCGATCTTTTAATGACTTATTCGATGTCTATTTGAGAATATTGAACTATTGATCAATAAATATGATGTTCTCACGAAAATAGTTTATTTTTAAACTTTTAGAATCGAATTTATTGTGACGGTCGCTAATGAAATTATTATTGTTTTGTCACATGCAAGTATTCGCATAAGTTTAATGACTATCCTAAAATAATTGAAATATAAGTTAGAAAAGTGTCTCATGGTAATTTCAATCGAATATTCAATAGAAAACTGTTGGTTGTTCAATAGAAATCAGCATAAATGGAAGAAACGAAATTAGACCCTACAAAGAACTTATCTGAAAACCTGGTCATTGAATCTGCTGGAACTCATTTCTATAGGATTGGCTTATCTTATTTTAAAAATGGATCAGTTCCAAGAGATAGAACTCATAATCCGACATTAATCTTGATCATCAACTCAATACTATTGATTAGGTTCATTATCTCAACAGCATTTTTTGATGGAAATGAACAAATTCATGTGTTTATGGGTGACTTTTCTTTATACTGCGGCGGGTTTCACTTCAATATTGCAGCCATCGCTCTATCGGTATTTGTTATACTTTCTCAACTACTCAATTACTATAATTGTCGCAATCACATTAAACCAACATTTCTCGAGCCTTTTGAAGTGATAGCAGGATTGAAAACACCACAACGTATTGGAATAACAATTGCAAAAGACATCGAGGATTTTAGGAGAATGACTAAAATTTCAATAATTATCTGTACTTTTCTGGCTGTATATTATGTTCCATTTCTGGCTATTGTGTTCTCTCTTTTGCCTCTGTATTTGAATTACTCAACCATACAGTTTATATTATTTGGTTTCCCGAATACATTTCTATTTACTTTATTTATTCATTTCTCATACAATATTATCTTATGGCAATTCGCTTATTTGTACTTAAATTGTTTTTACTTCAAATGTAAGCTAAAACACTTGAACTCTATGTTGAGATCAAGATTGGAAACAAGAAAGCCAACGGGTAACAAAGTTATCAACAATTTCATGCAATCTCTTAATTATTTGTATTTCGAGATCAACAAATATAGCGAGAATTATTGGTCCAAATTCATACTTCTTGTGTGTATGACTTGCATTGCAATCATCTGTACTTTTCTATATTCAGCACTGTTTGGAGAATTGGATTTCATTATAAGACTGATAAGTTTTTTTGTTTGTTTTATTTTCATTTCTATTATGATGTCTGCTATAAGTATAACATCATCGGTATCTTCTAATGCCAATTCTACTTATTGTTTGGTTTGTTATCATTTGGGTCGAAACCTGACGTTTCGGTTAACTGTTAGACAAAGATTGAAAGTAAGGCAAAAATACTCATTGACAACATTAAATAACATATGACTTTAAAAATGATAGGTTTTATGTTTGATCGAAAGAATCGGACAGAAAAGAATTGGTATCTACTGCTGGAACTTGTTTGTTATGAATTATTGGCGAGGATATGAGGTCACATTTAAGTTGAGGTCACATTTAAGTTGAGGTCATTATCAAATTTAATGTTTATTAATTTCTTTACAGATAATTGCAATAACCGTAATATTCTTTCTGAAAACTATAGAAATATCACAACAATATTAGAGTTTTTCATTGTTAGTTCAATTTTCAATAATATTTAATGGCATCACATTTAGTTCACTCAACGCCATTATATTACGAGAAATCAAATAATAGACTCACTTTTAATTCTATTATAGAAATTATGGATCACCTTTTCTCTTTCAAATAGATATCGATTTTTGTATTATTCAATTTTCATTGGTCTTAACAGTCTATAAGAAGTTTTATCTTATGAACGACTCTTATGTTCATGATAAATACCTGTCAAAATAACTATTAGTGTCTCAAAGTACTTGTCACCTAATATTTTAATACATTTATTATATCGTGCACGGTATCTGCATTGAAGAGTAGGACAGATACTATTACTGACGATCATTGGATGTTGGGCTCAATTCTCAGCCAGCAATGCGATTTTTTCGTTAATTCTAAAACTAAGTTTTTTCTGGTAAATATTAAGTGAAAATCACTGTACTCGTAAATTCACAAAAATTTCTTATTCAAATTATTTAGTCGGGTAGGTTCAGAATATGCCCCGCCCGAAAGGGTGGAGGGTGCATAAAGTTCAACACCCCTTGGAGCGAGAAAATAAATACCAAGTATAAAGTGACTGTAGCGAGAGGAGACCGAGTTATAGCTATTTGAATTTTTGAATTCCTATAGGTTTTTTCGCGACCCATTTTTCGGTCACGTTTCACAGGTTTGTTAATAAATAAGACTTCATGACATGTTTCGACCATGACCCGTAGTTTAACAATTACAAATTAGGTTGGGTTAGGTCATGTCGTCAAAACATGTCAGCTAACTTCAGGATAGTTTAATTGTATTTTTTGTCTCTTTGTTTTATTTATCGTAAAATGATTTTCAATAAGTTAACATTATGGGATATTGAACAATTCAAATAGTTATAACTTCGTTTCCTTTGATCACAGTCAATTCTTAGTTTGTACTTATACTCCTCTCCCAAGGGGTGTTGATCTATATTCATGTTCCGCCTCTTTGGGACGGGATATATTCTAAACCACTGTCAAGTCATAAATCATTTTCAACAAGTTTTAAAATCATATTCAAGTATAATGATAAGATATAGAGGAATTAGTAGTTTGTTGATCAATTCACAACAAATACTCATATATGTAATCCATGAGAAGCTAAGTAATTTATATTGAGATATTTTTGGGAAGTCCCTATTTTTATCTTTTTAAACTACTAAGTAGAATAAATTAGACTGGAATACGGGAGGAAAGTTATATCATCTTAAATCAAACCGTACAATAAACTTATTATTGTCCCGACGATGAAGTAGACACTTTCACTTAAAATTAATTTATCCAATTTATCCCTTCTTTTTTCTTGTGCCTATAACTTGCTTTGTGCAAACTAATAAGTGAAAATTACTAATAAGTAGGGATGCCAAGTCTTTTCCGAGAAAAAGCTGGAGAAAAAAATCAAAGGGTAATTTTTGGAAATTTTCCGCATAAAAACAATGGGAGAGTATTATATATGAAAAGTGAAATTTTACTTTCATTTACTATTCTTTATATAATTTGAGTTATTATTTCAAAATAGTGATGCGCGATACTATCGATGTTTTTTGTTCTATCGATAGTACGCTATCGAAGGAATTACAAATGCGATAGTATCGCAATTGTTTTGTATACTATCGATAGTATCGCGCATTCGTAGAGTGATGCAATAAACACGTTTTATCAATTTAAAAATGAATAAAAATGAATTTTTTTAGTTATAAACGAGAATTAGATATTTTAAATATTGCTGAATCAGATATTGGAGACACCAATAATAATGAATACAATATTAGATTAATTTCTAGTCGAAAACGTAAGTTATGCTTTCAATTTCATTCGAGTTCATCGAAAAAGAATGCAAAAAGTGATGACGAATTGATTAAAGAGGTAAATAAAATTAACGTGACGTATCTTTTCTTACAATAGTACTAATTAAATCAAATAATTACATTTCTTCTTATCTCAATATTAAATTTATTGCAGATTACGAGAGCTGCAACTATATTGACCAAATTTATCTTAAATTTTGATTCTTCAGACGGTTCAGATGTCGACCGAAATAATGAGACACAAAATAATGAATACGTAAATATATTTATTAAATTTGTTCTATATTTAATTCTATGTGACACCCATATCATTTATTAAATAATTTCCCCCTTTTAGTCCGCTATTAAAACGACTGAAAAGCATATACAGATTAAGAAAAACACACTTTGGATTTCATTAGCAAAAATGAAACAAATTATCCAAAATTCAATTGTAAGGGATGGCTTGTAATACGTTTATCTTAACGATTATTGTATGTCTGACCATCCAAATAATCAGTTTAAATCAAATAAACAACAGTTCGAAGAACATATGGAAGGATAAGCTTTTGATATCGAGTGTGAAATATGTATAAATTTTTCGCATTTTTCTACTCATAGAAATTATATTAAGCATAAAAGTAATTTCATACAAATTTGAATGTAGTATCTGTTTTTGTCAACTTAATATTAAAGAAAATTACAATTGGAATCTTGGCAAATATTCTTTTATCATTTACTAATTAATTAAAATTATCATTATATTAAATATAACAATGGGATACCCATTATATCGATTAGTACGAATGTTATTTAAATAGAAGTACAATCATATGTTCTCATAATGACATTATTTTATTTAAATTTATGAATCTATTCGTAATAACAAAATTTAATCATTGTAAATCTCAACCCATTCATCTTTCGACAAAGGCCATGTCAGTAGTTTGCCGATTATCAAGATAATTTAACGCCATTATAAACATAAACTAAGCTTATCATATAATAGTAAAATGTGCAAAAATTATTTTTCTAACTGCAATATTTAAAAAGTTATGCACGTTCAAAAATACAATAGTTTCTTACAGTTTGTCTTACAGTTTGTAAACTTTATGATATATTTATGAAGAAAATCATTACATATACAATATTTATATTTTTTATTGAAGTGTTGATGTAATTGTCGATATATCTGGGTAAATCGTCATGTGCTCAGGCTCATTACCATGATCACTTTCTTCACCGTATTATCGCTATCAATCACTGCATTATCACTGTAGATGATAGTAGCACTGCTGTCATTATTATTATCACGCACATTATCATCACTTTCACTGTCACTATTATTAGGTTTGTACCGGGAATAAATTGAGTCAATCTTGAGGGTTGATTTTTTAGTTTTTGTAAAAATCACTTTGTTGCCCCAAAAAACCCAAAAGTTTCTCTTCATTAACTTAAAGTAGACTAATAGAGCTAATAAAATAACTTTTCATATCTTTGAGTTTCGAAGGGTAACATCATTGAATTCATGTTTATATTTTTTACACATCATTTCCCGTTACAAGTTAATTGTTTATAAAAAAATTTCTTAGTAGAATTAACGAAGCTTATATGTCTCTTTAATTTAGTGAAGAAACTATTTAAATATCTCTTGTCGTTATCCTGTAATTTAATATTGAAATATAAGAATAGAAAACACGCTAGTGCATTAATCGTTAAAGTTAGAAAAATAATTTTTTCATAATATGTCATTATAAGCATCATATATCTTTATGAAAACAATAAAAACTCATTATCTAAACATAATTTTTCGACTTTGACATCCTCTTTCCCAATATAATTATCTTTCCAATTTTTTCGGATCTAATCTATTTCTTTTATTATTTATAGTATTACCAGCTTTAGAAAAGACCCTTTCTGACGGAACTGATATAGCGACAACAGATAAGTATTTTATAGCCGTTTCATATAAATTTAAATAAATAACTTTATTTTTTGACCAAAATGAAATCGGATTTTCACTCCTATCGATCGGTGGTAAATGTAAATATTGGCGAAGCGACACATTTAATCCTCCAATTGAATCTTCAATTGTATTAATGCGATTAGTAACTAGTTTTTGGTGAAATGCCCAAATGTCATCATTGCTTGCAATTTGAATCGTTATTGATAAATTAGAATAATTTTTGCCTAATCCATTTAGTTCAGAATTTACTTCTGTAATGGCAGAAGCACGTGCTTGTGTGTTTTCAAAATGAAGTTTTTTAAAACGCGAATCAAGAATTGTTGCTATTGCTATTAATTTTGACCTTTCAATTCCTCCAAATCTTTTTGCAAAGTTTAATTGTAAGGTTTCTTTGAAATATTTGTCAAGTGGGGTATGATATGACGCGTTTGTCAACACATTATCCAGACATTTCAATAAAGGAATAATTTTACTCACTCCTACATGTCTTTCTACCGATAATTCTCTTGTTACTTCTTCAACAGGTTTGAGTATAGTTCTAGCTTATTACTTAAAAAGTGCACATCGACAATCGATCATTTGGTACCTTTTGTTTAAGTTCTGACATTTACAGTCAATTGAATCGGGAATAGAGATTAGCAAATTTAAACTATTGAATGTCTTTAGGCTAAAATTGAGTTTTATTCAATAACTTATAGTAAAAGAAAATGCTATATTTTGAAATCAGACTTTGTTTTTACAAACAGAAAGAATTCATTTACAATTTTCATTACAAGACTTTTGATTTTTTGGAATAGCAAGACCTCATGCACTTACCCGTACATTTACAGTAATCGAAAGTTTTATTATCTAGTATTTTGTAAATTTTATCCTTAGTTTTAGATATTAGATCAGTATCAATACTTGTTAATGAATTATAAAAAACAGCGTTTTCTGGAACTTCAACATATTTAAGAAGTTTCATAACGTCATTGTATTTAGATCTTTTAATAGGTATGAACCCATCATAAGCATTGTTTAGCTTATCAAATGAGAAGTTTTCGACTGATTGATTAGATTTAGTGAGATTTATAACTATATCAAAAGTTTCTGACAGAAGATCTGTTGTGCCGTAAATACCATTTCTTGTGAATTTAATTTTTCTCATTTTAGACAAGTTTTCAACATTACTTGCTAAAAAGCTTTCACAATCATTTTTAAAATCTTTAACGATAACAATATTAGTATTATCAGGTTTAAGATCATCAGTTAACGGATGATTAACAAAATTAATTATGAAAGGATTTTTCACATCTGTTTGTCTGATAACTTTAACCCAATCTGAAGGCAAACAGATCTTATCAACTTTTATGCGATTTTTTTTCTATTCTGCCGAAATCTCGGTCACAGTCTAGATAAGAGTGACCTACAACAGGATAAATTAACATTATTTCATCAAATTTTTCCTTTTCAACTAAAATGGAATAGAAATACCAAATATATCGATTTTTGTTTTGACTGAAACAATTATCAGCAAAAATATAAATTTTTCTTATATTTAAACTTAAATTTTCGACATAATAATTAACTAATGATATTACTTCATTACGAGATTTGTTTGCAAAATTTTCAGAATATAAGAACATATGCGACTTTTCGGTATTCATATCATGAATAAAAAAGTTATGTAACCAAAGTTGTCGCATATAATACTCAACTGAAACTTTAGTTACTGGCAGTGGCAAATTTTTTTCATAATCCATTGAAATTGCAGCTATTGCATTGTCGGTTTTGATCAAATTCTTAACTTTCTGTTGACTTTTATAAAACATCAGCTTCATTTAAATGTAATGCCAGCTCATTTTTAGCCAAAACTAGTTCCTCATTTGTTTCTTTTAATGAATTAATTCTCACATTTAAAAGTTCACAATCACAACATATATCACTTCTGGGGTATCCAAATCCTATATTGAATTGTTTAAAATAATGTTTGAAAAAATCATACGATACAACATTATCATATTCAGAATAATGTAATATGAAATTTCTGTGAAGTTTTGATATATTTAAATCAGATGATAAATATTTTCTATTACTCTCGGTTTTGGGCGAGTAATGGCTTTCTTGTGCAGGTAAATTAGTGATGAAATCGATGGCATCGTCTAGAACTTTGTGTGGTAGTTTATTCCATCTATTATCGTGTTTTCCCCTTAAGTCTTCTCGATTATTCAAAATTTGTTTAGTTAGCCTACTAGGATTGATATTATGCAACAAACAAAATGCACGCTTACAAACTTTTTTCATTCCAGTTTTAGTCTCTATAAAATAATCAAAAGTATATGACTTCGGCTTTTTAACTGAGCTTTTAGATATTCTTTTGCTTTTAATTGGTTTTGGGACAACTAAGCCCTTCAAATAATCATTAGCTCTGTTATGGTCGTTACTTATATCATTAAAGTAATAAAGTATAGAGTTTTTATCAATTTGACTAAACTCTGACATATGATCAACAACACAGCACTTTATATCATTTTTAATATCACTTATACTATCACATTTTTCTGAAATATTTTGAGAATTTTCGTCAACTTTTGACTCATTGCCAATTTTTATGAGATTTTGCATCCAATTTAATTTTTTAACATTACTCCCGTTTTGATTAAGCGGTGTTAATTTGGTTGAATAAGGTGTAATGTCATGCCTAGAAACACTATTTTAAGACACTCATAAAATATCATTTGAAACTTTATCACGTCTTATTGAAAAATAAAAGGTGTGAAAACATAGGAGAGGTGAAGGGGAGTGGACATGAAAGAAGTCTAAAATGGGAGGAGAAAAGTTTGGGAGCTCTCGCTCTCTCGATCTCTCGCTCTCTCTTATATCCTAAAAGTAAGGTCACGAGGAGACAATTTTTTTGAAAGACAATGAAAGATGTATAACTATAATATTAAATTTTGTATTTAATAAACATTTGATCTTATTTATGTGAACAATTCGTTTTATTATGAAATGTTAGAAGAGTATCGACTGACATGTCAGTAATAGGACTAGTTCTTTCAAATAAATATTTTCGATTTTTTGAAAACTTTCCCATTGGAATGTTAAATATGATAAAATTAAAGAACTGGAAAAAATATTAAAAGCTTAACAACTTTAAGCAAACTGTAGTGATTTATTGTTGATATTTTTCAAACTCACTATTTCTATAATACGAATCCAATGTCTATCAAACTAAACTATTTGAAACTAAACAATGTTTGAAACTAAAGTCAAGTTTAGATTGTGAGAAAATTTGCATTGGATTAAAATCATTTTTAAGCTTATTGCAGACACTTCGTCGGGCTCTAAGCCCTCTGAGAATAAACTCTCTTGATATTTTGATAATATGGGACCTAATGATTCATTGTCGATGTGCACTTTTAAGTCATAAGCTAGAATTATTAAGTCCTTAATTGATCTATCTTAGTCTTTCCTAAAATTAAAATGAAATATAATGGGTATCCCATAGAGCTAATTTTTAAAATTAATGTTACCTAAGATTTGTGGCCTATCAATATCGAAAAATACAGGAATTATAAATTGATTCAATGTTACAAATCCCTTCAGCATATAGTACACTGAGTTCCAACGTGTTTTAACAGCTTGGGTTAGTTTCATAACGGAAGTCCCATTTTTTTTGTTGTTCAGATCGTAATCGGTCACTTGCTTTAACACTTTGTTTATAAAAGGTAACAATATCCTTTACATCCCCAATAACTCCTTCAAAGTCTGATGAATGGTTTATAGTTTCGGTAACCATTAAGTTAATAAGATGCGCAATACAACGTAAGTGTTTATTTTTCCCAAAAAAGATCTTGACATGCTTTGGTTATATTAGCTCGGCAATCTGTAATACAATAGACAACTTGACTTCTACGTCAAAATGTCGCCCCAAAAATGTCGCCGCAAATAATGTGGCCGGTAAAGAATATCGCCGTAAATAATGTCGCCATACGAGAAATGTCGCCGGTAAAAAATGTCGCCGGTAAAAAATATTGCCTGTAAAAAATGTCGCCGATAAAAAAACGTCGCCGGTAAAAAATGTCATCTTATAAAAATGACGCCATATAAAATTTTACACAAAAATGGTCTGTTTCAAGATTTTTGACGCATTATTCCAAGTAAAATTAACAAGAGTAAAATAGTTTTGAAAATATTTTATTAGAGCAAGATCATTTTTTCATTTAATTATAGTAATAAAATAAAAATTACTAATTTAAACAAAATGATCAATGGAATATATGAATCGGAGTATGACCTGAGCTTTCTTAGCAAGGAAGCTCATTCATAGTAGGCAATGGAAAAATTAGTGATTGAAGCTCTTTAACTATAAACTTATTGAACATTGTCTTGGTATAAGACTATTCACAAATATATTCTTTTTCAAATTTTCGCTAGATTTTTTTATCATCAGGATAAAATGATACTGACATTTTTTAATGGAGACATTTTTATATAGCGACATTATTTACGGCGACATTATTTAAGGCGACATTATTTAAGGCGACATTATTGGCGGCGAGATTTTTGGGGCGACATTTTGACGTAGAAGCGACAACTTGATCATGACAAATGTTCCGTTCGCCAAGAATTTCTTCAATTAAAGACTTAATATTGTCAGAAGTGTGGGTGGAGTCCATAGGCCTCACAGATAGAACAATGCTTTCCATTTGAATTTCTTGTATGAAATGACATGTGAGGCTTAAATAAGATTTGACATTATGATTGTCAGTCCATATATCACATGTTAAACTAATCCAGTTAACTTTGCTGATTTTGCTTTTTAAATATTGCTTAGCGATTACAAATTTATTATCTAAACCTGATGTTATTGTTTTGCGATGAGGAATTTGATAGCGTGGTTCCAAAGTTTTAATAAATAGCTTAAAACATTCTCCTTCCACAATATCTAATTATTTATTAGATATTTATCCCTATAATAAAAGGTTTATAGTTAAAAGTAAAATTACATTAATTCGAATAATGGGTATCCTATGGTGGCCCAAATCCTTCATCACTTCTCACTTCTCACTTCTCACTTTGTAAATTTTAAGACGCTATGTACGTGTCTCAACATAAAGACTAATCCTAGAATTATAAAATGTAGACCTTTATACGCAAATAAGGTTAAGAGTAAAGTATTTTGTTTATCTACTTGCACTATGAAGGATTAACTTAATGAGCTAATCTTGGAGGAAAAACAAATATTAAATTTGGATGAGAAATAATTTGATTTCTCAGAATTTAATAATTAAGTTAATCTTTCAAACTATTTGCTATCTCTTAATCCATGCATTTGAATGATTTATGAATGATTTCATAATTGATGCTTATTTAATGAACAACTTATTTCACTATATCAATCAACTAATTGACAAAATAAGTTTTGAATTAAAAATGTCTTGAATATTAAAGCATTGATGTCAATGCAGTTCATAAATTTGCTAACAGCAGTATCACTAAATGTTTTAAGCATGAGAATGACCTTTTTAATTATTACACCAACTCTGGCTCAAACTAATATGTGTAAAAAATAAATTATTTAAAATTATTTGATCAAACATCTTTTCAAACTTTAATTATGAGCCAGCTCTAAGTGTTGCTCAGCAACGTTTAGAGGGGAAGGTTCAACACTTTCGAATCATCATATAAATAAGTTTTAGTTTACTGAATCCAGGAGTTTCAGTTAGTTATTGTAGGTCATTTGAGTTGAAAAAGGTTATCAGCTACCTTCCGTAGTTTATCTGAAGTGGAAATAGTCGTCGGTTACTTCCCGTATGTTATATGAATTAAAAATGACCATTGGATGCCTTCCATAGGCCATCTGGACCAAAAATGATCAACGATTATTTCCCGTAGGCCATCGGAGCTTGAAATGGCCATCGGTTGCCTTCCGTAACTGATCTGACATGGAAATGGCCACCGGCCACTTACTATAGGTCATCTGATTCCAAAATGGTCATCGATTACTTCCCGTAAGTCATCTGAGTTGAAGATGGTCATCGGTTATATCCCGTAGGTTAGCTAAAGTTAAAATGGTCATCGGTTGCCTTCCGTAGATCATCTGATATTGAAATAGCTATCAATTACTTCCCGTAGGTCATCTGAATCCAAAATGGTCATCGATTACTTTCCGTAGTTCACATGAATTAGAAATGACCATTGGATGACTTCCGTAAGTTATCTGAATTTAAAATGGTCATCGATTATTTCCCGTAGGCCGTCTGAGCTTAAAATGATCATCGGTTGCCTTCCGTAGATCACCTTATATGGAAATGGCTATCGGCCACTTTCCGTAGGTTATCTGAATCTCAAATGGTCATCGGCTACTTTCCGTAGGTTAATTGAAGTAAAATGGCCATCGGCTGACGTCCGTTGGTCAATGAAGTTTGAAATGGTCATCTCTTATATTTTGTGATCAATTGTGTGTTAAGGAATTGGGGTACACTCGCTTTTTACAACTCTAACGATTTAATATATTTGAATCATTTATTGTATGTTATCAATACAAAATAGGCTGACCACCTCTGGCTTGACTCACGACGGGACAAAAATATCAAAGGGGGGACCCTAAAGTTTTTAAAAAGAAAAATGCCTAATTTATTAGTCATTACAAATATTTAGGTGTCAAACAATACTTTCTAATATTTAAACATTGAAAATTATTAGTCATGGTTAATTTCAAAAGTATATTTTCCCTTAGAAGTGGCATCTTTCAAAGTTATTCAAAGGTAAGAAATACTGGTTTATATCAGATATGTTAAGGCAGAAAAGATTAATTCAAAAACTTTTGATTTTAAACCACAGGCGCCCAAAACATTAAACTGAATTTCTTAATCCCTTATCATTTGTAAAATAAATTCAATGTTTGAATTTTTAAGAAATATTTTCTAAGCATATTTTTCAAAATGAAAACTGAAAAACGGGACAACTAATTGTCTAGTCGAGAGTTTTTGGTTTGACGGAATTTTTGTCTTTCATCTTTAAATAGACGAAACTGTCCCGTCAAAAACAGGACGGGTGGTCACCTTAATACAAAAGGATTTGCAAAGTGAGAAGTGAGAAGTGATGAAGGATTTGGGCAACCATAGGTATCCTATAGAAATAATACATTTTTCGATATAATAGTTGTGACTTTATGATTATTGTTCAATTATATTCTACAATTTCTTACTTGCAAATCAAAAACAAAAGGGTCTCTGTAATTTTCCTATTTCTTGAACCTTCTGGAGAAAATGTTGACATATTTGCAATTGTTTCTTCTATAGTCATTTGCTTAAATTGAGATGAATTTGATTTTTGCAGATAAATTTGATCATTTTCTTCGATTTCGGCGTTTTCACAATTGACAACAGCTGATAAATCATTATTATTAGCAAGATTATACTTAGATCGATGTTTTCGTTTTAAATGATCCCATAAATTCGTAGTATTTCCCGAAAATGTTAATTGTTTTAAACATTCTTTTTATTTTATGCTATTGTTACTTAATTTTTCAAAATAATCCCAAACATTACTTTTCGCTCGTTTTCGAGACGCCATGTTTATAATGGTGTTTTGAGCACGTGTGTGATTTAATAGTCATTAACATGCTGATAGTTCTCATCAAAGGGGGCGCATATTTTATAATGGGTATCCCATAGACGCTAGCGACACCTATAGCTGAATTACGACTATCGACACTATCGCGATATTTTCACGAAATATCGATATTATCGATAGTAATGTCTACCACCATTGATAGGCTTATCGATGTTTTTATTTCCACTATCGCGCATCACTATTTCAAAAAATCATATTCTTATTATATTAATTTTATTTATCAATCTTCTTAAGCCAACATTTAGCCAATTATCATCAAATTCACAAAAGTATTCTGCCTTTTAGACATTTTTAATTAATATTTTAAATATGAACAAAACTTGAATTAACTCACTCAATAGAAACTTTATTTAAAATAATTGGACTTCAATACAATGCATATATTTGAAGGACAAAATTGTGTTTCAGAGAGTATTTCAAAGGATTAATGCACTTTATCTTCTCTTGGGAAATGGGTTTCGCAAACAACAAATACAAATAATTTTTATAAATAATTATTATTTCTTATCTCCTTAGAAAAAGTCAGAAATTTCTATAAAAATATTTTGGTGTTCTAAAAGCTGGGGGTTTTAATGCCAGCTTTAGGCCTGGGCTGGAGACTTTACTTCAAAGCTGGAGACTTGGCATCCCTACTAATAAGTGGTTATTATATATAATAATAACTATATATAAATAAGTTAATCAGCTCGAAATTACTGGTGATTATTTATTAATAATATGAAAATTTAAAGTCATTAAAGTAGTACGAGCATTTGTTCAACACTTCTGAAAGCTAAGTAGACTGTAAATTAGTAGAATAAAATCATAGGTTACGATTAGAGACCTGCGAGAATCTATCAGAACAAGTCACTGATATATCAATATAACACTATTATTATTGAAATCTAGCTATTGAAAAGGTTACGATTCATTATAAGTTTGAAAATATTGGTGAGCAGACTTTGGATTAATATATAATCAAAATAACTTGAATTAACCTTTATATTTTGATAAACGACTTTAAGCATAGTTTGCTTTTTTATTAACTTTTAGTTCAAAGAGATTTCGGTTAAATATGTTGGTAGATATAAAAATAAGATTTCTAATAATCGTTTCATTCATTAATATCTACAGTACTTGTAGTAAAGTTAAACAAGCTTTTACCTTAAGTATATATTTAGAGGAAGATTAAGGAATTCAAAATTTTTATCTATTAAAGAGTCACTAATTGAATTTTCTGAATTAAAGGTGAATATAATTTTAGTATCCACAGAGAGTTGGAACTCACCAAAAATGACATACGGATGAGAGGTTGCACAAAATTTCGTGGCTTCGTGGGAGCGAACTTTTCCACGGTCGCATTACTTGAAGGCTCTTGTGTCGAAACATGCAGGAGAAAGACATCTACCCATTCGCGGCTCGGATCTGACAATCGGTTCCAACCACGACAAACCATGAAATTTCATTTCAATAGAGAACATCATTAGACCCTTTCATGAGATCTCTTAAAAAATCGTTGAGTTTTTCTAACTTTTCATTCATCAGATTGTATCGTTTAAGAGTCATTGAAATCTAGATTTTTCTGCTTCCTCGCCTTATTTATGAATTTTACCATCATTTATAAATACCAAGCATTAGAATGTTTTAATTTAATCAGGATTTTTAAACCTAAAAATATCGTTCAGTTTAATTTTGTGTAGAGCTAAATCAATAAACGCTATGTTCAGAATTGCGATAATATAAAATAGATTTTTAATTCCAGAATAATATTTTGTTTTAAATATGAGCACAATTTATGACATAAATAGGTAACTTTGACTTATCTTTGATTTGATTTAAACGAAACGCGAGATGAATCAAAAGACTTTCGCAATAAGCACAAACATTTGTCCGGTCTTATAATTTAGAGTGTATGCAAATCAGCTAAATTTTCTATTAGAAAATAAAGATAAGACAAACAATTTAGATTCAAACTAAAACTGTATTAAAGCCTGAACGTTATTTACAAAAGGATCACAATCAATTCTGTATTAAAACCGATAACTTCATTTCGAAAAGCTTCACATACGTTTGTCAAATACCTGTTTTAACTACTTTAATGTCAATCACAAGTTTATCGGGTCCACCCTTGGCTCAATATATAAAACCCGGAGTAGTGTGTGTTTAAAATCATAGTGAATGAAGACCTGTTAGTGAAAAGATAAAAGTCATCAAATTATAAATCAGATGATGTAGAAAAGGAGATACTACCATTGTCAGATAACTTATTAATACTTTCTGTTTGATCATTACTTCTTTATAACCATTTGAACTTTGACTGCTATCATCAAAAGTGCTGCTCAAATCTTGTTGACCTCAAGGACTATATCCAATACTATATGAAGCATCAACTTGTAGCGTATGTTTATATCACTGTCTCCAGTGCTAGCAATAGTTAATATCGCCAGACTTCTGATGTTCTCCTCTTTTGTTCCATTATTTTTTAAGTTAAGATTTAAATTTATTTAATTTTCTATTTGGAAAATATAGTAAGTATTGAAATTTTGGCAATTTGAAGGCTTGAAACAATAAAAAGAATTTAAGATTTCATTATTAGTATTTTGTATAAATTTCCTGACAGAAGTAGTAAAATTGATTTATTAATAGAAAAATCGTATGCATCGATGTAGCTAAATTCGACATATAGGTGAGCAGATATCTAAGAATTTTTGGGAAAGTAACAAAATATATCAGTTTATTCTTAGGCCCGAACAAGATGTTTCCTGTGTCTTAACATGTACCCGAAAGAATTTGAAGCAGTTTTAAAGTAGTTCAAGCAAAAATAGTTAAAAAGTATTAAATATCAGAAGATCATGATTTATTCGCATATTTTATATGCTATCATAGCTCAGAAAGCAGTTAGTTTAGGTCATTAATTCCAATGCCTTAGCCTGAAGGTAGAAATTTTAAAATTGAATAAATTATTTTAATGATAAGTTTTTAGTAACTTTGAAATTCATAGAAAAAAATTTTGAAAGTCAAGGAAAAATATTGAGAAGATATAATTACACAACTTGATATCCACTCCAATGATTTTAATACTTTGATTTCCTTCAGCTCCTATTGAGTTTTTATGCCAGTTATTCAGGTTTATTAATTAATGTCAAATAAATGTCACAAAGTTATAGCCAAGATTTCTCAAGAGCTGGATATTAATTAAAACAAGTATAAGATAGTTGTAAAGTCATTGTACAAGGAAATTATACAAAAATTGAACACCTTTAGAGTGTATGTACAGGGTGACAAGAATATAGCTGATGAAACTATTTGAGTCATGCTTAAAACCGAGTTAATTCTGGAAAATTCTAGAAACATATTTTTTTAGTGTAAAAGCTGGGGTTTTAATATATCATGATCATTTTGTACAAGTCATCAACAAGAATGGATGCCTCCACTGGCAAATATTCACTTGTTGAACGCGTGGCTATTGTTAGTCTTTATTATCAAAACGGGTCGAGTCCTGCGAACACTGTTAGAGCATTTAAGACTCGATTTGGCTGCCACTCGACACTCAGTTCAAACACTGTTACAAGGCAAATTTTTAATAAGCCCACAACTATTGAAGAACTCAAGAACGCGATTTCTGACACAATTAAGGCGACTCCAATAGAGATGATACGTCAGTTAATATTGCATCTTCCAAAACGCCTCCAAAAAGTGATTGAAATGAAGGGTGGTCATTTTGAAAATATTATACAATAAACCTCAAAATATATTCTATTAAATGAAATTAAAATGATTTAATTATCTTTTGTAGTTTTTTAATAATTAAATTTCAAAAACATCAGCTATATTCTTGTCACTCTGTACATTCAAATACTTTATAATTCGCGATTTCAGCAAGAAACACGTTGTAATTGCACGCTTTTTATCAGATTATAATGCATTGAATATTAAGAAACTTATGAGCATTCAATATATTAATCAAAGCTAATTGAAAGTCAAATTTAGCGATAAAACAATGCAAATTACAGGCAGATTAAATCACAACAAATTTTTCTTATTGGTATAAAAATTTATAGTATTTAAGTGTATAATTAAAAGTATTTCTGTAGATCTGTTGACTAGGTAGATGCAAATACATAAGAAAAAATTCAAAATTAGTTAGGATTGAAAAATCTTCTCAGAATTTATAGGTTAAAATGAAATTTTACTTCTAATTAATTTAGGAACATAACTGAATACTAATCATTAGCATACACATACACTAATGTATTAGATGAAAATAGTGAAAGGTATGTTTAATGGCATAATAATAATTATATATCTAATTAGTACATTCACTTCCCGGCTGGTTGACAAAGGCCCAGCGAAGTCAGAGCTGACTCTTACCACTGGCACTATTTTGTAAATTGATTCCTTTCTTATAACTTGTTCGAACGCAGCATTAAATTAAACTTGATTTACAAATTCTTTGGTCTCTTTATTTTTACAGATTGTTTATTTTACAAAATTAAAATAAAGTCAATTATGACTTGTTCGAATGTAGAATCAAATTAAACTTGATTTGCAATTTTTTATTTTTATCTGGCTTCTTGATTTTGGTTTGCTAAAATAAACAATTTTTAAGAATAAAGAGACCAAAAAACCAAAGAATTTGTAAATCAAGTTTAATTTAATGCTGCGTTCGAACAAGTTATAATAAAGAAATCAACTTACAAATCAGTACCAGTGGTAAGAGTGACCTCTGACTTCGCTGGGCCTTTGTCAACCAGACGGGAGGCGAATATACTCATTGAATATTTGCCGCTTCGTGAAAAACTTAACGTAAGGGGTACTACCGTGAGTTTTTAAGACAGACATTCGTACGTTGATTTTGGTGCATTATTTGGCACAAAATCGAACACACCGAAGTACCAAAAATTTCACTTTTTGAAATTCATTACATTTTGTAAAATGATTTAAAATGAATATAATATTAATAAATTACATTATTAAAAAAACTTACTGTTGTAATTATTAAATATAAAAACTTTAACTTAGGTAAAAAGATAAAAGGTAAAAGGTTTACTATATTTATAGTAAAACGAGTTAAAGTGAAAATTCTAAGTGCTATGTACGAGAGCCTACATGCTTTTTTCGCGATAGTATCTCTTACGTCAAGGTTTACATAAAGCGGCAGATATGTAATTATTGTTTTGCAATTAAATATACTTTTGAAGATAAGAGATTGCGATTTTCATTGGTTTCATCTAATAATTTTTATACAGTCTTAATTTGCAATACTCACAGTTCAATAACAGATTTGCCACAAAGATACAAGTATCTAACCCGTATTGTAAAAGTTTTGATATTTCTCTCTATCCACCCATCTGACACATTCTGTCAGTCATTTAGAGAGTTTTTTGACTAATAAACTTGAATGTTTAGTGATCAAGTTAATAAAAATGGATTTATTGACTTTAACAATAATCATTTTAATTGTGATTGTAATTTTGAGGAAAGATTAGATTATAATAAATTTAAAGAGGTATCGATCAAACGAAAACTTAAAACTTATATCAAGTTCTGGATCTTTTTTCTCAGATTATACTTCTTTACAATTATACCGTTCAGAATGATGGCAAAGGAATTCGTTATGTTTTCATCAAAGTAAGTCATTTTTGAATTTTGAGAGAGAGAGAGAGAGAGAGAGAGAGAGAGAGAGAGAAATTTAATATCCACAAGGAGTTAGAGGTCACCAAAAATGACATACGGCTGAGAGACCGCGCAAACTTTCGTGGCCTCACTACGAGTGGACTTTTCGACAGTCGCATCACTTAAAGGTTTATATGTTGAAACATGCAGGACAAAGAGTTTGATCATTCGTGGCCCGGATGTGACAATCGGCTCCAACCACAACAGATCGTGCAATTTCATTTCGATGGAGAACATCACAAGACTTCTTAAGAAATCATTATCTTTTCATTCATCATATTGTGTCGTTTAAGAGTAATTCAAATCTGGATTTTTCTGCACTCATCCCATTATTTTATAAATTTAATCAAGAGTTTTAAATTCAAATATGTTTATCAGCTTAATTTTGTTTATAATTAAGTCAATGAAAGCTATGTTTAGAATTATGATAATATAAAATAGATTTTTATGCCTGAAAAATGTTTTATTTAAAATATGAGTACAGCTTATAACAGTTTTGACTTATTTCTCAATTGATTTAAGTGAAACGAAAGATGAGTCAAAACACTTTCACAATAAGCTCAAACATTATGTCCCGCGTTATAATCACTAGAAAGTGCACAATTCAGCTAAATTTTTCGATTAGACAATAAATATAAAGCAAACAATTTAGATTCAAACAAAACTATATTAGAGCCTGAACATAATTTGCAATAATCTATAACAATTCTACGCTAAGACCAAAACCTTGTCTTAATCTCTAAAAGTCCTTGCATCTGTTTGTCAAACACTGGTTTTTAAAATCAAGATATAATACACAGAATTAATTTTATGTTCGCACCTCTTGTTTCAGTTGACACCGAAAGATCATTCTCTCAATATAAAAATTTTTTAAGCAATCAAAAACAAAGTTTATTACCAGAAAATATTCTATTCCTTTTTATTATTAAATACAAATCTTTTCTCAATGAAAATTAATACCTTTTATAAGTCGTACGTTATGAAAATTTAGTTTAAGTTATTTTTACATACCCTAATAAAAACCGATTAAACTACAGATTTCTGAAATTTTTATCAGGTTACTTATCATCACTTAAAAGTCACTGCTTTAGATATCACCTAGACTTCTTATGCTCTCTTTTCTCGTTTCATTTTTTAAAATTAAAGTCTAAATTTGTTTAATTAATTTTCTATTTAGTATGTTTTGAAATTTTGACAATTTAAAGGTTTAAAATAATGAAAAGGATTTAAGATTTCGTTATTAGTATCTTGAATAAGTTTCCTGACAGGAGTAACAAAATTGATATATCAATAGAAAAGTCATGTGCATTGGTGTAACTAGATACGACATAATGATAGGCAGATATCTAAGAATTTTCGGGAGGGTAGCAAAATATATCACTTTGTTCTTCGTCTCGGACAAGATATTTCCTGTGCCTTAATATGTACCTGAAAAGAGTTTGAAGCAGTATTAAAGTAATTCAAATAAAAATAGTTAAAAAGTATTAAATATCAGAAGATCATATCATTTATTCGCATATTTTAGATGCTATTATAGCTCAAGAAGCTTAGTTATTAATTCAAATGCCTTTTACAATTCAATCTTCCTTTACCTGGCCTGAAATTAGAAATTTTAGAATTAAATAAATTATTTTAGTGATAACTCTCTAGTAACTTGGAGCATATTGAAAAATTTTTTGAAAATCAGGGGAAAACACCGAGAAGACATGATTACACAATTTAATATCCATTTCAATGATTTTAATACTTTGATTCATGCAATTCCCACTGAGTTTTCATGCCAGTTATTCACGTTTAGTAATGAAAGTCAATTAAATAAACGTCATAAAGTTATAGCCAAGACTTGTCAAGAGTTGGATATTAATTAAGATAAGTATAAGATAGTTGTAAATTTAATGTATAAGGAAATTATACAAAAATTGAACACCTTTTGAGTGTATGTACATTCAAATACTTTATAATTCGCGATTTCAGCAAGAAACACGTTGTAATTGCACGCTTTTTATCAGATTATAATGCATTGAATATTAAGAAACTTATGAGCATTCAATATATTAATCAAAGCTAATTGAAAGTCAAATTTAGCGATAAAACAATGCAAATTACAGGCAGATTAAATCACAACAAATTTTTCTTATTGGTATAAAAATTTATAGTATTTAAGTGTATAATTAAAAGTATTTCTGTAGATCTGTTGACTAGGTAGATGCAAATACATAAGAAAAAATTCAAATTTAGTTAGGATTGAAAAATCTTCTCAGAATTTATAGGTTAAAATGAAATTTTACTTCTAATTAATTTAGTAACATAACTGAATACTAATCATTAGCATACACATACACTAATGTATTAGATGAAAATAGTGAAAGGTATGTTTAATGGCATAATAATAATTATATATCTAATTAGTACATTCACTTCCCGGCTGGTTGACAAAGGCCCAGCGAAGTCAGAGCTGACTCTTACCACTGGCACTATTTTGTAAATTGATTCCTTTCTTATAACTTGTTCGAACGCAGCATTAAATTAAACTTGATTTACAAATTCTTTGGTTTTTTGGTCTCTTTATTCTTAAAAATTGTTTATTTTAGCAAACCAAAATCAAGAAGCCAGATAAAAATAAAAAATTGCAAATCAAGTTTAATTTGATTCTACATTCGGACAAGTTATAATTGACTTTATTTTAATTTTGTAAAATAAACAATCTGTAAAAATAAAGAGACCAAAGAATTTGTAAATCAAGTTTAATTTAATGCTGCGTTCGAACAAGTTATAATAAAGAAATCAACTTACAAATCAGTACCAGTGGTAAGAGTGACCTCTGACTTCGCTGGGCCTTTGTCAACCAGACGGGAGGCGAATATACTCATTGAATATTTGCCGCTTCGTGAAAAACTTAACGTAAGGGGTACTACCGTGAGTTTTTAAGACAGACATTCGTACGTTGATTTTGGTGCATTATTTGGCACAAAATCGAACACACCGAAGTACCAAAAATTTCACTTTTTGAAATTCATTACATTTTGTAAAATGATTTAAAATGAATATAATATTAATAAATTACATTATTAAAAAAACTTACTGTTGTAATTATTAAATATAAAAACTTTAACTTAGGTAAAAAGATAAAAGGTAAAAGGTTTACTATATTTATAGTAAAACGAGTTAAAGTGAAAATTCTAAGTGCTATGTACGAGAGCCTACATGCTTTTTTCGCGATAGTATCTCTTACGTCAAGGTTTACATAAAGCGGCAGATATGTAATTATTGTTTTGCAATTAAATATACTTTTGAAGATAAGAGATTGCGATTTTCATTGGTTTCATCTAATAATTTTTATACAGTCTTAATTTGCAATACTCACAGTTCAATAACAGATTTGCCACAAAGATACAAGTATCTAACCCGTATTGTAAAAGTTTTGATATTTCTCTCTATCCACCCATCTGACACATTCTGTCAGTCATTTAGAGAGTTTTTTGACTAATAAACTTGAATGTTTAGTGATCAAGTTAATAAAAATGGATTTATTGACTTTAACAATAATCATTTTAATTGTGATTGTAATTTTGAGGAAAGATTAGATTATAATAAATTTAAAGAGGTATCGATCAAACGAAAACTTAAAACTTATATCAAGTTCTGGATCTTTTTTCTCAGATTATACTTCTTTACAATTATACCGTTCAGAATGATGGCAAAGGAATTCGTTATGTTTTCATCAAAGTAAGTCATTTTTGAATTTTGAGAGAGAGAGAGAGAGAGAGAGAGAGAGAGAGAGAGAGAGAGAGAGAAATTTAATATCCACAAGGAGTTAGAGGTCACCAAAAATGACATACGGCTGAGAGACCGCGCAAACTTTCGTGGCCTCACTACGAGTGGACTTTTCGACAGTCGCATCACTTAAAGGTTTATATGTTGAAACATGCAGGACAAAGAGTTTGATCATTCGTGGCCCGGATGTGACAATCGGCTCCAACCACAACAGATCGTGCAATTTCATTTCGATGGAGAACATCACAAGACTTCTTAAGAAATCATTATCTTTTCATTCATCATATTGTGTCGTTTAAGAGTAATTCAAATCTGGATTTTTCTGCACTCATCCCATTATTTTATAAATTTAATCAAGAGTTTTAAATTCAAATATGTTTATCAGCTTAATTTTGTTTATAATTAAGTCAATGAAAGCTATGTTTAGAATTATGATAATATAAAATAGATTTTTATGCCTGAAAAATGTTTTATTTAAAATATGAGTACAGCTTATAACAGTTTTGACTTATTTCTCAATTGATTTAAGTGAAACGAAAGATGAGTCAAAACACTTTCACAATAAGCTCAAACATTATGTCCCGCGTTATAATCACTAGAAAGTGCACAATTCAGCTAAATTTTTCGATTAGACAATAAATATAAAGCAAACAATTTAGATTCAAACAAAACTATATTAGAGCCTGAACATAATTTGCAATAATCTATAACAATTCTACGCTAAGACCAAAACCTTGTCTTAATCTCTAAAAGTCCTTGCATCTGTTTGTCAAACACTGGTTTTTAAAATCAAGATATAATACACAGAATTAATTTTATGTTCGCACCTCTTGTTTCAGTTGACACCGAAAGATCATTCTCTCAATATAAAAATTTTTTAAGCAATCAAAAACAAAGTTTATTACCAGAAAATATTCTATTCCTTTTTATTATTAAATACAAATCTTTTCTCAATGAAAATTAATACCTTTTATAAGTCGTACGTTATGAAAATTTAGTTTAAGTTATTTTTACATACCCTAATAAAAACCGATTAAACTACAGATTTCTGAAATTTTTATCAGGTTACTTATCATCACTTAAAAGTCACTGCTTTAGATATCACCTAGACTTCTTATGCTCTCTTTTCTCGTTTCATTTTTTAAAATTAAAGTCTAAATTTGTTTAATTAATTTTCTATTTAGTATGTTTTGAAATTTTGACAATTTAAAGGTTTAAAATAATGAAAAGGATTTAAGATTTCGTTATTAGTATCTTGAATAAGTTTCCTGACAGGAGTAACAAAATTGATATATCAATAGAAAAGTCATGTGCATTGGTGTAACTAGATACGACATAATGATAGGCAGATATCTAAGAATTTTCGGGAGGGTAGCAAAATATATCACTTTGTTCTTCGTCTCGGACAAGATATTTCCTGTGCCTTAATATGTACCTGAAAAGAGTTTGAAGCAGTATTAAAGTAATTCAAATAAAAATAGTTAAAAAGTATTAAATATCAGAAGATCATATCATTTATTCGCATATTTTAGATGCTATTATAGCTCAAGAAGCTTAGTTATTAATTCAAATGCCTTTTACAATTCAATCTTCCTTTACCTGGCCTGAAATTAGAAATTTTAGAATTAAATAAATTATTTTAGTGATAACTCTCTAGTAACTTGGAGCATATTGAAAAATTTTTTGAAAATCAGGGAAAACACCGAGAAGACATGATTACACAATTTAATATCCATTTCAATGATTTTAATACTTTGATTCATGCAATTCCCACACTGAGTTTTCATGCCAGTTATTCACGTTTAGTAATGAAAGTCAATTAAATAAACGTCATAAAGTTATAGCCAAGACTTGTCAAGAGTTGGATATTAATTAAGATAAGTATAAGATAGTTGTAAATTTAATGTATAAGGAAATTATACAAAAATTGAACACCTTTTGAGTGTATGTACATTCAAATACTTTATAATTCGCGATTTCAGCAAGAAACACGTTGTAATTGCATGCTTTTTATCAGATTATAATGCATTGAATATGAAGAAACTTATGAGCTTTCAATATATTAATCAGGGTCAATTACAAGCCAATAGTAAGAAGACAATTTAAATTACAGGTAGACTAAATCACAACAAAATTTTTCTATTTAGTGTCAAAGATTATAGCTTTCAAGTATATAATTAAAAGCATTTCTGTAGATCTGATGACTAGATAGATGAAAATATATACAAAAAAATTCAATTTAATTAAGAGTGAAAATTTTTCTCATAAATTATAGCTTGCAGTGAAATTTTACTTCTAATTGAGGAAAATAACTGAATACTAATCATTAGCGTACGCATACGTTAATATAATTTCTATATACGTCTTTATTTGCAAGACTTTGAGCTCAGTGACAAGGTTGAAATAAGCAATTGAGACGCCTCAATATATGACATATTTGATATTTCCTTAGATTTCTTTCGCATTTAAGTCAATAATTTATCATTTTTGAACTCAAACGTAATATTTCAACTAAGGCGCATCTAATATCTAGGTTACATTTTTGTACTGTTCCGCATTTTCACGAGACAGCTACTTCAATGTTGAAACTTTTGGAATTTAAGCCTTAGACATCCGATTTTCGAATTCTAAACCTATTTCATTAATATTTTCATTATTTTACTCATGAATCAAAAACAAAAGGAAGCTTATGCCAAAAGAATTGTGCAATTCTATAAAACTAGTGGCGGATTGAGTAATTGCACCGAAAAAAGAACCGCTTGCCGGCATTCTAAGGCTGAAGGAACTCACAGACAAATATTACTAAGAATTATAAACTGTTTTAGTGAAAGAAGAAGTATTGAATATTTGAAAATAAGTAGCAAAATTATAAACATTGATCAGTTCAGAAATGCGAGCAAACCTTAAATTTTGAGGTTACTATTAATGGTGATACGTATCTAAATGAATGTCTGATTAAAAGACTTAACATTTATTCACAAATAACACAATTTCAATGATATTCTGTTTTGGCCAGATTTAGCGGCAGCGTATTATCACAAAGGTGGCTTCATTAGCAAAACATTTTTTTGTTAAAAAAGGGGGAAATGTGTCCAGTGTGCCACAGGCGCGTCCTATTGAGTGATATTTGGCCGAATGTAAGAAAGAATATAGCAAACGAAAAGTTGCATCAAAAAATTTCGTCGGTTTCAGTTTCAGGCGTATGTGGTAAATTTTATCTGCCAAGGTTGCTCAAAAAGTTGCAAAAACTATAATGAATAGTTTAAGACTAAAATTGCGATAGGCTACGGAGATGTCGTTCAAGTTGACAAAATTATTTATTAATATCTGTATAATAGTTGTATAATTTTCTGTATTGATATTTTAACTACTTTGAATTTTATATAGTAAATCTAAATGTAACACTAGATATTAGACGTGCCTTATTCTATGTATGATAAAAATCAAACACATTATGAGATAAAGTTGCTTTCTATATACGAAAAAATGATCAAAAATACATAAATATATTTAATTACTTGTAGAAAAACTAAAAATAATTTCAAGTTTCTGTCTTTTCATTTTACCTCAACATTAACTTTAGTTTTACTTAATTTTTGTTTTTGATTAATTGAATCATTGCGTCTTATTGCTAATATTAATAATTTGAATAATTATTTGTATGAAAAACGTCTGCACTGAGTTTGCGCTTAATTAACATGCTAGAGATGTTCATCTTTGAATAAATAATATTCAATACGTCTTATGTCTCAAAGCATCTGAATTAATAATATAAAGAGATTACTTCTAAAATGAATACTCGAAACTAGAAAACAGTTAAATTAAATGTTAAAATGACTTATTCAACGAATTAAGAGAAGAAAAAACAGAATATTCAAGTAATATTTTAGTGCCAAAAAATTAGACCCTTGAGCCTAAAGGCCAGTAAGAAATTTCGATAAAAGCAAATTTATTTTTAACTTGAAATTTATTGAAATGAAGATTTTATTTATTCGAGGATTTCAATGCTTCGAATTACCTTTTAACAGTTTTAACAAATTTTACAAATATTAATAACTCCAACCGAAGACTATGAAACAAGTTGAAATTATATATTGTCAGTGTTTCATAAGATTCTTGTATTCATATTTTAAGTATTGTTCATATATATTGAGACTACAGTTTTATAAGATTAGTAATATATTATGAATGACTCTCTCAAAAATAGTATTAATGCAATTCGATATCAATTTGACTCTATATGACTTAAACTTCTATATGAAATATGACTTAAATACGTGCTTCTCCTAAGTTGATAGACAAACTTCTTAACTGTATTTTTCATATAAAATATTTAATATGTAAATACTTTTAATACAAAAATTAATTCTTGTTTCTTGCAATTTAAGGCTATTCAGATATTAATTTTTGTATTAAAGGTTTTACATGCTATATATTCAACATGAAGGATACAGTCATAAAGTTTGCCCTTTGGCTTGAGGGAAACACGCATTTAAGTCACATCAATATAGGAATTTATATTGAAACGTTCATAGTTAAGAAAAGAAAAGTAAACAAAAACAAAAACTAAAATCAGAAAACATTTACTAGGAAATCGATTGCACGCAAATATTTCTATATATAAACAACTTTTTCTACTATTAAATGCAATCAAAACTCTAATCCTAAAACTTACCTGTAATTCCCTATTCCCAAGCTGGTGTCCTGAGCACAAATCCAGTGAGTCCACGTACCGTCTGTCTGAACTCGCAAACTTTGTGAGTCCACATCTAGTCCGTCTGAGCCCTTATTGGACTTGTGCTTACGACACCAGTTTCCTATTGGACTAAGGCTAGCCCTCGTCCAAAAATTTGTATAAAAGCCTCAAATTCAATAAAGATCAGTCAGTTTTTCCTTTGCTTGTAAAAGTGCTGTTTCTTTTTTATTATTTTTTTCTTTGCAAGCTTTGGCCCCTTTTTAGACTTAGTTGAGGTAGTGCTTATCGTCGAGCGCTCCCAACTGGTCTCCCTCCCTCAAAAATAAAAGCACAAACACTCTTCCCTTTGCCACGGGCAGACGCCCAAACAGGTCCGCGAAGGCACTCAATCGCTGACCAACTCTTGTTCTCTGCTCTCGCTCCGGAACAAAGCATTGCTACCGCAAGAGCTCCGGACCTGTGAGCTGAAGAACGGAGAGTCGGCCTTTAGCGTCGCCCCGCGACAGGCTGTTTGTTCTTCGGCGACGGCACAATATTAAATAATAAATTATATGTAATTTTCTAAATCTACAACAAATTGATTTGGATGGGATTTTTTTTCTAAAATTCACATTAACCAACATGCTTTAAAAATATAATCAAGATGTTTGTACACTTTCTTTATCTCATTAGCCCTTAATGAAGCTCTAAAGAAAAACTAGTTTTCAGTAGACTTCAATGAATAAGATTAATATTTACTCCTTAATGGAAAACACGAAATGAATTCCTAAAATAAAATCGAAGAAAAGATATTTTGCATTACTTTTCAAATAAACTAAATGGTCGCCAATTAATCAAAATCATCAAAAAATATTACTCTTAGATTAAAGGGTTCACAAATATTCGCAGCTTATCTTCCAGTTATAAAGTTAAAAAATATATTCTTAGATCGAAAAGAAAAATATTTAAACGAAGTTCTGATCTGTAGTATTGCAATTAACACAAACTATTCTATTAATAGCTTTCACATACTCTAAGACTTAATCGTCGATAGTTACCAGAATTGATGCGTTGTGATAGTATGCTTTCCATCGGATCAGATATTAACAAACTTATAGAATACTCAGTACAGTGATGAAAACAGATTAAAAATCAAAGTTGGCAACAAATACTTACTCATCACAATGAGATTTACAGCAGCTACCCTTTCTTGTTGCTATCAACGATTATCAAGTTTTCACGTGCATTGATGAAAATCATATACAGGGCTATTTTTATATACCTGGACATACGAGAACGATATGATTGTCTGAACTCATTCCTTATATATATTTATTGAGTACAGGGTGATCTTTTAATTCTTTGTTTAATCCTCAATTTACCAAAACAAAAGATTTATATTTATCTTATTAGTCAAAATGTACACCCTGTACAAAATATATATAAAACATCAATACTATTAACCAATCATTGACTAATTGATTAATAGTAGGAGGAGCACCTGTCCAGTTACTTAAAAATAGCCCTGTACAATGATTTGTTATCAGAACAAACTTTGATAATTATAAGACTTCATGCGAAAAGAAGTTTTGTTTGTCAGCTTCTGTTTAAATCTATGAATAAAAGCTATACTTCGACTTTTGATTCAGCATGATAGGAGTATTACTGTACAGCAGTACCACAATAGTGTGCTCCTATACCTAGTGTTCTATCCGAACCATTCGCCATACCCAACTTAACTAAACCTGAAATGCTACCATTTTAACTTTTAAACAATACAACCATTAAAAGTTTGAATAAATGAAAATATTGTCTGATCTATTATTCCGGTAATCGAAGTAAAATATAACAAATACAGGAATTCTGATAAATCTGATGAAGTTTAGTGTTACATTTCGCTCACTACTCTTATCATTGTATATCTGCCACTACATAACTCAGACTGAAAACATATAATAATTCATTAAACTTATTAATAATGCTGACCTGTTTAAAATCTAAAAATAATATCAGCTCAATAAACACTATTTTGAGATGAAAACCTCTTTTTCAGGCACATTTCATACTCTCTATCATTCTCTTTCATAGATGGTATAAGTTTTGTCATCCTAAAATCTTTTGAGGTCTTCAAGATACTATGGAAAATGAACACCCTCATGTTAGTCAAGATATGAAAAGTTTTCTGTATATAAAATTGAAAATCTTCGAGAGATGAGTAATAAGAAATGCATGTATATGCACCCATTTGATAGTTTGCATGAGTGGATACTTACGATAAATAGATAGTTGAAATACTTATTATTTACTGATAGGTTTAAAGTAGTACAAATCAAATGGATATTTATATCAAATTAAATAACAAAAATGCAATAAATGACATCAGAATAAGTTGATCACTTTCATATTTGATTTTGGACAACTATTCATAATGAAAAGCGTCAATTTGTACTCACGCCGATAGTCGAAGAATTTGAGTGCTATAATATGACTAATAAAACTTATCTATAACTTATGTTTTCTTAATTAAATAATGAATATTTCATTTGAAGCCATATACTGAAGAATGAAAACAAAAATTGAAAAGTATTATAATTTGTAATTTTCAGGTGAGATGTATTCATTTTTAAGATATCAATCGTTAACTGACCCTTTTGGGAATATCATTCAATGCAAACTGCGATCTTTTCAAGGTTCTTTGACTAAAACACATACATTCAGATTACTCGAAAGTTAAAAATATTTTTCTAAATGAAAAACTGATTCAATGTAAGCATAAACGACTACACTTTCCTCAAAACTAGTGATGATTTGACTTTTAAAATCATGAATTGTCACTTTTAAGCAGAATTTTGGTTAAGTAAATGACTAATAAGGTATGAATTTACTAAATTGCCAAAAGGCTTATTTGGTAGAAATAGTTTGAAACTCTTAAGTTTAACTATATTCAGTTAAATCAAATTAATTTTAAGAAAAATAAAGCCAAGTGAAAGTAATTAATTCAATTTCTGCAAATAAAGTTAGATAAAAACTTGAAATCGAAGTAACGTTAGAACTACTCTTATAATGCAAACGCGATTTAACTTACGCATAATTAAGGTCAGTCAGTATTTTCAGCCTTCAAATTATACATCAATTTATGTTTAAGTGTTTCAGTACAACTTTTACAGCAACTTCAAGTTAAAGAGTGAAAGATTTTTCATAGAAAATTTAGTGACTTCTAATAGAATTTGACTTTGGTTGCCTTAATTAGAGAAATTATTTTACAAACTAATAGTCGTTTTAGTGAAAAACATTTAGCACGGTAATATTATTATAATTATTACATTATTAAAGTGTAATAATATTATTTAATAAAATTTGATCAACTCCTTAAAAACTTTAATCTTTTGTATAAAAGCTGAAACTATTTCGAGTCTTGGCTACAATAATGGATAAAGAAATAGCTGTGGCCTGGATTGACCTCACATTTAAGGTCAGGCCTTTTTGGATCAGAGAAGAGAAAACAATTTTGAATAAAGTTTATGGAGCTGTAAGTTTTGGAACAATTAATGCATTAATGGGTCCATCAGGTGCTGGAAAGACAATATTATTGAAGTGCATAAATGGCAGACAAAAGTCAGGTCTAACAGAAGACTCGAAAATTTATTTGAATTCTCGACAAAAAATTCGTTCATGTTTTATCGGCCAATATGAAAAGGAATATTTGATTATGGGTTTAACTGCAAAACAAAATTTGATATATGCTTCAAAGTTGAAAAACAGTGAACAAAAGTTGAATATTGATCATGAAAGTAATGTTATGAATCTGTTATCGGAGTTGATGATGGAAGATATTGCTAATAATAGGATTGAACATTGCAGTGGAGGTGAACAGAAAAGGTTATCAATTGCTCTCGAGATGACTCAATACATTAAACCTAACTTGTTGTGCATCGATGAGCCAACCACTGGTCTTGACAGTAATGCTGCACAAAATGTATTTATTTTTATCTTTAAAATCAATTTTAGTCATTTAATATTTTTGCATTCAGGTTATGGATTGTCTGAAAATTTTGTCGACAAAGCATAACATAGCGATCATAACAAGTATACATCAGCCAAACTCTGATATACTGAACATGTTCGACAAGTTGTATGTGTTAGCAAAAGGAGGTCTTTGTGTTTATTCTGGTTCTCCTCAACTCCTAAAATCTCATCTGAATGAATGTCAGATAATTTGTAACGAATATCAGTTTCCAATCGAAGTGTTACTCAAAACAGCGACAAATGGTGTGAGTGATGACAAAGTGATACAATTAGCAGAAAAGACATCAGAAGATAATCAGAATATTTTCATTGAATGTCTAAAAGAAACCAAACTGTCTCCTGAAGGAATTGCAATTAGAAGCAAAACCTTCAAACTAATAGATTTATGGTATCTATTGATGAGAACAATGACTCAAACCTATATCTCTCAATGGAAGACAATAGTGACACAAATGTTAGTTTACACATTGTACCCATTGATTATAACACGAGTCTTCAATTCAGATATTGGTATACCTGATGGTTGTTATAGTTTTCTGTTGAATCCAAATACAAGTTGTGAAATACAACTTGAAGACGACTCACTTCTGGATCAAAATACAAAATTTCATTTCTGCACTTCGGTTTTTGTGATGTTCATTCGTTTGATAACTACGACAATGACATTTCCATCTGAAGTTAAAGTTTTCTTAAATGAACACCGAAATAGTGAGTCATAAATTAATGATTTATTCCCGAATATTTTCATTCATAGAGAATGTTAAACTGAAATTAGATAAAAATCAACTTTCTAATTGATACAAAGCATAGATAGGAATAGAATGAATTAGAAATTTTCTAATACTTTAGTTTTCTATAAGTTATTTCTATAAAGATTATTTTAATTAAAATAAAAATATCTAAATTTATTGTTTGATAGGATGGTACAGTACAGGAGTGTTCTATATAACCAAAACTATTGTCGAACTTTTGCCAACAATTATATATTCAATAAGTTTCGCATTTCTCAATTTTGTCTCAAGCGGACAATACTATGAAAAAGAAAGACTTTTGTGGTACATGCTCGTAATAACAATTGGTATGCTTTGCACACAAGGATTGGGTTTTTTCGTAGGAATTGTTTTAGCTAAATATGAATTAATAGCCATTGAAGTTGCAATAGGATTATTTACATGTTTTTTTATATATTGCAATCTTCTTATACCCATTAAGGAAATGCCTCAAATTCTCCAATTGATCAGTAACCTATCGTATGTTAAATATGTCTTCAATTCTGGTCTCATAATCTTCTATGGGTTGGGTCGTTGTTCTTCTGATCAGTTATCGATTGTACTTTTCAAGTTTGATTTGAATGATGACCTTTTCCATGATTATATCAAATATTTAATAGTTTATTTCTTCACTTTAAGTACAATGACTTTTACTGTACTTTATTTGAGAAGCAATACTCTTCTGAAGAAAGCAAAGCCTAATTGTATTCAGAATATTTTGTCCCGAAGGAATCAGAAACAAGATTTAGAAGTTTGTGATCTGAAAAAAAATTCTGTAATTAATATTCAGACTAAAAGAGGAGAAAATAGAGAGACAACATTTACTGAAATTATATCTGGAAAAGTAGAAAACCATATGATTAGTGTTGCATGGGTTGATCTGACTTTCAAAATCCCTAAAAAGATATTCAGGAAAGAAAAGATAATTCTGAGACAATTGAGTGGATGCGTCGAATTTGGATCTCTTAATGCACTTATGGGACCTTCAGGTGCAGGAAAGACATCATTATTGAGATGTATTAATGGAAGATATCAAGACTTTCTCAGTGATGAAACACAGATCTATTTGAGTAGATTTAAGAGGATTCGTACCTGTTTTATAAACCAAGACGTAACCGAACATTTAATTTGTGGACTCACAGCAAAACAGGCTTTGATTTATGCATCCAAACTCAAAAACAGTGACAACAAAGTAGATCACGAGAATATCGTTAAAGAATTAATGGACGAATTATTGATCAGTGATATCGGGGACACTTGTGTTGAGAATTGTAGTGGGGGAGAACAGAAACGACTGGTCTTGGCTATGGAAATGACTTCACAAATCAAACCCAATCTTATGTGTATCGATGAACCAACCAGTGGTCTCGACAGCAATGCTGCAGAAGTGGTAAGTATCTTGAGTAGTTAGAATATTCAGATATATTCATGTCGAATAAATTTTCAGGTCATTAAATGCTTAAAGTGTTTGTCACGAAATCATAACATAACTGTTATAACAAGTATACATCAGCCAAACAAAGACTTACTTATGATGTTCGACAAGTTATATGTCTTAGCAAAAGGTGGACTTTGCATATATTCAGGTCCACCACAATCGCTAAAATCACATTTAAATCAATGTGAAATAAATTGCAGTTTGAATCAGTTTCCTATTGAGGTTTTACTTAAGTACGCCTGCAATGGAATAGAAGATAAACATGTTATCCAATTATCAAACAAGACTTCAGAAGAAAATGAGACAATACTTATGCGTTGTTCTGATGAAACAAAACTATTTGCCGATGGAATACGAATCAGAAGCCAAAGATTCAAAATTATGGATTTCTGGAACTTATTGTTACGAACTACAACTTATACTATCAGATATTGGAAACTATTATTATTGCAGTTGATTTTCATCACATTTATGGGATATACTCTGAAACTTCTCTTTAATCAAGATATGGCAAAGCCAAGCGGTTGTATCAGTTTTGAAGATGATTTTGAAAACACGTGCAACAAAACAGTTGAGAAATTACATGAAGAGTCTCTTATATCTCAGAACATAACGTATAACTGTTTCATCCCATGTTTTATTTTCTTCGTACAAATTATGACCACAACTATGACTTTTATTCCGGATGTGAAAGTATTTTTGGTTGAACAAAGAAATGGTATGTATTTATTAATAACATCCCAGCTTTAAGCTAAAGTTCATGAAATTGAACCAAAGTTAATATTTTAAATTTCTTTCTATTCTTACAAATAAATCTGAGCAAAATTTTATTTTTCTCAAGGATGGTATAGCACAGGATCTTACTATTGGGCTAAAGCTATCGTCGAATTTGTGCCATTACTTATCACAATCATATTCTATGCTTACTTCAGTGACATATACGAGGGAAACACTATATTCATTGGTTATCTATACTTCTTAACACTTGGTATTTTCTGTGTCCAAAGTTATGGACATATATTCGGAATAATTTTCAACGAAAACGCAAAAATCGCAGCCTTTCTATCAGTAGAAGTGTCTGTATTCATGTTCGTATTATGCAATTTCGTTTTACCGATCAAAGAACTTCATTATGCACTTCAATGGTTCAGTAACATGTCTATTTTTAAGCTCGCATTTGAGAGTCTTTTAGTTTTGATTTATGGTTTTGACCGTTGTTCTGATACTGAATTTTCGGCAGTCATGTACATCTTCAAACTAGAAAACAGTGATTTCTATAGAAACGCTAGAATTTTGATATATCAATCCATATTTCTCAAAAGTTTAGCACTTATTACACTTGTACTGAAAGCTAATGATTTTTCTGAACGCAAAAAAGATAAAGAAGTGCGTGATAGAGCTGTGAGAGCATTGGAATCATCGAATGCTTGCATACCTGGTGTTATATAAAGCTATAATTTCAAAATCAAATATTGATTTTAAAACGTATTTTGTAAGTTAAACTTCAAATTAATTACATGAATAGAAATTAAATTTAGAAATTAATATTTTTTATTAATGATATTATAATTTGAAAGATTTAGTCTTCGATTGAACTAACGACTTGCTAAGTATTGATAGAAAAATTCATTAAAATGGTAAAATATTGGAGATTAGAATTTGTGTCAGTGTTTTCATTCATATTCAATTTCATCAGGAAAGTAAAGTACGATGGATCAAGAAATATAGCATTTTTAATTGTATGCTGTATACTCATCTGTGAAAAACTATTATATACACCGTACACTTTACAAGTTTGATTCATTCATCAAGTTTGAAAATAAATTAGAACTCGACTATTAAAAGATCTAATCTTTGATGAAATATAATGAAAAGAACTTAGTAGTTTGAATATTCATTTAATAGATAAAATGTATCGTAGCATGTTTATTCAGTAACGAAAACTCAGCCTCAGAAAATTTATTCTTGACCCCGCTTGATATTGTAGATATAAGCACTCAATCCCCAGATTTTCTAATTGTCATCAACAATTCATTTCAAACAAAACTACTAAATCTTTGTTTATCTTAATTGTAACCTTTAATGGTTTTCTTATTTGGTCTGTCATAAGCAAATCACTTCATTTTCGAATGAGTTTATTTCGACTGAGGAATTATTACTATATATATATATATTCATATTGATTGCTAGGTCAATCACTTTTGTAAACCTGATTTAAGCTCAACTTTTTAATACTTCCTTTACAAAGCTTATATATGTTATACTTTAAAATATATAATTTGTATTATATTCAATTTATTTTATATTCGATGTATTTTATTCTAATTCCTTATGGGAATAAAGTTGAATATAGACATTTTAAATGAGTTACTTTAGACTCTATATCTATTCATAGTTTTTATTTGTTTACTTTTATAGAACAACTATTTCCGAATAGGTCATGCATTTTTCAACACATCATTTAACATTTTGAGAATTGTATGTGTATAGGTAATGAGTTTTACAAGTCTAATTTATTTTGTACTTTGCAGTTTACTCTAAGCTCTCTAACTTATTTGGAGTAAACAGGTGAAAAGTTTTAAGTATTAACCTTATAGGGATGGAAGCGACGGATTAAAATATTTAGAGTTGCCAGAAGTCTTATCTCTTTCAGATCGATAACACTTTTATTGTATTTTCATACCTTATATACAAATAAAAATCTGATTTCAGTTCAGTTTTTAAAGAGGGAACACGAAGAGTTAACTCTAAATAAAACTACCTTTTAAAAAGAAAAGTTCGTTAACTTTACATATGTTGGACATATTTCTCAGGTTAAGTATTTAGCTTTGAATTATAAATGCTATTAAGTAACTAGATTGAGCAAAAAAACATTTGATCAATTAAGTCATTCTTATGATTAAGTAATCTGCAAATCATGACCAATGTCTGTACACTTTAAAGAATCTTAAACTAACAAAATACATAAAGGATTAAGAGAGATTGTCTCAAAAACTTTAAAACACCTGATTTCCTTAATTCGCAACAGCAACAAAAAAGTAAATTACAATTGGTCATATAAACTAATTTATGTAAAATGACTTCTCAAATCAATTTTTATATACAAAAAAATTTAAACATCGTTAACTAAAAATTATTGCAATATGATTGCCGAATACCAAAATGAATATTGAAAAACATTCGTTTTATTGCTAATTCACCGAATAGTGAAACAAAGTTTTATAGACGCTAAACAATTATTTTTAAAATATTTAAATCTTAATCGTTGAAATTAAATCGCAGCTTTCTTGGCTCTAAACCAAAATATCAAAACAAAACGCTCAAACTGTTATTTTACGAGTTATAATATACAAAAGGTATTGAATATGGTAAAGCACTTTTATCCCTAAAATATTTTAACTTTTCTCAAAAGGTAATGTAATAAAAATTCAAATAAAAAAATGAAAAATAATTGATCCTTACACATTGTGAAATATAAAAAATATTGCTTATAGTTTCTATGCTTGCTTAGTTAGTCATCTTATGAGATTAACCTTAGAATATAATAAAGTAAATCTGTAGTAAAATAGAAAGTGTACTTTACAACTTTTATTTGTAATTAGTAATTATCTTTATGGTTACAGTACAAAATCTTACTTTTCACTTGACTGATAAATAATTGTAAAGTATTATTTACCCAAATCACAGAAAAACACAGACATTTTTTGTTTTCAGATAAAATAACTTTATTACGAGAATCAAAAACTATAAAAGACCAGAGAAGTTGTGTAACAGTAATTTTAAAATCATAAAACGTTAATTGTTAATCGTTAGTTATTACTATTTCTTACTTTGTGTAACAAAGTCATAACATAATACTTATTAAATAATAGTTCTCATTTATTCGAAGTCTATTATCTATATTAAAATAAAACGTACAAGTTATATAAGTGTAAAAAAATTACTTTAGAAAGTAAAGTATACTCGATCGTGTTCAACCCGACTTTTTGATATAGAATTAGGTAAAAGTAATTTTTCTGTCATCGGCCAAAACCTTATAATGAAGAAAGAAGAGATCTCTCAACTTCTACAGACATAAGAGGAGCATATTTTGTCAAACGCCGCTGGTCATAGTTATTGGGTTTACTTATAAATTTTACGGTTAGGTTTTACTTATCGTGCTCCGCCCACATGGGAGGTCCTAGGACGGAACCACCTATATATATATACTCGTCTTGACAACCTGAGTTCATCGAAACCCTACTGGGTCCCTAGAACCTAATTACGAAAAGTTGGGCTTATGTATCTAAAGACGGGACTCAGGTATGCCATATTTGGAATGCTAACTCTACTCAACAACCTTAGTCTATCGATACCCAACTTGGGGTTCTAAGGTGTAGCTACGAAAAGTTGAATCTAAGTCTTTAAGGGCTGGACCTGGGCTCATCATATTTGATACGCGAACTTCGTTTAATAGCTTCAGTCCATTAGTACTCAACTTGGAACCATAACCTAACCTAACCTAGGGTCTATCTATAAGCATTTTGTAGCTATGCCTTAGGATCCCAAGTGGGGTATCGATAGACTAAGGTTGTTGAGTCGGGTGGTTACTATTGATGATCGACCCTAATAGTATCCGATGTGAGGAGTCTAACGATATACTACATTCTATATTTCGTTGATAAACTACGTTCTAAAAATCAGTCCACCCAGACCCTATCCCCACCTAATCCACCTCCCGATTTACCCATCAACCCATACCAATATTCCCAGTTCGCTCAGGTGAATATTTAGATATCGCACTTGACCACTTCTAACCCTAACCAGACCACTTCTGGCCACCCAGACCTAGCCCCCTCGAAAATGGATAAACCTGAGGCCACATTCTCGAACGATTGCAAATAATTGAATGCAAACCATTCGTTCTTACTGTACATTTTTGCAATATTGCTAATTTTGCAAAGTTTCCAGTATGCAGCTCCTGGCTTTATCAAGTTGTAACCCAAACCAAACTTGATTTGACTAAAGTATAATTAGTTATGTCGCTTCGCGACCTAACCTATTCTCCCTTAGTTTGTCAGACTTGTTTGGGTTACGACACGAGAAATCCAGGCTTATACGTTACGAGGTACTGAACCAAACAAAGATGGATATCTCGAGAACTACTTGTGATAATTGATCAAGTGAGGTATCAAAATGCTCAGCTCGATATCCTGAATTCAATGATATATCACTTGCGCTCTCTGTAGGGGCTACCTAGAGGTGAGCATATTTTTTGAATTTATTAAAAAATTAATCTTTTACGTAATTTATGAATACAGTATGGGCATGTAATACATGGTTAGACACCCACATCGAGTACTATTAGGATTGATTATTATCCTTGTTAAACTGTTGAATTATCAGTTTTATCGAGAATTTTGTTTATATAAGCATTAATTTAGAAGTATTCCCGTTTAGCGATCACACCATGATATTAAATACGTATCTTTACATATCGGTAGCCTCATCCACAATCAAATAAACAGGATAGTGCATAAGCATTTTTCTTATTTTCTCAATTTTTAAATCGTAAATGTATGGAACATAATTTCTTAATGTTCGCGAACATGTAGTGCCGCGTTTTGTATATTTATTTAAAATTCTTTTAAAAAAGTATCATCAATTTTCACTAATGGAATATTACACTCCAATAAGCATTTCGCCAAATCAGCATGATATTCGTTCTTAAATTGATTAAGTGGAGAGTTTTTGTCGTATTTTACCCATTTTAAAGCAGATTAAACAATACTTAAATAAAGTTGAACTTAAAAGTGTAAAAAGCGATGTATTTATAATAAATACTACATTCTTAAAACCAGTAAAAACTAGTTTTGTGCTTAAAAGTATTGATAACATGTTTATTTGGTATTAAATAAGTGTTAATCCTCAAAAGCTCAAACCTTTTCTAAGAATTATATCTAAATTTGGAGATTAATGGGAAAACGGGACTAACAGTGAAAAATGGGATATATGGGAACATTGAATAACTCTTATTACATTTGTTTCATCTTATTAAATTCACATCTAAAATCTCCCATCATTTAAAATTTATTTAAAAAAAGAAATTCCACAACTTTCATGCCTTACTTATTAGATGTATTTATTAGAATTTCAGGAGTTATTCTTTCAATTTCATTTTTAATATTGATTTTAAATTCTTCCAAGTTTAGTAGGTTTGAAATATAAACTTTTTCTTTCAAATAGCTCCGAAGAATATAATCAGGACTAGTCAAGTCAGAAGACCCGGGGAGCCATTTAGTCAAGTCATCAAGATATCAATTGCAATTAGATATTAACAGGTCAGTGAAATAATTTTCTAATAGAAGGCGCTATTTTACTGTAAGAGCTATGACACCATCTGTCGATAAGTCCTATCCATAATATTAAAATCCAAATTGATCAAACAGGTCAATGATTTTCTGATATTCACTAGAATTTATTAAAGGAAACAATTATGCTTACAATTTCTCTTAGAAAAATCGCACGCTAGACCCCAACTTTCAATGGATGAAGTGTGACTTTCCACATTGGTTAAAGTTCCTTCCTGCCCAAATTCGTGTATTCTGCGTATTCACAAAACCAGATAAATAAAAAGTTTTGTTTTAATGATCTCTTTTCCTTAATTTTTGGCGCAGAGTTTAACAGACTTTTGGAGGTGATAATACATATCACCCACAAATAAACCGATGGCAACAACAAAAAGTCTTACTACAATGTCTTTCTCCTTCTATTCAATAACATCCTTTAAATTTAGATCAATTTAAAACTAAAAACTAACGAAGGTAATGAATTTAATATGGCTTGATAAGCAATGAAATGTAATTGCGTTCGCATTGCCTTTCAAAGTAAATTGATTTCGTATCAGGCCAGTTCAGTCAAAAAAATTCAGCGCATTAAGACTCACCCGACACAATTTAGCACACACAAGTAAAGCGCAGAGACAATTCAGCACACAAAGCTAAGCGCAATAAATATATATTTTGCTTTTTTCAATTATTTTGAAAGCTGTAATGATTTGTGTTTTGAACAAGAAATGCTTTATATACAACTTTGTATAAGGAAGGTCTTAAGGAAGATCAGAGCCTTCGTCAATTACAAGTTGAACAGTATCTTTCAGGAGGCGAACCATAAGCGAAAAGGAAGAAGTATCGGGACACTGCCGCCAATTTAAAGAAGATTGTTGTTAAGTTTGGAACAATCCCTATCATAGATTATCTCAAGGCTATTGCCCATAACCTTTCACTTTGATTATTTTATTTGTGTATCTTTTTATATATATTACTGTAAGTTTTTATTCTATTTTTATAGCAAATTTGAATACGAGTTTTAATAATGGTTTTAGAATTTTAATATGCGCTGAATTGTAAAAGCGCTTTATGGTATTTGCGCTTAAATTTTGTGCGCTGAATTGTGTTGGCTGAATCTTTATGCTCTGAACTTTTTTGCGCTGAACTGCCATGGAACCATTGATTTACTTTACATCGACATCTTTATCATTTTAATAAAAATGCTTAAGCTAAACATCACTAAATAGCTGTCTATATTGTTCAGTAAAACTTGAATTTATTTAAATAAGCTAATTTAAGTGACCTTACTTAAGTAACAGAAACAGTTTTAAACATCGATAAAACTCATTAATTAAGGATCGAAAAAATTCCTTGTAGTCTAGAGCAGAAGCTATAATAGTTACAGCAAAACCAATCATATATTCGGACTTTACGTTAAAAAGTCCATTTAAAAAGTTCACTAATGTTCATTATCAATTTTGTTCTCGGTGTTCTAGATCCAATAGATAAAAGAATGAACTTGAAAATTGATCTCTTCTTTAGACATAGCTAACAAAAATAGTTTGTTGGGCTACAAAATGGTATTTTTATTATAAAATTGATTTGTTAAAATATGGAATTTTTGAGAAACAAAGTAGAACTAAATGGTTATCAGATATGAGGGTAACTTAATAAAACGTGTATATTATAGATTCTCTGGTGACACTAAAATTAAAGCATCAAAAGTGAATTAATGAGATTTTGCAATATGTCGAGAGTGAATCACGTCTGTAGTAATTATTCAATCATTAACTTAAAGTTTATCATACAAACCTTTTCAATATACCTTTTCACATAGAATCCGAATATACAATTGGTTTTGCTATAACTATCATAATTTTTAATCTAGGCTACGGAAAAATCATTTTTCCGACTCTGTAGAAGAACTAAAGTATATCATGCCAACCTTCTTTGTCGTTATCGTAAATGCTTTTCGATCCCCTGCGTTTATCACATTAAATTTAATCATATCAAAATTTAATTGAATACTGCTGTAATCTGAATTGAAATTAAAACACAAGCTGCCTCATTTAAAATATTAATTTGATTTCTTCACTAATTAATCTAATTGCTTAATAATAATTCTAAAATATCTATTAAATCAATATTTGAATATTAAGCACTAGTAACTTAGTTAAATATTTGTTTATAGAGTTGTCTAAAATGTTTTCATAAAATTATTATAGTGTAGCTGGCATAGTGATATAATTACGCAGAATGCTTTTGCAGCTTTATTCTCATCTTTAAATAGTTTTCAAAAATTACAGAATTGAAAGCTCAACTTTTATTGAATTATGTTATCCATTAATTTTAAAGATTTAGTTTTCAGATCGATCAATAATTAATGAATATTACAAATGCAAGTGGTTGGATTTACACAAACATTTTTCTTTTGTTTTGAATCATAAACTTCTTTACAGACTGGCTTTGGAGCTGTTTTGCCTTTATTCGCGTCAATGAAGGCCTCAATAGCAGCTCCTAATTGGGTAACTTTATCATGTGGTGGTATAACTTGACCTCTGAGAGCAACTGCTTGATTGGTATAGTTTTTAGCTCCGACCATATCAATATAAGGATTTTGCTTCAAAATATTTATGTTGCGTACCAATTCATCCAAATAAGCACGATCTAACTTAACAGTGAGAGCAGTTTTGACCGCATTCTTCTTGGGCCCATTGGGCAAAAATTCAACAATTGATTTCATTTGTCCACCAAAAATCCAGGGGCTTTTGTGGACCGAAGCACTTCAGCCATCAAACCCAGATAAACCTCCGGTCTTGATTAGTTCGGCAACTCCTCCATAATAAGATGCTGAGAACACACTGTTCTGATAGTAATGTATATCGACTTTAGTTAGGCCTTTCTTATGACCACCACTGAGTGTGAGTATATTGAAAAATGTTGCTGAAGCGCTAACACCCAAACTTTTAGAATTAGTTAACATTGCATATGATTTAGAGGTTTCAGCCTCAAATATCATTTTGCCTCCAAACTGTCCGTTTTGGAACCAATGAGTACCAAAAGTATTCAAAAATTCTTGATATTTTCCAGGATTATCTAAATAATTATTTGGCAGGAATTGGTCATAAAACTGTTTCATATAAGTTCCAGCGTGTTCTGTATAAGAAGGAATCATCTGTGCAGCTAATGCGGACACATGAGCCGAAACAGTTGTAATAGTTTTCTCTTCTGCGACAATTTTTCGCATATATTTAGAAGATGAATAAGAGAAGCCAAACAAACCACCTACGAGGCCCAAACCCAACGACCTTGCACGTGATTTTTGAATTTCGTGATAGTTATTGTGAACCTCAACTATGTTCTGCTGTACTCCTCCTGGAAAAACAGTAATTGATTCGATCTGATCGGGTAAGTCGTAGACCTGATTTGTGTATGGATTTTGCCACTTCCTCTTTTTATCGCATGTCCAGTCGAATATGGTTCTTGCAAAACCGTTAGGTTTAGTCAGATCTGGTGGAAATAAGTCGAAACTTGTTATATCAATTCCATGTGATAGTCTGTCGATTCCTGGAGGCACCAGAACACATTCTAGTGAATAACATGTTTCTATAACTGAATACAAAGACAGTACAATCAGAAAGAGCTTCATATTCCCCGATCTGACTCAACCATATAATTCAATTTCATTTTTATATTTATATGGAATTATTATCAATTCGCCATTCGATTGATTATCGCCAGAGTCCTGTGTTTGAGTTTACACACTTTTCAAGATAGTATGTTCTTCTTTTAAAGTTATGTTTAAATTATTGTTTCAGTGTGTCTAATAATCTAAAGAATTTGAACCATTTAACCCTAAAATCATGTCATTCATGTTATTATTACTGTCTCCTTTCCTTGAAAAATGAACTTTATTGCAAAGTTTTTTCCTAATTTTGCTTAAAATATGACTCAAATTCAAACATGTGGGGTATCGTTAGATTCATCCTGACAAGATGAATCCGAAAACTTTTCACTTGACCAATTTCGACGACCTTTGACCCCAGGTTTTCCATAAAAATTCATTCCAAAACAGCATTATGCTTATCCCGAGGTCAAGTCATCGGAGTTTGATATTCCAGTCGAAACTCTTATGTATTTGAACAGTATTCTTAATTAGTTTTTAAATTATATATATCACTATATTCCAATAAGTGGTTAACCAACCAAAGTCCGATGATGAATGGTCATTCTCCAACTTTGAAGGCCTCTATCTTCGGAACTGCTTCAAATCTAGAAAAGCGCTGAAACACCTGTCCGCTCATTTTAAGCCCCTACAATATCCAAATGACAGTTTGTAAAAATCTCGACTCAATTTTCTGGTATAAATTACGTCAAATATCTCTAATATTGCTGGACGTAATTTATGGTGAGTCCAGTATATGGTCGGTTGGAGGTGAGGCAGTACTATATTAAAAATTCACGAGTTTATTTGATCGGGAACACTTTCAAAATATTTAAAGAGTCGCGGTACAAATTTTGGAACGACTGTACAATTGACTAATCAGATCTATTCTACAGAAAAGGCTACATTACCTTTAACTCTCAGTTATTTTTTTCTAGTAACTGTACACGTATTCAATGATTTTTTTATCTAGTTTAGCGTCCACTCATCACTAAGAAAGTCTCGTCGAGTTCTGGAGAAATTTACTTGAATAATTGACCTATCTTACAAGGAGTTTCAACGCCAACCTAGTATGATGTTGATCCCTACATGTAGTCTATTCAAAAAAAATTTCATTAAATCCATTAATTTTTATTGTTAAAAAACCCCTCAAAAACCAGATCAGATACTTTTGTCAAAGTGTACGCGAATTACACGATATGTTTTAAAATTCAATAAGTTAGAAGCGGTATGACACGCAGTTTTCGAGATCCTTAATTAAGTAGCTATTCTACTTAAAGTCTTTTTGAGGCTACGGAGAAAACTTTATTTAATGTCTTCAAGTCTTTTTTCTATTAATACAGCTCTCATATTATGTTTTCTATTTCCAACACTTCCTGTTTTGTTAAACTTTTTACTAATTCTCGAATTTACTTATCTCTAGGACTTTCTCTTTTAAATTCTTTGAAAAATTCCTCACGAACAGCTTTGTGAAATTTAGTTTCCAAATCAGTATAAATTTTAACAGATGAATGAGTTGGTTTGACATAAACCTAAAGAATATGATTCCCATGATTATGAGCAATGTATGATTAATTTTATTAACTGAATGAAAGTATATTAAAATTGATTCAAATGAAAACCAATCTAAACATTATTACTCTGATAAGTTTTGGTATTGCTGAACAAATCAAATATAGCCTTATACCAAATCATATGGTAATGAGTCTTCCGATTGAGCACAAATAATCACAAATCTTTAATTTTGGTAAATGTGTGTAAAATACTTCTTTTCAGATAATTAAACAAAAAATCAACTGAAATTTTTATACCGAAGCTTACTCTTAAAATTATATATGTATTTATAAGATATAGGAAAGATTTTATTTTATAGTACTTAAAATTCACTCAACATTAATGTTGTCGAAGACTTGAAACTTAAAGTTTTAAAAACTTGTGTGGATAGTCGTATCCTGAAATATTAGAATTTGGTCTTATTTAAGTTTATATCATCTAATTTTGGAGATTGTTAGGGATAGGTTAGGTTAGGAAATCTCTAAGTTATCTTAAATATTCTATGCGCATAGAATATTTAAGATAACTTAGAGATTTCCTAACCTAACCTATCCTAACAATCTCCAAAATTAGATGATAGCGCTTCGAAAACTATTAAGACTAATTTTAATTTAAAGAATTATTTTGTAGAAAAATATTCGTTTCAGTGTTAAGTATTAGAAATAAGACTGAAAGTATTTTTTATCTATTCTTATCTTTCATTATTGATTGATTCAGATAAACTTTTCAACTGGTTTTCTTTTTTGATTATTAATTTCGATAATCAATTCAGAAGTTATAACCTCAACTCTTAATTAGATCGAATGAATAATTACACAAATCCAATAAACACTTAGCGAACAAAATTTCAATTATTATGAATTAAAAATTGAATTATGATTAAATACACTCTTGTCGAAGGTGTGGGTCATGTGAACGCTGTATAGGTCTAGCTCAGCATTTCCGAGATCGCAGCCACAAATTATATTTGTTATTAATCAGTCATGGAAGGGAAGACTTTTTTAATATGGATTCGTCGAAGATTAATTGTCTGATTCCAGTTGAGACAAAATTGTCAAACCTGCAGAGCGCGAGACAGCTTACTAGATTCTGATATTCTATCGTGAATTCTTCGTTTGATAAATGAAAAAGTGATTAAACTTGAAAATTTAGAATAACTCGTTAATATTTCTATTGAAAATAATCTCATACTCTAAACTACTATTGAACGAAATAGACTTGATCTATCTGTAATCGATAATGCGATCGGTTCTCTTAACTTATATATCCTGATAAGCCATAGTTTTATCTCATCAGTTCTAATCCAACATTCTTTTTGATGATGAAAGGGCACTGTCTGGAAGTTCAGGTTAGCAATGTCAATGATATGCGTATAGTGTACTGATTGAAATGTTGAACGCGCACACATTCCATAGTACTTCCTACTACAACTAAGAAAATAATTTTGAATTATTGAAAGTTCGCGCCTCGCTCAACAAGCTTATCAGTACGAAAAATGGGTATTCTTCCATTGTATTTCATACTTTGTGTGAAAAAAGTATAAAACCCGTATTTATTTGGCTCTGTTATGCATATTTAGCGAAGCGCACTTCCAATTAAATAAAACTTTTTCTGTAACACTATAGAAACACACTATACATTAATGTACATTCTTATTTTCTATTCTATTTAATAATTTTTATTTTCTTTATGAACTTATCTATCAATCACTATATGAGTTCTCTTGTTGAAAATCTGAATGGATTTAATCAAATGAATCATAATTTCAGGTTTAGTTGCAAATGAAGATAAAAACCAGAGGAAGGAATTTAGAGTATAGGGAAATATGCTCACAGATTGCAAATATAATGATCGTCTGGAATAGAGTGGATACCAATGAATAGAATGACTCATTTTCTCATCGTCTCATTATCTATCGCTACCACGAAGAACCTGATATCACAGATTTGAGACTATTGCCTGAGAATCGAATCAGAATGGACACGTTTATGCTTTAAGAAGATGAACATTTAATAATTCACGAAAAAACTATCGAAACTAATGTATTTTTCTTTGAAATCAGTGGGTTCGATATAATACAGTTAAGTATACACCCGAAATTTAAGCATTAGTTTGTAGTAACAAAATGACAACTCCGTGATCAGATAGAATTAACAGTCAATTTGTGGGAAGAGATCTCACCACAATCTAAAGCCTTACCATTAGTTGATTTAGTTATAATACATGGCCGGAATACCTTTACTGAAAACTTCTATTTCGATAAACCTATTATTGTTATGCGTTTTTCTTCATCAATTTGATAACACGCAAATAATTCATGAGAAGGGATATGATATTCGAATCGATTCTTACAAGTGTACTGAACATAACCTATTTGTAGCTATCGATAAATTATTTAGTGATAAAGAACTTCATACCAAATTAAATCTATTCTCTTATTAATAACTCTGAATGCCTTGCAAAAGCAGCCAAACTTATTGGGAGTTCAAATTTCGAAACAAGTTTTTTCATTTAACTCTTAATTAGGTTTCATTTAATGAAAATCAAGAGATATAAATTAATAGTTTGATGTTGTGAGAGTGGATTTTCATGTGCAGAAATAACGACTCTTTGGTTTTATCAATTAATAATCTTTATTAATATATAGATTGAATGATAATACACAAAAATTTTTAAATGTATAGCTCAGAGTCTAAGCTCTCACTTGTCTTTCTTCTCTATTACTCTCTTTTTTATACTTCGCAGACTAACTAATGAATGAATGTTAAGAATATTTTCGAGTTATAACTTTAAAATTTTATTCCTAAAAAGGGATGTTTAAACATTCCAATATTAGATTCTCAAAACAATCAATAACATTCTACAATTAACTCGGATTAAGAATTCACTCTCAGCCATAACAAATAAAAAGTTTACAAATTAAAATAAAATACTTTTTTAAATACAACAATATATTTTAATTGATAACGGTTTTTATATGAATAATCCTTAGACTCGACAAATTTAATTAAAACTGACAAAAAATTCATTTTTAGTGATCAAAATTTAAGAATTTTTTCTTCAACAGATTCGCGGACTTATTCCTTATTAAGAAAAATCGATCAAATATTACAAACATCTAAAAGAGGAATGAATGACACATAAAGTCACTTTTCAATTAGTTTATAAACTACTAGTTCCCATATTAAGCAGAAAATAATATTTCAAAAAATTGTTATGATCAATTGTTTTACAGATTCTGTCGTGTTGCTCAACAATTGATTGATATTCTCATATTTGAAAAATAAGTTACCACTCACTTGTCAGTATCAGTACTCTTTTACCTAATAAATTGAATCTTAATTTAGAATAAGAACACTCAATCGAGTAGTAGAAAAGACTAATTATCGAAATACTTAAAATGCAAAATCACATAGTTACTTGCATTAAAACAATGAAAATCCCATAAGTTGTCAAATAGTCAAAATTGAAAATAATGATCATAAGAGGTAAATCGATGTCATTGATTGATAAGTTTAGACATATCAAAGTAAACAATTAATGCTAAATTAATTCATTTACACACCAATTGAGAAGTGATCAAATGTGACTGCACAAGCCTACTCTTTGCTTCTCCTTATAGTAGTCTTTATGTGAATGTCGCGAATGGATCACTAAAACACATTTTGTTTGAACTCAACATGTCTTAATCACTTCTCAAACAAAAATTGATCACTTAATAGCTCTATTGTTTGAAAAATCGAATACAGAAATAACTTTTTAATATAAAAGAAAAAACGGTTTTATAAAAACTGGTCGCAAGTCCCGATTTTGATGCACGCAAGGTACTATATACGACTAAGATTGAGACAATGGATAAAAATTAAGCCCATGTCTGATCATCGAACCTTTATGGATGATTGGTCGAACGGTATTGACCAATCCAACCCAAACCTACCAATTGTTTATTCGTGTGTTGTCCTAATTTGAAGATACATGAAATATTTTCACTAATTAGTTTACCCGAGCCTCTCTGTTCTGCAGTTTTGCAAAACAGAGCCATAAAAACTCATTTTCCGAAACTCCACAGCTCCACTTCAATTAAGAACATAGCTTATTCTCCTTTCATGGAATTACACCAAGAAGAGATAATGACAAACAAAATATTTGTGAAACACAGGCTAAAATGTTTTTATATTCACACAATTATTGAATGCACTTTTATTCTACTGACTGTTTCTTATTATATTATATATAATTATAGATTAATTTTTGAATTTTCAACATATAACTTCGTTAATTTCATAAAAGATGCAATAAAAATATCGATCCTCTAAACTAATGCTTTAGGATAAACATCTGAGAAATATAAATGCATAATTAACTTTTCAGTTTTTACGATAAAATATTTTCGTAATTTTTAAACCAATGAAAATCTATAAATGAATTACGTACATTTTACTCCAAAAATCATTTAATATTTTTGATTTTATTCTCACATCAGATCTATGTATTGGTTGAATAAATTATTAATTAACGAATAAGTTGACGAAATTATTGAGCAAAAATTAACTTTAATTAAGGCCTATTTCACAACTACTATTACACTTTAATTAAATCTCTAACTACCGATCGAAAGCAAATAACTTAGTCATTCATAGAAAATAGTTTCTTACCATTTGAAATTACTTTTATTTGAAATAAAATTGATTAGAGACATACTCACATAATATTACACTTGTCTCGGTTGTATTAATATAAGTAATATAATCATTGTTTAAATGATTAATATTTACTTTAGATCTAATGTCCAATAATTGAAAGAAATGTTTGCTCTAAACTAGCATTTGATACAAAATAATCCTCTAAATTAAATTCACTTTTAATCGTCTCTAAAATATCAAATATTTGTGATAACTTCACATTTTCGGAGACTAAGTGATAGTGAAGAACACCAAAACTGTGGTACTTAAGGACACACTTCTCTCCAAAAGTTTCAAAAACTTTAGATTTCAAGTCGTCGACAACATTTTCATTAGTATTCAAATTCACTTTTAATACAATTACAAATCCTTTTGCATATTTATTCTTCAAGTCATTTATAAATCCAATAGTTTTGAGAACTCCGTTCGACATTATGGCCAAACGAGAACACAAAGCCTCACATTCTTCCATATTATGTGAAGCCAATAATATGCAAGTTTTACAACTAATCAACAAATATCTCAAAAATTGCCATATTTTGAATCTGGAGTCAGAATCGATACCATTTGTTGGTTCGTCTAATAATAACAGGTCTGGAGATCCCATTATTGCGATTGCGAGTGATATCTTTCTTCTGTTGCCTCCACTATATGTCGACAGTGGCTTATTAATTATATTTTTCAATTCAAACTTTTCGATAATATTTGTAATGAATTTGTTGGAATGACTTCTCTGGAGACCTCTTAAACGTGCGAAAAATCGAAGAGTTTGCATTCCTGTCAGTCTATCCAAAAGTGCGTCATTTTGTGGACAATAACCAATACGAGAATAAAATTGTGTTTTATTTGTCAATAAGTTTGCGTTTGAACCTAAGTATGCATTTCCTGAAGAGATACTCAGATCTCCAGTTATTAATCGAAATGTTGTAGTTTTTCCGCTCCCATTAATACCTAATAATCCAAAACATTGTTGCTTTTGAACAGTGAACGATAGTTTATTAGGAACTACCAAACACTTTTTCAATCGTTTCGCTAGTTTATCGACAATCAAAGCCTCACTATCGAAGTGTCCGCTTCTCGTTAGTTGTGAAACATATTCTGACTCTCGTTTCACTTCTTCACATTCACTCTCTTGTAGTTCAAATTCATTATTGTTATTATTATTATAATTTAAACTTTTCTTAAAGAATCGTAAAATTTTTCGATAAAATTTCATTTCAATTATTAAAACTAGAATAAAATATGTAAATCCATAGCATATGAAACGCACATAAAAAGAAATTATGTATGCAAAGGGGCTCATCCACTTATGGCATACTTTATTGTGCTCTATTTCATTGTGTATATAATAGCCATGTTTTGAGATTTCATTTGCTATTTGATCGTATTGTAAGCATGAGTCCGGACAGCATATACTATTATTATAAATTCGGTGATCCTCAGATTCGCAATAATTCCGGTTGGGATCTATTGAATCCATTATATAACAGTATGTATTATATCCAAGAATTCCGTGTAAAGAATTGATACCATGTAAAAATAGTGAACTCGGACACAGAATCAGAAATAGTTCTAAGATTGGATGAATGCCATTTCCAGAAATTACAATCAAATCCGTAATTATTGTTGAGACGATTATGTTAAAAAGAGATATAAATGCAAATCCTGTCGATGGCTTTTTACAGAAAAATGATATCAAATATGCGAACGGTATGAATGAGAATCCGTATAACAAAAACATTAGATATATTGAAATGAATGAATATTGTGATGCATTAAAAAATTGGTAGTGATCTAAAACGTGATGAACTGATGTATAAAGTAGTGAACAAATAGAGTGAACGATCAAATCAAATGTGAAGTTTGCGAACCAGTAAACTATAGGATTCAGACCGGACATCATTTGAAGTAATTTAAATTTAGTCCTCAATTCATGAATCGGTAATAAGACATAAGTGGCAGAAGTGAATGCAAATCCAAACAGGAATATAACCGAATCAATTTGCGAAAATCCAGATAAATCCATATAGTTATGATAATACGAAAACTCTCTTCCCATCGAATCGATATGCAACGGATTATTAGTGACTGTTATATCATAACTATTATCATTAGCTAACTGTCGAAGTAATGCAGTAGTCATCAGATTCAATGATATCGGCAGTGAATGATATGCCGCGTAATTGTGCCAAACTGTCAGATCTATTGATTCATTTGTTATTTGAGTCGAAAAACCATACAATAAATTATAAAAGTAGTTATGATAACTTTTTTCTGAGTAAAATAGAAGTGATTCTTGAATTTTGTCGGATTCGAACTTTTCTTGAATAACATTTTCTTCTTTTAAATGTGATGAATAGGTATTCGAAATGGAAGTTTCGAAACTCAATTCATTTGTTACTATAAATGCTTTCTTTCCGTTTCCATAATTTTGTTGATTCTTTAAAATTAAAGATTTTTTGTCAACAGTTTGAAAAATTTGATATGTATGAATCGCAATAAATAATAACGATATGAAAAATATCGGTATAACTATTAATGTTAAGAATAAGGTATAATGTTTTGAGAGATAGTTCAGTCGCTTAACCAAAATTGCTGTGATCTGTTGCAAAATCAGTTCATAAGGCTTTTGTGATTTTCTCTCAAATCCTGTCGATTCTTCAATCACACAACTGTCATTATCATTTAATGGAGAACTGATTTCAAGTTGAAGACCTTTTTTATTTATGATGTTCGCATAACAATCTTCAAGAGTTTTCATTCCAAGTGATAAGTTATTGATTGCCAAAACACCAAATTTTGATTCCAACTCATCAAACATTTGAGAAAATTGTTTACTATCTTCAAAATCAAGTTCATATTGTAGTTCTTCGTTATCTCTCATATCATTTTTTTCAAAAGATTTGATTTTTGCATATTTTGAAATTATTTTTGTGATTTGACTTTCAGTCTCGAATTCAAAGCTTTTCAAAACTTTCAACTGATATCCAGAATCAAACTGTTTCTTCATTTTCAAAGTCGAACCTTTGAAACTGATTACTCCATTTGATATGACAACAATCGTATCTGACAACAAATTTGCTTCTTCTAAATGATGTGAAGTAATCAAAACTGATTTACTATTTCTCGCATCGATAATCAAATCCCATACTTTTTGTCTAACTTTTGGATCTAATCCGACCGTCGGTTCGTCTAATATTAAAATACCGTTTGGTCCAATGAGAGCCATTCCAAGAACTAATCTTCTCATTGTTCCACCCGACAGTTTGAAGGCCTCTTTATTCAAATCTGACTCCAGATCTAGTAATTGAATCAATTGTTGAGTACCATATCCGTCATTTCTTTTACGCAGTGCTACTTTCAAGTCATAAAATAGTTGTAAATGTTCTCTAACTGTCAACCATTTGTAATAAACATTTTGTTGTGGACAAATTCCAATCATATTTTGTACTAATTTTGTTTCTTTTGAGATATCATGTCCACCTATAACGACCTGACCATCATATTCAAGCAATCCTTTCAACACAAATTTTGAACATTTATTATTGGTTTTAATTGATTTATGTTTTAAGTCAGAACTATTCTAAAATACGACTGTTACTGTAAAAATAATTACCTGTTATAATATTAGTCAAAGTAGTCTTTCCCGAACCATTTGGTCCAAGAACTACAACAATCGATTTATCTCTTACTTCTAAATCAATATTTTTGAGCACATTTTCACTCATGAAACCAAACATTGATTTATATTTTTTACTCAAGTTGCTCACGATAATTGAATCATTTCCGCTATCAAACATTGTTTCGTAATTTTTTTGATTATTCTTTTCAAAGAGCTTATCGTAAATGTATTTAATTGGAAAATAGAAAGGCTTTGCAAATGTCTGCTGAGATGTCATTATTGATGACAAATACCAAATCAATAGTCCATACAATGGATAAGAAATGAACATAGCTATAAATACATGTCCTAAAGACATGTCATCTGTGAGATATCCTGGATCTAATATATGACTCCAAGTGGCACCAAAATAAGCGTTTACATGAAGTCCATGCGATATTCGCATAAACCAAAACAGAGCACAGTTTGGTATCAAACATGACAGCCATTCATTTCCCCACGAACTAAGTTTAGGATCAACTCTTCCAACATATATAGCCAAATAACTTATTGGAATAACGAATGATAGAATCCATATAAGTATTGTTGAGATAACTGCTATATTCGGACTTTTAAACAATACAGATATGAAACACACCAAAAGTATTGATTGAATTAAGAATAGCACTATGAAAAATACGAATAGAGAAAAGTTTAAGCCAAATAACAGTGAATTTGAATCAACTGTGTCTCCAGTTTCATTGTTATTGTATTTGGTAACAGGTATATCCAGAATAAAAGCGATTATCAAGTTTTGTGGAAATAGTAGCAATAAGGCGTCAATAATAATACTCATCCAATGCTCAAGTTTCCCGATTCCCAACAGAACTAAATATTCAGTGACTTTTGTGGCCTTTTCTTCAACTATTCGCTTAACAATTACGGGTAACATAACTAGCAGACTGAATATCATAACCAATTGGACACGCCAATAGTAGTCATCTGATTTGTAAATTTTTTGAATCTTATCTCGTTCCGGAATTGGCATCTTCTGTATCAATATATTAGTCTTTCGAAGTATTGTATTATTTGTTACAATCGAAATATGAGCCAAATCTATAGCAGTTTGCAATTGAATGAATCCATAATTAATATAATCATTACTTTCATCGAATGTCTGATATTCTCCATTAAGATTCCTATAGATTTTGTTGTTATAAATGTCTAAGTTTGAAACACTTATACTGTATTTTAAATGTTTGGGTACTTCGAGGTGATTATCATAATCAAACTGAATACCATAAATACATTGTATACCATCCATATGTGGACTAACAATCATATCTCTCAATAGTTTATTCAATTCAAACTTACTTTTGGTCGCTTTAATAGAAAAAGTATAAGAGACAAACTTATTTTTCATGATGTCTTCAAAACGTTTAATTAACTTTGTAGTATAAAAATTGATAGGCGTATAAACTATAGCCATCGAATTTTTGCCAGATTTATGTTGTCTGTTTTCTCCTAAACATTTATTAAAAGTAATCGATTGAAATGCACTCTCGGGTGATGATAATATTGAGGATAGTTTTGTTTTGTTGACACCATTTTCATCAAAATATCTGTATTGATGTTCATCTCCATGCCGAGTTGTATTAGATATGATGACAATAAGTAATGAAAAAATGATTGGTATTGAGAATAAGAGAACAAACGACAACTTATTATGAAATCTAATTTTCCAATTTTTCATAAGTAATAGTTTTATAATTTTGAAACGTTGTCGAAAATCCATTTTTAATTATATGTTTGATTTGAAAAATTGAACACTTTCTTATTTGTATGTTTTTCAAATACTTGCGTCACATATGAAGAAAAACTTTTGAAGTTCCCTATTCGAAACAGACTAACAAAAATTGCTAAACGCTCAGTTCAATTCAGTGACTTTTCCAACGTGTGTATTGCTATTTGCAGTGGGCAGTACTTAAATAGTTCTATCCTCAAGCTATTTCTCGTTATTGCACTATTACTCCCGTTTTTGAGTCCAATTTGATTTCCTACTTTGATACGCATTATAAAATACTTTGTTTGAATTAAATGTTCGATCATATTGTGTTGTATTTAATTCTATGGTTAAAATGGAAGACACTACTGAATTGATATCTGATATTGCGAACACTATTAGAAAGTCATAAGTGACCAAGATTAGACAAATGAATCGTGTATCAGATGAATAGTGATCTAATTATTTCATAAACATGGAAAATACTTATGACCATGTCTTAGAAGGAATAAAATAGATAATCTACATATTTTCATTTAGATTAAACGAATAATTATTGTTTTTAAACTCTATACTCTTTGAATAAACTTTTGAAATTAATACATTGCTAATATAACTAAATTTGGCTGTAATATAACTCTAGAAGTGTTTTGCAACCGATAAATTGTTTGAAAGCAACTATTTGAAGGATAAATGAATTCACTTTCATTACTTTGAAGGTTATTCTCAAAAACATCAATCCTTCCCTTCTTGTTATCAAGAATTTCGTTGTCGCCAATAAACAAAATTTTACGTTAATTTATGTCTGGATTTTATGTTATGCAAGGATAACATTTTTATTTTTCTCCACCCTTAAATTATCGTTTTTAGCCAAATCTCAGACTTTGCTGTTCTATATAAAATTCTTAAATTTTTAGGTACTATTCTTGACTAACATTTAGAATAAGCTCTTATTGAGATTTTCAATGTTTGATAATTGATAGATTACAGCCAATCGTTGTGATGAAGCTTAATTTGTTTAAGAAACAAATTCAGGATGTTGTTTGACCATGTTAGAATTGCATTCGTTTAATATTTTTTTTTTCAATGATATAAAAATACAATGCCCTGATATTGTGTACAGTTAACCCTTCAGTGGAACGGTTTGAAACTTTCCCTATTGGTACTCGTGGCTGAAAAATTTTAGGCTAGTCTAAAGTCATTCTAAGGACTGTTAGAAATCTAATAAACATAACACAAACTTCGAGTACCGGCAGCTTATATCAAAAGCTAAAATAGTGGCTGAAAATTCAGCCAAGCTATAAGGCAACTATGGTAGATGCATTTACCGCGTGAAAATCTTTATAACGGTCGAACTCGTGGCTGATTTGTTTATATGTGCGAAGCTTTTTAATAAATGTTTTTATAGCGTTGTTCTAAACACTCGTCATCATATAGATAATTGATTTTTAAAGTGGTAATCAAAGCTTCTAAAGCTTACAACTCTTGAAGCGCTCAACCGATATGCTTAAGACATATTTCTAGAAACTGTGTGCAAAAATCTTTGAATTAATGTGTATATCACCGATGTTCATCGGTGGACCTATTGGAACAGAGTATGATATGCACATCAATTCAAAGGTTTTTGCATACAGTTTCCAGAAATGTCTTAAGCATATCGGTTGAGCGCTTCAAGAGTTCCAAACTTTTGAAATCTCTATTAACACTCTTTAAAAATCAATTATCTATATTATGACGAGTATTTAGAACTCGCTATAAAGCCATTTATTAAAAACTTTGCACATATAAACTAATCAGTCACGGGTTTCTCCTTTATAAAGACTTTCACGCGGGAAATGCATCGATAACAGTTGCCTTATAGTTTGGCTGAATTTTCAGCCACTATTTTAGCCTTCGATATAAGCTGCCAGTATTAAAAGTTTGTGTTATGTCTGATAGAGAAATAGTGACGTAGTAAAACCTCTGATTCGCAAGTTTTGCTGCAGCACACTATGATTGGAAAGCAAACCTCTCGTCAGAACTTGACTCGAAGAAAACATTGAAATTTTATACGAAAATACTGACGTGTTTGGGACTCGTATCCGAAAAGTTTTAGTAGTAGTTTGTTGAAATTAGTTAGAAACTAATTAAATTGAATTTTAAAAAATGAATTACACAGTTCGATAGCGAGAAACTTTTCTGAGGAATACCTAAATTTTTTCAGATGTGACGCAAACCTAGGATTTTTAATAAAAATTCAAAGTTCAAATGGCGGATTTTTCAGCCATGGTTTCACTGAGGGGTTAAGTACTTTGAAATTTCCTAAGGAATAAGAAGCTAAATTTTAAGTAAAATACTCACAGTTTCAAACTCCATGAATGATATATAAAACACACAAGTTTGGATAGAAGATTTATTCTTAATTCTCATGAGTTCAATACATGTACAATACACTAAAAAAAAGTTAACATTTTAGGGAAAATATTTTCCTACTTTATAGATGCAACCGAAAGCTCGGCCAACTTCACTATAATTATTTAACTGATTATACAAATCTATCATCAAAACTTTTTGATTTATTATGAAATGAGGTGCGTTTTATTTATGAATCAATTTATTCATTTTGTTTTAAAGCATAATTTCTATAAAGTCTGATATCAAAATGATCACAACATGACTAAAGTTATGTCTATCAGTAATGCGATGTTAATAATCATAGGTTATACCTAGAGCTTACTTAGATTTTCATTTTCAAATATTAATAATCAGTTAACAAACTTTTATTTCACTAAATTGAGGCTTGAATTGAATTTTTACTGATGATCAGTAAAACCCTCAGGAAATTTCAAAGTCCTCAACTGTACCTCTTTAAGGTGTATCCTAAAGTTGCGATTGGTTTCAGTTCTTTTGGGTTTGGTTCGGTTTGGGTTGGGTTTGGTTCCGAATTTCGAAAAACATTTGGTTATGGTTTGGTTCTGGTTTTTGCGACAATCTTCAGTTTGGTTTTACTTTGTTTCGGCAGAACCAAAAAAAAATTTTTCAATTTTTTCCGAACTTTTTTTCAAATTTCTTTAAAAAAATATGTAAATTCAGTGTAAAAGCATTTTTAGTGAGATAAAAATGAGAATTTCTCAAAACTTTATGTCCAAAAACAGTAATAACACTTTCCCGTCAATTTGAAAATATTTTACACTTTCAAATATTTAAGTGTTTGGTTTTTTGGTTTGGGTTGTGTCAAAAAATCGCAGTTTGGTTTGGTTAGGTTTGGGTTGCATTTTGAGGATTTGGTTTGGTTTGGTTCCGAGAATTCAGAACTAGTCGCAACTTTAGTGTATCCTCACTATCGTGAAAAATATCGGTCCACAGCAATTTACTACATCCGAGATACTAATGTATAAATTCGAACAATTGTAGAAAAAACTTTCAATAGCAAACGGATTTAATACTTAGACTCAGAATTAATTACATTTTTCAATTGTTACAATTGTATTGCTATACAATTACTGATTATCTCATACTTTATAATCTTACTTCAAATTTGAAAAATCAAACTTATAAATAGTGCCAAAGTTTATTTCGTTAAACAATTTAAACGAAATAAAATGCAACAAATATAAGAAATAAAGAATTTCGTTAAACGATTTATGAACAAATAAAACTATGTTTCAGACATCATTTTTGTAGTAATTTTGGTCATTTCACAAACAGTATGTTCTCATTAGTTTTGAATAATTTTTTATTAGTGTTTATTGTTTTCCTCTAATCGAATGATTTCTTAACAAAAGAATGTTGAAAGATATTGACATTTGGAAATCAAGGCAATTACATCTTCCAATTCTAAGTCAGATCTCTTTAAGTTATTTAAATGTTCGATGTGTAGTTGTGATGCCGAACAATCTTTCAGTAACTTTCGCCATTTTTAGACAGTAAAACACAATCCATTCAGTGATAAAAGTATTAATATGTATTCAGTTTTTAATTAATACTGTAAAAGGACTAGTCGTTAATTTTTTTTCAATGGAGAAGCCATTATCACAAGTTTAAGAACCTGTCATACTTTTAAAACTTCAATCACAAAAAATATCAATTTATTATCACAAATTGGACTTATTTATTGAATAAAATAAAAAAGTTTCATATAATTTACATTTCAAAAAAATTAAAACTCTAATACAAAATGAATTAACAGTTTAAATAATTTATCTGTTGTTTTTAAAACGTATTATAAAGATAAATAAGCTCTAAGTAGTTTAGACGCTAAAAACTTATGTTGTTGTTAATCTTAGGAATCGTCCTACTGACGCTGAGGGGTATAACTCATGCCAAGAGGTAGTGGGTTTGCCTATTACACATCCTTACGATGTAAGGGCAATAACAAATATTCATTTTAGTGAACTTTTCCAGATTTCTATGTTGTGAAGCTCATTATGGACTATATGACCTATAGATGAATAGTTGATAATTTACTTAATAAGTGGTGGGCGGAGTTAAAGCTGGAGATAGGTTATTCTCTAAGCAACCAACTGAACGATCAAAGTTCTACTGATTACTTTCTATGCCGATATCCACAGTAATCTTTTGACTTGCAATTGGGATAGAATATGCATAAGCTATTATTTAATGAATCATTTCGATCCCTAATAGCTTTTCGAATGTTAATAAGGTTGGTATTATTTTGATCTGTTATTTTCCAGTACTTTCCGATAGATATTACAAACTCATATTTCTCTCTTTGATCATACTTTAAATCGCTTATAGATTTAGCACTTTCGAAAACACCTAAGTTCTGGAGATCTTTCAAATATTGTAAAATGGTTTTGTAACCATCTCTTTTCTCTTCAATGTGAATGTTAACTACGAACTCGTTAACATTCTTCTCGTAGATTTTTTTATCAAAAAATTTTATCTCTAAATTTGCCAATTTGTGCGCTTTTAAAAATATATATGATTCTATTTTGTTAACTTCTGTCATGCTATTTAATTTTTGAATTTTTTGATAAATAACTTCAAACATTTCATCTTCATTTGAAGTATTTTTCTTAAGCTGTCGGTCTGGAACTAAATAATTATAAAGCGCGTTCTTTAATTCTCGGTTGAGTTCTAATTTCCAAGTATTTTCGTTATTATGACGAAAAACACCCAGATTTGCTTCTTTGATGGCTTCACTCAAACATTTAACACAACAAAATAGCTGAAGTTTAATGCTCACTCCTAATAATGACAGGTTTTCCATTGAATACCTCTCATACTTATCGTAAATGGTAACTTTACGATTGGGATTACGATTGTCCTTTTATGAGAATAGTTTATGTTAATTATCTCAGGACAAGTTGCAATTTCATTCATTTTGGATAATTTCGTATAAAATTGAATTGTGTTCTAATGTTAGCTAAACGATATACTAACGTTTGAAGCAGTAGTAGTAAAGGTTAGGTTAGATATGACCCAAATAGATAAATAATTTTCAATTTATATTGAGATAAGAAAAGTGCATAGAACTTCTAGAATCTTCTAACAGCTCATCGTTAGAGCCATGAGAAATATGTATTAATCCACATAATGTGTCAGATGTTCAACGTTTGTTTCCCCTGAATTTCTCCTAACTATGTCAATGCTTTTACAGCCTATCAATATTTTAACACATAATTAATGAATAAATACATTTTTTGTTTTTGTTACCATAAATTATAGAAGTGAGAAGCTGACGTTTGAACTGATGATTCATATGAATCAAATTTATTGCCTTTATGACTAGTCATAAGATAAGCACTTAGAAAACTCTTGAAGGTTCTAAGCGATTTCTTCTTTAGCTTAACGTAAATTCAAATTTGTTTGTCTGCTTGGATCATATCCAGCCTCAATTCAACCGCGACTCGGACTCAACTCGACTACATCCGAGTCAAATTTTCTGTTGATTAGGGCTTGAAGGTTTGATTCTGTTGGTCAAATCGTCTCGAATCGTGCGTAGCGCTAATGTTAGTAAAATGAGCACCATTTAGTTCAAATTAAATTGAATTATATACTCAGAACCAACTTTAAAACTTTGAATTATGGCAAAATGCAAGCAACGAAGACTTAATAAACTTTGGGTCAGCTTTCAAATCGAAAATGTAAACTTTCAATGCAAACAAGTTTTAATAAAATCAATAGATATGTATTATATCAATAATAGTTATGACGACTACTCATTAAGAGTATCACAACTGATGCCATTTAAATCAAATCCAGAATAACAATCTTTAGGAACCCATAAAAGTGTGCGAAAAAAGATTTGAGAAAAGCATTATTGGACTCAATACAGACTAGAACGTCATTACTTAATCAACCAAAAGTTTTAAAACATTCATATTTTAACAACAATGAATTGATAGCTGAAGTTTCAATTTGAAAGGCAAATAAAATAGTTTTTGTTTGATTATAAAGTGTATAAAGTGACAAGGATTATCACATTTTGAGTACTTATAATGAGCTCGATATCAAGTTAACAGTAATACAATCTTCGCTTCTGGTCCGGTAACACATCTATTAGTTTTTCATAAGTTCTGCACTTATTTTCTTCATGAGCGACATCTCTTTCATTTTCTTCAGAGCGACCACTAGTCACAGAACTGACATCACTGGAAGATCTCAACTGATTGTCTTGAAGAGCTGATGCGTGTACTTTAGCGCGATATGCTGCCAAATCTGCGTAATAGACCGGCGCTGGGATTGACACCGATTTAGTACACCTCGCGTAGACATGACACAAATAATATGTCATTTTGCACATGTCGTTTGAGTTAAAACCATTTTCGTCTTGCAATACATGGTAATGCGCGGCGCGACTCGTTCCCTAAACAGATACTCAATTCTTATTCAATTAATCTTTTAATTATTCAATACTCACAAGTCTTCCCTCATGACTGCATAGATAGAAATCGAAATCAGTCTTGTGTGTGATCGATTTTTCAACAACAGTTCCGGGAGATATGTTTTGTAATTTAGGAGTAGATCTGTCATAATAGACCGATTTGGGAATGAATCGCGTGTGATGTTTCTTCTGGACTATTATGAAAGTAATCTTTGGCGTATATTTTGGTCCAAAGTGTTTGAAAGCCTTTTGCAACAGAGAATACTCATTATCAATAACATGTTGGAACTGGCCGTCACTGACACCATCGCGATAGAAGATTATCTTCTGAGGCAAACTCCTTTTATGTGATTGATAATTAGTCAACAAATCAATAACCATTCGATCCAAATTTTTAATCATTTCTTCGCGAGATTTAGGTTGCATCGTGACAGTCGTGTAATAATTACAGAACTCACTGTCGTAACTGCCGACCGCTGCAGAAATTGAAGGCGTGATTCTATCAGCAGGTGCTGGATGGTTCACATCTGCACCTATTATCATAAGTGACTTGTCTTTGAATATCGAAGGCATTGATGGAGTACTTTCACTTAAGGCAACATTAGTTCCACCGAGTTTTGGATTGATTTTGAGCATCAATTGTCTTAAATAACTTCTATTCCATTTACGTCCTCTACCGCCCCAAATACTCTCTACATTCACACATTGTGTCGCAAATCCCTTCTCCACGTCTCCGAGTAATTTGATTTCGCTATAGATATCATCGCTACAAGGATTTGATTTTAATGGAGTTATGAACAAAATCATTTGTAGACCTGGAAAGCCTTGTCTTATTTTGTTTTTAATGTTAGCAAAAGTTGTCTTTGGATCGAACTGTTCGATTTTGGCAATAATTGAATTATTATTGATATTCATTCCCATTTCTTTGGCCTGTGAAATGAGCTCAGCCGCAAAAGACTCAATAATGTTATTAGTCAGAGACCGTGTGAATGAAAGATTAATAATAATCCATTTCTGCAAACTATTCAAAAATTCGTAAGTAAACAGAATTAAACAGATTAGATTCCAAACCTGGCAGCTCTCAAAAATTTACTTCGAGTCTTATGCATGTCCCACTCTCCATTTTGTGGAACTACTGATTTATTATCGTTATATTTCAATTTGGGCGGTTCAATGATTCTTGACTCGACTTCGAGAAGTTCTTTAGAGACATCGATTCCAAATTCATACAAAAACGAACGATTCTGTTGAGCAACTGGTCCCGAATGGTATTGACTTGCAACATATTGTTCGGATTGCTTCAATCTGTCTTTTGGCGATTGAGATCCAGCGATTGTCGTCATTTTAGATCTTTCTTCGTTAGTGAGCGAACGCCTCAGTCGCTGATGTGGAACGATTCTACACATTTCGAGTGGTAATAACACTTTATTCGAAGGGTTTCCCACTTCAAGGCACGGCAAATGCGGATATTTCATTGTCTTTTTGTATTTAAGTTGAAAATATTCGGCAACACTAACTTGACCGTGATTTACTTCTTTTCCACTTTTGTCTCTTTCAATCCATGCAAATTTGTAATCTTTTGCAGATTTACTAAAAATTACACAAATTAAGTTATTCAGATCAAACCAATTCTAAATTCGATTTACTTACACGGAAACGCCTAAAACACGATATTTACGATAATAAGTTCCTGAAGTTCCTCCATATGAGATATGAATGGCCTCTACTTGAAGACCAGCCAATTCTTTCTTAATTTTGTTTCTGTCAGAATCGCTCAATATGGGCAAATATGACAGGTTCCCATTAATTATAGATTCAATTAAATTATCAACTTTTAACGGTTTGTAAAAACAAGCAGCAGATCGATCAACATTGAGAGTTGGTCCAACCATCAAATTGCGAACAGAACTATAATGCCCATACGCCAATAAGACAAAACGACTGATTTCTTGTCCAGGAACGTTTGAATCAAATATTGATTGTCCGATTGGTGTCATTTTCATAGTTGAGTTGTGACGGAGAAGAGTATTAATGAAAAGTATACTTTTTTTGACCACTTCATCGTCACAAGTGACTCCATTGTGATACTGATTCAAAATATTCAAATCGATTACTTCATTAGTTTCCGCCAATTTTATGTTAACAAAAAACGTTGAGGTTCTTTGGTTTTCATCTAAATCCACTTTCAAACAAAGAGAATTGCCTCTGATTTGTGTTCCTTCAAGTATTTTCGAAGTGAACATATTCTTTTGACCGTCATATACAGGATTTATACCATTGAAGACTTGACCGCTTCCTGAATAGGATTCTATCATTTTCTCAAATATCTTTCTGTTCACTTTTGTCGCAATTTTTCGCGCATATTTTGTGTTTTTGTCCCTTTTATTCGATTCTTCGACAACTTTGTCAACAATATTCGGGTCGCTGATGACATTTTTAGGCATTGCTTCTATGTTGATGTCATAATGAAAAGCTTGTTTTTTGCCAACTCTCAGTAGGAAATGATTAGTCAAAAGAGTGACAGGTCTTCCTTCGGTCAGGAAATTCGGGCGTTTAGCGAATGGCCGCTTTAGCGGCGGTGGAGCCATTACTAACAGTGTCTGTTTGACATCTTGAGCTAAAGATTGTAGTTCTGCTTTCTACATCAAGTGAATGAAGAATAAGATTTGTTATCGAAATGCGAAACAATTCAATTGGGCAAAAGTTTTCTATTAAAAAACATATCTGTGGTTAAAATTATTAACCAGAGAAAAATTCATAATACCAATTGCTTTGGTGTATCGCTCGCAATCCTATAAGGTTTTGAATATCCTTCAGATACGCCACTACTCGAACCAGCTCTTGGCTCAAATTCTGTTGAGCTGAAAAATTCCTGAGCTGCAGAAAAACTCGAACCAGCCCTTGGCTCAAATTCTGTTGAACTCAACAATTCTTGAGCTGCAGAACTACTCGAGCCAGCTCTTGATTCAGATTCTGTTGAACTCAAAAAATCTTGAGCTGTAAAACTAATCGGACCTGCTCTTGAAGGCTGTGAAGGAGCTACAGGTGTTGGCCGCGATGCTGGAGAACCTAATTCGGGAAAATCTTCTTCAGATGGAAGTGATTGTTGAACTCTAGCAGCAGGTCTTCCTTCTGTAAGACATATTGATGTAAATGATACTAATATGAAAGTGAAATCAAACCTGGTTTTCTCTCTTTCCACTTCTTGACCATTTTTCACTAGTGGTGACTAAATATTTGTGAAATGAATACAAAACTGTTAATAAAATGTGTGAAGTTAACCAAAAGTGAAGTAATTGTCATTTGATGTGATCGTTTATTTTGCTTTGAACTGAAGTGTCTGTTTAACCAAAGAATAATCACATTTAAAATAATATGATTTAAGGAACTATCTATAGTTAGAGTGAAAGTTAATTAAAAACTATGAGATATGAAGTAAAAACAAATCAATCAATTATCTAAAGTAAGCTCTTGAAAATTGGACACGTCAAAAAGGCTTAAGTCTTATTAAATGACTTAAAGATAAAATTGATTACTCATTATGCATACAAGTTTTTATAGAGCCGGACATACAGTTTATCTCATAAAGATTTGCACACCGAGGTTATAGAAATTCAAAATAATCTGCAATTTCATTTAAAGCTTATAATAATCCTCTAACATAACACATTGAGTCATTGTGTCATCAATAAAATTACAAAATCAATATCGCCTATTTATTAATATAATCATAGTTTGTAACTTTCATTGTGTGTCATACATTAACATGAACTTTTTAAAGGATTAAACTCAGCTAATGACAGAGATATGCAAATCTTTATGAAACAGAGTATACAGTAAGTTTGATATTAGCATAATTCAACTCAATAGTAATACTGATAGTACTTATCAATTTTGACAAAAATCTCAATCAAAATCAACTCATTATTCGTCAATAAGCCTATGAAAGTTTTTGTTTTCTTCAATGTTCAAAGTAATTAAAGCATGTCTTCATATGTTAGTCAAATTAATCAACCAAATGACTTAAGCGACATTTTCGATACCTTTTATGAAATTTACTTTTAAGCAATTGAACTAACACTAAAACTATTATTGGAATGTGAATTAAGCTATTTGATTAATTTGACTAACGTATTGAAGAAAACAGACTGTTTCATAGGCTTATTATTTGACTTATTGACGAATAATGAGTTGATTTTGATTGATATTTTTGTCAAAATTGATAAGTACTATCAGTATTACTATTGAGTTGAATCACATGCTAATATCAAACTTACTGTACGAAAAGATAAGACTGGCTGAAATCATTTCTAATACCATATATTCTACTGTCAATTTTTTTGTAAAGAACCTTAATGTTAACGCCCAAATAACGATTGACCAGTCAAAGTTCGACTTTATGGGCACATTTTAGGGTAACCCCAAGTGTTGCCAGAGATATACCACAATGGGCAGACCATAAGGCGTTAACATTATGGTTCTCTACAAAAAAAATTTGGTAGTAAATTTGATTGTGAATACAAGGTGAACTTCTAAATACTATTAACCAATTGATTAATAACAGGTGGAACACTTGGCCAGCTATAATAAAAACTTGCCCGTATTTACGAGATTAGAGACTCTTATCTGATGTTATTTTATTTATAAACTCAAAAACCTAAAACACGCTTCAAGACTTATTGCACTACAAATGTTAAAAACAGTTTTAATAAATTGTCGACTTGTGTATACCTGAGCCTTGAGCTTAAAACCAATATGCATGAGTCGAGGCTTTACTAAAACTGTTTTAAACATATGTTGCGGAGTGAGTTTTAAAATTGGTTTCAGGTTTTAAGACTTAAAACTGTTTTAAGTGGAGCTATACGTACGGGCCTGAGACCCGTACGCACAAGTCTATTTAAAACAGTTTTAAGTCTTAAACCTGAAACCAATTTTAAAACTCACGCACAAAAAATATTGAAAAGCAATTTTATGGTCGTATTTTTCCAAACTTTTGAGGGACTGGTGGCCTTCGAATAGAAGTTTAATGGCCAGTTGACTACCATATGAAAAATGCTCAAAAAATTGACCCTCAAGCTGATCACTACAATTGAAAGTATCTGGCTGAGGGTTGAGATGTCTGATTAATTCCTGAAATCGAAAGCCTATAGTTTTTACTTGAGGAACTGCAAAAATACGACTATTAGGCTAAAGGCCAGGTTTAAACTAAAACTGCTACTAGTTTTAAAGTGAGTTTAATATTTTAGCGATAAAACTTTTGACAAGGTTCAGATAGTAAACTCGCCTATCACTTTATCGTTTACTTAGTATTTAAATAAAATTGGAACGTTTTTTTATAAACCCTTTCGTAATGTGAACGCCTTGAAAGCGTGCAAAAGACAAATTTACATTTAATGCTTGAAATGAAGTGAAACAAAATGATTACACCATCCTACAGCAATCTGTATATTATTTGATTCATTTAAAAAACTTCATCTAATGGCAACTTACTTTCAATTATGAATCATCAGTTTGAACACCAGTTGAAAGCTGAAAAACTAGACTTAGTTATACTTAAATTGACTTAACTAACTAAAGTTTAGCTGAATTATTGTTTTAAGGTTTTAAACGAAGTAAAAACAAGACTAATATATGTTGCTATTGGTTGAGCGAAAGCCTTTCATTTAAAATGATGACGCTTGGAGACTGATAAACACGTGATTCGTATTTCACGCTAATAAACATCCCTCTAACACATCTTAAAACTGACTAAAACATTGTGTTACAAACTAATAAATTAAATATTTATTAAAATTACCGCAAAATGTTGACTAGAGACGTGGAAATTAAACCGTCACATGTTAAAGAATTATTGTTATCAAAGCATGTTCAATATTTACATAAATACGCCAATAATAGCAATGATTCCTACGAACAACTAATGGTTCAATACTTAAGAATGAGTGGTATTTATTGGACAACTACTGCTTTGCAATTGATGGACAATGATTTCAACGAAGGTATAAATCATCAAATAATTCAATTATATCTTTAGCTAAAATGCCTTACATTTAATATGATTGACAGAAGCAAAACAAGAGATTCTATCACTGATCAGGTCTTGCAATCATTCAAACGGTGGCATAAGTGCTGCCAAAGGACACGACCCGCACATTTTGTACACATTGAGTGCTATTCAGATAATAGTTTCATACAACGCGTTGAATGATAACGTGATAAATATCGATAAAACAGTTGAATATATCGCTTCACTACAACAGAGTGACGGTAGTTTTGCGGGCGATATATGGGGAGAAATCGATGTCAGATTTTCCTTCTGTTCTATCGCGTCACTCGCTCTTCTCAATAGATTAGAAGCAATCAATTTAGATAAAGCCATTGACTTTGTCATGAGCTGTTATAACACTATTGACGGAGGCTTTGGTTCGCGTCCTGGAAGTGAATCACACGCAGGACTTATTTATTGCTGTTTAGGTTTGCAGTTAATTTTAATTAATTGTATTATAAATTTAAATAAGTTTTGATGTTTTTATTTATTGATGATTAGGCTCTCTATCAATTTCTGGACAGTTGCATCGAATCGATGCTGATCTGCTCGGTTGGTGGTTAGCAGAGAGACAGTTGCCATCAGGTGGACTCAATGGTAGGCCTGAGAAGTTACCAGATTTATGTTATTCGTGGTGGGTCTTGGCCTCACTCACTATTATAGGCAGACTTCATTGGATTAATAAACAGAAATTGTTGCGGTTCATCCTCGCCTGTCAGGACGACGAGTGCGGAGGGTTTAGTGACAGACCTGGAAATCTTGTCGATCCATTTCACACGCATTTCGGCGTTGCAGGTCTTTCGCTACTGACCTATGAGTATAATGCTGATGGAAATGGAGTCAATCAAGAAAATAGTGATAATGAAGAGTTCGATGTTAGCTCTCAATTAGAGATCATTTCGAAAGCTGTTAAACAAATAAATCCAGTATTTTGTATGCCTCAGAGTGTTATCGATAGAACTAATCTTAAACCACAATTTTTGTCTCTTTAATATATTATGCGAATCGCATATTATATCATCGCTCTAGTTTAAGCGTTTTTTTAATAATACAAATTATTTGTTAATATATTTAATTTGGTAATATATTTAAACGATTTTGTTTCACATTTTTTATTTGAATAATAAATAAATGACTAGACTTTAATTGATATCAGAATTAATTAAATTTCGACTGAAAACCCTAACAGTATTACAACTTTATTTATAATAATCATAGCTATTCATTTACTGTATTTCAATGTTTTAGTAAAGTTTTTGCCTTTGGTTGAGTCAAAAGTTTGACTAAAGCCGAGATTGAAAATGAAGGTTTAGCGCGTAGTGCTTTAAAAGCGAGCATTAAACACATCTTAATTATGATATAATAAATGAAAAATACAAATTAGTCTTTAAATAGTCTGTAAGAATGTTATAGAACTTAAGACGGAAATGAGTTGATTAGAGCAAGCAATAGTGAGCGTATTTATGAAACGGTCCCTTAATAGAAAAATATTTATCAATAATATAAAGTGTTTATCAATGGTATAAGTGTTCATAACTTGATTCACAAAACAAATCAATTTAATTAAATTATGGTAAGTAATAAGCAAACTAACCACAAAATGAAACACTTATAACAATCTGAAACTGAATTACAGCACAAATTAAAATCGAACGAGAGGTCAAAAGTAAAGCAGTTTATTTCGTTAACCAATTGTTCCGAAAAGATAGCAATCAATTGTTTGTCACAAAACGATTGGCGTTTAGACATCGCTTGCGATTCATTCTTCTCAAATCCAGAAACTTATCTCAAGATAATAGATAGAAAAAGAGTCGAGAATTGGTTCTATAAATATTCTCATAATTCCGATAAAATTCTTATCGACGGATGCATCCAATGGTTAGAAGATTTAAATTTCAGGCCAAATGATCGCAAAGTTTTGATTTTGGCGCAAAAATTAAAAGCTCAAAAACAGTGTGAATTCACCAAAAATGAGTTCATTTTGGGAATGATTGACATTAACTGTGAATCAAACCAACAACTGGTTCAACGATTGGTTGAGTTTGAAAATGAGTTGACAAATGATTTGTCCAAGTTAAGAGATCTGTACTCATTTGCCTGGAATTATGGCAAACATCCCGACGCCAAGACTATGGAATGGGAGACAGCGATCGAGTACTGGAATATTCTTCTGTCCAATTGTATTAATAAGCAACTGCTTGAGCTTTGGCTCGAGTTTGTAGCAGAGAATAGAAAGGCTGTCACTAAAGACACCTGGAATTTGCTGCTGGAGTTTGCGCTAAGTATCGATTCTTCGCTTTCCAACTATGACTTCGACGGCGCCTGGCCTACGATGATAGATGATTTTGTTATCTGGGCCAGAGCTCGTATTTCAGATAATAATCACAAATTAACATAAGTTTCCTCTCATTTAGTCAACTCATAGCACTCTTATCAATCCATTCTCAATCCTAATGACAACTCAAACCACTTGTTATTTCAAATACAATTTAATATATTTGTCTTCATTTTAATATTTCAAATTTAGAGTCAATTGTGTAATAAATTTCTTTATTTCAATGTCATTCAAATTTAATTCTAGACAATAAAGTATTAAGTTTTATTTAAGTTTATAGCCATCTATGAAGCCTATACTGGATGTGTTATTTCCCACTATATGATGATTTAATTTAAGATTATCCTTAATAATCAACTGTAGTTTAAGGATATTAGAGAAAATTCGAGCACTAAATCTAGAGTTTATGTAACAGTCATCTGAACTATAGTGCATCAGATCACTAAAAATGAATTTAACATTCAAGACATTTGACTTGAAATACATATTAAAATTTAGTGAAACAATATGAAACTATTTCTTAATGAATGGACAGAATATTAGTATAGAGATCAAATGAAAGGCAGATCATACTTTGCTTTAAAGATTTTATTCATATTGAGCAATACTACTTTTGGCACTTTAGTTACAAATATTCATTAAAAATCTAGAAAAAACATCGTATAAAATCGATTTAACAGAAATATTTAATTATCAAAAAAATTTTACCTTCCGACAGGGTAAATGAGTTATGATTCAAATTCTGGCAAAAGATCAATAAAATTATAATTATTTCAATAACAAATTATAGGAATCTCTTTCGAAATTTGCAAATATGGCTTGATGCATTTATTGACTTTCCGCCAATAAAAACTTTATAAAAGTATTCTTGAGATTATTGCCAATTCAATTTATAAATCAATTCTTAAGTTATATATTTAGTTAATATAACAAAAAAAAGTAATATAAATTTAAAAAAATATAAGTAACACAAAAATATCTTATTGCAAAAGAGATACAAAATGAGCTAATTAGAACTCAGTCGTCAGATAAATCAATGGAGTCGATGATTTTGTTCTGATTAGAGTTAGATTGAATGGGATTATTAAAAGATGAGTCAAATTGTATTAAGTGTTTGACTCTTAAGTGTGTCTTTAAGTTAATTATGCCTTCAAAGGTGCGATCGCATATAGGACATGAAACCGAACTGTCGTCATTTTTCTCAGTGATCCTTTTGGCTCTTTTATAGATCTCTTCACTATTTGTCGTGTTATCGCGAATAACATTAGCGGTTGAAATAGCATTAGAGATTTTCAATTTCTTGTTCTTATTTTTGAGAACTTCAATAATTTCCTCAGTCAATTCAGTAAAGACTTGGTTTGTATTTTGTTCAGTAGATTCATGAATTGTTTTAACATTCTTTTTATACATCTTCTCGTGTCCGACATGCAAATACTGAGTCGCAAAATGTTTTCGCTTGTTCATCTCATTGCAATTCTGAAAATAACTTCTCTGCCTCTTCAAAGCAGTGATTTGCGAATTATAGCTAGCCTTCAGCTTCAGTATTTCACTTTTATGATCGTTCGATTGCTTGCAATTAGTCTCAACCTGGAACCGAAGTCTTTGACTCAAGTCATTGACAGTTTCCTTCAAATCCTTAATATCTTGTTCTAAAGCCATTCTGTGTCCATCTCGTTTGAGCCCTTCAGTCAATTTGGCACTCAAATCATTGTTCTCTCTCACAATCGCATTAATCTTAAGCTTCATATCATTGATAACTGATAGAGAGTTAACTGGATTGATATTTTTCTTCTTCTCATCGTTCAATTGTTTAATGAGTTGCTCCTTTTGTTTAATCAATAACCGATTTTTATCTTCAATGACTTGTTTACTCTTTTTCTCAGAATCGAAATCAACAGTGATTTTGTTGAGTTCTTGTTTACGTCTGCGCTTATAATCTTCTACTTTCTTACCAAATTCTGAATACTTCTTATTTAAATTCAAATACTTTCGATCCTTTTCTTCGCAATCAGCTCTCAGCTTAACAACTTGTTCGTTCAAACTCTTATTGTTTTGTTCCAAGTCTTCGATCTTATTCTTCAACTTCTTAGTCAACGCTTTACTCTCGTTCTTAACGAATGCCAACTCATCTCTACATCGATTTAGTTCAGATCTGAGACGATCGTTTTCTTTTGTCAATCTTTCAGTTTCTGTGTTGTCTTGCTTAGAATTAGCGCTTACTCGAGAACAATGTCTTTCGAAATCTTCAATCGAGTCATTTGTCTGAGGAATACTAGACTTTCGAGTGTCTTCTCTCGAATAACTATAGCCTTGTCTTGCGTGGAACATGTCTTACATCTAAAAATAATTATACATTTTTTCAACCATTTAAAAATATTTTTAAGCTCTCATTAATAAGTGTTGAGTTTCGCAATAATAGTGACTAGCAAAATCATGTTTATTCGCGCTAACGATGTTATGAATATTAGATGAAACACTCAAAAAATGATAACTGCAACATAATAATTGGACTTTTTTGCACTTCAACTCCTATACTGCTAAATGTATGACCAATTGTTAATGCTTTGAATATGAGATAAAAAGGTTCAACTGCTAACAAGTATCACGCAACAGTTATGCCCTTTTAAGCTATCTTGCAAATAGACTATTATTGTTTATATTTGCATTTTTCATAAATGCATAAAATACTCAATAACTTCAAAAATAATAAAACAGTATTTGACAAAAAAAAACACTTTGAAATTGTATGAAAAAATGAAAGCGAAATCTCAAAATATGCTTGGACTAAACGAATAAAATATTTACTTAAAACCAAGCTGATCAAGACTCACCTAATTATTGATTATAAAAATAAACAGCTCAATTAGTTTAACATATCCATGAAAATATTTGCTTTTTAATTAAATAAAAGCAAGGGGAAAACATTACAGGATAATTATTTTATAAAAAGTTGAAAACACTAATTGATTTGAAAATAAGAGTGACAAATAATGGCTATTTGATTGCACTTGATCGCACATAAATGGCTCTACACTAAATCAAGTTATTACTTACGTTTTTTATGACTGACAGTTTGATTTTGAACCAAAAACACTTTAGGCTTATAGTAATTATTCATATTTGTTAGAAATCTTTCGATATTTATGCAAATAAAACATTTGCAAATTAAATATTATGATTCTGTTCAACTGACTTCTTATGAGAATCTTCTTTGTCAAGTATATTTTTTTGTTTGTTTTCATTGTAAACAATAACTCAACTTTATCAATTAACCAAATGTCGCATAATTATTAAATTCATTTATAAAATCCAATTCAAACTCAAAACCATGTCTTCTGCAACTGATGAATTTGACGAACTCTTGAACGATGGAAACGACGACTATTTGCTGGCGCTATCCCTTCAGACATTAGAAGACGAATTGGATTCAAATGAAGAGAAGATTAAAAACCAGAAAATTAAAAGTGATTATGAACTAGCGCTTCGTTTATCACAATTAGATGATGATCAAAATGAAGATATTGAAGACAAGAATAGTGTCAATAATTTAAGTATAGTTTCGCCACAATTAGAGCTATCGGATCCAAGTCCTGATATTTGGCTACTTATGAAACAATTTGACTCTCGGTTCTTCGCTGGAGTTTTGGCTAAACATTGCATTGAATTGAGTTGGAGTCCAAGAATGACACGAACTGCTGGTCTTTGCGCTTGGAATCCAAAAACTAAGTATTGACTCACTTCGACATCTTGTTATTCAACTGATCCTTCAATTATACGCTGATTCTTCTCTTGCTTTAGATGCTATTCTTTCAGTCATTTAATTGTTTCTATTGTTTTAATTTGATTTTGTCTTAACATAGCTATTGTTCGATTCGCCTGTCATTACCATTACTTCAGTTACGTTCACGTAAAGATTTAGTCGAAACACTCATTCATGAGATGATTCATGCCTTATTGTTTGTCACCAAAACAGGTTATTCACATTAAATTAATATACAATAACAACATTTTTCTCAATTCATTTTCATAAGCATGTCTTCGAGTATCAAAGGAATTCTCCTCACCATCACTATCACTTCTTCAACTTATAAATGAATTCTTTTCTAATTTTAATACAATTTTTGATATATAGAGATGGATTAATTAGTTTTGTTTTATTTGATCAGATGATAATCACGAATCTCATGGCCCGATATTTCACGAGCACATGCACCGCATCAACAAAGAGTCAGGAACTAATATAACTGTCTATCATAACTTCCACGCAGAAGTAAATCATTATTTGAAACATGTTTGGAGATGTGAAGGCATTTGTCGGGAAAAAGCTCCATATTTTGGTTATGTTAGACGTTCTATGAATAGAAAGCCTGGACCTCATGATTACTGGTTCAAATATCATCAAAGTACTTGTGGCGGAACTTTCACTAAAATTTCAGAGCCCGAAAACAACAAAGTTGCAACCAATCAAAAGCTCAATAGTAAAGACATCAGGGACTTCATCAGTCCTAATAAGAACAAAGTAGTCCAATCCGCTAAAAGCGTGTCACAAATAGTTCCATTTTCTGGTCTTGGACATAAGTTAGGTTCCGATAAGTCTATTAATAATCCGAAAAATTTTAAGAGGAAACAAGTTCCGACTCCTGAAAAGCTCAACAATCATGATATCAGGAATTTCTTCAGTCCCAAATCGAGTCAAGTAATCGAAGCAACTAATAAACCGCTAAATAAGTCAAAAGTACTTCCATTTTCTGGTTTTGAACCCGAATCAATTTCTTACAAGTCTAACAATAATTCAAACAACAAGGAACCGTCAGTGAAACCAATTTTACAAATAGACAGCTTGAAAAGAGTTGATACTAATAATAGTTATGATTCAGAGTTAACAAAATCTAAGAAAGCGAGAAAAGTTTCGTCATTTAGTAGTACGATTACAAATGACAGTAATAAAGGTATTAATTCAATGTCAAACAGCAGTGCTAATGTCAGAACGATTTCATCATTTAGTTCATCAGAACAAACTATAATGACTAAACAGAAGGCAATTAGTGCAACCTTTACGCCCTTTTGTGGTAAAGGAAACGTTTTGGGAACAATTAAGTCAGATAATCATTTTATTAAACCTAATGAAGGTCTTGCTCAAAACAACAAATCAGTCAATTTAAAAAGTTCGACGTTCAATATAAACGGGATAAAAGAAAATATAGAAATTATTCAATTAGATTAAAATCAGTTTTGTACTATATCCTGTCATATAAATTATGTTTTATCAATATTTTTCTAAAGTAACTGTAAATGAAGACTGTTATTAAAAGTTACAATATTTTATAAAATATAACTGTTTTTGAAACTAAAGGCTTTGAATGAAAATGAAAGTTTTTACCTAAAATATTTCAAAATGATGGATATTGAAAAATGGAATCTAGTTTAGCTTTGAAAACCCATTGATTGACAGCATTCACCCATAATATACATACAACGAAGCCTATAACGAACGATTGTAATGCAATTTACTACAATTACACCTTTCGAAAAGATGTTTAATTATCATTGATGTCATCTCACCACATGTTTAATACTGAGCTAAATTGTTCTGCAGGTTTACCGGAATCATTTTTCTTAATATGAAAGTGGTTTTCATTAAAACAAATACTATTGTGTGTTAAATTGTAAAACTTTTATAGTTTGTAACCAATTGGTTAACTCTTACGGTGATTGGAAGTCCGAAATCAGGAATTTCAGGTAATATTGAAACTTAGAAAAAAATTCTAAATAAGAGTTTTAAGGCAAGTAAATGTGTAGCTAAAACTTCCAAAAACAAAAGAGTAATCCATTAAAATAGTTTAGTTAATCAACTCTTAAATTAACATTTATATTACGTCTCATATATAAGTTTCGATAGACTTTATTTACAGACTGTAAGTAAGGTTTAAAATGCTTTCAGTCATATAAATCATGGCTAAGGAGCTTATCGAACAAATATATTTGAGTGAATGTTAATTTAACTTTTAAACAAAGAGATCATTGTCTCATAGATTAGTAATAATGTATTTGAAATAAGCAACAAATATTCTAATAAGTACTCTGTTCAAGATTCACGACTATTGCCAAATGCAAACTCGTGTTTTCTAGCGATAAGAAATCTTATGTATGGCTTTTTTTGCAGCCGCTTATAATCAGCAGCGAAACCAGTAAGGGTCAAGGGTCAACACGAACTCCAATCCAATTGTTTCGTTAACTTCATGTAAAAAGTTGTGCAAAATTTTGTTAAATTTTTGTAATAATTGCTAGAAAACAATGTAAAAATAGATTATAATTGAAGTTTAAAACTATAAGACAGTAGGTTTTAAGGGGAAAGTATATACTTAATCAAAATGAATACAATATATGCATTGACTCGAAATTTTCTGACCTCACCACTACTTATAATTAGGTCTACTGCTTTATCTCTCTTTTAAAGATATGATTGCAAATCACTCTGAATAAACTAAAAGTTGGCGTTATTAGAAATTTACATAATCATAATTATAGATGAACAAGAATTTATCTTTCCGAACTTTTAGAAACATAAACAAGAATCGTATCTAAGCTTATGGTTTGGAATATTTGCAATTTATTGTTCTGTTGATTTGGCGTTAAAATTAACCTACCTTAAAATATACCTTTTAATGACTGTCGAAACAGTCAATACTAAACTTGTTTGTAGTTTCGTGAGTAAGAATTATTTTATTCTATGAGCTCAGAAGCAAAATTCAAACATGAAAACTAACCTATTATTAAATATATGCTGATAATAATATGCTTAAAGACAAGACAGTCATAGAAAACACTGATTCTAAGCTCAATCTAAGACAAATTTTCATTGCCATAAATACAATAAAAGCTCGCCTTAAACAACGTTTATATTGATCATTAGTGGCTCAGAGCAACTTATATGAATACTTTCATTTGAATTGAAGCAGACTTGCTTGAAAGAAGTGAGTTTCAATTTTTTCAACTCATTAGCAGATTTGATTGAAAGGCTAAATTGTCTTCCTACAAAGTCTAAAGTCCTCGTGATAAAGAAAACTAACTCATAAAAAATTAGAATATTTGCGTTATCTGAAAACTTTAAAATTAAGTCATCGTTAACTCGTTTGGATGACTTATTTTCTAAATTTAACTATAGTTTCGTTAGAGACGCCTTACAAGGACTCACAGAAAGCAAAACTAAAAAACATGTCCTAAACTTTCAATAACAGTACTGAAAAGCGCATAATAAAAAACAATTGAAGTCTCGTCACTAACATGTGTAATTGAACAATATGCATGCAGACAATTTGCACACATTTGAATGGCTTATTTACAGACATAAATTGACAAAGCATTAAAAGTAATTTATGCTATAAGATTATAGTCTGTGTTGATGTTCTGTCAAGTTCCGTACTTGAACACGAACTCGTGGAAAAATTTTTAACTAAAATTATAATTAACAATGAAGACCACTCTTTATTAAATTTTGACACAAATATCTTTTGATACAAATATAGTTTTAAAATTTGCTCCTGAAAAAACTGTTTATTCAGTGGAAAATTTGCTTTGGAAAAATTTTCATAACTTAATGTTAAATGAGATAGCTATTTCCTTGCGACTACTGATTCTGTGTATGTAAGAAAAATATTTTCATATAGAACCTTGAGCACAGCCGTAGCCAACGGAGGAGACCATAGCTTCCAGAAATTGACTTCATATAAAATATGCATAAGTTTGCAATAAAAATAAAATATCACAAAAATCTTTATTACTGTATTTGTTTTGACGTATCAATCGATTTGTTATTAAACATTAATCAAAGATTTGAAAAGTCAACAGATTTTCAAACGTTGATTTGCCTCATTACAGATCTTTCAGACTAAAAATCCTGGCTGGGTTGTTTTGAGTAAAACATTCTTGAATTTAATCGAGGTTACGAGATAAAAATCAAAGGTCTATGAAGAGCTCATCTATTCCCAGGATATTATTTCTTAATTCCGACTAAAAAGTATTGAAAATAATTTTCGAAAAAAATGACAATGGACTCTATGAGAAAATGTGAGCCTTAAAATGAATTGATTCACCCCCTGCTTCGCAACGATATGTCTAGGACTAATTTTGTAAAGTTAACAGCGATGTTCATTTTGAGCTAATCAACAGAATCATTGTTCAAATGAAAGGTGCTTAAATCGCATAATTCAAAATGATAGTTCGACCTTAAAAGTACAATCTAGTCTGTAGATAATGCTAAAATGTTAATTGGAGGTCGAGTTAGTAAAGTTTATACGATTAAACTTGAGTTTAAGGAAGCAATTATTATGAGGACCATATGAAAATCGATAATCCTAAAGACTTACATCATCTCAATGCTTATTTATTATGACACAATTATGAAAAACAACTTATTAGATATTATTAACGACAACTAGGTCATTACGATATTTATACTAAATATAATTTAGAATTGATTTTCATTCTTTTTCAAGTTCAATAAATCAATTCGACTTTTCAAGTGATTGATCCCAATGTAAAACGATACTCACACTGGTCAAATAGACACTGAACTCAAGTTAAGACAGGATGTGCTACTTTCCTATGCCTTGTGGGATCAGACTTGGCCCGATTCAACAAGATCTTAGACTTTCAGATACACTATACCATATGACTAATAGGAGAAATTACAATTCTTATTATATTTATAAAGATTGAGAATTAAATACTCTTTTCGTGATGTATACAGTAAACTAAAAGTGACCATATTTTGGTTATACTTCGATTTATAGCTAACGTAGAGTTTGAGTATTAGCAAGCAATGTCGTTACGACAACAATGACTTCCTATTTCTAGCGAGCTACGTTAGCTATCCCTTACCTAACTAAATTTAGTTATACCAATGGCAATGGCAGTATACTTAGTTAGACTAGATATGGCAAATATCACGCTAGGCATAGAAGAACATCGTTGTGGTAACTATATTGCTCTTTAATATTCAAGTTCACATCAATCATAGACCGAAGCATAGTCCGTCAATTATAATGTGATCTGCTTTAGGGTTTGGACCGTTAGTTAAACTACCGTTGAGCGTCTATGCCTTAAAGCAGTGAGAGGCTTTGTTAAAAAAAAGTTTGATTGATCAGTAGTCGAACCCTACTTTATACATTTCTGTCACAAATTAATCACAGAATCCACCAGATAAAAAATAGAAGGATTCAATACTAATACATTCTACGTCATTTGACTTTCAGATTTACATTTATGTAACTATTTTTTAAAATACTCATGCCCTCAACTACAAGTCCTGAATATGAATTTTGATTTTTTCAAAATTGTTGCGTTTGCGTAACTTTAAGTTTGAAAATCATATGACAGTTAAAAGAGCTATGAGTATAAGTCTATCTGATTGGAGTGAGAATCAGCTGATGACATGAGATTCTTATGACTTTCGTAGAGTGTTATTTTACAGTTGAAGTTCCTCATACTTTGCTTCGAGTTCTTATTTTTATTTAACTTTTTCTAAACATGTACTCTGTCACTACAACTTTTGTTGAAAGCCTTGTCAATGTAATCATGTACATTATATCCTATTTTACAAGGGATTTTTCAATTCACAAAAGTCCATAAGTCATCGAAAAGGAGCGAATAGGAGCCAAGCTTTCACTCTGGAAAAAACCTTAAAATTCTGTACTTGTTTATGAACTGAAAAATTAATATAAAAATAATTATTTTCTATAAATAATTTAGTTATAATTTATCAATTTTTAGGAATAAATCGAAAAGGTAGACTAGAAATTAAGATGAAATTTGTCCATTAGAATCCGTTCCGTGGTATTACTTGAAGCGTTGTCGCCTAACATTACCCTTGAATGCTATCAATTATTACTATCAAAAGTAACATTTTTTTATACACGACTTAACCCTTTTTTGTTTTTATTCTTTGAATCTGACTCACAGGGATAGCGACCCATATTCTCTTGAACCGAAACCCCAGTTTCAAGTAATTGAAATTTTCCAAAAGCCTAAATGAGTGGATGAAAAAAATATGCCTCATAAATCGTAGTTCGTACTACGGTTGTGATTTGCACAACTCATTCATAATGAATAGAGAATGCTGTTCATAAGTCAATTAGCATATATTCATAAAGCACTAATTAGTACTTTGCTCGTGAACTAAAAATTGAAATTTGCTGTCAATTTTAAGAATCAATACAGTAGTAGATCGGTATATTGAATCGGCAAGAAACCATAATTAGCACGGACTATAAATTTGTTTCACTATAAAAAAGTTATTTATCATTAGTTGATGTGTGTCGGAAAAAGCTACTGCTTCTATTATAATAATGATTCACTATAAGGAAGTTTACTGTATCCAAGTTCACTATATTATGTTGGCTTTCAGTACTGTTAACTAGACTTGACTGATCAAAATGATAACCCAATATCGATTTTGCTATTCAAGTACTTAGAGTTGATTTTTTACTACTTAATAATAGTTTATAAAACAAGTTCAACTCCAAGAGCAATCAGTCTTGAAATCTAAACACAAAGCTCTAAAATGCAATTGTCACATGAGAATATCTAATGAGAACTTTAGATAAGAAGCAACTTGAACAGAATCGAAGTTTATGTTTTATCCGGAAATCTAGACCTTACAAGACAGACCACTAGTGTTGAAAAGGAGTTGAGAGAGGAGAGAGAGGAGAGAGAGAGAGAGAGAGAGAGAGAGAGAGAGAGAGAGAGAGACAATAAAAAATAAAGTTTTATTCGTCGGTTGCTCGGGAAAAGTGTGGTTTGTGTCGTCTTAATGTAAATAGTATGAGAGATACTAATGAAAGAACTGGCTTTGAAGCGAAAAGAGATTGCATACAACGTATACAATGTTTCAAATAAAAAACAAGAAAATGCATTAAATATTAATGAGACCTTCGACTGGTAAGAGCACTTTGAAGGAAGGATAAATAATTATTATTAATCTTTAACTTTACTACTGATAAAAATATAGCCAAACCGGTAAAAAACTTTTATTTAAATACTATTCATATTATGTTATTTTAAAGTACATAACAGTTGCTTTCAATGAGAAACGTTTTGAGATTTACTCAAATAAATCTCTAGTTATGTGGTTTGTTGTGAGAATTATTGCGCGTATAACTTATACTCGTTTGTCGAACACCTTTGATTTGAATGTTAAAAATATAAATCATCAACTTCTCACAGTTTACTAATTATTCTTCTCTAACTGTTCGCACATTTGTTTATTGACTTTTTGCATGGGATAAGCCAACAAAAACTATTTTTAACTATTTATCATTAAAACTATTATTTCGGGATAAATGAAAAGTTTTTGTGCTATGAGAACTACAACTTTCTATTTGGTAAACATTCGTTATTATGAATATATGGGCTGAAAAATCATAAATTTTGGGTAAAGTACTAAAGAATAAGCTGCTTGAATGCTAGCATATCATATATAAAAGTTATTAATAGAAATGCTTATTCGAAAAATGCATAAAAATGCATAAATACATATTGAAAAGACTCACGAAATAAAGTGTGCAATCTAAACATTAAGACTGAGAAATAGAACCCAATCACAATTTGTTCAAATACTAAATTGTCAATTCATATTTTAGAAAGCTTTGCATTTTCTATTTCTATTTTATTACACATCTTTTTTCAGTCCATTAGTTTCGATTGAAGTATGACTGAGAAACTGATTCTCTCAATATTTGTATACAGAGTAGTAGAAAAGTGAATCCGATGTATTTTTATTCCATTCTGTCATATAAACTAATGATTTCAATTTGCAGACATTATAAGTTAAGACACAGTGGTATAGACTTTAGCCAACTTTTCCGTAAACAGACTAAGATTTTTAGTATACTTTTCCGTAAACAGACTAAGATTTTTAGTATACTTGAAATCTAACTCTCAGCAAACTTTGAAACCAATTTTGAGAAAACGGCTTTAGCTTTGATGTGAAATGATGAAAACCAAGTTTAATTGATTTATTTATAAAATAAAAAAAAAGTTGCTTTACATTTTGTCTATTTAATAGTTAAGAATTGATTTCTAAAATTTCAAGATCTTACATTTGTCCGAACACATTCCTCGTGAACATTCATGTTTAGATGTCTAGTATGATTAATAATGTTGTTTTGAAAGCTCTAAAATTTTCCTACATTTACACATATAATGACAATAATTAAAGATTTTATAGACTGCCTGACGAGGTGTTAGAATGACTGACTTAATTGAGAAACAGCTCTACTTGTAAAGTCACTCAACTTTAGGGTTAATTAGACTTAATAAAGGAATTTTTTAATCAGAAATATGTAAAAAGTTCTTGAATCTCAAACATGTTTAGCAACACTTAATACTAATATCAGTAAGTGTGATAAAATTCAATTAAGTATGTGGTAGAAAACTATATTAAAAAAAGTTTTATAAAAGTTATTTTCATTTGAATGGGTTTTCACGTAGCATTCAATAAATAGCTTTACGACAATTTCAGTTCATAAAAGTTTGCAATGATTGAGGAAGAGATAGGTATCTAAAAATATGTCGATTGCAGCTAAGTGAAATTTTTTATACACACTCATTTCAATTTGCGTAAAACTACTTTTATTTTATAAAATACTTAATTGCAGAGACATGCCAGCAGTAAATGTATGCGAATTAAAATTCAATTCATTTAAAACTCGCTTAATTGTATGATTAACCAAACAAAATATCACCAACAGTTGTAAAAATGAATCATTTTGAAATTATTTTCATTAAAAAGTCAAAATAAGTTTGAATCAGAATAAATAACTTGAAAATTTTGGATTCAAAATATTATTTAAGACTTGGAATAAATTAGGAAACTTTGATAAAATGACAGCTTAAGAATAAATTTATGAGCATGAAATTATATTAGCTAATATCATGAAATTCAAATTATGAATGCTAATATTATTTCAAGTGCGAACATATCATACTTCTCGTAATAGTGATATTTTCCACAGAGAGCTAAGAATTTTTGAGGCCGCTATTCATTAAAAATTTCAGAAAATAAGTCAGCAAAAATGTCTAAATCCCTGAGTAGATTAGATTTCAAAGTCTAACGCTGGCCAATATTTTGATCAATTACTTAAATCACTTAAGACTTTTTTTGAAGTAAAATATTAAAAACTTGTTTCTTCATTGACACTTCAGACCACACTATAATAATTTTAACACCTGATTCAAAAATGATTACTCAATCATGTCTGTTGATAGAGGAAGTGAAAATTAATTTTTTAGAGAGATAGGGAAATAGTTTGAAATTATTCTTGTTACTAATAGATCATTTGAATTGCTATTCTATCTATGATCGATCCTTAGACTGGATGTCATAATCCAGATTAAACCTGTAGTACAAACAAAACTGCAAAATCGGTGTCTGGATTCGACATAAAAGCTACCAGTAAATTACCGATCAAACTAAACAAAAACTATGGATCTTTAGGCGAGGATCAAATTTAGTAAACTTTGAGCACAAAACTTGATAGTGCATAATGTTTTCTGCTATAAATTAGATACTTTTCTCTCTTATGAAAAAATCAACAATTTTTATTTAGGATACACTTTATGACAGTATCACTCAATAATGTTTACACATGAGCGTTAAATTTGATGAAATTCGAGACATCGTTAGCATGCCTGTTCATCGAACGTTCAAAATAGAAAAGTCAGTAAGGATATTTCTTCTAGAATAAACATCATCAGTTTTAATCATATTTATCGGTCATCCACTCCGTGATTTATGTGTCTGCAATTGTAAATTCAAATAAAATTATGCTTTTCTCAATTCTAGCTCATTTACTGCAAGGCTGACGAGGAGAAACGCATCTTTCATATTATATATAAGTTTCTGTAATTTGTATGAAGTAGGGAAAGGTTCGTAACTTAGAGCTAGTCAAACATTTAAGTCAATGTTGAAATATGACTAGAATATCTGAGTAACCCTTTCAGTTCGTGAACAATTATTTGAGCAGAGCAATAGTGGCGAAGCCAGGAACTCCGAGTGGGGTACACTCGCCACATATTTTTTTGAGCATATACTTTCCGATTAGAGCCTACTATGTTATAGTTTTAAATTGTGATTACTTAGTATTTTTACTTTATTTTTCAGTAATTACAGCAAGTTAAGAAAACTTCACATTAAAAAAGCATAATTTTTGAGTCAAGTTAGTGACAGATTTGAGTTAGAGAGTTGATTTGAGGGTTCTCAAGCCGCGCAAAGCACTTAATGGACGAACCCCTGCGAGGCAATAAAAACTTAAATATTAAAAACAAATTTATTGAAACTTTCATCTCTTTCTAATGACTATTGTTGAAAAAGAATTATTCCAGATGTTATTCAACTTTTCTTATAATCTATAGTTAAAATTTTCCAAAGCAAAGCAATAATTATATTAACCACATTTTACAATTGTAGCTCAATCAATTCAAATTTGATATTCCTAATGATGATAATATATAATAGTTATCTTAATATTGATCCCGGAAATGTCCCTCAACACAGAGCGCTTCGTAAGTTAGATGTCCTTCAAAAGATACTTACAATCTTATGCCAAACTTTTGCTTTTATTCATTTAAATAAGTACTTGGATTTAAATGTTTAATATGGCTTATTGCTGGAAGACAGAAATGATATTAAATTAAGTATGTTAAATCAAGTATGTTGTCATAGGATTAGTCGCGTTAAAAGATCGAACCTATGATTGGAGTAATTTGTTTTTAGATTAAAATCTCGAACATTGAAGGAACTGCTATTTCCTAGAAAATGAACAAATCTTTACGTATTTCGTAAAGCAATAAACTAAACATAAATTATTGAGCATATGCAAAAGAATTTAGTTAATTGGAGATTTTTATTTTTGTTTTTCAACAAAGTTTAAACCTGTTATGGATAGATGAAAGTGTGGTTTGATTTCTAATAGTCTTACCATATCTAACGATATATGAAAATAATTTCAATGCCATTATTGACATTAAACGTCTAGTCTTTAGCGGATACCAAGGATGAGTTTTTTTGCAAATGTAAAAGTACTCGCAAATTAACCAAAACCTTACAACAGTAGACACTTATAAACTTGAAGGCTTTTCCTGCAACAAACCCTTTTCCACTATACTTTGTATCTCAAATTCAAATCAAATTAATTTAAATATATTTCATGTACGCTTCTATCCAAAGTAAACAGAAATTCAATTTTAATCACTCATTTCACTATTAATAAAACACTCGTCGCATACGTGCAAAAGAGCCTTGAATTTTCAAATAAAGATTAAATTCTTGGATCATATTTCTTTAATTGATATTTTAGTTAAAATATTTTATTTGATTTCTATTTTAAAACTAACTTTTACTCAATCTTATTAGTTAAAACTTTTCATTTATTTCCTAATTTTTAACTCTTTGTATTTCTATCCAAATTTCACTTGTATCCCAACAGCGGAAAAGTTTGAGTTATTTTTTAAAGATAGACTTCATTATTACTTATTATGATGCATCATTTTTAGGCTCACTTATCGAACCATCATCGGCAAAAATTTTAGAGTTATCTAATTTGAATTGATCCGAAAACATCTCAGGTCAGAGCCAAATTTGATATTTTTTCAAGATTCAAATCTCATAAAACTTTTCCTTGGCATCACATAGAGGTTTAGGGGTTACTTCGAGAAGAGGCGTGTGTGAGTACAGTTCTATTGACTTAAACAAATTTTCGATCAGCTGAATAAGTTTTAGCTAAAAAGTGCTAACTTATAGTTACCAAAGGCCTAAATCCATAGAACAGTTATTTCAGTTGCTCCGTATTACTTACAAATTTGATTTTGGTCTGTGGTAACTGATCGCTTAATTGTGTAAACTCAATTCATTTATCTCAGTTAACTTCTAAATTGAAAATTAAAAAATTGTCACCCTTTTGACCACACCTGTTGTTTATGAAATTTGAATGAATGGGATATCAGGAAATATTTAGGATTCAAGTTCATGAGAGCTCTATTGAATTATTTGAATAATGAGAGGGAAATCTAGTGACTAGTATGGATAAAATACTTCGTATTTTGAACTTTGATTGTGTGAGTTGCCGAACATTAATCAAACCTTAAATGGAATGACTTGACTTGGGTTTGAAATTGAATTTAATTAATCTGTTTACTCATCAGTTAGTGAATAACTGATTTTATTTTTTGGTTTTGTGCAAATGTTTTAAAGCTGATTAATAACTACATTATTTTTGTTTGTCTCTCTTAGTACGTCGAATAAACTTGAATCCATTCCAACTAAAAGGGGATAAAATCTCTTCATTAATATTTAATAGATTGCATTTTCATTGATCATAAACTTGACATTTTTATGGAGATTTAGCTTTCAGAAAATAATATAACAATCGAATTGGTTTCATATTTATTTCATTTCTATTATTTTAAACTTGTTAATAAAGTAGAAGTTAGTTTTCTAATACATTGTAGTAAAATAGAATTCAAATTTCACGTTAAACAACTTACAGTAGGATTGTTTCGGACATTTTTCCGGACATTTTTCCGGACATTTTTCCAGACATTTTTTCGGACATTTTTCCGGACATTTTTTCAGACATTTTTCCAGACATTTTTCCGGACATTTTTTCGGACATTTTTTCGGACATTTTTCCGGAAATCGCTACTAAATTGACTCAATTATGACTCTTTACTGAAATGTTTGAGCAAAAATAAATAAGAGTTGACAGACACGTTGATAAACATAGAATTATCCCATGTTACACATTATAGACAAAACATTAATTCAATTACTTACGCCCTAAAGCCTTGTCAAGTGTTGTCAAATAGAATCAAACCTGAGAAGCAGCTCAATAAAAGTGTTTGAAATTTTGAGAAACTACCGAATTTGTGCGTGACCCATAAATATGATACAGTGTAACAAATAAAACTAAAATTCATGCGCTTGTCGCAACATTTCAATGAACAGTACGTTTGAAAACTTAGTAACCCACGACGGTAGTGAGAAAAAACTTTTTCTATCTTGACTTCCTCGTAATGCACATCAAATTGTTGCCAAAATTGACTTGCAGTTTGATTTAATTGCTATATTGAATATGCTATAAGCTTCTGAATGTTCTCTATATTATGATCTGATAGAAAGCATGCAATCACAGCACATCATTTCTGGTTGCTATCAACAATTATTAAGTTATCGAGTGTACTTTACAACTAATATTCAGCAACTAAAATATGTTTTTCAGCTATCTATTTGTGCAGTATGTTTAAAATTGATGCGGATATAATAATTATCTGTTTACATAAGTAACATATAAAAATGAAGTTTTTTCATCAATTTTACGATCATTTCGCTTGCTTTCAAGATTTGAGCCTAGTTTAAGTTTCGCAATCGTTTGGCAAACACATACAGTTTTTGATTCTTTTTCAGAATCTTTATCGATTATATTCAAAGTTGAAATTTTTACCTGAAGAGTGAGACTCTTAATTTAATATCGAATGAAAATATGTGTTAGGGTGTGTGCCTATCGATCCCTTCAAGTCTCCTTACTTAGCTCAAGAAGAAAGTAAACCATGATACTATGCTCGTCTTCTACCTTCCTTCAAAGAATAACCCACTTCAGCTTTTCGAATGGTTAAGGAGAGCTCCTGTACTCCTCCGCAGAATGAAAGTGTCAGCTTAGGAGATGCTCGAACCAATAATTATTCTCGAGTATCATGTTTGCGCATGTTTACAATATCTCTCATCTAAAGAAGATATTACCCTAACTTTTCCCCATTAAGGGGTACTAATTATTAACACATAGAGTCAACCATATAAGTTGATCATTTTCATCGTTTGGCCTTTTAATGGGGAAAAGTTGGGGGTCACGCAGTCCTTAGATGAGAGGCATTGTAAATGAGAATTTGCTTGAAAACTTACAGCCAGATTTTTTTGTAAAGAACTTTAATGTTAACGCTCACGATGAAATGACAATTTGACTAGCCAAACTTTGACTTTATGGACACGATTTTAGTGTAATCCTTTAAGTGCTACCAGAGGTATTCCATAATGGGCAGTCTATAAATGTCAACGATAAAGTTCTTTACAAAACACCTGACTAACTTTTTGTTCGAGCTTCATACTTGCGCTCAAAAAAGATTGACACTTATTGGTAAATGACCATTAATTGTTTTAAAAGGAAACTCGAACAACATGTTTTATAATGAAAATGGATAATTTTGCTTTCTCGAAAATAAAGTTGTACGGGCAACTAAGCACTTGCGACTAAGCAACTAACGACTATTTTCCTTCCTTCCTCAAGCATAATAAACATTAATAAAAGGCTTCAGATATAGATATTTCGTAATGAGCTGAACAAATACCGAAATACATCCATACTAAAGGCAAGGGCTAGGGGCTAAGGGAGCTTCAAGATAGCAATTGGAATGCGTCCTTCCTCCTTATGTTTGAAGGAGGGAAGCTTCAAGTTATTCATAGAGACATACTCTTTTACTTCAATAGTTTGATACTGAATCTGATACAGTATCGAATAACATGGCCTGTTTATGTTAATTTAAAACTTTTTTATCGCATTTTCAATAATCATTAGTGAAAAGGAGTTTTGAAAATTACTAAAACTCATGTTTGCAATGATTACTACTGAAAATTTCTTTTTTAATAGCAATGACTGGGTACTTAATACATACTTATCCACCTACTTATGAGGACTTTTGATACATTGATCCTACAGTTATTTACTTAATGTAATTCACACAAAGAAAAGCAATGTTTTCACATATTAATTGTTGATATTAGTGCTTCTAAACATAGCATACAAACTAAAATGTCAATAGTTATGATAAAGTATTTTAAAGTACACTTAAGCCTGTTTGTAGTGAACGAGTCAATGCAACTAAAAGCGTTGACTACAAGCGGGATTGAATAAGTCCGAACTGAATGAATTATGGGTTGTGTTCGGTGTACACTAAAACAGGTAGATGGTATACCTCAAATTCCTAAACGCTTAACAATAACAATAGCATGAAATAAACTCTTGCTTTACAGTATACTTATAGCATTTTATAGCATCTAATAAAAGACTCGATAAATTCAATTTACTCTTATTTATCTTTTTCATAGATTGACACTCATTTAAAGGCAACTTTTCAGTACCAGCACTGGTGTGTTGAAGCAGTTTCTCGATACAAATGTTTAATGAAAAAAATAACTGTTGAGCAGACACAGACAGCATAACATTTAATAGCATGTAAAAAGTGTCAAAAGTCATAGAAGTAGTTGGAGTCTGAACTTTGTAGTTAGCCAACCAGAAACAAAGCATTATCAAAGACATAAGTGCTTCATAGATATAACTTCAAAAGTGCATGTGCACAAAACTCGCTCATTTCGATGGAAGGATACTATTTCGATACATTCAGTGTTTATGCGCACATTTAGTTGAGGAATATCTGCACAACACTTTCATTTTGAACAATTATATGAATTTGCTGTGAGAATGAGCTTAAATTGTGAAACTCCTATAGATTATAGCAGTAGTAAAACTGGTGAAATCAATGCTAGAATTGAATCTGATTTTTGCAATAATAAGAAGAATGATGAAAACGAAATTGGATTTACAAGTAGCAGTTGTACTAATAATAAGATAGAAGTTGATAGCGGCTGTGGAAGCAGTACTCATAGCAACAATAGCAATCATAGCGGAAGCGATGATGACACTAATGATAATAATGACAAAAATGATTTTAAAAAGAATTCGGATAAAACTGAGGCAGAAAATGAGAAAAAACGACACCCGAAGTGCGCCCGATGCCGTAACCATGGAAGTGAAGTTCCAGTCAAAGGTTTGTTTCACTTAGCTTATTATCTCGTTTCAGTCAACCTAAATGTTTGCTTAAGAAAAATTATCAACTTTTTGAGTAGAAGCTTTCATTTGAAGTCAATGTTCATATCAGTGTTTAAATGAAGCACAACAAATTGAAAATTTTGTTTATGTCAGATAATTGTTTACTGAAAGAACCCAGACTATTTTCCAATCATTAATCTGTTAAGGCTCTAAAGTTCGATAACTAATTGATAATGTTTTTATCGCTTGAATTTTTTTCTAATTTTACAAAAGGACACAAAAGAAAGTGTCCGTTTAGAGAATGCATCTGCGAACATTGCGTCTTAACCGATGACAGAAGAACGTTAATGGCAAAAACCATTGCTGTAAAAAAGGAGGCAAAACGAAGATATCGCAGACAATACTTATGTGCCTCCGAAGCCTATCTATAGGAAAAGGCTTCCAGAAGAAAGTAAGTCTTCAAGTCTTACCATTTCTTTTTTGCTGATTACTTCAACTCGAAAATGTTTTACTAAACTAAATCAAATTTTATATTTAGTTTTTGAGTTGAGAATCTTCCGAAAAGAATAATTTAGAGAAAGTTTGATAGGTTCTCATATCGACATTTTACTAGCCTTAAAATTGATCTCAATTTGTGTGCATTTACTCTAATTGTTTCTAAAAAAGGTATGCATTCTAACGACTCAATGAGCAACAATTCTAAAACTTATTTGTCTGAGTCATCAGTGGAAGAAGTATTTGAGTTTCTAATCGATAAAATCGATTTAAAACAGGATCCGATTAGAAAAATCATAACTGAAATCGATGACAAGACGCACCTGCGAAATCAAGCCTTTCCATTACTAGTTAAAGGTTAGTCTTATTGATTCTTTATTTTGTTTTAATCGATAATTTATGAGTTATTCATTCTTAATTTAAATGGTTATAAGGTTGCAAAATCACTTCATCCCATTTATTAGACTTTGTTTTCTCTTTTTAAATAACAAAAACTACTTAAAGGTTCTTTTTTGGATCTATAATCGTATTAAGTCCATGAAAAGTGATTTTCGATTTTACTTTTTAAAATACTTAACTCAAGTTTTCAGCCACACAAATCAAATCAATCTGTTATAATTTATTGCTCATTACCCAAATTTTGATATAACCTCAAAAGAATTTCTTTTCACAAACTATCTCAAAACTATAACTGAAGTGCATTTGCTTACAATTGACTTAGAGTTGTCTAAGACTATAGAATCGTAGGTAATTCTACTATATTGATGATAAGTTAGCAACAATTTGCTCATACCTATAATGAAGTTCAGAGAACATACATTTTTACGGGTTATTACTATAAGTATATATTATTTTTGACACTTTTGTCGATAAATACAAGTTTTATCGGTCTTCAAAAACTTGAGCTAAACAGAAAGAAAATAATTTTGTTTATATAGTAAAACTCTAACTTAAAGTCAATAAAACCGTTTTTATATATATTCAAGTTATAAATAAATAGTAAAACCTGTCTAATTTTCATATGCAGTTAAGCGGTTTTTAAACCGAGACTAACTAAATACATAGAAAATGAAGGCTTTTATTATTATAAAAACCATTTAACTATGTTTTCAACTTAGTTTTAACTTAGTTTTAACTTAGTTTTAACTACATAAAAAAGTTGAAAATTTCATTAAAAAACGTTTTATATCCCTAAAGTGTTGAGCGAACACGAACTAAAAGTTGAGACAAAGAAAAAACGAGAGGAAGAAAACACGTTAGCAGAACATAACGGAGACGACTCTAGAGCTAAATCGCCATCAAGTTCAAAACACGGGGCATTCAACATCGTGTATAATCCAACGCCACCAAGTTTGTCTCGATTAGAAGTTGCCTCTGGTCAAAACTTACACAGTTACGGCATGTCGCAACTATATAGCAATACTCAACCGTTCCCCAGCCCTCCATATACTCCACACAGCTATTCGTTGATGCATCCTATCGATTCTCATGTATGGAACTCTACTAATGTTCTTTCCAATCCTTTTTCCCATCCCATCCCAAAACCCAATCAGCGATCTTGCGCTAGAAGTTTCAGTTCCGATATCAGTCTTGCTATAAATAGTCACACAGAAGATAATATGGTTGCTGGTTCTTCGAAACCCCCAAAATGTCGAGCTAAAGAAGTTTGGCAAAGAAATGCATCGAAATAGTAAACCACTGTCTTTACAAGTCCAATGGTTTTCATTACGTTCCCATATTTAATCTGAAGATTGCGTAAAAAACGATAGTTGAATTGATTTTAAACTCTTAAAAATGTTGTCTAGAAACAAGTAAATTAACGATCAAATTCAAAATCGATATGAGAGTGAAGTCTAACCAAATTGAATGTGCCATTCAATTTGTTTAGATGATAGGATTTGAAATTTTCAATATGTCTAGCAGTCACTCGTTGCATAGATGTATGAAATTGTTTCAAAAAAGAAATTCAGTAACCAGGCATCTGAGCAACTTTTTTAAAATGAAACTCTCTGGTCGCTTTTTCTGATAGAAATCTAATCGATTCATAAAAATTGGTTTATATTTATTTTATGGATATATTTAATAGTGTAGCCCAATATAATGCTATCACAGTGCATTCAGTGTTGAGAATTGATTTTGGTAGTATTTCTAAGATATATTTTCAAAATTTCAAATCTTGACTCTCATATAATTGATTAGTTACGTAAGAATCTAGCGCTTCAATTGATTTTGACGAACTCGATAGTTGAAAGTTAACCAACTTTTCGCGTATATTCGAGTCACATTTTGAACTGTCTTACTGCAAAATTCGGACATATGTGTAGTAATGCTAAACAAAACATCCTTTTCTCATTAGTTATAGATGTTTTTCAAGTTGAAAGTTGAGAAAAACGTGGAAAAGAATTATTTTTAAGAGTGCCTTCAACTATATTTTAAAATTGTCGTTATAGGCGTTTATTATTCAAATCTAACTAGACCTATGCTGTATGTAAAAGCTGTTGGTTGCTCATAAGTGACCTGTTCTCATGTTATTTCAATCATATTTAGCATATATGTGAGCTTTTGGTTCATAAAAGGCTCGTTCTAGACAATCAAATTGCGTAGATGCTGTTATTACTTTAAATGATCATAAATGTTGTTTACTCGACACCTACACGATTGATAAAACACGGATGATCAATTTTTGAGGTGATTCTTTGTAAAGTTTATCAATACTTCACGAATGAACTTAACTTTAAGCTCATTAGACTCGAGCATAAACTGAAGGCTCGACAATTTGTTGCAAACGTTGGCCTTATATGAAGTAGAAAACTGCGAAATAGTTAAAAGTGTTATGTAATTGTGAACTGGAATTGTCGAGTTTTCCGATTCCGTAATGTGTTGTTTGGTGTTATGTTAATTTGAAAGGTTTTATTGAGTGTTGTCCTTGATTAAGTGTTAGATTAACACTAAAAACATCTATCTCATGCTTTATGCCAGTTAAATATGAGCTGAAAAAATAAGAATCAATTTTATTGTCTCATTAGAAATTCTCTTAGATTATTCTTATACCTGTTCTCGTGGAATAAGGAAACGAAAATAGCAATCATAAGAGCGTTTAGAAATATGATCAGAAAAATGTTTTACTCATTTACTAGTTATAAATATTCGCGGAAAAGCCCATTTTTCGATTGTAAACTTAACTATAAATGCCTGTATTATAAAATGTTTATATCTATGATACTGAATAAATATGATTATTAGCTTAAATGTATCGCTTAAATACATATAATCAATAGCGTATTTGTAGAGATAAAACATTTTTGTACCAAAACTATTTTTAATAAATTCAAATTGCAATGTAGTACAACAATATTGTTTACAATATTTGACGTATCCTTTAATTGTAATCTATAAAATGATTAAATCATTAATCTATAAAATCTTATTCAAATCTCTTAACTATTCGATAAATACTGAGCTATAAGATTCTTATTTGATTGTTGACGTACAGGTAAATCTCAAACGAATAGTTTATGCAAAGACCCATAACAATTGGTAAAATCATTGGTAAAATCATTTACGGCATTTGTATAATCAGTTAAAATTAAAGTAAAAGCGTTTAACGAAAACATTTTTTGTTCATCCTTCTTAAGGAAACGTCAATTGCTTTATGAATAAATGACAAACAACTAGACTTTCATTGATATATTGGCAATAAAATTGAAAATTTTCAAGTAAAAGCATATTTGAAGCACTTTTGCAAACTTGGTTTGTCAGAAATTGCATTACTTGGAGCTATTCATATAAAATATCCATTAGATTATTCGCGGAATCTCAATATTTAGAATTGATTGAGTAACAGCTAAACTAAATGTCGAATAAGATCATCAAAGTTCGTTTGAAAACACTTCGACAGGTATCTGGGGTTCTATAGAGACGACAATTTAACTACAGTTAGAGATTATTTTAGACAAGTTTTACTTCAAATTCGTAAAAATTATTTGGCTAAACAAACTTTGTTCATATGACTGCGATTAGTTATCAAAAAGAGGAAAATACTAGTAAAGTATGAGTTTAGTATTCGACTTAAAACTGTCTATCCTTATACTTATAGACCAGTTTGTTTGCTTCTGCACCGAATACTTTTCACATAAATAGTTAATAATATTGTGAAATAGTTAGCAGATGTCATATCACATAATATATAAAAACTTGGGAAACACTCGCAAAACATTAGTTTTATTTAGTTATCAGATATGGCTCTATTGGTTAGTCGGTTAACGATATTACCAATGTACAATTTCAAGTTTTTCAATTCATTTTGATTTTGTTAGAAAATTCTTGTCGTGTTCTTCGTCACCGTTGTGTCCATAATAAGCGCATCAGTTCTATGGGACGGAAGTGCGAGCAGAGGCAAGTCTGACGTCTGGAACGTATTGAACTTTGATGGACCCGGAACTACAATCGATGTGGTCGAAGACTCAAAATATGGAAAAGTTTGGAGCTTTCATAAACCTAAAGGAGCTCATCGATGCGAAGGGCATGGGGCTAAAGGATGGCAAGCCAAAGAAGGTCTTACTTTTTATTAATTTTAGATTAAGTAAAAATATTTTACTAATCACTTTGAAAGTAGTTTTAGGGTCAATTAGTATTTTGCGTACAATTTGAATGATTGATAATTGTTAGGCGACGATATATATATTGGTTGGAGATACAAGTTTCACACCCCAACTGGCGCCTGGGTTTTCCAGTGGAAGGCTTTTGGAGACAGTCACCCTATGGATCAAAATTATCCTATTGTTATGAAGACTAGTTCTGAGCATCAATTAGGATTGATGTATACGGGGCCTGGAAAAGTCAGACATGACATATGGTCTACTCAAATCAGTCCTGATCAGTGGTACTCGGTTGTACTTCATCTACATATCTCAAGAGATGAGCACAAAGGGTATCGTTTCGTTCATTTTATAATTAATTCTATTGCGTTAAACTAAACCATGGAGTAAATTATACTTTGGGTTTGACTTTTATACTTTTTTCAATCATATAAACAGGTTTATTGAGTTATGGTTTGAAGGCAAACAACAAACTCTCAATAAGAACGGAACCCGATATGCAGCTCGAACGCTGGATGCAGATCATTGCGACCCCAAATGGGGCTGTTATGGTGGTGATGATGGCGATCACACCACTTTTGTAGCTTCACCTAAAATTGGAACTACTTTAGAAGATGTAGAGCCACAGAATTAAATGACTGCTGGTCGATACAATCAATATTTCTTATCGAAAATAAATTGAAGACCTTATTTCCAAAAGAGCTTAAGTGCCTATATCAAAAAGTCCAATAAAGGTCACAGCGAGCGCTCAAAGTAACGGACCTTATAATATAGGCACTTAAGCCCTTTTGGAAATAAAGTCTTCAATAGAAGCCTTAAATATTGAATGCAAGTCTGAGCTGAATCTAATGTTTAAAATCAAAATTACAGTTGTACTAAAATCTTAATTACTCGAAGTTCAGGGAAACATAGCGTTTACTCAAACAATTGATAAATTATAGGAATCGAAACATACTTACCGCTAGCGTTGTAGCTTAGGAAGGGATAAAAACTGAAACAAAATTCTCAGATTTCGGATGGCATCAGTTAACTTCCATTAACGTAATTGTAAACTTGTTATCAGATATTTCGTTGATGGTTAACAATAAGCAATCGATTGATGCTTCAAATAGTTTCAAAGTTTTTTCCAGCATTCTTTTCAGTACAGACCTACTGTACACTTGAATTTTGAAAAATCTCTGGGTAGCTATAGCTTCTCTAGACCTCCGTTGGCTACGGTCTTGCTTATCGCTCAATAAAAGCAAACAATTAAACATGAGTTAGAGGTTTCAATTTTCTGAGTTGATCATAAAACACAAATTTACAGTTTGACCAAATTTAGTTAAACAAAATTATAATTTAAAGAGAGTATATTAAAAACTTGATAAATAAAAGTTTGATTGTTTCAACATTATTGAAAATAAACTGCAAATATTTTGACATAAACTTAGGTTAAGTCAATCTATTCTAACAATTTAAATAACAAGAAAACATTTATATCTCATCTTAACCGCTCAACTTTCAAACCTATTGATAATCTTTAATAATAAACTTTTCTTCTTCTCTTTTAATCCATTTAACAATTGACTGAATCGCATTCAAAGCTTGTAATTGAGTGATAGTCACATCGAACTGAGCGTACAGTTGAAAAGTAGGTGAATGCCAACCAAGAAGTAGTCCATCGGTTTCGCTCCTCAACCAAAAAGTCTTTAAACTTGATTTCAACATACGGTCAGTTATAAAATAATTAATTGAACTAAAGTCAGACAACAATGACTGTTGCCATAAAACAGACTGTCTTTGCGATTGATACCACAAATACTGTAACTGTGGTTGAGATAAGTCACTAATCGATGAGGGACTTGGGGTCAAGTGTACTTTAGCTAATCGGTCGATAATCGAATCTTTGATAACTTGACACTTATGGAAATCTTCGCGATCAGTAGTTAAAAGTGCCAAACAGTATTCGTTGTTTAGATAAGAAATATGGGCGTGGAGGAAGTTATTAGCGTCGAATCTTGGCAAGCATATCGGCAACCAAAATGATTCTACTGATGATAATTGACTCTCAGATGCGATTACTAATGAATATATCAATTGTATGTCTAATGGACTCAATCGTACTTTTGAGTTGTGATTGCAAGCTATTATTAAGTTTATTTCATTATTATTTGTATTGTTTTCGTTCTTCTCTTCACTGCTTCTTTTGTCCACTGAGAATAATATACTGAATATTACGTTTGGTGTGGAAGAAGCGCATGAGTTCATTATATTAGCGATTGTTTCGCGGAGCGAACATGATAGCATTAATATAGGAATGTATATACGACTCGAAATATGATTTCTTGTGTTTATTATTGATTGTGACCCTATTGTTCGCGATGATGACATCGATGAAGTTAGATATGCCTTCACGTTGTTAAACTTTTTTGTAGCTTTTGGTAATTCCGTTTTTGGTTTGTTGCCATTACTTGTTGACAATATTATGTCTACTAATGTGTCGATCAATTTCTCGCTTCCTATAGAAAATAATTCAACATTTTTAACAATTGAAGCTAAACCAACTTCACTTCAGTTTAATTGGATATCAATTAAGTAATAAAACAAGTAATCGATATTTTGAAAGTAAATTAAACTTCAGTAGATTGACTCAAAGGTCACGCAATCAAACAGAAAAGTTATTTTGATTAAGTATTTTCAACTATAAATCAAAGTTAATGAGTAATTAGAGGAATGAGAACCTGATAGCAAACGTTTCAAATCAAAAGTAGGTCTTTGTTGAAAAACACTCTTCAAAGTCTTAGAAGTAAGTATTGAAATGATTTGTGCGTTCACTTGATTAATGACAACGGAAGCGTCAATTCCTGTGTTCACTCTAGAGATGACAACAATAAGAAGCGGACTCCTATTTGAGAAAGTGATACGAAGGCCCGAACAAGTGTTGATGAATCTAATCGAGTCGTTTTGAGTTTGTTCCACGAAATTGATTAACGCAACACAAACGCCCATTAGAGTTATACTGTCGTCGCGTCGAGTGTAACAATAGACTGGTTTTCCTGATTCGCTCAATACAAACACGTCGAAGTCGCCTGTTTTGTGAGTTAGTCCCAGTCCCATGTTGTCCATTCCATTTGTCAATGACTCGCTTTCACTCATCTCTAAACTAATTAATTATTTAGATGTATATTTTTTATTCAAATCATTCAATATATTCAATTCAATATTGATTTCCTTTAGAAGCAATCGATCATTATTTCATTTATTATTTCTATCTCTTATTATTTCAATTTATCTTAGATTTTGCTGTATTTATGATTTTAGACCATTTAATTAACTATTAGTTTAATTGATAAGTAATAACTTATCTATTTATTTCAAGGCTTTTAAAGTGTAAGACATGTGACACTTATGTTGACGTTTAGTAATAATGCGTCTTCTCGAAGGACTGTTTCTTAAATAAATTTGTGAAAACTTTGTTTTCGTTAAAGCTTCATTCCTAATAAATCTAAATAGTTCTCAGTTTTTAACTTTGTTAACGCACTCAACATTTTATCAAATGCTTGTAATTTGTATTTCAGTTCAATTGCTTCACTCAAATTTAGTATCACTTTTGATAACAACTTTATTTGGTTAAACTTTTTTTATTGAAAATTTCCCCAAAGATAAGGATTTTTGCGCCAAAAATGCATTTCTCATCAGAAAAATAAAACCTAATCACTAAGTAAAAGACGTAAAAAGGGGGTCAGAATTTTGAGGAAATACTATCAGTTCAATACGTTAGAAATGGTTTATTTACGTGACGTTATTTACACTATCGTAGAGTTTATATTAGTTGATGAAACTAGTCTTTCAGAAGCGTTTATATCTATCAGTAGATTTGGTACTATTTAAAAACGACACTGAACATGTATACAGTATACAAATAGGAGAAAATTATTTGATTAGTTACCCAATAGCTTTGAAAAGTGATGCGACGTTAGACTTGATGAAAACAAAGTTAACTAAAAGTTTAGATGATTCAATTAAATTGAGAAATGGATTTAATAAGTGCAAAATCACTAAAAACATTTAGCGAGTACAAATCAGAGAGACTAAAGCTAAAAATAGTGCATATTTGCCCGTTGGATGGGGTAGAAAAAGATGTAAATTGTAAGCGAATAGTTGTGACGAGCGATGCGTCGGCAATAGAATCGTCAACTGATCGTTATTTAGTGGTTGTGTTGTATGGTAGTCTTGCTAAAACACCGTTCAAGAAGTCTTCTCTCAAAGTTGGACAATTGTTCACGCTACAACGATTCCAAACTGGCATTATGCCTAACAATAAAGTGTTTAAATGTGATTATCATTCAATATTTAATATTACTTCAAATCTCAGTACTTAATTGTTTAAGTCAGTTAAACTTTGATTTTTCTTTCAATGTCTTATAATCTGATATAATGAAAATTGACTTAAAGTTTATTTAACTTTTTTCAAAAGTTTCTAGTTAGTTTTAATGTTACTCATAAAGACTTACTAATGACTTTAAAACTTTTCAAATTCCATTCAACTAACAGGTAATGGAGTTGTTATTAAAGACTTTTACGAGCCTCTAATTTTGGTTAAATCAGAATTCAAGCCAGTCATCAAAATGATTGTTAGCGTTCGCGAAGAAACGACTGATAATTATTTTGTTCCGATTCAAGACAACGATTCGATTGAGAACATTTGCGATTCTCCATCAACTGAACCAATAGTTGCGATCACAGATAAAGAAAAAACACCTAAAATTGATCAATCCAAACAACAAAGTGTTACCAAACGAGTGAAAAGTCCACCTAAAAAACGACTCAAATTCGATAGCAGTAGCAGTGATGACACAGATATATTGTCATCTGATGATGAAATTCTATCTAAAATAGCACTAAGGAGTTCGACATCCATTCAGAATGAACAAGAAGCCGATCAAAGTATGAGATCAGGCAAGACTATAATCAAAGTCCATTACAAGTCGCCCATAAAGAATAGCAATAGGAACGAGTCAAACACCTCGTCTTTGAATTCAGCAAATAATTCAATAGAAAATAGTCGAAGGCACGAATACAAGACTTTAATAGAAGTACATAATTTAATGCCAGTGAGCGGCAAGACTTATGTTCACGTGTACGGAGTTTTAGAGAAAAGAGATTTTGTTAGTAAAACTATTAATTTACGCGACGAAAAAGCCTATACTTTTAGCGTTCAATTAAGGCCTGGAAATAGTCACCGAAATTATCCTGCTTTCAAAACAGGAGATCTCATTCGCATTCATCGATTGTTACTAGCGCCTAATTCTATGGATAAGATTTGTACTGATCCTAAAGATATAGTGGTATTAAAGTTGACATCGATTTGTTTTGTTTACTTTCTCATTCAAATCTTATTCTTCAGGTCTTCGAAGCGTTTCAAGACTCCGAATCTTTTAGTCCAATTAAAACTAGTCTGAATCCAACTTTTGAAGATTATGACGTACAAAGAAAAAAAGAACTCGAAGAGTGGTTTGCTGAAGAACTAATGAAAAGCTCCTTAAGTGAAATGAAGACAAGTGGTGGTTATGTAGACATTGCAGTACAAGTGACTGATGTTAAAACATATCAAAACAGATCTACTCTACGTGTTTGGGACACAACTAAGCCTTCGTTACAGGTATTTAGATCCGAATACGAAAGCAGCGCACAAACTGTTGATAGTAATAATGAAGAACTGTTCAGAATAATAAACGAAAATAAGATGTCAGTCGATGTGACGGTCTATGACGAACATTCGATGGATGTGATTAATATGAACTTGAAACCCTTAGATTTGATCGTCATTTTTAACGTGAGAATTAGAAATGACCAGAGAAAGTATGGTTTTCATAATTTAATCCTAAATTCTGGCTATGGATATGGAAAGTGTATTCGCTTTGTCAACCCGAATTCATATTTAGGTATATTTAAAAGCCATTAATTTGACTCAGATAACTGTTAAATCTCTTGTTGCAATATTTGAATACTCAGGTAAAAAATTGTTGGCAAGAATCGAAGAATTCAAAGTGATGTCAGCTATCAATACGTTTAATCAAACGATCCCACCTAATGAAGAACTTGGGTTTTTTCCATCACAATCTCAACCGATCGAAGACGAAAGTCTTAATGTCACTGAAAGAGAAATAGCAAACTTAGCAGCAGAAGAAGAGGCCATGGGTTTTTCGGAACTAGATCAAGATTTTGATATGAATTTCGATCAAGTGATAGACATTGTGGAGCGTGAAGAATCATATTTGCCGTCAGTTATTATCGTAGATATTCCTGTTAGAACTATTTTAATTAATGAACTTTTGACAAAAGGTGTTCAAAACCAATTATATACAGTTCAGGCCCGAGTCATGAATTACTTGCCATCTGATAATAAAATAGATGTTATTTCTGTCTTATGTTCAAACCAAGAATGTCAACGAATCGTTACTTTACGAGAAGCGATAGCTGAAGACTCTCTGATCGATACAATGATTAAGTCATCAAAAGACCAAAAAATTGTTCTGAACTGCTCAAAATGTAAGCAAAGTTCAGGTATTCTTGTTTTCAAGCTCAGCTTAATCCTCGAAGACGTGAGGCACGACAAAGTGATGGCTCAGTTGTTTGGACACAACGCGGAGCTGTTTTTTAAGGGAACGCCTGAAGACATGATCCAAAACGAGACCAAATGGTTCTATGTGGAAAGAGTTTTATCCTTTATTTGCGCTAAGATATCGTCCTTAGACTCTCACAGTTCTCATAACATAATACTTAATTGGGTTATTCAGCCCTCAAAAGCCGATGACAAAAATAATTTAATTTATCAAATCAGAACCGCTGCTCTTATCGATAAAGTGGACAAATGTGTCGGATTCAATTCAGCTTAAGTTTCGATTTTTCTGCACTAATATAAAGATTCATTTGAACGAATCTAATTTTACTTTTACTTTTATTTGGATAATTGATTTATTCTTAATCAATCAGTTTATATACAGTTTTATACTAATTCAAACATCTATTAGAAATGCCTTAACTTCTCACTTATTATATGCCATAACATTGTATACAAGAAATTAGATTTGTTTTCATTGTTGTTAGAAGTTATTTATCAAATGTTTATAACTTTACGAAATTTTCAATAAATTTTCATAAATCCATGTTAAGCAAAAACCCAGAATCAACCTAGAATCGATGGTCAATTTGGCGAATTGAGTTAATATTGATTTGAGGTACAATGGAATTGGGCTTAAAGATTGACATTAACTCTCTCGAAAATAACTAGCTTAAGAACTCATCTAATCGTTAGGTGACAACTTTTTCTTTTCTAATGAGTAAAAATACTTATATGAAATGTGATATTAAGTGCACTTTCAAAGCCTTTCAAATAAATTATTTTTTATTTTACTAGTATGAAAGCAGTTATCTCATGAGAATTGAAAATATTCTTTGCGTCCCTGCTAATTAATTGGATTATAATTCGTTAGTGAGTAGGAGAAAATGATTAATTTTTTAATTAGATTAATATTTATTCTTGTATTCAATTCGGACACTGAATAAAAGTAATGATTTGAGGTTAGCTGAAAAATCAAAAGTGAAAAACCCATAAAAGTTTGACTAATGAACTTATTTCAATTGTAACTTATGCTATATTATAGCTATAAATTGAATTTATATGAACATAGATCGAATACAGTTTAAAGCTTATTACTTGAGATTTAGAGATTGTTAGAATTACTCTTAGAATGTATGATATACTGAGATTAAATTTGAGCAGAAAAACAATAACTTTGATAATAGCTTTTTGGTCAACGATAGTATAACTTAACTGTTTCACTGAAACTATGTTTCTGGCGTTCAGCCATTGGTTTGAGTTATTGTTGGCAATTGTTTTTGATAGCATATAATTCATCACTTTGTTATTAACTTGATATAGAGGCGGACAAAACTGATATTTTCTTACTATTATCTACAGTATCACATCTTTATATTAGGCTAAATTTGTTGTACTTTTATTAACTTTATTGATTTATTATTTTTTGGTTTTGGCTACTTTTAGCTTATAATACATAAAAGTTATAATTTGAATAATTTCTCACATGTTTATCTGAGAGAATACAAGAATGTATGGTATACTCTGATTTCAATGTACTTAGTGATGACAAGTCATCTAGTCTTTAATCCAGTCGTTATATTTGTTTCTTATTGCAAATTTTTCTATCCAATATATCTTAAGTTCAAATTTGTCTCAAGTCTCGCATTTTGGACATTGATTTTTAGCTAAACTTAAACAAATCTGGAGCCAGATTGTTAAAAGAGAATCAATCTTTTTATAAATGTTGCAAAAGTTTTAAATTTGATTGTAACTAATTATTTGAGATATTTGAGTATTTTGGCCAAATCAATCATTAAAGTTAATGTTAATTGTGATTTAAATGAGTTGTTATCAATTATCTGAATATGTTTAGTATAATTATTTAGACAAAGGTTTGCATAACATAGGATATGGTCACTTATGCACAACATGTAGAGCTTAAAGTGGCAAAAGTTAGGGTAAAAATCGATTTTGAAGAGGCAGAGTCTGAACAAAGCATCGAACAATTGAAAGGGAGCATAGAATAGAAAAGGTTCAATTGTATGATCAAATCAAAATAATATTGTATAATATTTGATATTGTAAGCTTTAGCTGTTAATTTGCTGACACTAAGTTGTGAATAGGTTGAATAAATGCTAGTCAGTCGTATCTATAAATGAAATAAGAATAGAGATAAGACTTTATAGCAGTGACCTGTAAATAGTTGTGAAAATAGGAGTTTTGATTGAGTTGAAAAGTGAAGCTAATTGAACGTATAAGAGAAGTAAAAGGTAACAGATGTTCGATTCAGTATAGCAATATGTTGATAACATATTTTTTCTGTTCCAAATACAATTACATTTTTGTTGGCGTTCACTTTTGTTCAATGAGTTTTTTGCCATCAACTAATTCCTATTATTATAACTATATTACGCTTAAATGATTTCTTGCTTATCCTCTTTTCATGCAATTACTAATATCTTCTCATACACTAAACTCTGTTTATTGTTGTTATTCAAATATATTGTAATATGAATAGCTCTTCGAACTTATTCAACCCAAACGTCGATTCAGCTTAAACGCAAACTTAGTTAATTGAAAGCAGCACTGAGTGAGCCAAGAGTTTCAGTTTTAATTCTCTATTAATCAAATGTGGGACAAATAATGAAGTTTTAGTTTTGGTTTATTTTCTCAAAGCGTCAACTTTATCGCAAAATCTTTATAAAAATCTTTATAATTGTCACGAAGCAAGTCAACCGATGTATAGAACTTTCACATTGAGATTAGTTTTGAATTGTTGGAAGTGCAAACTTTGCTCGATAATGCATATAAATTAAACTGATTAGGCCAACTTAAACTAACCCAACCTAATCCAACCCAACAATAAAAACCACTCCAAACTGAAGGTTCGCAGATCATAGAGTGTCCCACAAGTATGAACCTATTGTGAAATGGTATGAATTATTGAGAGCTCGTGCTTTACTTGAAATCAGAATCAGAGACAACACGCATTAGGGTTTTGTATTGTAAAATTGTTTTAAGAATCCAAAAGCGATTGCCTATAATTTGCATTTTGTATGGAGCACGCACAGTCAATAATACTAAACTTTTTATCATAGTATGGACTTATGGAACATTTTATTTTCAGATTCATCCTCATAGTTAGCGTGCACTGTTTTTCTGTGGCATTTCACTTTGAAAAAGAAAACATTTCTATTTTAAAACTATTTGAAGATCCCACAGAAAGACAGAGCACGACAACAATGAGTAAGATTGGATTGTCAGACTGCGCACCACATGCATATGCATTATTAAATAGCAGTCACAGACACTTACAGCGGAGCAACTTTCCCGTGAATTAACAAGTCTGAGGATGAGCTTAGTTTGAGTTGGTATCAAAGTTTGAAGCCATTTTCAAATTGACAATCAATCATGTTTTTACTTGAATTCGTATTGAACTTTTACTGCATAGCAATTTGAAGTGAAACTAATTTGATAATAATATTTGAATCAATAGTAACTTCGATTCGCCTAAACGTGTTCCATAAGTTTAAGTAAAAATTGAAAGTTTAGTTAATATTAAACCGCAAAACGTTTAGTTATCATAGACTTTATGTGATCAGAAGACTAGTTAATAAAACTTAAGTTTTTATTGGGAAACTAATATTACGAGAAACTAATATTACGGGTAACTATATTTGATATTAAAAATATTAAATAATACAAAAGTTTTATGAAAAGAGTTGATGCCTGGCAATAACGTGCGTGTATTGTATTGGATATCACGCTGTGATGTGCGTCAGCTTGAGTTGAATTATAATGAAATTGGGACTAAAGCGAGAAAAACTAAATTGAGAATAAGAGATAGAAAAAACTTATTTGCATCTGTGAAGATATTTTTTGCTGATAAACTGTTTTACTTCAGCTCAAAAAACATTTGTTGATAGTGTTTGTGACAGTTTTTTAAACTCCAGACACAGATATTAAATATTCTTTTTCTCGTAAAATAAGCCGATTTGGAGACTTATTTTTAATGCTCCTCAAAGTTTTATTTTTTAGGTATTTTTGTCAATATCAACCTTATGCTTACATATAGAGCAAACTTCTTATTTCTCCATTTGTATCAATCTATTCAAAACTTCTATGTTATGCAGAATATTCTTATGGAAACAGGAAATTTAAACTCGTATCAACTTTTTCGTATTAATCATTTAAATTGAAATTCCTGTTCAGTTCTGTGCTTGAATTACCTAAATTTTTAGAATTCTACTCGAATTAACTAAAACTAGTTTCACACTCAAAAATAACATCAAAGCATTGGTCACTTTTGCCGTTTCGCAAAGTTTATCAAATCAAAAAGAATAAATTAAAAATTTTCCAAATTCTATATCAGCCTTACCGCCTTTGAATATTGTATACGTTTATATGACAAGTTATATCCCACGCATTGGTTCTGCAGAATTACTTTGAGCTGATTGACGAGAACTGATCAACACAATTAGTTATAAAATCATTGTACAGTTCGGGACATTAAAATGAAGCATAGATATAAGAAAGTAGAGTTACCATTTCATTTGCATCAATTTCAACTTGATTATGATTTTGTCTTTGCCTAAAATCATTAAAAATTGAGTGTTATATTACACGAACAATTGTAATCTAATAGAAATGTTAGTATAAGAGGGCATCATTTCTCATAGCTATATATCATTTTAAAGTAATCGAGCATGTAGCTAAGTCCCATAGCTGCTAAAATTGAATGAATACAAAACTAACAAACTCATTTAGTCAATTAAGATGGAACTTGGTAATGAGAAGTATAGAAGTTAGTAGAGATGGAGTTTACGGTGGTCTAAATAATCAAAATCAGATATGTTTGAAGTTATTGGGAATTGTTATCTGAAGGCACGTATAGAAAGAGAAACCTTTTGACGTAAACGTTAAAGAAGATCCAAAGTTGAGCCCTAGACTAGAATGAAGATTGATCTGGAAACAAGTTGTATTAATGTCTATTAAATTTATCAGCAATTTTTAAAGGCAGACTCAAGTTTAGCAAATCTGATGGAAATTGGTAGTAATTCTTATCTCACAATTTGATACAAAACAAAGCGCTATCACAATATTTTATTGTCAAACTCTTTCTATGGGCTTAAATTGCTATTTGCAGTCAATCCGTTCGTAATTGAGTTGCTCTCTATGTGATCAGATTACAGATTAGCTCATAATAGAAGCGGCGGAACCTCACATTCAAATGATATTTCTACTAATAAACAATAGAAACTTAATCTATAATCGGCTCGAATGGAATCAAACGCCACTTTGAAATATTTTTTACGAATATATATTTTCCATAGCATTGCTTCTCTAATGGAAAAGTGAATTTATACCATCTTATTATAAAATGAATTCCATTAAGATATCAATTTATATCCTTATTATTGAATACTAAGCCTTTTTCACGTAAGATAACTATATTTTAAAGCTTTCAATGTTAGCAATCACTTTGTTTCCCAATTTGAAAACTCTCTAAACTTGCAGATTCTCGCAAATTCTTGCAAAGTGTTTCAAATTGTTTCAGATTGTTTCAAATTGTTCCAATTGTTCCAATTGAATGAAATATTGTGAAAATTTTCAGAAACTATTCATAACATAGAAGCGTATAATATGAGAGAGAAATAAGAATTTGAAAGAAAAAAATGAATAAATTTAGTCTATTATAGTTAAGTGTTGTCCATAATTATAGTTTGACTTTTTCTATAAAGGGATTAAGTATTGTATTCGCTTCGGCGCAAACTTTAAGACATTTCTCATTCGTTCTCTTCTGTGTTCTCTGTTTTCTCAATTTTGGTTTCAATATAAAAGGCATGTTTTGGGATCGATTTAGTTTTATATACCATTTGCTCACCGCGAGTCTCTTCAAACAAATGAACTGCTATTTGGAAAACTTTGCCAGTCTCTTCCCCTACGTTTACTGCTTTTCTAACCCAAAAGTGTTATTCTTTTTCAAAACATCATAAATCACTTGAAATTTTAATTAAAAAAAGGTAACATCTTTTTGGTTTTATAACTTTTTTGTTCAGTATTGTCTTGCTTGAAATGTTTTTAAAAGTTACTCTTATATTGAATCTTCATTGAATGTTCGTCGTACTCGACTATATTTTAAATACCTTTAAATTCACTTAAAGCTTATTTTACTTTATCCGATTCTGAGCTCTCAATAAAATTTTTATATTTCTTCAGCTAAATTAAATTTGACGTCTAATCGAAACTTTTTAGTCTATATTTTATGTCTAAATTCTTTTAAAATTTATTTTCCAAACTCAATAAAGGTGTCAAACAGTACTTAAATCTTTTGTAGTTTTAAATCCCTCACGAAAATGATATATAGAGTTGAAAATTAAGAATTTATGAAACTTTAAGAAAAAATACTTTAATACAATTTATGAATTTTAGTATGAATTGAAAGAAGAATTTTGGAGAAAGCGTCATGAATTCATGAATAGATGGTTTGTTAGTTTGAGAAGAACAAATTAAGTAAAAACAGGAGAATTTCTATTATAAAAGTTATTAATGTTATCCCAGTACTTATTTGGTAGCTTTAGTAAACTTCCACAATAGCCAACCCAAACCAATATTAGTGGTTAGTTTTGAAAAGAAGTTTTTTAAGTGCAAACTCGCGTAATTGAATGGAATTTATTTGTAACGACACGTGAAATTTGTCCCCTTGGAGTTATCGGAAATACCATTTGATCGCATCTGTTGGCTCTTAGAAAACTTTTTTCCATTAACTATATGTTGCATTGATTTGTTTGCAACGCCTTAAATAAAATTAACTCAACTTTTGGTTCGTAAATATTTATTTATTGAGTTAATCTTTTTCTCTCTGCCAAAGCCTTTAAAAGCGCCAAAAGAGCGAAAAGTCAATAATAATCGACACTATTTTCTCTCTTATCTTTTCATATATTTCTAGTGTGTCTTCAATAGTTAGAAACATCGTTTTCTAACAATTGTATTGCTCTTCAATTTCTATAGTGCGGAGTCAGCGGCAAAACAGGACTGAAAGCAGGGCTGAAAACAAGACTGAAAACAGGAGTGATTTTTGCTTGAGTCGTGATACAAGCATTTGATATCTGCGACACAGTTCTGACACAGCTCTAGAAGAAGCGAATAGAAATAGAAAGAAAAAGAAGTCTACACGGTGTTGAAGTCTACACGCTGTTGAAGCCTACACGCTGTTGACAGAAATAAGAAGAGAAACGTTATTTTTTATTTCGATATCAGAATGAAAGCCGATTTTCTGCTAACATGTATTTGGCTGCTATATCTCATCAAATCAGTTGTCACTTCATGGGAATCGTGGTGGACCTATGAAGGCATTTCAGGTATTTAACTATTGCCACTACTATGTTTATATGAAGCTTTTATATCATTCTCAATTCAAATGTTACTTTTTTCCTATATTTTTGGTGTTTATTTTGTCTGCTTTTCAGTTTTTATCGCTTAAAATGTTTTTTAGTTTTCTTTTCTGCTGCTCTTCTTTATTCAACGATAAAAAGTGACTTAAGCCAAGATTTTTACACTTTTCATATTCTGTAATATGAATGATTATCAATAGAAAATAGATGTTTGCGTAATATTTTTAATATGAGGTTATTATAATTATGGTCCATATTCTAAGCTATTTATGCCTGATAGATAAAGATCAATCGAAATTGCCTTATATCTGCCAGGATTCACGTTATGCCAGTAACAAATGACATAAGTTTAATCAAAATATCACTAAATCAGTGAAATTGCTAATAAAATTAATTATCAGATAAGCAATGTTTACCAAACTTTCAACAGAAAGCCAGAGCAGATTCCAGTAAGAATTTATTTATCTGGTGGAACAGCTATGAAATTAAGTGTTAATTTGTATTATAAAAAAGTTGGAGAAAGATGAAAAACAGTCTAAAGTTAGATATAAAAGTGACTTAATTAGGATTTTTTGCACTTGATTGCATGACTTAACTCATTAATTGCTAAAAGTTTATCACATTTGAAGCCCTCTTAAGTTAATAATTCCTAAATAAAGGGTATCTTAAGCAATAAAAAGTTTAATGATATTATTCGAGGCAAAAGCAGAGTTGGCACAAAGCAGGTGTTATTTTGTTCATAACGTTTTTTACTATAATATTAACTATAATAGTAGGCCTTCAAAGCGTTTAACTCATAGTCGGCAAAGCAAAAGAAATAAATACTTTATTTAATATTCAACTTATAGAGTAGCAAAACTCTTCCAACTTGTCTTTCATCTACTGCTTCTTTCAATAAATATCGATTTGAGAGAATAAAATCTAATTATAATTGTGCGGAAACATTTGTTTTTGAAATGTGAACAGAGGTTCAGATAAGACATAATGTTAAGCATGGAGACAAAAATATGGAATAAATGTCAAACATAAGATAACTTATACTTTTAAATTTCTACTATATACAAATATGAGGGCACAAAACAATACTATTTTAACTTTTCTGCCAATCAGACACAGGCGGAAACTAAAAAAACTCACTCAAAAATTCATTAAAACTTTAGCTGAGCTTTTATAGATCTCACGAATATTGAGATGAAAACTTAATAAATCATAACATGTTATATCCTATTATAAAACAAGGATATGGCAAACGATTAAGTTGTGTATTTTTGGAGGGCACAAATGTTTTACAAAATTACATCAAACACGAAATTGTTTTGCAAACGATACTATTTTTTAATATAAATTTTATTTGTCATCTTTAGAGAAGGTTTATGACACACTAGTAGTAACTTATGTTGTTATGCAATATATTCAAATATTACTCCACCAGCTACAGTATATTCTCGTTTAACTGCACCGACTACAGTATATTTCATTTAGCTCCACCGACTACAGTATATTCTCGTTTAACATCTACGTAAATTGCCCTTTTGCATTTTCCTATCTTTTTTAACTTGCAAATTATTTCATTGTTTAACTCTACTATTCTGTTACCATTGCTGCTATCAATTTGAATAATGAAGAGTGTGGTGAGAATATACGATTAATAATTGATCGATTTTAAGCCTGTTTTGCGTAAAATGAATCAATTATTTATATTTGAAGTGTTGAACCCTATAAACCTATAAACCTATGGAGTACTTGTTTTAATAATAAGTAGCGGAATAGCGCACAATTTCTTGCTGATGGCATTTCTGTTCATATTTGAGTCAAACAAAAATATGATTACAGATTCTCACTCCAAAAGAGTATTCTCTGAACAATTTGCGATCAGAAGTAAAAGAAATGCCGACTCGTTCTCTTACTTCTTCTTCCACTTGTTCTCCTACTTCTACTTTTTTTTCTACTGGGATCAAAAAGTGAGAGCATATCAAATGGGAGTTATGTGTAGGAGAATTTCAGAGACATGAGAGGCTCTGATTCTCGTCGGATATATCTTATATCCACCACTTATTGAGCTTTTATGTCGAGATCAAACTGAAGTATTTCTAAATATTATATTAATGCAAAACTTAAGTTCACGTAAACTTATAATCTTACGACTGTTATACAGAATTTGACTAGAATTTGATCAGAATTTGACCAGAATTTGATCAGAATTTGACCAGAATTTGATCAGAATTTGATTGTGAACTTATAATCTTACTACTGTTATAAAGAATTTGATTACAAACTTATTTTTAGGAAGCCATTAAAACAGGTTAAGTTGTATTTTAGATAACAATATTTTCATATATATAGAATTTGGGTATATAACTATATAGTATATGGACATGTCTTGTAGTACTTTATAAGTAGTTTATGGCCAGTAAAGCCAGGCTCTTGTTCCCCTATAGGGAATGTTTTGTCGTTGAATTATGTGCACATAAAGCGCGAAAAAAGAGCCAAAACACAGATCGACAGCAGAAAAAATAGAGTGCGAAAAGTGAAGATCTACTGCAAATGCAACTTATATGTCTATCTGTGAATACAGAGTCAGATTCCAATGGGAGTATTTATAAGTGAACGATAAAAAGCAAATAATGCCAAAAGTGGCCACAATTTAGTTCCGCGTTTTGGGTTTTGGTTTGAGGTTCTTATAGTTCAAGTGCTTCAGGTTCATCACTCTGTCTCTCTCCTACTCACCCACTCGCTCACTCACTCCTACAGAAAGAATAGCATTGTTTCTAGTTCTCATTTTTCATTATTACTAGAAACATTTTAGCACTGAAACAAAAAGTATAGAATTTTCATTCAAAATGATCAATGAGTTCATATATAAAATCATAATAACATAGGCGAGTGTTTTGGATATGAAAAACAAAGTGAAGTTTGTGGGATAAGAGAAACAATTTATCATAATAAAATTGACTAACAAATCACAATTTGAGGGATAACAACAATTAATTTGATTTTTGTCTACGTTTCAATTGTATATTTGACTAACAAACTAACAAATGTTTAAATGAGTTGATTTTATGTTTCATTAAATATTTAAGGGTAATGCAAAAATCAGAGAAAGTTATCAAGTTTACGACTTAGACATAATGTTAGTATATTCACGACTGATATAAACTAATTTGAGACTAAAGACTGCTCTGCGTTTAGGAATGCAAACATCTAAAGTAGAAACAAACAAAGCTTAAAGTTTGATCACTCTAATCGATAGAAGTTTGGAGTTAAAAACATAAAATAATCAAATCTTAAAACGATTCAGTAGCTTTTTGAGTGAAACATTACTACTTCAATTGTTCACTCAAATATCGTATCATCATTTGCATAATAAGCTTATCAACATTTCTAAACAAATCTTGTATTTTCAAATTCTCACTTTCAATTCAAGTTAACGCAACAGCAACTCGACCAAAAAATAGCAGTAAAATCATAATAATATATAAGGTTAGGTTAGGTTAGGCTAGGTTAGGCTAGGTTAGGCTAGGTTAGGTTAGGTATTAAGAGTATTTTTTACTAATAAGCATAGCAAATAGTTATAAACATAATTAACACTGAATTAAAACAGAAATTAAAGTTAAAAAAAACTGAGTTACAAGTGAAAAGGTGGAGAGAGTAGTATAACAGTGTGTGAAGAAGAATCTAGAGTAGAGAAGCTAGACTGTAGCAAAAGTGTTGTGTGACAAGGATTTTGAATTTTGGTGTGGCACGTTTTGAGTAGTGGCAATTTGTCCGTTTGTCCGTTTAAAGATGACAGGGAGACGTGATTAATGGTTAACAATATAGGCAAAGTTAGGTAATAGTATTAGTGAAAAATAAGTATAGGTCTCATATTGCAATTGAGCACAATTGATGGACTCTTACGTAGCATTTGTCAGCACAACAAATGCTAGCCAATACAACACCTGAGACCTAACCGTTTAAACCACAAATGATCGCATCTAATGCCTTAAGGCTTGAATTTGTGTCCATTTAGTCAATGAATTACGAGCGCAATAATAGTTTGTTATTGTCTCTCTCTGCTTAAGTTTCTTTACTTTTATTCAATGGATAAAACGAACCCAATTTATATGCATTAAGGATTGAGTTAAGCCCAAAAACTTTATTATTGCTTCTCATTCCTTACTCTTTATTGTCTCCTCTATTCAACAATTATAGGATCGCAACAAGGGCACAATTCATATCTATTTCAATACAATCTTACGCCTCTTTCCCCACTTATTATGCATATTATCTTCGATTCTATGGTTGCAGGAATTTTCTAATAAACATTTCTAACATATTTCGCATTATTTCAGGTCCAGATTTTTGGGGACGACTTAACCCCAAATGGAGTCTTTGTAGTCGTGGAAGACGCCAATCGCCGATTGATATTAATCCTAAATTATTGCTCTTTGATCCAAATCTTAGTCCACTTCAAGTTTACGGCGATTATGTGAGTAAATGTTTGATGTTTGCCATTTGAGTGAAACTATCCAATTCAGTATACTATTTATTGCTATCCACAGAATACACGCACAATCACACATACTTTCAATTATTTGTGTCACTTTTGTTCATCACACAAATCATACTATGAATTATATGAATGAGAGTGTCACCAATTTTTCATTGAATAACTTAAATAATGAATTAAAGCCCATAAACATAAGCATTGACTCACATTTTGCATGGTTTGTTTTGTCAGATTTGATATTAATACTATTTTCGTTTCAAATAGTATTATGCTTACTTGCATTTGTGCGATAACTTATTCTTTAATATACTTTTTATGCATGTTATTGTAAAACGTGATTCAAATATTTATAAACTTTACATTTCAGTCAAACACACTTAAAAGCTTATTAATGGTTGATAGCAGCTAGAGCAAAGTCACGCTAAAGGACGTATCCAACTGCTTATTCATATATTTATAAAAAAATATATCTAATAAGAAAAAGCACATTATGTGCATGTATTCATAGCTAAGAGTGTATGTGAACAAACGTTCCTTAAAAGCATGAGAACAAGCTATCCATCAGATACTACCCGTATCTATCGCGGATTATTAAGTTTTAGGGTGTCATTTTAAGCTAAACATTCACTTAATGCATTCGAGTTTTCATGTATCATGACTTTTGTTATCTGCTTTCATAAGTAAAGTCTTTAACTCTTTCGAAACTAAATTCACGTAATGAGTAAAGCATTTGAATAACTAGATTCAAATTGCATTTAAACAAAAGTTACGCAAACTTTTCTAAAAAGATGAAGCAAGAACTTGTTTGAGAAGTGACTTCTAAATTGATTTGAGCTGAATGTAGAAAATGTTTGTAGGGTCATTCAATTACATTATCTTAATATAGAGCGAATCAGTTTACAAACAACCCCAATCGTGAATTAATGTAATCAATTTAATTCCAAAGATTAGTTTCAAATTGAAAATTAAGATCAGATTTGTTAAGCAGATTTAGCTGAAGTGAGGTTGGATTAGGTCAGATTAAAAGAGAGGAAAAGTCTGCTAAAAAGGAGACATACAAGTGAATAAGAAGTTTGAAGTAGTGTGAAAATAACTAGAATTGAATCAATTTTCATTAATCAGATAAACGGTAATTTACAAAATTCTGGTCGTGGTATTCTATTCAAAGTAAGCCTAAACCGTACAGTCGTATTAAGCGGTGGTCCGCTTTCGTACCAGTACACACTTAAAGAAATAGTATTACATTACGGACGTGAAGACGATCGTGGATCAGAACATACTATTAGCGGTCATCAATTTCCTGCCGAAATTCAATTGTATGCGTTTAATTCTCAATTATATGCCAATTGGAGTGCAGCTCAAACTGAAGCTAATGGTCTGTTAGCGATCGCTATTTTGATATCACATACGCAACAATCGATTGGAGGAAATGCACAATTGAAACATATCACACATACGCTTAAGAATATTAGTGGAAAAGGTATGAATGTTCAAGTTTTAGGCACTGATCTATTGACTTCGATCTATTTTGTCGACACAAGTTTCACAAACTATGCAAATAGAGCTGAATGTTAGATTTGATCAGATAATCACCATTTTTACGATTATTTGTTAATAAGAAAGCTATGAATTACTCAATTAAGCCTTAATTAGATATGAAGTTATAACTTGTTGGAAATGATACTTAAATTTTTATTCGATTGGAAAAGTTTTTAAATGATTACAATTAAGAAGTTTTTACTAGTGAGCTTACCTTTTAATTGAAATGAGATAAGCTTTAACGAGCTCATTATTCGATAATATGATTCATTAAAAGTTTTAATTGCTAAAAGAAGAGAAAGTTGCACGAAATAATTGTAAATCACATTTACTTTTAACTTTTCAGATTAGTGAGTTAGACAGTTTATACTATCTTTTACAGAACACAAGACAACCAATATTAGATTTTAAAACACTTACCATTAAGAATTAACCACAATGTTACTCTCAACTACACGCGACAACAATATTACACTGCATTGCGCGCGACAACAATGTCGCAAAAAGCTTTGAATATATTACTAGCTGTAATCGCATGACTTTCTAACTGATACCAGTATAATAAAGATTGAAGTCATGAAACCTAAACTTATATAGCATATCAAAATAATAATCAAATAGTGATTCATTACTCTGCAATTACTTTGGTCTTTAAGGTGACAGTCAATGGATTAGTTCTCTCTCAGTTCGCGAGTTATTGCCTACGTTGAGGTCTTACATAACTTACGAGGGAAGCCTTACACAGGTGATGACTATTGACCATTTGGTCCAATTCGTTTCGCCTAACTTTTTGCTCAAATTTTTCACTCATATTCCAATATATTTTCATCTAGTTAGCCAATCTTTTTTACGGACTTTTTCATTTGAATTGATAAGCAAAATAGATGCAGTGTTATGGAAACTAAAGTTATCTGTTAGTGAGCATTCATTACTTTTGATTTACCGCCACGTTTGAGAAAAAATCTTAAGCAAAAGTTTTCGAGGTTTGCTTAAAGCCTAACTCAAACTAAATGAGTGAAGTACAGTAAAAATAGTGAGTTAAACTTATAAAAGGTTAAACCTATTGGTCAAATTTACAATCAATAGTTATACAGTGAATTTAAAGACATTATTAAATATTAAAATAGAAACTTAGAAAAATGTACACCCAACTAAACCTCAATCTATACGAAAACAAATTTGAGAAAATAAAGTTCGACGAAACGAAACTGAAACAAACAACTTATAAATAGTTTGCTTTTACAGCCAGGATGTCATGAAACAGTGACATGGGTTATATTAAATAAGCCTATATATATGACTATTCATCAGTTTCATCAATTAAGAACTACTATGCATAGTGATGGACATGGAGACAACTTTAGGCCATTACAGCATATAAATCATCGATCATTAAGAACTAGCATCAACTTTCAAGTAAGTCGCTTTAACATTCTCTAATAATCTATAGCTTATAGTGTAATTTCTGTTAACTTACTTTCATATATATTCGAATATATCACTTTTTGTATATTTGACAATTTTCAAAGAAAACACTTCGTTCAACTAACAATTTTTATGAATGCAAATATAATTAAACACTTATATAGTTCTTTCAAGAAGTTTAGAAAACATCTAAAACACATATTAAGGCATAGGAGAGAAGATGATTAGGAAAAAACGTTTAAAAAAGTCTAGTTTTTAACTAGTGTTTCAAAAACGAATCATATCTTATCAGATAAGATGAAGTAATCATTATTGACTGTAAGCAAATTTGAACACCCTTGTGAACTAAAAGTTTACATTAGTTTATAAATGCAACCAATTGATGAGCTGTGACTCTTTTAAACTTAAGTAGTGAGTCAATTTGCGAAATGACGCCTAAAATAATGCTTTACCTCTATGTGTATGTCTTTAAATCTATTCGAGATTATCTTAAACTACTACACAAATATAACAATATCTTTTATTCTTCATCTCAACATTTACAATAAAATATCAGTCCTATTTCAATTTGATTTCTTTCTTAACACTTTTATCCCGTTAGAGTTTATTTGGAAAAATCAGTCGACTCAACACATAGTAGTGTTTGATTTATACATGTAGAACATTATTCGTTTCAAAGAACAATACTAAGCGGAATCTAAGAATCTAAGAATCTAAGAATAGGAATTTGTAAACCACAAACGTTCCAATTGAATGTGACACAAAAGTACAGGTGTGAAAAATTCTGAGCACGATTCTAAGCACGCTTTTTCTTCGAATCCATCCCTTTCAATTTATTCCTCTTTGTGACCAAACAATCAAAGCATCTCTAAAACTTTTCTTAAAATTGCTCCAATAGATTCAAAGTTAGATTCCATTAAAACTGATTATGACAAATATGATATAAGAATAAGATTCTATTGAAAACTTTTATAACTAAGTTCCTAAAATCACACAATGCTCAGAGTCAAAGAAAAAAGCCTAAACTAATTCTTTTGATAACACTCAGCCAACATTTGTTCAAATCCTCAATTCTAAGCTAATGACATGTTTGAGACAAAGTTCATACGTTTCCACCTATAATCTGATGGTAATCCTAAAACCTTCATATTAACTCTTATGCAGTAAGCCCAACTTTTCAGTGCTTTATGTAAACTTATTTTCTCTGTTTAGTACAAGTCTAGTGCTAGTCTCTCTCAAAGTGCTTAAGTTCTAATTTTTGATCAAAGTTTTAAGTAATGTTTACAGAATTGAGTGATTTTTATAATTAATATTGATCTCATTACAGGCGTTAGCCTGAAAGTTTTTAGTAGCGAAGTCAGTAGAGGCTCTGAGTGCTTGGGCACTCCCTGTTCAAATCTATCGCTAACTTAACGTGAAAAGTCGTATATTTTTGAACATGAAATTTTATTAGTCTTTGAGAAAATTGCTAAAAAATAAAATAAAAATAGACTAAAATTAAAGTTTAAAACTATAAGACAATAGATGTTGATGGGAAAAGTATATATTTGATCAAAAAGAATATGGTGTGGACACTGAGTTTGGAGCTTTAGCCAGATCAAATTCTCTAGCATCGCCATTGAAAGTTAGTAAAAGATAGCTTAAAAGCTAGTTATGCTGATGACAGCAGTTTGTTGTAGTTATGCCTAAGCTTATAATCTTCATCCGTTCAATGCTATTATCAATAAGAAATTAGTGACATATGTTCCACACTTAATACTACTTAATTATCACTACTTAATTAAAATGCAATTTATCATTTTAGGAGCAAATTAATGAAGTAGATGCTGGCCTCAAAAGTGTTCACCAGAAGAAGTCATCGTGTTCTATGGAAAGATCAATGATGTATAAAGGTATAGATCCAGGGATTAACTCTAACTTTACACACTTTTCCATATCAATTGAAACACTCATTATTGTAATTGACTTTTAGTATGTCAAAATACTCAAATTGATTACAGTTTAAGATAAAAATATTTTTAAAAACTTTTTACAACAGATATCTATTGAATTTTATTGTATATTTGTATGAGTAGAATCTAACGCCAAAATTTCTATAGTTATCTCTCTTTTTGTCTATAGTTATCTCTCTTTTGAAGTTTGTAAAAAATGATGAATTGATAAACAAAACAATTGGTTAGAACTAAGCTAAAGATAAAGAAAATAGAATATAAGCAGTGAGAGATAGTTGATATAAACTTATATGAGAGTTAAGCTCAACTTATAATTGGATATGAAGTTATATAAGGGGTGAGAAGGGTAGAATCGGACAAATAGTAATGTTGTCTGTCTATAGTTCGTAGTGTTTAGAGTGAATTATATTTACTCTTAAGTCCATCTGCTACCAATTCTGCTAGAAATTCTGCTAGAAATTCTGCTAGTAATTCTGCTAGTAATTCTGCTACCAATTCGTTACTGATTTGTTAGACGTTGTAACAAAATTTGCTTTTATTCTGCTAGCTAACATTAAGCTGAATGAAGAGGCATAACCAACGTATTGAAGAGGCATAACTAACGTATTATAGATGTAGTCTTTGAGACGCAAAACTACTCGGCATAGAAAAAAAACATCCATAATATTCGCCCAACTCTCAGCACCAATTTATTGCTTAATATATTTTCTATACTTTTCTACGATTGAGGTAACTTCAACTAAATTCCATCTGAAAGGTTACTGTAAGTGAAAACTATTTGTTTTCTTCCTTCTATTAATAATTTGAAATTGTTATGAATATTATGAATGTTATGAATGTTATGAATATTTGATATTAAATTAAAAAATAGCTTTTGACGCAAGTCTTACTCTCCTATACGATATCGATCTCGAATCTAATATAAAGTTGTTTTAAAATCAAAATTGCTAACATTATTGAGAAAACTAAGTCTTATGTAGTTATATGATAAATATATCTCATTCAGATAGCTTTGCATGACGTAAATCGTTATTCAGATAAGAGTTTATCCAATAAGAAGTAAAAAATTAATTATGACATAGAGAGTCCTAACGTTTTATGTAAATCCAAACATCTGTCTCAAGGAATTTATTAAGTCTTATACCAAAAATTGATTTAACTCAACGTTTCTTTTGTCTATAATTATAATAATAAAAGCTGTTTATCAGCTAAAGCCTAAAAACTCATGCATCAATAACTTCAAAAGTCTTAATTAAAACGTTCAAAGTCTGTTTTTTTGTCATTCATTCAGTGGCATATCTCACTAGCATTGGGTCTCTCTCTCTCTCTCTCTCTCTCTCTCTCTCTCTCTCTCTCTCTCTCTCTCTCTCTCTCTCTGCCATTCTCTCTGTCCTCTCTGTCTCTGAGATGATCTGAAAAGATGGTCTCTTTTCTATAAACTCATTGAAGCTGATGCTGTTGCACACTGACTCAGTAATTATTTTCGATCAATTCTTTTGACTATTTGCTACTGAGCTTTAGCTTAAAAGTAAAGTGAATTGACGCCAAAATTAATTAAACGTTAGACTCTTTTTGACTAAGAATGAAAGAACGAAAATTTAGTATATTATACATCGAGAAAATGTTTGGCTTTGGCTGCGTTTGGCGTATGATAACAATTGATATGTTTGAGAATAATCACACCACTCTTTCTCATATAAAAATACTTCACTTCAATGCCATTCAAGTAATGACTGTCATTGACAAACAATTTATAATTTGTATTTACAGTTATCTCGCGTTAATAGCAAACACTCTGATTAGCAAATATGTAATAATTCAGATTTTAGTACTATTCGTTTGATTGACAAATATATAATTGAAAAAACTAATATTTGTAAGCGTCACTCTTAAGTAGGTTGTACATTCATAAACTTAACAATTGCTGATAGCAACCAGAAAATGCGTTTTGATGGATTGCATTCCATCGGACGGTAGTATAGAGGATACGAACAAACTTATTCAATATTCAATATTGAAGGAGAAACAAATGACAGTCAGTTTGGCAACAAATTGATTCGTCTCAAAGGGAAGTTGACATGGTAACGATCCTTTCTTGTTGCTATCATGGATTGCTAAGTTTTAGGTGTATTTGTCTTTATGACTAATGAACTTAATTTTGCATAACATAGCAAAAAATTTTTTATAGAAAAAGTTGAGTCGATTGAAATGTATGCTTGACTTAACTTACATGTTAACTTCGCAAACCTAATGCAATTGAGATAAACATATAAGTTTGATATATATATCTTGCTCAAATTTCAAAACTAATTTATCTTTATTCCAACTTAAATGATTTCATTGACTTTTAAGTGAAAAAACTTTTTAAGCTATAAAATAAGATCGATCACATGAACCTTCATTCAATCTTAAATTGAACGAATTCTTGTTATAAAATTTTCAATATAGACTTTATTTCATTCTTTCTTATTTGACGAGGTTTGAGGCATTAATATATGAAATTAATCAAACTTTTCCTCAAGTTAGTATTAAAAAGTTGAATATTCCATTAGGTCAAAATTTTTGATTTATCTTAATCAAAATTTTTGGAATAATTGTTAAATAAACGAAAAAATATCTAATATGCATAACACCAGAAAATACTAGTGTATAGGCACGATAACGAAAATTCCATGCGATACAAATACAACGATTCGTTTAATTTTTCATAAAAGATCAAATATTCCGCAATTTATTTACTTATTCCCTGCTTTTCGGCTACATATTAGAGATATTAGAAGAGAAAATCAAACTATTGAGAGGGACTGGCGGTGTATTTGAATGGAATCCTATAAAAGTACCGATAAAAGGCAACGTAAAACCTAGATCAAACTGGTGCATAGCTAAGCTTAGTATAAAAAATTTGCTTTATTGATGTAAATCACGCTCACTTACAATAATTCATAGAGTTTAAGCTATTATATGAGGTGTAGTAGCATTAGCGGCACAGTTGCCACCTTTACTCAACTTGATCTGAGCGTCGTTTGATGAATAACGGATAATAAAAACTATGATTTTCATAAAAAGTATATCAGAATCAACGTTCGGCTTGTTGTTTAATTTGCATTTGTTTGAACAGATATATAGAGTTTATTCAAGTTTACTATAATTTAAAGATTTGCCATTATTTGAATGCCTAAATATGATCGACTTTTAGCAAAGTTTTGGCGTATTCCTAATCTTGATTCTGACTTTAATTTGCTATCATACGAAAATATCTAATGCTTAACGGCTATTGCTGAATACGTATTTTCTAATTGTCTACTATTTAAAAAACACACTCACATAGTGAAAAGACAAAAAAGAGTTTATTAGAAGTGAAAAAATAGCTAGTATAGAGATGAAACTGTATAAGGATAGTAAGATAATCTTAAAAAATAGACGTAGTTTAGCAATGTTTGTCATTCGTTAAAATTCACACGCATTATCACATTGATATAATGATAGAAGAAAAGAAATAAAACAACATTCAAAACAACATTCAAAACAACATTCTCAGTTAATAGACTAAACTTAGATCTCATACTAAATCAATTGGGAAGTGAAAGAGAAGCAAAAACTAAAATCAAATATACGATCAGATTAAATGTTTGACAGTTGTTGAACAAATATTTCATATATCGTGATGCGCTTCAATTTGATTTTATTATTGATTGTATTGTTGGGCAGTGTCTCAGAGGCTGTAAGTAATGCCACTTTTGGGTTATTTGACAGAAATATAGGATAGAAAGTAAAAGATAACGAGCAATGAGAAACTTATAATCTTGTATGATTTGTTCATTAATTATTTTTCATCATTTATTATTCATATCCTGTACCACACGTTTAACATGAATATGAATTATCACTTGCTTTAGATGTTAACAAATTATCCTTTAATTTATTACTCATTTATCATTTTGGCCCCATTTTTATTCTCTACACAATTGACGCTATTTCACCATGTTCAACTATTTTCCTTCAACTATTTTCTATTTTATTACTTAAAGCGCACCACTTTTAAATTGGGATCATTTTCTTGGTCTGATTGTGGATCTTCTAGTGATGTGATTCAGGTTCAATCGATCTCACTATCACCTGATCCAATTTCGATTCCTGGTAATGCCTCGCTTCAGCTTCAGGCCACTGTTTCACTGGCCGAGGACTCGCCACTTCCGGTAAGTTTAGTTACTTTTATCATTTGTGTGTTTCTCAAACTGACTGTAATGGACAACAAGTGCATCAAATTGTTACCTCGCATGCGCGCTCAACAATTGATGTGCTATTCTTAAGCGAATATCTCATCCTATTTTCATCTTATGTTTGCTTATTTTATAAGACAAATGGACCGCTTTTATTGATGCGATCCTAAGATTCGATATTGTTTTTAACAAATAGTTTTTGGAGTAGATTTCAAATAAATCACCTTACTTATATGGTAAAGTTGTCCACAATTTCAAAGTCTTATCGATCCTAACTTTAATCAGAAAAGTGTCTGAGACTTTAGCTGAGAACAAATTAATTTTTATGTTTTTAAAACAGTTAAATACAGGAAGAAATTCAGTTTAATTTGTATGCAATTGACTTTCTATTGAGATGGATAGCAATTATTTCTTTTTGACTAACTCTCAATTCCTTCGAGTGTTTTTGTATTTAATGAACTTTCTTTGCAGTGACAGTATAATTAACTTTTATTTGCGAAAAAACTATTCATTATTCCACTCTCTTTCATGCTTGAACGCTTTTTAAAACTACAGTTATACCTCTTTCATGTCAACCCTCCTCCTTTCCACTAATATTCATCTGTAATTAACTTTTGTATATATGCTGTTAATTAGAAATACGTGCCAATCCATACTAATCGCTCAGTATGTTACACTCCTAAACTTTTTAGTTGTTGATAGCAACTAGAACTCATGCCTTTCATTGGATGCTATCCATAAGATCTTAATATGAGGATATTAAGAAACTTATCGAATATTCAATATAGAAACAACAGTAAATCTAAAATCAAATTTTGCCACAGATTAATAGGCATTAGAGGAAGATTGACACGTAAACCATTTTTTTGTCGCTATCGATTATTATTAAGTTTAATATTATAGAGAGAAAATGTCGCTTATCTCTAAACATACAGTAAATGAAGATAAAGTTTGAACTAATTGACTAACATTTCTGTTGATATCTGACTGACGAAAACGGATTTCTAAATAATAGCTTTCACTAACTGTGAAGAAGAAAGTATTATTCTTTTGGGTGACAATTCCCTGTGAGAGCGGGACGGGTTCGTGCGATTACGACGATATCTGCGCAATGCTTCCAATACCTAATCCATGTCCAAGTGCTTTCAAGACATATAACATTCCGTGTAAGTGTCCCATCCAATCGGGTAATTATAATCTGCCACTCAGCCCAGCTTTCACTTTCACTTCTGGATCACTTCCGTCGTGGTTGGAATCTGGAGATTATCAGATCGAGGCTAAAGTTAATGATAAGTCTGGAGCTGAAATTGTATGCCTCGATCTCGGATTCACTATTCAAGCAAATTGATTGTTCAGACTTCATGTCATGTCTTCTAAATTGAACTTATTTTGTAAAACTGTTATTAAACACTATAGAAAACTGTTTATAGGGTTTGAATAAAATTTTGTAAACTTTTGCAAAATAAAGTATTTCCACAGAATTTTGTCTTTCAGACGAATTTTATATGAATTTTAATTTTAGTGAAAAGTTTGATTGAAAGAAATGATTAATATTGTAGATAAATATTCTTATCTTGTATTAATTGATAGTTTTTTAACTCATTTAATTAAGTTTAATGTTTAACTAAATTTTAAGTTCAATAAAGAATAATTCATATGCGTTGGTAAACAAAATTTAGTTTAACTTATCATTAATTGGTAAGCAACTAATTTGTTTTCATTAGAAAAACTTCACATTTTATTTGTTCAAATTTTTATTATTCAAAAACACTTAGAAATGTTGTGAATTAGAAACGTGTCACACTTTCATATTTGAAGTTGATGGAAATGTGACCGAAATGAGACAGCTACACAATTTGAAAGTGATACCATTTGTGATACCAGAATTTTAAAACAAATATTTAGAACAATCATAAGTTAAATAAACGAGAAATTAGACTATTTATAAGTGAATGGTTAGGTTTATCTAAATATTACAAACACGAGTAAAAGGAGAGATCAAAATAAAGAAATATTGAGCATTGAGTTGAACACATTAGAAACAGACTTCAGCTTTTAGTTTACATTATCATTAGAAAAGATTAATGAAGTTTACATTGAAATTATTTTTAGCTTTCTAGTCGAAAATTCAAATGCATTCAAATATTTGTCAATACTATAATCAATTGATACAAAGCAAGCCTTTATAGTATTGATTCGCTTCTATTGAATTGTTTGTCAATCCAAGGCTTGAAAATGATTGACTGCAATTTTGCTATTTAGTAACGTTATTTCCATGTCGGGTAATGTCATTCTTCTGAAAAGCTTTTATTGATTGTTGCAAAAGCAGAGAGTGCTAAAGTATAAATGTGACAAAACTATAGTTTTGAAGGAAGCCAAGTTCACATTTTTCAAATTTCTTTTACGCCTAGATTTAAGTTACTCTTCGTAGTTATGATTACGGTTAGCAAAATCTAAGATTGTTTCATAAGTTATGAGACAACTCCTTCTCATTGTTTCTCATATGAATAAAGATAAATATGAAGATGAATCATATTGTTGTTTTTATTGATCAATAAAAACAAGTATAGGGTATGTCTGAAAAGTTATAAAACAAATGTTACGCGAAATTCTAACTATGAGCATGATTGATGATCAATTATATAATCGAGTGAATAATGAGCAAGTATTAATAGTATTGAAATGAAAGCTATCTCTAATTCTATCTGATTTTGCAGCTAAGTAAATGAAAATAATACCTCAAATAGTTGAACATTAAATACGTCATTTTATTCTGGTTTAATAGTACAAACAAAATCAATTTTAATCAAATACAATTGAAAATTTGTTCGTCAGAAGCACAACATTAAAAAAGATGATCAAAATATGATATAATAATAATTAATCATTTATAATACACTTTCAAATGGACAGCATTTCAATAGTTATTGAGATGAAATAAGAAAATTAGTAATCATATCAATAATTATAAGATGACTTTAGATGTAATTCGCTCACCAATCAAATGAATAATTAATTACTATTGGATAGAGTTCTTGTTCTACACTCAAGTTTATCTAAACCATAATCTCTAGTCCTAAGTGATGCCTGAAACAAGCGCTTAGTTTTTCTGGCATTGCACTTAGTTTTATACAATAAAAATATAGTGAATAATGTGATTAAAGCTCCCAATGATATTGCTATACGAATACCAATCATAGGATCGTAGTCGGAGTAATAATTGCTGATAGGCCCTGAATTAGGCCCTGAATTAACCGGTTGTGTTTGTTGGTTCTCTTGCTCTTGTGTTAGTTTGACTCTAGTCCCGTTTAATGACTCCATTTAGTAAATTATAACAACTTTTCAGATAAAATCACCGCTAACATCCTAATAATGTTTAGTAATAATAGGGAAAACGTATTAAGTTTTATGTTCTCCTTTTCTTTTATATTTATTTGTATTTTACGTTTTTTTTTCTCCTCCTCTTGTTGTCGAATGACGTTTAGGAAAAAATCGATACTTTCCTCACTTTCTAAACTGAGCAAATCGATAACTATTTTACTATCAGACTGATTGGTCTAATAAAAATCAATTAATAAAGCCTATTTAAATAATAGGATTACTATTTTTTATCTATTCTACTCTACATAGGATAATATTCTCTAGAATATTCTTTCAACAGTGTTTCAAATTCAGTTAGATATCATAGAATATGACACATAAAAATATAGAAAAAGCATTATATGTTTACAGTTATTGAGTTTGAATATTCTCGATATCAGACTTGTTCGAATAGATTTCTCAACAGAATATATAAATTATGTAGATTTCGGAATATTCTATGGACCATAAACTGTATTATTTAGTGATTAATATTGAGAAATTGTGAAATATTCAGTAATTACAAATAATATAATATTCTATACATATTCACAACTTATTCGATGACTAGATTAACGATGACTATTAACCAGTAAATTGGTGAATCAATTTTTTCCTGTTAGGTTCCTTCTACTATTGAATGAAGAATAAGAGGAGATAAACAAAATAGAAAATCACTTAACCACTAATATTTGGTGAGACGCTTAGAGTCAAATCAATATTAATGGATTGAAGAGAAGAGTATCTAAAGAGTATCTAAAGAGTATCGTTTATCTTCAAGTGTTAAATAAGAGTAATATCACATCACTTACACAGAAGACACAGACGGATGTTAAGACAATTTTGGGCATAAGTAGAATAGACTTGTTGCTCAACTTATTTGTAACGATAGCGTGACCATTGAATCAATTGTTAAATAGTCACTGTTATAGCACACAAAGGACTTTCGAGCCAATGAAGCCATCTTAATATTGCTTCTTCAAGCCAATAAGCATGAGATCCACTTTTCTATAGCCTACTTCTCTCCCATCATTTCACTGCTCTTTCTATCTATCTCTCTCCCTCTCTTTTCCTTCTCTTCTCCTTCTAATCTCTCTGTAGAAGCGATAGCATTCGATCGAATACTGGTTCTCATACTCTTCTATCAGAACTGAATATTACAAATTGCAATTATATACAATTGAATTAATATATATTTAATAGATGTTAAGCACTAATAGAATGAGACGAAGAGAGATATACTTATGTGCTGTTCACTAAACAAACTGTTGACAATTTTGATGCGCAAACGCGTCTTCAAAATTCAATCTTTAACAACTAAATATCATATTTTTCCTCTTGGCTTTTATTGATTTGCTTTCATAACAGCTTTACTATATATACTCTCCGTTTCGTCACACTCTTCACCGTATCCTTTCCTTTGATATTAGCTCTAAAGCAGATATTTTTATTAATGGTTTAAGAGAGTGATAGGAAACGAATAACAAAACTGCAAAATCACTATAAATAACCCCAGAATAATCTATGGCTGTATCGCTGTCGATAGCATGAGTTTTTAACGGATTTTAGGTCTTAAAAAATTTGCTCAACTTTTTTATTACCCTTCTATTGAGAATAAATATTTTTGTCACCTTTTGCCTAGCAAAAATTTCTATTTTTTCTTCAGGTTCAACTTAGCTTTGCCTTTAAGTTAGTTTAGATACCATTGGCTTAAATTGCTTCAAGTTACACGAATACCTCTTATTTACAATTTATTTTTTAAAAATATTAAGACAATTTTAATCATTTTTATTAATTAGTACATCCTATGACGAGATATCAATAGAGTTCGTTAGGCAATATACACTTAAAAATATAACAATCGTTCATAGTAACAAGAAAATGGCCGTTGTTATACCAACTTGTCTCTGATGCGCATCAATTGTTACAAAATTGTATTTCTAATTTGCTTTCGTTACTATATTGAACATTTCTCTAATTTCTTCTCAACATATTATCGTCTGATGGAAATGAAAAGCATGTCACTACAAGCTACCACTTCTAGTTGCTATCAACGACTATTAAGTTTTTCAGTGTACAATCAGATATGTGTTTTACGCAATCTTATTTTATGAAAGTGATACAAGCTTGACAAAAATCAAATTAAACATAGTTATCAATCATATAGATTGGTTCGAATTGGGTTCCAACTGCTAGTGACAGATCAATACATAAAATTTGATTTCCATTTCTGTCAGATAGAGAAGCAGAAACTTTGTATTCTCCTGATTCGAGCCATGCCGGAAGTATAGATTTGTCGATATCTATCACAGCACTTTTTGGCAAATAATAGGAACCTTTAAATAGAAACAAATAGTGATGAGCAGAAAGATTTTTAGAGTGAAAAGCAATTAATCAAAGAGAACTATAATTATTAAGATCTCACACGCGCAACAAGTAATCATCTAAAATTGACTTATCAGTTCATTCATGCCAATAACAAGCTTTGAAAATGTTTATATAAGCATCCCTAATGATTGTCGATTTGCCTAAAGCAGACATTACTTTTATACCCAAACTCTTCTATCTGTCAATTTGACTACAGAATAGTTATACCAATGGGTTCACATCAGAATCACATAGCATAACATTAAATATATTAGGGATGTCTCTATCGATTCAATTGTTATATATACAGTTGAAAATCAGAGTTAAGCAAAATATATATAAATCAAATTTGAACAAAATACTATTGGTGATAATATTACGAAATGCGTATTTACCGTTACTCAGTGGACACTGACAAGGAATCCCGTATTTTCGAAACACTTGAGGACATGTTATTTTAGTGATTATTTGGCAAAAGTCTTTATAACTACACGATCCAATGTTGTCCTCGCATGGAATGGTAACCCAAACGAAGAATACCTTTTTCTTAACGTTAATCGATAACTATATTATGCGGTTTGAAAGTGAAAGAAATAAAGTAAAGAAAAGAATGTGTTATATTATGGCTAATAAGTGAAGTAGCATTAAAGGCAAAAGTTTAGACTCTAATGAGTTTTCTTTTGTGTTTTTAGGAGTAGATTTGCAATTGAATTGAAGTCTAAAAGAAAAATAGTATTCATTTGTGTTGAAAAATGCACTCAGAGGAATGCGAGTTGTGGTAACTGCAGTTTGTTTTATATTGAGGATCGAAATGCGATTCAGTAAAATCAAATCAACTTTTATCGGCTCTGTGCTAAGATTAGCAAACAAAAACTAATTCAATATTCTAATGGTCAATATTTAACTCATAGATAGCTTTCAGTACAACCTAATTTAAATATTTAATAAGCTTTCTAAATTTTCTTTTATGTCAATCAATATTAATATTAAAAGTTTGTAACACTCGAAATGTCTCTAAATTTAAGTTAAGATATGACTTCTTTTCTTGTATTTGAATATTTGAAAACATTCTGAATCATAAAGTAGTTCTTTATAACTAATTAGCTCATTAGTCACTATATAACTTACTGGTAATGGACTTATTTGTGTTGTATTAATACTAAATCTGGACTCTCCAAAAATAGTTCCCGGAATAATAATCGGATCCGGAAGTACTGATAAAGTCTGCACTTGAATCGATTCTTTGTTTGAGCCACAAGTAGACCAACTGAAACCTAATTTCTGCAAAAGTGTTTATTGGATAAAAATTGAAAGAAAAAAGAGGTAAAAATAGATAAAAGATTTAGAAGTTATGTAAAAAGTTTGAGAAAACATACATTAGGGATAAGTTTGGTGTTATTTAGTTGATAGTGAAGAGAATGGACAAAACCAATTGGGATTGCCTCAAGAATATAAGAAGCAATCAATAACAAGCTAATCATTTTAGGCAGCATCGCATCACGATATTTGGCGATTCAATTTTCTTCCATCAAAAATATATGTCAAAACTCCTTTAAAAATCGACATAACATTGTCTCATATGATATATAAGTTATGAAAAGTTAAGTCATTATAGATATTGGTTTCTTATGACAAGAGCTTTTCTTATGATAACCAAATAAAAGCAAGTCAACTTTGAGATCCTATTTCATTTTATTCCTTATAATTGTATTCACTTTCTGGTTAGCAAATATTATCATTACTTAAAGTCCTAATTTCAACAACTATTCTAAAGTATATTTCAATAGTTGTTAAGTAAAATACTTCATATTGAGATAATATTTGAATTAGTAGTGAATTAGCCGTAATACTAACAATAGTTTACGGGTTCGGTATGGAATGAGGTGTAGTATTGTTGCATCTCGCGCTATGTAAGTTTGAATTGAGATTAGATCTAACTCTATCTGTACTACCTAAGCTTAACATAAACATGAGCGTGATCCGCAAAAATACTGCATCTTATTATAACCAAGTCTTGTTTGCCGCTAAAACCTTCCAGTAATGCTTACACTAAACTTACCTTATCTTAAGTCAATTGTGAGCCTGTTTCTCAATTATGACTTTTTATAAACACGACTAGAGGTTAGTTATGATAGACAATTTGAGTCACATATAAGTAACTTTTCAATGAATAAAAGTTGAACAAAGAAAATCTGCAAAAATATTACACTTTAAGCAATTAGTTGAGCAGAAAGTTTGCGACGTATTTGATTTTTAACAAGACCAACAAGCAAAACAATGAATATTAGTATATGAATTGAACGTAATAACAAGATTTAGTGCGTATTTTATTTTGCTACGTAAGGGCACATTTCCTTATCGCAAAAGGAAAACACAACTAAGAAAATCTTAAGTCTATATATCTAATCAAACAGCATTTCAAACACTTAAATTCATATCAAACATTCAACTTGAAATCAAATAATCTAAGCCATAAAGCAGTTATAAATTTTAGTTAGTAAATACTAGTAATCTGTATGAAATACGTGACATTGTAGCTTGAGAGCGATTACAACTTTCAAAAACTTAATAATCGTTGATAGCAACCAAGAGTAACGGTGTGATCGCATTCCTTTTATTAGGCCATAATATCTTCAGATATTAAGAAACTTATACAATAATTAGTATAATGACCAAAACAAATTAAAATTGAGGTTTTGCGAAAATAGATTTATATCGCAGTTGACACAAAAACAGTATTTTCTAGTTGCTATCGTGAGCTATTAATTTTTGAGGTGTATGCATAGCTTAAGTTAATAAAGTATTTTTAGTTGACGTGATTTACAAGAGTGCGTGCACAATCAAACAGAAATGTAATAGCAGTTAATCTCAAAGTACAACTAACTCGATTAGTGAACTGTTAGTTTACTTTAAATTGATTACAAACTGTATTCAGTTGTTTTTCTTACTAACAAAACAGATTTGTATTATATAAATCAAATGTTAGATTCATATCAGAAATTGAAAAAGAAAAATGAATACTTTTTCATAACTATAATACTTATGCATAACTATTGTTGACATCTACGGAACACATCTAGGAATCAAATTTAATATATTGCGATCTTTTCCGTAAATGCGATTTTGTTCATACTATTTATAGTGTTATATTCCTATCGTTGTGTTACTATCACATTCTCGTTGTGTTACCATCACATTCTCGTTGTGTTACTTACTATCACATTCTCGTGCATCTATTCATTCAGTTTAATGTTCGCTATGAGAATAAAATAACTTTTGCACTCGTCCTATCATATAATATTAGTATAAAGTCGAATATTACCCAAAAAGTAAAGTAATAATCGGCTAGATATTATTTATTTGATGTACAGTTAAACCTATCTAACTTGAACGTTGAGTTAAATACTTCTGAAAACAGTGAATAGATTGGTAGAAAATGAACACTTATATTTGCTTTTATTTTGATAACCTTTGTGTGCCAGTTCAAGGCTTAAATCTAGTATTTTTATCTTTTAATTAGATTTTATGAATATATAATAAACTTTTATTCCTCTAATAATTGTAACAAAAGTTTGGCTCTTTTGTTAAATTAGCCTATGAAATGAAAAAAACAAGTTTCAATTTATCATAGATTAGGTTAAAGTTTGAAACATTTTCAATTTAGGTGTTCGCTAGAAGACATAAAGCATTTGAACCGTTTTAAATGAACTCTAGAATCCAATCTGAAAATGCATGTCTTTTCCTAACGTTTGTTGTGTGCCATCTTATTCCTTATGTTAAAACCACTCCACCAACTAACAGATCATCAGAAAGCAAACTCAAACCTAGCTTCAGGCAAAATGACGATTAAAAGTAAACGTTTAAGGTTTTAATAATAGAGTTTTGGTTTTGGCGAACAAATTGGATTCACTTCTTTTGGTCAATACTCTGCTATTCTTATTCGAAAAATTGCATTTGATTTGCCATACTCTGAACTTTCTCTAGTCCTAAACTTATAAGTTATACAAAACAGAGTATTTTTAGGTTTTTCAATACATACAACTCACTTGTGAGCTCTCCTACTGTTCAACCAACAATAGAATGGTGAGAATTATTCTTCTCTGATTAAGTTTGCTTTTGTTTGTACGGTATATTATAACCGTTTGTTGGATTGAACTCATGTTTTCATACCTCATTTATAGAATGATCAACTTGAAGATTAACTCAAAAATACCGCATTATAGATATGAATAGACTCTGTGATTGCTTATGTCAAGAACAAAACAAGACATCTATTTTTTAATGCCAAACATTATTCACAGTGTGTTTACAGTCTCTTCTCGTTTTAATGAACAATTAAATGCACTAGAAATTGGTCTATTATAAAGGGACTTCACTATATGTATATGGTGTGCATAGTCTTCTAATAATTTTCTCGAGAGTGTAGATTATAGCTCTGTGTTGACTACATTATAGAGAGTCGACTGTAGCAAAAACTTAACCGAAAATTTGATTAACTCTGATTCAATATGAATATGAAAAGACTGTAAAAATAAATAGAAGAAAAAATGACAAAATTAGGGATATATAAAAAGATGGTTGAAGTGTTGAACATTTTACAGAACAATTTCTAATATGATTTGGTGTTATCTATAATTGAAAGAGTGTCACTTGTATTGAGCTTCGTTAAACACTATAATAAACATTCACTAACACGATAACCAAACACTTGAAGTACTTTCTACTAAGATTGGTATCAAAAAGTAATAATTTAGGATTTATAACAATCGATTTATTCTAACTCTTCTTACTAGTTCAGAATCTAGTTGGAGACACAGAATAGGAACATTCTGAAACATTTTTAATAAACCTATAGCTAAAAGATATTTATGGTTTAGGTGATGTGTAAATGTATTGTGAAATAATAAAAAATTGGTATAGTTTTCGTGTGCATAGTGTCTATCAGTCGAGCAGAAGGATTGAAACGCTTAGTTATTGAGCTTCAATTCCTATCTATTTGTTATTCTGACAAATTGATCATTAGAAATGATCATTTGAGATATGAAACCTTAAGATATTTATCAATAATATCATTAATGTTTACCACATTTATGTTACCTATGATATATGACTTTTTTCATCCATTAAACTAATTATGACTTGACATTCTTTCTCAATAGATCATCAAGTTGTATGTTGTATCAACTCAATCTTACTTAGAAACTATTATTTTTATGGTTCCTAAAAGTTTTTAAGCTTTTTATGTTTTTACGTTTTATATGCTTTAAGTATAGGTCAATTCAACTGAAGAATACCTCTTTTGAAATATTAAACAGAATTAGAGTTAAATGTTCGTAGCTTTGCAAGTGTAAAGATTTGATACAAAAGTATATTCAATTAAATGAATGTAAGTCGGAATTGGCTTAAAGTATGAAAATGTGTTACTTAACACATGATTCGGATTTCAATGTTTAACGATTGAATGAGAAATAGGCGTCAAAGAAAGAGGAATTGCAAGCGAAAATCTAAAAATTGATACCTTTGCGAATTTAAATTATTGCTGAATAAGCTATGAAAACATTTGCCTCAAATCACTATAAGATGTGCCAATGTGTGAACGTTTTCTGGTGTTGGACAAAATTTTATTTTTCCAATGAATAACTTTCTCTTTCTTTCCTTATTTGCTAAGAATAAGTTATAGAAACTGTTTTGTTAGACTTTTTGTCTGCGTAAAGGAAATCGATTCTCGCTCACTATGAATCACAGTATTTAGATTACTCTTTCTGTCATGTTCTCAATCTTTTATAAGAGACTCACTATTTCTGGCTTTTGTAATTGTGACAAACATTTGAATGTATTATAGGGGGACAATTAGGTGACTAAACATTTTTAGTTACACTAGAAGTAACTATTAATTACTCAAACTTGTGTCACATGAAAGCCAATAGCTTAATCCATTCGAAACAGTCTCTAATACTATAAGCTCACTCAATTTTCTGCTAATCTTTCATTCAATCACGTCAACTATTGTTAGATAAATATAAACTGAAGCTTTTACTAAAAATTATCTCAACAATTGTTGTTAGCTAAACTTTCACGCAATAGTTTATTTTGGAGATAAATTGATGTCTTTTTTCTCTCTTTGATTATTTGCAACGAACATTTGTAAATATTTTTCATTTGATTCAATTTTTCATGAAATTTAGCCACTAATCAACTCAATATCAACTTGACCTCCTATTTATTAAAAATATTATTCAACTTCAGAATATATCTCATTGTTTGCCGTTCTTTCGATCAATGATACCATAGAAGAAAAATCTTAAATCATTGCCACTAAAGTATTGATTGGACTTATTTTGAGTGAAATAAAAATTATGATTTTATACATACTTTCTACTTCTCACTTGAATTAGCAGAATATTCAAAGAATACGAATATGAATTGCAAACTAACAGCTATGACTATCTTGATTGAAGAGTTTTTAATTTAATTTGAGTAGATGGAAAACTTATAGATCAAGTTCATCAATAGAGTGAATAACTAATTAAAATGCCAAAACAGATCAATTTCTTTATTGTGCTTTTTGAAACATCGCCCAAAGCAATTGTATAATCAAATAAGACCAAATTTAGCTCAATTTTTCACAAATAAAACTTCAATTCAAAGTTGTAGCCACCTTTGCTACTTTATTTTCGTCTGGGAGACTAACACTTCTCGATTACTTTTCAACAGTTTTAATATTTATAGCTTATACTCTAAAAAATAATGACAATAAGATGTTTGTGACTGGAAAGCCAATAGAAATAAAAATAATCAAGTAACATTTATAAGTATTTTCAACACTTCTTAATGCTATGTCATCTATTATGACGAATATATTTGAATAATTATCAATTTGAATAACTATTAATAGCATGGTTTAGGATCAATTTATTCGAGGCCTTCAAGAATCAAGAATAATTTGAAATCTTAACTGAAAATTTGAGGAACTTAGTATATGAAGTCTTATTCTTATTTTATAATTTTGAAGTTTCGAGATCATAGTTGATCGTATTTTCTCGTAATTATTATTCAGTCATTTCAAACGCAATTAAAACTTTTCATATAACTTTCAATAAAAATATTTCTCTCAATTTTATCTATAGAATAATTTAAAGCCATTTTTATAAATATTTGATTAAAGAGATGAAAATCAAAAATTATTATTTGTTTAGGCGTTTTACTGCACTAATCAAGTATTTGCTGAATTTTAAAATTTAAAGAAATAGTAAGTTTAAATTTGCTTCTCAAAAATGATGCTTAATACAATTATGATTTACACAACATTTCACAATCAATAGTAAAAATGTGACAGTATTGATAAACTTGACCTAATTGTAAAATGATTGTACAAAAGCTGAAATATTCACGTTAAATCTTAGGAATATATTTTCCTATAGATGTGTCAACTCAAACACTTTTCTCGAGTTTGACTAAATTTTAATTGACAACTTATTGACAAATATGAATCACTTTTTTTCTCTCTTCTACATCTTTTGAGAAATAAGTTACAAAAACACTTCTGTTAGGCTTATAGTAGAGTCAAATAAATCGATTCGACTTGCACTTTAGTCGAGTTAGATTTTTTCCAACATTTGGATCATTATTATGTGCGAACTTTTGAATCTGGTTTAAGAGATTCTGACCTTGTTAATATTGCTAAATACAATGCCTACATAAAATATTGAAATTTGATTATAAATGTTCTGGTTACTTTAAACTATGTGACAAAAAATAAGACTAATCTCTTACTGTGACTAATAATCTTGACCAGTTAATCTACTTAATTAAGCTCACGATTGATTAAGAATAGATTGCAATATCAAAACTAATACAGTGTTAAATATCTTTAAGGATACTCGTTAAGTAGAATAAAGATATTGGTTTGACGGAAAAGTTTTACTTATTTATTTGGTGTTGAACAATATTTTTATTGATTTAGTCCCAATAATTAATCGTTAATTTTGAAAATTTTTAATAAATTTATTGACTAAGGAAAAATATTGTATAACTAAATTAAGAAATAAATATTTGATGAATAATTCTAAATTTATAGGTTCATAAATGCTTAAAAATATATTTTATCAAAAATTGATTCATCAAGCCATCAATTTTTAACCAAAATTCATTTGTTAAATGTATTTGAAATTAAATTAAAAGCTTTTAATTATTGAATGGTTATCCAAATTTAATGTGTAATATTGAATTTAAGTGCAAGTTAATAATTATTGATTAAGTTTTTCACTATATTATGGAATCCAAGAATTCTCGAATCTCGAGGTGAAAATATTGTGAAGAACCGAGAAGTTTATTTCTGAAAAATACCGTGTTCTAATTCTGACTCAATTTTTGCACTTTATAGCCATAAGTAAATTAAATAATTTATGAATTTTCTATTTTAAAATTGACATAATATGAAAATGTGAAGTGAAATTTATTTGAATTTAAAATGGTTTTGAATATGTTTATGTTTCTTTTCTAAAATAATCAAAATGTAATACTCATGATGTCAACTCAGCAATAAGATGAGAAGTAGAAGAAGATTAATATAAATTTTCTTCTGCAATAGCTAATATCGCACAATATCTTGACAATACATCTTCATAGTGACCAGGTAAGAATAAAATAGATTTGTTGGTTGGTAGTGGTAAATTAATATGAAAAGCTATTTAAGGGCTACTAAACTTTTGATAATCCTATTTTTGATTAATTTTAATCTTCTATGTTACCAATAATGACCAATGTCCTCATTGTTATTAAGGATTAATAACGTGGGTAAATTATTATTAAGTTGTTAATTTTTGTAATTTATAAATTTATTTGCTGTAACCTATCGAGAATTAGATCTGGACTAAAGACTTGAGAACTTAGTATATGACATCTTTTCTTATTTTGTACTTTTCAGTAGTTTCTAAATTATAATCGATAACTTATTTTCGTTAGTATTATTATTCAGTCACTAATTTCAAATGCAATTAAATCTTTTTTATATTAATATCAATTCAATAAAAGTATTATAACCTCTGTCAAACTCATCTATAGATCAACTAAAAACCATTTTATTATATACTATTTTGATGAAGTGAAGTCAAATATGATTATTCGTTCCTTTATTGCATTTATCAAGTATTTGCTTAATTTCAAAATTTAACAAAATCATAGATTAATCTTTTTTTATTATGCTTAATATATGGGTCATTAATGAGAAATTTCATCATTTGAAGGAAAAGTTTTAGTAATTAGTGATAATTTGATCTAAATGTGAGATCGATTAATGATTAGCTAAAGTTTCAAATTTGATAAGAAATTTGAAAGTGCAAGCGATTTAAGAATCGAAAATTTTCAAACTAAGTGAAAATTACATATGGTGCGTCTTAGAAGTGTGTTCATAAGGGAAGAATTTTTCATTCCTGAGAACGCGCGCTTCACTCGAAAATACAAAGTTCAACAATGTAAATTTATTCCCTCATGAACGCACCTTTGAGATGCCCTATAAATTCGATCAGTTCATAGAATAAGTTTTAGCTGAAAAATAAGATTTTTTCACTTTAGTAAAGTGTACACTAACAATTTAGTAACTTGAAATTTAAATTTTTATGACTATCAATATTAGCACCAACCAACCATCTAAAACTATGTAGGTTAGGTTAGGTAAATTCAAAATGTATCATACTGATGATTGGTTGCCATCTTTATTCAACTATTTCTTCAGTTATTGAATCGACTGTTTAAATTATTCTCATCAATACTCACGTTATTTATCTTCATCAAACAGAATCATCAACTGATGCAAAGTAGACATGTGCATAATAAATACGCACCCGCAGGTGTTTGTGGATATCCACACGGTTTGGCGGATGATTGTGTGATTTTTTTTCAATTAGAATATCCGCATTGAAATTATACAATAAGATTGAGTGCGAATACACTATCGAAACGATTGTTCGCTACATTTGCGACCAATTTGTCGAGCTAACGGAATTTTCATTATTTTGAATTAACACTAATGGATAGATCACTTGTAAATTCAGATAAAGTCGATAAATCGCTATTCGTTAGATCCAATTTGTATATTGTAAAAGTAACTTATGCATTATTTTAAATATGAATTAATTTGAATGTTTTCTGCAATGCTTAAATTCAGGTTTAATAAAGATATTGAAATGCGATTATTTGCGGGTGTTTTGCCGATATCCGCAATGATTTTTATGTGAGCGTAGGTGTAAAGCTTGGCAGATGCGGATGCAAGAGTTTCAGAAGAGGCACATCTCTAATGCAAAGCACTTGGAGCAATCTTACAGAAGCTGCAATCAGATGCGAAAATCAGAGAACAATTTGATTTTGTCATAGCTTATATATCAAAACGTTTTGTTAGGAAAAACAATCTCAATGAAGTTATTTCGATTTTAATAGAACCAAGAATGGAAATCCAAAGGAAAATTTTTTCCATAGTCCGATTTTAGCAACTCGTTGCCAAAATCGGGGTCAGACTGTATTAAACAATAGCTGAAGTTAACTCAACTCCATTATATCGAGTATTTTTCATTTAAACCTTGTCATTAACAAGTTAATTGAATGAAAATTTGATGCTCGAATTCAATGGTTTTAGGATTTGAGGTGGAGTTACAGCTCTCCTAAGCTTGACTGCTTGTTAGGACTCTGTTAGTAAGTGTGGTTTGCAACGATGAAACTCCCAGTTTATGCTTTCTACAAATATTGTCAGCTGTGGTAATAAAAAACGTTGAATGTCAAGAAAAGTTTCAGCGTTAAAATGAAGAAGAGATAAGAAAAATGAGAATTTTGATGAAATAATGAAGACTAGAAGCATATAATATGAGATGAGTTGGGAATAAGTGAGTTGTGTAGTTATCGCTTGAAACGCGTTCTATTTGAATAAGTTTGAAGTCAAGCTGTCGCGCACTTTGATTGTGTTATCGATACAAACCATTTATTTGCGCTTTAGTTGACTATCAAAAATCTTCCTTTTGGTGCATAACAAGAATAAAGTTTAATCTAATAATGTGTTTGATATTCCCTAAATTGCTTAGTTTTAGAGAAGTTTTAAAAATAGTGGCAACAAATGTTCAATATTAAACTTTTATGTTAAACAATTTGTAGATTCAATCGATAAATCTTTTCAACTCAGCTATTGTTTAGATTAGATTAAACTTTTATTCACCCCATATATATCTCACAACATATCAAAATGACTTAATTCGTTTCATATTAAACTTTAATAATTTATATTTCAATACACGTATCAGTTATAATGAGACTAATTTATGTAATTTAAGTAATAAATTAACTTTATGGCTATAGCTTTAGCTTTGATTAAATTCAATTTTCACGAATATTATTCTATTTTTCGATAAATACTTCGTGCTTAACGTATACTGAACAATTTTCTTATAAATATTTTATACGAAAGCTATAAAGAATTGTCTCAAGTCAGATATTTAGTATTAGCATAAGCTCAAACTGGCAGTTTTCGAGTTTGCAAAGCTTTCTAGATAAATATGGCTATTATTTAACCGAACATCTCATGCAATATAGAAAACTGAAAGTTAGTTTGGTAAACTTTTCATTTGAGCATTTTTAAGCAGACACTCGGACAACACATTACTCTAATCCATAACTAACTCACGCCTAACCATAAGCTCATTCAAAGTTAGCACTTCTAAGTAATCAGCTTTGAGTTCAACTGAGAACTTGTCTTTGAACTAACCGTAACTGATTTTGGGTTCATCAATAACTGAATAACTGAATCTAAATTATATATCAAGTTCTCGACTGATATTCATTGAAACACGAAGTTAAGCCTAAACTTGAAGTTTATCCTAAAACTAAAGAGCTCAACACCATAACTGACATCTAGTATAACAAAAATAATATTCATGGAAATTATGTAAACTTTGAACGCATTTCAATCAGATGTTTAACAAATGCAACAATCTTTAAACTAATGTTAACTTATTTGTAATTTTTAATAGTAAGTAACGAACAATTATATCCTTAAGACATAAAACTATATATTAATTCAAATTTTTCTTTTAAAAATTTTTAATTAAACGATAATTAAATTAAATATCACATCGAAACTGAAAACATGTTAACAACAAAAACAAATAGTATTAAAAGTTTATTAAAAGTGCCATCAAATGCGAGGCAAAACTTAATAACAAAGCGATTAATGGCTAAAAAGATAGACAGAGGCCAAGACCCAGAAGTGATCGCGTCGATGCCTGTTTTCCAATTTACGTCTTCAGACACGATATCATCAAAACGTAAGAAACGGATTTATTGTTGGGGTTACTGTGGCGGTGGAGCATTGGGTCGATTGGGACTCGTTAAAAGAACTCAATATAAAGGAATGCCTTATTTACCACCTATTGAGATAAAGAGGGCTCCGATGAAACTCGATTTTGTTGACCATCAGACTAGTGTGATTGATGTCGCTGCTGGTTACGGATTCACGGTCTCTAAAACGTTTTTTAAATTACTTTTATAGTTATCTTTCTAAATTTCATTTATGTTTCACGTCATTTTGCTTTTTATTTTTATCTCTTCTCACAGTTTTTTATTTTTATTTTAAACTTTGGATCAAGTATTTCAACAATCAGTGATTTGTGTTTTTCAGGTGATCGCGGCTGTTGTCAAAGACTCTTCGCATCGATTATTCGGGTGCGGAATCAATACTGATTCTCAAATCGGTTATCACGAGACAACTCCTGGACATCCTTTGATAAGCTTATTCAAACCGGTGCCCATAAAGTTGCCTCTTATTAACCAAAGTGAAAAAGTAGTTAAAGTTTCGTGTGGTCGAGTCCACACGGTGTGTCTGACTAGTGAAGGAAGATGTGAGAAACTGTTTAAACTTGACCCAAACTACATCTCATCTTTCTGTCTCTTTAGTGTTCAGTTTAGGTAGTAATGCTTTCGGCCAATGTGGGAGACCCATAGTTGAAGATGAGGTTTATTTTGGATCCCGACGTATACATCAAATCAAAAACATCGAGGAAAAAGTGGTCGATGTAACTATTCTTTTAATTGTTTGATTTGGTTCTTGATTATAAATCAATTTGATTATTAATATTCGTGTAGATAGTCTGTGGACAGGACCACACTTTATTTTTAACCGAAGACGGATCTGTGTATTCGTGCGGATGGGGAGCAGACGGACAAACAGGTTTAGGACATTATAAAAATACAGGAATTCCTACAAAACTAAAAGGAGATATAGAAGGAGAAAAAATTGTTCGTCTCTCTAGTGCTGCCGATTGTGTGCTAGCCTTAAATGGTAGTGAATTTATCACAAATTAATCGGTCATATAATTGCCAAAATATTGAACTCTAGATAAAGGAGATGCTTTCGGTTGGGGTAACTCGGAATACGCGCAGTTCGATTGTATCACAAGGGAGAGACAGTTGAGTATCCCGAGACATTTGAAGTTTAACGGTTTGAAAGGAAAGATAATGAGCGTTGCCGCTGGAGGTTCCCTCTGTGCTCTGGTCACTGGTTCGTGTTCAATCAATTGTGATCTACAGCTACTATGCATTGCTTAACACTTCTATTTATACAAATATAGATTCTGGACGTGTCTATGTTTGGGGTTATGGTATATTGGGGAAGGGTCCAAATGTTGAAGAATTGCGTACGCCATCAGTGCTTCCAATGCCTCTGTTTGGTTGCAATGAATTGAATCCTGACGTTAAAGTTGTTAAAGTCGAAGCTAGTCTTAATCATTTAGCAGCCATTACAAGTACGTTTAGGCAACTTTCTGATAAACTCACTTAAAGAAAGGAATGTTTAAGACAAATGAAATTTCAATTTTCAGATAAGGGAGACTTATTCATGTGGGGAAAGAATAAGAGCGCGTGTTTAGGTTTGGGACACGAAGCCGATCAATATTTTCCATTTAGGGTAAGAAAATAATAAATCTATCAGTTTATTGCATTTTTAATTCATTATTCAATCAAAAGTTAATCATAACTAAAATGAAATTTATTCTGTTAAACAACAGGTATGTGTTCCGGCATTTGTTAAAAAAGTTAGTTTAGGCATAGATCATACTGTAGTCATCGGAACTTCGATGATATGAAACAATGTGTTCGATACAAATTTTATACAAAATGTAAATATTTAAATAATAATTTGCTTTCAAATAAATCAAATGCAAAATTATATAATGGAAAGTGAGTCAGAAAAGTGTTTAAAAATTAAGTAGATCTCAACTTCTACTTCTGAAATCTATGCAAACATTCAAACTTAACAACTTTCAGGTCACAACCATTGGACTCTTCAGTCAGACTTTGTGACCACAAGATCACATCCGGTGACACTCGGAGCCAATCATCAGGAAATAAGTCAACCAGTTGTTCATTAATATAACAAGACTTGAGACTTTGGCGATTAGATCTGAATTTGGCCTCCATTTTTGATCTAAATGACTCCCACTTGGGATTTTGTGATTGACTTATTGACTCTCTACTGGAGACTTCTTGAGTGGGAGCTATTTCTGATGGATTAAGGCCTAGTCTCGTTGACTGTATTGATGACGGGTGTTTGAAATGGTTGCTCGGTTGTGGCAGTGTCTGGCATCTGACAGTTTGAGTGGAGTATGAGTTCTGTGTTTCAGGAACTAAAATACTATTCGGAGAGTAGGTACTAGTAGTCAACTGTGTATTCACTGTAGTACTAGTACTGATTGGAGCGTAAAATTCTTGAAGTTTCTGTTGCGAAAAATTCGGACAACTTTGTCTTTGCCGCATGAAGTCTTTGGCGAACTCCACTTTAATCCCTGGAGACTTACCTTTAGTGATGGTTTCGATGATTTCTTGTAATTCAGTGATTTTTCTACAATTATTGCGATTCTCGTTGTCACGAAACGCTTGAATTGAATCGCTCTGATGTTTCATGTCTCTAATTTTTCTCTCATATTCTTCTTTCATCTCTTGTCTTTGTTTCTGGGATCGAATGTGAAGCGCTTTTTGTTGCCTCAATTCTTCTTCTAATTTGTTTAGTCTTGATTCTAGTATTTTATTGCGACCTTGAGTTGCGTCTAGAGTTTGATCTAGATTTGTGCTGATTGTTACGTCTTCATTGATCACAATCTCTTCGTTGTCTGTCAAATGAATTGAGAACAGTTCGTATGAATAATAAGTAATAAAAGATTGACTCAACTATCAAGTAATCCAATAGTTACTATCGATAGAGGTGTCAACAAAAACAAGATTTAGTTATCTAAAAGTAAATCAAACATTATTTAGATTAAGTTGTGTCAATTAGTGCTTAAACTAGTCGTTATTTAGTCGTATCAAATTTAAATAAATCATTAATTAGTCTTAAATCTGATGTGATTCAAAGATTGTAAAAGTGTTGTGAACCAAATTGAATATTTTGCTAACAAAAGAGAGTTTAAACACAAATTGAAAGCACGGTTTAACTAAAGATAATTGTGAACCAAAAGAGTATAAAAGAAATAAAATAAAATTGAGAAAAACAATCAAAAAGTAAAATAATAATAATGAATAATGAATAAAAATAATAAATACCAATGCTCATGATGCCATGGTTAGAAATATGAGTCAAATTATTATTCAAACCATTGATCGTATTGTTAGCCATAAACTTATCACAAACTTGACTGCAATAATTGTCAGTATTCTCGTCATTAAGAAGTTCTTCAATATTGTCATCGTATCCGTCGTCGCACTGACTCATCCCAGCGAATCCATTAGTCGCGCCACTAATACTATTGTCTTCTAATTTAATTCTTTTCATACCGTTATTGTTGTTTTGATGGAAAGTATTAGTCGATTGGCTTCTGACGCTTCTGACGCTTTCGGTTTGAGCCAAAGCACGTTTCGAAAACATTTGTTCTGAAGATGGTTTAGTGTGGAATGGTGGCACCATTGCTACTATTTAATAATTAATTCTAAATTCATTACTTTATTTGATTACCAATTCGTAAATAATTGAAATGTAATTGTATTTTTGTACGCCAGTCTTTTCCTACTGATAGTGAAGTGTCAATCCGTTCATTGCTTTCAGCGCTCTGTTGCGTAATCCATCATTTACTTACGAATGACGATAGTTCTCAGAAACTTTTTTCTTTAACAGCTTTTGCTTTGTGTTCCTTACAACCACTTTAGTCGAGACTATACAATATTTTTAGTTATTTCTATGATTTAATATTTATGTAAATTTTCAGTCATAAATAGTGACACGCATGAGAGCTCAGATGGGCCCTAAGCTCGAGCTGGATTCATCCAGCAAAACAGCAAAAATTTCAAACCTGTGCTGAAGAGCCAGACAGAAAAATTAAGATTAAAGAGAAGACTAAGCTTAATATTAAGAAATATTTAGAAAAGATACGTTACGATGAAACTCCTTTTGGTGCCCCAATATTACGACATTGGTTGCAACGTACAATTAGAAATGAAAATACAATTTTTGAATTAATACGAAGCGCAAGTTCAAAGGGAATCTCAAAGCAAAGCTGACTCACGAGTTTCATCATACGTACGGTTCATTATAGATAAGATATAAGCTATTATTCTCAAATTTGGTTTAAATTGAGATAAATTTCTTCTTGAAGGCCAATTCACCGTAAAAGTAGAGCGAATTTTCAAAACATCTCTACGTATTGCTAGTTCTTATCTGAAAATAGTTAGGTTTAAGTAAAATATAAGTTTCAGCTAAATAGTCATATGAAATACTGTAGAAATCTGAAGAGTAGCTGATATTTGTATTTGATATGTCAAACTGCTTCATAAATAAAATATGAGACTTTTTTGCACTCCTTTCACTATAAACATCCTCATATGAACTTATAATCTATTGTCAAAAATTTGTATTCCGTTATAAAAACCTCTGTTCAGCTTCTGTTTACACAGTCGCCTCTCTCTATAATGAACAGCCTAATACAGTAGAAATGAGTATGTAATGGTGGGAATTCGCTATATCGGGTATAGTATGCATAGCCCATGAACCAAATAATTTTTTGAAGGTGTATGTTATAGCGAGTGGTTCATTATGTTCGACTTCATTATAAGGTGAGAGAGAGAGAGAGAGAGAGAGAGAGAGAGAGTCCATTGCATAAAGCTATCTCATTAATCGTTTAATATTAATCCTGTGATTAAATAAAGTATTTCAATGCCGCCTCTTCAGCTGATAAATTGAAATTATGCCAAAAAGTAGCGGTAAAAAGATAGGTTATAAAGCTGAATACACAAATTTGAGAGAAAACAAGAGTGCAGCCGAATAATTCATTTGCATTCATTCAACTGCTCTCCCATGAAATGAAGCATTCAATTGTGAGATTTTTAAAGCTTCATCTCAAAATTCGGAAATGGATAGTAGTTTGGATCGCTCCTATTCTGTTATCATTAATCCCGATTCTTGTCACTGGAAAGGTCTGAACAATAGTATTATTTGAAAGTTTAAAAGTTTTATCAGCAAGTTTTATAATTGAATATTAAATTTGCCCAAAAGGAAGGCAAATGTATATTTGTCGTGTCGCTTATGATAGTCTATTGGTTGACAGAAGCAGTTCCTTTGGCTATCACTTCACTAATACCAGTATTCTTATTCCCGTTATTCGATATTCTGTCGACAAAGCAAGTTTCGAGCGCTTATATAAATGTGAGAAACTTGTCAATTAATAATTAGATATTATAACAATTTGCGAAAATCTATAAATACTAAATATTTCAATGATATTTACTTGAAAAGTTTATCTAACACTTGCAAATTAGGACACATTAATGGTGTTTTTAGGTAGTATTATGGCTACTGTTGCGATCGAACAATCAAACCTTCATCAAAGGATTGCTCTCAGGATTTTGATGCTCTTCGGAACATCTCCTGTTTGGTAGGGTCGAAAATGTTTTCTTTTGATTTTTGCTTTATTTTATACATACTTGTTTTTTAAATAAATATCGACTCTGTTCAGGCTATTGCTTGGTTTCATGTGTGCGACAGCTTTTATCTCTTTGTGGATCAGTGATACGGCCACCACTGCTCTAATGGTCCCCATAATAGAAGCAGTTCTTTTAAATCTTAAAGAGAAAACAAGAGCCAGTATTAGTTCTATTAGTAATAAAGGAAGTAATGAAAGCATGACTTTTAGTCTAACAGTTTATCTCATATCTAATTTATACGATTTTATTTCATTTCTATTAACCTGTTAGTGAGTCCGAGTTCTACGCTTGATATGAATGATATAAGATTAGAAAACATTGATTCTAGAAGAAAAACTTCTTTAAAGTAAGACATTGTGGACAAGAATGACTTAGTTTTAGAAACTCTGCAAACATTGATATTTGGACTGATTTATTATTTCTCATAATTAGGATTGAAAGGATAGAAAAGAAAGCAGAAAAATCTTATCAGACAATAAGAAAAGCAATATATTTATCAGTCACTTATGCTTCTTTGATTGGTGGCACTGGAACTATCACTGGAACTACGACCAACATGATTTTCAAAGGATTTGCATCTAAGTAAAGCATTTTAATTTGATGCATAAGTTTGTATTAAATTTGAGTTTAACATAAAGCTTAGAAGGAGATAGCGTCACTTTTGCCAATTGGATGTTTTTCGCAATACCTGGTCTTATAATCAACATAATATTAGTTTGGATTTACATGGTGGTCGTTTTTGTCAGAAGACTTCCCAAGTATGCTATTTACTAAGACTTATGCAAGTTATCAATTGTTTTCTTTTTCTTTGTGTTCCACTATAAGTGAGATCAATTGATAAAAATTCAGGCCTTGTAACTAATCTCAATGTAAATGTAGACAACCAGGCTCAATTTGTGGTGTTTTCAATTGTAAGAAATATCGCAAATTTCAAGCTAAAGACAAGGTTTCACTTACTTGGCAACCTTTATTTACATCATTGACTTTTGTTCTTTTAATATTTAAAATAAATTAAGATATGTTTCGTTAAAATACTTGTAGGACGCTTCTAAAGGTTCCAAGTTAGTGCGAATCACCACGCGCTTAGCTCGTCAATATTAAGAATTAGTTCTTGTTGATGTTTCCCAAAATACGATATTTTCCCAAACCTTGACAGTAAGGAAAATAGTTTTGCATTATTGAAGAAAGCACGCGCTCTGTCTCGGATGAAAATTAAAGACAAGTCCTTTTGGCTTTTCTACTTTCAAGTTTAAATTGAAAATTAGAATTAGTTTGTCTCTAATTTTCATTGTATGCAAAAGTATTTTCCTTGTCTCTAAACTTTCTAGACGTCTTATATAAGTATAACTCGAATATCTCTAAGCTTCTAAACAGTAGTGCGAGCTTTAAGTCTAGTTTTTGCGTTCATTTTCTAATCAATTCACTAATGGATAATCAAAATTTGTAACAGATCAAACAATAAATCGGACGACAAAGATACAGTTACGGAATTTATAAGAACAAAATACAAATCTTTAGGATCGTTATCGTGAGCATCAAAATGAATCTATGTTGACTAATGATTAATTTATCTATTCGGTATTCAATAAGGTTTCATGAACTAGCAGTCTTAATAATGTTTTTAATATTACTTTCTCTTTGGTAAATTTAAATATTTCAGTAGTGTGTCTCATAAGTCCCAATCTATGTTTAGATGTTTTGAATTGTTGACACATAGAGTGAAAATTAAAGACAAATACAATCAAGTTCTATATATAAAATTTATTGAAATCCAAAAACGCTTCTCTCTCATTTACATTCTATGCAAAGCACGCGCTACCAATAACTCAAAACTTTTACTATAGGTCGTGACTTGCGAGACACTCTATAAATTTCAAATGACCGCTGACTAAAGTTTTGAAACGACTTTCAGGTTCTTTCGTGATCCTGATTTTTCACTGGTTGGTCGCCAGCACTGCATCCAGGAAAGTGAGCATAGCTATAGATTATAAAGATTAGTTTTTCAAACTTTGGCAAGTTTTAGGGAACAAAAAATGGCTAATTCATTTGACTGATTAATATTTACATTTATATGATTGAACGAATTTAACTTCAAATATTTAATCCTAAACTATTGAATAATTGAAAATTATTACAGTCGAAATATTCTTACAGTTCAAACTATATCAATGATGCATCAGCTGCGATGTTTATGGTGTTTATCTGTTTCTTAATTCCTGCAAACCCAAAAGACCTCCAAAACTCGACTCCTCTTATGGATTGGAAGACAGTTCAAAACAAGGTTCCGTGGGGTGTATTCCTTCTTATGGGTGGAGCATTTGCTATGGCATCAGGAATTAAAGTATAAACAAGTGTTTAATAGTTATCTAGGATGTTTATTTTAATTCTCACTTTTTTGAGACAGGCTTCTGGTTTGTCGCAACTGATGGGAGAGCATTTGATGCAATACTTGCAAAATTTGTCACCACTTCTCCTGGCAGCTATTGTTTCAACATTAAGCATGTTTTTCACTGAAGTTTCGAGCAATGCCGCGACCAGTACTATATTTCTTCCTATTGTTAAGAATTTGGTATTATTTTCATTGAAATCTCAATTATCTGTAACTTTGAACAAACAAATTTTCAGACTCTCTCACAAATTGATCTGAGAAAGTCTGATCACTACTATACAGTAAAATCTGTCTAACCATGACCTACACTTAAGTGACTTTTTGTAAACATCATAAAGTCCCATAGAAAAATATGGATCAATTGTTATTGATTTCAAAAGCCACTTAGCTACACGCGAAAGTTAGACAAGTTTTAATGTCGCTATCTTAACTAATGTCTGATAAACCATTCCGTGATAGGCCGAATCCCTTGGCATAAGTCCATTAAGATTCATGCTTCCAGTGACGGTTTCGTGTTCTTTCGCATTCATGTTTCCAGCTGGAGCTCCAAGTAACGCCATTGTCTACGAGGCCGCGAAACTAAAGACAACTGAAATGGCTATTCCAGGATTTTTCGTTAAATTTATCTGTTTAGCTGTTGTAATCGTATTGACAAACACATGGGGATATGTTATTTACAATATGCATGATTTTACAGCTAATACAACAATTTCAACAAATACAACCATGTTCTGAACAAATTCTCATTAAGTCATTTAAATATCCATTCATGATCTGAAAATTTATTTAGTTTGAAGTTTCGAAAATAGATTTTATCGTAATCGCTATCTTTGTCAAATCGGTTAATGGAACAGACAATAATAAAAAGCCTATTCAATTGTCATTCTGGAGTATGAACATGTTGGAAATGATTTAAATTTACAAAATGTTTTGACTCCAAAAGTTTTGCACTTGAATTCTATACTAAATTGACCTAGAAACCTTATAATAAGAATGAGCATATACAATAGTCCAATATAGATAAGTGGTTCAATTACATGTATGACTGATAATGAAAACGAGAGTCCATTTCATGCTCTGTTGAATATTATAACACCAATGAATCTTTGCTTTTAATCTCAGCCCTATATAGTACGTGACAACTAATTGATAAAGTGAGCTCAAACAAACTAAATCTGACTTCCATGTCATACAACTTATCCAGAACATAATCATACAGTGAACGTATACTAACATATTTATCAGAGATCGTGCAATAAAAATCAAATATATCCATGTAAATTTATTATTCATACAGTTCAGTACATGACCTAACTTTTGAAAATTAAATTCGATAGAATAAAAAATGTTATCTAAAAAGTATTTTTATGTCGTGATGCTGCTAATAATTCCTACTCTACAAGTGGTTTGTCAAAAGAATAAAAAGGATGATTTGACTTCAAACCCGGTAGCCCTTTACGCGTCTTCACTATTTCGTAGGGATCAGATCTTAGAAGGTGTACCATCAATGGAAACTTTCGAAAACATATCAGCAATCATCTGCTTGCATAATTGTATGACACGAAAGCCCGATTGCAAATCATTCAATTGGGGTTATGGAGAATGTGTCCTTATGTCAGATTCTGTTTGCATTAATGACACGTTACTGTTGACTCCTAAAGAAGGTTATGCTTACTATGATATTATGGATACTCCTGACTTTGAGGTATACTCAGAGCAATCACTTTTAAGTCTTGATCAATACTTTTAACTTATGCATAACTATAGACTCAATGATCAAAAATTCTTAATTATAATCATGTTTTACTGGATTCAAAATGATTGAGAAAAATTTTTATTCAATTTTTCAGTATAAACATCTGAAGGATGAATATTGCCGTCAATTTGGCAAATGTTCGGGAAGATGTTATCCAAGAACACGTAAGATATTCTCAGATTAAAGTTAAGAAAAGAGTTGTTCAGACTGATGAAAGCGAAACTTCTCTTGACTTGAACTGAAAGGATCCAAAACTTTTTAGTTATTATATTAAAATTTTGAATCGCTTGCAGCTCATTTTGTGGACATTTCTATGAACAAAAATGAAGCTAGAGACTTTTGTCAAAAATTAGGCCGTACACTACCACAGCCGCGAAACTTGGAAGAAAATGGATTTTACTCGAAATTTGTCAAAAACTTACTGATTAAACAACCAGAAATCAGGGATAATAAAGATATGAGAGTATGTGAAATATTGCGCTTTTCTGATTAGCACAAAATAATCAAATTTTAAATTCAATCGTAGTTTTGGTTTGGAATTTCTGACGAGGAATCAGAAGGTACTTGGATGTATGACGACGGAACTCCAGTCTCTAGAAGTTTCTCAGCCTGGGCTCTAGGACAACCTGACAACGGAGGATCTTTTGCGAGCAGTAAAGAAGATTGTGGTGCAATAGGAGAAAAGGGAGACTATAAATGGTTTGATGTGAACTGCAACTTAAAATTGAAATTCTTTTGCGCTTAAACAACAGCTTTAATTATTTTCTTGATAGCAAGCTCACTCTTACTCTATGGTCAAAACTATTCAGCTTAAACTGTTAAGAAAGTCTCTATATTGCATGTATAATAATATTTATTGTTATATTATTTGAATTCGAGAGTTAGAACATCAAATATTATGATAAATTTGTGTAAATTCACTAAATACTTGAATTAATTGTGCACAAATAAAAGTATTAATCATCTAAAATTAGGTTGACTTGCTAAAGCGCGAGATTCTCAGAATCGGAACTCGAGCACTCTCAGCCTTCACCATTAGGCCTAGCCATAGCCGATGGAGGGCTAAAGGTTGTAGACCCCCCAGAGATTTTCAAAATATTAAAGTATACGTCTGTACTGAAAGGAAATAGCACAAAATAGTTTGAAACTGTATTTACAGTATTTGATACATCGATGGATTACTTATTGTCAAACATTAATAAAAAAGTTTGATAACACATTAATGGATATATTAATGTAAGTATGCACTTGCCTCCGCAGATCAGAGCATTCATTCTCAGACTTTTAGCTCCACCGGACAGAAAACCTGGCTACGGTGCTGTCGTTAGGTCTATATAATACGTGACAAATAATTTTTATGATAAGCGACTAATAATTAAATTTAGTTTTCGTGTCACATAATTTATTAATATAACAAAGAGTAGGGAATGACAAATTCATCATGGGCCATGCAGCAAGATTAAAATACTTTCATTACTCAAAATCTTGTTTCGGAAACCAAACCATACAAACAAAGCTAACTAACTAAGAGAAGATATATGTGTTAAAGCTCAGAACTAATTTTAAATTATAGAATATTACGAAGCAGAAAATATGTATTTTGAAAAATTTATTCGTGTAATTATATTTATGATAATTCCTGTTATAAACTGTCAGAAGAAAGACTTGACTCCAAAACCAGAAACCCTTTATGCGTCTTCGCTATTCCGAAGAAATCAGATCTTAGAAGGTGTACCACAAATGGAAACTCTTACGAACATAACAACAGTTTCCATTTGTTTATTGAATTGTATGAAACGAAAGCCCGATTGCAAGTCATTCAATTGGGGGAACGGAGAATGTGTCCTTATGTCAGATTCTGTTTGCGCTAATGAAACGTTACTGTTGACTCCTAAAGAAGGTTATGCTTACTATGATATTATGGATACTCCTGACTTTGAGGTAAGTGCTCTATCTTTCGAATTTGAGTGTTTCTGTTAGAACAATTGTCGCCAAGTTTAATTAACTTTGTATTTATATTGATTATAAAACAAAAATTTGTCTCATGTATATTGAATCGATTTAAAGATTTTATCTAATAATTAACACTAGAAAAAACATCTGAAAGATGGATATTGTCGACGATATGGTAAATGTTCGGGAAGATGTTATCCTAGAAAACGTGAGCTATACTTAATCTACAGTATGGCTTAAAGTTTTTATCCCTAATTTAGAAAACGCTCCTTAGTAAATGTTTAAAATGTTTAAAATCTTATCATTTATATCTTAAAAAGGCTTAAAGATATACTTGTGTAAAGTTTAAAAATAAACATAAACAAAAATGGGTTTAGCAACAGATGAAAGAGTAGATCTAATTGATCGGTATAATCATTGTTTATTAAATAGTAATGTTAAAAATAAATCAAATTTAGTAGAGGATAAATTTTAGGAGAAGCTTCCGCCTCACGTAAAAGCAATTAGATATGACGCTACAAAGTTTATAAACTATGGCACAACAATTAATCAACAGAAAGGAATGAAAACCAAAAAGAGTGTTAACTGGTGGTAATATTAAAAAAAGTTAAGGATTGTTAATAAGTGGTCAAGTAAAATATATTAGAATAATTGCAGTTTTGCGATAAAACGATCTAGTTAAGTGAACAAAGTAATAATTATTTAAACAACATCATCCAGTTCACATGTGAAAGTGATCTCCATCTAAATGGTTATGTAAAGTAAGCAGACAAAGAGTGTTTGGGGTACGAAGAGACCCGATATTACTATTGAAAAATTACTTTGTGCCAGAATAAGAGTTTTATGAGTGATAGGTTTAAGGATGAAATCTTTATGCAAGATGGTGCATCTCTTCACAGCGAAATTAACATTAAATTTACTATATAAGTATTTTGGAAACAAAATTATAAGTAGTGAATCAAATGATATCTGACCCCATATTCGCTAGGTATTAACCCGCGCGACACTTTCGAGATATATGAAAGATGATGTGTTTGCTCAAAATGCCGTTAATATTATAGATTTGAATGAAAAATTGATTAACGTTTGTTCTGAAATAACAGATGAGATACGTAAACATTTAATAATTTAAAAATTAGGTTAAGGTATTGTATAAATAAAAATAGAAAGTATTTCTCTAACATTATGCAATGAATATTTTGAAACATAATTGCAAAACAATATTATGATTATTAGCTTATAAAAAAATAGAGTTATGTGGTTTTATTTTTTGGTTATAAGCGCATTTTAATTAGGGATAAGAAAAACTTTAAGCCATACTGTATAGTTTTACTATTTGTATAGTTTTACTATTGCAGTATTAAAGCTTCGTTTATTAGTCACGAGTCATTTAACACCATTTCAATAACTTATCAATTGTTATATGACAATATTTGTAATTGTTTCAAAGCTCACTATGTCGACACTCCAATGACAAGAAAAGAAGCTCAAGCTCTTTGCGAACATTTAGGTCGAGCACTACCACAACCTCGAAGCTTTGAGGAAAACGGATTTTATGCTAATTTCATCAAAAACTTACTGCAACAACAGCCAGAGCTTAGGAACAATAAAGATATGAGAGTCAGCTAAATACTAATTTCTCTCTTTACGACTAATTAACAACTTATTCAATGTATTTGTAGTATTGGTTCGGCTTATCTGATGAAGAAACGGAAGGTATTTGGATGTATGACGACGGCACTCCTGTCTCAGAAAGTTTCTCAGCCTGGGCTTTAGGACAACCTGACAACGGAGGGCCTTTTGGAGGCAGCAGAGAAGATTGTAGTGCAATAGGAGAAAAGGGAGACTATAAATGGTTTGATGTGAGCTGCAACTTAAAATTGAAATTCTTTTGCGCTTAAACAAGTTACTTCGTTGTTTTCGTATTGACTATATTTGTGTTTTGCAGCTATGCCAGTAACTATTTACTTTATGATTAAATGTAGCTGTCATAGTATTATAGCAGTCCCAATAATTATTCATATATTATTTGCATTTAAAGTAGAGGTAATAAATTATTTGAACGGCTCATTGAATTTTATGCTAATTCATAAGATAATGGATGTACTCTTCGTAGAATTGTACGCAACACAAGCTATAAATCCTAATACTAATGATACAAAGAACGCAAATACGTTTATTATTAAAAGATGGGTTTCATTAACTTAATAGTTTCTAAACTGTAACCTTGAGGTTTTATGTTCAGTTATTCATAAAGTTACAGAAGCATTGCTTTCAAAAAATTCAAATCAAAATATAAATCTTAGTAAATAAGCTGACATTTCTAAAGCTCAATTAAAGTTGATTTGAAGTGAAAGTTTGCGTAGTTTTCAGAATTTAATATAAATGTATATAAATCAAAATTATGGAACAAAAAAGTACAATTTATAAACTAATCGATAATTTCAACAGTAATTCTATCTGATTGTTAATTCATTACAATTTCAATATAGACTATTTAAGAATAATTAAGAAAAACATTTCAATCGATAGTTATTATCTCGATATGACTTTTGCGCCACTTTGGATCCACTGATTTTTGCCAATCACCTGAAATCTTAGTTTGATTGAAGAAAGTGTTTTTTTCAACTGTCCAGTGACCACTTTTGTGAATAATTACCGAATTACTAGAATCTTCGAGTAAGTCCAATAAGTGCTGAACCAAACTGTAAGCAAATATTATACTTTAGAATTGTTTAGCATATTAGAGGCAAATAAAAAGTATAAATCACATACCCATCAATTTGAATAAATGCGTTAACATTTTCATTGGTTAGAGGTTGCAAACAATCACATATAGGACATCTTTTGATGCTTTTCTCGGCATTTAATTGCATAAAACAGTTCAAATCAAAACACTCGATATGTTTGCATTTTTCGAAACGAGCCGGAATTGACATACGTTTAGTACTTATCTGACAATTCAATTAAGATGTTAAACTCAATTCAGATCAATAGTAAGATCTCCAAAAATGTAAATACCGGACATATTAGGGATAATTGAAATTCTTGAGTTAGAACTTGAACATCGTTTTCACTGGAGTTGTTCAGAAGTTTCATAACTAGAAAGTAAAAAAATAGTTTTGTTACTCTTTCGAGAAGTCTGTTAACTCTTAAACCAATCATATAAGTGTGTGATCTGATGAGAAGTTTTTGAAAAATTTCAATCATGCTATAAAGTAACTAAAAATCAAAATTGATTACTTTCTCCAAACGTCAGTTTAGGAAGACTGACACTAAAAGCATAGTACTTGAGACCATTTGGGGAATGCGTACCAATCCATCGAACAAAATGAAAGTCTTCTAATTTAGGAAACAACTCGTTTGGTTTCCTCCAAATCAGTTCGATTGGTTTTGTAGTTGGCACTACTGTTGTGGTTGCCTTAAGCGTTGAATTTGAACGTCTTTTCCATAACTATATACAATCGTTAGTGAAAACCAAAGATCACATTTTAAAAATACTTTAACTCATACCTCATACAATTGTTCGAAGGTTATAGACATCGCTTTTAGTAATTTGGAGTCAGTTTCGAAAGACAAAATCTAATATAATTTGTTCAATTGACGAATACTTGTGGTTCAGAAGTGATGGGCTGCCTATTAAATAGATTTTGATTCAAAGCCAATTTAAACATTCGTTTGCAACTAAGATATTAGTAAAGTTTAGAACTAAAATACTTGTTTACTAAGGTATCTTAATGTTAAACTTGTCAACTCTAATAAGTTTGTTATGAAAACTTTTTAGAAGTTGTCAATCCGTTTAGCGTCAACTTTAGTTTATTTGATTTTAGAGTTAAAACTATCAATTTGATCGCAACTATGAGTTTTATCACAAATGCACTGCTACTCAGAGTAATTAACCTCATCACTTGACTCTCACTCAATTATAACTTGATAATTCGTTAACTTTGGTTAAGTTTGTCTCAAATTAAAACGCAACCATTTTCGATTCAGACGATATAAACATATCAAATAGAGTTACATTTTTGGTAAAATCATAAACAAAACCTTTTGGTCACTTTTTTATGCGATCGTAAGTCGATATTTGCTATGACTGAATCAGAGAGAAAGAAGTGATTTCATAATTCTTTAAAGTTATGTTAAAAAGAATTAGATAAAGCATTTTTCAATCGAGGTATATCGATTTAAAATGAATTTCTTGAGGGATGGTCACACTACAAGAATTTACTGAGGCCGAACGTCTTTAGATGTCTCGGATGAGAAATGCAGGTAAGCAATATCATACCATAGCCGAGAGGATGGTGGTGATGTAGTCTCTCATGTATCTATAAAGTCGTACAAAAGGTAAACATTTTCGGAAGAGCTCGTAATTTAATAAATGATCAAAAACGCTTTATAACAAAGTGAACTGATGACAGGATCGCAGTAAATGTGGCAAAAAATTGGAAAATTGCAGCCAAAGAAATCAAACAAGACTTGTAATCTGTAAATATCAATTACAGTTGATCTACAATTAAGCGGCGATTAAGAGAAAAGCATTTTATGGTGGAATCCCACGTAAGAGACCAGCGATAAGTGAAAAATCGTGACATACACTAATTAGAAAATTTGTGTCATAAAATAGCTGAGTAAATTTCCTCTTGATTTAATTTTCAATTTTATTGAAAATAAAAATTCATTGATTATACACACAATTAAACGGATTGTAATTAGACTTTCAACAAATTGAAAATTTAGTGGTAAACAAAATTTTAGATTAAATCTAATTGAAAGCCTTTACGTCTGTTCTGAATGTGAGCTTTAATAATACGACCAAAAGTTTCTCTATTTAGCAATTTATAAGCCAATGGCAGTAAAAACAGTACAGACTTATGGAAGAAAGTATCACCAAAACAAAATAAATCGATGCCTAACTCTAAGCCCATTCCAAAATCGCACTCATCGTTGGCGTAGTTGACTAATTGAACGATTTCTTTCAATTCGCCTAAGGACTTACTATTTTCTCGTTCATCAACATCAACCTTACATATACGAGTTAACAACTTTTTCAGATTGGCGTCAGTTAGCGGTAGAGGTCTATAACCGACTTCATCGCTACTAAGAGGCACTATGAAACCAAAGTTATGAAAAGTTGCGGCATTTGTTTTGGATTTTCGAGATTTAAGTTTAGTGTTGGCATTGAAAACGATTTTATTTCTAGCACAAAACTCTTTCAGTTTGAGTTCGATTTCAGTCAACTTCTTGTTTACGGTTTGATTTGACTTTTGCTTTTGAATTTCGAAATAAATTGCAGCCAATATGTTGTCAGCGATCCCTTGAATAACGCAAGACTTGTCGCAATCGTTAGAAACGACCACTGGATTTTCTTCATCTGGAGTGTCGCGAAAGTATCCCAAATGATAACTACTTTTACTGCTGGCAACGATCGTTTGAAATTCTGGTAAGTCGTAGAAATATCTCCAATGACAAAGAATGGCTTCTCTGTCTTTAATCAAACTTTTCTTAACTTTTCCAGTCAGTATATCGTAGGGACCGACTAGTCGTAAGCCTAACGATTCGACTAAAGCATCTGCAAAACAAAGTTTAGTAGTTAGTAATCAGAAAAAACGCTTCAAAATGTGTTTAGAAACCTTCGGGTTTTTCACGCTTCAGATTCTTGCAAATTGCCACAAGTAAAAGAAGTCTTGAGGCATTTCAAACAGAAATATATCTTTAATCAATTCATTCAACTGTTTTGGGCTCATCTTTGGTTTGAGTCCACGAGGAGTTGAAGTCTTATCGGTTTCTGTCTCTTCAGAACATTGTCGTACTTCATTTGAGATAATCGGTGTCTCATTATTCACTTGATTGTTCGTCAGAGATCCTTCTAATAATTTGAGTTGTAATTTATTCAGAGAATTGGATGCGTTTTGATTGTTGCCTATGAAGAAAGAAATAGAATTAAGTATTGTTTAAATTGATCATAGGAACAATTCTTACTTGTATTGGAGCACTGCTCTTCTTTGCTGACGGACGAACTTTCATCCAACTTTTTTGGCTTTAAAAGACTGTCGTTGCTATCATTTAAAAGCGACTTAAAGCTATCATCTAGATCTTCATCGCTTTCGTAACATTTAACCTTATTATTAGCTTTAGTCTTTGGTCCATTTTTAGCTCTCTTTCTGTTAGTGATCTTTTTAGGAAAATTGTCGTAAAATTGAATAAAAACTTAAGTCTAATCACGAATAAAATGATATAACATTAGACTAATTACTTTATTAGAGGGTGACAAATTTTTTCGTTTGTTTGGCGTCTCATTTGTAGAACTAGTATTCAATCGATTGTCTGACACATTACTTATATTATCTTCTTCTGAGTCGTCTTCGATCTCATAATCGCTTTGATCGTTGGGTTTCTCGAGCGATAACTTCTTGATCCCAATTGGCGTTCGGTTAAAAAAGTCAGTTATTTTGGCTAAAATGAAAGAACAAAACAAAACGAAAATGAATAAAAACGAGATTAAACTAAACGAAAAGGAAGTTAAGTTATAGTGAAAAACCTTTTTTGTCTTGCTTTTTACTCTTAGTTTCATTAGGTTCGTGTTTAAATTCCTCAAAGTGTTTGGGATTTTTTCGGTAACACTTTTGGCCAAACTGACAAGACGGTTTGCTGGAATCTCTTTGACCAATTCGTCGTAAGTCTTTGTCAACTTCTTCAAATTGACGTAAAGATAAGTTTTGTTTTTGTTTTGAATGAGAAAATTCCATTAATTAATAAATAAATTTGATATTAAACAATGAGAATAGTGTGTTATTTACGTGACTGAATTGTCACTTAATTATTACGTAAACAATAATAACAATAATAGAAAAACAATTAAAACTCTAATTGGCGGCAATTTTATCAAAATATAAACCAAATAGTGATACGTCTTAAGTATGAATCTGTAACAACAACAAATGACATGTATAAGCGAGTGAGGTGGAGTCGAGCAGAAAGCAAACTATAGCATACTCTCAATACAATTTAACGTAAGGCAAAGCGTAAGAATGAAGGTGAGGGTAAGAGAGGGGATCTATGCTGAAAGTTTGACGCTGTTCTTTATGAATGACTCCTCAAAATAATATTTGACTCACAAATGACGCAATAGATATTATTGGATTTGTTACTACTCTGACATCTATAATAAGTAAACTACTCTAACATGGAATCGACGCTAAGCATCACTATAATTGTTGTAGTAATTTGATTCTCTTTAGAATCTGTCACAACGAAATTATACTTTAATACATTAAGGTATTTGAAACATGACGTATAAGATGATTTACTCTAAGCTAAAACTTGATATTGTCCTTTGATAAGAGTTTATTATCCCTCAAATTAGTTTCTACAAAAGTATGAATACTTCTAAAATTATAGATATGATTGTGAAATTTGACATTTTATGTAGCAATAGTACATTAAATAGTAAAAATGTTGAACTAAAAGTGCATAACTATCTAAAAGAATCTTGTAGGAGACAAGTGTTAGTTGTAAAACACTGATCTGTTAAAGATGATCCATTTTTTATAGAACTTTCTTTCATAAAACTTCAATAAATGAAGTTTTATTCATAATTAATGACAAATTAAGAAATATTCCATTAATTTTGATATATCAAGAATCTACCAAATTTTGATAGTTGATCTGACTTATTTCAAAGATCATTTGACTTGATTTCTTGATACAGTAGAATCTCGCTAAACTGAACATGTAGTTAAGTGGTTTTTGAAAGATGAATGACAATTAAGCTATGTTTTCAATGAGACTTTCTAAAGTGAATTCTAAAAATAATTCAAGTGATTGTGAAAGTCAGACAGATTTTACTGTTTAATGAGCTTTATAGCTATTGGAAAAGTTCATTTCCTTTTGACTATAAATTAACACTAAACAGGCATTAACAAGATATTAGTCAATATTATCAATTATGAGGTAGATTATAAAATATTTAATAGGAAAAGAACTTTAATCATTCATTTATCCGACAGATAAAGACAAGTGTAAACATAGATCGGGTCTGTATTATGTTTGTGAACGTGTTTAGACTAGTCTTCAATTAAATAGCATTCTTTATCAAATTGAAAGCAAATAAAACGCTGCGTGAATAGCTGTTCATTCGCATAGCTTTGCATTTGCCAACTCAGCTGAGAGAATAGTTTTTGAAACTCAAGGACCAAATCATTTCGAAATTATTTCTATTTAATCAATTATTAGTGTCAATGTATTTCAATATGAATCCACAGTGACCTTAAAAATACATTCTTTCAATTTAAAATATAATTCTGTGCTCGATACTTTAAGTTGTATTAAAACTAGATTTCCACAACTTAAAAAATGGATTTTGAAGATGTCCTCGAACAAGTTGGAGAATATGGAAAGTTTCAAAAACTTTTGGTTATATTTTTTCTTATACCAACATCTGCTCTAAATATTTTGTATGACTATATGTTTATGATGTCAACACCAGATCACTGGTGTTTTGTTCCACAATTGGCGAATCTATCTTATGAACAACAGCGTCATCTGATACGTCCCTTAACAATAGTTCAGGGCTTACCTTCAAGTGATAGCTGTCGTATGTATGATATTAATTATGATTATGTTGCAAATACAACGAGTTTACCATTGAACGACAGCAGACTTTTGAAGACAAAAGAATGTGATAACGGATGGGTTTATGACAAATCGATATTTGAAGAAACGGCCACCACTAAGGTTTGAACTGTTTAATTAGTGAAAGATACGATTAAGTTAGTGAAAATGATTATCGAATTTCGAGAACGTACTTTAGACTTTACTTAGACTTTGAAATTAGATTTTTTATTTAAGCAATTTAAAACTTGAATGTAATAGATTTTGTTGACTACGAAGCCTAAACAGATCAATCAAAAGTGCTATATGAAACACTTACACGGAAAGGTCGCACACTTTCTGAATGATTCTAAAATGAAACCAAGTTCAAAATATAGCTAGTCTTACAAAATATCAGATAATTAACCATTTTTACAAATGGCCTCTAAATCCTGCAAAAATTAAGAATCAAAATTTTCACTTGCTTTTCATACAAAATTTCATAATAGCTTTGATGTATAACTTCGTTGGTAAAGTAGTAAGACGCTTAACTCGCAGGAACACCGAAATAGATTCGATATTCTGTATCAACTATTTACTTTAGATTTCTTAAGTTCAATATATTTTAAACTTTTAAAACTAAAAAATTTTATTAATCAATAAAAACGTTTTTACAAAATTTTTACATTTATACTCGGACACCAAGAGACTTTTTTTAAAATCTGCTATAATGACAAATATTTTAACATGTGTAATAACATGAATTTAGATCTGTTATTAAAATTTTAAACATTAGTCTCTTGAATATAATTTAAAATTAGATCCATGATTAGATTCTGTAATTTATTACTTAAACTGCATATTACATCGTTAGGGAAAGGTTTAAAATATATTAAAATGGAGAAACCAAAGAAAAAATCGACGCGGAGTGTCGAACCTATTTCGGTAGTATTACGAGTCAAACATCTTACTACTTAACCAGAGAAGTTATACATCAAAGCTATTATGAAATTTTGCATTAAAAGTAACTAAAAAATTTGATTCTTAATTTTCGCAAAATATAGAGGCCATTAGCAAAAATTGCTAACTATATGATATTTTGTAAGATTTTAACTATATTTTAAACTCGGTTTCACTTTAGAATCATTCCGAAAGTATACGGCCTTTCCGTGTTATATGTGTCGATTGCGTAACTTAAGCAGCTTGTCGCAAATGACACCATTAATATATTTAATACCATATTTTCGAAAGGATTTTTACCAATCGAACGTGACTTTCCGCTAATCATAAAACATGTTTATTAATATTTTTAAATTAGAATTTTTTTGAGTTAGAAATTCAATGTCAAGATTGTTCTGAAGAATTTTCCACAATTTATAATCATAGCATTGGTTTGAATGTCATTTAGATAATTGAACAAAGTTTAGATTAAGATAAGAAAAAATTGCTCTTTCTATGAGTCAACCAAAATATAAAGAATGATAAGGTTATAGAGGGAAACGAACTTAATTTTGATAAAAGTAATGGTTTATTACACTTAAATTAGTGATAATTGATTTAAAAGATTCAAAACAATCACGTATAATATATTCTGAAATTAGTTCAATTTAGTTTGCAATGACGCGAGTTATGTCAGCCGAATATTATCTTTGGGACCAATTGGTATGGTCGTCTTTACACCTTTCATTTCAGCGATAACTGATTGGTAACTACTGATCATTCGATTAACTTGATTTCAGTTGATTTTCGACCCTAATATTGTTGTAGATTGCGCTTAAAATATAGCCGTCGTTGAAATTTCTGATAAGCTTATTCACGTTCATGTCAGTACGGTCTACAACAATATGTGATGGGGGGGGAAACAGAAAGAATCTTTAATGTTTTTTCTTGTTTAGGATTGGGAGGCGATACTCATTCCTTATAGTCTTAATGATTTACATGGTATCGTTTATCTCTCCTATCATTTTACGCGATTTTACGAGTTTTTCGATAGCTAGATTGATTGGAGGTAGTCTTGGAATCATTTATTATCAAATACCATACATATTGGGTTTGTATTTTTAAAATTCAAATAATACATACCACCAATTTTTGGAAACTAATAATTTCTAATAATCTGTCCTGTAAAGTTATGGAATTCGTGGGCCCAGACTTCCGAACTAGTGTTTCAAGCATTTCTGCGATCGCGTACGCAGTCGGTGGTTGTATATTACCAGGACTCGTATATGTCACTGGACATTGGGTTTGGTTTTCAGTCGCACAATTAGCAATGACTATACCATTCTTTATACTTTGGAGGTTTGCAAAGCGTTTTTATAGCTTACAATAACTTACGTAGCTTTAATAATATAATGTCATCTACTAATAAAAAATTGAAATAATAGGCTTCTACCAGAGTCTGCATCATGGCTCATAACTCGAGGTAGATATGAAGAAGCAGTTGACACACTGAGTAAAGTGGCTCGAGTTAATGGTAAACAAGTACCACCAGATTTGATGAGTTTGGTCAAAGTAAGACAAACTGAAAAGTCACTTTATTTATCAGTTCATAAACACTTTCATACGTCAATATTATCACAAATAATTCAATTTATTTGTTTTAATAAGAAAGTTGGCGCAAAACAGCAAGAAGTACAAGGACACCAGCAAAAGGAATCGATTTTGGATCTCATAAAAATACCAGAATTACGAAATCAATTCTTCATTCTGACCTTAATATTTGTGGCCAATGTGTTTGCATACGCAGGACTGGCAATGAATTCTCTTAACTTTCACGGAAGTGAATTCTTCAACTATTTTCTATTATCTTTAGTCGACATTCCGGCACTATTTCTTGGGTGGTATCTAATTGAAGGAAGACTTGGTCGTCGATGGACTAACACTCTATTCCTATTCATATGTGGCATTTCTTTATGTGTCCCAATACTGATAGATCCGTCTCAAAAACTATTAATTACGATAATGTCTTTATTGGGAAAGTTTGGAACTGCAGCTTCTTATATGATTATATATCAACAATCGGCAGAAATATATCCGACAACTTTGAGAAGTGAAGGAATCGGAATAAGTAGTACAATCGGTTCTGCGATAGGAATAGTTGTGCCTTATGTTACCTATCTAGTAAGTTCAATAAAAACCATTTATTCAATGCCTTTGTGAATATCAGTATTTTTATATGGTTTAAAAACTTTATAACTTAGGGAAGATATGGTATTTGGATTCCAATGTTTATTATGGGTTCGGTTTGTTTGGTTGTAGGCATTGCCTCCAGTTTTTTGCCTGAAACACTTAATGAAAATCTTCCTCAAAATACTACGGATTCGATGAAATTTGGCAAAAATAAGCGTTATCTATCACTCGCAACAAGAAAGCGTTCGTTCTCCCACTCAATACAATGATTATACCTTATCAGATGGACATTTCTTTTTCATATAAATCCCATTAGTATCTAGTAACGGAGTTTGATTCTTAATCTCAATAAAATCATGATTTGTGTTTGTGCCATATAATAATTATAATCAGGTCTTCAATGAAATCATTGCCATTTAATGTTTTTTTATTAGGCTCAGAATAAAATTGTTATATTAGAAAAATAAATATATTTGGTATAAAATCAAATATAGAATTTAATTCTTAATGACTTTTCGAATTCCTCATAGGACGCTGCCAAAGGGACTTGGCCTAAGAATATTTTTTTTAACAACTTAAGAACAATAAAGGGTTCTTATTATGGTTCTGGTCTTTGATCCCTAATTGATGTACTAAAAATATTTTAAAGCGAAAGTTTGAAAAATTAATTGCACAAAAGCCAATCATCAACTCGTGAAAAAAAACTTCCATAGAATTTTTATTTAATTCAGTAGAAGACTTTAAAGGAGAATATATGAAACAAAGGTTATTTGATAGATTATGAGGAGAATAGTTTTCCAAAAAATGATTTTAGAGATGATTCCCGCTGGGAAAGAAGCTCTCAAAAGTATATATTATTTATGTCTAAGGACTCCAGAATAGGGTTCAGTTTATTTATGACTAGGGTGACTACCCGTCCCGTTTATGACGGGACAGTCCCGTCTATTTAAAGATAAAAGACAAAAATCCCGTCAGACTAAAAACTCTCGACGGGATAGTTAGTTGTCCCGTTTTTCAATTTTCATTTTGAAAAATATGCTTAGAAAATATTTCTTAAAAATTCAAACATTGAATTTATTTTACAAATGATAAGAGATTAAGAAATTCAGTTTAATGTTTGGGCACCTGTGGTTTAAAATCAAAAGTTATTGAATTAATCTTTTCTGCCTTGACATATCTGATATAAACCAGTATTTCTTACCTTTGAATAACCTTTGAAAGATGCCATTTCTAAGGGAAAATATACTTTTAAAGTCAACCATGACTAATAATCTTCAATGTTTAAATGTTAGAAAGTATTGTTTGACACCTAAATATTTGTAATGACTAATAAATGAGGCATTTTTCTTTTAAAAATGTAAGGGTCCCCCCTTTGATATTTTTGTCCCGTCGTGAGTCAAGCCAGAGGTGGTCACCCTATTTATGACTAATTTAACCATTTTATATCCCATTTTTCTTGTATTTTACCAGCATTTTAGTCTATTCCAGAGTTTATAATTGTACTACAATTAGTTGATAATGCATATAATTTTACAGCCTCCGTCTCGCTGGATATCATAGCAGAACTTTCTTACTTAACCCAACTTAAAATGTGAATTTCATATATATTGTAAAATTTTATATATGGTAATATTTAGCTAAAACTGCCACCTCATGACCCTTATCCATTCACAAGTTATGATTTTTCTATAGATTGCATTTCTAAAGTTTCAGCCTCAAAATAAGATAACTCATAAAATTATTAATTATGGATATCTGGTCTAATGCAAAAATGATCTTTTGATGAGACACTGAGTGAGTTAATAAAATAAAATTCTTAGGATTTTTACAAGAACTTCCCTAATTATCCTTCGCTCTGGAGTTGAATGAGAAAAAATCTTTATTAGAACTAGACTGAAATGAGCAAAATTTCAATATTTTAATAAACACTATTTTCATTCAGACGGTATCTCATTTAGACTTTAGAGACAAACCTCAAGAAATATCATAAATGGATAGAATAGTTATAATTGACAATTTTTAAAAATTACCATTAAATCAATGGTTTTCTAATTAGGTCATTAAATATATATCTATTTAAAGAAAACTTTTTAACGTATAAGTGCGCTTTAAATACGCGCGTATTTAAAATGAAACTGGGCTTTTTTAGACCACAAAAAATGGTCTTAAATACGCACGTATTTAAAGTGAAACACTAATAAATTCGCTTTAGATACGCACTAGATGACATATAATTTTTTGTGTTACTTTAAGGCACTTTATGTTATTTTGAGGAATAAGGATTTTAATTGAATTTGTTTTAACTTAATGGTCGATAATTAGATATTAAGTTTTATTAAAAAAAAGTATCACAATTAGTTTCAATTACTTGTTTATAATGTGTCATGAAAAGTGCGTGTTTAAAGTGAAGCTGACTTTTTTGGAGCTGACCTCACTTTATGAGGCTTAAATACGCACGTATTTAAGGTGAACTTCGCACCAAAATATAGAGTAGTTTCATCTTAAATACGCGCGTATATAAAACGCACTTATACGTTAGTAGTTGAATTAGTTTGAATAATATTTGATTTATTACTTTTGATTCATATAATTGTGTTAATTTTTAATTGATATAACCCATTCCAAAACTGATTTCATTTTAATCAAAGTTATAATGTTCGTTAAGAATTTTCCAGGATTATACTTCGGTTTATGGTTGATGTTGAGATTGAGTATTGGTGGGTAATGTGGTTACCATAACAATGTTGTTTTATGCTTAGAGCTCTCGAGTCATCTAAATCGCCTAACCTAACTTAACTAAAAATACTGTAACTGCCATTGTTATAGCTAAGTAAGGTAAAGGAAATGGTACTGGTAGCACACAAAACATAGAAGAATATAGTTTTGGCGACCACATTACCCACTAATATCTAAAGCAAACATTAACCATGAACCGAAGTATAGCTCTTTACGACTATAATATATACCGGTAGAAATTGAAGATTTAATTCATCTTGATTAAGAATTAACACTGAAGCATTGATAAAAAATTACTCCATATTACCTATTTCAAAACGTTGGCTAAAGAGAAAACTAATCTTTTATGTATCTGACTGATAGTGATAAATGAAAATATCTATCTGATCTTCATTATGTTTGCATAAATGCCTACACTAGATCTCAATTAAACAGCGTTCGCAACCAGAATTAATGCAAGTGAAAATCTATGCGAATAGTTTGATTGGTATAAATTTGCGTCAAACTATTCAAATTCCGGATGAATTAATTTGCTTGAAATTCAAGGACTTTGCCGTTAGACCCAAGGACTTGAAGCTATTCCTGCTTAGTCCAGAGTGTCCTCAGAATTAGTTCCTTTTCATTTCAAGCTGAGTTCTGTAGACTATTAAAACATATCTCGATAAATAAAAAATATATCTCTATTCACGTGAAATGGATTTTGAAGATATTCTCAAACAAGTTGGAGAATATGGAAAGTTTCAAAAACTTTTGATTATATTTTTTCTTATACCAACTTCTACTATAAATATTTTATTTGAATATATGTTTATGATGTCAACACCAGATCACTGGTGTTTTGTTCCACAGTTAGCGAATCTATCTTATGAACAACAGCATCATTTGATACGTCCCTTAACAATAGTTCAGGGCTTACCTTCAAATGATAGCTGTCGTATGTATGATATTGATTATGATTATGTTGCGAGTACATTGAGTTTGCCATTTAATGACAGCAGTCTTTTGAAGACAAAAGAATGTGATAACGGATGGGTTTATGACAAATCGATATTTGAAGAAACGGCCACCACAAAGGTTAGAACTTTTCGACTAATCGTAAACATAACGTCCTGATAGAGAAATCCGAACGAAAGTTTAGTTATTGATTCTTAAGATATTATAATGAATAGTATTCTAATGCTTTGACATCATTTTAATGATAGTTTAATGAATATTATAAGACTAGTTGTGAGATGATAGGACTTCTCATTCAGTTACGGTGGAACTTTGTCCTCAAACTGAACAATTTGGTTTTGGCAGTACGAAAGTCGAATATTTCTTAATTATTTTAAAATTAAAATGATATTTTCAACTTAATTTAATAAAATCGTATTAAAATACACTCATACATTAATAATCAACTAAATTGAATTGATAAAATGCATTTATAAAATGTCTGCAGCAGTAAAATAATTTTTTAAAAATGTAATATTTAGCGTTTTGCTTCACATGTGTTGAAAGACCATAGACATTAATATTATATGCCAAAGCGCTTTTACGGGACTCATTTTTGGTCAGCGATATTTTTGTTTTCAATGCACTAATAAATTATTTCGATACTATAACGTGAACGTCCATATGTTAACCTTTAAAACGACACGTTATTTAAATATAAAACAGTTAAATTTATTTGTGATTTTTGTGAAAATATTTTGTTCGGATTTCTCTATCAGGACGATATGTAATTAGAGAGAATCATAAATGTCTTTGAAAGACAGTTGCAAGCAGTTTTAAAATTTGAATTTTTTATTCAAATCATCTAGAACTCAGTAAAGAGGATTATTTTTAACCGTGAAGCCTGAACTAAGCTATCAAAAGTGCAATAACAACTGCTTTTATTGAGAATTTTAATATAGTTTTTGAAAAGTTTAATTTTGATTAGGGCTTCACTTTCCTATACACAAAAATTTTCGTAATACACTAATGTAGAATAAACTAATCGTTATTAAAGCTAATCTAAAGCTAAGAATTCAATGTTTAGATGGTTTTAAATTACTTAATAATGCTTGAGCTCATGATAAAAGAAATAAAAAAATACTTAATATCAGCACAAATAGAAATTAATAGAGACTTCAACTTCGCATCTATTTGAGTCAAGATTTTTAGAGCTTAAACTTTGAAAAATCTTATACTTTGGAAATTGCTATGTATGTAATATTTCGTAAACTCCTATAGTTTAATCTAGTATGCGACGATGCCAAACATGTTAGTAGTTTGTTATCTTTGGGATCAATTGGTATCGTTATTATCACCCCTTTTCTTTCAGCAGTGACTGATAGGTAATTACGATTTATTTGGCTAGTTCTGTTCGTAAAGTTCTTCTGAAGTAACTGATTTTTTATCGTCTTAATATTTTATAGGATAGGGAGAAGACACTCATTCCTAATAGTAATCACATTGTTTTGTCTGTCGTGTTCGTCTCCTATCATATTGCGCGATTTTATCAGCTTTTCGATCGCTAGATTTCTTGGAGGAAGTCTTACATACATTTATTATCAAATACCATTCATAATGAGTTTGTATCGCTATCAATTTAACAATTCGAATATTTAACTTTCATTTATTACGATATAGTTTACATTTATAATTTTTCTTCAAGTAATGGAGTTCGTGGGTCCAGACCATAGAACGAAAGTGTCGAGTATTTCTGCGATCGCGTATACAATTGGTGGTTGTATATTACCAGGACTTGTATATTTGACCGGACATTGGGTTTGGTTTTCAGTCACACAATTGACAATGATTATACCGTTTTTCATATTCTGGAGGTTAGCAAATATTTTGATATAACTTAATATGCGATCATTATAATTAGATATTATGCTTCTATGGATTTTCACTAATATACAAAATGATATACTCTATCCCTAAATATTATAATTTGAATGATAGACTTCTACCAGAATCTGCCTCATGGCTCATAGCTCAGGAAAGATATGATGAAGCGTTTGATACACTCAGTAAGATAGCGAAAATCAATGGAAATCTGGTACCAAATGATTTAATGAATCAAATAAAAGTATGAATATTCAATAGTAATTCAGTGCAATAATATCTCGATATGTTGAATGAATGAGCATTGAATATTATCATTCATTATAACGAGGTTTCACTATAAGCAGATACAGCATATCGATACATTACAATGTCTTATATAAATATTACATGACACTATATTGCGTTAATTTGTGAATGTACCAAAATCTTAACAGTTGACAAGTGTTTGACCAATATTTAAATCATTGAAATTTGAAGTTCAAAAAATTGTGCATTTATTAAAATTTTGAATCATTGAATTTTTAAGGCGTATGGCACAAAACAGAAAGAAATGAAGAACAGCCAACAAAAAGATTCAGTTTTTGATCTGTTAAGAATACCAGAGCTACGAAAACAATGTTTTATTTTGAGCATTTTATTTGTGGCTAATGTGTTCGCATACGTAGGATTGGGACTCAATACACTCAACTTTTATGGAAGTGAACTATTTAGTTATTTTCTATTACATTTGGTCGATATTCCAGCACTTTTTCTTGGATGGTATTTGATTGAGGGAAGACTTGGTCGTCGGTGGACTAATACCATATTCCTATTCATATGTGGCATTTCTTTGTGTATTCCAATATTGATAGATCCGTCTCAAAAAATATTAATCATTATAATGTGTTTGTTTGGTAAGTTCGGAACTGCAGCTTCTTTCATGATTTCATATCAACAATCAGCAGAAATATATCCGACAACTTTGAGAAGTGAAGGAATGGGAATAAGTTCTACAATCGGTAATGCGATGGGAATAATTTTGCCCCATGTCACATATTTAGTGAGTTGAATAAATATTATTTAAATAATTAAGCCAAAATCAATAAAAAAACTTGAGAGTTTTCTGAACTTATGAATAAATTTGTATAATTCTAGGGAAGATATGGAATGTGGATTCCAATGTTTTTGATGGGTTTGGGCTGTTTAATTGCAAGCTTTGCCTCCAGCTTTTTACCAGAAACTCTTAATGAAAATTTACCTCAAAATGCTATGGATTCGTTGAAATTTGGAAAAAATAAACGTTACCTGTCACTGGCCACGATAAATCCTTCTAAATGACAGTTAAAACTAATGGATTGAAAAATAATAAACTCATACATTACACAATCAAATGAGAAAAGATTGACATTTCATTCGAATAGCGTTAAAGTTGTGACTAAAATGTGACTCTTAAATAATTAATAAGATTATCGTTTGTTTACACAGTTTTTAAAAATGAATGAATTTCATGAAATATGTCATAAATAACATGATTATCATCAAATAATTTGATTCTATTAAAAATGATTTGAATCTTTATGTTTAAAAATAAGTACATCTGATATTAACTTACAGTAAATGCAAATGCTATTTCACACTTAAGCATTTGCTATTTCCAAAACTAGTTTCTAACCTATAGCTCTAGCATTTGCTATTTCCAGTTATGCATTTGCTTTTTTCCTAAAAACTTTATTATAAAGTTAAGAATCAGTACAACTAATAAAGTACTTAGTAAAGGATTCCTCCTTTATTTAAACATTTACTTAGATATCTCCCCATATTTTTTACATAATTAGATATTAAATATGTTCGTCACAATAGATACCCGTTCACCACTAATTACATGTCATTTTTCTACAATTACAACGTCATTTTCTCAAATCAATACTGATTGATTGTTTGATACGTATTAGTGTAAAACTAGAAACTACATTAAGGTTTGATTCTTCCATTTAATTAATTTTTTATAAATTTATACAAAAACACGATATTTAAGTAAAGGTATAAACAATAAGAGATATTGATAAAGATATTGTACTTTCAAATGGAAATAGCAATTGATTAATCGGAAATAGCAAATGCTTGCGCTGTGGATAAGAAACTGGTTTTGGAAATAGCAAATGCTTAAGTGTGAAATAGCATTTGCATTTACTGTAAGTAGAGTATGACATCTGGTTTCTTGTAGCTTAACATAATTACACTCAAAAACAGTCTTTAATTAAAAGAAAAACTAAAGTTGTAATAAACTAAAATAGATCTCAATTACTTAGAAAAAAATACTTCTGATATTCAAATGGCTTTAAATTTTGACTTTGTGACGAATTCAGAGGAAATGTTTACTAGTTAGGGTTAGGCTTGTAAAATTATTAAAATAATAATTTAACGATTCTACGTTATAGAGCGTCATAAGAATCCCATATTTTAAATCTATTTATCTGACTAAGACTATTATAATTAGTTCGTTTGAAATGTCTTATTGAAGACTTCAGAAACTTCAACATATTTGAAGTATCAATAATAGATGGAAGCGGGGGCTTTGAGGTTTCTTGTAGACGAGTTATTAACTAAATATCTTTATGATCAAATTGAATGGCAATACAAGGCCGCGCAAATATTTGTTCGTATCTATCGCTTTTCGTCAGATTACTTAATTTTATGGCAAAAGTAATCTGACATAGTTAGAGTTGACGAAGTTGAGCAAATTTTCATCAAATACAGTGTTCGAACTCAAAAATGGATTTTGAAGATATTCTCAAACAAGTTGGGATATATGGAAAGTTTCAAAAACTTTTGATCATATTTTTACTCATACCGACTTCTACTACAAATATTTTATTTGACTATATGTTTATGTTATTAACACCAGATCACTGGTGTTTTGTTCCACAATTGGCGAATCTATCTTATGAACAACAGCATCATTTGATACGTCCCTTAACAATAGTTCAGGGCTTACCTTCAAGTGATAGCTGTCGTATGTATGATATTAATTATGATCATGTTGCGAACACATTGCGTTTGCCATTGAATGATAGCAGTCTATTGAAAACTAAAGAATGTGATAACGGATGGGTTTACGATAAATCCACATTCGAAGAAACGGCCGCCACTAAGGTTTGATAGTATTATCATATGTACAATCGGACAAAAAAATATTCGTCAAAATATGCGCTTAAAAAGCAATAAAAGTAATAAACCGAATAAGGGGAAGATTGAGCCGATAATAAAGCGATATTTAAATAAGTATTATTCCTTATAATGAGCCATAAAATCGAAACTTATAGTTAAATCTCTTTAGAGGGAAATTGCTTACATGTGCTGTTCATAAGCTTTTATCAGTAAAGCGGTTAATGCATGTAAAAGCTTATTATTTAGTTTTGTCATAAGCCAGACCTAAACTTAAGTTTTTAAATTCTTAATTACTTGAATATTAAAGTGGTCCCTAAGTATGCTAAGCACAAAAAGCTCTATTTGACGTATACTTTTTTGTTTGCTTGTTTAGTCGTTTGCAAAACCTCGGGATGTGGTTTTTGAGTATTCTATACTCTTAAACGTTGTCAATTGATTGAATTTTTTATGAATAAATCATCGGTTGTCTTGAATATTTTCACAAAGTTACTAATCATATCCCCTAAAAGTACTTATGTAATCAATGTAAAAATGTACAGAAATGTACGATTGTCGTGTTAATGAGGGTTATCTTATTAAAATTTTAATTTTGCAGATTAGACATCAAAAACTGATAAATTTTATGATAAAGCTTTAAAATACCTTCAATTTGGTACAATTATCAAATGGTTCGGATTTCTGTTCAAAAATTACGCACAAATGAAATTTTCGGAATTTTAAGTTAAGTGCACCACAATTTTGAACTAAGGAATTTTTAGGTCAAATAAAAAAATATATTAGGGTTTTGCTTATGTAATGCGGTTTTTTAACGTTATGTTTGAGGTCAATTTTGAGTCAGTAATCGATTGTTTACAAATGTTTTTGGAAAGTCATCCAAAAGAGTCATATCTAAACTCAAATTATTGACAAATAATCTTTAAATAAATTGTGTCCAAAATGGCTGAAGAGTTTCCGACTAAGACTCACATAAGACATTGTTTGTTGTATGAATTTCATCGGGGATCAAATGCTACCGAAGCCGCACAACACATTCGGGACACATATGGTCGCAAAGCTCTGAGTGTGAGTCAGTGTCAGCGATGGTTTTCGCGCTTCTGAAATAACGATTTCAGTGTCGAAGACAACCCTCAATCCGGGCGACGGGTGCAATTTTACTAACAAAAATCGCATTACATAAGCAAAACCCTAATATATTGACTTATTTTTAAAGTAGTTATGATTTCAATCGTTAGATATTTTTTTGCGCATTTACATTGATTAGGTAGATGCTTTTGGGGATTGTGATTAGAGGCTTCGTAAAAATGTACTTTGCAACCCATAGTTTGTTCATAAGAAAATTCATCAAAATCGAATAACGTTTAGGAGTTAGAATGCTTAAAAACCACTTCCCGAGATTTAGCAAACGACTGTACAATTGCGAAATTGATGGTATTTAAATTTTTTAAGTCCTCAAAACTTATCTCAAAAAAGTTTTTGAGCGATAAATTATAGATTAAAATAAATCATGACTTATAATATCTGGTTTTTTTCAAAAGAGTAAAGTCTGATAGCGTTTATTATCATAAACGGAAAACTGTTAGTATATGTGTAACGCATATCGGTTTTTGAAAATTGATTGATTATGAATTAAACCAAAGAACAAATTTGATTAGATTATAAAAACTATTTTATATTGAGAATAGACTAAAACACTGATTTCATTTTAGGAGTACAAGTTTGAAATTAACGGGTTACAGAATAGATTTTGCCGCAACTTTAGAGTAATTTTTTGTGCTTACTTATGAACAATTATGTGAATACTTAATATTTTTTAATTGTTAAATTTTATCTTCTTTTTATCATAATAATGATAAATGATATCCTTTTCTCTATTTATAAAATATAAACAATTGAATAAAATATGGCAAAAATAGTTACGTGTAAACCTTTTTAAATGTAAATTCAGTTCAATGTTTTTAGTATATAGCTTTAATCTACTATAGCTAATCTCATTAATATTAAGTATAATAATGCTGATATTAAATTAAAATACCATATTAACTTTTACTATTCAAATAATTTTCTTGCATTAGTATTTATTTATAACATTAGCGTTTTGAATTTGGTTAAAATTCCTATTGACATTATCAAAAAGAGGTTATAAGCTCGGAAAAATACAAGGATAATTTAAAAGATATTCATTAGAATATCTTTCGTAGATATTATATACTTTTCATTAAAAAAGATGCAAACGATGTTTTTTGCCAAAATTAGTTGAATATTAGGAAATGAAAATTCTGAAAAAATAAATTAATATTAATTTGATTATTTTAAAAGTTGTTAAATCAAATCGATTCAACTTTTATCTTCAAACAGGTCCAGTATTAAGCTCTACATTTTACATATGACTATATCGATATAACTAGCATTTAAAAATTTATAGATACAAGATGTTAAAGTCTGTTTTATTAGGTGTACAAATTGTAAAGTCGTGTGGTTTGAATAAATTGTTTAAAATCTTACTAAATAAATATTTAGCAAATAATTTGCAAATGCATTTTATAGAATTGTAGTAATAGCATTATTAAATCTAAGCATAATATTTAGATTTGATTTATTAGTCAAAATAAGTCAGTTCAAACTCACGGCAAAATTTATTTTGTAATCCGTCATATCAAAAGATGTCGCACAGTTTACATCAAATAAAACTTATTCTAATAGTAAAATTTGATACTGACTTTGTTCAGATAGTCATTCATTTCAACTGAAACAATGTATGAATGGTATCACTGATATAAGTGGTGTCATTGTAAACTAAATTGTACTAGCTTAACAAAATATTGTAACAGAATCGATTCTTGAACTCAAAGAAATGTATTTGAAATAATAGTTTTTCAATGTTTTAGTTGAAACGAATGGTGATCTGAACAAAGGCAAAGTCAGTATTAAATTTTACTATTTGAATAAATTTTTATTTCAATTCTAAGTTGCTCAACAACTTATGAAATAATTTCAAACTGGTACTCTAAAAATTAAAAATCTATTTTTTGAATTCTAGAATAGATTCTGATATAATATTTTGTTAAATTAGTTTAATTTAGTTTGCAATGATGGTGCTTATGTCAGTAATCTGTTATCGTTGGGAGCAATTGGCATCGTTATCGTTACTCCTGTTATTTCAGCAGTTACTGATCGGTAATTACTATTCATTTGATTATTACTTTACGAAGATTTTCTGAAAACTGATTAAATTTAATTAATGTGTTATTATTTCTAAGGATTGGGAGACGATACTCATTTCTTATAGTAATCATTTTATTTTCACTATCGTGCTTGTCTCCTATCGTTTTACGTGATTATACGAGTTTTTCAATCGCCAGATTTGTTGGAGGAAGTCTTACAACCGTTTACTTTCAAATCCCATTCATATTGGGTTTGCATTTCTATCAATTTAACGGTGTAAAAGTTTAATTTTGATTAACTATGTTATTTGTTTATTATTTTTCTAAGTGATGGAATTCGTGGGTCCAGACTACAGAGCTAGAGTTTCGAGTATTTCTGCGATCGCGTATACAATCGGTGCTTGTATACTACCAGGACTCGTATATTTGACCGGACATTGGGTTTGGTTTTCAGCCATGCAATTGGCAATGATTATACCGTTTTTCATATTCTGGGGGTTTGTAACTTTGTTTTAATATAACTTAATGTTGGATCATTGTATTATGCTCGGAGAAAAAATATGCATAAACTTAATTGTTTAAAACTATTATTTAACAAATGAAAATAAGATATTTTAGAATTAACATAATAATAAATGTATAATCTTAGTTTGGTCAATTGCTAATATTAGCCAGTTATCAATAGCAATCAGTATTTTAATTTTAGTACACGATAACACGCTTTGAAAATAATTTTCTGGCAATTTCTTAGTTTTCCCTTAATGTTTTGGTAAATTGTTCAACAGATTCGGATTTACGAGTAGATGTGCGAAAATATAAATAATTACTGTAATCACTTGGGCCATCAAATATAAAATAATTTGTGTCGTCTTCAATAGTTTATTGCTAGTGATAGCTTGCATCCATTTTTAATTTATTCAGACTTTGTTTACTTTAGTTTTTGATTTTTATGACACTTTTGAATAGTTTTATTTTGGACTTTTTTTGATTGCATGTTCCTAATAAAGTTCATTGCAAGCATTTAAAGCTTTTCCCAATTTGACATGTACAAATTGTGTTAACATTTTGTTCGACGTATTCTTACACATCTTTTGATTCCTTAAAATTTGGTTCACTACAAGTTTACTTTAGAGTTGTTTGTTATTTTCTAGTCTATTTTCTATATTATACAAGTTATTATGGTCATTTTCTGTCTCTAAAAATTCACAGTTTTTAGTTTTCTTTTATTTATATTTTGTTTATAAAAATTTTCAATCTACATTCTCTTGCTGCTTTGGGTTAGTGTTTGCATATCTACTAAATACTGTATGTAAATATATGCAAACAATGCCGAATTCTTAGAATTACAATAATTACGCAATTAGTTTAGATACTCGTATTTTTAAAGTAAAATCCAATTATCCAGATAAATAAAAAAATTTATCTCAAGTTAATCTCTTCTTGGGTTTCTGTTTTAGGTACTCAGTTTAGCTCATACTTTATTTACGTAATAAAATTCGATATATGTTTAATAAACTTCATATTTAAGTTTCATAGAGATCAATTTTTAAAGATATTTTTTTTAAATGCGATTTTAAGTGTATTTTACCTAATTCATTGTTTTAAGAGATATGATTCTTTATTATCGGGGTATTACATACAGGTATATTTTACGCCAATTTTTGCATCGATTTTTTCTCCGATTATATGAATAAGTATATTGTATTACTAAGAATTTTCATATAAATATAGAATGAAATCCTCTAACTCTAAATATTATGATTTGAATGATAGGCTTCTACCAGAATCTGCCTCATGGCTCATAGCTCAGGAAAGGTATGAAGAAGCGTTTAACACAATCAGCAAATTAGCGAAACTCAATGGAAATCAAATACCAAGTGATTTAATGAATCAGATAAAAGTATGAATATTCACTAGGAATTCAGTATAGTAATATCTCGATATGTTGAATGAATGAGCATTGAATATTATCATTTATTATAATGAGATTTCACTAAAAGCAGATGCAGCATATCGATACATTACAATGTCTCATATAAATACTTCCTGACACTATATTGCGTTAATTTGTGAATGTACCAAAATCTTAACAGTTGACAAGTGTTTGACCAATATTTAAATCATTGAAATTTGAAGTTCAAAAATTATGCATTTATTAAATTTTGAATCATTGAATTTTTAAGGAGCTTGGTGCAAAACAGAAAGAAATGAAGAACAGCCAACAAAAAGATTCAGTTTTTGATCTGTTAAGAATACCAGAGCTACGAAAACAATGTTTTATTTTGAGCTTTTTATTTGTGGCTAATATGTTCGCATACGTAGGATTGGGACTCAATACTCTCAACTTTTATGGAAGTCAACTATTTAATTATTTTCTATTACATTTGGTCGATATTCCAGCACTTTTTCTTGGATGGTATTTGATTGAGGGAAGACTTGGTCGTCGGTGGACTAATACTATATTCCTATTCATATGTGGCATTTCTTTGTGTATTCCAATATTGATAGATCCGTCTCAAAAAATATTAATCATTATAATGTGTTTGTTTGGTAAGTTCGGAACTGCAGCTTCTTTCATGATTTCATATCAACAATCAGCAGAAATATATCCGACAACTTTGAGAAGTGAAGGAATGGGAATAAGTACTACTATTGGAGCTGTGATGGGAATATTTGTGCCTTATGTTACATATTTAGTGAGTTGAATAAATATTATTTAAATAATTAAGCCAAAATCAATAAAAAACTTGAGAGTTTTCTGAACTTATGAATAAATTTGTGTAATTTTAGGGAAGATATGGAATGTGGATTCCAATGTTTTTGATGGGTTTGGGCTGTTTAGTTGCAAGCTTTGCCTCCAGCTTTTTACCAGAAACTCTTAATGAAAATTTACCTCAAAATGCTATGGATTCGTTGAAATTTGGAAAAAATAAACGTTACCTCTCACTGGCTACTATAAATCCTCCTAAATAACAGTTAAAACGAATAAATTGAAAAATAATAAACTCATACATTACACAATCAAATAAGAAAAGATTGACATTTCATTCGAATCGCATTAAAGTTGTTACTAAAATTTGATTCTTAAATAATTAATAAGATTATCGTTTGTTTACACAGTTTTTAAAAATGAATGAATTTCATGAAATATGTCATAAATAACATAATTATCATCAAATAATTTGATTCTATTAAGGATTATTTGAATCTTTATATTTTTAAAATGAATATTAACTTAAGTAGAATATGACATCTGGTTTCTTGTACCTTTTCATAATTTTAATCAAAATAGCTTTAAATTAAGAGAAAAACTAAGAGTTGTGAAAGATAAAATAAATTTCATTTACTTAAAAATATACTTGTGATGTTCAAATGGATTTAAACTTTGACTTCATGGCGAATTTGGATGAACATGATAAATAAAAGAAAGCTTAGTCTTGTCAGATTATTAAAATTATCATTTAGTTATATTACACTGTAAACTGCAAAAGAGTTCTTTACTTTCAATCAGTTTCTAACCTAGCCTAACTTGAAATAAAATTATTATTATTTACTTATTAGAAATAATTTATTGAAGCTTTTAGAAACTTCAGTATACCTGATGTATCAATAATAGGTGCGAACCAGGTGCATTGAGTTTGTCAGCAGAAGAGTTATTAACTAAATATCTTTTTTATTCAATTGACTAGCGTTACAAAGCTGCTCAAATATTCATTCATTGTTACAGCTTTGCTTCAGATTATTTAATTCGATGGTATAAAATATCTTGTACTAAGCGACTTAAATCAAATATTATTTCTATTGATTTCAAATCAGTTATCATTAAGAATCGATTTATTGTTTTTCCTGAATAAATCAGAAAATATAGATCGATTTTAGTTAATTGAAACTTAATTCTCTCAACACGTATTATAAATATCATAATAACTTGAGCAAATTTTCATCAAATACAGTGTTCAAACACATAAATGGATTTTGAAGATGTTCTCAAACAAGTTGGGGAATATGGAAAGTTTCAAAAACTTTTGGTCATATTTTTTCTCATACCAACTTCTGCTTTGAATTATTTATATGACTATATGTTTATGATGTCAACACCAGATCACTGGTGTTTTGTTCCACAGTTAGCGAATCTATCTTATGAACAACAGCATCATTTGATACGTCCCTTAACAATAGTTCAGGGCTTACCTTCAAATGATAGCTGTCGTATGTATGATATTAATTATGATTATGTTGCGAATACATTGAGTTTACCATTGAATGACAGCAGTCTATTGAAAACCAAAGAATGTGATAACGGATGGGTTTATGACAAATCGATATTCGAAGAAACGGCCACCACTAAGGTTTGACAGTAACATCATATGCATTTGTATTTGATTTTGTAGGTGAATACTCAAAAGAATTTTTGAGTGGTGGCTTATATATTGAAATAAACTGCAACTTTTATAATAACCGATTCTTTTAAAAGAGTAAATTTTGAATACATTATTATGAACAGGAAACTGTTAGAATATGTGTAAAGCAAATAGGTTTTTGGAAATTGATTGTGAATTAAACCAAAAAATGAATTTGCTTAAATTATAAAAAACCCCATTTTATGTTGAGAATGGACTAAAATGCCGATTTCATTTTAGGGGTGCAAGCTTGATATTATTTCAAAAGATGTTGAGCAATTTAGAATTGATATAAAATAAAATTTATTTCAATAGTAGAAATTGATATTGACTTTGCCTTTGTTCAAATCACCATTTATTTCAACTGAAGCATTGAAAATCTCCGATTTCAAATACATTTGTTTGAGTTCTAGAATAGATTCTGATATAATATTTTTTTTATATTAGTTTAATTTAGTTTGCAATGACTCCACTTATGTCAGTAGTCTGTTATCATTGGGAGCAATCGGTATCGTTATCGTTACTCCTATTCTTTCAGCAGTTACTGATTGGTAATTACTATTTATCATTTGATTATTACTTTTCGAAGATTTTCTTGAAAACTGATTAAACTTAACTAATGTGTTACTATTTCTAAGGATTGGAAGACGACATTCATTTCTCATAGTAATTATTTTATTTTCACTGTCGTGCTTATCCCCTATCGTTTTACGTGATTATACGAGTTTTTCAATCGCCAGATTTGTTGGAGGAAGTCTTTCGAGCATTTACTATCAAATTCCATTTATAATGGGTGAGTATTAGTATTAACTTTACGATTCAAATGTTTGATTTGATTAACTAAATTATATTGTTTTTTATTATTTTTTCTAAGGGATGGAGTTTGTGGGTCCAGACCATAGAACTAAAGTGTCGAGTATTTCTGCGATCGCATTTTCAATTGGTGGTTGTATATTACCAGGACTGGCGTATGTGACCGGACATTGGGTTTGGCTTTCGGTCTCACAATTTGCGATGACTATACCACTTTTCATTATCTGGGGGTTTGCAATATTTTGATACTTATGATAATTAGTGTAACTTAATATGAAATCGTTATTAATGAAATGTTGCACTGCTATGAATTGTCACATATATTTAAAATTAAATATTCTATCTCTAAATATTATGATTCAATTGATAGGCTTTTACCAGAATCTGCCTCATGGCTCATAGCTCAAGAAAGATATGGTGAGGCGTTTGATACACTCAGTAAGCTTGCGAAAATCAATGGAAATCTGATACCAAATGATTTAATGGGTCAAATAAAAGTATGTCAATAATAATTATTGTTTAATTTTTTTCTATTATTCTTTGTTTTATTTATGAAAATTTCACAAAAGTTTTTCAACTTTGTTCAATATTTTGAAAAGATATTTGTAACTAACGATCAATCATTTATTTACTTCATCAAGAAAGTTGGTGCAAAACAGAAAGAAATGAAATCTAGTCGACAAAAAGATTCAACCTTAGATTTTTTTCGAACACCAGAATTGCGAAATCAGTTCTTCATTTTGACAATAATACTTGTGGCCAATGTTTTTGCATATTTAGGGCTGGGATTCAATACCCTCAACTTTCATGGAAGTGAATTCTTGAACTATTTCCTATTGGCTTTAGCCGATATTCCAGCACTAATTATTGGATGGTATCTGATTGAAGGAAGACTTGGTCGTCGGTGGACTAACGCTCTATCTCTATCCATATGTGGCGTTTCTTTATGTATTCCAATATTGATAGATCCCTCTCGAAAAATATTGATCATTATAATGTCTCTATTTGGAAAGTTCGGAACCGCAGCTTCTTACATGATTATATATCAACAATCAGCCGAAATATATCCGACAACTTTGAGGAGTCAAGGCATGGGAATCAGTACGACTATTGGAGCTGCGATGGGGATAGTTGTGCCTTATGTGACATATTTAGTAAGTTAAATATGAAGTATTTATTTGTTATTTGTGTGAAAATGCATTTATATTTAAAAGGTTTAAAAATTTCTCAAACCCTTATGAATTTCTCTACAATTTAGGGAAGATATGGTATCTGGATTCCAATGTTTATAATGGGTTCGGTTTGTTTGATTGCAGGCATTGCCTCCACTTTTTTGCCCGAAACTCTTAATGAAAACTTGCCTCAAAATACTATGGATTCGAAGAAGTTTGGTAAAGATAAAAAGTTTTTTTCGCTCGCAACGACTCAACCTAAGAATTAGAAGTTTTCACATAAATTCAAAACTAATTTAATTATTCGAAATTCAGCTAAATATTTTAGTGTCTTTAACCAATTTTCATTATTAAATATAAGTTTGAAACACCGAATAAAATAAATTGAAATGATTATTAATTTAATCATTTAAAAATCTGTTTCCTTTAAAATTTATTGCTAATTTACTTATATTTGGCACACTTTACCAATAATTTTGCAGTTCATGATTAGAGATTGATATTTTCTTAAAGTAAATAACCATTATCTGTTTAGACCGAAGGAAATCGTTCAGTGTCTGAAACAAGGGCTAACGCATTTTAATTTTAAATCCAGTTAATACTTGACTCTTGTGCTAAAACATAAGTTTCATTACAATATGATAGTCAAAATTAATTATTTTAAAAATTGATTTCGCAAAAATTTCAATTACAATATTCCAATGATTTTCAAACATATTTAGAATCCCATTGTATCAAATATTATCTCTATTCAAGAACAAGTGCGTTAGACTATTATTCCAGAAACTGTTCCAATTAATGAATAAATTTCTGCATTTAGAGCTGAGCACATTAGACTTGAGATCTTTCAGAACCTCCGGATATTAGGACTTTTGAGGTTTAAATCCGTTTCCTTAATCTTAGCTCAGAGCCAGGATTAAGTCTTAACAAGATGGTTCGAGTCTAGTCCAGGTTTTAAGGAAAGATCTTTGAGTGAAGACCTCATGAAATAATAATATGAATGATGGAAATGAATATTTATTTAGTGATAAAAATGAAAATATTAAGGTGTTTCATATAGTAGTATCTATGAACCTAAACACACATGACTTTACGGCACTATCATTAAGGCAATTAATTTTTCATAATCAATAAACACAAAAGAAAATAACTTCACATATTAAGTTATATTCGAAATCATGCATAGAAGTATTTAACATACGTTCAAGTCTTTCGGAAAGACCTCTAGGATCGGAACCTGCTCAGCACTATCTGCAATGGCTAGGTTTACAACTTTTATATCCCTTTATTGCTTGCCAATTTATTCATTCGATACTATTGCTATGGTAACATATAGCTAGCAATAAATAAGAGCCATCTATGGTAAAAATCATTACAGCTAAAGCTAACTTATAATGAGGCTTAGGTGTAATTTCAAGAAAATAGACTCTAAGGGTAATTCTACTCTGAGATATAATTAATTAATTAGAAAATTAAAACTTTGAAAACAGGGGCTAACTTTGATTCTCAAAACATTAGGACTAACCTAGAACAGATATAAAGTGTGAAAACGGGGGTAATATTTTACCCCACAGTTAATTCTACGTTTTCGGAAGTTGTGACCAAGGGTTAAAAATACATAATGTATCATAAATTATGTCGCATTAGGAGTGAAATAGTTTTCTAATTTTATCTCAATTATAAGTTTTTATGCATTTATAAATAGTGCCAAAATTTAATTTGTTTTAGCTTTTCAAAAATTTATATATGTTATTTGGCTATATGATTGGTTCAACGAATTTGTTTATTCGTTATAAGTATATGAGAATTGGTTTTATTAGTTATTATAAAGAATGATTACTATTTACTTCATATAACGTGAGATTGTTTTCAATATCTTTGTTATAATTTAAAACTGAACACATATCAATACTTTTATCTCTGGATGTATTACGCTTTGTTATCTGAATATGACGAAAATTAATGATAGATTGTTCGACACCACAACTACCACGTCGAACATTGAAATAACTTAAAGAGATCTGATTTAGAATCAGAAGACGTAATTACTTTGATTTTGAAAAATTAGTAACTTTCAGTTTTTTGCTGAAGAATCATTCGATTAGAAGAAAATAATAAACATTAATAAAAAAATACTCATAGATAATGAAAGCACATGTGAAATGGTCAAATTTATCACAAAAATTATGTTTATATGTTTCTAATTGTTCATAACTCATTTAACGAAATCCTCTATTTCTTATATTTGTTGCGATTAAATTGTTTAACGAAGCAAACTTTGGCACTATTTATAAATTTGATTCTTCACATGTGAAGCAAGATTAATAAAGTATGAGCATAATCAATTTTATAGCAATACAATCGAAACGATACTCGGAAAAAGTAATTCTGAGTCTAGTTATTACGTCTATACTACTATTGAAAGTTTAGCCTAATATTTTTCGAATTTATACAGTACAGAGGGGTATTCTCCAAAAATTGAAAGAGTTTGAAGTTGAATAACATTTTATTGAAAAGTATAATTTATGCAATATATTCTCAATATGAGCGCCACTTTTCTTAACTATCATTCGACACCTTTTAGATTGCTGAGTGCGTTTTGGATGTGATTCGTGAGAATTCGTGATCACTCCTCTCTGTATATTTTCCAAAGCTCTTTAAAATTTGTTTATGCGTCGTTTTGTAATACCTGATCGATCTCTTAGTTTATTAGATGAAACATCGAAATCATTATCTCGCATTTTTTATTTACAATTTTTTAAATTATGCGTTTTACCAGTTGAAATGATATTTGCTGCTCTTTTGCACAATGTTTTGATTGACGAAATGTTGTGACTATTTCTGGAAAATCTTATTGCATAACCTTCTAATTCTCGTGATGTTAACAGCGTTTTTGCCCTATTAATTATTTACAAACCTATTTGATTTTATAGTGTTGTAGATGCTTTAAAAGTAGATAGAAGTTTTACTACAGTTTGTATTATGTATAAAAAGTTATTAGCTTCCACACTCTTTCAATTTTTGGAGAATATCCCTCTGTAGTACTTCGGGTTAGTCATGAATAGTACCTAAAAGATTTTTTTTATTGAAAAGCAGTGCCATAACCACATAGAGGGCTAAGAGGCTATAGCTCCGCCAGAGCTCAAATCCTGGTTACGGTACTGTTGAAGAGTAAATTCCGAGATTTAGTTAAAGGCAATAATTTAAGGGCAGAAAAATAAAAATGTTATCCTTGCATAATATAAAATTCTAACATAAATTAACATAAAACTTCCATTCATTGACGACAACAAAATTCCTGATAAAAAGAAGGAATAGCTTTCAAAGTAGTAAAAGTGAATTTATTTGTCCTTCAAATAACTGCTTTCAAACAGTTTGTCGGTTGCAAAATACTTCTTGAGCTATATTACAGCCAAATTCGGTTATACTCGCAATGTATGCATCGCTATTTACAATTCAAAAGTTTACTCAAAGAGTACAAAGTTTTAAAATAATAATTATTCGTTTAATCTAAATGAGAATATGCCAGTTATTTATTACTTCTTTCCTTAGACATGGCCATAAGTGTTTCTCGTATATTTGAAATAAGATCACTATTCACCTGATATACGATAATTTTTCTAATTTTGGTACTTATGACATTCTTATAGTGTTCGCATTATCAGATATCAATTGAGTCATATCTTCTATCTTAATCATAGAATTAAATAGAATACAATATGATCGAGTATTTAATTCAAACAAAATATTTATGATGCGTATCAAAGAAGGAAATCAAATTAGAATCAAAATTGGGACTAACAATGCAATACCGGGAAACAGCCTTGAGGATAGAGCTACTTAAGTACTGTCCACAGAAAACAGCAGTACATAAATCGGAAAATCACTGAGTTTAGCTATATGTTTATTCGAAGTTCTTGTTAGTCTGTTTCGAATCGGGAGACTTCAAAAGTTTTTCTTCATATGTGACGGAGTTGTTTGAAAAACAAAAAACCATAATATACTAATAAGGAAGTGTTCATATTTCGAATCAAACCCATAGTTAAAAATGAATTTTCGACAACGTTTCAAAATAATAAAACTATTACTGATGAAAAATTGGAAAATTAGATTTCATAATAAGTTGTCATCTGTGCTCTTATTCTTAATACCAATCATTTTTTCATTAGTTATTGTCATCATATCTAATACAACTCTATACCAGCATAAAGATGAACATCAATACAGATATTTTGATGAAAATGGCGTCAACAGAACGAAACTATCCTCGATATTATCATCGCCTGAGAGTGTATTTCAATCAATAACTCTAAATAAATATGTTGAGGAAAACAAGCAACATGAATCTGGGAAAAACTCAATGGCTATAGTTTATACGCCTATCAATTCTTATACTACAAAGTTAATTGAACGTTTTGAAGACATCATGAAAAATAAGTTTGTCTCTTATACTTTTTCTACTAAAGCGACCAAAAGTAAGTTTGAATTGAATAAACTATTGAAAGATATGATTGTTAATTCACATATGGATGACATACAATGTATTTATGGTATTCAGTTTGATTTTGATAATGACCTCGAAGTACCCAAACATCTAAAATACAGTATAAGTGTTTCAAACTTAAATATTTATAACAACAAAATCTATAGGAATCTTAATGGAAAATATCAGACATTCGATGAAAGTAATGATTATATTAATTATGGATTCATTCAATTGCAAACTGCTATAGATTTGGCTCATATTTCGATTGTAACAAATAATACAATACTTAAAAAGACTAATATATTGATGCAGAAGATGCCAATCCCAGAACGAGACAAGATTCAAAAAATTTACAAATCAGATGACTACTATTGGCGTGTCCAATTGGTTATGATATTCAGTCTGCTAGTTATGTTACCCGTAGTCGTTAAGCGAATAGTTGAAGAAAAGGCCACAAAAATCACTGAATATTTAGTTCTTTTGGGAATCGGAAAACTTGAGCACTGGATAAGTGTTATTATTGACGCCTTTTTGCTGCTATTTCCACAAAACTTGATAGTCGCTTTTATTCTGGATATACCTGTTTCCGAATACAATAACGGTCAAACAGTAGATTCAAATTCGCTCTTATTCGGCATAAACTTTTCTCTATTCGTATTTTTCTTAATCTTATTCTTAATTCAATCAATACTTTTGGTTTGTTTCATATCTGTAAAAGTCCGAATATAGCAGTTATCGCAACAATACTTATATGGATTCTGTCATTCGTTATTCCAATATTTTATTTGGTTATATATGTCGGAAGACTTGATCCTAAACTTGGTTTATGGGGAAACGAATGGCTGTCATGTTTGATACCAAACTGTGCTCTGTTTTGGTTTATGCGAATATCGCATGGACTTCATTTAAACGCTTATTTTGGTGCCACTTGGAGTCATATATCAGATCCCGGATATCTCACAGATGACATGTCTTTAGGACATGTATTCATGGCTATGTTCATTTCATATCCATTGTATGGACTATTGATTTGGTATTTGTCATCAATAATGACATCTCAGCAGACATTTGCAAAGCCTTTCTATTTTCCAATCAAATACATTTATGATAAGCTCTTTGAAAACAATAATCAAACAAATTACGAAACAATGTTTGATAGGGAAAATGATTCAATAATCGTGAGCAACTTAAGTAAAAAATATAAATCAATGTTTGGTTTCATGAGTGAAAATGTGCTCAAAAATATTGATTTAGAAGTAAGAGATAAATCGATTGTTGTAGTTCTTGGACCAAATGGTTCGGGAAAGACTACTTTGGTTAATGTTATAACAGGTAATTATTCTTACGCTAATAGTTGTATTTTAGAATAGTTCTGACTTAAGACATGAATGAATTAAAAGCAGTAATAAATGTTCAAAATTTGTGTTGAAAGGACTACTTGAATATGATGGTCAGGTCGTTATAGGTGGACATGATATCTCAAAAGAGAGAAAATTAGTACAAAATATGATTGGAATTTGTCCACAACAAAATGTTTATTACAAATGGTTAACAGTTAGAGAACATTTACAACTATTTCATGACTTGAAAGTAGCACTGCGTGAAAAAAGTGACGGATATGATACTCAACAATTGGTTCGATTATTAGATCTGGAGGCAGATTTGAATAAAGAGGCCTTCAAACTGTCAGGTGGAACAATGAGAAGATTAGTTCTTGGAATGGCTCTCATTGGACCAAATGATATCTTAATATTAGATGAACCGACGGTCGGATTAGATCCAAAAGTTAGACAAAAAGTATGGGATTTGATTATCGATGCGAGAAATAGTAAATCGGTTTTGATTACTTCACATCATTTAGAAGAAGCAAACTTGTTGTCAGATACGATTATTGTCATATCAAATGGAGTAATCGGTTTCAAAGGTTCGACTTTGAAAATGAAGAAACAGTTTGATTCTGGATATCAGTTGAAAGTTTTGAAAAGCTCTGAATTCGAGACCGAAAATCAAATCACAAAAATAATTTCGAAATATACAAAAATCAAATCTTTTGAAAAAATGATATGAGAGATAACGAAGAACTACAATATGGACTTGATTTTGAAGATTGTAAACAATTTTCTCAAATGTTTGATGAGTTGGAATCAAAATGTGGTGTTTTGGCGATTAATAACTTATCACTTGGAATGAAAACTCTCGAAGATTGTTATGCAAAAATCATACATAAAAAAGAAGATTGTTTTCAACTTGAAAATAGTTCTCCATTGAATGATAATGACGGTCATTTGATAGAAGAATCGATAGGATTTGAGAGAAGATCACAAAAGCCTTATGAACTGATTCTACAACAAATAATAGGAATTTTGGTTAAGCGCCTGAGCTATCTCTCAAAATATTATATCTTATTTCTAACACTAATAATTATACCGATATTTTTCATATCATTGTTGTTTGTTGCGATTCATTTGCACAAAATTGATCGAGTTTCTGTGAAAAAATCTTTAGTTTTAAAGAATCAACAAATTTATGGCAATGGAAAGAAAGCATTTATAGTAACAAATGAATCGAGTTTCGAAGATTTCATTTCGAATACCTATTCGTCACATTTAAAAGAAGAAAATGTGATTCAAGAAAAGTTTGATTCTGACAAAATTCAAGAATCACTTCTATTTTACTCACAAAAAAGTTATCATAACTACTTTTATAATCTATTGTATGGTTTTTCGACTCATGTAAAGAACGAATCAATAGATCTGACAGTTTGGCACAATTACGCGGCATATCATTCACTGCCGATATCATTGAATCTGATGACTACTTCATTACTTCGACAGTTAACTAATGATAATAGTTATGATATAACAGTCACTAATAATCCGTTGCATATCGATTCGATGGGAAGAGAGTTTTCGTATTATCATAACCATATAAATTTATCTGGATTTTTACAAATAGATTTGGTATTATTCATGTTTGGATTCGCATTCACTTCTGCCACTTATGTCTTATTACCGATTCATGAATTGAGGACTAAATTTAAATTACTTCAAATGATGTCTGGTCTCAATCCTATAGTTTACTGGTTCGCGAACTTCACATTTGATTTGATCATTCACTCTAGTTGTTCACTACTTTATACATTAGTTCATCACGTTTTAGATCACTACCAATTCTTTAATGCATCACAATATTCATTCATTTCAATATATCTAATGTTTTCATTATACGGATTCTCATTCATACCGTTCGCATATTTGATATCATTTTTCTGTAAAAAGCCATCGACAGGATTTGCATTTATATCTCTTTTTAATATAATCGTCTCGACAATAGCTCTCATTTTGATTTCAGCTTTATTTATGACTCCAAGAAATATAGAAACAATCGATTATCTAATCTCAGAACTACTTCTGATTCTGTGTCCGAGTACACTATTTTTAGGTGGCGTCAATTCTTTACACAAAATTCTTGGATATAATACATACTGTCATATAATAGGCTCAATAGATCCCAACCAGAATTATTGCGAATCTGATGATCACCGAATTTTTAATGATAGTATTTGTTGTCCGAACTCATGCTTACAATATGGTCAAGCAGCGTATGAGATCTCAAGACCTAGCTATTTTATACACAATGAAATAGCACACAATGAAGTATGCCACATATGGACAAATCCCTTTGCATTCTCAACTTCTTTTCATGTGCGTTTCATATGTTATGGGTTCATATATTTTATTTTAGTTTTAGTAATTGAAATGAAATTTTATCGAAAACTTTTACGATTCCTTAAGAAAAGTTCAAATAATAATAATAATAACAATAATGATTTTGAACTACAAGAGAGTGAATGTGAAGAAGTGAAACGAGAATCTGAATATGTTTCACAACTAACGAGAAGTGGGGACTTCGATAGTGAGGCTTTGATTGTCGATAAATTAACGAAACGATTCAAAAAATCTTTGGTAGTTCCGAATAAGCTATCGTTCACTGTTCAAAAGGAGCAATGTTTTGGATTATTAGGTATTAATGGAAGCGGAAAACTACGACATTTCGATTAATAACTGGAGATCTGAGTATCTCTTCAGGAAATGCATATTTAGGTTCAAACGCAAACTTATTGACAAATAAAACACAATTTTATTCTCGTATTGGTTATTGTCCACAAAATGACGCACTTTTGGATAGACTGACAGGAATGCAAACTCTTCGATTTTTCGCACGTTTAAGAGGTCTCCAGAGAAGCCATTTCGACAAATTTATTACAAATATTATCGAAAAGTTTGAATTGAAAAATATAATTAATAAGCCACTGTCGACATATAGTGGAGGCAACAGAAGAAAGATATCACTCACAATCGCAATAATGGGATCTCCAGACCTGTTATTATTAGACGAACCAACAAATGGTATCGATTCTGATTCCAGATTCAAAATATGGCAATTTTTGAGACATTTGTTGATTAGTTGTAAAACTTGTATATTATTGGCTTCACATAATATGGAAGAATGTGAGGCTTTGTGTTCTCGTTTGGCCATAATGTCGAACGGAGTTCTCAAAACTATTGGATTTATAAATGATTTGAAGAATAAATATGCAAAAGGATTTGTAATTGTGTTAAAAGTCAATTTGAATACTAATGAAAATGTTGTCGACGACTTGAAATCTAAAGTTTTTGAAACTTTTGGAGAGAAGTGTGTTCTTAAATACGACAGTTTTGGTGTTATTTACTATCATTTAGTCTCTGAAAATTTGAAATTATCACAAATATTTGATAGTTTAGAAATGATTAAAATTGAATTTAATTTAGAGGATTATTTTGTATCAAATTCTAGTTTAGAGCAAACATTTCTTTCAATTGTTGAACATTAGATCCAAAGTAAATATTAATCATTGATACCATGATTATATAACTTATACTGTCGAAACGATTTTAATATTATATTAATGAAAGTTGTTAATCAGTTTTATTTCAAATAAAAATTATTTCAAATGATAAGAGACTTCGTATTTTATGGATGACTTTAAGTCATTCGCATTTGATAGATTGCTAGAAATTTGATTAGAGTATTGGTATTGTGAAATTGACTTAAATTAAAGTTAATTGTTGTTCAACGATTCCACGAATTTATTCGTTAATTATAAATTTGATCAAACAATACAAAGATCTGAATGAGAATAAAATCAAAAGTATTAAATAATTTTTACATTTTATTTAAAATATCAATTATAACAATTTAAGTGAATAGACGCTATCAATAATGAGCATCTATTCATATAATTTATATCTCTCTACTAGTGTTGGTTCCGTTCCAGGAACGAGAACGGGAACGGAACTGGAACGGTATTAAAAAATGCTTAAAGAACGGAATAGGAACGGGACTGAAATGAAAAATATTGAACAGAACTGAATATGAACGGAAAGGAATAAAATTGAACGTTAACAGCTCTAACACGCCGTCATCGGAAAATAAACAATACTATTTTGCTTTAAAAACTCAAAGAATGAGTCTATTAACTTATTTTAAGTTAAAATAAAGGTTAAAGTTTAAGAACGGAATAGGAACGGAATAGGATTGAAAATTCCCTTTAAGAATGGTATAGGAACGAAATATGAACGAAACTGAGTGAAAAATTTGGAACGGAATCAACACTACTCTCTATACAATTAACAATATATAGTGCGAACATTTTGAAATGATTCTTAAAATAAAACTTATACTTTCTATTTGTAGATTTTCATTGAGTTTAAAGATTAATTTTGATGATTCTAGAATTACGAATTCGACTCTAGTTCAAGTTTAAATCTAACATTGTAATATAGTAGGAGACAAAATTACCGAACCTTTTCAAGCAATCATAAATATTTTATTTATCTGACTATTACAACTAGAGAGGTGTCAAATTAAAGCTTAGATGCTATTAATTTCTTCTATTAAAGCTTTTATAGTCCACAGTATCACCATTAATCCGTATACACTCTTTAAGACGCCATGTCATGGAATCAATAAGTTTAGTCAGTGTATCGTGACCCAATTTCTCCCAAGTTTCTGACACTTTTAGTTTCCAATCGTTCAAATTCGAACTTATTACATGATCCAGCGTTTCTTCATAATACCCCATATCATTTCTATGGGGTTAAAGTCCGAAGAGCAAGGAGGCCGCCTAATTAGATTAATTTTTTTCCTTTCGAACCAGGATTTCGTGAACCGAGAAGTGTGAACACTCGCGTTATCTTGCTGAAATGCCTACCCGTTGGGATAGAGTGCGAACATATTGTTGACATGACATTCCTCGAGTATACTAACATATGCAGTAGGATCAATTTACCAGCAAAAGTTTTGAGACACGATTTGCCCCGAAAACCGAAAGCTCCCCAAACCATGAATTTCGGCGGAGACTTCGACTTCGGACGTTTAATCCGTTTTACGCCTCAAACTTTCGAGCCATGTCTAAACAATTGGAACATAGATTCATAACTAAAGATGACTCTTGTTCAATCTGTTTGTAAATGCTCTTTACACCACTCCACACGAGTCCGTTCGTGTTTTTCGTAAGAATCGGCTTATTGAGTGACATCATTCCTAATTCTCATGTCCCGAAGTACACGCTGGCATGTTTCTGCCGATGCTCTGGGGCTCCCATGTCTTTTGGCTTCGTCTGAGAATTTTTGGCTGACCATGTGTCGTGTTTTCTGGCCAAATGAGCGATACACCTACGATTAGTTTGGCCGTAAATTTTTTTGCGTCCTCTCCGGGGATAAATTTCGATCGGAATACATTGTTTTAATTGTTTCAGAATATGATAAACTTGGCTATGGAATAGTTTATTACGATTTTGTAAAATTTTAGGACTTCTATACCACTACTAAATAAATTAATGATTAATTCACGTTTATTTTGCGCCAATTTGTAAAGCTACAAAAAAGTGATCTTTTGTATGAATTTCACTAAAATGTTTCCTAAGATCGTTAATCCGATAAAGAATGCACATTTGTGACTAATTGGATTAAGATAGTATCAAAATTGTAAAAGCTGTGAGTCATTGAAAAGGTCTTAATTTTGTCCCCTACGATAGTTCAGTTCACTACTAGTCATCTGCTGTTCGGTAGTGCTCATTTAGAGAAGCATTATCCTAATTAAAATATTAATGCGATTTATAGCAATATCTGGTGCAAAAGTCGAATTAAGGCCTGAATGTCTATCAATTTAAACACTAAGTTATTGCGAATAAGTACTGTGAAATAAAATCTGCGAAAACAGAATTGTTAATTGCAACATCGATTGTTGATGGGTATTATAAATATTGTTATCTAATAAGTTACATGGAATAGATGTCTGACAATATTATCGTTGATTGTATGAGATTTGAAGAAAGGAGTGCATTCATTTGTTTTTCAGAAGGTTTACTTTTAAAATATTTATTTAAACAAGTTAGACGACTAATTAAATATCGGTAAAAACGGACCGATCATGAGTAGAATTAAACTATGAAATTATTGACACTAAATTTATTAATGAACCTTGTGGAAGAAATACTAAAAAAGTAAATTAACGTGAAGCATTTGCAATTTTGATCAAAAGACTCAGATTCGATACCAATCAGAACTAAAAGTTTATTAGTAATAACTTATTACTAATGCATTTAAATAATTCGTAAAATACAGCGCAAAAATTTGTCCAGGTAAATCTCTTGGCAAAATTGATGGATATTAATAAGACGATAGTGAGAATCGCATATAAAGAGCATTTCGGACTACTTCAATACCAGAATTGGGACTTCTCGTTATATTCTCTTGCATTCTGTAACCGAGTTTTATCAAAATAACAGTTAGGGATCTCTACTTTCCTCCACTCTCCTCTAAAAACAATTTCTTCTCTGCACTCATTTTCAGTAATCTTTTGAGAAAATATTAATTAAATATTTATTGATTGATTGTACAACTTACTACCAACAAAAATCCAAACGATCGTCAGTATTAGTATCTGTTCTACATTCAAAACAGATATTGTGCTCAATATATTAAAATATTTGGTGACAAACACTTTGAGACATTAACAGTTATTTTGATAGATTTTTTTTGTAAACATAACAGTCTTTCATAAGATAAAACTTCTTATAGACTGTTAAGACCAATGAAAATTGAATAACACAATAATCGATACCTATTTCAAAAAGAAAAGTGATCCATAATTTCTATAATAGAAATAAAAGTGAGTCTATTATCGATTTTTAGTAATATCATTAAGCTGTACCGTATTCAGAAATTTGAGTTAATTGGAGCACAATATGTCTGGTGGGCGACAATCCAGGATTCTATTAAAACTATATAAAATTAGGGCTCGAAATAAGTCATTTACTCTGTAATTAGATTTTACAATGTTTGCAAATTTGATAATTAGATTCTAAAATTAGCCGTAAAAATTGAATCAGAGAAACACTACTGGTAGAATAGTGTCATCCCGGCTCCTTTGTAGTTATTGCCCCAGAAATGAACTGACTAGACATAACATTCTCGTACTATTGTCATATCTATACAGATCTCAAAAAATATGAATGTTTTAATTTTCTGCTAACAAAAAAGTGAATAATAACAATACAAAACAATGACTTGATCCGAAAATGTCTTAAGACAATTAGGTTGTGACACTAGGTCTTCGGTTTGTTTTATATTTGGCAAAGTGTAGTAATAACAATAGTTGTCATAAAACTTATAAATAATTGTCATAATTAAAGTGACAAGATCTTAAAAATTTATCCGAATATTGAATAATAAATTTTCTTTCAAAGATCGTGTAATAACTTGTTTTAGAAATAAAATTATCGTCGCTTTGCACAAAGAATAAAAATCATTTATTAAAATGTGCACAGCTATTTCGAATTATCTGAGATTATTTGATTAAGTAGTATTTACTAAATATAATTATTTCACTTTATTTAATAGAATATTTTTCGATCTTTTAATGACTTATTCGATATCTATTTGAGAATATTGAACTATTGATCAATAAATATGATGTTCTCACGAAAATAGTTTATTTTTAAACTTTTAGAATCGAATTTATTGTGACGGTCGCTAATGAAATTATTGTTTTGTCACATGCAAGTATTCGCATAAGTTTAATGACTATCCTAAAATAATTGAAATATAAGTTAGAAAAGTGTCTCATGGTAATTTCAATCGAATATTCAATAGAAAACTGTTGGTTGTTCAATAGAAATCAGCATAAATGGAAGAAACGAAATTAGACCCTACAAAGAATTTACCTGAACACCTGGTCATTGAATCTGCTGGAACTCATTTCTATAGGATTGGCTTATCTTATTTTAAAAATGGATCAGTTCCAAGAGATAGAATTCATAATCCGACATTAATCTTGATCATCAACTCAATACTATTGATTAGGTTCAACTAATCAACTGGAACTTGTTTGTTATGAATTATTGGCGAGGATATGAGGTCACATTTAAGTTGAAGTCATTATCAAATTTAATGTTTATTGATTTCTTTACAGATAATTGCAATAACCGTAATATTCTTTCTGAAAACTATAGAAATATCACAACAATATTAGAGTTTTTCATTGTGAGTTCAACTTTCAATAATATTTAATGACATCACATTTAGTTCACTCAACGCTATTATATTACGTGAAATCAATAATAGACTCACTTTTAATTCTATTATAGAAATTATGGATCACCTTTTCTCTTTGAAATAGATATCGATTTTTGTATTATTCAATTTTTATTGGTCTTAACAGTCTATAAGAAGTTTTATCTTATGAACGACTCTTATGTTCATGATAAATACCTGTCAAAATAACTACTAGTGTCTCAAAGTACTTTTCACCAAATATTTTAATATATTTATTATATCGTGCACGGTATCTGCATTGAAGAGTAGATTAGATACTATTACTGACGATCATTGGATGTTGGGCTCAATTCTCAGCCAGCAATGCGATTTTTTCGTTAATTCTAAAACTAAGTTTTTTCTGGTAAATATTAAGTGAAAATCACTGTACTCGCAAATTCACTAAAATTTCTTATTCAAATTAAGTATCGTTGAAAATGTGAGTATTCAAATTATTTAGTCGGGTAGGTTTAGAATATGGCCCGCCCGAAGGGGTGGAGGGTGCATAAAGTTCAACACCCCTTGGAGCGAGAAAATAAATACCAAGTATAAAGTAACTGTAGCGAGAGGAGACAGAGTTATAGCTATTTGAATTTTTGAATTCCTATAGGTTTTTTCGCGACCCATTTTTCGGTCACGTTTCACAGGTTTGTTAATAAAAAAGACTTCATGACATGTTTCGACCATGACCCGTAGTTTAACAATTACAAATTAGGTTGGGTTAGGTCATGTCGTCAAAACATGTCAGCTAACTTCAGGATAGTTTAATTGTATTTTTTGTCTCTTTGTTTTATTTATCGTAAAATGATTTTCAATAAGTTAACATTATGGGATATTGAACAATTCAAATAGTTATAACTTCGTTTCCTTTGATCACAGTCAATTCTTAGTTTGTACTTATACTCCTCTCCCAAGGGGTGTTGATCTATATTCATGTTCCGCCTCTTTGGGACGGGATATATTCTAAACCACTGTCAAGTCATAAATCATTTTCAACAAGTTTTAAAATCATATTCAAGTATAATGATAAGATATAGAGGAATTAGTAGTTTGTTGATCAATTCACAACAGACACTCATTTATGTGATCCATGAGAAGCTAAGTCATTTATATTGAGATATTTTTGGGAAGTCCCTATTTTTAACTTTTTAAACTACTAAGTCGAATAAATTAGACTGGAATACGGGAGGAAAGTTATCTCATCTTAAATCAAACCGTACAATAAACTTATTATTGTCCCGATGATGAAGTAGACATTTTCACTTAAAATTAATTTATCCAATTATCCCTTCTTCTTTCCTGTGTCTATAACTTGCTTTTTGCAAACTAATAAGCGAAAATTACTAATAAGTAGGGATGCAAGTCTTTTCCGAGAAAAGCTGGATAAAAAATCAAAGGAGGAGTAAGGGTAAATTTTGGAAATTTTCAGCATAAGACCATAGGGAGAGTATTATATTACGGCGTTTGAAAAGTCCGTCACAACTTTGATTTCATTTTACTTCGTATCAAAGACAAAAAATTCTTTGGTAATTACATAAATGATTAATAGAAATCTTCCTCTGCCCTAATCACTCTCTGTCAGATTTCTGATAGTCTACGAACTCCTTTTGCGAGGTGCAAGTCATTCACCCTCGTGATCGCTGCTTCAACAGCATCTCTCATCACCTTTCAAGTAACAAATCTTCTCCCATGAATTTTATCTTTAATTTTGGCAATTTCATTGAAACCCGGCGGACTCATATCTGGAGAATATGCGGATGACTCAATACTTTCCAACATTTATTCGCAATAAATTCCTTTACAACTCGGTGTTTTTGTGGTCACATGTTGTCGTGAAGGATGAGTGGGACGCTAATAGCATGAGTCTTGAGTCAGCCTGGAACAAAACGCTCTGGGAATGCTTTGTATCGCTCACCATTAACTGTCTCTTGTTCCCCATCAGTTCCCAAAAAGCCCGACTATCGATGTCGATGCAACAATTAGCATGACTTTCTAGTCTTCTCAAATTGGCTTTGGTCGAATAGGCCTCAAATAAAAAGAAATGTGAGAATTGGAAAGTAAAGTTTAAGTACCTCGCTTGAATATTAAAAATCGTAGCGCGAAAAAGAGGATATCTAGAGATGAAATAAACATCAAGGGAGAAAGTATCAAAGATTTACATTAGTTCATCAGATCTGCGCCACTCTCTGGCTTGTCTTGACTTTGGTGGGATACAGTATCTGATCCACGTTTCGTCTACAGCCAAAACGCGTTGAAGGATTTTGGGTGGTTTCTGAATCGCGTGATTAGAGACTCAGCAATCGACTCACGAACCATCTGCTTAACTGTCAACTGTCTCGACACCCACTTTGCACAAACTTTTTTAATTTGAAAAATCTCGTGCATCATTCAATTGACACGCTCCGGCAAAATGTTCAGTTGATGAGATAGTTAAGTGGTTGTCCAGGACCTCGACTCATCAAGCAATTCGTGCAACCACTGCTAATGTTCTTCGTTCGTAGCTGTCATGGTCGTCCAGATCGCTTATCATCGTCAGTGTTTGCGCGATCTTCCTTAAAATGCTTGAGTCGCTTGCTGACATTTGTTCGGTCAAAGATATACTTGTCTAAAGCTCTCCTTAACATTCGCACAATTTCTAAGTCAGGCGTATTCAAAAAAGAAGTGAATTTTGATAAAAGATCCCGGCTCTTGAGGAGTAACTTTAGTTTAAAAATCAGACATTTCAAAAAATCAATTATTGTAATCGAAGAATTGATAAAATCAGAAATAAAAGCACATGTATGTAAACATGAATAAATACTCTTTGACTCTACACACAAACTGGATTTGAGCGTTAAATATGAAAAATGTAATAGGCGACCAAAGTTGTGACGGACTTTTCAAACGCCGTAATATATGAAAAGTGAAATTTTACTTTCATTTACTATTATTTACATAATTTGAGTTATTATTTCAAAAAATCATATTCTTATTATATTAATTATATTTATCAATCTTCTTAAGCCAACATTTATATTCCTCAGCATTTAGCCAGTTATCATCAAATTCACAAAAGTATTTCTGCCTTTTAGACATTTTTAATTAGTATTTTAAATATGAACAAAACTTGAATGAACTCACTCAATAGAAACTTTATTTAAAATGGTTGGACTTCAATACAATGCATACATTTGAAGGACAAAATTGTGTTTCAGAGAGTATTTCAAAGGATTAACCCTAGAACGGTATTTCATGGGTCAAAATGATCCAAAGGTCTATAAAAATTGTTATAACTATTTAATGGAATTTCCAATGTTAATAAAACTAATAGTATTTTCAAATGAGTATATTTAGATCGTACTGAGCAATAAATTAATTTACAAATTTCATATTTAAATTTAATCGTTTTTAAAGTTAGTTCTATATGAGTTTAGGCCATAAATTTGTATAAGAAAATAATTTTCACTCAAACATTAAACTGATTACGTCAACGATGACGACACTAACAAAGTACAAAACACGCTAACTGTTATATATCCTAACTCTTACGATAAGATACTTTTCTAAATGAATCGATGGGTCAAAAAGACCCTATTTTACTGGAATCGTTAGTCAAAACCGTTTTACCGTTTAAGGGTTAATGCACTTTAGCTTCTCTTGGGAAATGGGTTTCGCAAACAACAAATACAAATTATTTCTTATCTCTTTAGAAAAAGTCAGAAATTTCTATAAAAATATCTTGATGTTCTAAAAGCTGGAGACTTGGCATCCCTACTAATAAGTGGTTATTATATATAATAGTAACTATATGTAAATAAGATGATCAGCTTGAAATTACTGGTGATTATTTAATATGAAAATTTAAAGTCATTAAAGTAGTACGACCACTTGTTCAACAATTTTGAAAGCTAAGTAGACTATAAATTAGTAGAATACTTATAGCTTACGATTAAAGACCTGCGAGAATCTATCAAAACAAAAGTCACTGATATATAACACTATTATTATTGAAATCTAGCTATTGAAAAGGTTTACGATTCATTATAAGTTTGAAAATGTTAGTGAGCAGACTTTGGATTAATATATAATCAAAATTAACCTTTATTTTGATAAACGACTTTAAGCATAGTTTGCCTTTTTATTAAATTTTAGTTCAAAGAGATTTCCGTTAAATATGTTGGTAGATATAAAAATAAGATTTCTAATAATCGTTTCACTCATTAATATGTACAGTACTTGTAGTAAAGTTAAACAAGCTTTTAACTTAAGTATATATTTAGAGGATGATTAAGGAATTCAAAATTTTTATCTATTAAAGAGTCACTAATTGAATTTTTTGAATTAAAGGTGAATATAATTTTAGTATCCACAGAGAGTTGGAACTCACCAAAAATGACATACGGATGAGAGGTTGCACAAAATTTCGTGGCTTCGTGGGAGCGAACTTTTCCACGGTCGCATCACTTGAAGGCTCTTGTGTCGAAACATGCAGGAGAAAGACATCTACCCATTCGCGGCTCGGATCTGACAATCGGTTCCAACCACGACAAACCATGAAATTTCATTTCAATAGAGAACATCATTAGACCCTTTCATGAGATCTCTTAAAAAATCGTTGAGTTTTTCTAACTTTTCATTCATCAGATTGTATCGTTTAAGAGTCATTGAAATCTAGATTTTTCTGCTTCCTCGCCTTATTTATGAATTTTACTATCATTTATAAATACCAAGCATTAGAATGTTTTAATTTAATCAGGATTTTTAAACCTAAAAATATCGTTCAGTTTAATTTTGTGTAGTGTTAAATCAATAAACGCTATGTTCAGAATTGCGATAATATAAAATAGATTTTTAATTACAGAATAATATTTTGTTTTAAATATGAGCACAATTTATGACATAAACAGATAACTTTGACTTATCTTTGATTTGATTTAAACGAAACGCGAGATGAATCAAAAGACTTTCGCAATAAGCACAAACATTTGTCCGGTCTTATAATTAGAATGTATGCAAATCAGCTAAATTTTCTATTAGAAAATAAAGATAAGACAAACAATTTAGATTCAAACTAAAATTGTATTAAAACCTGAACGTTATTCACTAAAGCATCACAATCAATTCTGTACTAAAACTGATAACTTCATTTCGAAAAGCTTCACATACGTTTGTCAAATACCTGTTTTAACTACTTTAATACCAGTCACAAGTTTATCGGGTCCACCCTTGGCTCAATATATAAAACCAGGAGTAGTGTGTGTTTAAAATCATAGTGAATGAAGACCTGTTAGTGAAAAGATAAAAGTCATCAAATTATAAATCAGATGATGTAGAAAAGGAGATACTACCATTGTCAGATAACTTATTCATACTTTCTGTTTGATCATTACTTCTTTATAACCATTTGAACTTTGACTGCTATCATCAAAAGTGCTGCTCAAATCTTGTTGACCTCAAGGACTATATCCAATACTATATGAAGCATCAACTTGTAGCGTATGTTTATATCACTGTCTCCAGTGCTAGCAATAGTTAATATCGCCAGACTTCTGATGTTCTCCTCTTTTGTTCCATTATTTTTTAAGTTAAGATTTAAATTTATTTAATTTTCTATTTGGAAAATATAGTAAGTATTGAAATTTTGGCAATTTGAAGGCTTGAAACAATAAAAAGAATTTAAGATTTCATTATTAGTATTTTGTATAAATTTCCTGACAAAAGTAGTAAAATTGATTTATTAATAGAAAAATCGCATGCATCGATGTAGCTAAATTCGACATATAGGTGAGCAGATATCTAAGAATTTTTGGGAAAGTAACAAAATATATAAGTTTATTCTTAGGCCCGAACAATATGTTTCCTGTGTCTTAACATGTACCCGAAAGAATTTGAAGCAGTTTTAAAGTAGTTCAAGCAAAAATAGTTAAAAAGTATTAAATATCAGAAGATCATGATTTATTCGCATATTTTATATGCTATCATAGCTCAGAAAGCAGTTAGTTTAGGTCATTAATTCCAATGCCTTAGCCTGAAGGTAGAAATTTTAAAATTGAATAAATTATTTTAATGATAAGTTTTTAGTAACTTTGAAATTCATAGAAAAAAATTTTGAAAGTCAAGGAAAAATATTGAGAAGATATAATTACACAACTTGATATCCACTCCAATGACTTTAATACTTTGATTTCCTTCAGCTCCTATTGAGTTTTTATGCCAGTTATTCAGGTTTATTAATGAATGTCAAATAAATGTCACAAAGTTATAGCCAAGATTTCTCAAGAGCTGGATATTAATTAAAACAAGTATAAGATAGTTGTAAAGTCATTGTACAAGGAAATCATACAAAAATTGAACACCTTTAGAGTGTATGTACAGGGTGACAAGAATATAGCTGATGAAACTATTTGAGTCATGCTTAAAACCGAGTTAATTCTGGAAAATTCTAGAAACATATTTTTTTAGTGTAAAAGCTGGGGTTTTAATATATCATGATCATTTTGTACAAGTCATCAACAAGAATGGATGCCTCCACTGGCAAATATTCACTTGTTGAACGCGTGGCTATTGTTAGTCTTTATTATCAAAACGGGTCGAGTCCTGCGAACACTGTTAGAGCATTTAAGACTCGATTTGGCTGCCACTCGACACTCAGTTCAAACACTGTTACAAGGCAAATTTTTAATAAGCCCACAACTATTGAAGAACTCAAGAACGCGATTTCTGACACAATTAAGGCGATTCCAATAGAGATGATACGTCAGTTAATATTTCATCTTCCAAAACGCCTCCAAAAAGTGATTGAAATGAAGGGTGGTCATTTTGAAAATATTATACAATAAACCTCAACATATATTCTATTAAATGAAATTAAAATGATTTAATTATCTTTTGTAGTTTTTTAATAACTAAATTTCAAAAACATCAGCTATATTCTTGTCACTCTGTACATTCAAATACTTTATAATTCGCGATTTCAGCAAGAAACACGTTGTAATTGCACGCTTTTTATCAGATTATAATGCATTGAATATTAAGAAACTTATGAGCATTCAATATATTAATCAAAGCTAATTGAAAGTCAAATTTAGCGATAAAACAATACAAATTACAGGCAGATTAAATCACAACAAATTTTTCTTATTGGTATAAAAATTTATAGTATTTAAGTGTATAATTAAAAGTATTTCTGTAGATCTGTTGACTAGGTAGATGCAAATACATAAGAAAAAATTCAAATTTAGTTAGGATTGAAAAATCTTCTCAGAATTTATAGGTTAAAATGAAATTTTACTTCTAATTAATTTAGTAACATAACTGAATACTAATCATTAGCATACACATACACTAATGTATTAGATGAAAATAGTGAAAGGTATGTTTAATGGCATAATAATAATTATATATCTAATTAGTACATTCACTTCCCGGCTGGTTGACAAAGGCCCAGCGAAGTCAGAGCTGACTCTTACCACTGGCACTATTTTGTAAATTGATTCCTTTCTTATAACTTGTTCGAACGCAGCATTAAATTAAACTTGATTTACAAATTCTTTGGTCTCTTTATTTTTACAGATTGTTTATTTTACAAAATTAAAATAAAGTCAATTATGACTTGTTCGAATGTAGAATCAAATTAAACTTGATTTGCAATTTTTTATTTTTATCTGGCTTCTTGATTTTGGTTTGCTAAAATAAACAATTTTTAAGAATAAAGAGACCAAAAAACCAAAGAATTTGTAAATCAAGTTTAATTTAATGCTGCGTTCGAACAAGTTATAATAAAGAAATCAACTTACAAATCAGTACCAGTGGTAAGAGTGACCTCTGACTTCGCTGGGCCTTTGTCAACCAGACGGGAGGCGAATGTACTCATTGGATATTTGCCGCTTCGTGAAAAACTTAACGTAAGGGGTACTACCGTGAGTTTTTAAGACAGACATTCGTACGTTGATTTTGGTGCATTATTTGGCACAAAATCGAACACACCGAAGTACCAAAAATTTCACTTTTTGAAATTCATTACATTTTGTAAAATGATTTAAAATGAATATAATATTAATAAATTACATTATTAAAAAAACTTACTGTTGTAATTATTAAATATAAAAACTTTAACTTAGGTAAAAAGATAAAAGGTAAAAGGTAACTATATTTATAGTAAAACGAGTTAAAGTGAAAATTCTAAGTGCTATGTACGAGAGCCTACATGCTTTTTTCGCGATAGTATCTCTTACGTCAAGGTTTACATGAAGCGGCAGATATGTAATTATTGTTTTGCAATTAAATATACTTTTGAAGATAAGAGATTGCGATTTTCATTGGTTTCATCTAATAATTTTTATACAGTCTTAATTTGCAATACTCACAGTTCAATAACAGATTTGCCACAAAGATACAAGTATCTAACCCGTATTGTAAAAGTTTTGATATTTCTCTCTATCCACCCATCTGACACATTCTGTCATTCATTTAGAGAGTTTTTTGACTAATAAACTTGAATGTTTAGTGATCAAGTTAATAAAAATGGATTTATTGACTTTAACAATAATCATTTTAATTGTGATTGTAATTTTGAGGAAAGATTAGATTATAATAAATTTAAAGAGGTATCGATCAAACGAAAACTTAAAACTTATATCAAGTTCTGGATCTTTTTTCTCAGATTATACTTCTTTACAATTATACCGTTCAGAATGATGGCAAAGGAATTCGTTATGTTTTCATCAAAGTAAGTCATTTTTGAATTTTGAGAGAGAGAGAGAGAGAGAGAGAGAGAGAGAGACTTAATATCCACAAGGAGTTAGAGGTCACCAAAAACGACATACGGCTGAGAGACCGCGCAAACTTTCGTGGCCTCACTACGAGTGGACTTTTCGACAGTCGCATCACTTAAAGGTTTATATGTTCAAACACGCAGGATAAAGAGTTTGTACATTCTTGGCCCGGATGTGACAATCGGCTTCAACCACAACAGATCGTCCAATTTCATTTCGATGGAGAACATCATAAGATTTCTTAAGAAATCATTATCTTTTCATTCATCGTATTGTGTCGTTTAAGAGTAATTCAAATCTGAATTTTTCTGCACTCTTCCCTTTATTTTATAAATTTAATCAAGAGTTTTAAATCCAAATATGTTTATCAGCTTAATTTTGTTTATAACTAAGTCAATAAAAGTTATGTTTAGAATTATGATAATATAAAATAGATTTTTATGCCTGAAAAATGTTTTATTTTAAATATGAGTACAGTTTATGACAATTTTGACATTCCTTAATTGATTTAAGTGAAACGTAAGATGAGCCAAAACACCACAATAAGCTCAAACATTATGCCCCGCGTTATAATCACTAGAAAGTGCGCAATTCAGCTAAAGTTTTCGATTAGACAATAAAGATAAAGCAAACAATTTAGATTCAAACAAAACTATATTAGAGCCTAAACATAATTTGCAACAATCAATATCAATTCTACGCTAAGACCAAAACCTTGTCTTCATCTCTAAAAGTTCTCGCATCTATTTGTCAAACATCAGTTTTAAAATCATGATGTAATACACAGAATTAATTTTATGTTTGCACCTCTTGTTTCAGTTGACACTGAAAGATCATTCTCTCAATATAAAAATCTTTTAAGCAATCGAAAACAAAGTTTATTACCAGAAAATATTCTATTGCTTAATATTATTAAATACAAATCTTTTCTCAATGAAAACTAATACCTTTTATAAGTCGTTGTACGTTATGAAAATTTAGTTTAGTTATTTCTACATACCCTAATAAAAACCGATTAAACTACAGATTTCTGAAATTTTTACCATCGATTACCGGCCGATTTGATTACTTATCATCACTGAAAAGTCACTGCTTTAGATATCACCCAGACTTCTTATGCTCTCTTTCTTGTTTCATTTTTTTAAAATTAAAGTCTAAATTTGTTTAATTAATTTTCTATTTAGTATGTTTTGAAATTTTGACAATTTGAAGGTTTAAAATAATGAAAAGAATTTTAGATTTCGTTATCAGTATTCTGAATAAATTTCCTGACAGAAGTAGTAAAATTGATACATTAATAGAAAAGTCGTGTACATTGGCATAACTAAATACGTCATAATGATAAGCAGATATCTAAGAATTTTCGGGAGAGTAGCAAAATATATCACTCTGTTCTTGGTCCCGGACAAGATATTTCTTGTGCCTTAATGTCTACTTGAAAAGAGTTTGAAGCAGTATTAAAGTAGTTCAAGTAAAAATAGTTAAAGAGACTTAAATACCAGAAGTTCATATGATTTATCTGCATATTTTAGATGCTATTATAGCTCAAAAAGCAATTAGTTTGGTTATTAATTCCAATGCCTTTTACAATTCAATCTTCCTTTACCTAGCCTGAAGGTAGAAATTTTAGAATTAAATATATTATTTTAGTGACAACTCTCTAGTAACTTGGAGCATATTGAAAAAAATTTTGAAAATCAGGGAAAACACCGAGAAGACATAATTACACAATTTAATATCCATTTCAATGATTTTAATACTTTGATTCATGCAATTCCCACTGAGTTTTCATGCCAGTTATTCACGTTTAGTAATGAAAGTCAATTAAATAAACGTCATAAAGTTATAGCCAAGACTTGTCAAGAGTTGGATATTAATTAAGATAAGTATAAGATAGTTGTAAATTTAATGTATAAGGAAATTATACAAAAATTGAACACCTTTAGACTGTATGTACATTCAAATACTTTATAATTCGCGATTTCAGCAAGAAACACGTTGTAATTGCATGCTTTTATCAGATTATAATGCATTGAATATGAAGAAACTTATGAACATTCAATATATTAATCAGGGTCAGTTACAAGCCAATAGTGAGAAGACAATTTAAATTACAGGTAGACTAAATCACAACAAAATTTTTCTATTTAGTGTCAAAGATTATAGCTTTCAAGTATATAATTAAAAGCATTTCTGTAGATCTGATGACTAGATAGATGAAAATATATACAAAAAAATTCAATTTAATTAAGAGTGAAAATTTTTCTCATAAATTATAGCTTGCAGTGAAATTTTACTTCTAATTGAGGAAAATAACTGAATACTAATCATTAGCGTACGCATACGTTAATATAATTTCTATATACGTCTTTATTTGCAAGACTTTGAGCTCAGTGACAAGGTTGAAATAAGCAATTGAGACGCCTCAATATATGACATATTTGATATTTCCTTAGATTTCTTTCGCATTTAAGTCAATAATTTATCATTTTTGAACTCAAACGTAATATTTCAACTAAGGCGCATCTAATATCTAGGTTACATTTTTGTACTGTTCCGCATTTTCACGAGACAGCTACTTCAATGTTGAAACTTTTGGAATTTAAGCCTTAGACATCCGATTTTCGAATTCTAAACCTATTTCATTAATATTTTCATTATTTTACTCATGAATCAAAAACAAAAGGAAGCTTATGCCAAAAGAATTGTGCAATTCTATAAAACTAGTGGCGGATTGAGTAATTGCACCGAAAAAAGAACCGCTTGCCGGCATTCTAAGGCTGAAGGAACTCACAGACAAATATTACTAAGAATTATAAACTGTTTTAGTGAAAGAAGAAGTATTGAATATTTGAAAATAAGTAGCAAAATTATAAACATTGATCAGTTCAGAAATGCGAGCAAACCTTAAATTTTGAGGTTACTATTAATGGTGATACGTATCTAAATGAATGTCTGATTAAAAGACTTAACATTTATTCACAAATAACACAATTTCAATGATATTCTGTTTTGGCCAGATTTAGCGGCAGCGTATTATCACAAAGGTGGCTTCATTAGCAAAACATTTTTTTGTTAAAAATGTGTCCAGTGTGCCACAGGCGCGTCCTATTGAGTGATATTTGGCCGAATGTAAGAAAGAATATAGCAAACGAAAAGTTGCATCAAAAAATTTCGTCGGTTTCAGTTTCAGGCGTATGTGGTAAATTTTATCTGCCAAGGTTGCTCAAAAAGTTGCAAAAACTATAATGAATAGTTTAAGACTAAAATTGCGATAGGCTACGGAGATGTCGTTCAAGTTGACAAAATAATTTATTAATATCTGTATAACAGACGAATAATTTTCTGTATTGGTATTTTAATTACTTTGAATTTTATATAGTAAATCTAAATGTAACACTAGATATTAGACGTGCCTTATTCTATGTATGATAAAAATCAAACATTATGAGATAAAGTTGCTTTCTATATACGAAAAAAAATGATCAAAAATACATAAATATATTTAATTACTTGTAGAAAAACTAAAAATTATTTCAAGTTTCTGTCCTTTCTCGAACTCGACAGTCTTCGCATTTCATTTTACCTCAACATTAACTTTAGTTTTACTTATTTTTTTTTTTATTAATTGAATCATTGCGTCTTATTGCTAATATTAATAATTTGAATAATTATATGTATGAAAAACATCTTCACTGAGTTTGAGCTAAATCAACATGCTAGGGATGTTCATTTTTGAATAAATAATATTCAATACGTCCTATGTCTCAAAGCATTTGAATTAATAATACAAAGAGATTACTTCTAAAATAAACACTCGAAACTAGAAAACAATTAAATTAAATGTTAAAATGACTTATTCGACGAATTAAGAGAAGAAAAAACAGAATATTCAAGTAATATTTTAGTGACAAAGTGCCAAAAAATTAGACCCTTGAGCCTAAGGGCCAGTAAGAAATTTCGATAAAAGCGAATTTATTTTTAACTTGAAATTTATTGAAATAAAGATTTTATTTATTTGAAGATTTCAATGCTTCGAATTGCCTTTTAACAGTTTTAACAATTTTTACAAATATTAACAACTCCAACCGAAGACTATGAAACAAGTTGAAATTATATATTGTCAGTGTTTCATAAGATTCTTGTATTCATATTTTAAGTATTGTTCATATATATTGAGACTACAGTTTTATAAGATTAGTAATATATTATGAATGACTCTCTCAAAAATAGTATTAATGCAATTCGATATCAATTTGACTCTATATAACTTAAACTTCTATATGAATATGACTTAAATACGTGCTTCTCCTAAGTTGATAGACAAACTTCTTAACTGTATTTTTCATATAAAGTATTTAATATGTAAATACTTTTAATACAAAAATTAATTCTTGTTTCTTGCAATTTAAGGCTATTCAGATATTAATTTTTGTATTAAAGGTTTTACATGCTATATATTCAATATGAAGGATACAGTCATAAAGTTTGCCCTTTGGCTTGAGGAAAACACGCATTTAAGTCACATTCATACAGAAATTTATATAAAATAATAAATTATATGTAATTTTCTAAATCTACAACAAATTGATTTGGATGGGATTTTTTTCTAAAATTCACATTAACCAACATGCTTTAAAAATATAATCAAGATGTTTGTACACTTTCTTTATCTCATTAGCCCTTAATGAAGCTCTAAAGAAAAACTAGTTTTCAGTAGACTTCAATGAATAAGATTAATATTTACTCCTTAATGGAAAACACGAAATGAATTCCTAAAATAAAATCGAAGAAAAGGTATTTTGCATTACTTTTCAAATAAACTAAATGGTCGCCAATTAATCAAAATCATCAAAAAATATTACTCTTAGATTAAAGGGTTCACAAATATTCGCAGCTTATCTTCCAGTTATAAAGTTAAAAAATATATTCTTAGATCGAAAAGAAAAATATTTAAACGAAGTTCTGATCTGTAGTATTGCAATTAACACTAACTATTCTATTAATAGCTTTCACATACTCTAAGACTTAATCGTCGATAGTTACCAGAATTGATGCGTTGTGATAGTATGCTTTCCATCGGACCAGATATTAACAAACTTATAGAATACTCAGTACAGTGATGAAAACAGATTAAAAATCAAAGTTGGCAACAAATACTTACTCATCACAATGAGATTTACAGCAGCTACCCTTTCTCTTTGCTATCAACGATTATCAAGTTTTCACGTGCATTGATGAAAATCATATACAATGATTTATCAGAACAAGCTTTGATAATTATAAGACTTCATGCGAAAAGAAGTTTTGTTTATCAGCTTCTGTTTAAATCTATGAATAAAAGCTATACTTCGACTTTTGATTCAGCATGATAGGGGTATTACTGTACAGCAGTACCACAATAGTGTGCTCCCATGCCTAGTGTTCTATCCGAACCATTCGCCATACCCAACTTAACTAAACCTGAAATACTACCATTTTAACTTTTAAACAATACAATCATTAAAAGTTTGAATAAATGAAAATATTGTCTGATCTATTATTCCGGTAATCGAAGTAAAATATAACAAATACAGGAATTCTGATAAATCTGATGAAGTTTAGTGTTACATTTCGCTCACTACTCTTATCATTGTATATCTGCCACTACATAACTCAGACTGAAAACATATAATAATTCATTAAACTTATTAATAATGCTGACCTGTTTAAAATCTAAAAATAATATCAGCTCAATAAACACTATTTTGAGATGTAAACCTCTTTTTCAGGCACATTTCATACTCTCTATCATTCTCTTTCATAGATGGTATAAGTTTTGTCATCCTAAAATCTTTTGAGGTCTTCAAGATACTATGGAAAATGAACACCCTCATGTCAGTCAAGATATGAAAAGTTTTCTGTATATAAAATTGAAAAATCTTCGAGAGATGAGTAATAAGAAATGCATGTATATGCACCCATTTGATAGTTTGCATGAGTGGATACTTACGATAAATAGATAGTTGAAATACTTATTATTTACTGATAGGTTTAAAGTAGTACAAATCAAATGGATATTTATATCAAATTAAATAACAAAAATGCAATAAATGACATCAGAATAAGTTGATCACTTTCATATTTGATTTTGGACAACTATTCATAATGAAAAGCGTCAATTTGTACTCACGCCGATAGTCGAAGAATTTGAGTGCTATAATATGACTAATAAAACTTATCTATAACTTATGTTTTCTTAATTAAATAATGAATATTTCATTTGAAGCCATATACTGAAGAATGAAAACAAAAATTGAAAAGTATTATAATTTGTAATTTTCAGGTGAGACGTATTCATTTTTAAGATATCAATCGTTAACTGACCCTTTTGGGAATATCATTGAATGCAAACTGCGATCTTTTCAAGGTTCTTTGACTAAAACACATACATTCAGATTACTCGAAAGTTAAAAATATTTTTCTAAATGAAAAACTGATTCAATGTAAGCATAAACGACTACACTTTCCTCAAAACTAGTGATGATTTGACTTTTAAAATCATGAATTGTCACTTTTAAGCAGAATTTTGGTTAAGTAAATGACTAATAAGGTATGAATTTACTAAATTGCCAAAAGGCTTATTTGGTAGAAATAGTTTGAAACTCTTAAGTTTAACTATATTCAGTTAAATCAAATTAATTTTAAGAAAAAATAAAGCCAAGTGAAAGTAATTAATTCAATTTCTGCAAATAAAGTTAGATAAAAACTTGAAATCGAAGTAACGTTAGAACTACTCTTATAATGCAAACGCGATTTAACTTACGCATAATTAAGGTCAGTCAGTATTTTCAGCCTTCAAATTATACATCAATTTATGTTTAAGTGTTTCAGTACAACTTTTACAGCAACTTCAAGTTAAAGAGTGAAAGATTTTTCATAGAAAATTTAGTGACTTCTAATAGAATTTGACTTTGGTTGCCTTAATTAGAGAAATTATTTTACAAACTAATAGTCGTTTTAGTGAAAAACATTTAGCACGGTAATATTATTATAATTATTACATTATTAAAGTGTAATAATATTATTTAATAAAATTTGATCAACTCCTTAAAAACTTTAATCTTTTGTATAAAAGCTGAAACTATTTCGAGTCTTGGCTACAATAATGGATAAAGAAATAGCTGTGGCCTGGATTGACCTCACATTTAAGGTCAGGCCTTTTTGGATCAGAGAAGAGAAAACAATTTTGAATAAAGTTTATGGAGCTGTAAGTTTTGGAACAATTAATGCATTAATGGGTCCATCAGGTGCTGGAAAGACAATATTATTGAAGTGCATAAATGGCAGACAAAAGTCAGGTCTAACAGAAGACTCGAAAATTTATTTGAATTCTCGACAAAAAATTCGTTCATGTTTTATCGGCCAATATGAAAAGGAATATTTGATTATGGGTTTAACTGCAAAACAAAATTTGATATATGCTTCAAAGTTGAAAAACAGTGAACAAAAGTTGAATATTGATCATGAAAGTAATGTTATGAATCTGTTATCGGAGTTGATGATGGAAGATATTGCTAATAATAGGATTGAACATTGCAGTGGAGGTGAACAGAAAAGGTTATCAATTGCTCTCGAGATGACTCAATACATTAAACCTAACTTGTTGTGCATCGATGAGCCAACCACTGGTCTTGACAGTAATGCTGCACAAAATGTATTTATTTTTATCTTTAAAAATCAATTTTAGTCATTTAATATTTTTGCATTCAGGTTATGGATTGTCTGAAACTTTTGTCGACAAAGCATAACATAGCGATCATAACAAGTATTCATCAGCCAAACTCTGATATACTGAACATGTTCGACAAGTTGTATGTGTTAGCAAAAGGAGGTCTCTGTGTTTATTCTGGTTCTCCTCAACTCCTAAAATCTCATCTGAATGAATGTCAGATAATTTGTAACGAATATCAGTTTCCAATCGAAGTGTTACTCAAAACAGCGACAAATGGTGTGAGTGATGACAAAGTGATACAGTTAGCAGAAAAGACATCAGAAGATAATCAGAATATTTTCATTGAATGTCTAAAAGAAACCAAACTGTCTCCTGAAGGAATTGCAATTAGAAGCAAAACCTTCAAACTAATAGATTTATGGTATCTATTGATGAGAACAATGACTCAAACCTATATCTCTCAATGGAAGACAATAGTGACACAAATGTTAGTTTACACATTGTACCCATTGATTATAACACGAGTCTTCAATTCAGATATTGGTATACCTGATGGTTGTTATAGTTTTCTGTTGAATCCAAATACAAGTTGTGAAATACAACTTGAAGACGACTCACTTCTGGATCAAAATACAAAATTTCATTTCTGCACTTCGGTTTTTGTGATGTTCATTCGTTTGATAACTACGACAATGACATTTCCATCTGAAGTTAAAGTTTTCTTAAATGAACACCGAAATAGTGAGTCATAAATTAATGATTTATTCCCGAATATTTTCATTCATAGAGAATGTTAAACTGAAATTAGATAAAAATCAACTTTCTAATTGATACAAAGCATAGATAGGAATAGAATGAATTAAAAATTTTCTAATACTTTAGTTTTCTATAAGTTATTTCTATAAAGATTATTTTAATTAAAATAAAAATATCTAAATTTATTGTTTGATAGGATGGTACAGTACAGGAGTGTTCTATATAACCAAAACTATTGTCGAACTTTTGCCAACAATTATATATTCAATAAGTTTCGCATTTCTCAATTTTGTCTCAAGCGGACAATACTATGAAAAAGAAAGACTTTTGTGGTACATGTTCGTAATAACAATTGGTATGCTTTGCACACAAGGATTGGGTTTTTTCGTAGGAATTGTTTTAGCTAAATATGAATTAATAGCCATTGAAGTTGCAATAGGATTATTTACATGTTTTTTTATATTTTGCAATCTTCTTATACCCATTAAGGAAATGCCTCAAATTCTCCAATTGATCAGTAACCTATCGTATGTTAAATATGTCTTCAATTCTGGTCTCATAATCATCTATGGGTTGGGTCGTTGTTCTTCTGATCAGTTATCGATTGTACTTTTCAAGTTTGATTTGAATGATGACCTTTTCCATGATTATATCAAATATTTAATAGTTTATTTCTTCACTTTAAGTACAATGACTTTTATTGTACTTTATTTGAGAAGCAATACTCTTCTGAAGAAAGCAAAGCCTAATTGTATTCAGAATATTTTGTCCCGAAGGAATCAGAAACAAGATTTAGAAGTTTGTGATCTGAAAAAAAATTCTGTAATTAATATTCAGACTAAAAGAGGAGAAAATAGAGAGACAACATTTACTGAAATTATATCTGGAAAAGTAGAAAACCATATGATTAGTGTTGCATGGGTTGATCTGACTTTCAAAATCCCTAAAAAGATATTCAGGAAAGAAAAGATAATTCTGAGACAATTGAGTGGATGCGTCGAATTTGGATCTCTTAATGCACTTATGGGACCTTCAGGTGCAGGAAAGACATCATTATTGAGATGTATTAATGGAAGATATCAAGACTTTCTCAGTGATGAAACACAGATCTATTTGAGTAGATTTAAGAGGATTCGTACCTGTTTTATAAACCAAGACGTAACCGAACATTTAATTTGTGGACTCACAGCAAAACAGGCTTTGATTTATGCATCCAAACTCAAAAACAGTGACAACAAAGTAGATCACGAGAATATCGTTAAAGAATTAATGGACGAATTATTGATCAGTGATATCGGGGACACTTGTGTTGAGAATTGTAGTGGGGGAGAACAGAAACGACTGGTCTTGGCTATGGAAATGACTTCACAAATCAAACCCAATCTTATGTGTATCGATGAACCAACCAGTGGTCTCGACAGCAATGCTGCAGAAGTGGTAAGTATCTTGAGTAGTTAGAATATTCAGATATATTCATGTCGAATAAATTTTCAGGTCATTAAATGCTTAAAGTGTTTGTCACGAAATCATAACATAACTGTTATAACAAGTATACATCAGCCAAACAAAGACTTACTTATGATGTTCGACAAGTTATATGTCTTAGCAAAGGTGGACTTTGCATATATTCAGGTCCACCACGATCGCTAAAATCACATTTAAATCAATGTGAAATAAATTGCAGTTTGAATCAGTTTCCTATTGAGGTTTTACTTAAGTACGCCTGCAATGGAATAGAAGATAAACATGTTATCCAATTATCAAACAAGACTTCAGAAGAAAATGAGACAATACTTATGCGTTGTTCTGATGAAACAAAACTATTTGCCGATGGAATACGAATCAGAAGCCAAAGATTCAAAATTATGGATTTCTGGAACTTATTGTTACGAACTACAACTTATACTATCAGATATTGGAAACTATTATTATTGCAGTTGATTTTCATCACATTTATGGGATATACTCTGAAACTTCTCTTTAATCAAGATATGGCAAAGCCAAGCGGTTGTATCAGTTTTGAAGATGATTTTGAAAACACGTGCAACAAAACAGTTGAGAAATTACATGAAGAGTCTCTTATATCTCAGAACATAACGTATAACTGTTTCATCCCATGTTTTATTTTCTTCGTACAAATTATGACCACAACTATGACTTTTATTCCGGATGTGAAAGTATTTTTGGTTGAACAAAGAAATGGTATGTATTTATTAATAACATCCCAGCTTTAAGCTAAAGTTCATGAAATTGAACCAAAGTTAATATTTTAAATTTCTTTCTATTCTTACAAATAAATCTGAGCAAAATTTTATTTTTCTCAAGGATGGTATAGCACAGGATCTTACTATTGGGCTAAAGCTATCGTCGAATTTGTGCCATTACTTATCACAATCATATTCTATGCTTACTTCAGTGACATATACGAGGGAAACACTATATTCATTGGTTATCTATACTTCTTAACACTTGGTATTTTCTGTGTCCAAAGTTATGGACATATATTCGGAATAATTTTCAACGAAAACGCAAAAATCGCAGCCTTTCTATCAGTAGAAGTGTCTGTATTCATGTTCGTATTATGCAATTTCGTTTTACCGATCAAAGAACTTCATTATGCACTTCAATGGTTCAGTAACATGTCTATTTTTAAGCTCGCATTTGAGAGTCTTTTAGTTTTGATTTATGGTTTTGACCGTTGTTCTGATACTGAATTTTCGGCAGTCATGTATATCTTCAGCTAGAAAATAGTGATTTCTATAGAAACGCTAGAATTTTGATATATCAATCCATATTTCTCAAAAGTTTAGCACTTATTACACTTGTACTGAAAGCTAATGATTTTTCTGAACGCAAAAAGATAAAGAAGTGCGTGATAGAGCTGTGAGAGCATTGGAATCATCGAATGCTTGCATACCTGGTCTTATATAAAGCTATAATTTCAAAATCAAATATTGATTTTAAAACGTATTTTGTAAGTTAAACTTCAAATTAATTACATGAATAGAAATTAAATTTAGAAATTAATATTTTTTATTAATGATATTATAATTTGAAAGATTTAGTCTTCGATTGAACTAACGACTTGCTAAATATTGATAGAAAAATTCATTAAAATGGTAAAATATTGAAGATTAGAATTTGTGTCAGTATTTTCATTTATATCCAATTTCATGAGAAAATTAAAGTACAATGAATCAAGAAATATGACATTTTTTAATTGTATGCTGTATACTCATCTGTGAAAAAACTATTATATACACCGTACGCTTTACAAGTTTGATTCATTCATCAAGTTTGAAAATAAATTGGAACTTGACTATTAAAAGGTCTAATCTTAGATAAAATATAATGAAAAGAATTTACTAGTTTGAATATTCATTTAATAGATAAAATGTATCGTAGCATGTTAATTCAGTAACGAAAACTCAGCCTCAGAAATTTATTCTTGACCCCACTTGATATTGTAAGTATAAGCACTCAATCCCCAGGTTTTCTAATTGTCATCAACAATTCATTCCAAACAAAACTATTAAATCTTTGTTTATCTTAATTGTAACCTTTAATGGTTTTCTTATTTGGTCTGTCATAAGCAAATCACTTCATTTTCGAATGAGTTTATTTCGACTGAGGAATTATTACTATATATATATATTCATATTGATTGCTAGGTCAATCACTTTTGTAAACCTGATTTAAGCTCAACTTTTTAATACTTCCTTTACAAAGCTTATATATGTTATACTTTAAAATATATAATTTGTATTATATTCAATTTATTTTATATTCGATGTATTTTATTCTAATTCCTTATGGGAATAAAGTTGAATATAGACATTTTAAATGAGTTACTTTAGACTCTATATCTATTCATAGTTTTTATTTTTTTACTTTTATAAAACAACTATTTCCGAATAGGTCATGCATTTTTCAACACATCATTTAACATTTTGAGAATTTTATGTGTATAGGTAATGAGTTTTACAAGTCTAATTTATTTTGTACTTTGCAGTTTACTCTAAGCTCTCTAACTTATTTGGAGTAAACAGGTGAAAAGTTTTAAGTATTAACCTTATAGGGATGGAAGCGACGGATTAAAATATTTAGAGTTGCCAGAAGTCTTATCTCTTTCAGATCGATAACACTTTTATTGTATTTTCATACCTTATATACAAATAAAAATCTGATTTCAGTTCAGTTTTTAAAGAGGGAACACGAAGAGTTAACTCTAAATAAAACTACCTTTTAAAAAAAAAGTTCGTTAACTTTACATATGTTGGACATATTTCTCAGGTTAAGTATTTAGCTTTGAATTATAAATGCTATTAAGTAACTAGATTGAGCAAAAAAGCATTTGATCAATTAAGTCATTCTTATGATTAAGTAATCTGCAAATCATGACCAATGTCTGTACACTTTAAAGAATCTTAAACTAAGAAAATACATAAAGGATTAAGAGAGATTGTCTCAAAAACTTTAAAACACCTGATTTCCTTAATTCGCAACAGCAACAAAAAAGTAAATTACAATTGGTCATATAAACTAATTTATGTAAAATGACTTCTCAAATCAATTTTTATATACAAAAAAATTTAAACATCGTTAACTAAAAATTATTGCAATATGATTGCCGAATACCAAAATGAATATTGAAAAACATTCGTTTTATTGCTAATTCACCGAATAGTGAAACAAAGTTTTATAGACGCTAAACAATTATTTTTAAAATATTTAAATCTTAATCGTTGAAATTAAATCGCAGCTTTCTTGGCTCTAAACCAAAATATCAAAACAAAACGCTCAAACTGTTATTTTACGAGTTATAATATACAAAAGGTATTGAATATGGTAAAGCACTTTTATCCCTAAAATATTTTAACTTTTCTCAAAAGGTAATGTAATAAAAATTCAAATAAAAAAATGAAAAAATAATTGATCCTTACACATTGTGAAATATAAAAAATATTGCTTATAGTTTCTATGCTTGCTTAGTTAGTCATCTTATGAGATTAACCTTAGAATATAATAAAGTAAATCTGTAGTAAAATAGAAAGTGTACTTTACAACTTTTATTTGTAATTAGTAATTATCTTTATGGTTACAGTACAAAATCTTACTTTTCACTTGACTGATAAATAATTGTAAAGTATTATTTACCCAAATCACAGAAAAACACAGACATTTTTTGTTTTCAGATAAAATAACTTTATTACGAGAATCAAAAACTATAAAAGACCAGAGAAGTTGTGTAACAGTAATTTTAAAATCATAAAACGTTAATTGTTAATCGTTAGTTATTACTATTTCTTACTTTGTGTAACAAAGTCATAACATAATACTTATTAAATAATAGTTCTCATTTATTCGAAGTCTATTATCTATATTAAAATAAAACGTACAAGTTATATAAGTGTAAAAAAATTACTTTAGAAAGTAAAGTATACTCGATCGTGTTCAACCCGACTTTTTGATATAGAATTAGGTAAAAGTAATTTTTCTGTCATCGGCCAAAACCTTATAATGAAGAAAGAAGAGATCTCTCAACTTCTACAGACATAAGCATAAGCTACAGGAGCATATTTTGTCAAACGCCGCTGGTCATAGTTATTGGGTTTACTTATAAATTTAATGGTTAGGTTTTACTTATCGTGCTCCGCCCACATGGGAGGTCCTAGGACGGAACCACCTATATATATATACTCGTCTTGACAACCTGAGTTCATCGAAACCCTACTGGGTCCCTAGGACCTAATTACGAAAAGTTGGGCTTATGTATCTAAAGACGGGACTCAGGTATGCCATATTTGGAATGCTAACTCTACTCAACAACCTTAGTCTATCGATACCCAACTTGGGATTCTAAGGTGTAGCTACGAAAAGTTGAATCTAAGTCTCTAAGGGCTGGACCTGGGCTCATCATATTTGATACGCGAACTTCATTTAATAGCTTCAGTCCATTAGTGCTCAACTTGGAACCATAACCTAACCTAACCTAGGGTCTATCTATAAGCATTTTGTAGCTATTTCTTAGGATCCCAAGTGGGGTATCGATAGACTAAGGTTGTTGAGCCGGGTGGTTATTTTTGATGATAGACCCTAATAATACTCGATGTGAGGTGTCTAACGATATACTACATTCTATATTTCGTTGATAAACTACGTTCTAAAAATCAGTCCACCCAGACCCTATCCCCACCTAATCCACCTCCGCATTTACCCATCAACCCATACCAATATTCCCAGTTCGCTCAGCTGAATATTTTGATGTCGCACTTGACCACTTCTAACCCTAACCAGACCACTTCTGGCCACCCAGACCTAGCCCCCCAAAAATGGATAAACCTGGGGCAACATTCTCGAACGATTGCAAATTGCAAAACATAAGGCGATTGCAAATAATTGATCGCAAACCATCCGTCCTTACTGTACATTTTTGCAAAGTTTCCAGAATGCAGCCCATGGTTTTATCAAGTTGTAACCCAAACCAAACTTGACTTGAACTAAAGTATAATCAGTTATGTCGCTTCGCGAACTAACCTATTCTCCCTTAGTTCATGTCAGACTTGTTTGAGTTGCGACTCGAGAAATCCAGGCTTATCCGTTACGAGATACTGAACCAAACAAAGATGGATATCTCGAGAACTACTTGTGATAATTGATCAAGTGAGGTATCAAAATGCTCAGCTCGATATCCTGAGTCCGATGATATAAAACTTGCGCGTCTGTAGGGGCTACCTACGGGTGAAACTATTTTTTGAATTTTTAAAAAAATTAATCTTTTATGTAATTTATGAATAAAGTATGGGCATGTAATACATGGTTAGACCCCTACATCGAGTACTATTAAGATTATCTTTGCTAAACTGTTGAATTACCAGTTTCATCGAGAATTTTGTTTATATAAGCATTAATTTAGAAGTATTCCCGTTTAGCGATTCCATCATGACATTAAATACGTATCTTTACATATCGGTAGCCTCATCCACGACCAAATAAATAGGATAGTGCATAAGCATTTTTTTTTATTTTCTCAATTGTTAAATAGTTAATGTTTGGAACATAATTTCTTAATGTTCGCGAACACGGAGTGCTGCGTATTGTATACTTATTTAAAAATTGTTTTAAAAAGGATTATGAAATTTCATTAATGGAATATTACATTCCAGTTGGCATTTCGCCAAATCAACATAATATTCGTTCTTATTTTGATTAAATTCCGCATTTTTAAAAGATTCGGAAATTAAAGGTTGAGATGAGTTTCCATTTAATTCTTTATTATTTTAGCGATTTTTCGATATGAGATAGACTTAAACTATAATTTCCTTGTTTATAATCGAAATTAATTTCTTGAAAACATTTTACTCATTATTTTTCATAATCAAATGAAAGATCGCTTGGGTATTTTCGCACAATTAAGTTGATTAAAGTTGAGAAGTTTTGTGGTATTTTATCCATTTTAAAGCAAATTAAACGACACTTGAATAAAGTCAAACTTAAAAGTGAAAAAATCAATATATTTATAATAAATACGCCATTTTTAGAACCAGTAAAAACTTGTTTTGTGCTTAAAAGTTTTTATAAGGTACTGTCCACCAATAAATAATAGCTTTAAATTTAGTTTCAAAGAGGTTGTCCGGAGTTCCATGATGAGTTGGCACCCGGTTGAGTTCAAACATGGTGACTTGACCATCACTTTAAGGTGGGTGAGTGAAGGATAATAGCACCTAAATATTTTTCATATCTCATCGCAAAGGGTCTAAAAACTAAAAAAACCTTAAAATTTTGGAAGCTTATAACTCCGAAACTATTAAAGATAGAATTATGATATTTGGTATGTTGAGTCAAAGCAATCAAGTATGTTTATCGGTAGGTTTAAACTGATTTTATGTTATTGTTTAATAATTTTTCTAAAAATTGAAAATCTCCAATCCCTTATGTCAAGCTTAATATATAGTGTTCGGAGTAGCCCTTTATTACCTTTGTAGTAGTATATAACTTAGTATGAAAAACTAAAAAGTTTTAGTCCGAACATTATATATTAAGGGTCGATAAAAGACAGAAACCTTTTTCATATACAAGAGTAACCATCTTTAACCCTTAAACGGTAAAACGATTTTGACTAACGATTCCAGTAAAATAGGGTCTTTTTGATCCATCGACTCATTTGGAAAAGTATATTATCGTAAGGGTTAGGATATATAACAGTTAGCGTGTTTTGTACTTTTTTAGTGTCATCATTGTTGATGCAATCAGTTTAATGTTTGAGTGAAAACTATTTTCTTATACAAATTTATGGCTTAAACTCAAATAGAACTAAATTTAAACACGATTAAATTTAAATATAAAATTTGTAAATAATCAATTTACTGCTCTATATGATCTAAATATACTCATTTAAAAATACTATTAGTTTTATTAACATTGGAAATTGCATTAAAAAATTATAACAATTTTTATAGACCTTTGGGTCATTTTGACCCATGAAATACCGTTCTAGGGTTAAGGTGAATAGACAAAAAATAGTATTCTAGCTGATCAGAATTAATGATAGTTTGCTTGTAGCAAAGACATTTAGTTAATCTCAACTTTTAAAGGTTTAACTGTGTTAAGCAATAGAGAGGATGCAAAAACAGCTTATTTATCAAATATACAGCTATGGACAATACTATCTACCGTCGGGTTATCAAGTATGACTCTTTAATGAATGATCCAATTATGATGAAAATTGATATATACAAACTAGAATAATTGACAATCACTTCCAATAAAAGGTTTAAAAATATATTGACATTTTCATATTAAAAATTCATTAAAAAATAACAAAAATTTTCCATTAAAATAACACGGGGTGTGGATTTGTAATAATTAAAGTACTGTAAAGTAGTCGTCGGTTATATAATACAATTCAGGGACAGAGTACTTCCAGTGACCCGACGCCCTCAATATATATATATCGTTGGACTCAGCTCGATGAGACGAGTTCATCGATATCCTACTTGGGACCCTAGGGCCCAGCTACAAAAAGTTAGGTCTAGGTCCTAGTGGATGGACATAAGACCGTGCGTTGGGTATCAATATGACTGGAGGCTCGAGTGGAGTTCACATATCAAATATGGTGATCCTGGGGCCAGGTCTGTAAACTTAACTTTATTACTTAAACAGTGTAGTCCATGATATTTAAGTGTACCTATTGGCGACTCATTTAACCCTTTCACCCTTTTTCACCTTTTTTGAGTAATTCAAAAAATAGGTAAAATTATCAAAAAATATAGTATTTTAGCATCAAAATAATACCTATATAAGTAAAACTGTGTACTTCCCTTATTTTTTAAAAAATTAAAAAAATCATGAAAAAGAGCAAGACAAGTAAAATGAGTCAGTGATAATACAAAAAAAAGTTTTAAAAAGTAGTATTTTAAAAGAAAATATATACTACTAAGAACTTAGTTATTTTGTGTAAAAGATGTGCCCTTCCATCTCACCACCTTTCGGATAACAGTACCCGTTGGACACATAATTTCTTGAAAAATTTATAATACACTCATATTATCACAAAATGAAAAGCGAACTCAAAATTTTAGACAAAATTATTTATTTCTCATCAACCAATTAAAAGATACAAAGAATTATTTCATATCAGTTTCATCATCGTCAGGTTGATCCATATATTGATTCATATGAGGATGATTTACAATAGGCTGACGTGTCATACATTCATATTGTTGAATATTAAGATTGATAGCATCAAGTTCAGTTTCATAAAATACCAGTTTTTCATGTTGAAGTTTAATGCGTTGTTTCGTCTTCTTTACGTTTTCCAAAACACGGCTTCTTTTTATTTTAAGTTGATATAATTTTCGTTGAATATCGTCAATTTCAGAAGGAATAGATTTAGCACATTCATCTAAAAACTTATACACTCTGTTAGCTCCGTTATTAATCGACATATAATATGAAAAATAGTAACTTAGCTATGAAAAACATGTTTATATATAGTATAGCTTATCATCTCTAGAAACTTCTAGAAGTGAAAGTTGTCCCGTCCCGTCCCGTCCCGGCCCGTCCCTGATTTCAGTACTTTTTTCTTTTTTCATAAACATAAAAAGTTTTTATCTCTATTACTCTTTAAGAATGAAATAAGAAAGATGTTTATAAGCCATATCTAAACAAAGCACTACATCTGTGAAAGTCCTATTCTTATATGCCCATTCCATATCATTTTTATAAACTTCTAGTAATTTCTAGATAAGGAAACGTCTAGACAACGTTCTATTGTGTTTTTAGTAATATTTATAGTTTTCACAATGTAACAGAGATTATCTAATCTGAGCGATTTATTTCTTAGTTGCATCATTGAAATGAAATCAAATACGTCAGTCATGAAACTCATTCTCATTACTAAATTTTTTTCTCATCGATGAGAATTGGAATGCGCATGCTTATAGTAGTGTGACGTGTTATTCCGACAATAAACATTGATATATAATATATAAAAGACTCATATAATTTATAATTTCAATTTGCTATTGTAATTCTTATATTCATCGAAGTTATCAAACTTAAGTCAGTATTTCCCTTGAATCTTATCATTAGTTTATCGCTCTTTTCTTCAGAAATTTTAAGTTCTATCAAATATTTTTCATATAATGCGTTTATTATTTTAGGTTTGCTTCTCTTATTCTCATTATAAATGAATTGATTTTGATAAAAATATTCTCCTTTATTGAATATGATCCACATATTATAAAAATATTCAGTTTCTATAGATTTAAAATCAATTTCAATATCTGAATTAGGTTTCACTTCTATTTCTCTGTCAAATATTATACGTTTTGAGTTCTCTTCCACTATACTTTTAACTTTTAAATTACCTGTTAATTCTAAATCACCTTCAAGTTTAACAGAAGTATCATTTGCTATAATACTATTTGTTCGAATAGTATCAAAATCATAATATATATTTCCTTCATCCATCATTTATTAGATTTAGAATTACATCTTGAAAAGAATGACCATTGCTAAGTTCATGTAATACTCTCAAACATAAATGTCCACAATAATTTGTTCCAAGTTTTTGAATATGAAAAGTAGTCATTAAAATATTATCTCCTAAATAGTTTTGAATTTCATTAGGAGGATCTAACCCAAAAGAATCAAAATAGTACTTGTTATTTTTATCCTTATAATAACAAACCCAATGTGTTCCATCATTTTTAATTGAATCTAAATTAACAATACCACATTCTTTTTCTTTAATTTTATGAGGTAATGTATCTCTCATAAAAACTCCTCTAAAGTTTTTTATTTTCAACTCTTTTGCCATATTATCTAAATTATATATCTATTATATATTATCAAAGTTTGATAGAGGTTTCAATTTGTGTAAGGACTTTTCCCTAAAAAAAGACCTTTTCCGTGACATTTATCACATTTCTTATAAAGTCCTTTACCACTAAACAGTTTACTCTCCATCATCTCATTGTGTCTCTTTGTTTCTGCTAACTGTTTCTCATTAGCTTTAGCTTGATTAACTGCTTTAGCTATTTGAGAACCTCCTGCTGCTAGACTACCAACTGCAGATAAACCTCCTAGAATTAAAGGAAGTAAAGGTAAAAATCCACCATGTTTTTTCAACATTTGTAATTGTGCATTACTTAAGTTTAACTCAATTCCAGTTTTATTTTTAATAGCTTTATCAATATTACTTTTTTGTGTATTTGTTAAAAAAATAGGAATATCTCCATTCAAACTATTTTTACTTAATCTTAAAATTAGAGACTTTTTATTATTTATTGCTTTACCTAAATTTTTCTTTTGATTCTCTGAAAGACATATTTTATGTTCTATGTATTTATCATTCATTTATTAATAATTAATAATCAATCATCATTCTAGATCCATCGCTTGTTAGTTTCATTAATCTATCACTTAATATTAAACAATAACATTTAGTATTAGCAGGAACATTTGAATTAAATCTAACTCTTATTGTAATATCTGATATAGAATTCTTTAATTTTTCACTTTGTTTGCTAACATCAATGACGAACAAAGGATATAAATCTTTGAAATCATTTAGACTTATCATAAAATCGTTATAGTTATCATTTAATCCATAATATTTCTCTCTGAATTGTTTAGCTGAGTAATATGTAAAAGAATAATCTTCACTTCTAAAGTTATTTATGATATCTATATTTGGATATCTGTCAGCATTTAAATTAACATGAATGTCTCTAACATCACAATGATCAAAAACTGCAGAGTTTTTATCTATATTCTTATATCTATCAGTTTGAAAAGCTATTATTGTATATCTAGGTTTCTCAGATGCTGATCTTGGTCCTAAACGCCAAGTAAATTCATTACTTAATGGTACATCATATGAATCCATATTTCTATACATGAAACCAATAGGAAATGATTTTTACTTTCAATCATCTTATACAAAGAATGTAATTGTTCAAAATTTGGTACAATATTTGGCATTGTCCATGTTATGTTTGTTATTTCAACTTTACATGAAACTGTACCAGCTTTAAATATTGCATCCTCATTGCCACATCTTGTTAAAATTAAGGTTTGTTTTACTCCATATATTACTTTCTTATAATCTTCACAAAACCAAATATATGACTTAAAGGAATAACAAAACTAAAGTTCCCATCACCTCTTATTTGTATCTTTTCATGTCGTAACTTGAATCCATTGTTTGTTGTTAGACTAGCCTCACCTTTACCTTTATCTAATGTCCAACACATATTTAATCCGGAGTTTTCGAAATCTTTTGGATAACTTAATAAACCTTTCATCAGTGTACATTGTCCAGGGTGATTAATATATTCGATAACTTTATCCCCAATTTGATATTCTATTCTATCAAATAAGAACATTACTCCATTATTAACTAATGTTACAACTTCAGTATCTAGTAATTTTACCCCATCACTTTTAACTAATTTTCCTTTAATTGTTAGCAGACTCTTTGATGGTAGATAATATGAATCTTGATTTTCAATTAATATTCTTATTTGTTGGTTAGAATTAAGATTACTGCCTGCTACCGGTTCATAGTTATGATAATTATATTCAGATACACTTTCATCTGTTTGAAGTGGATCAGATATTTTTAAATAATCTTCTACTACATTAGTTGTCATTTATAATACCGTAAATTCGTTTTAAATAAATGTCTGAAGTTTATATACAACCTAAAGATTCAATATCCCTTATTTTAGATTCAAGTAGTACTGATTTCATAACCAATTATTCTCCTCCAATACAGCTGAAGAAAGAGAAGCAATATGAGATAGCTTTGGTTAATTTAGAAACGTATTATAGTTTTCCAAATATAGATAACACAAATAATATATTTAGATATTCGATAGATAAGGGAGCTAATTGGTTTGAAATAGAGATACCTGAAGGGAGTTATGAATTGAAACAAATCAATAGTGAAATATTTAGAATCATGAAATCAAGAGGTCATTATGATAAGTCAACAAATAAAGGTTATATTAATATCTCAGCTAATCTAGCAACTCTAAGATGTATATTACAAATTAAGGATGCTAAATATCAAGTAGGTTTTTCTCATCAACGATCTCTAAGTGTTATATTAGGTTATGAAAAGAAGGTATTTAGTGATCCTTATAATGAAGGAACTAGTACAGTAAACATTTTGACTATTAATTCAATTCTAGTTGAATGTAGTTTAGTTCAAGGTTCATATCTTAATTCATCTAAAGAACCAATAATTTATAGCTTCTTTCCTAAATGTCTTCCAGGAGAAAAAATAATTGAAACGCCAAAGAATCTAATCTATTTACCAGTTAATACTAATGATAAAATAGATTATATTCAAATTAGATTGAAAGATAATAATGGAAAGTTATTGAATTTGAGAGGAGAAAAAATAACATTAAGACTACACTTGAAGGAAGCTTAATTTGATTCATTCAAATAAACTGTTGTGTTGATCTCTAAACAATTATTCGTTTTAATTTGACTGGTGCCTGAAATAAGAAATATATTATTATCTCTTATTAAGATATCAACCAAAGTTTGATTAATGAATTGATCTACACTTTGCTTATTGCATTCTTCATATCGCACACATTTAAATACATATTGATAATTAGTAAAATGCTTTGTCATTTCAGCTATATTCAATGTTTTAGTTGCAATATTGGCTAATATAGTCAATTTACCAACTAAAATAAATAAATTATCTATTTGAGTTGATATTAATTTCAATTCTCCACTTATTGTTTTATCATTGTATTTTGGAATCTTTAGTTTATATTCTTTAGGAATGAAAATATTCTTTTTCTCTAAATAACTTTTTGTTACTGCATCATTTGGATCAATTGGATCAGCAACATTTTTAATTTGTTTATTTTTCATGTCTGTATGATCAACGTTTTTAAGATCATCTATTTTATTTTCAACTTTAGCTTGTTCTTCTTTTATCAATCTTATTTTACTATCTAATCTATCAACATACTTTTTGTTGCTGCATCAAGTGGTTCAGTAGGATTTGATAAATTCATTATCCTATTGTTATTCATATTGAGTGCTCCAACCATACTTCCTCCTGTAGATCTTACAAATTTGTCCAGATCTGTATTGATTTGTCTATCTAAATCTATGTCATTATCATAATTTGATCTAAATCCGAACTTGTTTATTGACATTATACTTATTTATTAGTAAATTTATCAAAATCAATTTTTAATTAGTTAAATGATAAGATATAACTGTAATAATCCTAAATTGAATAAAACCTTTATTTTAGGTAAAGGATTGTCATCAGCTGACAGAATTAGTTTAGAAACTAAGAAAATTACTAATGGTTCTTCAAATAAGAAGAAAATAAAGACTTTACCAATAGAACAACAAATGTTCTTAAAGTCTTTGATTAATAAAACTGGAAAAGGATTCAAGAAAATATGATTATGATGAAAAAACTTTCTTATGTATTTTTATATAATCATTCTTTGTTATCATTTTTATTTTTAATAATTCATCTAGTATCGCATTTATTTTATTAAATTCTCCATTATTTCCTGCACTATAAGAAGCAAGATATAATTGTAATTGATTTACTAATGATTCTGGATCACTTGGTAGAAAAGTTACATTATTTAATTTTCCTCCTGACTTTTTAATCATATTTGGAAACAGTTTTTTACTTATTGTTACCCATTTAGCACTTCTATCAGAGGCTAATCTTTTGAATTTGGATCCGCATTTTGAAAGATGGCATTTGTTTTTCAAGTATTTCTTTATAATCATTTATATCTTGATCTAAAAGAATGTCTATATTAGGGTCTGTTTTAGTTAATAGTTCCATCAATCCTTCAGTTGCATTGTATTTTTTACCAGCGATTTCCATAGAATTATTATCAAACTTTATAATTGAATTGCCAATTGAATAGTTATTATCACTAGGATTGTATCTTATTGAATATATTGCATTACTTTTATTTGTGTTGTCACTTAAATATTTTTGAATCAATTTACTCACTTGTATATGTTTTACTGTTTTAATTTCTGATCCAGTAGTTATTGCAGGTAATTGAATTTTTTGGTAAATCTTTCCTTGATTTGTTGAAATCATATCACCTAAAGCATTCAATTCTTTTTTATGTGATATATTTTGTTCACTAATAGATTGTGTTATTGGTTTAAATAGTTTTTCTGTTTCTTCTTTAAATCCAATATTGGATAGTTTTTCTTCTTCAAAGTTTTGTTTAATATTTTTTCTAGTTTTAAGAAAATCATTAACAATTTGACTTCTTTTGTTCGGATCAGTAATACTCAAAAACATTGTTTATTTATTATCAAATAATTAAACGATCGTTCAAAAATTGATTGATTTTTTATATCGTTAAACGGTGTTGTTTAACAACTGATATAAAAGTCGTTTAAGTTTCTCCTGTATTTTCCCTTATCTTTATTTGATGATAAATCAATTGTTACAAAACTATAAGGATGATTCCATGTATTAGTACATAAATATTTAAATTCATTTTTATTAATATCTGTACAATGATCTCTATAAAAATTATCTAACGTTATATTATCTTGAGGAAATAACATAAATAAATTTGAATTTTCTCTTATTGTTTGTCGAGGTAATTTAATATAATTCTGTGATATATAAAAACAATCAACATTATTATGTCTACCTCTTGTATAATATGCTTCACATTTATTCTGTTTCTCCAACATAATATCATCAAATATTATCAGGTTTTTATGATTCTTATTCAATTCAGTTGGATCAGGTATATTTGAACTATCATCAAAATATTCAACTATTATCTTATTCTTTTCTTTCAACCCTTCACCTATCTTTTTAATATAATAATCATCAGTTAATTTATTCTTTATTAGATCAGCTATTAATTCTTTTGTCAAATTACTTTTTATTCCTTTAATTAACACCTGATATTCTGGTTGATGTAACGATTTACTGAAGATATATAAGTGATCATAATCTAACCAATTATTAAGTAATAAGTTTAATAACAGATTTGTTTTACCACAACCTGATTTTCCTACGATACAAGCTCTAATTGAATTAGGAAGTAAAGGACTATTATTTCTTTGATTCTCACTTGGAATTGATAGATTGTCTAACATTTATAACCATAATAAATGATGATGTATTGTTTAAAGTGTAAGAGTAAAAAGAAAGCTATCAATACAAAAGAAGTTTATTCAAAGAATAATAAACCTATGATAACTGGTAAATGTTCATCTTGTGGAACTAAACTCTGTCAATTTATCAAAAAAGGTAAAGGAGTTATCAATACTTTATTGAATAAAGTTCCAATACCAGAGATGCATTTATCTCTACCTAAAGATGTTTTATCTGAAAATGTAGAAAATGGTAGTTTTAATAACACGGGGAAATATAGTTATTGTGGTCCTGGAACTAAACTTAATACAAGATTATTACAAGGTTATAAGGGAATAAATAATTTAGATAAAGCATGCTTAGAACATGACATTGCATATGATAAAAATAAAGATACAAAGAATAGAAATATAGCTGATAATTTATTAGCACAACAAGAAAATAGATTAGCAAATGACATAAATCAACCTGAATACGTTAGAAGTGATTCAAAGAAAGTTGCAGCTTTAATGTCATCTAAATCTTGGCTAGGTTTTGGTCATATTTCATGACAATCACTTAAAGATATTTATTTTGATCCTAAACAAGGTTATTCAGGTATTAATGATTTAGTTAGAAAAACTGGACTAAAACAAAAAGAAGTTAAAGATTTTTTAGATACAGTTGATACTTATACTTTACATAAACCAATTAAAAAAAAGTTTGAAACTAGAAGAGTTTATGTTAAAGGAATAGATAATCAATGGCAAGCAGACTTAGTTGAGATGAGAGAGTTCAGTGATGAGAATAAAGGGTTTAATTACTTACTAACTGTTATAGATTGTTTTAGTAAATATAGTTGGGCTATTCCGATAAAGAATAAAACAGCTGAAGAAATATTTAAATCTTTTGATAATATATTTAAAAAAGAAAACCTTTGAAGTTACAAACAGATAAAGGTAAAGAATTCACCAATAACAAATTCCAAAAGTTTTTAAAGAGTAATAATATTATTTGGTTTAGTACAAACACTGATGTTAAAGCTTCTATTGTTGAAAGATTTAATAGAACTTTAAAAACTAAGATGTGGAAATATTTTACACAAGTTAGTAATAAGAAATGGATAAATATAGTTGATGATTTAGTTTATAATTATAATAATACTTATCATACTTCAATTAAAATGACTCCAATAGAAGCTAGTAAAAAAGTGAATGAAGTTATAGTATATAAAAATTTATATACTAAAGATAATAAAACAAATAAAAATAATAAATTTAAAGTTAGAGATAAAGTAAGAATATCAAAATATAAAGGAACTTTTGATAAAGGTTATTTACCTAATTGGACAACAGAATTGTTTACTGTATCCAAAGTTTTAAATACTAATCCTGTTACATATAAAATTATGGATGATAATGAAGAAGAAATTAAAGGTATTTTTTTATGAACCCGAACTCGTAAAGTTTGATAAACAAGATCAAGATTATGAAGTTGAAAAGATCTTAAAAACTAGGACTAGGAATGGTAAAAAAGAGCTATATGTGAAATGGAAAGGATATCCAAGTTCAATGAATAGTTGGATTCCTGCTGAAAATTTAGGAGGATAACACTTTTAATTCATCGAAACTTTCATGGAAAACCTCATTTATAAAATTATTTGCAAATTTGATGTATGGAATTTTATGATAACCCCACGGATATCTAGATATAGCATCTATATCAACAAAGCTTTTATTATCTTCTAATGGATTTGTTAAAGCAACTTTATTTACTGTTTCAGTATATAGTTCATGTTTTCTAGATCTAATTACATTCATTGTTTTATAAACTTTCTTATTATCTTTCATCATTTTTTTATAATCCACAAAACTTATTTCATTCTTAACTATTGATGATTTTATTCCTTTTAATTTCTTGATATGATCTAAAGCATACATTTTTGACTTGAGCCCGATAAACTCTTTAGATATTTTACCACCTAATTCATCTTTCATTTTACCTAAAGTTTTTTCGTTTCTAGTTTTAATATCTTTTATTCTATCTTCATTCATATCCTTAAATATAAAATGATCATCTGGATAATTAGATAAATCAAAATATTCTGAATTATTCCTGATAAATTCATATGGATCTTTGCCGGTGAATTCTATAATAAAACAATCGGTATCGCTGAGGACTAATCTTGCTTTATCACCAAAATGTGGTTTGATTATATCATACTAAAATTTATACATTTCTAATTTAGATAACTCAAGTATAGCCCAACCAACATAAATCGGTTTATCTAGTTTTAATTTATTGTTAAGCCTGTGAACTAATACCATATTCTCATCAATAACTGTTCTATGTTTATATGATGGTTTCGCGATAAGTTTTGAAACTTGTTTACCACTATTACATAGCTTTATGTTCTGCCTTTTTCTTACATTCTCCATAGTTTTACCATAAACGCAGTTATTCATTAATTTGTAAAAATCTTCAAATTTATTCTTTTTTATGCTTGCTTCTCTTCTCTTTTCTGTATTTAAATCAATATAAGATTTTAACCAAGCTTCTTGTTTAAATTCAATCATCCAATGAATTTTTTTTAGAATTAATCCTTTTGATAAGTAATATTTTAAATTAGCAATATGAATTCCATAATTAAACTTATCTTCTAAAGTTAAGCAAAGTTTACCAGTTCTATGTTCAGCAGCAAATGGAAAATCTTTGAAATAGTCATGTTTATCTTTTGGAATTATCAGATCAACGCCACATATTGCACCTTTATCAGATTCATTACTTCCCCAATTAAATGAATCTTTATTAATATTATTAAAAACAATCTATTGTTACTTTTGAACTAATTTCAAATTCTCCACACGGTAATACTTTAATCATAACAGTTCCATACAAATTATTCATATCTAAATATAAAATATACTTTATTGGTTTACTCTTATCATATTCTTTCATATGAGGATTATTAGCAATAGAATGTCCATGACCAATGAATGATACTCCACCTCTTATATTTTGTTCGAATTTCATATAGATATCATAATCTTTAATTACAGGTAAATTTATCCATGTTTTTCTAAGCATCGCATTCCATGAGAGAGAAGGACTTGTGTAAAAATGCAATGGATCAATTTCATATATTTCAAAACAAATATTTCTAAAGTTTTCGAATATATCTGTTAATAATAAGACATCCAATTTCATATAAGTTTTTGTATATTCTCTTAAAGTTTTTATTTCTAAAGTATTCCAAACTTGTTCAGCAAGTTTATAATCTTCATCTGATATGTGGGATTTATTTAACCTACTGTAGAACTTATCTTTTGTAGGCAATTCAATTTCATTTAATTTATCTTCTGAATCTATGTAATCATAAGGATATACACCTTTTCTTTTATTCTTATCAGAAATTATATTGAACAATAATAGACTAATTTGTTTTTTGACATGTTTTAGATCTTCAATGTTTAAATTTTTTGCAAGTGAATCTAAAGATGTTGACATAAACCTGAATGAGTCCATGAATCTTGCTTTTAGTTTTAGTCCAGTAAATTTTGCAATTGCTGTAATAAACTTTTCTTCATTTTTTGGAATGATATCAATTGATTCAGCTTTTTTAGATAGCACTTTGATGAATAGATGTAAATCATAGTTTGATAAGTTATGAAATACAATTGGTATTCCACTTGGAAATTTTAAATTCAAATTACATGACTGATGAGCTGCACCTCTATATTTTCCTGTAATATGATCATGGTCTCTAACTTTTATATCTCTTTCACTAAAATCTTTTTGACAAATATAACACTGTTTAGAATTGTTAAAATCATATTTCTCTTTATTAGTTAGAGGAAACATCTCTTTTGGATTTCTATATACTTCTTCTATTTTCTTTAATTCTTTAATTATTTTATCTATAAATGTTTCATCAGAGTTTATTCCTATATATTCTTGATATGAATAATTTTTATACGCTCTATGTTCTGTAACAATTTGATAACCAAATCCAATTGGTTCATGTTTTTGATATTGTTTTGTGAATGATTTATCAGATTCTGGTTCAACTGTACTTATACTCTTTAAAATTGATTCAAAATCCGCATATATAGCAAATGGTATTTTTTTGTAAAGATTTTGTATTTGTGAATTGAATCAAATCAATATTTGAACTCATTACTCTTTGCGGTTCATTTTTATTGCAGTATATTTTATGCTCATCTAATTTTTGTTGACTGTAAAAGTGTAACAAACATCTCTTACATATATATAACTTGTGCTCATGTTTTGAAATTTGATTTGTTACTAACTTTACTAAATCCTTTATCCAACAGTAATGTGAATTCATTGAATCATCTTTGATAATTAATAGATCTACATGACTTTCTTTCTCTTCTCTAGTAATGTAAATTGGATATATAGATAATACTTCCTTCTTCTCTGTTTTACCAGTTACATCATTTGTATAATTCTTGGTTTTTAATTTGTACTCAAAAACATTAATTGATATATGTTTATTTTGTGATTCAAACTTTCTATAATCATTATATTGAACTGGAAATGTTATGTTAATAAAATTGAGCTCATCTTTGAATTCAATATATTTACTCAATCTTTGTGGATCTTTATCCACTGGATGTAAAGCAGATAGTATTGTCCATTTGAAACACTCATTATCATTGGTATTTTTCACATTGATTACTGCTTTTTTATTTTTAATTATTTTAGGTAAATCTATATAAGACGAGGCGTTCATAGGAGAATATTTATCGATGTACAAATCTAAATGATAAATTCTATTCAATATCCATCCTGAATTATTTTCTATTTTAGGATCATTAATTTTTCGATTTATCTTTTCTATATGACAATTTAACTCTATGGGTATATCATCTGTTTTGAAAACAGCTGAATATTTTGAATGTAAGAAATGATCAATTTCATTTTCTGTATTTATATTTCGAAATTCAACTTTAAAAACTAGTTTTAGTTTAACAGAATTATGTTTCTCTAAATATTCTTTAATATACTCTAATATTTTATCTTCAAAGTATTTGAAAAATTCATCACTAGTTTTGAATCCTTTATTATTGTAAAACCTTATTGTACCAAGTCTCTTCAAAGTTTCTTTAAATACTTCTATTTCATGATCAACTATTAAACCCGCTTTTTCTTGATGTGATAAACTTTTTATATGTCTATTCTTATTAATGTATTTTATTTCTTCGTCACATATTTTACATCTTAAATTAATACTAGATTTTCCAATATTCATTGGTCCATAAACCTCATCAAAAATATTCATAGCTGGATTAGCTTTCTTTTCATGACTAAAACTTTTCTTATGTTTATCTAAATCATCAACTTTAATATGAAAAATTTTACATTTAAATTTTTTAGTTTTAGTATTTGGTTCAAATAATGTATCATCAAAATCAAATACATCATTTTGTTGTTCTTGCTGTTGTTCTCCATGTAGATTATTAGTCAGATTTCTTATATGTTTAGCTGTTTTAATATGCCTAGCTTTGTGAGATTTATCCATTTCTTTATTACAAACTCCACACTTCCAGTTAACCATTTATTTAGGAAATATTTTTTATCAATTTATTATATTAATTCAAACTATTTTCTTTTATATATAAAACATGTTTATTACCCATTTTATGTTTAGCTAAACTACTTTTAAAAATTTCCGATCCACATTCACATTTTATCTTTTTATCATTAGTTTTAAATTTATTCCAATAACATTGTTTACATAAGTAACTTACACCTCTAACATAACATTTATTTTTAAAATATTCTTTTTCATTCTTATATTCCAAACATTTTGAACATTGATATTTTAATTCCATTTTATTTATGGAAATAATTTTAATTTTATTTCAAATGTTTATTTATTGATGAAATGATTAGGTAGATAAGTGATAAAATTAAAAAAAAAAGATATAACACGTCACACTACTATAAGCATGCGCATTCCAATTCTCATCGATGAGAAAAAAATTTAGTAATGAGAATGAGTTTCATGACTGACGTATTTGATTTCATTTCAATGATGCAACTAAGAAATAAATCGCTCAGATTAGATAATCTCTGTTACATTGTGAAAACTATAAATATTACTAAAAACACAATAGAACGTTGTCTAGACGTTTCCTTATCTAGAAATTACTAGAAGTTTATAAAAATGATATGGAATGGGTATATAAGAATAGGACTTTCACAGATGTAGTGCTTTGTTTAGATATGGCTTATAAACATCTTTCTTATTTCATTCTTAAAGAGTAATAGAGATAAAAACTTTTTATGTTTATGAAAAAAGAAAAAAGTACTGAAATCAGGGACGGGCGGACGGACGGACGGGACAACTTTCACTTCTAGAAGTTTCTAGAGATGATAAGCTATACTATATATAAACATGTTTTTCATAGCTAAGTTACTATTTTTCATATTATATGTCGATTAATAACGGAGCTAACAGAGTGTATAAGTTTTTAGATGAATGTGCTAAATCTATTCCTTCTGAAATTGACGATATTCAACGAAAATTATATCAACTTAAAATAAAAAGAAGCCGTGTTTTGGAAAACGTAAAGAAGACGAAACAACGCATTAAACTTCAACATGAAAAACTGGTATTTTATGAAACTGAACTTGATGCTATCAATCTTAATATTCAACAATATGAATGTATGACACGTCAGCCTATTGTAAATCATCCTCATATGAATCAATATATGGATCAACCTGACGATGATGAAACTGATATGAAATAATTCTTTGTATCTTTTAATTGGTTGATGAGAAATAAATAATTTTTGTCTAAAATTTTGAGTTCGCTTTTCATTTTGTGATAATATGAGTGTATTATAAATTTTTCAAGAAATTATGTGTCCAACGGGTACTGTTATCCGAAAGGTGGTGAGATGGAAGGGCACATCTTTTACACAAAATAACTAAGTTCTTAGTAGTATATATTTTCTTTTAAAATACTACTTTTTAAAACTTTTTTTTGTATTATCACTGACTCATTTTACTTGTCTTGCTCTTTTTCATGATTTTTTTTAATTTTTAAAAAATAAGGGAAGTACACAGTTTTACTTATATAGGTATTATTTTGATGCTAAAATACTATATTTTTTGATAATTTTACCTATTTTTTGAATTACTCAAAAAAGGTGAAAAAGGGTGAAAGGGTTAAATGAGTCGCCAATAGGTACACTTAAATATCATGGACTACACTGTTTAAGTAATAAAGTTAAGTTTACAGACCTGGCCCCAGGATCACCATATTTGATATGTGAACTCCACTCGAGCCTCCAGTCATATTGATACCCAACGCACGGTCTTATGTCCATCCACTAGGGACCTAGACCTAACTTTTTGTAGCTGGGCCCTAGGGTCCCAAGTAGGATATCGATGAACTCGTCTCATCGAGCTGAGTCCAACGATATATATATATTGAGGGCGTCGGGTCACTGGAAGTACTCTGTCCCTGAATTGTATTATATAACCGACGACTACTTTACAGTACTTTAATTATTACAAATCCACACCCCGTGTTATTTTAATGGAAAATTTTTGTTATTTTTTAATGAATTTTTAATATGAAAATGTCAATATATTTTTAAACCTTTTATTGGAAGTGATTGTCAATTATTCTAGTTTGTATATATCAATTTTCATCATAATTGGATCATTCATTAAAGAGTCATACTTGATAACCCGACGGTAGATAGTATTGTCCATAGCTGTATGTAAATATGAAAATGAGGAATGATTCGCGTATGCGAGAAAAGCAATTAAAGGATGTTATTTTGTTGCAATAGAATGTTGGATGATATAACAGGATCATGTGACAGGAAGAATTTAAGAAACATAATTAAATTAGGAATTTTTTCGTAAATATTGTAAGAGATTTCTCGTCCACAATTATAAATCGTATTATAATCCAGTTGAGCTGTTGATTTGCAGTTTTTAACATCACGATTCATTTCTCTATCTGATGAGTTTATTTTAAACGTGTTAAAAGTGATTTTTTGCTGATGATTTTTGAAATGAAATGTCAAATAAATCATATTTGGGTAAGTAACGTTGTGCTTGTTGTACTTTATTTCTAAATAATTTTAAAGATAGTGAGATTCAAAAAGTTTCATCACAACCTTTATTGGAAAAGATTAATGCAGCTGAAAGTACCATTTTAGTGAAAAGAAAGAGACCTATTGATAACAATGTCGTTGAAAGTGGAAATCTTGTATGCAAGCGTTGCATTACATTTACTAAGAGATTTAAAACTCCAACATTAACTAAACGGCGGAGAACTCGGCAATTAACTGTTCATCCTGTCTTCCGAGATCACAGTGACGCAAACACTTCTCGAGTATCCAATTCACCTGATGAAAGTACGTACGAAGAAGAGCATACGATAGAAAAGATTTCGGTTGAAATTCCAAGAACAAAAATAAACCCTAAGGTCTGTGTTGTTTGTTCAAGAAGTGGCAACTTATCTCGTGTGCCTGAACTAGCATTTCTAGATGCATTATCTTATTTTTAGGGGTTTAATATATAGAGTTCAGAGTTCAGCCAAATTCACACATAATGACATTTAATAGTGACTTATTAAGAAATAATTACACAAAAGTAATGCAGAGATTAACTAAAATATGCATAATCGAGAACTAACTAATAATTCAACACCGAACAATAGCTAATACAATAATTCAGGGGTAGCATTCGTAGATTATTGAAATTACTTCGGATTAAGCGATTGCTAGTAAAATATGCATTCAAAAAAAATTTGCAATTGAAAATTTTACAATAGATCCTAAGCACTTTCAAATGTCTTTAATCCTTAAAACGTATTAAAATCACACGAGGGAGGCTCGGGACTATGTAATGGACGATTTCAGAAACGTTTTTATGATATTAATCTCAAGTCTTATGATTAAAGACACAAAGTTCAGGTATTTTACCATAAGTTATGAGTCTACCAAACTATGGTAAAATAGGTTTACTGCATGAATTAGGCAATAAATAGATGATTAAGACATATTTGTTTTTCCCTAAATTACCAAATTCCATTGTTATTCCCTAAATAAATAATAATTCCTAAAAGATTGGTAATTTTCCAAACTTTAAAGATTTTAAGCTTAAAATCTCAAACTTTAAGGATTAGTATTAAAATTCTATTGAATTTCATTGCAAGTGCATTAACTTTGTAAATGTATAGCATTAATTGTAGTGTAGCTCTTTGTTCGTAAATTGACATTTTATCAGGCTTTAATCAAAACTGCTTAAAACTGACTAAAGCAGAACACGTTTAATCTAAAATTATATCTTATAAAACAGATTAAATACAATTTGAAATCATTTCTTTTGTGTTTAACTTGTTCAACAGTTTAGTGTTCACTTTTTCCAAAAATTCATTTGAAAATAACAATAATGCTTAAAGTAAAAGCTACCATTAGACAAAAGCTTTCAAAAATTGTGAGCAAATACCCTAAATACTTAAGTTTTGATGCAGCTCTTCATTTATTATGCACTTTGTGTCAAGTTACAATTAACTATGATGAAAATCATATAAGTTCTCATGTCGAAACTCATTTTAACAGTAAAAAACATCGCAAAAAGGTTGAAAATAACGAAAAATCTCAACAACACATCTTGATCGCCTTTGATAAATCTGAAAAATCACTCAAGAAAAATGAACATTTTGAAGATCTGGCTAATGCTTTCCTATGTGCTGATATTTCTTTTGAAAAACTCTTAAATCAAAATTTCAAATCGTTTTTAGAAAAATACACAAAGAAAAGTCAATCTCATCCGTGTAATTTAAGAACTACATATGTTGAAGATATATATAAATTAAATTTGCAAAAAATTCGTGAGATACTAGCTGATGATGATTACTATATTATGGTCGATGAAACTCAAGATATCTGTCAAAGGTATATGGTAAATGTCTCAATTGGACCATTAAATGGAAAACCTAGCAAATCAATGCTTATTAAATGCCAAAAAGTGAAAAATGCTAACAACACATCTATTTTGCAAGTCATCAATAGTTCACTCTATACTGTTTTCAAGGATGATCTTAATTATGACAAATTGAAACTCTTAGTAACTGATCAAGCAAAAGTTATGTTGAAAGTTGGTGAAATCTTACACCATACATTTCCAAATGTAAAACACATTACTTGCTTAAATCATGCGTTACACAGAGTTTGTGAGAGTATTCGTGACGATAATCCTCTTATCGATAAATTCATATCATTGATGAAAAAAAATTTACGTAAATCAGCTTTTCGATAACAACTGTATAAAGTGGAAACACACCTACCATTACCTCCGAAAACTGTTCTCACACGTTGGGGTACGTGGATTTCCACTGCAATATTTTATTCTAAAATTATCAAAAAGTTTGTGACTTTATAAATGATTTGTCTGGAAATACTAAATCAAAAGCAGTAGTTAGCCTGAAGAGATTAATTAGCCTTAATGATTTGTCAAATCAGTTTATTGAATTATCTGAATTAGAATTTTTAATAGACAGTATTAATAAATTGGAAACAGGAGGCTTAAGACTTAAAAAACAATTAGATATTTTAGAAAATGTAAAATCTAAGCTAACAGGAAGTCAATTGATAAAACTCAATTCATCATTAGCAAAAAATCCAGATTTAATTGATTTTACTAAAGATGACAATACCTATGATCACAAGCTTAAGACAAAATACGCTCCACTAACAAGTGTCGACGTTGAGCGATCTTTTTCTGTTTATAAACGAATTCTAACTGATCGCCGACAAAACTTAACTGAAACCAACATATAATTGTATAATGTCATTAACTATAACCAATTTTTATTTAAAAATGACGAAATTTGAATAATATTTATTTTTTATTTACCAAAAAATGTTCCCAAAAAATGGAGTTTTTATTACCAGTTTACCAACCTAATTTTGAGTTTTATTTTACCTGAACTTTGTGTCTTTACTTATGATATATGAAAATATGTTTAAAAAGGCTGACCACCAGACACTTAGAAGTTATGATCACTAAAAATGTGGTTTCTATAGTTGATTATTATTGATTTCAATGAACTTTGCGTAGAAATATAAGCTTTTCTTTTGTGAAATTCCAGATTAAATGGGAATAATACTAATAAGGAAAACCTTCCAATGATTTTTAAATTATTTTGAATAAAAAATGATAATCTGCAAATTTCATGTTTAAAAATCAGTTTTTATTTATCAATAATTCTAATATTTCATATTCATTGTCTCTCAACAAATCAAGCATTAAAGTCGAAAAGTACTTCTCTACTTGTTTGAAAAAGCAAAAGGGCTTGTAATTACATTTTAAACTTTATTCAGCGTTTGACTCAATACAAAATTAACCGAATACTGACTTCAACTTAATTATTCCATATTTGTCAGAGTTGACACATTACAAGTTTATATCAATGAGTTTTGAGTTTAAGAAATATTTATTGAGTTAATAAGTAGGAAACTTCATATTTACTGCACATTAAATATAATCAAAAAAAATTTGTTCTCAAAAATCACAAACTTATACATCTGACACAGTTTAACAATTAAAATTTACCTATTTTTAGTTTTTTATTACATTTTGACTCAATTCTTAATTTTTTATTGTTTTTATCGAACAGATCGTGTAATAATTTCTGACTTTTTGTACAAGAATTATCGTCCAAACTGTATAGTGTATCATAAAATTTTGAATTGACTGTTTTAGGAACGTATTCAAGAATCTTATAAATGTCCAAAAGCTTTTCGAGATATAGGCAGAGGTTTTTCATACGCGAGATCAATATCATTAAAAATATTATCAAAGTTTGTAAAGTCGGTGTTTGGTTTGAAAATTTCCAATTCTTGTTCACAATTTTCACTCAACGAAAAAGAAATTTTAATATTTTTCGAGTGAACTCTATTTTTCTTACATTCTTACAATGATTTATCTGAGTTTTCACAATTTTACTCAACTTTTCCTTATATTTATAAACTTTTACAACTTTATTATTAGAATGAGAGTCATAAGAATTTGAATAATTTACTGAAATCACTTCGAAGGGGTTTTCAATGCCCGTGTTTTTAATAATTCGTTCATATTCTGAGGGAGAATAAACTTTCTCATGATGTTTTTATTGCCTTCAATCCGTCCAAAATCTCCATCTATTTCCATACGTGAGTGACCAGGATTTGGATAATAGATAATAATTTTATTGAGCTTGCCTCATATTGTGATATGCTTATAAAATGCCCATAAGAACTTGTTTTTATTTTGAGAAAAACAATTATCCGAAAAATATGCAAAATCTTCACATCACTACTCAAAGTATTATTAATATAGTAATTAATGAACGAAATAACTTCATTGGAACCCTTTTTTGCAAAATTCTCAGGATACAAATACATAACCGCTTTATTTGATTTCAAGTCATGTATTCCAAAATTATAACAATAAAATTTTCGTAAATAATACTCGACTGAAACGTTAGTCTTAGGCAATTGAAGATTTTTTGAAAGTCATAGCAAATTGCAGCTTGCGTTATATCGTTTAAAAGCTTATTTTTGATCTCGTTTTTATAATAATAAAACTTTTGAGCCTCATTTTCATGCAACAGTAGTTCTTTTTTATCTCATTCATTGATTCAATTTCTTTGTTTTTCTGGTAATTAATGATTTGAATTCTCAATTTGTCACAAACTTCGCATATATCAACTCTTGGCTTCTTAATAGATATCTCATAAGTTTTGAATATTTGAGAAAACACTGTATACGAAACATCAATTTTGTGTTCTGGATATAAATCTAAAAAAAGTCTATAGATATTAGCGACGCTCCCGAATTCAGTTGATAAATATTTTTTGTTTTTATTTTTCCCATAATGTGTTTGCTCAGTCGGTAGTGATATTACTAGATCTTTTACATCTTCACGTGCTATATAAGGTGTTTTATTAGGTCTAGAATTATGTTTGCCTCTCATATCATTAGAATTCATACGATTTTTTAATATCTTTCGTCTTAAGGCGCTTATTTTGATGCCGAGAATTCCCAAAAATACTTTTTGACAGACTTTAACTCGACTAACGTTATTGTGAAGCTAAGAATTATAATTATAATTAAACTTAAAATATCCTAGTTATCAAATAATTTTCAAAAACTAAAATTTCTGTATGTAGAGGGTTTAACAAAATCTTTTGCAAGGGGGTACGGCAAAAGACTATCGATGATAAAAGCAAATTAACGTGCTATTTCTGAAATACAATCAAAAGGGAAATAACTCATGCAGTTAAAATTCAAAATAAAAATTTTGAAACTTGCGCTTCAAGACACATCTCGACTTAATATTAGCTGACCATATAGCGTGAATACAAATAAGATTTTTATTTCAACATGTTTTTATAATTATTGATACCCTCTGTAATGGTTGGGACATATGATAATGAAAACCCCCGCTTAATTGATACAGAATCACTTGAACGCTGCTTTTATAGTATCAAAAAAGGCTTAAAGATGTATTTTACGAAAACGGTGGCTATACCGAATATTAAACTTGTAGCTTTTATTCTCGTCTTCATAACATATTTAATAAAATTCACTTCAAAATTATAGATTAAGTACTTTTTGCTGTACCCCTTTGCAAAAGATCTTGTTGAACCCTGTACATGAAAAAATTCAAAACTTCAACAAGATTTTATTCAAATCAAAATGTTGAAAAATTTATATCTTCTAAGCTATACAATACTTTATAAATAGAATTTTTACCTCATTTTTCTCTGATTGGGTCTCAATGATATACTCAAATTTCTGAATCTTCTTTCCAGTATTTGTGACTGGAATTACCATAGATTTGAGAAAAAAGTATTGCTGCTCATGACTTTTTAATGAATTATAACGATTAAAAACTGTCGTTTTTGTTCATCACTCAGAATTGTTTTACATTTTATTTCACAACTACAATCAATATTATTGGTTTGAATTCTCGCGGGAATAATTTTTCCAGATTTATGAGCAAAATGTTGTTTACCTTCCAATATAGCGGCTTTAATTTGAATTTTTTTAGAGATTTTTTAGGCTTCATTTTACTTTTCAGTTCTCTAAGATATTTAAACACGTTTTAAAGGACTAAATAAATGTTTGAGAAAGTATTTTGTGTTGGCATTTAATCTATAAAATGTACAAACTATGATTCAATTTTTTAAAAACTTTTCTTACGTAAAAGTTCGTTCTCATTAATGTCTTAATGACTAAATATGTTATATTAGTTTTCGGTTTTACCTTATCTTCTACTATCTAATAAGCCTTTTTGTTTTCAAAAGTCAAGCAAGAAGTACTTTTCGACTTTTATGCTTGAAATAGACTTTTAAGTTTCTCAAATACATTGGAAAGATCGGACTATGGCTCACTAGTTCAATGTTTACTTGTTTAAGTATCTATATGAACAGAAATATTAAAAATATTAGGATTTAATTTGAATTGAAAAATTAAGTATCATCACTTTCAATTTTTATGAATTTTCAATAAGTTTCGATGTACATTCTCATTATAAATATTAAAAAATCAAATAAAAACATGTTAATAACTAAAGTATCTATGCATTGAAAATCGGCTTTTTGAGTGGTCATAAGTTCATATCAGGCGGTTAGCCTTTTCAATACGCTGTTTCGAACATGATATGCTATTGGTGCATAAAAGTAATATTGAAATCGGTCATTACATAGTCTCAAACCTCTTTTGTCAGTTTTTTCATTGTATTGTGTGTTATGATTAGGAATAGAGTAATTTAAAGTTTGTTTAAAGTTTAAATTGAGCGCCACAGATGCTGTACACACTGTTAAGATATTCGCACATGCGCACTCCTTTGTACGTACAAATAGCTTTGAGTCTATTTCTACGTACATGTACGTAGAAATAGACACTCTGTTTAAATTATTAATTGAAAAGTTGAATTACTTCTAATAATTAGTAACGAATTAATGAATGAACAGAAGAATGAAAAGTGAAGAAACGCAAGAATCAAATGAATCCAAAACAATATTGTCTTCAATTGATGTCGACTTAGAATCGGAAACATTTGACGCAAAGTCATCTCTACTTTTGGATGAAATCGAAGTTCATTTACCAAACCCTTTGGCACAAACTTTTAATAATATTGATGAATATTATGCTAAAACAATCGGAAAATTAAAGTGCAGTGAACGACCGGCGGCAGCGACCAGTAGACAAACATTCGCGCCAATCGAAAGAACTCTTAAAATAGTTGAAAGTGTTTCGAGACATAAGACAAAACAATTGCAGACAGTATTGACTCGAATGAAACCAACAAATGGTCCGTATTTTCTGTTGCATAAGGCTTTAAACAATAGGATCAAAGTTTTGATTAGAAGAAGACGAAGAGCTGAGTTGTTTTGGGGGCGGTTTGGTTGGATTTATGGACTTTTAGTTGCTTTTGATAAGCATCTTAATTTAGCGATCACTGATTGCGACGAAACTTATTCTAAGCTGAACGAAAATAATCAAAAAGTCGATGTCACTAATCATATACAACAAGTTTTTGTTAGAGGAGATAATGTCATTCTCATTAGTTTAGTTTAAATACCTTTAATTCATTTTTGCGTTCAATTTTACTCAACAAATGAACAGAATATGCTTTGATGGCACCAAAATTTGAGACAATTTGTTAAACTATTTGGAATACGAAATAAAATAAATTGGTAGCTGTATGAACTTTAATCAAGTTTAGCGCTAATAGAAGTGGTGTTAATAATAGTCAATATAATACACTTGACAGGTAATCAAATTTAAAGCTCGCTAACGAGTCTGTTCGCAGTCTAATTTCTCTGGTTTTGTGGAGATAACAGCAATACTAGTTTTAAGCCAACTGCAGATACGGTTAACGTTGGGTACATGTGTGCAAAATGCTAGACAACAACACTTTGACTGTCAACCAAAATATTTGAAATAAGTCAAAGGGATGCCATTTTGTGGTCAAAGTAGTGGAATAGTTGTGGTATTTGAGTGGTTTGACAAATGTGGTTTCATTACTCGGTAGACCTCCTTTTAATGTGACAAAAATACTCGATTTCTATTAGCAGATGTCATACGTCAGAGTGTCGGCATATCTGTCAGTGATGCTGTCAAAAATTAAAATTAGTTTTAAAGTGCCTGACTTTTTAATTCGAAAGTAGTCTATAAATTGCAAACTAAGTTAAGCGCATATAACAATTTATGAATTTACATGAATTACACAATCTGAATGACCACTACTTTTAACGACCTTAAATTCAAGGTTTGATTTGTTGCATAAACTTAATGTCTTTCCATTATATCGACCGCAGTACCGGTTTCTGGTCTTTCAGTTTTATCATCATATTCTTCTCTAACTGTCCAAACAGTTTCGGTATCATAATAACCTCGAATTTGTTCGACAAACAGGTCAACAATAATATTCTCCACGTCAACAACTTTCGAATGTTTATAATTATCGCTACCAGGTCCAATAAAGGTCATTTTTTTCTTTTTGTTTATAAACTTCTATGAAATGTACCATAACTTAAAGTTGGATAAATCATAGAATAGATTAAAAGTGAACTAAAAGTTAAAAATAATCTGAATATACTTTCGTATATCTGAAAGTGATCTCAAGCAATGGATCGCAAAACTGCAAAGACTTGCAGTTTCTCAACTCAAATGTCAGTTCAATCATATTAGGTTTGAGAGGAAAAGAAGTGAAATTTCAGATGTTGAGGACGCGCTTCACTACAGACTTCAACAGCAAAGTTCCAATTTATAAAAATTAATCAAATTTCCATCTGTTGTTTGAACGAGCTGATGAGTAAATTGTTAGCAAGATATTGGTCTCTCACATAAAAATTCAGAATCGCTTTGATTGTAACTGCAAGATATGCTCGATAAATCGAACTAATTGAAAACGACATCATAATATGACTTTAAGTGTTTTATAACAAATACTTACGTAAGTCATGCTGTCATTGCTTTTAATTGCGACTAGAGTACTCGTTATACAATTTGAGAAAGTTTCCAGTCAAAAAACCAAATCACACCAGAAACGACTATTAAGTTGAATATAATTTGTTTACGTAAGTACTTTGTATCATATATGTGATCAACGATTTAGTTCAAATCGAAACCAAAGCTTCAATACAATTTCAAAGCAATTTAGGGTTCATTTTTAGGACTGAAAAAAGAAAAGTTTTACCATAGTGTTTAACTCTTAATAAAGATTTGTTGGTTCCCTTTCCGTTCTTTACTCGTATCGCTGTTGATGCGAAAATTTTCATTTTATCAAAATTAACTATCATTTCGGGATTTAAAGGATTATTCAAAATAATTTCAATTTGTTATTGACTGAAAAATTACTTTTTTGTTAGTCTTTCACACTTTGAAACCACTCATGAAAATTCAATAAAAATACGTTTAGCGTCAAAAATGGTGCTAACAAAAAAGAGAAAGTTTTTGTCCATAAAATGTATTTATTAACTAATTTTTGTTGTGGTCAAGAAATAAATCCTGAAACCCTATTAAAAGTCTCAGACAATATGATTAATAAAGTTAGACTTTGTTAGAAAATAATGTACATTTTCAACCCAAATAGTATTATAAAGTAGTGAATTACTATTTCTAAACACTAGTTGTATTACATTCAATTTGATTATTAAAAGTTTGCTTCAAAGTACCTAATTTTGAATGAATGAGTAATTTATTTGATATCTGGTTAAAATATCAAAATATAGAACTCCTTAACTGCTTTATCTGAATTTAGAAGATTAGAGGACATACTGCATAAACATGTTTGTTTATTAATAGAGGTATAATTTTAATGACTTGAAAGTGTTTTTTGATAATTTGCTGATCAGAACATTAATTTGTAAATTAACTAATAATTTATGAACGATCTTTATAATTATTCACTTTATATACGAGATAACTAATCTATAAAATGTTAATTTCATAAACTAGTCAGAACATTATTTTGAAAAATCAGAAATACTTGGAGTTATCTAATTTAGGTAAAAAACTGAATAAGCATGGAGCAGCTGATCTTGAATTTATAGTTCTTATTAAATCATTGAATAACATTGATTTTATTTTTGCTAAGTTCCGACTTTAAAATTGGAACTACTGTTATTTTTAGGTAAATTTAATTTCCAACTCCTCTATTTATAACAGCAAAGCTATATGATTAACTTTATGAAACTACACAGAATAGTCATTACTAGTTTTCAGCTTGTACTGAATAACTAAATATTTTGACTAATGATTTACCTTAAACTATAGATATAGATGTACCTCCAAAAGTCTTAGTAAAAACTCAAATTTCGCGAAAAATTATAGTCAAAATTTTGAGGAAGTGCTATAAAACCCTATCACTAAATACTGTTTTCTGAATATATACTATCATTACTATAAACTTTTTTAAGTTAAAAATTAAAGTTTTATTTTAATATCTCTTACCCATAATTTTTGGCGCATAGTTTAACAAAGACTTTTGGGGGTGATAGTACGTTCTCAGTCACAGACCGAATTTTACCGAATTTAACCAGAAAGTTCCGAAAGTTCCTTACCATATTTTATGTTTTAGATTAAAATTCATTTTTGAATATAGCGCTTTCATAGGTTGTTAATTTCCTTCAAAATGAATTAGAAATAGAAATAAGTGATAAATATATTGATAAGTGCATCGCTACAAATAGTCAGGACGCCGAAAGATTTTTTTAGTAAACTTCGAGATATTCAAGATTCAAAAAGAACACGTTTGAGCTCTGAAAATTATCTATGGAAATGATAATGTATTTCAATGGTCATATTGAAAAAAGACTTAGTTATTAATCTTTATAATTATTGTTAGGAATCCTTTTAACACTTCGTAACCTAATGTGACCCTCAAATTAATTTGAATTAATAGAACTTCCGGTTTTAATCGAATATGACCGCCAATTTTCTAATTTTTATCTGACTGATAACGTAAACTCCTTAACAGAAGTCCATGCTATCAGTAAATTATTGATAACTTATCTCAACTTAGAAAACTTTGATAAGAGTTTCACCCATCACATAATGACCAAAATAAAGCAAATGCATATTAATAAAGTTCATTGTGTGCATTTTGCTACCAAAACAATTCAATTGCACACATTTTTTATGAAGTGGAATTTTTCAACAATATTCAAAGAGTTAATGGTCAGCCGCTCACCGAACGGGAGCGAAATATGTTTATTTCTTGGGTCGTGGTATAAGAAATTGCGGCGGTAAGTGGCTGACCATTAACTCTTTGAATATTGTTGAGAAATTTCATTTCATAAAATATATGTGCAATTGAATTGCTTTGATAGCAAAATGTGCATAATGAACTTTTATTAATATGCATTTGCTTTATTTTGGTCATTATGTGATGGGTGAAACTCTTATCAAAGTTTTCTAAGTTGAGATAAGTTATCAATAGTTTACTAATAGCATGGACTTTTGTTAAGGAGTGTACATCTATAATTAAAGCGCAAAAGTCTAATCGAATACAATCTAAATTGGAAAATTAAAATATATTTACTCAGGAAGATATTTCAGGTTTTATATTTTGAAATAGAATTTTAAAAATCTTTTGTTAAATATCTTTTAAAAATAAGGATCTAAAGTTCTGTCGTTTTGAAGTGGAAACTTATTGTTTGCTACATCATATAGATAAATGTCGGGTATTCACTTTTCTCTACAGAAAATTCACGCATTTTGAAATCATAAAATGCTTTAATCTCTTAGATCTGTCCTTAAATTCACAACTCTGTTTCATTCTGTTTATTAAAAAGTTTAGATAGTTTCAATCTATAATCGGTTAGCTTTCTTTCGATTTCTAATGTCACTTAACATTTTTTGAAAGTTTTCAAATAAATATTTTTAAACTTTTTGATAAAAACCGACAGATTTATCAAAATGATGTTAATCATTTTACAGCTTTAAATGATTCGTGAAATTAGAAAGTGTTTGTATGTTTGATATACTGTTAAATTAAAAATTGATGAAAAGCATTCCATTAAGATGAAAATAGAGAAAAAGTAGTTTGGACGAATTTCAATTAATAAGATAAATATTTATACTGATAGAAAACTCGAAATCATTTCCTAAAATAGAATCAAAGTAAAAACGATTCTGCGTCATTCTCCTAATAACTCAAATGATCTGTCAATCAATCAAAATTTTCAAAGAATATCAGTCTTAATTTCAATACTTTAGAAAATTTTCTTCAGCATTTTTACAGCTATAAAGTTTAGAAGCAAGATGAAAACTGATTAACTACATCTTTTTTATAAACAACTAGATTGAAAAAGTAAGTGTTCCTTAAATGAAGTTCTCACGTGTTGCAATGAATCCGAACTATTCCGCCAATATTTTGCTTATACTCAAAGCTTTAATAGTCCTCTATAGCTACCCAAAATGATTCGTTGTGATGACATGCTTAACATCCGACAACAATATAACAAAATTAAGAAACTTAATTTTAGACAATAATATAATCAAAGTAAATTAAAAATCAAATTTGGCAACAAGTTAATACGCATCACAATGAGATTGATATAGCAGCTGCATTTCTCTTGTTTCAAAGACGATTGTTAAGTTTTCAAGTGTACTGATGAAAATCACTTACAGTGGTTTGGTACCATAACAACCTTTGATAATTATGAAACCTGATGCAAAATAGAAGTTCCGTGCATCAAATTATTTCGAAGATACGAATTGCTCTCAACTTCTGGGAGTTTTCTGTACAAAATCTATGAATAAAGGCTAAACTGAAGTTTTTGATTCATGGGGGAGGAACGGTATTAAAATAGTATGTGGTTATCACAACATTATTTTAGTATACCTAACTCTTTAAGTATACTATTTACTATACCTAACTTAAATAAACCTAAAATACTATCATTTCAGCAGTTAGACTAGGCGAGGTGAATGGCGTGAGTAGGTTAACATTGTCTGGTAAACACATTCTGCACTAACACCTACACCAACATCAACCTTAAACTGAAGTCCAACCCGAAAAATACATTTTATTATAGCGATTAGTAAAAATCAAATTTGAAAATTTTGACTTATCTCCTTTTTTAAGCACTAAGTTTGAGTAAAAGAAAAATACTAGCTAATTTCTATCTATTAAATAATTGACTTGATATTCTTTAAATTTATAAAATTCTATTTCAAGCAGCAATAAAATAATTAATATTTCTGGCTAATACTAAATGATAATTAGAAGTAAGCAGTTATTCATAACACAGCCCCACAATATTACTATTTATAAAACTTTAACTTATCTTCTTAAGATTTAACTAATCTTAAGAAGTCTATCAGACCAATGTTACAATTTCATCTGCGGCTCTCATCATTTATATTTGTCATTATATAAAGACTGAAAATACTAAGCAATTCACTGAACTTATTAATGATTTTTACTTATTCAAAATCTAACAAATATTTGAATAAACACTATCCCGAGATCAAAGCCTCTTTTTCATACACATTCTCGAAAAATAAGTTGTACAAATTTTCTCATTTTATGTTCTTTATAGATCTTATAAATGCTATGTATAATCAATATTTTGACGTCATATTAAACCATTATTCAATCTAATATTCAATCTTATATCTTATGTTAATATTCAATCTAATAACTATCTATAAATAGTATTTTCTATATGAATATTTGATTTAAATCTTTACAATGAAAAAGAAAACAGAAATTCAAAAATATTAAGCTTACCAATTTTGAAGTTTAAAATATTTATTTTTGAGACATCAATCGTGAGTTGAAAAAACCCTTTTAAAATATCATTGAATTCAATAAGTTGTTTACAAACTTATTTTGACTAAACATGCTATTATCTTCTGCTCACTTGAAGGTCAAAAAAATTTTCAAATGAAAAAACCTGTTGCGTATTAGTCAAGACGACTATTTTAAAACTCAAAACTAGTGACGATTCGAGTTTTGAAAGCGAAAGCAACAGTAAAATTCAAATTAAAAGCTGAGAAATTAATTGGTTTTGGCGAAAGTGAAAGTCTAATAGAAAATGAAAAAAACAGAAAAATTGAAATTAAAGTCAAATAAAAGCCACGAATTGACACTCTAGAGCAGAATTTTAGTTAAGTAGATAATTAATAAAGCATTGAATTTACTAAATTTCCTAATAAAAAATTATTTAGTTTAAAATGATTGAGTTTAAGAAAATTTTGGTGAGATAAAGTTCATTTTAAGAAAAACTAAGACAATAGAAAATCTAATGAACTTTAATCATGCAAAGAAGAAGAAAGCTAAATACGAGAACCTGAAAAAACAAATTACTCACACCTAATATTCCATTGACAATAACGGGTTCACTTGTACTTAAATCCGATCTGTCAGTCACTCCAGCCTTCATATTACGGGAAATTTTGTTTTAATATGCAGCAAAACACTTTTATTACGATCTCAAGTGAAAAACATTTGATAAAGGGTTTGACAAGTCTGAAAATTTAATAGATTTCTTACTTTAGTTATCATAGTTATAGAAGTTACTTTACAATTGTTTGTAAGAATGAACATTGATTTACAATCAAATATTATTTAATAAAACCAGATCAATTGCTTGCAAACTTTATATTAGTTTTTTGTGAAAATTTTGAAATTATTTCGAGTCATGTCTACAACAATGGATAAAGATATAGCTGTCGCTTGGATTGATCTGACGTTCAAAGTAAAGTCTTTTTTCACTGGAAATGAAAAAATAATTTTGAGTTCACTCAACGGATCTGTAAATTTTGGATCTCTTAATGCTCTAATGGGTCCTTCAGGTGCTGGAAAGACAACTTTATTGAAGTGCATAAATGGCAGAGAAAAGTCAGGTCTAACAGAAGACTCGAAAATTTATTTGAATTCTCGACAAAAAATTCGTTCGTGTTTTATCGGTCAGTGCGAGAAGGAATATTTGATTGTGGGTTTAACTGCCAAACAAAACTTGATCTATGCTTCGAAGTTGAAAAATAGTGGACATAATTTTAATGTTGATCATGAAAAAAACGCGTTGAATTTGTTATCGGAGTTGATGATGAACGAAATCGCTAATAATAGGGTTGAAGATTGTAGTGGAGGTGAACAGAAAAGGCTCTCAATTGCTCTCGAGATGACTCAGCATATCAAACCTAACTTGTTGTGCATCGATGAGCCGACCACTGGTCTCGACAGTAATGCTGCTCAAAATGTATTTATTTTATCTGATTTTCAAAATCATTTTTATTCATTTTGTATTTTTGCATTCAGGTTATGGATTGTCTGAATCATTTGTCAACTAAGCACACCATAGCAATCATAACAAGTATACATCAGCCAAGCTCTGATATACTGAACATGTTCGACAAGTTGTATGTCTTAGCAAAAGGAGGTCTTTGTGTTTATTCTGGTTCTCCTCAACTCCTAAAATCTCATCTGAATGAATGTCAAATAATTTGCAGTGAATATCAGTTTCCGATCGAAGTGTTACTCAAAATAGCAACAAATGGGATCAATGATGAGAAAGTCATACAGTTAGCAGAAAAGACATCAAAAGATGATCGGAATATTTTGATTGAACGTCTAAAAGGAACCAAACTATTTCCTGAAGGAATTTCAATTAAAAGCAAAAGTTTCAAACTAATAGACTTATGGTATCTCTTGATACGAACAATGATTCAGACCTATATCTCTCAATGGAAGACAATAGCGACCCAAATGTTAGTTTACATATTGCTGCCATTGATTATAACGCGAGTGTTCAGTCCAGATATTGGTATACCTGATGGTTGTTATAGTTTTCTATTGGATCCGAACACGAGTTGTCACAAACAACTTGAGGATGACTCTACTCTCGATCAGAACACAAAATTTCATTTCGTTACGTCAGCCTTTGCGATGTTTTTTTCATTTAACAATGACGACAATGACATTTCCATCTGAAGTCAAAATTTTCTTGAATGAACACCGAAATGGTGAGTTGTAAATCTAAACTTTGATTCCCAGACATTTTCATTCATAAAGAATATGACTGAAATTAGATAATAATTAATAAGATTTTTAATCAATAATAGGCATCTATAGGAATAGAATGTGTTAGAATTTTTTTTAATGCTTTAGTTTCCTATAATGTTGGAAATACATTTTAAATTTAAAGAAAAATTTCTTAATCTGCTGTTTAATAGGATGGTACAGTACAGGAGTATTCTACATCTCCAGAACCATTGTCGAACTATTACCAACACTTATATATTCAATAAGTTTCGCATTTGTTACTTTTTTCTCGAGCGGGCAATACTATGAAAAGGAAAGATTATTTTGGTATATTTACATAATAACAATTTGTATGCTTTGCACAGAAGGATTGGGTCATTTTATAGGAATTTTTCTAGCCGAATATGAATTGATAGCCATCGAAGTTGCAATAGGATTATATACATATTCTATTTCATTGTGTAACCTTTTTGCACCCCTTAAGGAAATGCCTCAAATTGTCCAATTGATAAGTAACTCAGCGTATTATAAATTTGTTTTCAATTCTTGTCTCATAATCTTCTATGGGTTGGGTCGTTGTTCTTCTGATCAGTTATCGATTGTATTTTTCAAGTTTGATTTGGATGACAGCATTTTTTACGATTATGTAAAATATTTGGCAATTTGTTGCTTGACTTTAAGGATAATGGCTTTTATTGTACTCTACTTGAAAAGCAATACTCTCCTGAAGAAAGTAAAACCTAATTGTGTTCCGAATATTTTATTCCGAAGGAATCAAAAACAAGATTTGGAAATTTATGATTTGAGAAAAAATTCTGTAGCCAATTTTCAAATTAAAAGAGGAGAGAATAAAGAGCAAACATTTATAGAAATTATATCTGAAGAAGTAGAAGACAAAAAAGATTAGTATTGCATGGGTTGATCTCACTTTCAAAATCCCTAAACGCATATTCAGTAAAGAAAAGATAATTTTGAGACAATTGAGTGGATACGTCGAATTCGGATCCCTTAATGCACTTATGGGACCTTCAGGTGCAGGAAAGACATCACTATTGAGATGTATTAATGGCAAATATCAAGACTTTCTGAGTGATGAAACTCAGATCTATTTAAGTAAATTTAAGAGAATTCGTACATGTTTTATAGCCCAAGAAGTAACCGAGCATCTCATTTGCGGACTGACCGCTAAAGAAGCTCTGATTTATGCATCAAAACTGAAAAATAGTGATAATAAAATGGATCATGTGAATAGTGTTGAAAAACTGATGGATGAGTTATTGATCAGTGATATCGGGGATACTTGTGTTGAGAATTGTAGTGGAGGAGAACAGAAACGACTTGTTTTGGCTATGGAAATGACTTCACAAGTGAGGCCCAATCTTATGTGTATCGATGAGCCAACCAGTGGTCTCGATAGCAACGCTGCAGAAGTGGTAAATGTTTTAATTTGCTTAGAGAATTTCTGTATATTTCCACATATCTATATATAAATGCGAGTTCGGCATTTTCAGCTTTTTAATCGTATAAATAACAAACACTAAAAAACTTATAGCTGATTGAGCATTGCATGTCATTTAGGCTAATGTTTGTAAGTAAAGGTAATAAACGCTATTTTTTAAACAATATTATATGAGGATCTCAATGCAAAAGGGAAATTCTCTTCAATTTTAAGCTGAAATGAATAGAGTTCATGTATTGATTGATAGTTAAAATAGTATAATCGATTAAAAAGTACTTGTGATTAATAGAGAACATTAATATAAACTTTGAACAAATATAAATTGGACCATTTTACCTAAACACTAATATAGAGAGAATTTTCCTATTGCATTAAGGTCTAAATATAAAATATAAATCAATAGAGAAAAGAAAGTGAAATAAAAAGGATTGGAAGAGATATTAAAACCACATAGACTTAGACATTTATTAAGAAATCAATTCATTTTTACTAGGAATTTAGTATGATATAATACAATTTAAATTGTATATAACTAATTATTTGCATGTTAGAAAATATTGTGGATTAAAAATTATTGTATGATTATAACATCATTTTTGCTTTTAACTTTGAAAGACCTAAGCTTAGCATAAGTCTTACAAAAGTGCCTCTCTTGCATTTATATATACACTCATCCAATTAACTATTAGGGGAAGCGGAAAACCGATTTCTACAAAAAGTATTAATTTGATCTTAATAATATTTTAGGGAAATTATCTTGAATAATGGACAAATATACCATATAAATTATATGAAAATTTATTAAGATTTAATAGCAAAAATGTGTTTCAAAATTGACACAAATTTACCATTGAAAATACATTGAGAGATAACGGCTATTGGTTTAAACAAACCTTAATTACTTATGTAATTTTTGGATTTTTTGGTAATAGCATAAGTAAACTCATGACTCATTTTTGTTTTTGTTTACAATATTCCAAATTAATAATTTACGTCTTAAAACACCTGAATGGAGACAATTCTTCATTAATTTGTGTGAATCAATGCTCACACGATTAGCTTCTGTCATAGCATCACGCGGTGGATATACTAGATATTAGTTGTCTTAATTTGCTATCCAATGTATTTTATAACAGTATCTCTATTATTATTTCAATTGTAAAATTTCATAAAAATTAATAGTGTAAATTTGATAAAACTTTTATTATTTCAAAAATCTATGATGGAATACTTGATACTAAATATTTACTATCCATGATTAATCCATATCAATATTATAAAATTTTAATTGATAGTTTTTGTTTAAAATAATTTTTCACTGTCCCACTTATTGGTTACTTTTGTTTTAAATCATCACTCAATGTATTTTCAATGGTAAATTTGTGTCAATTTTGAAACACATTTTTTGCTATTAAATCTTAATAAATTTTCATATAATTTATATGGTATATTTGTCCATCATTCAAGATAATTTCCCTAAAATATTATTAAAATCAAATTAATAATTTTTGTAGAAATCGATTTTTCGCTTCCCCTAATAGTTAATCGGATGAGTGTATATGTAGGTATGTGAATTATATTCACAGATTAAAATTTTAGTATCAATGAGTTTTAGACACAGTTTTTGATTTAAAAGCAAAATTATTAACTAATGAATAGTTTCAAAGTTCGAGCTGTTTTTAACATTTTTAATTAAATGCAACAAAAGGTTACAATTAAACTTTTCGGCAACATGATAGTTCAAAAATATTACTTCAGTCTTGTTTTTATTATCAATTGTATAGGTTATTAAATGCTTGAAATCTTTGTCACAAAATCATAACATAACTGTTATAACTAGTATACATCAGCCAAACAATGATATACTTATGATGTTCGACAAGTTATATGTCTTAGCAAAGGGTGGTATTTGCATTTATTCGGGTTCACCACAAGCTCTAATAACACATTTGAATCAATGCGAAATAAATTACAGCCAACATCACTTTCCAATTGAAGTATTACTAAAATACGCATGCAACCCAGTAGAAGATAAACATGTTATCCAATTATCAAACAAGATTTCAGAAGAAAGAAAGACAATACTTACTCGTTGTTCTAATGAAACAAAACTATTTGCTGATGGAATACGAATTAGAAGCAAAAGATTCAAAATTATAGATTTCTGGAACTTATTGCTACGAACAATGACTTATACCATCAGATACTTTTGGAAACTAATAATATTGCAGTTCATTTTATACCTATTTTTGGGATATGTTCTAAGATTTTTATTTAATCAAGATATTGGGAAACCAAGTGGTTGTATTAGTTTTGAGGACGATTTTGAGAAAAAATGCAATAAAACAATTGAGAAAATACATGAAGAATCACTTATATCTCAGAATATAACATATAACTTCTCTGCATTAAAATTTGTTTTCTTCATACAATCGATTGCCACAACTATGACATTCATTCCGGATGTGAAAGTATTTTTTGTTGAACAAAGAAATGGTATGTATTTGTTGAAGTCCTAGTTTAAAACTGAAGTTCATGAAAATAGATTAAAGTTAATTTCTAAAATTCTTTTTATCCTTACAATCAAAACTGAGTAAAAATTTCAAACTTTCTCAAGGTTGGTATTGCACAGGATGCTATTACTGGGCAAAAACTATCGTCGAGTTAGTCCCATTAGTTGTCACAATCATAGCCTATGCGTATGTTATTGACATATATGAAGGAAACGCCATACTCTTTGGTTATCTATTTTTTCTAACTATTGGTATTCTCTGTATCCAAAGTTATGGACATATCTTGGGAATAATTTTCAACGGAAACGCAAAGATTGCAGCGTTTCTTTCAGTAGAAGCGTCTGTAGTCATGTCTCTGTTATCCAATTTCATAATACCAATCAAAGAACTTCATTATATACTTCAATGGTTGAGTAATATATCTACTATTAAACTGACATTTGAGAATATTTTGATTTTACTTTATGGTTTCAATCGTTGTTCTAATAGTGAGTTTTCGTCAGTTATGTATGTCTTTAATCTGAAAGACAGCGATTTCTATAGAAATACTAGAATCTTGATATTTCAGCTCATATTTCTTAAAAGTTTAGCACTTATTGCACTTTTATTGAAAGCCAATAATTTTTATGAACGCAAAAAAGCTGAAGAACAGCGTAAAAAGGCTGTGAAATCATTGCAACCATTGAATGCTTGCATACCTGGTCTTTCATCAAACCATTATTTCGAGTATAAAGCTTAAAATTTAAAAAAATTAAATTCAAGTTAATCAAACGTGTAAATGTTTAATCATATAATACAAATAAAAAGCAGATAACATTTATACTATTTGATTAATGACACTATCACCCAAAAGTTTTAGTCTCAAACTGAATAAATTGTTTAATATATGTAATAAGAAAGGTTCATTAAAATAGTTTATTTTAAAAATTCTAATCTATTTCACCAGTGTTTTCGTTTAAATCAAATTTTTAACGAAAAGTTCAGTGAATTCAAGTGTTGTAAAAAGTCTTCTTTACAGATATGTTATATACTAATCCATAAAGAATCTGTAAAGGTTTGTGTACTTTTATAGAACTTCTAATAAACTGGTTGTGCGTTTACAACATGACATTTATGTTTGACTATATCTCTCTAGCTAACGCTTAGTCTTGAATTATAAAGATTATTCATTAATCATATTGAACGATTAACGCCGAATCGAGTTAATCAGTTGGTAAATCATAATCCCATATGTATAATAGTTATAAAATTTTCAAAAAATGTAATAATTATGAGAAATTATCACAAATTTTCGAAAATGACGGATGCTAAAGCAAGATTTCCTGGTGTCGGAAGGGGAATGAAATATTAACTCCATTTACTCTTGTTAATCAATTTGAATAGAATAATGTCTCAGTTATACTATTATATACACTCGGTTTTAATTCTAATTGTGGGGACAAAAATTTTTATAACTTTCGACTGGGTAAACCGATTTGAATTTTGTTTTTTTTTTGCAAATTGACAATGAAATGCTCCGATTGATGAATAGAGAGATCTCTACTTTATTGCACTAATTATCTGAGAAATTATAAAAAATGCAAAAATTTGATTTTTCTCGAGAATTTTGACATTGAAGCTTAAAAAATGTAACTAATTTGATACGTAGTCATTGTAATTAATGAAAATGACGTCCCATTGTTTTCATTTGGAATTACCTTCAATTCAAATGTTTTTTGATTCAATTCTTATTTTTAATTAATTGAATTATTTCATTCATTGATTATTGAACTTGTCAAATTTTTTTTTATCAATAAAGTAATGAATCCCTTTTCGTTTCAAATTTTACCTTGTTAACTTTGAATCGGAACATTTATTGGTCAATTTGCAAAAAACAGAATTCAAATCGGTTCATCCAGTCGAAAGTTATAAAGGTTTTTTTTCCCACGATTAGAATTGAAACCGAGTGTATAAAGACTCCAAAATAGAGAACTTCCTATTATTGTCGATGTCTTGAAATCATCGGGAATAGAAATCAGGACGCCAAATGAGTTCATAATTATTTAAACACATATTTTCGACAATTTTGGGTCCATTAGGCGTCCTGACTTCTATTCCCGATGTTATTGGCATCGAAGAAAGTAGAAATCCCTATTCTGGAATCTTTAATTATATACGAATATATATATATATTGAATGCTACAGGGGGTCAAAAGGTTTTTTTGAAAACTTCAATCCCTCCATAGGCTCCATTAAGAAAATCGTTATTTCCTAGATAATAGATGATTTACAATTTATATTTAGCTATAATATGAGACCAACAAAGAGGTATACTGATGGCCTCAGATCACCACTCATAACACCAAGTTACCGGTTCTCCATTATTATCTTCTATTTTTTAAATTAAGTGTTCAGAAGTCAAAAAGACGATTAAACGAGAGCTATAAGATGAATTTTTTATTTTGTAGAGCACGATTTTTGCAAATAATGCAATATACTGTTTGAACCTAACTGTTAAACTGTTTAAACTAAAAGTAGAACTGAAGAGTTCTAAAAAAGTTGTCTTTAGTAAGTTACAAGGATTTGTTTTTACGATTTCCGAACCTTTATCTGAATAACATAAATGAGTTTTCACCAGATGAGGTTGATATGCTTTGGAACTAATTACCACAAGATGATTCTTTAAAACAATTCGTTTATTTACCGATTGACAAATTTTGGAGTTCACTTCTTAATCTATCATTTCCAAACTATAAGCCTATGGCCGACTTTGTTCTAGCAATTCTCACCTTTTCAGTATCTTCCACATTTGTAGAAAGAATTTTCAGTCATGTGTCCCTCAATAAAACTAAATTTAAGAACTAGCATCACTTGATACTCATTTAAAAGTTATTTGAATTCAAATATCTTAAATTGTATTTCATTACATCCTTTGCGCGAAATGCGTCAAAATATAATTGAAATTTTATACTTCAATATAACTCAATTCTAATGACGTTGAAAATTTAGATGTAGAGTCTGAAACGGAATTTGAAACTTATAACAATTAATTAAATTGAAATATATATGAATAAATTTTTTACATATCAATCATGTAGTAGATTAATTTTGCACAGTAAAACAACACAACAATAGCCATCCAATTGTTAGCGAAATCTTTAAATTGATAAGTAGCTTAAACCGATTGGTCACTATTGACATCAAGTGGATCAAAGGACATATGGGAATAGTAGGCAATGAAAAAGTAGATCTTCTGGCGAGGGAGGGCTTGAAAGTGGGTGTTAACCAATTCATTTATAACTTATTTCTATTATCTTTCGCTAAGACATTTTCGAAAGACATCAATAGACGAATGGCAAAACCAATGGCTAAACACTACTAAAGCCTTGCAACCAAAACAATTTTTTCCAAACACTAACGACAGACTGAAGAATAAAAGATTTACACCTAATTTCATTATTACGCAGTACATCTCAGGACTCGGAAACTTTAGGGCTTACTTCAAAAGATTCAACATATACTATAGTGACATTTGTCAGTGTGAACAATCGATTGAAACCCAGAATCATATAAATTTGAATGTGAAAAATACATTGATCAAAGATTTCAATTAATTTATCTCATCGGCTGGGCTATCATTGGCCGATACCTCTAAATAGCTTAATAAGTAATCGATATATAGAAAAATAATTCTATAAACAAATTATTTGTGTTTTATCTAAAAAATATAAATAACTTATCTCTTGTTTGAAAAAGTATTCAATTTTGTAATAACTTCGATTTTACTATTTTTTATCAAATTATTTATGATCGTCTGTAAATAACCTTGTATTATAGAAATATGGAACAAAGGCTAACTATAATCCTTTCTAATAAACAATAGACAATAGTAGGTTAATTTCCTAAAATAAATTTATTTTTTCATAGACTTCTAAGCAAATAAAACTTATATAATATATCATGATATTATTATATCAATGTGTTGTGTTATTTAATACATCGATAGAACCTTGTCGAAATGCGCAAAAATGAAAGCATTGGGCAGCACTTCCTTGAGGTAAGTCTCGCCTGAAATATGCTCAACTTTATCTTCAAATTCATGATCAGTACTACTGCCTGACACGACATATCGTTTTATCTACTTCTGAATGAATATAATTTATTCATATCTTCATGAGATTTCAGTTACAAAACTTTCAGTATTTCTATATCTTTTATGCAGTGCTATGGATTGCGATTAACTCAAATATTCGTAAGATTTGTTCAAGCTTTCAGTGTTTTTATCCGTTTATTCTGATGTCAAAACTTTTTGATCACTTTCCTGTCGATCAAAACAATTTTTTTGACTTTGAATTGACTGAAGTTTTGGTGAAACAAATATTCTAAACAAGTTCTGCATGAATGTTTGTTTAGGAAAGATTCAAACTTAGTGAACATAGGCAGAGTGTGCTGGAGAAGACATTCGTCTACGAATGTCTTAATTGGGGACAAGCTTTCAACTCTCGATGGTTTTTGAACAAACATACGGTCCATCACACCGACGTAGTCTTACTAATATGTGAGGCCGAGTACTATGGAATATATGAATTGAAAGATTAGCTCAATATACTTACTGATGAAAATCCGTTTTGGTGCGAATGATCCGATGTGAGGTTGCCTTCAAGAACAATCAACGCCCTAAGTCTAATGGATTTGTTCATTCAGGCGAACAAGTTTGAGATTGAAATAACTGCAGAAAGCGATTTATGAATAATGGAAAACTCAAGACATTATAAGATGCACTTCAAGGATGTTAAACATCTTGATTGTAGTTGGCTTAAGTATGGCCTCACTTTTAAGTCTGCTTAATCAACATCTTATTAAACAGAATGGAGGGCAACTGTGTGTAAATCAGATGATTGTAGAGAAGGTTTTGCTACAAAATGTGTTGTGATCTCATATCAAGTTAGCCCATAGCTTCTAAAGAGAAACTAAACTTCCAAACTTGAATTAAAGTTAAAAATTAAATAAATCAATCGTTTGATCTTTAACAAAGTTGAAATTAATTTTTTCAGTCGGATCCCAGTTTTAAAATTAAGTTAAAGATAATAAATAAAAATATTTTGTTGATGTAGAATCATTTTACTATATTCTTAAGCAGACATTCTTTATGAGTTATCTAGAGAACAATTGATTTAATTAAATGAATCTTAATATTTACAAAATATTGTTCAATAAAAGTGAACCTAAACAAACTTGTTTGGATAAAAAAGTAAGCCTTGAATGCTCTCATCTCTACAAATGATCCCAACTTTTTCACAGTCAAGTAGTCGCTGTCGCGCTAATGCTATTGGAATCCCGGCAGTAATGGCCAATTCATGCGCTGAAACTGATTCTGTTTTCTCTAACAAATCGATTATTTGGTTATTAATCGCATTCTCGTTATAGTCATCGCACTGAAGAACAATTAGACCACTTTGATATTTAACTAGTTTTAAACCTGTCTTTTGCGACTCCAACGTCGTGCACGCGTTCAGTAGATCTTCAGCTGATATCAACTAAAATATATTCAAATAATAGTTATTAAAATCAAATTGAGTTTTAAAACAAACAACAGTTTTATGGAAACTAATCAGTTTTTGGGAATAATTTGATTTGATTTTGATGAATAAACCTATTATTCAAATAGTTTGATGCGTTTCAAGGCTTAAACTATAGAAAAAATTGATTAATCAATTGAAGCCTTACTTCTAGACCACGCGCGCGATTAACAGTACAGAAGGCATCAGTTAAAGACATCTGTCCACTACTTTGTTGAGCGATTGGTTTAACAATTTTAGCGATTTGCTTTCCTAACTCAATGTAATATTTATTATTACTGTTGAAATTTTGACGCGTGACCGGATCGTCCAAATCATCACTCACTCCAAGACTTAGTAGATGAGACTTAAATAAAACGGTCTGTTAACCAAAAACAAAATTCAATTAATAAGAAACAATTAATTATTCGATTAGAAAATACTTCATCGTTTGAGATGTCGTTTCCTTTTTCTCTCAATTTTTGTGTTATATTTCTTGAAATCGAAACCATTTCTTTTGCCTAAAATATAGTCAAATAGTTGACACATTTTTTCATTAATTTTCATTTAGTTCAATACCATTTGCATCAATTGTTGCAAGTCTTGAAACGCATTATCGATGTTCCTATCAGTTATTTCCTGCTTATCTTTGATTTTTCGTTCAATACCTCCAATACCTCCCAATCGAGACATGACTTCTGTTGTCAGCAGTTTTTCTTTGAGTCAATAATTCATTTAATCAAAACAATCATTATTTGAATGTTTTCATTAATGTAAAATTGTTTGTCATTTATTAGCTTATCATAAATAACGTCAATCTTGAGTTTCGAAAACTTTTCATCTCTGATAAGAAAAACTCAGACACTATTAATTCGAGTCAATTTCTGATCTTGAACTTTATTTTGATGATAATTGAGTTAATTTATTGGTAGATAAACACTTCTTCCAATTAATATAAACTTTAATTCTTATGAAAGTATAGACAGACATTGACTAAAGTCAATAAATGATGATTAAGTTACACAATAAAAAGTTACGACAAATTAACTCAAAGATATAATTAAAATGAATGAAAATAATTGAATTAGAATGAATGATTCAGTCGCTATCAGGATCAGCTTTTCTCTTTCTGGAGGAAGAAGCTGGAGTTTGAACCCTAACGTTAAACTTGTATTCTTGATCGCAACCCATATAAGAATCGGACATGAAATATAAAGTATAGGTGTGGTCACCAGGTGATGGAGCAGTGAACTCAAGCTTCACTTTGGCTTTTTGCTGAAGGGTCAATCTCTTAATAGAAATCAGTGAATTAGCCTTAGGGTCACCGATCACGACCCACCAGCCCTCCTCTCGCTTCTGAGGGAAAAACGGCGCCAACACTGGACCCACCACTTCATCCTCGCGTTCCAGTTGTACCACAACATTAACCGACGCTCCACTGGTAGAAATAAGAAAATGGTAGTCAAGTATGTATTTTAAACTTATGAGCTTGCAATACCTTTCAATAGAGTCCTTATCGAGAAGTTCATAGGTCAGTTCAATATTTGGATATCTATTGCAAAACCGTGCCACATCTGCCATCTTTGCCTCATCCAACTGCAAAAGACTATCTCTTTCCTCGTCATCCAAGTCCATAATGTCGAACACCGATTCCACTCCTTTCTCATTACACCTCTTAATCAGTTCAGAAGTGAAGTGTGGCAACTGTTTCAGATAAGAGTCTTTGTTCCAAACAGCTTGAGTGACCATTTGGGCCAATTCCATAGCAGACATGGCTGGTCCTAACCATCCGTTGGAACTCAAGACATCAACACATGCCTGAATAAGTCGTATCGATTTAGAAAGTATTTCTTCAGTATCTGATTGTAGTTCAGCTGATAATGACACGCGTGACAGATGTGCCTGAAGTAAGAGGTTAGTTTTGACGTGTGGATCAGAATATTTCAAATTCGTTATCTTATGCGGAACTTTAGCCAACAATTGCTTAAGAATAGTGTCCTCGTGATGTCTAATAGGAATGCTTTCATATTCAGCTGCATTACTAATGATTTCAATAAGACCTCTGATCTTAGTCTTAGCGCTCAATGACATACTAAACAATTCGATAGTAGAATAGTTAATATAATAATAAGCAGCAATCATTCCCAGATTCAGTGGTGTTATATCCATTTCATTTTCTATAGCAATACATTTGGAAGTCTCCAAATCGGTAAGTGTTGTCTCAACTAATTCTGACAAATGATCCGATAAGTGCCTGTGAGTGACACCTGGCAGATTATAATAATTCGGGTTTTGAGTCATTCTTCGGTACAAGAAAGTCCACGTCAGGTAATCGACTGCATCTTGTTTGTTCTCAATGGTTTTGGTAACAACTTCTGCGTTAAAGTGATCGTGAAGACAATGGTCCAGATGTGACTCAACTGGCAATGGTTCATACAAGAACTTTTTGAAAAAGTCTTTCTTAGATGATTGACAGAAAAGAACACATTTTCCGTCCTCATCGAGAAGTGGTCGATTAGCGCGTCCGACCATTTGTATGACATCTGTTATGGGATAGTCTTCATAGGCGTGTATTTTTCCATTATAGTATTGCGTATCCATTATTATAACCAAATGGGAGTTAATTGATAGTGACCAACAAAGAGATAGTGAAACAACTATTACTTGAATAGCACCCGAATCGAATAATTGCTCCACTATTCGTCTATCGATTTGATTCAAACCTTCGTGAAGATAAGCCACGCCATTAGAAAGCGTTTCTTTTAGTGTAGAATCTGATATTCTGTTGAGAAACGGCTCCAGATCTTCTTCTGTGCAATGTAGGAAACGGTTGGGCTGCGCGTCGGCCGCAGCATAAGTCAATACATCTATAGCTGTAATTCGGGTCTGTCTTCGAGATGACACGAATACCATTACAGGGTTTGTTGGCGAATGATGCAGAATTGATTGATAAACTGGCTTTGACATTGTTTGCAGTCGTGAAGCATTATGTGTTTGATTGAACCCACGAATATGTAGCTCAAGAGGAAGTGGTCTAACATTCGGGTGAAAATTGAAAGTTAATCCTTGATTACATCCTAACCATTGAGCGATATCTTTGGCGTTTGCCAGCGATGACGACAGAGCAACGATTCGAATGGGTTTTTCGATTTGTGATGAGATGTAACGCATTCTCGAAGACACCACTTCTAGAACAGGTCCATCTTCACCACCAATCAGTTGCAAGTCATCCACAATATATAGGTTGACATTTTGTACATTCTTCCTCTGTTTCCATCGACGAGAAATGACATCCCATTTTTCAGGAGTTGAAATAATTATATTTCCTGTTATTGAAAAACAATTCATATTAAGATATGATTAAACACTTTTTGAACAAATGATCATATATTTTAATAACTGTTACCTTTTGCCAAAAGCTTCAAATCAGTAGCGGTTTCTCCTGTGAGAAGAACCACTTTCTTTCCCAATAGCATTCCAAACTTGTGAGTCCAGTCAGCATAAACAATATCTGCCAATTGGTCTTTAGGTGTGACGTAAACACATTTAGCTTCGTTTTGCATTATTGTCAAAAGTCGAAGAATAGCAAATTCGGCGCAAACGGTCTTTCCGCTGCCATTAGGAGCACCAACAAACACATTGTCGTCGGTGTTATAAAGAGAGTTAAATACTTGTGTTTGTATTGGATTAAAATATGGAAACTTTTCGCGATATAGAGCCTCATAACTAGGATTTCTTAGTGCTGATACTGGCAACGGCTGAAGATCTAACAGTTCTGTTGGTGGTGGATATTTTTCAGGCAAAATCAAGTGACGGAATGATACCGGAAATATAGTTTCGGCGCCAATCCATCGGTCAGAAACTATTCTTATGAAATATTGAGGCGGAAGCGGATCGAAAACTGGTACGAAAAATTTGACTATATGTTCGTCTTGACAGTACTTTTGCTTCAGCAGAAAGTATTCGTGATGCAAAGTGATTTCTCCGTCCACGTCTTCTATTAGTATCCAAAATGCTTCCGAGTTTCCGTGAATCTTTTCGTCCCATTGAAAGTCAGGTATGATCGTTAGTTCGACTTTCAGCGTTGATCGTGTTATCGGCTGTATATGTGCTGATAGCTCTAGTTTTGGGAACTGATGCACGTATTTGTGCACAGTTTTGCCCAGTTTAGGCATTCGTAGTAGTTCTCCGATTTCATTGGGCCCGAGATCGTAAAGTCTTTCCCATGGGAAACCCTGGTAATCAAAATAAGAATTGTCAATCGAAAAAACTCAAAGCTATTGATTGATAAAATACTATTCACTGACCTTTTTCTCGATTTTCTTCACCACTTCATCAGGTATTCTCTTGAATTGTCTTAAGGGGGACATCGATTGCCACATCCTTTTGTCAATCATTTTACATAAAGACAATGCTTTGTCTGCCAATTGAGCCCAACCACTATGCAGAACAATTTCATGAATAGCTCGCATAAGTCTGGCAGCAGATTGTGTCACATAAACCATGTCTGCCATAAGAGCCAAACCCTCTAGTTTTAACTGCGATATGTAAGCCTGAAGAAGAACGTTAACCTTAGCTGATGGTTCTTCAATCGATTCTTTGATAGGGATAGGCACTCTTTCCATCAGCTTTTGAAGTTCTAGTTTTTCCTCTTCCCGAATAGTGATATTTTTGAACTCACCAGAAAGAGAGAAAACTCTAAATAGTTCAATTTCAGAAAGTGTAGGTTTCAATAATTGATTATAAGTAGAAATAGTTTCGTGAGTGCAGTAATAATGACTGGCAATTCTTCCTAATTCAGTCACTTGCAACTGTCCTGATTTGCGATCAAACTTAGCCAAATTTGATTTGTCCAGAATCGAGGCTGCAGTATACACAAGATTCAATCGATGGTTCTCGAGAAGTGGATCCTCTTTGATGGTGTCATGTGAAATACCATATAGAGTAGGGTTTCTCAACATTCGAACGTAGAGATATGTGTACCCGATCCAAGTTGCGGCCTCTTTCACGTTCTGTATATTGCCCAAAACTATTTCTGCATTCAGCATATCTGGAAGTTTGGAGATCAACTGCGACTCAATCGGCAATTGTTGGTTCAACAACGACAAATAATATTGAAGTTCTGAATGTTGTGTTATTAGAATTCCTTCTCCTTTTGTATCGTATTGTGGTCTTCCGGCCCGACCCAACATCTGAAGCACATCAAGGGCTCCGAGTTCCGTCCAACGACCCTTTTCGGGGTTGTATACTTGTGTGCCTTTTATGATAACAGTGTGAGCGGGAAGGTTGACACCCCATGCAAGGGTTGCTGTCGACACAAGCACTTGAATATGACGGTCAGCGAATAGATCTTCCACTAAAGTACGATCCACTCGAGTCATGCCTGCGTGATGTATAGCAAATCCATACGGAAGCAAATCTTTGAGCTCCAAATTCTTCACTTGTTCTGCTTCCGTTCTCAATACTTCAGTCGAGGCAGAGCCCTCGCGTAAAAACAATCCTAGACTGTCTTTTTCTAAACACATATCTCTGATAGCTCTAGCTGTCTTTCCGGTCTCTTTACGCGAATGTACAAAAATCAAAAGCTGATTCTTTCCAGCTTGTTCTATAACCTTCTCATATAATATCTCATTCATTAGTTGATACCTTTTCAGAGCTTTCTTTTCAGTTATACCAATATATTGTTGTTCAAGGGGCACGGGTCGGAAACTGTTATCAAAATAAAAGAGGCCCTTAGAAGAATCAACTCGAAGAAAAGTGGCCACGTCTTCGTAGTTGGGCAAAGTGGCCGATAATCCGACCAAACGTATCTCTTCTTGAGTTGTCTCAATGCTTCTGATCATACGCGCCACCAAACACTCCAAAACAGGTCCACGTTCGTCATGAAGCAAATGGACCTCATCGAAGATGATCAGTTTTACGACTTGAGTATAAGTTCTTTCGCCTCCTTTTCTGGTAATTACATCCCATTTTTCAGGAGTGCATACAATCACTTGTGTTTCATTGATTTGTTCGCGAGTCAACTGATGGTCACCAGTCAGTTCAGAAACTTTAATGTTATAAGAACTTAATCTTTTAGAGAAATTTCCGACCATTTCTTGTACTAGTGATCTCATGGGCGCTACGTAAATTATTTTGAACTCATCAGCATTTATTATGCCATCGTTCGGGTTAATGTGTTTTCCGATTTCTCTCATCATTGTTAACAGAGCCACATTTGTCTTTCCGGCACCGGTTGGCGCACAAAGAAGCAAATTTTCATCGCTTTCTATTGCTGACTTATATAATCTACTTTGGATTCTGTTCAATGTTTTAAAGCCTTCGAACGCTGGCTGAGCGTATTTGGGAAGTCGATCGATTGGAACTAAAGCCTAATTGGGACAAAATGAATCAATTGTTACATTTTTTTCATACTTTATTTCAATAGAAATTAATAATAAAGTTTGGTAATTAAAATGATATTTAATTTATCTCCACATGATTAACAATAACTTCAAAACTGAAGGGATTGCGGTAAGAGTGGAGACTATTGGGCGATAAGAGTGAATTTTAAATGAGCTAAAATTTATATAATCAATATTAAATATGCCTAAATTGATAAATACCTCGTTTGAATCGAACGGCTTAGGTTTCAAAGCAGGTACATGAATAACTTCACAGCCTTTACGTTGTTTACGAAACGAGCCGTCAGGCAATGAACACCTTTTGTTAGCCATAAAATGTGATCCTTGACTGAACGCCATATCTTCCAAATCTAACATTTTGCACTTAGCAGTCTGTGCTGCACTTTCATCATTCTCATCATCTTCTTCTTTGAAATGTGATTTTCCGGTCTCTTTACGAGTTCTTTCATTACTATCGCTGGAATCAGTGGTCTCAAGAGCTCTTAAAATCTTGGCCAACTCTGGATCTGATTTCATTTTATCTCTCAGTTTGTCTTTTTCTGACTGTTTCTGAGCTGAAGCTAAAAGAGTACAGTAGAGAATCATCGATCGATTCTGCCTCAAAACTTTAATAAAGTCGAACTGATCGAAACCGAGCAAAACCACTAACTGATTTTCAACTTCATGGTCATCACGCGCTACTTTCAATATCTTAAGAACTTCAGCAGCCTTCGACTGAGCTACAACAGGATCATCATATGCTTTACTTAACTTTCTCTGCAGCCAATACGCATCAATTTCTCGTGGATGAATAGTTACTGAAAAAGCCTTTCCTTTGCGATCACGCTTTGTCTCAACTTTAGTGGCCTCTAAACTGGAGGCATGAATGGCCGAATCAATGGCTGCCTCTTCTCCTTCAAACTCGTCGTCTTCATCGTCTTCGCGAACTTCTCCCACAAAGTCGTCTTCATTTTCTTCATCTGATTCTTCGAACTGTACATTTACGCCATAAGTTTCGTCAAGATTTTCATCGGTTTGCGGTTGAGTCGAACGCTCGTCAACACCAAAATCAGTGATCTTTCGGACCAAGCTTGCCAAAACTGAGTAACGATCTTCAGGAAGTGGACCGATCAATGATTCGCATTCTTTTCGTTTCTCTTTTTCCTTCATTTTATCGCTTTTAACCACTTGTAATATTTCGTCGGCGGCTCCGCAGAGGACATCTCGAGGCTGGTCACCAATCATTTCAGATATAAACGAAAGTATTATTTCATAAGTCTGTCGAGTTTCTGGAGTTTTCGGTCGATAAAGAATTCCAACCTTTAAATTGGGAAAACAAAAAAACAAAATTAATGATTAAAAACAATGAAAAACAGATAAAATCTTGAATTTTCAAACAGTTCCTGAAATACTACAAATACATCAACAAAGATTAATTAAATCTTAGATAAAAGAAATATTTTTACCGTTTCTCCAACTTCTTCGGATAGCAATGACTGTCCTTTAAGTTTAGATAATTCATATTTTGACGACTCATTTTGTGTTAATTTACGTGACTTTTTAGCTTTTTCTTTATCTCTTTTACTGCTTGTCGGTTTCGTTCTGATATATCTGTCTCCCATTCGAGTTGAGGACAATTTACCCGTGAGGGAAACCACTTCACCGGTAGCCTCATCTCGAGGTCTGCGTTCGATAAGTCGAGTATCCGCTTGAAGAACAAGATTTGAATTCTAAATAGACATAATTAAAACAATCAACTGGTTGATATTTAATTAAGCGTCAATTAATAGTAAATAAATGAATAAATACCGCTTTGTATTCGTATTGAAGCGATCGCGCGGTCGCGTCCGCCATGTTTCAAATCACGATTTATTTTCGTTTTGATTATATTGTTTTGTTCGATACAAACGACAAACACGTATGGATCCACGCTTCGGGTTAAAAAATAAATCTCTCTAATCTTATGATTTTGAGATGATAGATTGCGTTTCGAGCATTCACTATAAATTTCTTTAATGTTTCAATAAGATAACATTATACACAAAAAACGTCACATTAAAATCGTCTTTTGGCGAACCCTTCTCCATCGTTTCACTTGTATTCAAATAGATAACTTAACGTTAATGATGTTAAAGGCTTAAAAAATTTGTGATTTTTACACTTCTGTATAGTGAAAAGTGTTCAGTCTAAACCAATAGACTCTCGTTCGTTTATAGTACGCTTTAAACCTTTCTCTTTAAAACCTTAAATTTACAGATTAGTTCACTTAAATTATAGAGGTCAGGAGCTGACGGTCCGACGCATGGATTGATACGCATGCGACTTATTAATACTTTCAAATCTTTTACATAAATAACGTTACGACTATTTTATCAAATCTTCGAAAAGCTTTATTGTCATCACAAACTAATCTATTTGTCGGCAATACTAATTCAAATGATTGATTCCCGCGGAATGTTCATGAAATGTTTGAATTTAGTTTGCAATCTCAAACTAATCTACTAAATGCTTTTGAATTTTGTTCACATCTTCAACGTAATATTCGCAGAACGAGCTCATATCTAGCTTAGTTTTTCTAAGATTTAAATCGTGTTAACTACTATTATTTTTTAGCCTAAGATAAGTGGTTTTTCGAACTAAAAGTTTTGCAATTTCGAATCAAACTCATTGATTTTAGTGACTAGTTTTGAGTTAGTAGACAGCTATTATTTTAAGCCTTGCTTTGAAACGAGTGACATCGTTGCAGATAAAATTAATGCTTATGTTGAGCTTAGGTAGAGATAATGATTATCGGTTTGAAACCGATTTTAACCGATTCCAACCGCCGAAATTTTATCAAAGTTTTCGGCCACATACCGAAATTAACTGAATGTTTCTTAGGGATTAACTATGCTTAATAGGGGATAAAAAATGATAAAACTTAAAATCTATAGCAATTAATCACTTATGTATAGCAATAAATAGTTTAGACGCCGAAAGATCATTCAGTAAACTTCGTGACATTCAGAATCCTAAAAGATATAAAATGAATGCTGAGACAGTTTCAATGATTATGTATTTCAATAGTGATGTAGAGGATATTCTCGATTACTAGTTTTTAAACTGAGTAAACCGGATTTTGATGTAAATTTTTAATAATTTTTTCGATGCCGAAAATACTGAATTTCTAAATAAATTAATATAACCGATTTTGACCGCCGAACTTCCAAAATAAATAATACCGAAAATCATTATCTCTAAGCTTAGGTTGTACCGTCTGGGATAGACATAACCTTAGCTTAAACTAAGCGTGATTTGCAACATCACTTCTTTCAGAGTGAAACTCAGATTTATTTTTCAAGACTCTAAATATGCCATTCTAAATCAGAATTTGACCAAATTTAAAATTCTGGCCTAGCAGACTATAATTTCTGGCTACGGTTCTGTGCATAATACACAAATTATAGCGGATAGATCATTGATTTTATGTTATCTAACTGAAACGATACTTGATATGTTTGTCTCATTTCTGATGAAACCTCTACTTTCGACACAATTTTTCATGGATTTTTCTAATTGACTTGTCTAATCTATGAAATCTATAGTGCTTCCTAAAAGTCTGTACTTATAGGAATGAGTCCCGGATTTTGCGTGGGATAAGAGTTTCATTTAGACAGGATTACAAGTGAAACACACATGCAGTAATGCAAACTTTCCGTGCGTACAATGCTTCTCATTAGAGTGTGATTTTGTACTGAATAGTCACTTCTGATAAGGCTTAATGTTAGCCTTTAAATACGATACTTTGAATCTTCAAAAACTAATTAGTGACTCAGGAAACTTATAAGTCATGCTCAAAACTACTAAGAATAAAATCCAGTCGTTTTCTATTCAATCGAAAGCATGCCTTTGTTTCAATAATACAAGTATTATGAATCAAATACTAGGTAATCACCGCTTTAATTCATTTTCAATTAAATTTAATGACAGTTAAGCAGCTTTATACAAAATTTGTTAATAGTTTTTGATGTTATAAAAGGTTTGATTCATATTATCAAAACAAAAGTGTTTTTGATTGAATGGAAAATGACTGACTTGGTTTTAGTGATTTGTGTATGACTTGTAAGTTGTTTGGATTAGTAATTAGTTTTTGAAGGTTCAAAGTGTCATATTTAAAAGTTAACATAAATTGAAGCCTTATCAGAACTGACTATTGAGTGCAAACTCACACACTTATGAGAAGTTCTGTACTATACTGTGCTATATTTGACGCCTATGTACGGAAAATTTTGATTGGTTTAACTCAAGTTTGCCTAGTTATACCCATTGAACTTTACTGAACGAAAAAACCATATCATGTTGTGATTGAGGTTTTAACGCAGTATCGTATAGAAAAAAAGTTGATAAACTTGAAATAATAAACTTGATGCCGAGATATCAAACTTGCTTGACTTGCACAAATTAACCATAAAGTCTATATGCCCTTAAAGTCACAAACTTTCATAGCTTTTATGTATTGCTAAAAAGCTAACTACCAGTGCTTTCTTAGTGTTTGACAGATAAACATATCACTGTTTCATTGTCTGACTGAGAAAATTACATAAGTATTTGAGTAAAAATTCCTATAGAAAGCTTTAGTCAATGTGTTGACAAAAACTAAAATTTGTTCGATAAAAACTCAGTGAGAATATACTTTTATAGGATAATGGAAAAAATCAATAAAACATTGAATGAAGAGGTAATTCAACTTAAATTTCATTACATAATTGATGTCATAATTTGTGTAAATATTACTTTTCTTTCATTAAACGATTGGATGAATGAAGTGAAAGCTTACACAAGGGTAGAAATAGTATAGCAAAACATAGCATAAGGAGCAGTAATTTTGGTCCTATTTATAAACGTTGACGTGAGGCAGAACAGCTTAATAAAAGTTATATATTCAAAAATAGAGTCAAATTATATTCATGTATTGTTGTCATTGTATTAAGAGATGTCTCACAACGTCTCACATGTGATGGCGGACTATCACTAATGACTTTATTTAATGACTTAATTGTAATTAAACTGAACTCTAATTAATGACTGATTTATTTATAACTTATTAATAATTGATTTATTTTGTTTTGTTTCCAATCAGTTTAACAGTTATTTGTTATGAGAAGAAAATGATTGAAATAATTAAATAATTAAAAGAACAATGAGTTCGGAAGTGAGACGAATATCACTTAAAACTGTTTCTAATATTAATAATAATAATAACAATTTAGAAAAGAGTGAAAACAACAAGAAGAATAAAGACAATAACAAATCGAAGTCGGATAACAAAGAACCGAAAACTAAGCGATTTGTTTTGGAGTTAAATACTGACAAAAATCAATGCAATGAATTCTCTTTCAACGATTTGACTAAAGGACATACTGATAAGAACGTAAGAATTTTTTACGCCGATTTTATCCGGTTTTACGGTCTTTACATCGATTTCAATATTGTCTCGCTTTGACGTCAAATATTTCTGTGTATTTGATGTCCACTTTCTGTGGTTTGAATCTAACGCTTTTTAAGTCTTAGTTGAATCAATTTTTTGTTTACTTATCTTTCTCGTTTTTTAATTAAAATTTTTATCTTCTGTTTATTTTATTCTAAGTTTTACGTTGTAGAGACTTAAACAAATACCTCATTAATACAGTTAAAAGTAAAGTTTTCTGTTTTTGAATAAAATATAAAACATTTCAATATCTTGAGCAATACTTATCACAAAAGTCTATTGAATTTCTAAGCCTTTTACTACTGATTAATCGTTAATAATTTGATATACAACTATTTTTAATATTGAATTTACGAATTATTGAAAGGGAGAACAAACCAATGGTTTAAACGCGAGTGATGACCCGTTCGTGGATAATGACGAACATAAATTGAGACAATTAGAGAAACAATTTCAGGAAAAATATGGGCCGAAGAAGAGAAGTCAATGGGAAGACTATATCGATAAAGGAATGGGTTATGATGAAACTGATCCTTTTATTGATAATGAAGAAGCTTATGATGAATTAGTTCCATCGACTCTCACCACACAATACGGAGGTTTTTATATTAATTGCGGTGAGCTTGAATTCAGACCCCTTTCTCCTGACGAGAACGACAATGAAGACGATGAGGACAACATCAGACCTGTTCTCAAGGTTTGGCTCAATTTTTAATTTATAAAATCGACTATTTTTCGATTTCAATGAAATTATTGAAGTTATAAATTATATTGAACATATTCAAAATCTTAAGAAATTTTCCACGAACACTTTTTAGATATTAGATCTAAGACCTTTCCTTTCATGACATTAAATTTTAGAACTTTATGAGCAAATGTCTTGTCAACTTTTAAATTAAATTGTTTTATAGCGCAAACGTAAACTGGAGTTACAGTCACAAAAGGGTCGCCGATCGAGCACTGAATTAAAAAAGTCTCGTAAAAGTAAAATCCCGAGTCCTAACAAAACGGTAGCGCAAATGCTTCAGCAAAAGAAACAGCAACAGACCAATCAAAATGATAATAGCAATGAAATAGAAGAAATAGAGATCAATGACTCGAATTCGAGCGCAGCTGTTGTTGTCTCGGCTTCGGTTAGAGATATTGTTGAGTCTGTGGCCAAGGGAGAAGATCAGGGAAATGGTGAAGAGAGAAACGGTTCTGCCGGTAGTTCTGATGCAGAAGATCTCAATAAAAAAGATTATCCCATTCCTGATTCCGTTAAATTACCTGACGGTTTACCTCCAGATTTGTTTTCAACTCTGGACAAAATCAAAAAAGTATTGAAAAATAGCAGTGTTTTGCTTCTAACATTTAAGTACTAATTGAATATGTTATTTTTATTATTAAACAGTTGGCTCACGCATCAAATGATGGGAAGCGTAACTTTTTCAATAGCGATGTCAATAAAATGCTATTAGAGTAAGAACTTTTAACTAAATTTTGATTACAACATCTTAAATGTCTTTTCAATTGTGCTTTAGTATTGAATCAAAATCGCGAGAACTGCCACCTTCTCAAAGAACACAGATATACTCACATTTGGCATTACATCTTCCATGTACTAAACAAACATTGATGTCAAGGGCAAAGAAAGTTTTATTTGAAGCCATAGAATATGGACTGCAGACAGCGATCGCAAATATAGCAACGATCGTGAAGAGATTGCAGCCAGATGTAACTAAAAAGTATCAGAAGTCATGCGAAGAGATAAAGCTGACATTCGAACGCAACAAACAAAACGGTTTGGTGTCGAATCAAACCGAACCTAAATATCCTCGAAGAGTATTTCCATGGAACGACAGTCTTAAGACGCTATTGAATGAAGCCGTCAATTATAAAATCAATTTATACGACCAAATGGGGGCAAAGAATCAGTCGGTTTCCCTTAAGGAATATTTGTATGAGTTTTTAGACAAAGAGGTCAAACCTATTTGGCCCAAGGGTTGGATGAGTTTAGAGATATTGAAGCATAAGGCAGAATGGGTCAAAGGAATACTACCACCGGAACAACAATCGTCACAGCAATCATCACAATCAGGTTCACAATCAGTCGCTCATTCATCGCACTCATCCACACCTAATCAATCGTCGTCACAAATTGTACATGTAGACAAAATTAATAAAGTCCAAACGCAACAGCAGTCATTCGAAAAGCCTGCAAAAGTTCAATCGTTCATTGCCGATAAGCCGAATAAAGTGGCTTTGACTAATGATGAAATCGAAGCGATCGAACTGAAACTGCCGTCAAACACTACTATAAAATCGCTTTCGAGTACATATCATAAAATGAATGATCAAATGAGTGAAGGACTCGTTGGTAAATTCATGCCTGCCGTTAAAGAAACTAAAGATAATGTAAATAATTGTGATGTCATTAATTTATCAACTGTCGACTTATCGACAAAAGCGCGTTCATCACCAAAACCATTGAATACACCCAATGTAAGATTATCGCCAATCAATCTGAAGACATCGCCAAACGTGACAGTTATAAAATCGAACACTCCGTCACCTTCAGTTTCTCCATTAGCTATGAGTTCAATTCTTCAGTCAAGCAAACACGAGAAACTGAGTCGTGAGGCATGTCTTCAGAAAGTAATCGAGCAATCATTAGGTGATTACCCAAATTCATCAGTAGTCAGTTCTACAAGCAGTCAACGCAGCTCAAAAACAACCTCATTACCACAAACATCATTGCCCATCGCTGAGATGTTGAGCAAAAGTTTCAACAGTACTCCTAACAAAGATTCGAAATCCGAGGTTTGTATTGAAATTGCTTCCTCTCCTGAACCCTTTAAGAAAGTACAACAATTACATCAACAGCAAGCACAGCATCAAAAGTCTGTTCAGTTGCAGCAAAAGTTAGTGAACAAACATTTGCCTTCAACCAGTTCAACAACGCCTACGAGCCAAATGAGTTTTCATCGAAACTCAGACATGGTTAAAAAGAAGACTATGGTTCAGTCATCGAGTTCGACTCAAAAAGAATTATCGAAACAAGATTATCGACGAGAGATTCAAAATATGGATCATTTGTTACTTCAGTCACAAATAGCTAGAAATTCAAATCGTGACAGTTCAATAAGTATTGCTCCGGTTTCTCATAGCAAATCAAATGAAAACAGTTCTAATAGTAGTAAACATCAGTCTAAACAGAGTTATCAGAACTCTTCAAGTGTTATCACGTCAACAACTAACCCAATGAACTTCTCTGCAAATCATCAACAATTGTTGAACCTTCACATGTTGTCTAACCTTAATTCTCAGTGGTATAATAATCCACAAATTCACCGGTATTTTAGTTCACAAACAGGACTACCTTTTTCTTCGACTTCAAGTCCAGCCAATCATAGCTTATTATATCCATTCAGTCCTACAACTACTACAACAACTACATCACATCAAACTCCAGGTAAGAATGAGCGAAATTATTCAAATTTGACTTAGTCCTAAACGTTGTTCTTCTCTTTCTCGATGAAGAAGGCAGGGGTCGGACATCAAACTGATACGAAATCGATTTGAAAGCATGAAAATAACTCACAAGTTGGTCTTGGCTATAAATTTGTATATTTTAATGAATACGATTAATTTAATATTCCCGAATGATTCGGTCGCAAATAAAGTATTGTTTAAAATATTAATCTGGATATTGATATAAGAAGTGGTGTATTATATAATTACTAGCGAGTTGGCATTGATTAACCTTTGTTTTCATTCATGATGTAAATTATTGTAAACTTTTATTAATTGTAAATAAGTATTTTTACAATTATTTTTGCTCACAAACTAGTGATTTGTTAAACTATTTTATTTTTCATTATTTGTTTATGATTTCATAACTCATAAATTGATCCAATAATTAATGATAACTATTTAAGATAATATACTCATAAATCAATTGATAAAACAGTGATTAACTAAATTACTACTTAATTATTTCTACTCTTGTATTGCCTTTCAATTGGTTGAAGACCTTTTGATAGAAGTGGAGAAAACTTCAGATTTGATTCAAGTAACTAAATGAGTTTGAATCAGAGTTTTGACACTTTACTAAAGCCTGATCTATCAATAATATCATTAACTAATGCTAGAACTTCTTGAGCACATCCCCAAAACAGGGTCACACCAGAGCCTCCGTGACCGTAATTATGAACAACATGTAGTTTATCGCGAGAGCCGCTAGAACTAATGACCTCTGACTCAATTCTGACTTGTTCGCGACCAGGTCTTAATCCAACCCATTCTTTAAGGATTTGAGCTGATCTTAAACTGGGATATATATCACAGCAGTTATCCATGATATTTCTGCTGTCATCAGGATTAACTTCTCTATTCCAATCTCCAATTTGCTTAGTTCCACCCAATACGACACTATCACTATTTAGCAAAATATAATGATTTCCAGCCATAACTGCGTGTTTAATCCATGGCGCGTTCACTCGAAACACTTGTCCACGAACCGGTTGTACTTTATCATCAGGGACTAAAGTCGATGCTTCAACACCGCTACAGTTGACAACTATGTCATAATGTCCTGCAAGTTCTTCTAAACTTTTGACTTTCTTCTGCAAAACTTTACCGCCCTTTCAATTGAATAACATTACAATTAATGATCATAAATTGATAAATAAAATCAATTGAATACAAGTAATTTAAAGTGAATTGTGTTCAAACCTTTGATCTGAATTTTTTCAGCATAAATGGTAATAGTTTAGTGCATTCTGCAAAATACGTGGTGACATATGCTCCGCTTTTCCATTTGTTTGGAAAAAGTTTCATCTCATTTGCTGACAATTCTCGATAACTAATCAATTCATTTGCAAACTCTGGCCTCTCATTGGACTCATTTGGTCCAAAGAGCACAAACATAGAAAGTAATCCAATTCCAAGTTTTCCAGCATCTGGAGACCGAAAATATTTTTCGAGAAATCCAATAGTTTCTCGAAACCATACCAATATTTTTTGTTTGGGTGTATTTCCAAGTAAATAGGGATATATAAGACCTGCACTTCCGTCACCGGTTGTATTAGGTGACCATTTTTCCGAAATAATAGTTATGTCGATATCGGGTATCGATTCGATGAGAAGCAGCGCTGAAGAAGTGCCTATAATTCCAGCTCCAATAACCGCAACTCTTAGCTTAGTTTTGGACATTTTTTGTATTTGGAGTATTTTATTTCTGCCGATAGCAAGTTCTGGTTAATAGCAAAATTAGTACCTCATTTGACAGTATGTTTGTTAAGCACTTTGATATCTTCTTAACTCAAGGGCATAGCGATTATTTCAAGTGGTTTTCAATTTATGATACTTAACAGCTTAGTAAAGATTAAACTAAATTGATTTTGTAACATCATATTAAATTGATTGCGAGTTTACTTTAGTTCAAACTTACTTAACATATGGCATTACATTGGAAAAGTAGAAAATATTTACTTAAAAACTCAGACTTAAAAACTCAGACTTAAAAACCTTGATTTTAGATATTTCTGATGAGTTATCTTCATGAAAGGAAGTTAAATTCATTTTAATTGGAGTTCATTTCAATATTAATAAGACTTATTGATCAATAAAGTGACAAAATAAAATTTCGATTGCCTTTTTGGATCTGGTCTAAATTAAATGTTCAATACTATATCAAATTCGATTAAACTGATCAATCATCGAGCTCTTAATAAGCTCGTTATGTTTGCAAATAAGTAATTATTTTTGACTTTTTCAGGACGTTATTAATTGAATAAGTATAGAAGTTATCATTGAATTAAATCAAGAAAAACACTTTTATAACGAGAATATTTTTTGTAATTTCAAATTATAAAGTATCTTATAATTTTCTATGCATTTAAAAATTTATTTGAAACATCAATTCCAGAAAAATTCAAGCATGCAGCTTTTACAAAAGCTGCTTTCGAGCTAATAATTTTGATTAATATAAAATTTGATTAGTTATAAATTGGATTTAGTAATAACTTGAGCCAAATGTTGAACAGCATCGATTGCACATCCCCAAGAAAGTGTGACCCCCGAGCCTCCGTGACCATAATTATGGATGACTTCCAACTTGTTATTTCCATACTTGATAGTTTCGCGCTCTAATCGCGGTACATTACGACTAGGTCTGAGTCCGACCCAAACATTATCAATAACAGCTTCTCGAAGAGCTGGAAGTATTTTACAGGCATTTTCGAAAATAGTTTTGGTGTCTCTGTGATCAACATTTCTATTCCAATCACCAACAGTACGAGTACCTCCGACTACAACCAGTTCAGAGTTTGGCAACATATAAGAATCACCAGCGATGATAGCATGTTTAAGCCATGGCGCCCGAACTCGCAATAACTGTCCACGAATAGGGATGACTTTTTCATCATTAACCAACGTTCTGGCTTCAAGCCCGGGACAGTTAATGACAATATCGAAAACTCCCGAAAGTTCACCCAAGTCATTAACTCTTTTCTGGATAACTTTACCACCGAGTTCTTTAAACTTGTTCAACAGATAAGGCAAATATTTTTTTCCTTCAGCTAGATAAGTAGTTATAAAAACTCCACTCTTATAGTTAGACGGAAACATTGACAACTCCTTTTTAGTTAGATTTCTATAACTGACTAAAGCATCAGCGAAGAAGAGTGGCTCAAATGTTTCTTCTTCATAAATGATGTATGCTGATAAAAGACCGACGCCCGCTTTTTCGGCATCGGGTGACCAATGAATTTGGTTTAAGTGTTCAATCATATCAGCGAACCATCGCGTGATCAAAGCGGGTGAAGCGTCGCCCGGCAAGTAGGGAAGAGTTACCTATTATTTGGTTAAAGTTATAATCAAAGGCTTTTTCGAATAGCCAATATTAAACCTCACTCCAGAAGCTCCATCTCCGGTCGTGTCCGGAGAAAAACTCTCCGAAATAAGTGTAATATCAAGTCCAGGGAATTCTTGAATTGCTCTTAAGGCCGAGCTCAAGCCTATGACTCCACCGCCTACCACTGCTACCTTCTTACTCATGATATTCTTTAAACTGAATTTATTTATTGGCAAAAAAAGTTAAACTTAACAACTAAATTAATGTAAAGTGGAAAAAGTTTTTTTGATAAAGCTTAGACTATATGTACTGAGAAACATCCTTGACTTAAAAGTGATTCGCTGGTTGTATATCCAGTTCAAATCTGTGATAATTGCTTTCAAATGTTTTTCTGCTAGTTTGTGCGATAATTTTTATCAATATTTATGTAATTATTAGAGGGGTCAAAGACGAGGATTTAATAGAGAGAAGCAATTTGTTTTCGTTTAAGTATTGCTCAATTCATATTTATGATCTGAACCATCATTATTATTTGCTCAAAATTTTCAAATAATTATTTGATGAAATGATTTAAAATAAAATAATTTTGGAAATTTTCAGCAAATGGACAAATAATTAGATATATTTATAAAATTTTTCTAATTTTTCGGGATAAATTCTAAATGAAATTTTTTGATAGAATATTTTAAAAATCAAAATACACTGTAGGTACTCTTATAAGTAATGCTCCGCACAAATCGAGTTCATATTGGAGAGGATTTGAGTTTGACTAGAAAAATCGAGTCGAGTCTGCTCAAACCACCATTTGGTTTGATTTGAACTCGTATCGAGCCTATTCAAAGACTAGAATTAACCGGAATTAGTAAATAATGTAGATTCGCATTGTGTTTTAGAATATTTTAGAACATACTTTGAAATTCTAAACTTTTTAGAAAACTTTAAAGTTTTCTCTTGATTTCCATGATCTTTTAAGAAACTCTAGGATTTGATGGAAAATTCCTGAATTTTCCAGAGAATACTAGGTTATTCCATAAGTTTTTAGAAATCTTTAGAACAATATAGAACATATTATCTTTGTTTAGCCCTTTCCGTTTTCGCACTTTGGTTTGTCTTTTCGAGTTAATTAACCCGATTATCAATTCATAGAACCAAATAATTTTGTTCCAGAAGATCGGCGATATATTTAGGTATTTCTTTACAAATGCGAATCTTTTTGTGTGATTTTTCCCAATTATTGCTGATCTCTCTCCGGGTGATTCTAGCGAAAAAATGCTTTTCTCTTAATCGCCGTTTAATTGCATATTAATAGATTGACTTCGACTGATATTCACAGATTGCAGATCATATTTGATTTCTTTGACCGTAATTCTCCTGTTTTCGCTAAGTTTGCTTTTTTGTAAGCGTTTTTGACCATTTATTAAATTAAAAAAGCTGTTTCAAAAGTGTTGATCTTTACGACTTTATAAACACATGAGGGACTACATCCCAACTTTTCGGCTATGGTATGATATTCTTTACTCCTATTTCTCATCCGAAACACCTGAAGACGTTTGACTTCGGTAAATTCTCGTAATTTGACAATTTTCAAGAAGTTATATTTAAATCAAAATATTTGGATTGAAAAATGCTTCATTTAACTGAACATTCCGTTTAGCTTTGAAGAATTGTTAAATCACCTTTTTCTTGCTCTGATTTAGTCAAAACAAATATCTACTTATTTGTGACCGCTTAAAAAAGTGGCGAAAACTTTTAAATTGTTCATGATTTCACTTATAGTTTGCCAAAATTAAAGTTATAATTGTTAAGTTATATTGAGTCAAAGAAAAGACATCGAGCTGATTGCTCTGACTTTCATACTTATGAGTGGCAGCGCAATTCATTTTAAGGTTTAATATTATGTTGAGTTCTATATTCCCTATCTTCAAAGTTACATCTTTGGAATATTCCATAGTTATTTGACTTGAATTAACTACTGACTTTTAGTGCAGTCGTTGACAAAACTAACTTCTTCGATTATTTTTTGAAGTTTTCTAATAGTAAAAACGAATGTTTTGGCGAATTTTTTCCTGAATAAACTAAACATTGAGAACGAAACTTTGGCGGATAGGCACTCATATTCCTTGTATTGTAGATGAATAAATCATATAAACTCTGCCCGAAAAATTGGATGGTAATTTTTCAATCTTGATGAATGAAGGTAAACTAAATGAAAAATAATCTGACGCGTATATTTTTGTTGCACTCAAATATAATTTGTACAAAAGTTAAAAACCTAAATACTTTAATAAACCTGATTTTTCGAAAATTCGTGATTTTTTTTATATAAAAGTCGGGCATGTTTGGCGGTTCTATGGAAGTAAAGCCCATCTCGTATCACTTCCTCAAAAAATCAATATTTCTTAATACTCCAAACATTCAAAAATGTTAATCTAAGTCTATTGATATCTAATTAAATCGTCAATAACCACAAAATTACTATAGGATATTATCCATTCTCTAGCATACAACTGAAATATTATACAGTATTTCTTTGGTACTTACTTCGATAGTGTTTACTCTCAGTATAATTTAATTATACCCCAGTCAATACAGAAGTACTGTTGAAATAATGTTAAAAAAGTCTCTAGTGTTTATCTCAATATAATTTACGTGAGTTGTTATTTACTCAACTACACAGTCGCTACAAAATAAAAGTACACCTCGTTATTGTTTAATTGTGTTTTTTTAATAAAAAGAAACAATTCTAAGAATTCGAAGAGATTAAATTTGAAACTCGGTAACCAACAAGTTTTGAAGTGCTAAATATGATAAAACAGATGAATGAATATTTTTTATCACATGAATCATTTTCCGACAAGACATTGAATACATTAAAATATGAAATACAAATGACTAAAATCAAAATCCACAAACAAAAGTCAATCCTCAATTTCTTCAGGCAAATGAATTTTTGCAACAATTTGCTATCAAATGATTTTCTTTGTTAAACAATTATTGTACTTTCTAGCAAACTAAATTCTCAATAAAATATTTGCTTTTAAGATGTTTATAGGCGTCTCGATAGTATCTAACCTCGCTATTATTTAGGAAATCTTACAGAACCTTCAAGTAAATAATAAAGAGGTGATACTGTATCCTCATTATAAATATGGATAAGTCCATTTAGTAGCATAAAGCTATCAAATCTATCGATTGATTCTTTAGCGATAAACGCAGAAAAGATGGCAAAAGATCAAAATGCACTGAATGTTTTAGCTATTTGAGGACAATGCTCTTACAATTGCACAATCATCCATTCTTTCAATTCAAAAACCTATTAAAACATGCTCCCAAAAAAGTTTAAACTGCTTTATGAGATCTGTTGCTTTTATTTAAATTTTCAGTGGGCATTCGTTTATTTAGCATAATTAAAAACTCAGTCACAATTTAGACGCGACGATATGATCACTGTGATAATGATTATGTTAAATCTAATCTGAATTTATATATTCACAATTAGTTAATTCGAATGACCATTCCAATTGAACACTGCCCAAATAACTCCTGATCTGCCATTTACCGAAAAAGTAAAAGGCCATTCCAAGCCATTATGTTTCCCCTTTTCAATTTCTTTAAGTTGAAACCATGATGTGCTCCCAATACTAGCTTCGTGACCGGTAGAATTATCAAGAACAGTAAGACTAAAACTAATATCTCCATCAAATTTTGCAAAAGGATGCAATGTATTAAATGTGTGATCCCATTTTGGTAATTTATTCTTTTCAATATATTTTGTGTATTGATAATCGTAGTTACATGAGCATCTAGAGGGACAACTTTGGCATCCGTTTGTTGTCATAGTGAGTCTTACTCTTGCTGATGGTGATTTACCGTCAATTTCTGGTAAATCGCCACGAACGACTTGAATTGATAACTTTCCTGGTCTTTCTGGTTCTTGATTAATAACACATTCTCCATGTTTACAAGCCTAAAATAATTCAAATTTCATTATATCTTAAATAAATTATTGCTTTCATTATATACAACAAAATTGAACATAAAATTAGATTTTCATGTGAAAGAGTTGATGATGCGTCCGAATTGGTTTGGCCCTTACCTAACGATCACCTCATTGACCCCTTCTCTGCCTTCACCTATCATTTCTGTATTTCGAATGTATCTTTAGTCATAAGTATATATTTTAGAGTATAATATGATATTAACCTTAGAATTCACGAATCAAATTAAGACAAATAAATGTTCAAATATTCAAGTGAGTGCACATGAATTTTTCAAGTAATTAGTTGTTTTGTGTGTGATTTGAGAGTACATATCTACTTACTCGTGTTCTTTGGGCAGCAGGGATATTCCGTTCGCACTCTGTACCATCAGCGGCGTCCACGTAACTAATAGTGTTGTTATGGACGCAATACACTCTACAAATGTCTTTACCAAAATTTGCCAATTTAATATCTTCAGGGTTGACACGAAAATGATTTGCGCATCGGCCTACCTCTTCAGTGGCTCCAAGTACCAGCGTTGGAAAAGCAATTGTTAATACAATTATTATTTTCATTTTGATAATTATTTTTTCTGTAATAGTTTATCCGAAATTATTGAAATTTATAGTCATGAATAATAGTCATATATAAAAATTCTCACCACTTAATCCTTATCTTAGGATTGAATGTAAGAAGTGCACACAAAATTTGTACACATCACTATTTGTACCCATTTCTGTGAGTAATTTATCATCTGTTTATCGACAAATCCTTAAATTTGTAAAATAAGGAAGCTTTTATCTTTTATGCTAACATTCTTTTTAATGAGACGTTAAAGATGTTACATTTTGTCGATCCTATTCCGTAGAAATCTTTAAAACAATGCCTTTTTTAAGTTAAGTATGAAGCAATAATGTCCTTGAAAACATCAAAAATCCTTAACGCTACAAAATCAATAATTTTCGCACCAAAATCATCGGAAACTAACAAAACTTTTAAAGATATAAACTCAAGTACGAAACACTAGAAAGTAAGTTACTTTAGTCTAGAATTTAATCGAGAATGTTGAACTAAATGTACAAAAGGCTTAAGGAATTGACCCCATCGATGTGCCAAACCTATATGAGAGGCATCTTGACGATAATCAGAATTGCTGCCAATCAATGCGTTCAATTATTAACTGATACATTTTGATCGTCTGATATCTAATATATTATAGGTGCAGTAAATAATGGAAAAGAGTTGCAATGAAAAATTAAAGAAAGTGCGGTATAGGTGAATTTCTGAAAAAATACTTGACTACCATTCGATTAAATAGAAATAAAAACAATTTCATGATGAATATACTAATAAAATAGATAAGCTACTGAGTTATAGTAAAAATCAAAGATTCATAATATATGTGCTTACATTGCTTTTAACGTTTCGTGTTTGTCTCTATGTTCTTTATAAAATAAACAGATTCCTTCTCTCACTACCAAATGATTATTTTATTTCGTTTTAGTCTCACTTAAGCATTTTCACCAATTTCAGCTACTTTACCTCTTAATGTTTCGCTTTCTACTCATAAATCAAATATTTCATCTCCAATACTTTTATTGCTTCATTATAAACGACTAGATTTGTTATTATTTCCTCAGCTTTTTAAGATTGTGTAGCAATATTCTGTTTATTGAGCTCAACAAGCCCTTTGAGATTTCGTTTTGTTAATTATTAATTTTGTGGTCATTTTATTTATTACTATCCTTTTTCTTATTTTTTGACTTGGGGTTAATCTGTGTTAATAAGTCTGAGGGGAATTCCCAACCCTCTACCTCCAAGTGTGACACATCATTAGATTCAGTCCATCGAGCTAAACATTTTGATACCGCACTTGAACACTTCTGGCCAACTGCTGACGGGAGTTGCTGATCATTCCAAGTGATGTATCATTGGACTCGGGATATTGAACTGAGCATTTCGATGCCTCACTTGATCAATTATCACATTTACAACACGTAACAGAATTATAAGACCACTGATTTTTTCTGGTTTCTCTGTTAGCGCTTAACTGATTTGAACCAAATTTGGAATTAAAGTAAACATTATATGATTGCACTCATATATCAATTTTAATTAAAATAGGTCAAAGGGTTCACGATCAAACATGAAGTTGTTGAAATATCAAAATAACAAAATTATAAGGCCGGTAATCACTTTTACAAATAAAACCAAATTAAGATAGATTTCGAGCTCCAGATTGTCTCGATGGTAAGAAGAGGCAATATATGTTACTTTTATGACATTCAATTGCGTTTGTGACCATCAACCAAAATGCTACGAGGAACCGAACTCACTGACTTCGTAAAAGGCCAAATAACTGCTTACAACGCAGAAGGTAAGCCTTTGTGGGAAATTGTAGTGCTAATCGGGAGTTCTAAGACAGTGGTAAATAATTTTCTCAGTTTAAAGGAAAATTACGGCGCGAAAAAGCGAACCGGACGAAAACCATCTATGTCACCACGGGACAATCGTCAAATTTCGCGTCTGGCCAGCACCGGCAAACATTCAGCGGCCAAAATTAAACATGAATTACAACTAAGACAGCATAAACTAACACTTTGGCGTACAATAAAGTAGTTACCTAACTTAAAGTTTGCGAAAAGCAAGCACCGACCGCCACTAAAACAGCGTCACATACATGCACGAATGAAATGGGCGCAAATGATCATGACCTGTACTGCAGAGTGGAATTTCGTACTTTTTAGCGATGAAAAGAAGTTTAATTTAGACGGGCCCGATAGTTTACAATACTACTGGCACGGTCTCCGTAAAGAGCCACAGCATTTTTCCAAACGTACCCAAGGTGGTGACTCGGTAATGGTTTGGGTGGCCTTCGGTTCGAGCGGAACCACTAATTTAGTTTTTGTCGACAGTCGCATGGACTCAATAAAGTATCAGCAAATATTACTAACATATTTGCTGCCATTTGGTCGACTCATAACGGATGAAGAGTAGATTTTCCAACGCGTCGATTCACGTGTCCAAGTTGACCAAACGATGGTTAATTGAAAACAAAGTCAATGTTATGAATTGGTCGGAGCTTAGACTTGATCTTAACCCTATAGAAAATCTTTGGGGGAATTTAGTTCGCGACGTTTACAAGGATGGACGCCAATTTTCTTCAGTTCCGGAGCTCAAGATCGCAATATTGGGTTCTTGGGAAAAGATTAGGCGATAGATTTTGGAAAAATTAGTAAATTCACTGAAAGAGAGTATTTGCGCTCATAAAACGTAATTGGAAGACCATTGATTATTAATATTGATATTACTGTTAATTTTTGCGATCTTTTTGTAAATTGGCCTTATAATTATGTTACTGCCTCAATTTTTCTTTTCATCATATCTTGTCAACCAGTTTATCGATCTCACTTTAAATTACTATATTTGGTATGTAAGTGCAATATATTATTATTTATTAAGTTTGAATAAAAATCGTTTAACTAATGACCAAAAATCTCAAAAAATCGGTAACCTTATATTTCTGTTATGCACTGTAGTTTCCGAGATGTCAAACTTTGTTTGGTTTAGTATCCCGTAATGGATAAACCTGCGTTTATAGAGTCGTAACTCAAACAAGCCTGGTATAAACTAAGGAAGATTAGGTTAGGTCGCTTCGCGATCTAACCTATTATAATTTAGTTCAAGTTAGGTTTGGTTTGGGTTACAATTTGGTAAAGCAAGATTTATCCATTTTCGAGGGGGTTAGATCTGGGTGACCAGAGGTAGTCAGGTTCGGGTTGGAAGTAGTCAAGTGTGGTATCATAATGTTCAGCTCGACTAACTGAATCTAATGATGTGTCACATTTTGGGGTGGAGGGTCGCTAACCCCTTTAGATCCATTAGCCCAGATTCACCCATTATGGGGAAAGTTTACTTCCATGATAAATAGTTTTCGACATATCATCGATAATCTTATCATTCATTTGATGACAATCAGATCTCAAACTTTTCTCTGTTTCATTATTTTTGATATTTCATAGATTTTCAGATATTTACCTCTTATTAACTGATTAGTTATTGGATTACTTGAAGATACAGAGTATCTGAATAAGAGTTATTGACAATAACATAACTATCATTATTATTGATAATACACTCACAAATTGATGTAATATCAAAAGTCTCTTGATTAATGAAATCTAAACTATAAATGTTTGCCTTTGTGTCATAACTCTTTATTAAAAATCTCTGGTGCGGTATTATAAAAGTTGACAACCTTAAAGTATGGGGTTGTTTACCAAACTTGCGAACCAAAGCTAAACCGAAATCCGCTAGATTAACAAATCGTCCGTTCAATCCATAAGTGATTGATATATTTTCTGGTTTCAAATCTCTGTAAATTATTGAAGAAAATTATATAAAAAGGTTGTTCATATGTGATCTCAATGTTTCCTTTATTTTTATGCAAAATTTTATATTAAAAATGAATAAAAATTCAAGTATTATAATACCTACAATACTTATTATAATACTTATAATACCTTTTGAATATAAACGTTTGTATGTTGCTTATCTGAACCTTACAATTGAAAAGGTGTCAAGACAAAATTGATCTATTGTGTTATTCATTTTCAAAATAAGTTTTAAATAATTGTAATCAAAGATATTTTAATGATATAAACTTGTGATAAATATAATTAAAATGCCTAAACGTTTATGTAGTTTAAATAAGTTGGAAAAGCTTCCATGCATGAGGAAATACTATAGTCAATATGATGCGCTCTTTACTGTTTGTAATGCAAATATATCGATCAGAAACACCGGCGCTGGATGTATTGCTGGATGCATGAAAACGAATAGAAACAAGAATATGGCAAAAGGTACAGATGGAGTCAAAAGTTTTGAAAAAATAATAGCATCTAATTCTGAAATGTATAAGAAAGCCTCAGTTGAAGGAACTCTATCCTATCATTTAGCTATGCCTAGAGTTTTGTCTCAATGAATTTTCCGAATGATTTGTAAAAAGTTTTGTATTTAGACTCAGAAGTAGCAAAATAGAGGGTGTTTACCCTCAGCTTTGCTAGTCTTGTGTTTGAAAATTTTCTTATTAATTATTGAAGCAATAATTTTTTCTTTACTTAAAATCTAGAGAATCTCTCCAAGTTTTGCTACCCTTTTTATGGGCAAATTTGAGCATATTCTTCTAATAATTTAATATGCTTGATTAGCTTGATACGAAATTTTATTATAAATATTTTTGATTTTAAAGAAAACTAAAATTTATTCTTACAGTAAATTTATGGAACTATCAATATACACGTTTCCAAAAGAGTAACTAGGACAAGAACGCTTGTATCTCTGCGCTAGGTGATCTGATTTTGATCCGGTTTGTTTTAAAATGTAGAAAAATGTTCAAGAAATGTCATATTAAAATTTCATAAGTTTATTCCGATTAATTATAAAGTTAATGACCAGTAAATGAAAGTTTACGTTCAAAATCACAAATTTTAAATAAAAAACAATGTTAATACATTTAATTAAAACTAGAATTAAATGATTAGTATCGGGTGTGACCTCCTTGAGCACCGGCGAATTTATGATAAATCACTTTCACTTCAAACAAAAGTTTGTTTACAATCAACACAACTCACTTCGGGGGTCATTCACAGTGTAGGTTACCATAAAGCGTTACATTTTTATAATAATTTGTAATTTAAAGTGATTTTTATTTGTCTTCTCAAAAAAATTATTATTAGTTTAGATAAATTTATGAAATTTTAATATGACATTTCTTGAACATTTATCTACATTTTAAAACAAACCGGATCAAAATCAGATCGCCTAGCGCAGAGATACAAGCGTTCTTCTTGTCCTAGTTACTCTCTTGGAAACGTGTATATAGTTAATTTATAATTCTAAATACGAGAAATTTGTCTAAATACTTCCACTCGATTAGAATCCATTTTTCTAGTCCGAGGAAAAACAAGGATAATTAAGCATTTTTTGAAAGATAATGACATAATTTTATAGCTTTGCTGAGGATAGTATAGTTTCGGCCCGGTTCAGGTTCGTTATAAGAATGGATATTTTAGGCATTTTGGGGGCCGAGGATTCCATTAAAGGTGGTCCTAGATGTCGGAGATGAGTAGTTTCGGATATGGACATGGGAAAAGTGTAAACAAAATCAGGTCTAGCTACCCCCGCGCACGTATATATATCACGCGTTATGTATATATACATGCGCGTGCGGGGAGAGGGGGTAGCCAGACAAGATTTCGTGAATTAGATATCCAAATACTTGGCTTTTTGAGCTCACGCTATAACCAAACTAACACCAGAGCCCCGTTCGCTAAACCCAGTGGATACCACGCGGAGGAGGGGTTCGATTTTATCCACACGATCAGTTTTGTTGACCGGGGTGATCTTGCCTACCCGGGGCCTTGAAAAAGCCGTTTTAGCGTCGTACACCCCAGTAACCTGCGGGGAAGTTCTTGTGTAGTTTTTGAGTAATTCAAATTTTAAAATTGAAGGTACTTAAAAAGAGCTCTGTATAATAATATATCTAAAAATTTTATAGTAATTAAGAAAATATATACTTTTTAAACTAACATCTAAAATACAAATGAATAATAACATGAAGCAACCATACATTATAATTATTAATAAGATCACTGTTATTCAATATTATGTTTGTTATTTCGACGCCTAAAATAAAATTTTTCGGCCCACTCATATGAATAGTATTTTTTAACTTTTAGATTTTTTTCAAATGTTCCCGTTATAACATGTTCATATTATTATAAATATATCATAAATAAAATACTGGGAGCTGTTTTATATAATTATCACATTGATTTTGTACTCTTATTTACTTAAATATCAGAGGATAAGACTAGTAAAGTTTGACTTCAACACACATGTCATGCAAGAAAGCAGTCTGAGGTAATAGTTACACATTAGCCATGAAAATTTTTGGTCTTATAAGTCTCGGCATCGTGTAGTCAAATATAATCTTGTCCCGTCTCGTATTATTCTCAAAGTTTTGAATCTCGTACTGTCTCGTCTAGTGGATTGGAGGAATACTTATCTTAATCTTAGGATTAGAACACATGTTTTATGTTAAAATATTTCAATTAAAAATCATGCTTTAGTTTGAATTTTTGTTTATTAGAGATGACTTATTTTTTTATTTAAATTATAATTTTGATATCGAATCAACATAATACTGTGAAAATGAATTTAAGTAAATTTGATTATCAAAAACTCGTTAAAGAAAAAGTGAAATAAGTGAAAGAAGTCGCTTGAACAATGAACACATAGATAAATTCGTTTTTATTAAAAATCATTTAAATTTGTAAGCATTTATTTCTACGTAATGGGTAAATCCGGGCTAATGGGTCTAAGGGGGTTCCCGACCCCCTATCCTGTGATACATCATTGGATTCAGTTCGTCGAGCTGAACATTTTGATACCACACTTGACTACTTCCAACGCGAACCTGACCACTTCTGGCCACCGAGACCTAACCCCCTCGAAAATGGGTAAACCTGGCTTTATCCATTACGAGGTACTAAACCAAACTATGATGGATATCTCGAGAACTACTTGAGATAATTGACTAAGTGAGGTATCAAAATGTTCAGTTCGATGTCCTGAGTTCAATGATATATCACTTGGCGGGGTCGGTCACTCCCGTCGGGAGTTGTCCAGAAGTGGTCAGGTTCGGATCAAAAGTGGTCAAGTGTAGTATCAAAATGTTCAGCTTGACGAACTGAATCCAATGATATATCACACTTGGGGGTGGGAGGTCGAGAACCCCTTTAGACCCATTAGCCCGGATTCACCCTACGTAATAAAAAATTTTCATACAATAAATTTTTACTCATCCGTCTTGTCTCGTCTCATCCCATAAATTTTTTGAAAAACTCCTCTTGTCTCATCTTATGAGACGAGATACCTCGATATTTTACGAAATTTTTCACGAGACAAGATCTCGTTTTCATGATTATTAGACATGTTTTAGTAGCATATTTTCTTGAACTGGATAGCTCTCAAAAATTCAAATTTTACTTCTATCAATTGATACAAGTAATCATAAAGAAATCAAATTATTTCCCATTATTGCACAATATTTTTTCAATTTAAAGAGAATGGTATACAAACTAAAGTTCTTGAACTGAAATCTTTGTCAAATGGAAAATCTGAAACAGTCGTTAATTATCTGATAGAAACGCTTGAAAAAACTAATTAACGAAGAAGTGTATTGCATTTGCTGTTAATAACATCAATACTAATCTTGGAGGTATTAATAGGAGTGAACGAAATATTTATACCGAATTAAAGTCACATCTTGAAGTAGGATCTAACTTGATGGGAGTGGGATGTTCTGCACATACCATGCATAATACTTTTCAATTGGCTGCTGACACTTTGTCTGTTGATATTGAACTTGTTTATAAAATATACAAACTTTTCTCAATTTATATGGTCAGAAATGATTCGCTGGAGTAATTCTGTGAAATCGCTGACGTTGTACATAAAGAGTTATTAATACGAGGGGTGTTTGGAAAGTTGCAGGAATATTGTTTACCAACTAGTGAAGAGCATAAGCTAGCTGTAAGCTGCGCTGCGCTTGAAGCTCAATTTTAGCTGTTTTCGGGCTTATAAACTCAAGCTCAAGCTGTTGAGCTTCGAGCTCAGCTCATTTGAAGCCGATTTATTTAATAAACCAAGAAACCAGTATTAACTGTAAAATAGTAATGATTATTGAACTGCTTCTCGTATGTTAGAAAATTAGGTGTTAATTTAGATCTATCGAATTGAATGATGAGATGCATTTCTGAATTGTGAATTATTGTTTTCAAAATAGTGTTTGATGAGTATTAACTTTTTACAAAAAGTAAAGTAAAAGTATCTTTTAAAAATATATTACTCAAAGAAGTACGGAAAAGTATATTATTCACTTTTTACTTTTTTGTAAAAATATTTTAAAAGCATTTTATTCGAGTAAAGTGAAAGTAAAAGTTACAAAACGATGGCAAAAGAAGTAAAGTGAAAGTAAAATACATTTAAATTGATAAAATCTATATTTTTATGTACTGTTTGTTAAAAATGAGCATAACTTCGCGTTGTAGGATTAAGTAAATTTCTTTTCCCTGCTATATAATCTCCTGATATACTAAAGACCCTTTCACTTGAAACTTGTGTAGCGGGAATTGGCAATATTTCTAATGCAAATTTAGGAATAATTGGAAATCTTGACAAAATTATTGTATTTGACCAAAACTTATAAGGACTTAATTTTAAATAATTTTCTTCTGATGTATTAGCAATATCACTCTATTAATGTTTATTGTTATAAATGACTAATAATGATAACTCAATTCTTTTTGATAAAAGGTCCATTCACATGATAAGAAAATGACCGTTTCTTATTATTGTGTGATTTTCTGAGTCAACAATTTTTTGACACTAATATAACATAGTACGGACTCTTATGGATCTGTAAGTTTCAAGGTTTTCACAAATATTTAAATACTTTAAAAGCAAAGCAAGTTTTTACTTTAAATCGTAAAGTATAAGTAAATTTTACTTGTTGCCAAATAAAAAAAGTAAAGTAAAAATAATTTTTAAGATTAAAAGTAAAAGTAGAGTAAAAAATTAATATGAATAGAATAAAATGTAAGTAAAAATAAAGTAATACTCAACAAAAAAGTAATACTTATCAAACACTATTTCAAAATAAATCTCACTTTAAAATGAAATGCAATAACTGTTTATTTGAAGAGGGAATTAATGACGTTATAGGCCTTAAGAGTAATATTATTTCTATTCACTACTTAAATCTCTTTATATTCGAAATAAGATAATCTTGAATGAGTTTTGAAAATTATTCAAAATAAGAGAAAATTGTTGTTTGAAACTGTTTTCGACATGACAAGACTCAATTATTGATAAGTGACACGAATGTCGAAATTTGAATTCATTCTTCAAACTTTGCTGTCAAAATTAATAATATGTTTGCGCAAATACTTCATTATAACTAGAGATAAATACTTGTCACAAAGACTACTATTCATTATTTTAATTTTTAATTTTTAACATAAGCTCGGCAGCGCAGCTCACAGCTTGGATCCGAGCTTCTTACAATTTTGTAAGTATAATATTTTGATATCAGTCACAAAATCTTGAAGTAATTTTGATGAATGAGATGTTAAATAAAATTTATTTAATTCAAAAAGATTATTATTGATTGCATTTATTCGAAATATGATTGGAATCAATTTTTTTCAAAAATGAAGCGAAATATTCCATATTTAAATTCAATCAGATTTTCACCAGTTTCTTCATCAATAAATTTTCTGTTTTTCTCCATCAATACATTAGTCATCTTATTTACCAAATCATTCCTTATTAGAGGATCTTCTTCTTTGATGTATTGCTTACGACAATTAGTGTCGAGAATTAATAATCCTAGAAAAAAAGTGTTTTGTAAAAAACATGCAATAAAAGTTTAATAGAGAGTTGTTGGCAGAAAACTTATTCTTATTATTAACTGAGTTCTGAAACGAATATACTTTCACTCATGTATCAAATCAGTTGTAATCTTAAAAAGTTTTACTAAACTTTAAATTTCATGATTGAATAGCAGAATAAGTTTTGATCTTTATTGTCGACTCAATCAGTCGTTAAAATTATACTATATAAACCATTACTGATCACAAAAATATTACTATATGGTTAAATGCTTGCTTATAGGACTTCTATTTATATTTAAGTTTTATTTCACCTTATCTATTCATTTATTTTAATGATTTCTAGGTTCCGCAAAAATTTTCAACTCAAGTAATAAGTTTGAGTGTAAAGATACCCTTATATGCAGTACAAAAGTTTTAATGACTTATAGTAAGTTTGATATTAGCATGTAATTCAACTCAACAGTAATACTGATAAGATATGAGTTTTGAGGAGAGTCAAAATCTAAATATCAATCAAAATAAACTGATTATTCATCAATAAGTCAAGTAATAAGTCTATGAAACAATCTTTATTTCTACATTGTTAAAAGTAATTAAAGCATGTCCTCAATATGTTAGTCAAATTTATCAAACAAATAACTTACGCGATATTTTCGATACCTTTTGTAACATTAATTTTTAAATAACTTGAATTGATGCTTAAGCAATTATTGGAATATCAATTAAGCTATTTGATTAATTACTAATATGATGATTACTAACATACTGAAGACATGCCTTAATTACAACACCACAACAGAAAACAAAGACTGTTTTATAGACTCACAAATTTGACTTGTTGATGAATAAACAGTTTATTTTGATTTTGATTCTTCTCAAAACCTATGTCTTATCAGTATTACTATTGAGTTGAATTACATGCTAATATCAAACTCACTGTACATAAAAGTAGATATAGTTCATGAAGGCTCAGTTAATAATTTAAGAGCGAGACAGTACCATTTCTTTCATATTAGGGTGAGTGGACTGAATATAGGAAGGAAACTCTATTTTAGGGAAGGACTGTTAAGTTGGACTCTCTTATAACGCTCTTATCATTAGGAGGCTGTATTCAAAGTACAAAAGTGACTCAAAGATAAAAGATCGTATTTGAACATCACCTCTTATATATTCTCTTTCTCTGAGAATAGCGGTTTTCTCAAGAAATTCATTATGGATTATATTGAAACCAACTTTTTTGAATAGATTATACCAGATATCCATTTGTTCTTTTGTAGGAAAACACATTTGTTTTTCATGTAAAATCTTTTCCTCTCCAACTAAATGATCGAATGGATCGGAATTCCATAAAAAATTTGCATATAGTTTTCCATTATCTGAAATAAAGCGAGACATGTTTTTCGCTGCATTTTCTTTATTCACAACCCAATGAAGCACTAGATTAGTGAATATTAGCGAAACATTTCCTTCAAGTGCTTTTAATTCTGGCGTCAATTGTTGCCATTCGACACTTATGTCTTGAGTTATATATTGAATGTTTGGCTTGTCATAATTTTGTTTTGCGAATTTTATCATTTCGTTGTCGATGTCAATGGCATATAATTGGTTGATATTCAATTCATTATTCAGCATTAGTGTTATATTTCCAGTACCACAGCCGATATCAAGAACAATATCAAACTTTCTTCATTGAAGTCGGGCGATTGGGAGACAGAATTATTCAATGATCAAGAAAGTTAAGTAAATTGATTCTACTATTAAGTAGTCATAGTCTAATGAACCTTTAGTTTTATTCATTTTTCTTTGAAGAGATTTTTAATTTGTTATCAATTAAAGAGACTCACAGAATATTTGTTGAATATCTTTCAACTCTAAATATTTTTAAAATTTTATCAAAATTCATGAAAAAATGTTTAGTGAAAAATATTTTAATTTAATTCTTCATAATGGAAATTCTTGAATAGTATTAGAATTTTAATTAGGAATCACTAACATTTTATTGTCTCAAATCATGCAGTTTTGAGATTAATTCAATCTGAAAAGGCACAAATTCATATCGAAAATGAATGTCAGTTGATTTGAGCAAAATATTCATAATGATATTTGTAAAAATTTGATAAAGTTTATAATTGTTTGTTAAAATAAATCTTTTCACAACTCATTAGGAAGGATTCTTAAAACGAGCTTAAAACTAGATAAATTTTTTTATTTCTGATGAAACTTAAGACGGATTTCCTCATTCTGGTGGTAAATTGGTGGGAAAAGTGAGCAAAATGAATTGAAGCCTCATGTTCAACAACCATTCTAAGTGCTTGTCTTTTAAGTTTTGTCGCTATTTTGCCCAAATTGATTAATATATATTAGTTTCCTGATCTCAAAAAAGTGATGCTACCTTAACTCTAAGTGAGCTTAAACTAATAACGGTCTTAATTTTAATTAGTATATAAGCATTTAACTTTTATCAAATAGAATAAACTATTCTAATGTAGATAGATCAAATCTAACATAAAAATAAATCCATAAGAAATCATAAAAATTTTGTTATTAATCATTCACTTACTTTCCATCATTCTCTTCAGTTATTATCCCAATGAGTTCATTCGCTAAAATGCACTGTTGGCCATTCTTTTGATTGTAAATATTTGGGTTAAACTCCATATTTAAATAGATCGAATAAAACTCAGAATCGCCCAGAATTTAAAATTCAGTTATTGTAATAACAAATGGATCGATGGTGAATTTTGCTTTTAAAGTTTTATAAGTTATCTTGTAATCAGGATCAACACAGTATTTTTCCATAAACTTTACTAAACATCAAAACACAAGTGATAAAAATATCTTCGATATGATTTAAACTTGCTCTTTTATTTACAGAGAGGAGAGATAAATCAGTATTCCTATTTAACTTGGCTTATACGTCAAAATATCGCCGCCAATAATGTCGCTGTCAAGAACGTCGCCATCAAAAATGTCTCCAGTAAAAAATGTTGTCTTACAAAAAATGACTGAAGATCCACCACAAAGTAACTAAAATATCGCAAAATACTTTAACGGTTTTTTAATGGAATGAATTCAGTATCGTGTTTGTCGAATTCTTTATTAATTTTTTGCATAATTAAGATTTCTAGCTTTTGTGGATCTGCTTTTTAGATTAATAATAGGTTAATTGGGCTGTCTCGCGCCGAAACATTATAAAGAATAGGATAGACCCTAATTAATAGTACTTATCAAGGTAAATCGATTGATAAAGTTTTTATTAAACGATATCCAACTGTTAAAAATTACGCCCACTTTTTTATTTTTTATTCTTAATCCATTTATAGATAGACGGAGCTTAGTTAATATCAATTAAAGAGTCAAATCGCTAGTACTCGTCGAGACAATTTGATGTAAAAATCATTGAACCGCGTCCACTGGTTCATAAAATGAAGATATTAAATGCAGGCTTATCATTTTATCCTGATGATAAGAAATTAGCAAAAATAAGATTGAAAAAGAACATATTTGTGAATAGTTTCCTATCAAATCAATGTTTAAATAGCTTATAGTTAAAGAGCTTCACTCACTAATTTGTCCATTGTCTACTTGTGAATGAGTTATTTTTTTATCGGCGACATATTGGCGGCGAAACTTTTGGGGCCACATTCTGACGTGGAAGCCTTCACTTGCAAGTTTTGAGATAAGCCGATGCTCTTAAATGTTTGAAGTATAAAATACTGTAAAGATGGTTCAAAAACAAGGACAAAGATCATGAATGAAATATTTGAGTTCATAAACACATTTATTTTGTTCATACGGTAATCACTCTAAACAAATAGATTTGAGTACATACTAAAGTCTTGAATTATTTATGTTTACACTACTGATTGAGTCGTCAATAAAGATCAAAACTTATTCTGCTATTCAATCAATGAAATTTAAAGTTTAGTAAAACTTTTCAAGATTACAACTAATTTGATACATGAGTGAAAGTATATTCGTTTCAGAACTCAGTTAATAATAAGAATAAGTTTTCTACCAACAACTCTCTATTAAACTTTTATTGCATGAAACAAACTTTTTTCTAGGATTATTAATTCTCGACACTAATTGTCGTAAGCAATACATCAAAGTAGCTCAAGTTTTTATAAGTAGGAATATTTTTATTTTTCAAATTCACCTAATTAAAGTTAGAAGATTCTAGTATATCATTAGAACATTTATCTAAATAATTAAAGCCGACTCATAAAATCATTAGTTTCTGAATATAATAATTGCACGCTACTTTAGTCAGCATTCTTTAGTAGACTTCCAACTTTCAGTGTAGTAAAATTTTCGATACGGTGCATGTTAAGCACACCTTTTATATTTTCAATTATTTTCAAACATTTCTATAACTAAGTTTTTTGAATCGCAAATTCTTAATTGAGTCGTGAAATAAGTGAGTTTGTACAAAAACTAAATAAATTTCACTTAAAGAACTAGTGAAAAAATGTCTTAAGCACACTCGGTACCTTTTCTGAGGATAAAATATATAACTAAACTTTCAAACATGAGTACAATACGTTCGGTTGCTGAAGAATAATAGCAGACAACGATTTTGCGCATGTACGAGGGGTGTTTGAAAGTTCCAGGAGTATTGTTTGCCAACAACTGTCCGCTGTCCTATTCTTCTGATACTTTGTGAACTTGTATTAGTAAGCCTTGTGATAACTGCTATAAAATTTTATTCAATTGCGATAATTTAGTCTTGAGTTACGAGCTTAAGGGTGAGATATGTTTTTCTAATCATGAAAGACGCGGTGAAATTTCATTTATCTTCTATCGTTGATTAATATTCGAAAACTCGATAAGCTCTTAATCGCCACGAATGTGATCACAAAAACACCACTACCAGAAAGATCGCTTTCAAAATCATTGCATTATCCTTCCATAAGGAGAACATTATTGCCTGCTGAGATTTCACCTCGTCTTTTATGATTAGATAAAAATATACCTCGTAACTCAAGACGGAATTATCTCAATTGAATAAACTTTTATAGGAGTGATCACAAGACTTACTAATACAAGTTCACAAAGTATCAGAAGAATAGGACAGCGGACAGTTGTTGGCAAACAATACTCCTGGAACTTTCAAACACCCCTCGTACATGCGCAAAATCGTTGTCTGCTATTATTCTTCAGCAACCGAACGTATTGTACTCATGTTTGAAAGTTTAGTTATATATTTTATCCTCAGAAAAGGTACCGAGTGTGCTTAAGACATTTTTTCACTAGTTCTTTAAGTGAAATTTATTTAGTTTTTGTACAAACTCACTTATTTCACGACTCAATTAAGAATTTGCGATTCAAAAAACTTAGTTATAGAAATGTTTGAAAATAATTGAAAATATAAAAGGTGTGCTTAACATGCACCGTATCGAAAATTTTACTACACTGAAAGTTGGAAGTCTACTAAAGAATGCTGACTAAAGTAGCGTGCAATTATTATATTCAGAAACTAATGATTTTATGAGTCGGCTTTAATTATTTAGATAAATGTTCTAATGATATACTAGAATCTTCTAACTTTAATTAGGTGAATTTGAAAAATAAAAATATTCCTACTTATAAAAACTTGAGCTACTTTGGTGTATTTGAAAATAAGTCACTTAATATAAACAAAGCAATTATTTTTGACCAAAACATACCATTACAGAAGTTTATTCTGTGTCGATTCAGATCCCATATGAAATACTTTAAAGCTCATGAAAAATGGATTTCATACTTCAAAAGTTCTAAGGTTGAAGGTCTCTAAACATAATTTTTGAAAACAACATAATTTATATTTACAATTCCTGTACACAATGCTAATATCGACCGAATATTTTCTCTAATTAATACTCAATGGACAGATGAAAGGAATAGACTGACTTTAAATACGATGAAACCTTTTGTAACAATTAAATATAAATTTAAAATGACCTCTCCTGAACTTTGTAGTTCATTAAAAATAACTCTATCTTTATCAAAAATTTATTCCATTCAAAAATATTTCAAAGATTCTTAATAATAAGCTGTTCCTTGTCAAAAAATGTGTAGACTGTTAAACGAAATTTAGATTCATGTTTTAAAAATTTTTGACTGATTTGAGCTAAGTATAACTTTTTGAGCTCAGTCACAAAATCTTAAAATAAGTTTGATGAATGAGATGTTAAATGAAATTTATTTAATTCAAAAAGATTATTATTGATTGCATTTATTTGAAATATGATTGGAATTAATTTTTTTCCAAAATGAAGCGAAATATTCCATATTTAAATTCAATCAGATTTTTAACAGTTTCTTCATCAATAAATTTTCTGTTTTTCTCCATCAATCTATTAGAAATCATTCCTTATTAGAGGATCTATGAGTTACAATTGAAGAGAAGAACGATTCCGTTGTCTTCGATGGCCAAAATATAACTCACTTTTCTGAATACCTCAGCACTTTATACTTGTCTCGTCTTTTAAACATTTATTTTAAAACTTTTTAAAGTGAAATTTGAGTTATAAACTGTTAAGAGCGAGAGAGTGAATAATAGAAAACCACTCGTTTTTATATCATAAAATGAGAGAAAAATGACTTATGTCAAAAAACTCCTACTTCTCAACCAATAGGTCGAAAAGTAGCCCTGAGTTTGCAAAGTACAGACGACTTAGCCTTGACTAAAGTGTAGGTATAAAGTTAAGTATAAATAATTTTAAATGAACTTTAACTAAATATTTAAATATATAGGAATTTGTTTGCTGTCGGTTTTATTTCATCACAGATCTTTGATCTATTGCTTACGACAATTAGCGTCGAGAATTAATAATCCTAGAAAAAGGGTTGTTTCATGTAATAAAAGTTTAATAGAGAGTTGTTGGTAGAAAACTTATTCTTATTATTAACTGAGTTCTGAAACGAATATACTTTCACTCATGTATCAAATCAATTATAATCTCAAAAATTTTTACTAAAATTTAAATTTCATTGATTGAATAGCAGAATAAGTTTTGATCTTTATTGTCGACTCAATCAGTAGTGTAAACATAAATAATTCAAGACTTTAGTATGTACTCAAATCTATTTGTTTAGAATGATTATCGTATGAACAAAATAAATGTGTTTATGAGCTCAAATATATTATTCATGATCTTTGTTCTTGTTTGTGAACGCTTCTACATCAAAATAAGGTCCCAAAAATGTTACCACCAATAATGTTGCCGATAAAAAATGTCACCATACAAATGTTTTGCCATATAAAGTTTTAAACGAAAATGGTCGGCTTCAAGATTTTTATATATGCATTCCAAATAAAATTAACAAAAGTAAAATAACTTTGAAAAATTTTAATAAAAAAGTTATTTAATATTTTACAAAAATGAGTTCATTTTTTTCATTTGGCTATGATAATAAAATAAAATGTACTGATTTGTAAAAAATTATTAACGGAATATATGAATCGGAAAATAGTCTGGGCTTTCTTAGCAAGGAAACTCATTCATAAGTAGACAATGGAGAAATTGGTGATTGAAGCTCTTTAACTATAAACTATTTAAACATTAGTTTGATAAGAAACTATCATAAATGTCTTTTTCAATCTTATTTTTGCTAATTTCTTATCATCAGGATAAAATGATAAGCCTGCATCTAATATCTTCATTTTATGAGCCAGTGGACGCGGTTCAATGATTTTTACATCAAATTGTCTCGACGAGTACTATTGATTTGACTCCTTGATTAATATTTAGTAAGCTTCGTCCATCTATAAATGGATTAAGAATAAAAAGTAAAAAAGTGGGCGTAACTTTTAACAGGTGGATATCGTTTAATAAAAATTTTATCAATCGATTTATCTTGATAAGTACTATTAATTAGGGTCTATCCTATTCTTTATAATTTTTCTGCGCGAGACAGTCCGATTAACCTATTATTAATCTAAAAAGCAGATGCAAAAAAGCTTCTAGCGCTAGTAGTCTTAATTATGCAAAAAATCAATAAAAAATCGATATAAACACGATACTGAATTCATTCCATAAAAAAGTTAAAGTATTTTGCGATATTTTAGTTACTTTGTGGTGGATCTTTAGTCATTTTTTGTAAGGCGACATTTTTTTACTGACGACATTTTTGATGGCGACATTCTTGACAGCGACATTATTGGCGGCGATATTTTGACGTATAAGCCAAGTGAAAATAGAAACACTGGTTTATCTGTCTTCTCTGTATATAAGAACAAGTTTAAATATTATCTCAAATATTTTTATTACTTATTAGGTCGGCTGAAAAGTAATTACATATTCATATCTAATCGATGAATAAAGTAGTAAATATGTTTACTACAAATTATTACACAGTTGTTAATTTGCTGCTTCACGATGCAGACCACTTTTTTTACTGCTTTTTATCAGTGATATTGTAGTGGCCCCAAAAATTGACCCTCTTCGCGCCGGTGTTACCAATGAAGAACAGAGAACGTTTATAAAGTACCCATGAACTACCGTGCTCTACTGTCCCTGAAATTTCCAAAATGCTAACTAAAATAGCCAGTCGAAATATCAAACTGTTAACAATAATGTATGTTTAATTTTTGGAAAGAGTAATGCTTCCTTCCATACAAAGACACCAAATTCGACATCCTATAATATTGCACGACACTGCAAGATCCGATAAACACCAGAATGTCAAAGATTTCTTTACCAGACATCGATGGGAGGAACTAAGATACCCCCTATAGCCCTGATTTGAACCCCTGTGATTCCGACGGCATCGCTAGAATTAAGAGGCCAAATAAGGGTAAAAGATTTTCAAACGAGCTTGCATTGGGTACTGCTTATGAAGAAGTTATTCGTGAAATTAATTTTTAAAATGCCACCATTGAAAATATCAAGGTTACCAAAGCGTTGGAAAGTTATCATAAGCCTTGACAACTTTATACTACGTTATAACGTAGTAACGTATGACGTTATAACGTAATAACGCTTGACTACGTTGTAAAATACTAAAGTATTTTTATACCTGTTTTCGATAAGGAGTTATTAATGTATAATTACTTTTCAGCCGACTTAATATATTCTAATTTTAACAGTGAAGATTACATTAAAACAGGAGTAGGTTTTGATCACAAGACAACTTATAAAATTTTACAAGTAAAATTCACCATTAATCTACTTGTTATTATAATATTTGAATTTTAAATTCTGGGAGATTCTGAGTTTTATGCTGTCTATTTAAGTATGGAGTTTAACCCAAATATTTACAATCAAAAGAATAACCAACAGTACATTTTAGCGAATGAACTCATTGGGATAATAACTGAAGAGAATGATGGAAAGTAAGTGAATGATAAATAACAAAATTTTTATGATTTCTTATGGATTTATTTTTATGTTAGATTTGATCTATCTACATTAGAATAGTTTATTCTATTTGATAAAAGTTAGTTAAATGCTTATATATTAATTAAAATTAAGACCGTTATTAGTTGAAGCTCACTTAGAATTAAGGTAACATCACTTTTTCGAGATCAGGAAACTACTGTATATTAATCAATTTGGGCAAAATAGCGACAAAACTTATAAGACAAGCACTTAGAGAATGGTTGTTGAACATGAGGCTTCAATTCATTTTGCTCACTTTTTCCAACAATTTACCACCAGAATGAAAAATCCGTCTTAAGTTTCATCAGAAATAAAAAATTTTATCTAGTATTGAGCTCGTTTTAAGAATCTTTTCTAATGAGTTGTGAAAAGGTTTATTTTAACAAACAATTATAAACTTTATCAAATTTTTACAAATATCATTATGAATATTTTGCTCAAATCAATTGACATTCATATGGAATTCATTTTCGATATGAATTTGTGCCTTTTCAGACTTCCTTATAGATTGAATTAATCTCAAGACTGCATGATTTGACACAATAAAATAAATGCGAGAAATGAAGAAGTGTCTTAGCAATGAAGGGCACACATAATGAAACAATGTTTACTGTTTATGCATAGAAAAACTTATTAATTAATAAGTTTGAAGGTTCCCTCTTTTCAACTCTTAAACTTCGATATAAGATAAGGTATTATTAGACTGACGAGTGAAAAATATAACAAAACATTCAAACTTCAAGTTCATATCATTATGTTATCAAACTTCGTAAAAATGAATTTAACCTTCGGTTTGAACCGTGACCGATTTTTTGGCCACACAAGGTTTATTATTTTTTATAAAATCAACCCTGCCACTTGCAGACAAATTCTTCTAGGAATGCCTCATGCTTTATTAACGCTATTGATTTAATATGTTAAATACAGGTTTATTACTTTTAATTATAAATTAATTTGATTGGAAAGAACTTGGCCACGATTCACTCATAGCTTTCACAGTGCTTTTGCGCTCATGCAGTTAACACGTTTTAAAGCCAGAAAAAAATCGGCCACAATTCACTTCCATAGAAAATCAATTGGGAAAATAATCGACCACGGTTCATACAGTGTAACTTTTTTACGGTTCAAACGGAAGGTTAAACGGAAGGTTAAACGTAAGTTTCAATAAAATGAATTACGAAAAAAGCATATTTGCTATTTAGTCATAAGCAAAAGACTCGTACTTTTTATTCTAATAAGTTCGAAAAACATTGAGTCAAAATAAAATTTCACTTTTTCTCATCAGATTCTAATACTTTCAATTATGATTAATTCAATTTTAGGGATATTTATACATATTCTTAGGTCATTATGTTATTTCTCGCGTTCAAATGTTAGTGATTCCTAATTAAAATTCTAATACTATTCAAGAATTTCCATTATGAAGAATTAAATTAAAATATTTTCCCTAAACATTTTTTTCATGAATTTTGATAAAATTTTAAAAATATTTAGAGTTGAAAGATATTCAACAAATATTCTGTGAGTCTCTTTAATTGATAACAAATTAAAAATCTCTTCAAAGAAAAATGAACAAAACTAAAGGTTCATTAGACTTTGACTACTAATAGTAGAATCAATTTACTTAACTTTTTTAATCATTGAATAATTCCGTCTCCCAATCGCCAGACTTCAACGAAGAAAGTTTGATATTGTTCTTGATATCGGCTGTGGTACTGGAAATATAACACTAATATTGAATAATAAGCTGAATATCAATGAATTATATGCCATTGACATCGACAACGAAATGATAAAATTCGCAAAACAAAATTATGAAAAATCAAACATTCAATATATAACTCAAGACATAAGTGTCGAGTGGCAACAATTGACACCAGAATTAAAAGCACTTGAAGGAAGTGTTTCGCTAATATTCACTAATCTAGTGCTTCATTGGGTTGTGAATAAAGAAAATGCAGCGAACAATATGTCTCGCTTTATTTCAGATAATGGAAAACTATACGCGAATTTTTTATGGAATTCTGATCCGTTCGATCATTTAGTTGGAGAGGAAAAGATTTTACATGAAAAACAAATATGTTTTCCTACAAAAGATGAACAGATGAATATCTGGTACAATCTATTCAAAAAAGTTGGCTTCAATATAATCCATAATGAATTCCTTGAGAAAACCGCTATTCTCAGAGAAAGTGAATATATAAGAGGTAATCTTCAAATACGATCTTTTATCTTTGAGCCGCTTTTGTACTTTGAATACAGCCTCCTAATGATAAGAGCGTTACCCGGCGTCGCTGCAACTATGAAAAAAATATATTATTAGCATCTTAAAATCAAATATCATATCTTCTCCACAACTGCCGCGACAATGGGTAACATATAAAAAATCAGATAGTTCAGAAATTCTTAGTAAGTTTTCAATAAAAACCTTTGGATTATAATTATTATTCTATATTAATAAAAATATAGAATAATAAAAATTGTCCAATAGGAGGGGCCAGCATTGTGAAGCCTAGTTTATAGCTAATTTTGATAAAATCTTATAGCTTCTAACGCTTCCCATTCTCGAGTCATCTTTTTTTTGAGAAAAAAAGCTTAGAAACGAAGACTTGAGCTTAAAAATTGAATAAATCGAAAATTATTGCTCATAGATATCACATGTCGATTACAAAAATGTTTTTCATGTGATATTGAATGAAAATATGATATATTATTTTTAGGCTGATTCTTTTACATTTTTGGAATTCTTCTTCCTCTTAGGAGAAATTTTCTATTTCCTCAGATCAAAATTATGTTTTAATTGAAATAGTGTTTTTCAATTTAAGTGATATACAACATTAGCGACTTTTAAACATTCAAAATATCACTTATTTTGGTTTTGGCATTCAAAATAATCACGGCATAGGAAAAATATACCAAGAAACTTTCTAGAAAGTTTCTCACCAAAAAGAAAATTTCTAGAAATTTCACATCACTAGTTATAAGAGAGTCCAACTTAACAGTCCTTCCCTAAGATAGAGTTTCCTTCCTATATTCAACCCGCTCACCCTAATATGAAAGAATCGGTACTGTCTCGTTCTTAAATTATAAACTGAGTCTTCATGAACTATATCTACTTTTATCTAAGTCATTAAAACTTTTGTACTGCACATGAGAGTATCTTTGCACTCAAACTTATTACTTGAGTTGAAAATTTTTGCGGAACCTAGAATTCATTAAAATAAATGAATAGATAAGTTGAAATAAAATATAAATAGAAGTCCTATAAGCAAGCATTTAACCATATAGTAATATTTTTGTGATCAGTAATGGTTTATACAGCATATTTTTATCGACTGATTGAGTCGACAAAAAAGATCAAAACTTATTCTGCTATTCAATCAATGAAATTTAAAGTTTAGTAAAACTTTTCAGGATTACAACTGATTTGATACATGAGTGAAAGTATATTCGTTTCAGAACTCAGTTAATAATAAGAATAATTTTTCTACCAACAACTCTCTATTAAAGTTTTATTGCATGAAACAAACTTTTTTCTAGGATTATTAATTCTCGACACTAATTGTCGTAAGCAATACATCAAAGAAGAAGATCCTCTAATAAGGAATGATTTGGTAAATAAGATGACTAATAGATTGATGGAGAAGAACAGAAAATTTATCGATGAAGAAACTGGTGAAAATCTGATTGAATATAAGTATGGAATATTTCGTTTCATTTTGGAAAAAAATTGATTCCAATCATATTTCGAATAAATGCAATCAATAATAATCATTTGAATTAAATAAATTTTACTTAACATCTCATTTATCAAAATTATTTTAAGATTTTGTGACTGATATCAAAATATTATACTTACAAGATTGTAAGAAGCTCGGATCCAAGTTGTGAGCTGCGCTGCCGAGCTTATGTTAAAAATTAAAAATTAAAATAATGAAAAGTAATCTTTGTGACAAGTATTTATCTCTAGTTATAATGAAGTATTAGCGCAAAAATATTATTAATTTTGACAGCAAAGTTTGAAGAATGAATTCAAATTTCGACATTGGTGTCACTTATCAATAATTGTGAGTCTTGTCATGTCGAGAACAGTTTCAAACAACAATTTCCTTTTATTTTGAATAATTTTCAAAACTTATTCGAGATTATCTTATTTCGAATATAAAGAGATTTAAGCAGTAAATAGAAATAACATTACTTTTAAGGCCTATAACGTCATTAATTCTGTCTTCAAATAAACAGTTATTGCATTTCATTTTAAAGCGAGATTTATTTTGAAAACAATAATTCACAATTCAGAAATGCATCTCATCATTCAACTTGATAGACCTAATTTGCTAACATACGAGAAGCAGTTCAATGATCATTACTATTTTACAGTTAATACTGTTTTCTTGGTTTATTAAATAAATCGACTTCAAATGAGCTGAGCTCGAGGCTCAACAGCTTAAGCTGCGCTTCTTCATCATAGCCTGAGCTTGAAGCTCGAGCTTATAAGCTCGAAGACAGCTAAAATTGAGCTTCAAGTGCAGCGCAGTTCAAAGTGCAGCTCAGCTCACAACTAGATTATGCTCTTCACTACTGGTCGGAGCAGAGATCTGCATAAAGACTAACTTTCAAATGTCATGCGTTGATTTTTCCGATTGCGTTTCGAAGGGCGAGGCGACATAAAAAGCTGCAAAATCTAATAAAAAATACATTTTCAAATACAGTTAATTATTTGCTAATAATTGATGTAATTCTCAGTAGTTAAAGTTTTTGCGTAACAGGTGAAAAATTTATTGATCTCTGAAATTTCATTGAAAAATTGCTTACATCTTAAGTTGCTTAAATTGCTTAAAAATTTATGCCCTTTGCATCAAAATCTCACACAAGTGACCCGAACAGAGGTGGTCAGCCTGCTTATAACCAGATTTGTCTATATCTCAACTCTTTAACATATGATTGAATTGATTAGTGCTAAATAAATCATTCGCTAGCAACTGGATCTGCCTATAGCCGAGTTGTCAATAACCGGGTCTGACTGTATAAATGTTTGTACCCATACTATCGCTTAGTTAGTATTGATTTGAATTAATAGGATTGCTTAACAAATTCAAATAACAAGTTTAAAATCTGCCACTCAGTAGTTATTTAACATTGAAAAACCGGTCGAGTAAGTGGTTAGTGTCATTAACACAACAAACACCTTCCCAAGTAATTGAAAATTCCAAGTAACTCAAAAATTATGAAGAACTTCATAAATCATTCATAAGCTTGTTGTTCAAAAATCTGACAAATAAACTTATGTTTTGTATTTTTCTATGTTGAATTCATGAAAACATTTAACTTTCTTAACAAAATCTCTATTGATTTTCAATTTCAAGTCAAATTGATTATTGTTTTAAGGATTGACTAATAGAAAATATCATAATTAGATCAAATGTCTTCATATCTATATTTATTTATATGCTATGTATTGACCTTATCTGTAAATTCAACACCTAATAAGGATAAGACTTTAAATTTACGTGAAGTCAGTAATAGTAATATTGACGAAGATGCAATTGACTCTATACTTATCGATGAACTAATTAATAATAGCAGTGATTCTAATAGAGAAGATCAGATTAGAAATGCGATCGAAGTTTTTCGCAAATACGATCTATGGAAAAAGGCTTATGAAATACATTCGCAAATTGATGGCAATAATAACAAATGGAAATTTGTGGTAAATATTCTCTTTCGATAAACTTTGAAATTCTTGAAACTAAGACTGAATTCCCTTCTAATTACTGATAAGCTAATTAGTATTTATTTTGCGTAGAAAACTCCAAATCAGGCGATTAGAGACACGCGTAAATCCAATACTAGGCCTAATATAGTTGAAGTTAGCGATGATATTACTGAACAGATGAAAAACAACGCGATTAATGGAGTTTTGAATGGATTTCGCAAGTATGATAACTTAAAAAGCATTTGTTCGTCACTGAGCGGATTATTCAATAAGAAATACAATAAGTTTTGGCAATGTTTCATTGGACTTGATTCAACTCAATTTGATTATGCGTTTTGGCGAAATTCCCATCTTGTCATCAAACACGATGAGATAATTATCCACTTGTTCCGAGCTTCAGTTGGAATTCCTTCAGAATTTGAGACCTTGGAGCAAATCAGGAAAGAAATGCCCGAAATTCAAACAATAGATTCAGAGATGTTGGATTCGACCAAACAAGAAGTGATTAATAGAACTATTGAAGCAATCAAAGCTTATAACACATTTTTGGACATATCAACAGATTTACAGCAAACTTTCGACAAAAATCACGGCAAGTATTGGCAAAGTATTGTCAAACATAAGTCACATCCAATTAGCAGCAAATTCAGATTTTCAGCTAAGCTTTTTATTCACATAACAATTGGAGATTTATCTGTTATATTATACAAGAGTCCAACAGTTACTTCACACGATGTCATCAGTTCTGTTAAGTCTTCTTCTTCTGAAGCTATAGTATATGTGAGCGAAATGAATAGTACCATAGAAAATGAAGTCAAAAAGATCGCTGCTGACGGTTAGTATTTCTTTCTATTGTTAAGTTATAAAATTAGCGATAACTTACAAAAGTTGAATGCTTTTTAAGGATTAAACTATCACGATGAGTTTGAAGAGATAGGAAAGTATGTGAAGAGTGTGTCCGAATCTCGCTTTGGAGGTTACTGGAATTGTATCGTTGGAGTCAAACCTCATTACGACGCGAACGCTGTCTCAAAGGCCACTAATTCGTATATAGTGTTTGGTTTTGCAAACGGTGATGACGAGATTGTGATCACTTTGTTTAAAAGCAAAATTAAAAACGTGATCGAAGCTATAGTTAAGGCTAGAACTGGAACACCGAAAGTGATTGAGACATCTCTGAAAGATGAAATGAACTCACAGTTGATCGAAGTTAGCACACAAGCTCTGACTATGTTTGATGATTTTGATTCAATCACTAAATTCATTAGTCGAACATTTGACAACTTGCACAGTCCTCATTGGCATTGCATTATTGGCTTTAAAACTTATTTTCAGGGTGCAAATAAACACAATTTATTTAAAAATTTATCATTTGCTGAACTTCAAGTTGAAGACTTGGAAATTCTGTTATTTAAATCGTAAGATAATTTGAATCAATAAAAAATACAAATCAAGATATCGTTGCAGGCTTATTAACTAATTGAATCCTTCGGGCAATGATTTTTCTTTTTGAAATTTGTCCTTCAAAACCTCGTAACCAGAACATCTTGTCTCTCCTTTGGGCTAAATGAACGAGTTATGAAAAACATTTTGATTAGTTTAAAATTTAGATAGTATTGAAAATTTGATTTACCAAAAATTCATCAGATTTTGACTCATCCATATCTGAAGTCCATAAGCAGAACAACACATCTATTAGATAACTGACTAAAGTGAATAGTTTCGCCTCTCTTATCAAGTACTCTCTGGAATTAAGTTCAGAATTCGAATACGAATTTCCATTTATTTTGACGGACTCATCAATATAGGTATCTATAAAAGTACTCATCTCTTCATCAGTTGGAAAATCTCCGAACCCGAAATGCGAGTCTTTGTGTCTCCAACTTGAGAAATATCTTCCAATATCAATACCACGAAAATTATAGGATGAGTAATCGAAATCGATGAAAACCATATCTAACTTTTGGTCGTTTTCTTGTACTAAAATATTTCCACGGTTGAAATCACAGTGAGAGTAAACTAGAACTGGTTTTGTGGCCAAAATAGCACTTCTCATCCACAAAAATTGTTCAATAAGGTCTATTCTCTTAAGAGCCTCGTAATTGCTATTTTTGATAGTATCTCCTAATTTTCCGTTCTTGATGGATTCAAACATAGGTTCTTCAAGAAGTGACTCGAATAATATTTTCAGCCACTTTTTTGAGTTATCTTTAGGTACAGGTAACTTTAATGAGTGAAATTTTGCTAATTTACGCGCTAACAGCTGAACAGTTGAAGCATTGTAGTCATCGGAATAATTATATGAACGACCCTTAAAAGTATAATCAATATTGGTTAATTTGTTATTCCAATCAAACTGCTACTAATTTAAATAAAGACTAATCTTCAGCATTGCTACATCTTGTTATAACTTTTACCTCAAACTAACTTGAATTAAACTTAAATATACAGTAAATTAGATTAGGTGAAGGTAAATAACAAAACGAAAAGCAACAATAAGGAGATAAGTGAAATGAAAGTACAACAATCTACAACAAAATGGTAACTACTTGTAAATGATAATTACTTTGATGTATTGATTAATGATTCCTCCCGGAAATACTCCTAAGGCTTTTGGTGCGAGTCCTTTTTCTGACAAAATCAAACTATTGATTATTGTAATTAACGGATTATATAGATAAAAATCCTCAGGCAAAGCAAACTTCACTACAACTGGCTCGCATTCTTCCACATCACTTCGGTTAATATGATCGTTCAACTTACAGTAAAATATTTTATTAACAAAGCCTTGACTACAAAGGAAAACAAAATCAAAAATGTTAAAAAAACACTTATCTATTAGAAATTGTGTTTAATAAACATTTGAAAACTTACGCAAAACGTCTAATAGTTAAGCTTTTCTCATCTGATTCACTCCAAATACCAGACAAATATTGTTGGCATAATTTATGAATTTTTATGCGTTCTTCTTCGCTAACGTTGTCTGTAAGATCTGCCATTAGTTTTAAAACTTACAACAGGCCTTAGGCTTAAGTGCAAATACTCTTATAGTAAACTAACAAAGCTATCTCTTCGATAATTTTCTCTTTTTTGATAGCTTTATAATGACGTCAAGAGCCTTGTAAATCAAACGAAAAAATCAATGCTAATCATTATAAATGAACTATTATGATGAAATGATTGGAGTGAAGGCCCAACTTTGGTTCACTAAGTATTTAGTTTTGAAATATGTTTCAATCAAATGAGTCAAATATGATGCCTATTTATGTGATAAAATAGAAAAAATGCAATCCACTAGCTAAAATCAAATTATAGTAAGCAGAAATTAATCAGCCAAATGATAGGGAATAAATTTACTTTTAACTTTACAAAATTTGTCTCAATCGAACCTTGAATTTGACAGCTATTCAATTAACTTGTTTAAATATTGGCTGCCTATTTCATATACTTTTAAAACTGAATATTTGAGCTTTAATCTGATCAAAGACCAATATACCAGTCTTGAACCTAAAATAGACTAAAGTTCGAGCTTTTGTACAAATAAAAACTTCCTCACAATCTATTATCACATGCTTTAGTTTTTAATATATAGAAGTATTTTATCATTAACTCTATTAAACGAAAAGTTGACTTCAAGATTTTTGCTGTTCAACAAGAGTGAGACTAACTAGTATCTTGAGAAGATATACAACATTTAGACAAGTTGATACACAGTGTTATGGCCACAATTTTGGTCTGGTTAGGCTAAAATCTGAAATTAAATGCTCTGATTTGTTGAGGCAAACACACACTATTATTATTATTATATCTGTTAATTTGTTATCAAACCTTTTATTAATGCTTAACAATAAACAATCGATTGATGTATCAAATAAATGCAGTTTCTAGGGTTTTTGTGAAATTTTCTTTAGTACAGACTTGCGCTTGAATTTTTAAAATCCTCTGAGGAGCTATGGTCTCTTAGCCTCCGCTTGCTACAGCTGCATTGACACAAGTTTGTGGAGAGAGGTTGAAAACTCGATTAGATTAAATAGAAATTTAGCAAATCGTTGGTTTTTCAGTAGCTTTCTCTCTTATTAAATGATAAATTTTTGCCTTCAAGCGAGACAAATAGACTTGAAAATAGTCAAAATATGTCTTGTCTGACGATTAGGACCTTAATGTATATACAAGTTTGCACAGTTTTTTTGTACAGTCTTATCACTAACAGCTGCCTCTTAAATATAGAATCTAAAGATAGATTTGCAAAACACAGCTTTTAAAGTGTAAATATAGCTTTTTAGTTTTATCGTAATGTATACTCAATGGAAAGGTGAACATTTCAATTCTTTAAAGCGATTACATTATGATAGTTGCGCACAGCAGCAAAAATAGTCTAACCAAACACATTCATTAAATTAATGAAAGTTTATTTGTGTGAGTTTAGAATGTATAGAAAAGAGTCGACTATTTAGTTATCGTGAAGTGGTTGAAAATATATACCAAGTTTCGAAAATGGGTTATTCAGCAATGGAAAAAATAGCATCTCTGCAGGAGGAAGAATTAAAATTTTTAGAAAATATTCGACATTGTATTAATATGAGAATTAAATGTGATCGCGATTACGCGGCATCCCTTCTAGTGGTCAGTATGTGTGCACAAAAGTGTGAGTTTAGTGATGATATCGGCAAGACAAATATTGGTAAGGCATGGATGGCTATCGCCAATCAAATGGAAGCATTGAGTAAATTAGTGAATGCTAGCGCTGAGGAATTGACCCATGAAGTACTTGAGCTCATGGATGAGCTGGTTTCGGAAAAGAAAGCTTTGAGGAAAGCTATGATTGATGAACATAACAGATATAGTAACAAATTAGATACTGTTAGTTTGTTTTGGTTAATTATTTTATGCTAATGCTTCAAGATAAGTTTGATCATAACTTAATCTCATTGATTTTTAGGTCTCGTTCAAATTTAAAGTTTTCAAAATATTATTTATTTTTGCTTGACTGATTCGAAAACTCATTTTTTGAGCATTATTTACCAAGCGAATGATCTTTCTATTTCCTTATGTGTTTATTTGATTTTACTTAATTCCTTGAAATCACTCAATTCATTATTAATTTCCGAACTTGTTAATAAAATTTGTAGCTTAGTTAAAGATATTGATAAGTGACTTGAGAGATTGATTCTAATATTTTCAAATAATTTAATTGATAATTAGGTGAAAGAATGACAACATAACACTTTTTACATTCGATTCAAAGCAAAGTAGATTTTATGCTTCTTTTAGTTTATCATAAATATGACGTTTGACACAAAACATAATTTCATAAACCTTTTGATTCTAAATAGCTATTGAAGTCTGTTCAAAAGACTCAATCAGAGTATCAGAAATGTTTATCGAGTTATAAGAGCACGAAAGTTAAATACGAGGACATTTATTTGCGACTACCGAAAAAGACAGAAAGTTCTACAATAAATAGAAAAATTCAAAAAAAGTTTGATGAAACGAAAAAAAGATATAAGAAATTATGCCAAAGGCTACATCTGTTACATAACGAATACTGCTTGATAACTACCGAAGCGAAACAATACGAAAAAGATTTCCGACTAATACTGATTCCCAATTTAATATCATATCATGAGCTCTTACTTATGGATTCAGGTAAACGTTTCCAGTCGAAATTCACATCATTTTCTAGTGTTAGTCGTAAAGCTTTTCAAATAAATATTTTAATTTGTTTTTGACTTTTTGATTTTTATTTCTGACGTAAAATATAGGAGAAAAATGGAATAACATCCTTATGAAATATGTTGAAAAAACGGATTTGACGCAAGATAAATATAGAAAATTGCATAATCAATTGAGACATAGTGTAGAAAATATTATAAAATCTAATATTTATGGGGATTTAAGAGGAAAACTATCCAAACAAGCATTGCCTCAACTAAACATCAATTTTAATGATAAGCTACTTGAAGACTTTATTGGAGCACTTAAACCAAATCAATTAGTTATTGACACTTTCACTATTGACTCATTGAAAAATAGGTAAACTCATGTGTGTATTAATTGTATTCTCATAAACTTAATAATTGTTGATGATCACAACCAGAAGTGATGCGTTGCGATCACATGCTTTCCATCAGACCATAATATAGAGCAGCGGTTTCCAAACTTTTTCTCTTCGCGACCCCCTTTTAAGCCTTAAAATCTTTGGTGACCCAAACAAAAAGTTTTTTCTAATGATATTAGTTTAATTACCTGGCATCTATAGATAAATTTCAAATTTTGATCTCAAAAATTCTTGGAAATAGTGTTATTATCGTAACCCCCAAAAATCTGTCGCAACCCCCTTTTAGATCTCTGATATAAAGAACACTAAGATACTTATAGAATATTTGATATAGTAAATTAAAGCAAATTAGAAATCAAATTTGGCAAAAAAATTGATGCGCATCACAAGAAGGTTGGCAATAGTAACGCCCTTTTTCTAGTTGCTATCAACGATTATTAGGCTTCAAGTGCAATTACGAGTGAATAACTTATTACAGACTAATCTGATTATAGAGAGTCAGAGTTACGGTCGAAACTAAATCAATCTCAGAAAGAAATACGAGAAAAAACACGATTAATTAAGCAATACGAACAAGAGATAGAGGCATTAAATGTCATAAGTAATGATAATGCGAATGCACAAGCTGGGATAACAACCAGAAAAAGAGCATTGGTTATATTGAGAAAAGACTTGGTTTATGCTGAAAGTGAACACGAGAGAAGTCATCACTTATGGGAACAGGTAGACGTCTGTCTCACCAAAATAGAAGGCATTCAAGTGCCAAATGGTTTAGAATTGAATCTTAGCGAAGAACCGCAAGTTGAGACTAAGCCTCAGAGCACTAGTAGTGTCAATACACCAGAAACTTCAAGGTCCTATTCAACTATGTCTTATACGATGTCGTGGGGAAGAAGTTTGATTAATAAACTAAAACGACAGAAAATGTCAACCTCTGTTTCAACATTAACTAGTTATCCGTCATCTGTCAGTAGATGTAGTTCTGAAAAGAGACGAGTCACTAATTTAGACCTGAGTGAAGAGGAATGGTTTCACGGAAGCCTTCCTAGAAATGAAAGCAACAAATTGTTGGTATCTAAGGGAGACTTTCTTGTCAGACAAACTCAACAAAACGATAAACAATGTATTGTTGTTTCCGTCCTCTGGAATGGATTTCGGCATTTTATTGTTAACACTGATTCAGAAGTTAATATCTTCTTAATGATTGACTTAAAAAAATGTTTTTTTATTTATTTAGCTCTTGTTTCATTTTAAGGCTAATGTCAATAAAGCGGCTCTTTTGTAGCTTAAATTAAATAACAGTTAAAGTTAATGAACGCGCTTCACATATGGATAAAAATGTGGAGGAACGGCACAACTCTGGTTGTAGGGCTTTTTAGTTTCTTATTTAAAAAGACAGTTTGGACTCAAGATAATAATCTGAAAAGTTTTCAATGCATGTTAATTTTGTAAAATTAGTGAGTCAATCGACTTTTGAAGCAGTATTAATGTTCTTAACAAAAGTGAAGCAAAACTTAGGAATGTATTTTACTCTATTCTATTCTTTTAGACTTATGCTATTTCTCCACATTATCTTTATATAATAAAGTTTAATGAACTCTTGACCAAAACAAACTTTTATAGTTTGTTAAAGCTTAATCCACGACAGGATTATTACAATTATGAAATTTTAACTCTTATCTAAACAAAAAAAGATTAATTCAAAGCATGAGTTATTTACTTAAACTTTTTGATTCATTTACATAAAGCATAAAGTGTGAAAATGTTTATTGACTTAACACTGTAATCAAAAATCTATTTAACAAATTTAATAGCTCATAAATTCTGGTTTTTATTTGTTTAGGGCCTTTATAAATTTGAAGGACCGAGTTTTACGACAATTTCAGACCTGATTGATTATTATCAATATAATAAAATTGTAATAACTCAAAAAAGTGGTGCTCTACTCATAAATCCTGTTCCCCGGGAGCGATGGGAGCTAAATCATGATGACATTGAGCTAAAGGAGAAGATCGGACGCGGAAACTTCGGTGATGTCTATAAAGGAGTATTGAAGAGGACAGGAACCGGTACTCTGAAAGAGATGCCAGTTGCAGTCAAGACCTGCAAAATTAATTTACCGGATGAACAAAAGAGAAAGTTTTTAGCTGAGGGAAGAATTTTGAAGCAATACAATCACCCGAATATTGTTCAGTTGATCGGTATTTGTGTGCATAAACAGCCAGTTATGATTGTGATGGAGTTAGTGGAGGGTGGGGCACTTATCAATTTTTTGAGGTCTAATGCCAATAGAGTTAAATTGAACTTATTAGCTTTAATGAGAATGTGCATCGACGCCGCTTCTGGTATGGAGTATTTGGAGAGTAAAAACTGTATTCATAGGTAATCATTTTAACTTTAACTCTCACTCAGCAATAATCACAAAATATCGATAATAGAATTCTAAAAATTTTCCTATCGACTGATCGAAAACAGCGAATAGTGATTTTTATTGATGGCCCTTTCATATACTGTGTTATTAGACCAATGAATTTCCGAACAATTTTATAGTTTTACTAAGAGATAGCATCCTATTGTCATAAAAATGAAAGTTATAAACAAAAAAGTGTTATCCCATATAATCATCAAAAGCTATACTCACAATACTGTTATTCAATCACGAAAAGGCTAACAATAAAATCGTGATCCACTGTTGTTGTCTCAACTTCTCATTAGTTGGATTTTGAGTTAATTGAGTTACAATAACATTGAATTTCTAACATTGAATAACTTATCAACGTTAACGATTGAGAGAATTGACGAGCACACATATTAATAAATACAATTTTTTATTTAAGAAATTAAAATCTATTGTCGCCCTTAGAGATTTGGCGGCTCGTAATTGCCTGATAGGTTTGGATAAAGTGGTAAAAATATCTGATTTCGGGATGTCTAGAGAAGCAAACATGCAGTTAGAGTATACAGTATCTGACGGCATGAAACAAATCCCCATTAAATGGACAGCACCTGAAGCACTGAATTATGGTTAATATAAAAGGAAATCTGTTATTATTTATAAACTTAGGATTTAATTAAGTTATTTTTAACAAATAGGTCGATATACAACATTATGCGATGTATGGAGTTTTGGTATACTAATGTGGGAAATTTTTACATTAGGAAGTGCTCCGTATAGTGGAATGTCTAACTCAAAAGCTAGAGAGTTAATAGATAACGGCTATCGACTGCCTTGTCCTCCCAAAACACCGGAAAATGTCTACAAAATTATGTCTAAATGCTGGCAGTATGAACCAGAAAATAGGCCTCATTTTAATGAAATCAGACAACTATTACAAGATAGATATGTCGAGTTAAAAAAATTGGATTTCAAAGCAAAAAGTCAACCAAGTTTAGATGTTCACTTATAATTCTTTTCCGTTTTAGTGAATCAAATTTAATTTTATGGCTCGAAAAAACATTAATCACTATCTATTGACAGTCAAATAGCTTAAGCACTTCAATTGATAACTAGCTTACAAGTAATTTGAAGCTAATTTTCGGAATGGCGATTATTTCTGCTGAGATTTAGTCTATTTTCTTTGAAAAGCTTGTTTTAATGAATGCCTAATTGTAATTCAGCTATAGATCAATAGTTTCTTTGCATAAGCTGTCAATTATCTGTTAGAAATAGCTTATGAGTACAAAAACGAGGATAACTGACTATTATTCCTAAAAAGCTTAAACCACGACTGCAGTAGTACCTACACATAGATTACCGACAATTCCCATTAGATATAAACAGGCTCATTACTACACCGAGCTATTACTATAACAGTAATTGTTTCTGACGTCAATATTTAGTGCATATCTTAGAAATAATTGGAGTTTACTTAACGAAACATGTTTTATTACATTAAAAGCAGCAAAAAACTGAAATCGGATACAATAGAAAACTTATAATAAGGAAATTAAAACCAGATTTGATCGCGTAACAATTTTATTGTTAGTGTCTATTTTTTGAGCCTCTACATCATATTTTTCTTATAATGATATGTACTATTATTGCATAGGAATAAATTATGTCAAAACACTAAATATTTATATATATTTAATGCTATCAAATAAACCCGTTTATTATGGTGAAAGTTTTTCCTTGATTTCTGACACACTTTCCCGCTTCAAACAAAAATGCTATCAAACATTCATGTCAAACAAGTTTAAGGTGAAGAAGTGTTTGCGAATCAGATGTTTACTAGCTTTTGAAAGTGAAATATCTTTCAACAATCCTATATGTAGATGCTCATAAGTTTTTCTTTTTAATCAAAGCTCGATTTCAAGTTTGAAAAGTTCAGATATCCATCAGTTGTTTATGAACATTAACCAAGAACACTATTTCACGATTAGAAATTGAAAGTTCAGTTTATCTTTGCTTATTTTGTGGCAATTTTCCCAGTTTTCCCAGTTTTCGTAGACTTATAGTTAAAAGGCTTAAAGCTGAAGAATAGTAGTCAGCCTTGAATATATAACGTTAAATATAAAGCTTAATTAAGATTTTCTATAGTTTTAAGTGATTCATTTGTGAAGAAAGCTATCTACGAAAAAAACTTTCGAAACTGTTTTTACTAAAGGATTCTACTTCTCTTTAATAGTCAGTGATTCATAAAAACAAGTGTTTTCAAGTGATTAGTGTATTAACTAGCAGCGGGATTAACTCGTTCACAATGACAACATTCAATTTGAAAAATCAAAACCGCAAATGTTTATATTTTCGATATTTTGTATTTGGATTAGTCTTAATCTCTATAATAGCAGGTATTCTCCTCATCATTGAGCCATCATTTTTAGATAAATTTAAAATCAATCATAAGAAAACAAATGATGTGAGAAATAATAATTCAAGTGATAAAAAACTGCCTCAAGTAAGTTCATCCAAATCAGACAATGATTTGAAAAAATTGGACGATAAGAATTCAATAGTTGTGACAACAAAATTGGGCAAGATTCGTGGCAAAAGATTCACACAAATAGGAGTAGAAGTGAACACATTTTTAGGAATCCCCTACGGAGAGGCGCCGTCAGGAAAGTTAAGATTCCGTAAAACAGTTGCCGTGAAGCCATGGAAGAATACACTAAACGCAACTAAACTTCCACCGGCGTGCATGCAATCAGAATATACTCAAAGACTATTTCCAGTAAAGATTCTAAACTATGATATGAGTGAAAACTGTTTATACCTGAATATCTGGAGTCCAGCTAAAAATGACGGCTTACTTCCAGTTCTTGTTTGGATTCATGGAGGAATGTTCACAATAGGATCAGTTGGAGTGGATGAATATGATGGTAGTGTTTTAGCTGCCTATGGAAATGCAGTTGTCGTTTCAATTCAATATAGATTAGGAATATTTGGATTTTTAGACTTGGAAACAGATAGTATTCCTGGAAATATGGGTCTATGGGATCAGGCGATGGCTATCAGGTGGGTTCACGAGAATATTGAAAATTTTGGAGGTGATCCCGATTTGGTCACACTTATGGGCCAATCAGCTGGTGGTATATCTATTGGTCTTCACATGCTCTCACCTATTACTAATAATCTATTCAAAAGAGTTATCATTCAAAGTGGAAGTTCTATGTTAGTGAATCAAGTCTATTCTAGAGGTCAAGCAGTAGCTGAAGCTTTTGTTAAAAAAATCGGCTGTCTTCCTGAAGGAACTAACATTTTTGATGCACCAGAAATGATAGTCAGATGTATAGACAATATGTCTTTGAAGAAGATAAATGATGCTCAACAAGAGATGGTTAAGAACAATCCCGTTCCATTTCTGCCAACCATACCTTCTGAATATGTCGAATACTTTCCGACTGAAGACAATACTAATCAGACTTCCGAGCAAAAGGAAATTTTGATTGGATTCAACAAAGACGAGGGAAGCTTAATCCTTCACTTAGCATATCCTAAAAACTACACCAGAAATTCAGTGCCGGCTATTAAGACATTAGAAGAAGCGAAAGATGTCTTAACGCGAATGGCAGTCGACGGGGGCTTTCCTGAAACTCAGGCTAGGTCTATGGCCTCGGTATTACTTCGCGGCAATGAAACCGATTCGCCACAAAACTGGGCCCGAAAAATTGGCTCAGTTTTTGGTGATATTATGTTTATTTGTCCCACAGTAGAATTTGCAGACAAATTTTCTAATTTGAATAAGACTGTTTACATGTATGTATTTACACAAAGAGCTCATAACACAGTTTGGGGAGAATGGATGGGAGTCACACACCACGATGAGCTCAACTTTGTCTTTGGGGTTCCTCTCAGGTATCCCAACATGTTCGACGGCCACGATATTAATTTAAGTAAAAGAATCATTAAGACTTGGACTCATTTTGCCAGAACAGGGTATGACTTATAGACTTGCAATTTTCGCCTTCAGTTTCCTTTAATATTTCCTTTTGATAACTCTTTAACCTCTAACTCTTTTAAGTTTTGGCTTACTTCCAAAAGTTAAGTTTCAGTTCATTGAGAGGAAAATATCGCATTTTACAAACCCAATCTGATAACTCGATTGAACTTATGGTCAATTTTTAAATTTTTTCTAAACTTAAGGTCAGTTTCATCTGAGGAGTATCAGCACGAATGGCCCGCTTATGACTATACAACTAAACCGTATATGGAATTAAATGCTCATAATGTATATGTTGGTAATCGTTACCATGAAGAAACTTGTAAATTATACGAAGCATTAATTGATTATTTGAGCAGATAATAAATAAATAAATATCTATTTATAACTCTAAATAAGAGGAAAATTTTTCAAGAAAATGAATTACTAGTTGCTTCATACTTTTATAGAGACTATAATTATGGGTTTTTGCATATTTCAAAGCGTATAGTAATTATGATTACACACTATCAAAATCCTACTTCAATTCAACAATAATAGTAGTTTATATCGTCGCAGAAATAGGTTTTTTACTCAAAACGAAGGTCACTATAATTCCTATTTTAAAATTTTGTTGTAATAGAGTTTTATATATGTAAGCAGACTATCAATAAAAACAAAATGATTATCAGGTTTGATAATGAAATTAACCACAGCAATAACTGAATGTAAAAGTTTCCATGCTTGAAATTTAGCATTTGAGGCAAGAAGTTAGTCGAAAGTTTTACTTTTACTTTTACTAAGCGTTGAAAGTTCGAAACGAGGAAAAAACTTCTTTTAGAGGTCATCAAAGATCTCTATATTGTTTGTAAATTTATGCCAGTCTTTACTGAACCCTTGGTCTCAAATAATTTCTTGACATAAGTTTCAATCCATTTAATATTAAATGAGAGTTAAAAACATTATAAATACTTGTAGATAATTAATCTTATACAAATAATTTGAACTTTTAATTAAACTTCAACAGCATTTGCTTCACTATTTTCCCCCTTCTTGTAATATTTATCAATAATAGTTAATAAATTATAATTAGCGTCTAATTCACGCTTTAGTTGAGCAACTCTTTGTTTGGCATCAGCGAGTGATTGCTCCAGAAGTGCTCTGTTTATAGTAATAGACGAGCCTTTACTTCTGCGATCCCTGACATCAGTTTGAGAGCCGATTTCACCTTTAAATACAGTTGAAGCTCAGTATGATTAGTGTGATCGATGACAGCATTAGTGTTAAGTTTGATAAGATTATAGTTTGAAAATTGCATACCATTGGCCTGTTGTAGATAGTTATTAACCATATTCATCTGAACAGTCCTCCACTCTAGTCGTGGATCTTCTATTTGATTTGTTCTTCGTATGTGGTCGATGTAATATATACCTTAAATCAGAATCAATTGATTAAATCATTTATTCGATCATAGATTGAGTTTGCTATGAGTTATACGTAAGTCTATAACTAATCAGCTGTTGAAGGCCTAAATGAATGGTTGCTCATACTTAATTGTTATTCATAATTGATTACTACCAAAAGATAACAGAAATTAATTCTTGTAAAGCAATTAAAAATCCATGAGTAATTCAATTGTTATTTTGTTCAATGCTTAGTTTTAATTGAATTAAAAACAAATGAAATGAGTAATTCATTAGATCGAGAGGAATATAAATAATTTGATCCATACCTATCTGAGGGTGAAACGCATATTCCCAACCAAAAGGCAACTCATCGCCTACACAATCGGCAAAAGTGGACGGTTTGGCCATTCTATATAACAATATCATTCATCAATCAATTCATTTCAAAATATAAACAATAAATACAATGAAAACAATGAAATGAAAACATTTAAGACCTGTCTCGCGGATCAAACCATTGCGTTCTTTTTGTGTTGTGGTCAACGTAATAACATTTGCCTGTCTCTGAATCAGTGGCTATTTCCCATCCTGGAGGAAGTGGTAAACTTTGGGCTCCTTTAAATCGATGATTTTTGGGCATTTTTTCACTAACTGTCTATCAAAATATTTATTTATTCACTATCTTATCATTTATCTCGACTCAGCCCAACTCTAGTCACAAAACTTGGATTTATTCAAATTAAAAATTTGATTCAATTCAATATTAATTAAAATAATGATCAAAAAATCTCATCTAAATTTCGATTTGATTTATGTTTAAACTTTTGTACTGTTTGTAAACAAACGGAATAACATTGAAGTATGTCATGCGCTCTCGAGTCCAACAGTTTGAATCTGAGAATAGCTTAGACTACTTCTAATTAGGTTTTATGGAGCTTAAGATGATCAAACTTTTCATTAGTTCATTTTCTTATTCACTTATACTTAGGATTCTAATGCAAGACAGTTGAAATAATATGTTAGACTCAATTATCACAAATTAAATGCCCAGATTTGCAGAAACAATGATAACGGATTCTAAAGCATACTTGGCATACTCTCCATGGATATAATCAGTTTTTCACTTGTATGAGAATAAGATTCGCTTGAAATTTGATAAATATTGTACTTTCATTTAGCAAACAAACCTAAATATGTCTTCTTGAGATTGTGTTACAAAAAGAAATGCTTTTGTTTTAGATAAGTTTTGAAAAATAAATTCAATTTTCCGTTCGGATAATTCATGTTTCACCTAATAACTGATATGTATCTGTATTTCATAGTCAGCGTAATTGTAACATATAATTGTATGGTTAGTTGTGATGAAGAAGTATATTATTGGGACGCAAATGCATACCCTAACATAACATCAGAAAGAGAAGCTAAATTCTGTACTGGTACCAACCGTAATCCTCCTTCATCTGTTTGTGATCCCGATCAAATTCTCTCTAAGTCTGAAGGTATCAACATTTTACAAAGCAATCGTAAACCTTTTCATCTTATTTACAAATAAAGAGTTAGTCGCTTTTGCTGAAAAATCTCTTTCATACATACCGGAAGAACAGAAAGCTAATGAAAACGCTTTTGAAAATAACTTTTGAAGATTTTTAAACTGTTAGTTTGAAATTATTAATTTTTGACTTGATAGCTAAAAAACTTGACTTATTGATTGATGAAACCAACAATAGTACTAAATGTATCTGTGAGGGCTGTCCTCCATACAAACCTGGATTCAATATTAAAGTCGCACTCATTAAACACATTAAAATTTACGGAAAGTAATCAAAAATTTAAAATAAAAGTTATAATCGACTGAATTCTAAAACTTTCTTTCTTATAGTATATCTGTAGACAGAACTGTTGAAATGTTTGCTGAAAGAACTCGACGCAGATGGCATTATGGCCATGAGTGCAGTAACGATGTACTTATATTTGTGTCGGTTTTTGATGACAAGGTTTTGTTAAAGCAATCATAGTTAGGTCATTAAGTCTACAATTAGTTTCATATATGCAATCATTTAGGTCTATATATCAATGGGATCGAGAGCTAGACATGTTATCACTGAAGAAGAAGAGCAAAGAATTTTGAAAGAAACAAAATCTCACTTCACGGGCGGTTATTTCTATCAGGTTAGTCAATCTATTACTAAATCTGCTACTGAATAATAGATAGATTTTCTTACTCAACTAAAAATAGTTTTTTCCTACTACTTCAAAATCTTTTAGAACTTTTTAAAACATTGAATAACTTTTTCAGGTATTGAAATTTCATCACTTTTGTTAGGTTTGCCTTTCTAGAGAAACACTTTAGATAATTATTGGCTAAATATAATATTGTATTCCAGGGATTGGAGTCAATAATTGCTTCATTTCAAGACATAAACCAGAGTTGGGAACCGAACAAATCATCGAGTCTAGGTTTCGTTGCTATTTCGTTAATAGTGGTTGGCGTCATAATTCTAATTATTGTTATATTATCACTAATTTACTGGTTTTTAATCAGACGGGATAAAAACTCTTTAAGTAATAGCTTCGAATTCATTGGCAGTTGGGGTCGGAATAAGTCTAAAAGTAGGACTCAAACTAAACCTAAAAGTTCGCCAATTTATAGACCCGTCACGACTGTGGACAAACCGGATATTGGTGTCGATAACAGTTCTACTCTACCCATGAAGACAAGAGATCCAATCGCATAACTAGATTTTTATTAAATAAATACTTAAGATTTGATTATAATTACATTTTTCTTATCAAACTTAAAAAAAAGTTTTTCTACAAGTTTCATGTTTTCCTAATATCTATTAAGTCATCAAATTTTGAAGATTCAAATTAAAAATATATATTAATTGTGAAATACTTTTATTAATTGGCAACTTTCATAGTGAATGAGCTGGCTATTTCATTTTAAATGGAGAAAATGTTAGCATTTCTAAACACAATTCCAAATCTCCATGTAATTCATTAAAAATTTGTTAATTTTTGAACTTTTACTTATGCCATTTTTGAAACACAGGTGTCAGCATTGTTCCCAAAATGAAGTAGTTTACTGCTACTATATCATTGGTGCTTTTTTACGCGTAACTCAAAGTGTTTGTGCTTGAAAAAGACCAAAATGGTTCATACTTTTAGGCCAATCATAAGAAATCGAAGTTTACATCAATCTGAATCAGAGTCTACTAAAGCCATTATTTTATTGGTACTATTTTAGACTTTAAAATACACTGGTCTTAGTGAGAGACAAGTTTTTAAAAGTACTGAATCTAAAACATAAACAGAATGTTTACAAAATGAAAATAAAGCCAAAAAACGAAAAATTCACAGTTATTAATAAACAAAAACGAAAACATTAATAAAAACAAAAAACGAAATATTATGGAAAGCAAGTGAAAATTGAAACCAAAGATTAAATGATAAAAAGATGTCATTACAAGCAACTGGACAGTCTTTACAGTCGAGCTCAAGTCAAGGCAGTGGCACATCAGGAGTGGTGTCCACCCCGACCTCAGCTGATGCCTGTCTCTCAATCGTCCACTCTTTGATGTGTCACAGACAGGGCGGAGAATCAGAAGGATTTGCCAAACGAGCCATCGAGAGTTTAGTTAAAAAGTTGAAGGAGAAGAGAGACGAATTGGATTCACTGATCACAGCCATTACAACTAATGGCGCGCATCCGTCCAAATGTGTCACAATTCAACGGACACTCGACGGGCGCCTTCAAGTGGCCGGTCGTAAAGGATTTCCACACGTGATCTACGCTCGCATTTGGCGGTGGCCTGATTTACATAAGAATGAATTGAAACACGTTAAATATTGTATGCCTTGAAAATTCGATTGTCATTCGATCAGATCTCGTATTTTATTATTTTGCTAATTTATTCTTTTCATGTTGAGGTCAATACGCGTTTGACTTGAAGTGCGATTCCGTTTGTGTTAATCCCTATCATTACGAGAGAGTTGTGTCGCCTGGTATTGATCTCTCGGGACTTACCCTTACAGGTCATGACGAAGATGGGGGTCTCAGGACACAAGTCAAGGCTGAATATGTGACCGGTATTCAAGATATTTTGGATTTAATATGAATGAGAGTTTTAATACTATTTGTTTTAATGAGATACTAATCGACTTGTTATACCAAAAGGAGGTCCAGCTGTACAATCACTGGTTAATGAACACCTTCAACATCATGTAGTCCAGCATCACCCTCAATCGCATCACATTCAGGGCCAGTCGACGCACTCTCAGGCACCACATTCATCACATATTCCTCCATCAACTACATCCGCATCAATGTCTCCATCGAGTAATGACTCGTACACTCGACTGATGCCAAACACTCCATCTACTAATGACTACATCTCCGCGTCCTCTCCTCCATCAAATACACCCTCATTGGTGTCGATCGTAGCTCCACAAACACCCGAAACGCCTCAAATCCAGCAATCAGTGGCACCAGTGATGGCCTCTAATGTTGGTCCACCGTTGGCCACGAACGCTATAACCCCAAACGGTAGCACTGGTTCATGGGCTGGTGGCTCGACCCTCTCATACACTCAAACGATGGTTCCGACGGACGCGTCATCGCGTCCAGGTGCTGGCATGTCTTCAACCACATTCTGGCACTCGTCACAAATGGGGGCAGAACCTATCAGTTCTATACCTCAAGCGGTGCTTTCAAACCAACCGCCACCTGAGTACTGGTGCTCGATCGCATACTTCGAGCTCGACCAACACGTCGGAGAAACCTTTAAAGTGCAATCTTCTTATGGCTCTGTTATAGTTGATGGTTATGTGGATCCGAGTGGTGGCAATCGTTTCTGTTTAGGGGCTCTTTCTAACGTTCACAGGACTGAGCAAAGCGAAAAAGCGAGACTTCACATAGGAAAAGGTCTTTATCTATGATTAGAATTGTTTTAATCAATAAGATCTAATGTTTTAATGATTAGGTGTTCAGCTCGACCTTCGAGGCGAAGGTGATGTATGGCTGAGATGTCTATCCGAACATTCCGCATTTGTTCAGAGCTATTATCTGGATCGTGAGGCCGGAAGATCTCCAGGAGATGCCGTCCATAAGATATACCCATCGGCTTATATTAAAGTATTTGATTTACGGCAATGTTATCGCCAAATGCAGCAACAGGCGGCCACAGCCCAAGCGGCGGCTGCAGCACAAGCGGCCGCAGTTGCCGGTCATATTCCAGGACCGGCTTCGGTCGGCGGAATTGCACCTGCGATTAGTGAGTCTCAAACTAGTTTTTAATTTGAAATGTTTGCTTTTCTGCCAAACTGTAGCTCATATTATTGCAAATCAGGTTCAGAATTGTGATAAACTTCCCTATTTTCAAGCCAAGATAAGAGGTTTTTGGAATTTGCTTTAAATCCAAGTGTTACTGTTAAGCACGATCCCATTAATTCCAGCTATAGTTTAACAAAAAACACTCAATTACTCAATGAATGCTAATTATTATTGACTTATAGGTCTGTCAGCAGCGGCTGGTATTGGTGTGGATGATTTAAGACGTCTTTGTATCTTAAGACTATCGTTTGTAAAGGGCTGGGGTCCTGACTATCCACGACAGAGCATTAAAGAGACTCCATGTTGGATCGAAGTCCATCTACACAGAGCTCTTCAGCTGTTGGACGAAGTGCTGCACACTATGCCTATACACGACCCAAGACCTCATGATTGAAAAGTCCAACCATATTATTCAGAATAAACACTCTTAGTTATTCGTAGTAATCATGTTTTTTGCAACAAATATTTTATTAATTATTTTGATGTCAGTTTTAGACTTTAAATTTCTATCGTTTTTATTATGACAACAGATTTTGATTGTTTTTATTTGTCAAAAGTTTAAAATTTCTTTCTCCGCATCTTTTTATTTCATTGACTGCATTACTATTGCCTTAAAATTTTTCTTACAATCGAAAAAGCAAAAAACATCTAGGATTTACTTTATTTTTTACAATAATTGTCTCAAATTTAAAGTTAATGCTATTTTAATTGTGTTTTTCTTATGGAGTTGTTGATCATGAATGCAAATGAAATCTTTGCTCATTTCATAATGACTTAAATATTTTTGAATTTTTATTATATTTGGTCTTATTGAACACTTTACAGAATAAAACATACTATTAATTATTGAAAATTCAAATTAATAACAATTCAGCTTGTGATCAAGTTTTACAAGTAATTTGCCAAACAGTTAACTTATAAATTGTCTTTAGTTCGCACTTAATGGGCGGTATGCAATAGTCTTGGTTATGAAACTCGAAGTTACCGCGAAACGTCCACGTTTCCTAACCGGGAGTTAACGTCGAGGTAACAGATGATAATTCAACGTTTACTTTTACCTTAACTTCTGGCTAAACTTAACGTTAAGTATTGCAAAGTTATAGTTTTTGTAACGGAGATTTTTAACCAGAAGTTAGAGTCAATCAGAACTATTGCATACTACCCAATATGACTTTGGCTCAGATATAGTCTATTGCTTAGGTTTTGATTTCTTTGTTATTATAAACTTTTATCCTTCGAGAATAATCTCATAAATCAACTTTAAGACCCTGTTGATTCTTAGAATTCTACTTGATTACATGATTATTAAATATTTATAATCAAAACCTTTACATTCAAGCTCTGAGTGGAGTTCTGACAAAGAGAGTAGGGAACTGTAGGAATCTTGATCTTAACTTCATCATATCTGCATAAAAATTTCATAATTGCTTATGTTTTGATAAGAATAGACTTGGTTCAAATACTGAACATTTTAAAAACAAATGAAAATCTTGCTAAAAGCCTACTTCAAGTGAATATTACAACAAAATAAGAATTTGTTTGAAATTTGATAACTTTGTCAAACAAATTAAACAAAAGGAAACAATTAGTGATTGACATGAAGGTCTTAAAAGATAGTTATCGACATTCTTTACAAAAGTATACTGAGCTAAGCTAAGTGTTCACAGATTTAATAATCTAAACAAGTTATAAGAATTGTTATTTCCAAGAATAAATACAGGAAGTTGATTTGTTATTTTATGTCTCACAAGGAAGAGTAGGGAACTGTAGAAGTCTTGATTTTAACAAAACTGTTTTTTTTTATAAAATAAGGATTATATGCTTAAAAACTATAAGGTATTCATTTTTGCTTAGAATAGTTTTTATAACAATAAGGATCTTCAAAGTGTTAGAAGTCATATATAAACAAATGAGATCCATAACTACAATCAAATTGCAAATTGAGTATATTATAAAATCGCAAAAGTATTATGAGAAAAGCTTGTAGATGACCAGCTTCTGCTCTAATTAATTATATCATGCTCATGTTCTACTTGTAAAATAATATATTGTATATGAGCACATCAATACTATGCGGTCTTAAAGATGTACAGCAGCTACACAAACTTTCCTCATAATAAATCTCAATTTGTAGTTCAATTGTAGTGATGAGACGCATTTGTTTATGTGTGACTTCTAACACTTTGAAGATCCTTATCGTTACAAAAACCACTTTAAGCAGAAATCCAACAATTCTACAGTTCCCTACTCTTCTTTGTGAGTTCTCAAATAGCAAATCAATTTCTTATGTTTATTCTTGGAGATGAAAATTCTTATAGCTTGTTTAAATTATTAAACTTACGAACACTTATCTTAGCTCAGTATACATTTTGTAAAGAATGTCGATAACTATCTTTTAAGACCTTCATGTCAATCACTAATTGTTTCCTTTTGTTTAATTTGTTTGACAAAGTTTATCAAATTTCAAACAAATTCTTATTTTGTTGTAATATTCACTTGAAGTAGGCTTTTAGCAAGATTTTCATTTGTTTTAAAATGGCCAGTATTTGAACTTTTGATTCGAACCAAATCTATTCTTATCAAAGATGTGAGCAATAATTAGAATGACCACCTCTGGCTTATCTCATGACGGGACAAAAATATCAAAGGGGACCCTCACAATTTTAAAAAGAAAAATGACGCTATTATTAGTCATTACAAATATTTAGGTGTCAAACAATACATTTTCATATTAAAACATTGAAAATTATTAGTCATGGTTCATTTCAAAGGTATATTTTTTTGTTATAAATAGTACCTTTCAACAATTATTCAAAAGTAATAAATACTGGTTTATATCAGGTATAAGTCAATGCAGAAAAGATTAATTCAATAACTTTTGGTTTTAAACCACAGGTGCTCAAAACATTAAACTGAGTTTCTTAATCCCTTATCATTTGCAAAATAAATTCAATGTTTGGATTTCTAAGAAATATTTTTCTAAACACAAATTTCAAAATGAAAAACGGAACAACTAATTGTCCCGTCGAGTTTTTGGTTTGACGGAATTTCTGTCCTTTATCTTTAAAAAATGAGACTGATGGTCACCCTAGCAATAATAAAATTTCTATGCAAATGATTGATTTTCAATAGGAAGGATGAAAAAAGAGATTCATTCAAGCCACTCATTTGGTACCAAAACTTTTTATATCGGACTGAAATCACATACATTTATTTAAAAGCAAATAAGTTCCTGGAACAGAAATAATTGAAGTATAATTTCTACATTAGCATCCACCACAGGATGCTATCAACAAACAAAGAGAAGGTTCGAAAATAAGTGTTCGAAAAGTAATAAATAGCTAGATGTGAAACATTGAGCAATTTGAGAGTAGCTTAAAAGCAGTTTAACTTGAACTGTCAGTCATTTGTTCCCATTGTGAGTGAGAACATAACCTTAATTCCCTCTGTCTATATTAGGTCTGATACACAGAAAGTCACACCAACGCGACTCTATTAAAATGTGGGCTAAGCTTAGAAAGTAATTGCGTAACTGGAAAGCTTCAACTTTTTCATATCAAGCACAACAAGCCAAGTTACAAGAGAGATAACTCATTAAAAAAATTAAATCGTACTAAAATTCAGTAATCAATAATTAGACAAATGATAGCATAAGATTAATAACATGGTTGAAGTTCAAGAAAGTTTGAAGTATAAGATACTTAAATGGATACTATTAGTATCAAACGTGACATCGTTAATCGTCGATATCATAGTAATAATCGGTGGCAAAAAACTAGTTGGTTTGTTCACAACTGTGCCTAAAGACGCAGAAGATCTTCCAATACGCATATTTTCAGCTGTAGAAGCGATTATTGTAGTTATCGCTATATTTGGCATTATTAAAAGACACTTTATTCTGTTTGCAGTTCACTGTGGATTACTTATACTGTATTTTGCGGTCTCCTTAATCTTCACGAAAGTTTTAATTGTTTGGTTCTGGCTCTTAGCAGTGCTTCTAGTGTCTCTTTCACTGGCTTTCCTCTATTTACTCTATAAGTTGAAACAAAAACTTGAAAATCCTTATGGAGTTTGAAAAACTTCAAGCTCTTATGCATTTTGTGAAACTTGAAAGTCTTTATGGAATTTGAAAAACATCAAAATCCCTATGGAATTTAACATTCAATGTAAACTTCATGTTTGTCAAGATAGTTCATGTTTCCTGTAAAAAATAACTACCGTCGATACTAGCTATCTTTATTGCCTTACTCACACTCTCTTCAATTAATTCATTTGTTTATTATTACTTTTACATCTCATTTGTTTAATTAACTTATTTAAAAAGTTATTAATTTTCGTAAACTATCACAAACTGAAATGTGATGATTTAAAAAATTGATAACTAAAAAATTACTAAAACTTATAACTCGTTTAATTAAGATTACTAAAGAAATTTTTTCAATAATAAAATTATTACTTATTTGTTGGTAACTGAAAGTAAAATGTATTTGATTTTAAATAATTTCTAAGCTTGAGTAAAAATGGCGAATTATGTTAGAAAATTGAATTTGCTATAGGAGTGTCTATTTCTATTCGTAAATAAAAATAATCACAAACAAATATGATTCATATAAGTTGAGTCGATGCTAACATGATTTATAAACTTGCGAGTTAGTTGAGAAGGTCGATGAGCGAGGATTAAACAATGTCTCAAGCTAGAAAGTAAGTCATCAAATTTTAGGTAAATAAACTGTAAACTACAAAAATTGTGATATGATTCTCGTTTTCGAACCCATATTTTATTAATGAAAGTCAACGGTAAAGTACGGTCAAAACTTTGCAGGTTGTAATACTTGATAAGTGAATGCTATGATTTATATGTAGAGATTTGTGAAATCAGTTTAGCGATGTCTTACGCCGAATTACCCCGAATATAACTGCCGAACTTAAACATAAGTTCCAGCTTAAGCTTCTATAAAGCCAAATAGAACCGGAAAAGATCTGTTTTTCGCACAACTTTTGTTAAGAGACATATATGTAGAGATGTGTATGGACTTAGAACAAAAGTAATAAACTGCTGAATGACTTATGCCAAGTTGAAAGTCAAAACTGAATACGAGTGTAATCCGACTGTGCGTCAGGTTCGACTTAAAATAGTTGACACACTCTATATTTGGTTTTATGTAACACAATTTAATGTACCGTCGACAGATAAAAGTTATGTATTTGTCATCACTAAAAAGATGCTGAAGAGTTGACAAACCTAAGGGCTCAACAACTCATTTAGACCTGTATTACGTTTAGTGATATTAATCAATCCTCAATCAATACTTAAGAAATTAGTTTGCAACTCTGATAAAATAAACTTTGACTCATCTTTGTAGTTGAGTCAATGCCACATCTGTTACAAAAAGTGATAGCTCGAGAGAGCGGTCCGACTCATCATTAAAATTATTTAAATTGAATCACAGTTGACTGTTGAACTATTTTGATTGAAATAGTTTGATATATCTTATCAGTAACTTTCATTCTATGACTTATTGTTTTTCTTATAAATATCAAATAAACTGACTTCAGCTACGAATAACACTATTACTCATATTATGTTTTTAAATTACTGAATATTGCTATAATTTGACGCTATAAACTTATATTTTCAATTTCTGTCTCGTCCCTCTTATCTTATCCAAACGCATCAGAGATTAATCCGGGATCTATGCATAACTTTTTTCGACCGACTGTACAATTTAAGTTTTATGTACAGATGAGATGCTTAATTCCTGCGTTTGAACTTTCAATATAAAGATAGAAGTTTTGATTTTGTTTACTTTTAAACCAAAATTCAATATCATATCTTAAGAACTATGAATATTTGAACACATCAAGAGGTGTATTAAGTTCGGAGTAAAGGTTTAAACACACAAAACGTAACACAAAATAGGTGTATTTTTAACGAAATTGTATAAATTAAATAAACTCAACACCCAGAAGATTGCAACTAGAGAAGTCAATAGTGGACACACAAAGTATTCACATACTGTATATTTCATATTTTGCAACTTTATGTGACTAATTAAGATTGTTTTATTTCTAGTTTTAAACTTTTGTAATTTGAATAAAATAAATAAAATACTACTTGTCTATTTTTCATTAATAGTTCAAACGCAAGGAATAAGTGCTTTGTCTGTACACATTCTTTGAAACAAGTCGCAAAACATAGAACTTATGTTAAAAAGAATTCAATTTTATGCTCATTCAGTTGAATGTACAATCAAAGGAAAAGATGAAGCAGTGAAAAAAGTTTATATTTTAGGGTTCAAATCTTAAAGCAAAAGAGTTGATATACTGAAGTCATACACAACTTTTGCTCGTCAAAAATGCTGATTAGTAAACTAATACTTTGTGCTCAGTCAATACTACGATATTCTTAGTCATTATTTATTTCAACTATAGGTAAACTTTGAACATTCAAAATTTTGTCAACTATTTTCCCTGGTTATTCATATTTTAGTGCTTTATAATCAGTATAGTTAAATTCACAAAGACTTTAAATTGAGCTCTTAGTAAAAGAGCTAAAGAGGAGATAATCCTCATATCTGTCAAAATATAGTTTTTTATCAAACATAGATTCCAAAGATATGCTTAAGTAATGCCTTTTGAATCATGTTTTGACCTAATAATGAAATGAACTGAAATCACATTATCAAAACGTTGTCTAAAATAAGGTGCTTTAATGTCGTATATTAGTCTATTACTCCAAGTGATAGAATAAAGTAAAAATGAGTTTAAGAGAAGGGATTTGGTGTTCGTATCTTTGTAGGGATAAAAAATTTACAAATTATTTTCAGTAACTTTTGGCATAGAACAGTTGAAAATGAAATCATATCTGATATGATATTAGTAAGCGATCAATTTAACGCTTTTCTGAATTTATCTATACACTTTTAACTGTAGAAAGGTAAAACACTGCTTCGTTTTTGTTTCCTTTGATTGTACAATTCATTTTTATGTACGGTTTATCAAAAATACACTCATGAACATAATGTTTCTTTTTGTGTACATCAAAGTTATAGGCTAAGTTTTACTTAAAGTTGAACTAGAATTTGCATTCAAGTTCACAAAAGATCACATGCTTCTAACACATTGTTTACATCAAAATATTTATAATATGAAGGTTGTTAAATATAACTTAGTTAAAATTGATTAATTGTTGCCAAGTAATTGTATTATTGTACAAATGGAATCAAAAAAGCTCAAAGCTTGTGATAATCAAATCTGACTTTTAAACTTGTGCAAAAAACCCGGTTTTATGTACAATTTATTTCTCATCCACGCGTACAGTCTTTGACAAAAATATCTGATCCGGTTTTGAGGGTTTTCTAGTAGTAAAAATTAACGGATTTTGATAACATATTTTGGGTAATCTACATGTTGGGCCGACACTATACTAGGTTGGCGTTGAAATTCACTGTAAGATAAGTCAATTATTCAAGCGAGTTTCTCCAGAAGAATTGAATGAGAATTATTTAATTCTGATGAATGGACACTAAACTAGATAAAAAATAACTGAATATGTGTATTTTTGTTTCACTCAGATATTGTTTGTCTAATAACTACAGTCCTAAATAGTTGAAAAAAGTGATTTTTAAAAAATCATGACTTTAATCTGAAGGGATAGAATCATGATCTCAACACCAAATTGTAGATAATCTAAATATTTATCAAGAAACTCCATGGAAAGCCTATTCCCTGTTCGATACGGTAATATATGGTCTGGTTAGTAGTTCTGCATAATAGATCTCGCGACGTAATAATTCAACACTTCAAAGTTTAGGTAGATCCATTATGCAGGACTACTAATCAGACCACATATTACCGTAGCTAGGACTGTAGTTATTAGACAAGCATTATTTGAGTGAAACAAAAGTACACGTATTCAGTGATTTTTTATCTAGTTTAGTGGTCTACTCATCAGAATTTAAGAAATTCTCATCCAATTCTTCTGGAGAAATTTACTTGAATAATTGACCTATCTTACAATGAATTTCAACGCCAACCTAGCATGGTGTCGACCCAAAATGTAGATTATTCAAAAAAAGTCATCAAAATCCGTTAATTTTTACTACTAAGAAACCCTCAAAATTCGGATCGGACACTTTTGTCAAAGACTGTACATAAAATCGAATATAGTGTAATATTAAAATTTGAGGCAAAAAAGATTCACATTAAAAGGAAAAAACTGATTATTAAAAATCTTTAAATTTTATCCTTTTCGTTCTCTTTTGTATTTACGCCGAATATGACTGCCGAATTTTTGTAAAATCTGATTGCCGGCTTGAACGCCGAAGTCTGACACGCATAATGGGTTTTTACGTAGGCAGGAACGCCGAATATAGAGGAAAACCTGTTTTCAGATCCCATTTTTCTTCAATCCTTTGAAATAACCTGAATCTCATTCAAAAGATTATCATTGATCAGAAAAGCCGTGGCTGTGCGTAGCTCGAGCTTTTCTCATTATTGTACGAGAAAGTGATACATTTATTTCAACAATTTAATTTAATAAACTATAACTTATAAATATGCTCAGTCTAAACAGTTGTATTTTACTTATTGAAATAAAATTTTTAAACAGGTTGAAAATGAGTAATTTATAATAGAAGAAACAATTAAAACACGTTTGAGTCGAAACTTCGTGCAAATGAGATTAATTTACACGGCCGGCATGTGTATTTAAGCTTGTCTCTCAATTTATTTTATTGTAAAATTATTGATATCCCTTTGGGATATAGCAATCAATGATTTCAGGGAAGTAAGTATAGATAGGAAATCAGTGTTAAGAAAATCAGGTGAAAACAGGTTTTTCTCTATATTCGGCGTTCCTGCCTACGTAAAAACCCATTATGCGTATCAGACTTCGGCGTTCAAGCCGCACTCCGTAAAATCTATCGGTTTTAATTCAACCCTGAATAAACCTGTCTAACTTCGCCTTTTAGTTATGCCAATTTCGCAAGTCCCTACTCACATGTGCTTTTTATAACAGTATTTGTTGCAGATCATGCTCGAATACAACTGTAGTTAAAATTAGGTTACACTGAATAAGCGCTATAGCGCTTTCTTTAACCCATAAGGCATTGTTAGAAGGCGTGACTCGCAAGAATAGTGTGGATTCTCAAGTCAATATTATCTTTATTGGTGTAAGTGTTATTTGATGTTAAAAATGTAAAAGTAAAGGTAGAGTGTGATACAGCAATCGTCACATCTAAAGTCTACAATACTTTAGGAAGCATAAAATTTGAAATAGGCAACTAATTTAATTTTAGACAATATTTAGCAATAAAATTCGTACAGAAAAACAAAATTTATAATAGAAATTGAAGCTTTAACGATAAGAGGAGCCTCTTCCCTATCTTTAAGTGTCAAAAAGACTTATTAAGCTTTAGTATCTATATATCATGTTTAGCGCTTTAGTCATTCAATATTTTTTGAATCTGAGCCTTATGTTTAAGATTATGAGTATAAGAAGTGTTGAAAACTACTTTTAAATTGACAAGGGATGAAAATATTAAGAGTTTAGAACTAATCCAACTTTTCGTATCTTTATCAAACTTTTGGCTTCATTTCAGTAGAGTTCTATATGAATGAAAGTTTGCACTAATAATTATTTGTATAGTATGTAAATCATTCATAAATTATATTATTTTTGTTTTTATACAATTAAAACTCTTCGCAATAAGACTTACTAAAGTCTTATCTCTATATTATTTTACCATTGGTCAAAACTTATATGAATCTATGTCTTGATGTATACACTTTGATGTTTGAGTCATAAAAGTAAGGCTCAAATTAAAAAATGTTCGATTAGTCATTGAAGTTAGATGACTAAAACGTAATACTGAATATCAAGTTTTGGTTTGGGTTTATTATTAAGAAGTCCTTTTCATCTTTGAAAGTAGAAAGAGGCTCTTCTTGCAGTTAAAGCTTCAACTACTAGTGTTGGCAAATAACATGAGAAAAATTTTCGGACATGTATTATACTGTATCGTACATGCATAATTATGTATAATACATCTACTTTTCAATATAGCTTTTTAATATTGATCTAGTACATGGTAGTCTAGCCTGACCGCCATCCTAAAAATCAGAGTTGTACAGTTATTATATGAAGCCTTTTATCACGTTTTATCTAGACTAGTTATTAATATTTAGATCTCTTTTCGATCATTTTAAGACTTCTAAATTAATTTTTTTATGAAAAAACGTTTGGTTCGACTAAAACATAAGTGATTAGTAATAGAAAAATACGCTGACACATATATGGCCAAATGTATTTTAAATGTATTATATATTATGTAATATTCTGTACACGTATCTTTGCCAACGCTAGGAGCTATAGAATTAATCAAAAGTGAATTTAAAGATCTTTAATTGAGAACATTTTAAAAAGACTCGACAGCCAATACAAAATTCTAGTATTGGCCATTTCGAGGACTGTTTTTACTATAAGTCCAAAGTGGTTTCGGTCAGTAAATTCTATCGAAAAAAGCTTAGAGAGCTTGATGCATACTATCAAATCGGTAAGCTGTATACTTTTTACTTTAAACGTATACTTGACTCTATATCACTTTAATTAGTCGACTGTATAGGCTAAATATGTTTTTCAGATAAATAATTGGAACAAGATTAGTATACTGTTTGTTTTATAGAAAGTATACTTAGATAAAGCAGTTAATACTTTGTTTATTTTGTAATTTTAATCTTGAGTCAAACAGTTTGCTCATTGTCTGAAATTTGAATGTTTCAAAATGAACCAAGATTAATTGATTAACTGTGATTTTATAAAGAATAAAAATTCGTTGTTTTGTTGTCAACACTATTTTAACGATTAAATGTGTCTTTAATTCAAAATTAATGACTGAAGTGGTAAGATATCGCTTCATATCTTTTAAAAGTTTACTAGTTTGTAATTTCTAATTTGTGCGTAATAATAAAATTGTTCTTAGACTTGAGTGTACTTTACCAGCACCGAAACCAACAGTATATTCAACACATCCCTATTAATACTGTAACTAAGTTGAGTACAGCTTTCAATGAAATTTCTTTGTAATGCACAAAAACACATATTATAAAAAGCACACAACTTTTCGATTTGATAGTAAGGAAGTTAATGACTCTATAACTTTTTCAGTCGGCTGCAACATTTCTTCTGAATCTGTTATGATAAGCATAAAAAATAGAAGTAAAAATCCAAAACAAGGTAAATACAAACAAGACTGAATCACTTGGACCTCCATTTACAATAAGAATAATTGAACAATAAATAATATTTGCAATACAATGGAAGGCAAAAACAAAAAACTTTCGACCAATCAATCCAACCAGTCCTATTAAAACAATAATGACTTCAATGGTTGCTACAATACGTAAGGCTATGTCACTTCTTTGAGATGCTCTGAATTCGGCCGTAACACTTTTTCCCATAATTATAATAATGCTGTCCGCGAAAACATACATACAATTGATTACAACTAAAGTCCATTTTATCACTACAAGCCATATGGGAGCGGTTGGAGTCGTTGGATTCGAATCTTCGACTTCTACTGACTCAAAGTTGTTATTTTTCATTTTCGTGAGGTTCCAAACAAGTTCTTCTGATTTAAATTTGCTTTACTATAGACTGCGAAAGATCTATAGCGAAAACTTAATGAATTGCATATATAGTTCAAACAGATTTATGAAAAACTGACTCGGAAGTTGTTTAATAAAGAATGAATCCTAGGCATAAGCTAAAGATTGTGTTACAGACAATAAACTGGTGATAGAACTATGTGTTTATTCAGCGCATGTATTTTCTGAAGAAAAGTAATCTACAAGTTGTGCATACTTGTTTATGCAATCTTCTAATTATAGAAATTCCAGAAGTGAATAGCTTTTAACTGATTAAAGTGTAGCTATATTTTAGTTGTTAAATACATTAATTATATGAGGACTAAGGTTCGAAAAGTTAATCTCTGGCTAATAAATCTTTTACGCTGAACAGTGATATCAAACATGGCTGGTTCTCAATCATACGGCATTCTTCGTTGCATATTCCTGCCAATTAGTGCTATAGAGATTCTGTAAGTATTACATATTAAAACAGAATTTAGCCAAAGGAAACAAGTGCTTGCACGATTTTCTCTTCGATAAGAAAATCAAGTAGTGATAACATTAACCAACAGTTTAATGTGTTTCAAGCATCAAATAATCAAGTCTGTCACTTTTCTGAATAGTCACTTCAAAAATATTTAATATATAGGATTCAATAAGTAGTATAACTTCTAGGAATAAATTGAACACTCGTTAGTAATAAATCTTTACTATCAGCTGTTATTGTTATAAAATATAGATTCTATGATAAAAATTAGGAACTCACTCGTATGACTTGGAATTAATCTAAAGTTCGATACTTTTGTTTCAAAGGTTTTGCTTTACGCATTTTTAGTTCTGGTTATGAATAGAATTCAGTCTTTGATAAATGGGTTTTTATTTTTGAAATTTGACTTGAATACAAAATCATTTGTAGTGACTTTCCTTGAGCTAATATCCAATCCAAGAGAAATATCCAAATGTTTATGACTTACGATTGAAGATGACTAAAAAAAGCTAAAAACTCATTCATTATGGATAGTTGAAGCCTTGAGGTGGCATGTCAAATAACTAAAAGATAAATACTTTAAAATTTAATGGCAAATAACGAATAACATTTACCCTGAAGCTTCAGATCAATGTGAGAAATACACAAACTGTTTCATAAATTGGTTAAATTATAGGTTTTGTGTATTAAAATGTAAAGTTTAGTTTATTTATGATTCTCTCTGCTTCATTCTGTTCAGTCAGAATTCAATTAGAATTTGAAACAGTGACTTATCCCCAATAAACGATCTTATTATTTGTTACAATACACCCTAACCTGTTTATAGTAAACTCTCTTATAGTAAATCTCACTTACAGTGAACGCTGTTAGCTGCACTCACACGTTTACTATGAACGGGTTAGAATGTAGTTGACTTGAGCTTAGCTGGACTGTAATAAAAGTTCAGTACAGTTAACGATTTAGTTAATGACTTCCTTCCCAAGAGTTTAAATCCTAACTCAATTGAATACTTTGACCATTTTGACAGAATGGTACTCTCGCTCTGAACAAAGTTCTTTCCTTAAGATCTCGAATTGACAGATTTTTAGTGTGACTAATGGCAACGCGTCTATTTTGGCATCTTCTCAAATCAGTAAATAATAAATTGCATTTAGTTTAGAAAGTGACTCAAATATGATAGAATCAACAACTCTATGTAACTTATGTCACTATATAACTCTAACAACTAGAAAATTATACTAAAATATCACATAAATTATCTGGAGTTGAAAATTCGTTAATTTGATTCATATTGTTCTTTTGAACTGTTGATTCCGATAGATTTTGTCATCAAATTTAACTTAGATCTTAAGTGCATTATTCTGCATCTTCGCTTAAGCTGAAACATTTTTGGACCAATTAATAGAAACTAAAATTAGATATGAGTTATACTTAGAGTTTTATTGCTACACTAAAAATTAAAATATCTGAGTTATTTTAAGTCGAGTAAGACTTGTAAAAAGTTGATCATTATGTAAAATGCATTTCGACTTCTATCATTCATTCTGAATCTTGGCGTACACTATATCGTTCATTGCTAAACTAAAATAGCTTTTAGGTTTAAACCTTCAAAATAGGTTCAAATTAGAGTGATTTAAATTCTTTATTAGTGTTTGAGTTCCAAATGATTATTCATCAGTCATATGAATTATGTAAATCTTTCTCCTGAACCTCAAAATTGTATTCAAATTTCTTTTGATCAGTTAAACTAGAAATTTTATATTTTACATCCATCTATAAATTTTTGGTCGATGTTTCAAATAAATTCAAATATTATCTGCAATTATCGATGCTGAGAGTTACGATCATTTTATTCTTCATTAGCAACCAATCATTTCCAAGGGTGCAATAAATCTTTGAATTCATATTTTTTACACTATATTGCGGAAAAAATGAAAAAAGTCTACAAACATTAGAATTTGAAAATTTTCCAAAACACTTACTTATCGTTAATTATATTAAGTGGTGTTAGTTTCAATGACTTCACTTTAAATACACCTTTACGGCTAGTAAGACCTAAAGTTTTGACGAAAATTAAGTCTAATTTTTCTATATGACTGAGTTTTTCCACGTTTGAGATCAGAAAAGACACCTTTTCTTCGTCCGATATTTTCAAATTCCTGTAAATGATTATAGATTTCAACATGTATAATAGAAATATCAGAGTTAGGTTAAGTTCAAGACCTGCTCTCATAGTCAGTAAATGTGTTATTAGATGAATACAAACGCATATAAAACTTTCCATTCGATTGATGTCTATTTATATCAGCTGTAATTTGTATCAAATATTGAAAAACTGGTTATGGGAAAAAAGAGAAAGGAAAAAATTTAGGAATTCAAATAATACTGATTGAAATGATTTACCACAAAATGGTCTCTTGTCATTAGTGATGATGAAAAACTTAGAGCCTGTTCTTCTAATTGGATTGGAATTGGGGCCAAGAACAACACAATTTTCTCCAAACTGTCCACACCTGCTGCAATGGCCCGATTGGAATCGTTCCCAATTTTCGCATCGATAAGCCACTGGAAGGCATTCTCTGTTATCTCTCGATAGGGAATCTTCATAAATGTCAAGTGATCTTTTATGATCACACGATATCGTTTCACTTAAAGCTTTCAAGTCATTGGAACAAAATTGATGGTAAATTTAAATGTTTTGACTAAAGATAAGTTATTTATTGTTGTAAAGTCTATCAAAGTCGAGAAAAAGATAAATAAAGAATTCATTACTGTATCAAAAATTTAAAGTAAGGAAAGACTGAGAACTAATGCATGATATGCTATGATATTTGGTAGGATAACAGCGAATTGGCTTTGCTTTTGATATTAGCTTTTATGTCACAGTACTAATGAATGATAGCAAGCAACAGTTGACTGTTAAAGCTCAGTCTCAACTAATAAATCTGTCTAAAAGATCTTAACATACCATTAAGCTAAATAATATTGTAAAAGTTTATGAAGATAGTATGTTTCAACGGAAAAGTTCTATAAATTTTGATATAAATAAAATAGGACTAGTTAAACCTCCCAAATCTCCATTTTTGAGGTCTTCTATGAGTTGATGTTTACAACCAGGTTGATTGTTGCCACCATTAATGAATATGTCAATATGCCCAACCGACAAATTAGTTCCTATGCCTTATATTATATCAGATTTGTAATAGAGTCCCTTTTTGCCAATAGTTAAACTTTGTACCTTCATCAGTATGTAGTGCATCAATAAATAATGCATCAGATGCATCAATTCTGATTTCTGCAGACAATCCATCAAAATAAGGTTTTGCTGCATCCAATGCAGTAATTCTTCCTAAGTTTTGTACCTGTTGTCCAACATATCCCGCTATATGTGCCCCTAAACTATAGCCAATCAAATGAAACTTCTCTGGATTGGCATTCCTTTCATTCTGATAATTATAGAGTATGGAACATATGCCAGTGATTTATTCAAACTTTATAAAAATAGATTAGAGTTATATGTATAGGAAATTAATGACTAACGATAAGAAATTTGATGAATAAAGCGATTTGTGTGGCAACAACTCTGCAATTAGCCACTGCTTGAAAGTAGAGTCCACTCGACCCACGATTCCATTGAACCAGAAATACATTGAAATCTCCGTTGTATAGCAGATCATCTTTTATTTCATCAATTAATTTCTAAAATTTAATACTTTTTTGTTAAAATCTCTATCATTCATGTACAAAACAATGTTATTTTTTAGAAGATTAGGATTTAAAATCTGTATAATTTTTGTAATGATAGTGCAAATAAGTCATGATATAAAGCTTTTATACTTTTAAGTTGTTTTGCATAGTAGTCGCTATCAATTCTATTCTTACTTTAATTTATTCATAACAAGAAATAAATAAAAAAAATTTTAAGATGAAATCGCGAAGTCACAAAGAAGATAGCTTAAAACTTCGACTTGATTCTCTTCATATACTACTGATTGGTAATATGAAAAAAATTATTGAATTTTCAAACCCTTTTGATCTTGTAATTAAAGGTTTGATACATTACCAGTTGCCATTCACCAAAAATCGTTCTTTCTTTGTATCCGTGAATAATTAATTTAGTTTCTAATTGAGGATTAAAATCTATTTGGTTGAATGAGTTCTTATCGAAGGCATCAATAATCTGTGGATTATGAGGATCTTTTCTTGAGTAGAAAAGATATTGAGTCCCAATAAACTGAGGTGGTTGTGGCACAACACTTATTGGCCTTATTGGTGACGTACCAAATAGCCCATCATTTCTAAAACATCCTAATTCATCGTAACAAACTTCAGGTACTTTACTATTGATCACTTGAAAAACAGGTGCCGTAAAGTCTAATATATTTAATATATTAGTTGCATAACATGATGAACAAAAGATAATTGCATACAATAAAAACTTTATTAACATTTTTTACTCTAAACTTAAACGCTGCTTTTTTGGTAGCAGTAATGGAATTGCAGGTCAGGGAAGATTCGTATTCACTCTTAGTTTGGGAAAGTCCCCATTCAAATGATACAAATATCTTGCCGTTTTAGGATCAGATGACCTCTAATCTACTGTATTGACCAAAATTACTGCATATAAACTAGAATGAAATTGAAAACTAGATCATTGACCCTGAATTTACTCAATTAGTAATGATTGAACTGGTTTTAATGAAATGATTTGTGCTGTTTTCGATTAGTTGACTAACTCTAGTATTGATAAATGTTTTACAAGTTATCGCTGACCATTAAGTACTGATTATAGCAAACATCAAGTGGACAATTCTTTTAAACTTTTTTCACGTATGACCGAGAAGAAGTAGGAAATTCAAACAAGCAAGCTTTAACTGTTTTAGAGCTAAAGCGCTAAATAAATAGGAAACCAAAGATAAACACAAATCCCTTGAGAGATTTTTAAAATAAGCAAACAGTTTATTTGATACCAAATTTAAGAAGGAGTTCACTTAAGTGTGACAATAAGTCATTTTTACTAATTTGAAATTAGATTTTTTATCAAATAAATTTTTATTATCTGATTAATTGAACGGTAATCTTAATTTAATCTTGCGCGATATTCAAACAACTTTTCTAACTTCTTGAGTGCAACCTAAAAGATTTTTTGATAAAAGTGGTGCCGAATGTAGATTATTTAGATATCACATGAAGGCTATTTTCAAATCGAAGTTAAAAGTCCTAAATAAATAAATATGATTGCAGCAGAACACTTGTCATGTTTTATCATTCAAATAAACTTAAAGCTAATAAAAGAATCTACTGATCAGTTCATATGTTAACGTTTACATTCGCTTAGCAATTGATCATGACTTCTCTGCATTTCTGGTATTCTATATACACATCAGTAACACTTTTCTCCTATAATTTCATTATTCATTTAACAATCATATAGCTCACATTGATGAGCAGTCTTATAAAAATTTAATTTTTTCTATTTGTAAAAAGTTAACTCATCAAAATAGTATATTTTATTTTGCGCAGGATTTTCTCTAATTTTTGTCAGAATGGGGAATGAGATTTTAATTGCAATAATTTAATCTTGAGTAGAGGTACACTTTTAGAAGCTAACCATAAAATATTATTCAATAATAAGATCCACACAAATGAAAAGATATAAATATATACGTTCAGTAAATTAAAAATTGGAAATAGAAGCAAGAAAAACGCTGATTATATGTTAACTTCCTTGAGATGCTTATCAATCCTTGAAGAACTTCGTTTACGAGCTACTTTGATTACTATAATGAATATGAAATACGATTATTAATTTCTGATATTTTATGATCCGGTGGAAGCATCCCATGACAGCCCTAGACTTCTGGTTGCTATCTCTGGTTTTAGTACATCGAGTGTATAGTCCGTGTTAAACCATTACGCAATATCGTATTTAAATGAAAATACTAACTTTCAATTCACTTTTTTAACATGAACAAATCAAAAATTCCTTAATATCACAGATACTAATAGAATGGCTATAGAAATCTTATACTTCTTGCTAATTAAAGCATTTGAATGAAACTTGTTTGAAGGAAGTAATTGTTAATACAAACTTAGAAAAACGTGTTTTGTTAGATAGAAATATTTAATCATAAAAAATCTAATAATTAAAAGGTTTCAAATACAGTAAACACTCGATATTTTGAAGCCGCTTATTTTGAAACTCCAAAAATGTGCGGTTATTTTTTCATAAGTAATAATGTTAATAATATCGCTTATTTTGAAACCATTTATTTTGAAATACTCAGTTTTTGAACGAATTTTAACATCAGTCTATATTATTGTATACCTCTTTATTTTGAAGTATTGGAAAACGTTTATCTGGTATTTTTCTCATAATATATTAACTACTAAGGGATAGACATAATAATTTAAGCAGCAGACATAAAATATAAAACATTATTTTCAACATTTCAAGCATGTTATTAATGTTTATATTTTTAACGTTTGTTTATAGCGAAAACCTCTGATTTGAGTTTGCGCCTTATTTTCTTTATAGGGTATGTTTCAAAACTTATAAACAAATCATACATTTTCCTAACTATGTTTTAACTGTCTATGAGATGAGCCAGAGATGAGAATTCTCAAGACTTTTATTTCTATTCCCAATTCCACCACCATAAGATCTTGGTGATATTGTTCGGAAATATTAAGAATACAAGACATAAGAATAGCATCTAAAATATAACATTAGAAGATGCTCTCCATGTTCATCTGAAAATTTTCATAAATTATTATTCACCAGTTGATTGAAAGGAAAGGTTTCTTTTGAAAGAAATTTCCAATCCCATTCGATTCTCATTCATTCCAATTAACATTTCCAGAAAAGACAGGAATAGAATTCAAACTAACTTCTCTAATAAAGCTCAGGTTTAAGGAAAATGTGTTTAATTGATATTAGAAATTTTAAGCTAAAATGAGGGTTTTTTTTAAGCAGGTTTACTGTACAATTTATCTTGAAAGATACAATAAATCAATAAGACATTGAGAGTTAGAAACTTGTAAAAAATTTGCTTAAATTTATTTTAAAATAAATATTGACTGGTTTGTGCTTTATTTGGAAATCAATTAATTATTAATAAACATTACAGATACAAGTGGTTGGATTAACGCAAACATTTTTCTTAGCTTTTTTATCATAAGTTACTTGACATACGGGCTTGGGTGGTCCTCTGCTTTTCTGTACATTAACGAACCCATTGATAGTATGTCCCAATTGAATAACACTGGCATGTGGTGGTATCACTTGACCTCTGAGAGCAACAACTTGATTGATTAAACTATTAGCTGTAGCCACATCTATATGAGGATTTTGCTTCAAAAGTTTCAAAGAATCCAACAAACTGTCCATATAAGCACGATCTAACTTAACAGTGATGCCAGTAATGATGGCATTCTTTTTGGGTCCGGCCGGCAAGAAGTCTGTAATCTGTCCCAATTTTCCCCCGAAAAGCCATGGGTTCTTTTGAGCCGAATTCCACCAATTTTCGAATCCAGCTACACCTTGCTTTATAAGGTCTGCATTTCCTCCATAATAGTGTTCTTCGACAATAGTATTATCGTTGAAGTCTTTATCGGCAGTAGCTTTGTTTGTAGTATGGCCCCCATGTGCGTTCAGAATATCATTGAACTTGGCATCTGCGCTCACTTCCAAGTGCTTTTGTGTATTTTTTGCTGCATAGCTGTTAGCCGTAAACATATCTATTTTCATAATACCTCCGAATTTCGCAGTTTGAAAATAATGTGTACCGAACAGTGACAGAAACTCTTGATATTTAGCTGGATTTTCGGCATAAGTATTTGGCAAAAATTGGTCATAAAATTGCTTCATGTATTGTCCGGGAGTCTCAGCAAAATAAGGTACGAGCTCTACTTGAATTGCAGAGACATGAGCCGAGACAGAGAGGACTGTTCTATTTCCTACATTAACATTTTGTCTTGTCTTCTTAGTAGACCCAGACAAGGAGAACATGCCTTCTTTAAATCCTATGCTAGCTTCATTCGCGCTGTCTTTTTGATGGTCTTGATCTGTTCCGTAAAGTTTTTGCTTCTGCTCAGTTATTCCTCCTGGAAGATGAGTTATTGACTCGATCTGATCTGGCAGGTCGTAAACCAGGGAGGGAACGAATGGATTCTGCCATCTCTTCTTTTTGTCACATGTGAAGTCAAATATAGTTCTGGCATAACCATTGGCTGCCTGCAAGTCTGTGGGTAACATATCGAAACTTGTTATATCGATTCCATGAGACAGTCTATCGAGTCCTGGAGGTAATGTTCCACATGGTGTGGCTGAATAACAAGTTTGGATAATTGGATACAACGACAGTAATGCAAACAAGAGCTTCATTTTGCCTGCTTCTGTTCAACTATATCTTCAAGTTTCAAATTTGAATTTATATAAAAAATTTATCAGTCCACCATTCGATTAAATAAATTTGAAGTCCATGTGTTATGCTTCACATCCTCTCCTTAGTTAAGCCTATTTTTCTTTAATAATTATATTTTAATCATTATTTGTGTTCTTCCATCAGTTGGCCCTTTCGAAACAAACTATTTCGATTAATGGTTTGTTTTTACTTATTTATCTATTTTTCTAAAGTTTGAAGTAAGTTTTTCTTTAATTTCCAGCAAAATAAGAATCGATTTCCAAGTGTAAAGTCACATGTAATATAGTCGTAATTATAACTGAGATAAAGCATGGATTCTTAGATAAATGCTGTTGCTTCAATTGGACTTTAGACATTTTATAGCATTGAAAATATCTAATCTTTTCCAATAGATATTAATCATTATTTTGAAGCATAAAATATTTATGATATGCTCGAATGCACAGAATTTTTATTTCCTCAAATAATTGTGACACTTCAGACACCTATAGACTTGAATTTCTCTTTCTTCAGTTTAAGACAAAAATATTATTCACCTATTCACTTAAGCAGAATTTTGTTGAATTTTAATAAGAAAAATTTTGATCGAGAAAATACTCTCAAATTTAAAGATTAAATGTTTAGATCTTTCTTGAATAAATTCAGCTTATTAACAATTTTTCAAATGCAAATTTGATCAAAATTAACAATTAAGGCCACAAGATTTTTAGAGATATGAATCCAATAGCATGTCCAACTCTTTGATGGAAATAGTGTCAAAAGTAAAATATTATCGAACTTTAACGAAACTCTAAAAATTCTGCTTTTATTATGTGAAAATTTGATTATTAAAATAAGCATATGTTTGGAGCCTCAGAATAAGAGGTATTTTTGTAAAATTTATAAAATAAATAACCCAATATCCATTTATCAGTGAAAAGATTGGATTTTAATTCAATTTGTAATCAATGAATATTACAAATACAAGTGGTTGGGTCAATACAAACATCTTTCTTATGTTTTTGTCGTAAGTTGTTTAATAAATTGTCTTCTTTGCAAATGTTTTGCATTCGCTTTTGCAATAAACTGCTCAATAGAAGCCCCTAATTGATGGACTTTACCACGTGGTGGTATTACTTCACTTTTGATAGCAATCACTTGACTTATATAACTGTTGGCTATCTCGCCATTGATGTAAGGATTTTACTTTACGAGTGTCAAAGAGTGCAACAACTCATTCAAATAAGTGTAATCTAATTTAACTTTACTAATAACGTTAATGACAATACTATCAAAAAGGGTTTTATTTTTCTGGTTTGTTCAAATAATTAGAATATTCTCTAACATTTATGTCATATTTATGCAAAAAGGAAACTTATCTGATTGTTGGTCGGAATATAAGTCATGTGTTCAAGTTTACATCCTTTTCACAGTTAAGCCTTTTTATTCAAAAATTATTTCAGCAATTGTCAATAATTTGTGCAGAAAATTACTTCATATATAGTTTAGTTTATTTTAATTTTCTTTCTCTGAAATAAACTTTCATCCAAATTCAAGTATTGGTATAATTGAAAAGTTCGTAACGAGGTTCTGATGATAATTTAACTATTTTTTGAATGTTTTATTTAAATATATTTTTAAATATCGAACACAAAGTTTCAACTTTTTCTGTCGTTCTGTTTGCATTTTATGATATTTTAAACAACTGTTGCCTGAAATAAAAATTGATTTCAATTCTCGAGATTTTCAGGTTATTATTGGCTATTGTTTTAAGAAGAAAATGTCGGCCAAAGACACGGCCGAAGAAATTAATTCAGTTTGGGGCCATACACTGTTTCATATGAGTTGGTTAAGAAACATTTAAGAGGGCGCCGATTCTCGTCCGAAGAAGAGATCGATCGGGCAGTAAATGATTTCTTTAACAGTAATAGTTCGGACGAATGGCGACGGGTTATGACAAATGGCAGGAGAGGATGAAGCGGGTCATTAGTGCTCGGGAGGATTACTTTTAAGTTTTTTTGTAAAAAAATTTCAATAAAATTCATTCTTTGATACTTAGGGTACGAACTTTCCAATTATACCAATAGATCTATAATAAAGTATGGTTCAATTGTTTAGTGCAGTCACAAGGAGTGTGTTGTAAATTATGAAAGGAGTATATGAAAGTTTGTCTCAGAGAAGTGAACAAATTTTTTTCTAAAAGGGTATGAGGCCAATTTTAATGTAAAGTATATAAGTCACAAGAGTTTTTTCAAACTTTTCAAGACAGATTAGAATCCTATAATCTAATCTCATAGTACAAACCTTTTTCACTCATTATTATTAATTTATGAACTTGCTTTCATGACTTATTTTGACTTCACCTTTCAGACAAAACATTATTTTTGTTTTGATTTAATCAAGAAGTTCAAACTCTGAATCCGAACTTAGAGATAAGCTTGAAAAAGCTTGGAAAAGCAAAAATCATATCGTGGCTAAAGTTTAAAACTAAGTTCCTTTTATGATTGAAATTTTGTTAAGTCTTTTAGAAAAAAAAGTTTTAATTTGCGCACTTCTTTGAGATAAGTTTTCATATGTGATTGAGGTCTATTAACTATGACTGCAATTCAACTTCATTATTAGTTGTGAAAATCAAGTAGTAATCTTTCGATAACTCGAAAAATTATTGTTCACATTCTTTTAAATACTGTTTTTCATCTTACTTCGATATTCGGCTTGAATTACTATATAGGATCTTGAATCTTGGATTTTTCAAGTATAATTTTTAAAGAGATTCTTTTGTGTATACGTGATTTCTCGAAAGTAAAATTTAATAAGAATTTAAGAAGATGAAATTTTTTAGAAGTCTTAAATGTTTTACGCAAATGCTTTATTTAAGAGAAAAATTAATACGATATAAATCAGTGAGAAATTAAAAAAACATTGTTGCCTTAATTCTAATAAAATTTTTCATAAGAATGCAATAAAAATCATATTATCAGCTAAAATTTCTTGTACATGTAGGTTTGCAGTACAAGCAATCATAATCTAGAAAATCGGGGTTTTATGAGAATTGGGAGTTTCAAAATTTGTGTATGAAATCCTAAGCCAATGAAAAATATTTTGCTCCTGGTCGATCAAATTTATAACTTATAGGACAGAATTGAGAATTTACGCAAAACTCGAGATCCAATTATAACTCGTATTCTTATATTGTACTGTACGTCGCGATTATCAGTTTAATATTTCTTCAAATATGTTATTTTTATTGTTGATAAATTTTTTAACTTAGATAAAACTTAATTTTCTGTTCTCAGAGCTTTTCATGATTTTCATCAAAAAGGCCCGACTTGTTAATTTATAGAAAAATTTTATTATAATTTAAGTTTTGAGACGAAGTCCTGACTTAAATCGAGATGATGTTAACTTCTACTTGAATTATAACACCAGTAATACACTGTAGAATTGAATATTTAGATCCTGAGCTGATATAAAGGTATGATTAGGTAATGTTTATTATTTTAAATTTCTTTCATTCTTAGCTAGAAAACAAATTTTGTATTGATCAGAAATAAATGTTTGGACGATATATGCCTAAAATATAATATCATAACTAAGTTGGAAGTTTGAATATTAAGACAAATATTCAAATAAAAATGTACGAAACAATTGCAGTTAAATTCATGAAAAAATGAGTCTTAATTTCAAAGCTTTATTGATTGAACATATTTAAACTTTTTTCAAGTGAGCTATTCTGTGAAAAATCTAAGAAGAAAAAACAAAAAGTGTGACTCAAAATTCTTTAATAAATGTTTGATATTTGATTTGATATTGAATTTTCTAACCAACAAAAATCGATTGTTATTAAACATTACAGATACAAGTGGTTGGATTTTCACAAACGTTTTTCTTTTGTTTTGAATCATAAACCACTTTACAGGCTGGCTTTGGAGCTGTTTTGCCTTTATTTGCATTAACAAAACCATCAACAGCAGCACCCAATTGGGCAACTTTATCATGTGGTGGTATAACTTGACCTCTGAGAGCAACCACTTGAGTGATCAAACTGTTAGCTCCAGCCATGTCTATATAAGGGTTTTGCTTCAAGACATTTATAGAGTTTACCATTTCGTCCAAATAAGCATAATCTAACTTAATAGTAATAGCAGTATTGATTGCATTCTTCTTGGGTCCATCAGGCAACAGATCAACTATAGGTCTCAATTGTCCACCAAAAAGCCATGGACTCTTGTGAACAGACATCATCCAATTATCGAATCCAGACAATCCTGTCTTTATTAGGTCTGCAATTCCACCGTAATAGTAAGCAGCGAATGTACTCGACTCTGTATAGTGTTTATCAACAGCAATTTTTTGTCCTTTATGACCACCACTAAGTGTGAGTGTATTATAAAATGTTGCCTGTGCACTGGCTGCCATGCTTGCAGCATTGCCTCTCAAATTGTATGTTTTTAAGGTTTCAACTTGTAATCTCATTTTGCCCCCAAAATGTGCAGTTTGGAAGTAATGTGTACCAAAAAGTGACAGAAACTCTTGATATTTACCAGGATTTTCCTGATAAGTATTAGGTAGGAATTGATCGTAAAATTGCTTTACATAAGCGCCAGCATTTGCGGTCCAAGAAGGTATGAGCTCTGCTGCGAACGCGGAGACATGAGCCGAAACAGTGGTCAATGTTTTTAGTTGGAGGTTAATCTTCATCATAGCCTTGTGTGTAGATCCAGACAATCCAAATAAACCTCCAACTATACCTAGCCCTAAACTTCTTGAATGCGATTTCTGAATTGCATGGTAGTCATTCATAATCTCCACTGTGTTCGACATTACTCCTCCCGGAAGCATAGTTACAGATTCGATCTGATCAGGTAAGTCGTAGATTATGTTAGTGAATGGATTTTGCCACTTCCTCTTTCTATTGCACGTGTAGTCAAATATGCTTCTAGCCAGACCACTTTGTGCAGTCATATCTGTTGGAAACATATCAAAAGTGGTTACATCGATTCCATGAGATAGTCTGTCGATTCCCGGAGCCAGTGATGTACATGGAACGGAATAACATTTTTCTATTATAATACACAATGGTAATACAATCAAAAACAGCTTCATCTTTTCCTGTTTGGTTGAACCATATAAATGAGTTCCAATTTTGCATTTATATTAAAACAGTTATCATAGGATTGAATATCTTCAAACTCCATGTGTTTAAGTTTACATCCTTTCTTTAGTTAAGCTTGTTCTTTTCAAACTTTGGAGCAGATCGTTCTTTTTAGATGTCTATTGATTAGCTATTTGTCCGAAAATTTAATTCATTGATGTCTCTTCACTTCCAATAGTTTACATCATTCCTGTTTCTAGATTAATTCGCACTTATTTAGGTTAAATCCTTTAAAAGTGGCTCAATTTTTCGCGTTCATTCAGTCACGAGATATATTAAGATAATAATAAAATTGATAAAGTGTCAAAAAATGTACATATCATCCACAAATTAACCGATAGCAACAATAAAGTCTTTCTACAATATCTTTCTTCTATTCGATGATATCTTTTAACCCTTCGTCACAACTTGACTTCGGAAAACGTGAAATTAACTGTGGAGTAAAATTTTACCCCGTGTTTTCCACACTTTATATCTGTTCTAGGTTAGTCCGAATGCTTTTCAAATCAAAGTTGGCCCTTGTTTTCGAAGTTTTAATTAACTAGTTAATTAATTTGTAGTTATAATCTGCTACAGCGTCGTCAATGGTTCAAATTGCTAGTAGCGACATTACAAAACTGCGACACATAGAGTAAATGCGAAGAACCGCGATGTTAATTGAAATTTCTGTCCTCAGAAAGACATGTTGGCAGAAAAAATCTTAAAATAAAGTTATGAGTCCAAATTATTCAGGTTTTTGTTATTCAAAGTAAGATATATGACTGAGGAATACCTAAATTCTCAAGAAATCACGAAATTTTGTTGATTTTAGCGAGATTTTCAAAGTTAAACTTGAAACATTTTACCCCACAGTTGTGACGAAGAGTTAAATTTAGATTAATTAAAAATCTACAAATTAGCATAAATGATGAAATTAATACGGCTTGATAAACAATGAAATGTAAATGCGTTCGCAGTGCTTTTTCAAAGTAAATTGATTTACTTAAGCAGATTCGGCACATTTATCATTTTATTAAAATGCTTAAGTAATCATATCAAAATTTAATCGAATTCTGTAATTTGAATCGAAACTAAAACAAGTTGAAAACAGTAAATTGATTTCTCTACTAATTAATCTATTTGCTCATTAATAATTCTAAAAATACCCATTGAATCAATATTTTTGATCAATATTTGAAAATTAAGTACCATTAACTTTTTAGATACACAATTGTTTATAGAGTAGTCTAGCAAATTTTCATAAAATTCTTTATTACAATGTAGCTGGTATAGTGCTATAATTGCTCAAAATGCTTTTGCAGTTTTATATTCATCTTTATATAGTGTTCAAAAATTATAAAATTAAAAGCTCAATTTTTATTGAATGATGTTATGAATTAATTTTAAAGATTTAGTGCTCAAATCAATCATTAATTAATGAATAGTACAGGTGCAAGTGGTTGGATTGACACAAACATTTTTCTTTTGTTTTGAATCATAAACAACTTTGCAGGCTGGCTTTGGAGCTGTTTTGCCTTTATTTGCGTCAATGAAGGCCTCAATAGCAGTTCCTAATTGGGTAACTTTATCATGTGGCGGTACAGCTTGACCTCTGAGAGCAACCGCTTGATTTGTATAGTTTTTAGCTCCGACCATATCAATATAAGGATTTTGTTTCAAAATATTTATGTTACGTACCAATTCATCCAAGTAAGCGCGATCTAACTTAACAGTGAGAGCAGTTTTGACTGCATTCTTCTTGGGTCCATTAGGCAGAAATTCAACAATTGATTTCATTTGTCCACCAAATATCCAGGGACTTTTGTGGACTGAAGCACTCCAGTGATCAAATCCAGACAAACCTCCGGTCTTGATTAGTTCGGCAACTCCTCCATAATAAGATGCCGAGAATACACTGTTCTGATAGTAATGTATATCGACTTTAGTTAGGCCTTTCTTATGACCACCACTGAGTGTGAGTATATTGAAAAATGTTGCTGAAGCGCTAACACCCAAACTTTTAGAGTTAGTTGACATTGCATATGATTTGGAAGTTTCAACCTCAAATATCATTTTGCCTCCAAACTGTCCGTTTTGGAACCAATGAGTACCAAAAGTGTTTAAAAATTCTTGATATTTTCCAGGATTATCTAGATAATTATTGGGCAGGAACTGGTCGTAAAACTGTTTCATATAAGTTCCAGCGTGTTCTGCATAAGAAGGAATCATCTGTGCAGCTAATGCAGATACATGAGCCGTAACAGTTGTAATAGTTTTCCCTTCTGCGACAATTTTTCGCATATATTTAGAAGATGAATGAGAGAAGCCAAACAAACCGCCCACAAGGCCTAAACCCACTGACTTTGCACGTGATTTTTGAATTTCATGATAGTTATTGTGAACCTCAACTATGTTCTGCTGTACTCCTCCTGGAAGAACAGTAATTGATTCGATCTGATCGGGTAAGTCGTAGACCTGATTTGTATATGGATTTTGCCACTTCCTCTTTTTATCGCATGTCCAGTCGAATATAGTTCTGGCAAAACCGTTAGGTTTAGTCAGATCTGGTGGAAATAAGTCGAAACTTGTTATATCAATTCCATGTGATAGTCTGTCGATTCCTGGAGGCACCAGAACACATTCTAGTGAATAACATATTTTAATAATTGAATACAAAGAAAATACAATCAGAAAGAGCTTCATCTTTCCCGATCTGACTCAACCATATAATTCAATTTCATTTTCATATTTATACTAAATTATTATCAATTCGTCATTCGACTGATTATCACCAGAGTCCATGTGTTTGAGTTTACATCCTTTTTAAAATAGTCTGTTTTTCTTTTAAAATCATCTTTAAATGCTTGTTCAGTGCGTTTAATAATCAAATCTATTTGAACAATTTGTCTTTAGAATTATATCATTCATGTTATTATTATTGACGACTTTCTTGAAAAGTGAGTTTTGATACAGAGTTTATCCTAATTTTGCTTAAAATGTGACTCAAATTCTTTCACCAATAAATATATACAATGATGGATAGATCCGGCTTTCGAGCTCAGAATCATTGAATTTTTTACGTTCGTATTCGAACTCGAGGTGCATGCGTTTAGCGTAATGGTTCCTTTTATTTCAGTTCGGTTAATTTTTGGTAGTAATAATGCGTTTTTGAAAGTTAAATCATCATGAAGAGGGACAAACGATGTTATAACGATTTAATTGACGATAATGACACAAAAACGCTAAATGTTTACTATTAATAGATGTAGTATTGTGTTGAGGTTTACATTCTTTAGGGAGGAGATTCTCTTACTTTCAAACCCTTGTTTAAGTGTTTGTTATATTTGTTAATTGACTATATTTGGTACTAAAACTATGTTTATTTCTAGTTATTTGTTAATGTTCTTTAATGAATTTTATTACTTTTATTGAGAAGAATTTCTGCTTGTTTCCTACGATTTCCGCAAAATTTAGCTAAAATTTCTTAAGCTCAATCACGAGCAGAGTTTGCCAAGATTCAAGTCCTAGAGTAGGTTTTATTTCAGAATTGACCAATATTCTTAGAGGGGACTAGAAACTGATCGAAGTTAAGTAACAATTTTTTTATTTGCTCAAAATCGACAGGGATTATACTGTTTTAAGGTCGCTAGAAGGAGTCTAAACCCCATCAATACCTATCGCTTGAAGAATTATGCTCACGAGAAAAATTACGGCAATAGCAACTACAATAAAATGTCAATATTCATATTTTTCATTATATAAACTAAGCTAATAACAAGAAAAGTCAGTTTACTGTCTTTTCTAGATTATGCTTCACTTCTATAAGAAATTTAGATAAAATTTTCTTAATTATCTAATAATTAATTGATAAATCAATAATGATTTATATTATTGATGAAAAGAAGGTAGAAAGTATCTTATCACATTTTTATGGCTGTTATAAGCTCTTTTCAAATCAAATGTCTTTGTGATTAAAGCCTAAATTAAAGTGAAATATACAATACCTGCCAAAATAGTGTGCTTGTAAACTTTTTATAATACATTTAGGCTTAAGTTCGTAAGATTTTTCTGCAGAATCTTATCAAATGAACTCATGATTTTAAATAAAAAGTTTTTTAAAAATAGAAATACAACTATTATAAAAGTCTCGATTGCATTCATATTATTAATAAAAACATGTATAGAAAAATGAGGTTCTTAAGTAATATAAATTGGAGATGAGGCCAACAAATTCATCAAATACAGAATATGATCGTATACTTTTTAGGGGCAAAGGAGGATATCCAAAATTTCCTAAACGCAATGAAACATAAAATCAGTATCGGTCGATCGGGCTTAACGAGTAGAACACGAATATAACTATTCTTTTACCTTGACCATGCAGGTTATGACCTAGGATCACTTTTCTGTACAACACCTATCTTACCACGTAGCTTATCAAGTGGAGTATCATTTTACTCCTTTCTTCAACTAGATTACAATGATACTAGATATTACCCTATAGCCCTATACTTCAGGCTTTATTCGGGTTTAATCTTTGTATAAATCTAGTTTTCACTAATAACTTCAATAACAAACAAGATATAGTCATAGTTTTAACACAGTTACAAGCCATTATCACGAGTTGAAGTTCAAGGTCATCTTGCGAGCGACAGATTTTAAAGCTCCTGGAAAAACTATGCCGTCATGGCAGATGATGGGCGTAGGGGGTCTCGGACGGTATCCTCTTAAAGCCCGCGCTGAGAGGTTACGTAGAGGCCTCCCAGTGAAGTCGGCTACAATCTCTCCCCAGTCTAGGTTGGCCACCAGGGCTCAGACTTGCGGTTGGCTGGCTACTTTTGAAGGCAGAAGAGATTCCTGTGCTGATTGCGGGAAATCTTTTCGGTGGGAACTTCGATATTCTCTGGCTGGCCCAGAGAAGTTCAATTTGCCCTCTTTATTCATGACAACCGCTTGCGGCGTCATGAAAGGCATGGCCGTGAACTGGCTCCAAATAGCAGGACTATTTCGAAGTCATATTTCATCAGCCATGCCTGTTACTGCAACTATTGTAATAGTCGCAGTAGCACATGAGCATTTGAAGCTTTTACTGGAAGAAGTACGCCTTTGAGAAATTTAGATAATAAAAGGACTTGAATCTATTTAAATTACTAAAGGAAATAACTGATTATTCATTTCACATTTTAGATTCCAAGTTCTTATCTGATAATTATCACAAATGTCATTCAAAAGTCACGCTCTTTCAAAACAGCGATGATCAAGTCATTACCAGAAAAAGGCAAATAACTGAAAAAATAATTGAATAATATAATTGTGGAACAAACTCTAGAATCAAACCTTAAGTTTTACTATCAAATGTCGACTTTTAATACATGATTCATATTTCAACAAGTTAAATAAACGTATTGAAACATAGATCATGCACTAGAGAATGTTTTGCTACAATGAATCACTGACTTTGTCAATACACATTATTGGATCGAATTTTGATAAAACCTTCAAGATTTATTATTAGGGTTTGCTTCATAATTATATCGATCAACTAATTTTCGGCTATTTTGCCTTTCTCTGGTCATTACGCAAGTTATTTGACAAAAAGAGCCTTGACCAGGCTTGCCAGATGTCTTAGCAAGCCTGTTACCCGCCGTCACCACGAGGAGGTGGCTCCGGTTGGAGATGAAAGTGTTTTTCGCTCTATACTTTTTGCGGTTTATCTCCGTTAGGCGGCGTTTTTGGAAATTGTGCCCATTGGTAAAGTTTCTCTACTAGTTGAGATCTTTCAATAAATACATAGATTTTCTGTGAATCAAGTAGGCGGGGCTCCCATAGGAACCTGGTATCCTCCTATTATAACTCGTTTAAATTCATTTGGTAATACCAATTAAATGTATATTTTCTCTCAATTGAATTTGTATTTCTACTTATTTGTTGAATAGAGTAAATTTTAAAAATTATTTTCTCATTATTTATAAACGTTAATATTTTTAGCGATAAGTTTTGATAAGAATTTGATAGTGAGTGAATCTATGATTTGCATCGAATACTCAGTAATTCAATAAAATTGATATTTCCCACGAACCCTTCCTGTATCTGTATTTTTCAAAAGCGTACTTCTTCCAGTATATGAATGCCCCGATAATAAAAAAGCCTATCTCATAAAGCATTGAAATAGTGAATGAAAATTCTCATTCCACTTCCATTCCATTCCATTAAAAAAATTTTCATTCCATCCAATTCCATTCCACATTTTCTAGCCTAATTCCAATTCCATTCCAGTCCATTCCATGATATAGTAGGTATTTTTACAACGAAAGTTACATTTGTTTGTATAGTATCAAATTACGGTATTGCAATGTATAAATCTTTAGTAGCTCTATTGCTATTGAATGCGTTTTATTTTCGTTTCTTTTATTTCTTCTAAATATTATACAAATTGGGACTAAGTATTAAAACATGTCTGAAATCAGTGAAATAGAAGTAGATATCCCTCAGAAAAATAAAGAAGAAATAATTGAACTTATAGCGAAGGATTCGATAGATATTATGTTTGAGAAAGTGATTGGAAAAAATCTTAAATGGAAAAACTTTAACCGCATATTATATAAAGGTAAGAAAACTGATTTCATTTCTTGTGTCTTTTTAAAGAAGTAATAACTCATAAAAAGACCTCAGGAACTAATCCAATTACTAGTCATAAATGGAAAACTGAAAGCCGATGCCAATCAAAAATAGATAGATTTTCGCTAAAAAATCTTCTAATGTCAACGTGAATGTAATAAAAAATGATGTAACAGATTCAATAGTTATGTGCTGTGCTAAAGACATGCGCTCGTTCAATCTTATAGAAGGCGAAGGCTTTAAATCATTGGCTCAAAAATTTATTAATATCGGAGCTAAATATGGTTCACTAGATATTGACACTATTATCCCAACAGCTCATACAGTTTCTAATAGAGTACCAAAAATTTATGATAATTTAAAAACAAAACTCTTCAAAACTACTAAAGATTTAGGAGGAGTTGGAGTAACTTTGGACTTGTGTAAGCATGACCTAACAGGTACCCACTATATTACTATTACATGTCATTATATAACTAGTGATTTTAAAGAGAAAACTTGGAAAATTTTGTTTTGGCGACACGTGAAATGAAAGTAAAGCAAACAGGGTTAAATATCAAAGAAATGATTGATTTAGTTCTTGGCCAGTTTGGTTGCACTAATGATAATAATTATTTTGTTACTGACGATGCAACAAATATGATAAGTGCATGTGACGACAAAGAAGGATATTCTTGTTGTGGGCATGATATTAATTTGGCTCTTAAAAATACATTAAATGATACTAGTGAAGATATTATGAAAATTAAGAAGAGTATAGATAATGTAAAAGCAATTGTAACTTTAATGAAGCGGAAAGGCCTCATGAGAAAATTCTCAGAGAAATTCAAAACAATAACACAAGAGATTGAAACTAGATTCGATTTGAAATGTCATATGCTTAAAACCTTTTTAGAAGTGTTTGAAGATCTCAAAGAATTTGCACTCATTGATGAGGAGCTTCAGTCAAACTTGTTAACGATTGATGAAGAGCTTATTGAAGAAATTATTCCTATATTAGAAATGTTTAATAAGTCAACATTGATCTTGTCACAAAATAAAACTCCAACAATACACTTTGTGATCCAAATTAAACGCAAACTTCTTTCTAATCTGGAATTCAGCAATAAAGATAGTGCTATTATCAGCAATTTTAAAGAAAAATTGAAATCAAATGTTGAAAAATATTTGAAAATTCATCCTATTCATAAACTCGCACTATTTTTCGATCCGAAACGAAGAGACTTGAAATTACTAAGTGAAAATGATAAAACACATGTTTTGAAGATACTTAAAGAAAATATGAAACTACTCTCACCATTATTACAAACTGAAAAAGAGATTCAAAGTAGTCTCACGAAAGAACCACAATTGAAAAAACCGAGAATGTCTTTATCTGAAGAGTTTTTGTATGAGTCTGAGGAAGAAGTTGAAGAAATTGAGACTGAAGATAAATATGAGAAAGAAACTGAAATGTATTCAAATGCTAAGTTTACAGTTTCTCAAGCATCAGATTTGCTTAAATTTTGGTTCGAATTCTCTAACGTTTATCCAAATATTGCTAATGTTGCCAAAAAAATATTATCATTACCAGCGACTCAATTTGAATCGGAACGAAATTTTAGTATGAGTGGTAGAACTCTGGAATCGAGATGTCGTTTATGTCCAGAAAACGTTGATTATCTCTTATTTATTAAAAGCAGTTATAATTTATAAATCGTTTGAATTTTGTAGTTTTCGCTCATTTTTTGTATAATTTTTTAAAATCACATTGAAACATCACATTCTTTAACCAATTAATCTCCCGTTTATAAACTGATACTGTAATTTAATAGGTCAATTTGTGAATTAGTGAAACTCTCTAATAATGTGCTGTTATGTATACATATATACCATTAAAATATATATACTTAATGTAGGACTGAAACTTTTCATTCCATAAAATTCCATGGAATCAATGAAATTTTTCCTATTCCATTTCCATTCCAACTCCACTGAATTTTCAAATTTTCAATCCATTTCCATTCCATTCCACATTCCATGGAATCCATTTTCATTCACTACATTGAAACGAGTAAAACGCACTTAAAGTTGCGTTCCAAAAATGTTTACAAAAATCAAACTCATTGAAACTTAAATATGAAATTTATTATTTGTAACGTGTAATTAAACATATTCTAGGTCAGATTCATCACAATAATCTGATTCTTCAGAATTAAAATTAAATTGTGAGATAAAAGTCAGTATAAAATTTTCTATTTTTTTTACATCCAAATAGTCTAATAATTAATTAGAATAAGAGGAGTTCTCTTATTTGGCGAGCCACTAGATAAATGAATCAATTTATTATTGATTGAATTAAACATGTTAAATCCTAATAAAACACTTGATTAATGTATTATTGATATAAATAAAAACTAAAGCTTTGATGTTATGTAATGATCATCAATATTGTACTGTTCATAGTGAACATAACACAAATTGATCGCGCATTCTCTTAAAGCTAGATTTGATTAGCATTAAATTCTATTGTGATCAAGAGCTTTTTAAACATGATTATTCATAAATTTTTTCCATTGAAACATATATTGAAATTTATTATATGAATAAAGTATGATGTGAGCACAATGTTTAAAACAAAATCCGAAAAAGAGGTTAACTCGAGATAGGCTTTTTTATTATCGGGGCGTTCATATGCCTCATTTGTTCCTGTACTACCTGATCGCAAGGCCACTATACAGTTTAGCATTAGGATGGCCACAGTTACGCTAGATACATGTTTGGCTGTCTATCGGAGAAACTGTTCTTCGTACCGCAGACGATACGGTCACGACTATTAATGAAGAGCGGCCGATGGCAAGGTTTTTCTGAGACTTATATAGCTAGACTTGTCTAGCGGGTCTGTCGCCTATCGTCACCATGAGGAGGCGGCTCCCGCTGACAGACGGCGACATCGGAGATGACCTTGAACTTCAACACATGACGATGGCCTATAACCGTGCTTAAACTATTCTAATATCTCGTTAGTCATTAAGGTTATGAGTAAAAGTCGAGTTTATACTAACGTATAAGTGCGTTTTATATACACGCGTATTTAAGGTGAAACTACTCTATTTTTTGGCGCGAAGTTCACCTTAAATACGTGCGTATTTAAGCCTCATAAAGTGAGGTCAGCTCCAAAAAAAGTCAGTTTCACTTTAAACACGCACTCTTCATGACACATTATAAACATGTAATTGAAACGAATTGTGATACTTTTGTTTAATAAAACTTAACATCTAATTATCGACCATTAAGTTAAAACAAATTCAATTAAAATCCTTATTCTTCAAAATAACAAAGTGCCTCAAAGTAACACAAAAAATTATATGTCATCTAGTGCGTATTTAAGACCATTTTTTTTGTGGTCCATAGAAAGCTCAGTTTTACTTTAAATACGCGCGTATTTAAAGCGCACTTATACGCTAAGTTTAAAACAGGATAAAATATGAACTAATAGGTTTATATGGCTATTATGTTCGAACCAAGAATGCATTCAATATTGACTCAAAACGTATATTTAATTTTTAAAAAATACTCTAATTTGATATATTGATACGACAAGAAAAATGTTTACATTCTTATCGTTTAAATAAGAGCTGCTCTGTCGGCGTTCAACAAATCCAAACCCCTCACTAGCGATTAATTATTATAACAATTTTAGAACATTTTATTATCTCAATTATAAATAGTTAGCAAAGTGTAGACAACTTATAGTTCTTAAAATAAGTCAACACATAAGAATGAATAACATAACTTTAATCAAACAATAGATAGCCTCTGGAGTTAATACTGCTTTGTTTGAAAACTAGCCAATGTGTCCTTTTTCAAATGTATTACTCTTTTATATTATAATATGGAACTGACAGCTCATTGTCAATCATTCACTGAGTGCCAGTTAGTATTGGGTGACTTTGGATCAATATCGACTCATTCGTTTGAGACGAAGTCATCACAATATATATATAAGCTCAAAATATCGAGTTTGTAAAGCACTGAAGTGATGCCCTGAACTGTCCACAAACCGAATCAATTGAGAGATTTCGAACAGAATGTAAGAAAATTTACAACGTCAACAAAAGATACCTAAATCTTTGACTGATTTAAAACGAATCTGGAAAATATCTAAAACAATCGCCGAAAAAGTGGTAAAAGCTTAATGTGTGGTCTTAAGACTAAATTGAAAGCTGTGTGTACATATATAAATATATACATATATATGTAGCATATAACGCATGTGCAATAAGTAAATTTACATCTTAAGTTTTCTCAATAAAAATATAAATAATTATATTTATACATATATATATAATTTTATATTTTTATTAATTAACATTATGTTAACGCCCATTGTGAGTTGCTTTTTGCAGCTTTGGGAAGATTTTTTGCATCCTTTTTGCTGTTCTGTTAGGACTTGATTTGCTATTAAGAATTTTTCTACTCTATATGATATGCAAGGTACTATTATTTTGAATAGCCTATTGGCGTAAGTGATTGGCCGGTAGTTCTTGGGCCTGTTGTGCTATCATATTTACATTTAAAGTATGTAATGCCTTCGTTTAAGTAATCTGGCATCAGTTCCGGAGTATGTATGATCCGGTTAATATTATTGTTAAGTGCTTATGTAAGAATGGAAAATTTCTCCACCAGTAGTTCTGAATCTTATCTAATCCTGGAACCTTCCAGTTGTGTATTCTTTTATTACTCGTTCAATATCTTCAGAGGTTATAGAATCATTAGTCATATTTGGTGGAGTACTATTGTTTATTTTCTCGTCTTTTATTCATGCGCATTGATTGTTACGTAGGATGAGGTTAGACCATACATTTTCCCGAAAGTTTATTACTTCTTGTTTCTGAGGTGGTTGAGATACATATGTAGAATCCTGTTTGGTTAGATTTTGATAGAATAATTCCCGGTTAGAATTAAATTTTTTGTTATCGTCTTTTCTTTTGGGAGGCTTATTATATCTTTTGAGTCTATTTCCTATTGCTGTGACTTCTTGTTTGATAGTATTTGTTAATCTTAAAAACTCAAAGTTATTTGGATTTTGATTAATCTTATTTTTCATTATAATATTTCCGTATTTTTTGTTTCTATTTGCATACCAGTTGATTAGTTTTGTTAGTTCCGATCTAAGTGTAGCTATTTTGATTCAAGTCTCGTTTTCTATTCAGGCTTATAAATTTATTTTCTCTGTATTTTAGCTGATTTGAAGGAAATCTAAGCTTAAGTTCTGCATACTGCTGTTGCAGCAGCATATACTGTTAAATGGATTTATTCTATTAATTCGAATGAGACGTATTTTGATACTAATAATTTATTCATTGCTTTGACTATTCATTTTGCTTTTCTATTGTAAGGAAGTTTTGGTATCATTGGCCGGATTTTGGATATGATCAATGAAACTCAATTAGAACTTTGTTAAATGCTGTATTTATTTCATATAGAATATCTCTGAGTATTGGTGTAAGTGATTCTACTTCCTCTATTGTTAAATTAACTGTATATATAATTATTTCATCGGAGGATTCAATCGATGTTATTAATGCATCGTTTAGGGTGGTATTCAGCTCAATTGAAATATCTTTTTTAATCTTATCTATTTCTGTTAGCAATTATTAAAAGTACATTTCTAATTATTACTCGTTTTTGATCACAAACACGTTGCTCTGTAACAATGTAGTTTGGTAGATATTTTTCTAGTCGTTGTAGAATAAATACGATAGCTGGTGGTTTGGCTTTTCGATTTCACTGCCTGAAAGTACGCATGCAGTGAAACAGATGCAACAGACGTAAGATTAACAATGGACACTTGTGGTATTCCTGAGTTGCCCAGACTCAGTAGTTGCCTTTCTTTTATACGGCCTCGTTCCCTTACAACTGTAGAACTGGCGTGGTTTTCCCCATAGTATCGCCGTTAACTATCCTATTTCTTAAGACGCGTGTCATTTTTATTTTAAAAAGTTTAGTCTCTGCACCAATTCTACCATTACAGACTGCTATACGCATAGTGTTATACGGTTTATGCAGTAATATCTATAGTTTATGAAGAATATAAACAAATGATGGGGTTCTAGATACATTTTGCAGCTTTTGTGAGAATTCAAAGTTATTTAAATTATAAACGTACATAGAAAGAATGATACAAAGATTATATTTCTGAAGATTGTTTTTTATGAAAATTTTTAGTTCTTTGAAAATGTTTTGATTACCGAACAATTTGCTTGGTATTTGTTGAAATAGATATCCGTATCTATGGATCACATTTGTTAATTGATGTCTTTGATCACTAAAGAACAAGACATGAAATCGTGTTTCGATTGATTGTTCACATTCACTTAAATGAGTGTCACTTAAATTAAATCTAAAGCAATAAATAGTACTTTACTTTCTAAATTTTCATCAAGTTTTTCATATCGAACACTCGGATGAGAACAGTTAAGCTGTTTTATTGCTAAAATCACACTAAGTGAGCCACTAAATATGAAGACTTTAGCTGTATCCGTATCACCTTCGATTTCACTCACACTTTATGTATTCAATGGACTTTTTGATAGTGATGAGTTCCGATTGAAGTACGGAATAGAAGGGCCCAATACTGAATTTTTCGCTTCTAATTTCCATTTGGTTTTTAAATACACAAAAGCTCAGTTTATGTTCGATTCCACTTTTGAACCATCGGTATAGATGTCAGTCATAATTAATTGACGAGTTATTACTATTGACAGACACAGTTTTCGAAGTAGTTTTTCGGTGTGTACCGAAAAAATTTATTCATAAGCCTTAAAAAATACTTTTGTATGGATCAAAAACGGTTTGAAACGAATATGTTAAGTCTTATAAAAGACATTTTAAGAGGCTTGAAGCCATAAGTATGTCTTAAATTTGTAAATATGTTTTAAGACTTAGCTGTCTTGAACTCCAGACATGTATATTATTGTATATGAAATCCTTCGAAAGAGGTTTCAAAATATTTCTAAAGATGTAAAAATTTCTTTGTTAATAAGTACAATTGCTTCGTATAAGAATAGATAATTACGTTTTTATAGACATAAAGCATTATATAAGATATTTAAATTTAAAGGATTTATTTAAAATATAAAGCGAATAACGAATTGAAAGCGCCTTCGATCATTTTTCTAATTAATTCGTTAATAGCTTTAGAAGATATCCTTGACTTTCTTTGTAAAGTTTGAATACGACTACTTCATAGCCTTTCAATACACATAAAAACGTCATCGAAGTCTTCGTATTTCAATGAGAAGGCACAATAACGCATAAAATAATCATTTATAGACTTTGGCTTTCATCCTAACTGATCCATCAAGTAGTACTTCGCCATATATTGAGTCAACGTTTCTAACATACTTTCAACTGGTTTCCTTGAAGAGATACTAAAACAGTCTTCGCTCTGCCGTCGTATAGATGAGTGTCGTTAAGAGTAATCATTGAATGGTTTTTGCAAATGTCTTGTAAAGTGAGTAGAGAGAACAGCTTTCACTTCAACTGATAATAATGTTAAATAAAATGTTAACTTCAGATTATTGAAAGCGCTTTCGAATACTTAATTTTTTCATATTTTGCATATTTTGAGACAAACGATTCAATTCGTCGCTGTCCTCTTATTTCTGATAGAGTTGTGAACCATTGATTTAAGCTTTCAAAGTAACCACAATTTTGATCAAACGATTATTCATATTTGTGCTCAAGATTCATTTGTTGAACTGGAATGAAAGAATCAGTAAGTTTTAAAAAAATGTGAACACTACCACTTTCTCTGTTTTGAGATAAAGACACTATTTTAATAATTATTTGATACTTTTTCTGTTCTTTTTCATTCTCTTCGATAAGAGTTGATATTTGTGTGTAACAGTAATTCATATCATAGGCTGATCTTGATTGGAAGCGCTTTCAACCAAAGACCAACTGATAATTGAATATCTTTCGATTCCTTAAAAATATAAAATGTTAATTTAAATTATATAAGTTTTTATTAAGTTAGTTACCCAAAATTTTTTCAGATATTGAATAAATCTTAAATGACTGCAAAATATTCTCAATTTTAATAAATTGGTTAATTATTTAATTAATAGTTAAACAAATATTTTCGTTACATTCAATTAACTAGACTTATAATACCAGACAAAAACGGACGCAAATGTTATTTGAATCACTCAAAAAGCATGTCACATAAATGTTTAAAATAAAACTTTTTGAAGAAGTTGAATCTTCAAAATAGTTCCACGCATGACATGTGGCCTTAAGTTTAAAATCAGACTAATGTATGTCTTTTTCCATTCAAACGTCTTTCCCTAGAAAAAATTCTAACAGTGTGGTCTCTGTTCATATCTAATTTTTCACTTTTTGACTACACATTAGTAACACGGATATTTCTCAGTTACATTGTCAGGCAGCTCAATCAATGCGCAAATATATATTAAAGTGTGCATTAATAAAAGATTAGTGAATCTTATCGAAAAACATCATCCGGATGGCAAATTAATTTTTTGGCCTGATTTGGCGTCATTTCATACGCAAATGATACACTTGTAACTCTCGAGCGTTTAAATATCAAAATGGAGCCGAAAAATCGAAATCCTCCAAATGTTCCTTAGTTGCGCCCAATAGAGCACTTCTGGTCGAATCTAAAGAGAAATGTCTATAAGAATGGCTGGATGGCTAATATTCATGAAAATTTAATGTAAAGATTAAATCAGGGCTTAGAAACCTTCCACCGGAATCATGCCATAATCAATTGAGAGGTCTGAAGACTAAAGTTCACACAGCAGCCGATCAGTCATCAATTAATTTTAGTTTTGTTCATCAATAATTTATATTAATCAATAAAAACTTCGTTTGAATACAAATTGTAGTGTTGAAGCTATATCGAAATAAAAAATGTCTCACTTTTGAACCGCATAGCCTATGAAACATTGGAAGTTATTTAGCTCTATTCAATACATGTAACTTGTCATTCGCATATTAACAATTTTATAGCTGAAACATTCAGGAACTCTTTCCCAAAATTTGACGACTCTTTAGCGGAAATAAAGTCATTCTTCAAAAATTCGAAATTCAGGCGTCGAGTATTTTACGAAACTTGTTCTAAAACATCATTACCCGCTGGAACTCATGGCTCGAAGCAGTTATGATACAACAGTTTATTAAATACTTATACTGATTTGGTTAAATATTTAGAAGAAACAAAATTTTATTTTGTTTTGACAAAAATTAATATAATCTTATCAAAACCATTTCTGCGTAAAAAAATTAAATCTATGTCTTCAATAAATCAATCAATTATTAAAGCAATAACTAGCCTACAAAATCAAGAAATTTTGTATATAGAAATTTATAAAGATAGTCAAAAATTACGTTCTTCTAAGAATCATGGTCTCATTATCACTGAGGATGAATATTTAAGCGACTTCAAAGTCGAACTCAAAGAAAATGATTTCAATATATTAAGACTCGAAATTGATTCTTTGAATCAAACTTTGATTAAATTGGATTTATATTTTGATATAGGGATAGAACCTGCTCTAAAACTTTTCAAAATAATGGAAAACTTGCAACTTTTAGCCCCTATAGTGAACAAGAATATTTTTTCCCCGTATTCTAGCGTTAATATTGAACGATCTTTTAGTTTTTCAATATTTTGAGTAATAGGCTTCACTGCAACATTTGACGATTTACGATGACAGGAGGCGAGCTGGACCGCTTTCTAGTAGGAGAAATCTCTCATCCAACGAAAGCGCGCATTTCAAAATAACCATATTTTTAAACAAATTGGAATGTCACATTCTCTAAACACCGATTAGATCACAACCTATAGAACTTATATGCTAGTTAAGAGGCGCTTATTTAAGATTTTACTCTAAAATAAGATACCCTCATCATAAATGGTCAAAAGTTGCAGTTCAGAGCTTTTCAGAAGGAGGTTTGAAGTACTTAACGGCCCTTTATTTTAATTCTAAGTGATAACATTTTTTGCCAATTTTAGCGTGAATTTCATCAATTTTTTTTAGAAATCATCCAAATCATAGCTCATAATGTCAAAAAATAAAAAATAAACACAAACACACATACACACACACGCACACAAATTTAATTGTAACCTTTAGTTTAACAAATATAGACAAACAAATAAAAACTAGATACTTTGACCATTAGATGATCAAAGTAACAGAAATAATAGGTATAAACAAATAAAAACCTTAAATGCTTTGACCATTGGATGGTCAAAGTAACAAAAATGTTTGCGAACTGAGAATACTTTGGGCTGTTTTTGAACAAATTCGGAAAATTTTTCAGTGAGAAAATGCTAGGCACTAGGGTATATAAAGTCGACTGAAATAACCTAAATAACCTAACATATATTCCTTCTTTTGCAGTAGCAAAGTAAAGTTGTGCTCCTGATCGCAAAAACTTAATGAAAAAGTATTGTTAAATGTATGTATGTGTACTTGTGAATTTTAACAAAAATTTTTATGGCAAAGACTATTGTGCGTTTACTTTAATTGTATTTTAAAACAACATCCCAACACAATCTGCAGGTACCCGGAACATCGAATCAAGTCAAACAGTAAGCCATGTTATTTTTTTTAACTAAAAACTAAACCAGTAAATTTTTAAACGTGTGTACAGGGTTTAACAAGATCTTTTGCAAGGGGTATACAGGAAAAACTGCAGAAACTACAAGTTTAAAGTAAATTTTGTTGAATTTCTTATAAAAATGGAAATAAAAGGTACAAATTTAATATTCAGTATGACCACCATTTGCGCGACACACAGCATTAAATCTTTCTGAATATGATAAAAGCAATGTTTCAAATAATTCCGTATTATTTTCAAGTGATTTCAACACTTCTGTTACATGTTTTGACCGGTGACATGTTGTGAGGGTTGAAAGTGAAAATTTATTTGTAATTTATTTATTTGTAGCTTCATAGTCAGCTTATTTGTTATGTTTATACTATATGGTCAGCTATTAGAAAAAAATCTGTATTAAAGCGCAAAATTCAAAATTTTTATTTTGACTGTTCGACTACCCAAATCATTTCCATTTGATAGTATTTCAAAAATCATTCAATAATATGTTCATATTACCGGTAGTTTTTGCTGTATATCCCTTGCGAAAGATCTTGTTAAACCCTGTATATCTTGTAAATTAACATCCTCAGACTAGAATTTAATCGAGTCTTAGACTCAACACTTAATTTCCAGTGTGTTTGGATTGAAAGCGATCCCATAGAATTGTCTTACGTTAAGAATAAACGTGACAATAATGTTATGTTTCAGTCAAATAAAATTATTTGTTAATCAAATAATTTGGCTCAAGTTTATCAAACAAAAATGAAAGCTATGTTTATTTGAGTCAAATTCAATGCTTAGGTAATCAGGTCTATGATAGTCGTGATTACGTGAAATACTCTTTAACTTAATTTCCTATATTTAAATAACTTTTTTCTTCATTCAAAGAAATACAATTTTTTGCATTAGATAGATGCCATAATATGAAAGATTGATAATAAAAACGGTATTACGATTTCAAAATTATATAATAACTGTAGTCTGTTTATTTATTTTTATAAAACTCGTCGAACTGAAAGCTTAATATTTACTCAGTTGAGTTTATTAATTGATCAATGGGTTGAATTACAAATCAATTAATTATTAATGAATATTACAGATACAGGTGGTTGGATTGACACAAACATTTTTCTTTTGCTTTTTATCGCGAATTACTTGACATGCGGGCTTCGCCGGAACAGTTACTGGTGCTTCCTATTTTTCTGTACATTAACAAAAGCCTCAATAGCAGTGCCCAATTGCATAACTTTATCATGTGGTGGTATAACTTGACCTCTGAGAGAAACAACTTGATTGATATAACTATTAGCTGTAGCCATATCAATATAAGGATTTTTCTTCAAAAGTGCCAAAGAATGTGACAACTCATCCAAATAGGCACGATCTAACTTAACAGCGATGGCAGTATTTACTGCATTCTTCTTGGGTCCAGCAGGGAGAAAGTCCATAATTGATGTCAATCGCCCTCCAAAAAGCCATGGCATTTTTTGAGCTGAGCTCACCCAAGCGTCGAATCCAGTATTAGGAGTATTAATGAGTTCGGCAATTCCACCAAAATATACAGCAGTTATTTTACTATTTTCATTATATGTGTTGTCAATCTGCTTTTTACCACTCTTGAAGCCACCGCTGACAGTTAGAAGGTTGAAAAATGTTGTATTTGCTAATTCTCCAAAATTTTTTCCCTTCTGGTAGTGACTAAAATAAAAGTCTCTGTCAGTGTCGATCTCAACCACAATGGCTCCTCCAAAACGGGAAGTTTGGAAAAAGTGTGTTCCGAAATTGGACAAAAATTCTTGGTATTTGCCCGGATTGTCGAGATAGTTATTTGGTAGGAACTGGTCATAAAATTGCTTCATATATGTACCGGCATGTTCTAAAGTGGATGGTATGAGCTCTACTTGTATTGCAGATGCATGAGCCGAAACTGTAGTAATTATTCTGCCCTTCGCTTGCATTTGTTCCAAATGTTTCTTTGAAACTGAAGAGAAAGAAAAGTATCCTTTCACATCATTTAGGCCTAACTCCATTGATCTGACTTTTTTAGTATCTGGAAAGTTGACCTGAATGTCGACTTTGTTATTCAGTACTCCTTCTTTGAGTAGGGTGATGGACTGGACCTGATCTGGTAAGTCATAGGCATGGTTTGTGAATGGACTTTTCCATTTCTTCTTTTGATCACAAGTGAAGTCGAAGATCTCCCTGGCGATACCATTAGGTTGCATGAGATCAGTTGGAAAAAGATCGAAACTTGTTATATCGATTCCATGAGACAGTCTGTCCAGTCCTGGAGGCAATAATTCACATCCTATCGAATAAGAAGTTTGTATAATTGGATACAATGACAACACTATCAGAAAGAGCTTCATTTTGCTGTCTTTCTTTTAGCTATATGTTTTAACTTCAACTTTTAATTTATATGAAAAATTTATCAGATAATTGATTAAATAATATTGTATTCCATGTGTTGAGGTTTACATCCTTTATAAACTTTAGACTATTTTCAAGCCTTAAGTTTAGTTTTCAAAAACGAGATAGGAGTTGAGTATTTTTTGAACTCATAAATGTTTTTAAAATTAAGGAAAGACAGAAATAATCTGTGAAATCGGAAGTGACAAATACATACTTTGATAACACTTCTTAATTGAATCTATATTTGAATTTGACTGTTATTACAGAACTTTAATGAGCCAAAGCAAACGATAATTGACTTCAAATGTGAAATTTCATTTAGAACTGATAAAACAATTATAACTTGAGAGCTTAATATTTCATCATTTTAAAAACAAACTTCTGCTAAAAACGTAATTATAGCTTGAATAGTTCAATAAAAAATTGCATAAGTTTTGCTATTAATATAGTAGTTAGATTAATGTTATATTTCCAAAATCTCCTTTAAGAGCATAAGTGATCTGATATTTCCAACTGAATGCGAGAAATTAGAAAAGCCTTAGCATAGTGACTTAAGAATATGTATAAATATCCCTAAAATTGAATTAATCATAATTGAAAGTATTAGAATCTGACAAGAAAAAAAGGAATTTTATTTTGACTCAATATTTTTCGAACTTAGAATAAAAAGAACAAGTCTTTTACTTATGGCTAAATAGCAAATTATGCTATTTTAATAGTATTTTGATAACAATGGTATGAACTTGAAGTTTGAATGTTTTGTTATATTTTTCATTCGTCAGTCTAAAATACCTTATCTTATATCGAATTTTAATAGTTGAAAAAAGGAGACCTTTAACGACTGAACGAGGATAAAATGAAAAAGCTATTAAATTTACATTTAATATATTAATCTAAGTCTTTAATGTAAAACGTTTATATGAAAACTATTCTTTAAAAGATATTCATTCAAAAATAAATAAATGCAAATTAGACTAAATAAATAACAAGATTAAGTTTTAATTTCATAGCTTATAGTTGAAATTCTTCAATTTTATGCTTCGAAAGTATTTAGAAACTTAATCGTTTTGGTTAAAATAAACAACTGCAATTCATTTTAAAACTCTGACTACTTTGACACTAAAACAGTTCGTCATAATGAAATAGATGAACGACACTACATAGTTCGTGTTGTGTAAATTGAGGTAAACTTTTACTTTGTGTGAGATATTCTGATACAAAGTCTCGACTAAAATGGCTAAACTTAATCCATCATCTGTCGCGAAATACTTATATGAAACTATATCTTACAAATACGGGGAGGCATTTATTCCAAATGGAACCGAAATTGATTTAGCAAATAGTTTAATTGGTGAGTTTGTTTGTCTACAATTCATCACCTAAATTTCATTTCTTTCATGCATCATTGAGTCATGTTTGAAAACTCCTAATTTTGGATTCGAAAGTGGAGGAACGCTTACTTTTAACGAAATTGAGCCTGAAAATGAAGATGAAGCTTATGAAGACGATAACGAGGATGAATTAGACAAATCAGGCAAAATAATTTCAATTGATGACAAAATAAATGCAATCAAGTATTGACGGAATGAAGGAGTAAAGAAAAGAGTTTTAACATCAGTTCAAAGCAGATATCGTTATGTAACTAGTGAAATCAATTATATAATTGGCAAAAAAAATTGAGAAACAGGGAAGCAGGTACGATAAGCTTCAAAAGATTTAGAAACACACTTTAAATGAGTTTGAGAAAGCGGTCGATAAATTACTACCAATTCACGATCATTACCTGCAAAGATGGTCTAGAAAGAAGGCAAAGGAGCTAGACTTTGATTTTACAGCCTCCAAGAAATGGATTAGGAAATTCAAGTCAGCTAACACAATTTACCCTCGTAAAAACGAAACTTGTAACATCAAGATACAAGCAGGAGAGTGAACATATTGCAGCAACAGCTCAATTGTTTGTAGATTCTGCTCTGATTGCGTTCAGCGACTATAGCTCAAATCAAATATTCAACACAGATCAGTCTGGGTTTAATTATGAAATGTACTCTAGTAGAACTCTGGCTCAAAAAGGACAAAAAGAAGTATTATCTACAGTTATTTCTCTTCATGCAATAACTCATTCGTTAAAAATTCAGCCTACAACCAGTCTTGATGGCAAGCTTTTGTCACCATTGCTTTTATGCTTAAAAGAAGTATCAGGAGAATTCGGTGCAAGAACTCAGGTCTTCAGACCAGAAAACGTTGCTGTCTATTGCTCATCATCAGGAAAAATGTTTAAAGATCTTGTTAAAGACTGGTTTTTGGACTCTTTTATGCCTTCAATGGACACAAAGGCTCTGCTTTTATCAGATTCGTGGACTGGACAATCAGATCGGCAAATGTTCGAAGATCTTTCAACTGATGACAAGACAATCAACATCTTAAAGATTTCACCCAAAAATAACCTCACTTGTTCAACCTCTTGATGTTTACTTTTTTAGGCAGTGGAAAATTATGGCAAGAAAGTTTTTTGAGCGTGTATTATTGGATGATATTGATCTGAATCTCAAACAGCGTAATAACACTATTAAGTTACATTCACTTATTCATAATCAACTTTCTTCTCTGCGTTTTCGACCTATGATAAGATATGCTTGGTTTAAAGCCGAATATTTAACCCAAAATCCTGGCCGCTTTGATAGTGTATCCAAAGTTTGTTTTAAATTTGTCGATTTAGTTTGTTTCGAAAACAATAGTCAATTCTCAGAAGGTGTGTCTATCTTATGTAGTTAGTGTAGAAGATCATTTTGCTTCACCCACTATTACATCGAATACCATTATTGTAATGAGTTACTCAATTGAATTAAAATTTCAAAAATTGAATATAAGGTATAAATTAACTGCTCAGCAGAAACTGAACCGATATTTTTGATACACTTTTCGTAGAAATTATCCTCAGTAAGTTTAATCAAAATCGGCATGTCAACGTTGAGAAACCTTCCTTGTTAGATTCGCATTTAAATATGTTTATTGCTCATTTTATTTTCATTTTCGTGATGACTACGTTTCATAATTTTGCTCTTTTGGATTTTATTGCCGCCATTTAAAACACCACAACTCCCCCGCTTATATATATCACGTGATAGGGTCAAGTGGGGTATAAATCTCAGCTTGACTAGCTGAGTCAAACGATATATAACCTGTTGGTAGGGTTGCTGGGCGAAGCTGTGCCCATTTGCTATAGTCTTACCGGAATAATAAATGACGATTAGAGGAAACATTATCTTTTAATTATAAATAAATCTAAGTAAAAACTATTAGATATTGCTAACAATAAATATCTAAACTTATTAAAACAAGTTTTATAAATTTATATCTCTTTATTTGTGATTGTTTTACTTTCTATGTTCCGTTTATTCTTTTAGGACTGTCAGCGGGGTTAGATTCCTTTGCAGCGTCCTTCGGACCTTGATCTTCAGTTGCCCCACTTTAATAGCTCTTACCGTCTTTCTTTGTATTTATAAATTCGTGTAATTACTGCACATTTCTCACTCATATATTAATAGAGATAATTTTTTTCGGATAATAAACACTACATCCTTTAATATCATTCTCATCTATAGTATTTAACTGACTCCAATAGTTTGAGTGCATAACAGAAAACCTATCTCTTGAATTTGTAAAGCCAACTATATAACCGTATAGTGATGTTTGAACTATTAGTATCTAATTTTGGTCATAATCTAAAATTATTAAACTTAAAGAAATGTTTTGATGAAGAACTGTGATCCGACTAAATAGATCATTTTTATATAATGATTCTTATTAATGTTCTCGTATCTAATGTTCTGTCTTACTGATGCAAAAAAATCATTTTTTGCTTTAATAGTATCAGCAAATAAAACTATGATATCTGTATTAGAGTATAATACAAAGTATTTAGGACGAAGTCCTTGAGTATGACACGCTCTTAAGTTTTGTTTTATTAAGTTATTACGCATCTTTGGCTGTTTGAATTTACAAACATAATTACAATTTTTACTCTATTCTTTAAATTAACGTCTTAACCCTTAAACAGTAAAACGTATTAGATTTAGTGTTTCAGTATTTTTGGGTCATTTTGACAACTTTTAATTTTGACAAGCGTGTTAAAGGATTATATGTATAGGAGTTATAGTGTTCATTAAGTTATTCGTATAGTCATCTTGAAGTAATTTGTTTAAACACTTAGATAAAATCTTATTTCATTCCTAACTTTAATGCCTAAACTTAGATATGATCAACCTTAAACGTATCTACATTCAAATATGAGTGTTATAGCTTATCTACTTTTTATATGAACTTTAAATGCTCATTTAAAAATACTGTAAAGGTTTGAATGTCAATAATCACAAAAATTAAAAAATTTTTATAATTTTTTTCGGTCACTTTGATCAACGTTTTAATTTTCTAGTATTAAAGTAGATTTGTAATAGAATAATCAATATTTACAGGAGTGTTCAAGAGATAGCATTTAAGTGGTCTCTTTTAAGCTAATACACTGATAATGCATATCTAGAGGTTTTATTTATTCAATAAAAAAAAGTAAATATTAAGATAAAGTAAATAAGTAAATAATATTAAGTAAATAAAAATTCATTTTGTTATGCTCTTTATATTTTTAGAATAAAGAACATTGCCGAACCCTGCCTATCATATATTTTAAAATATATGATAACATATTTAATCATGATGTAAAATGTAATATTTTGATAGGGATCCCACCCTCCGCCCCTATCGGACTCCCCATTTTAGTCGCCGCCGAGGCTTACTCTTGTTCCTCCAATTCCACGCAGATATCATTCAGAAATTCTGCGAGAATTGGAATCTCGGGCAGATGTCGTGGATACCCGAGATATCATAGAACTGTCGATATGTGCGCACAGCATGTTGAGGAACCACAGGAGCCCTGGGGGCCGACTTCCTGTGGACCGTAGCGTTTTCACTATGTGAAGACATGTTTGATGGTTTTTTATATTATTCAAGTTGAACATTATATTTTTTTATAAATTCACTTTTAAACGGATCTATATGTATTTTTTAACGCTGAATCCGAATATCAAATCAAAAATTTTTTATATCGAATAGTTTTCGAGATATTCGAATTTTTGATTTTAAGATTTTTGAATATGTGATATATGGTTTCGATGTAGAATTTAACGCTGACTACAAATATGAAAACCATTTTTCGATATCTTTAATATCCACCGAATAAATCTATATTTTATCCCATTTTAAAACTTTAACGTCATCTAACGCTTAAACTATAAGTTGTACGGAGGTGGGCCCATTGGCAGTTTTGATCAGGCTGATGATCTCTATTAAAATATATCAGATTTCGAGTGCCAAATTAGGCAGAATCCCATAGACTTTCCGGCAATGTTCTTTGTAATTTCATTTTATTTTTTAATTACAAAGTTGAAAAAAATCTATGGCAATAAAATCAAGGACGTACTGATAAAAAGAAATCTGTAATTTAATGTGTAACAGCTTTCAGTAAAATTGCAATTGTGTATGAAATCTTCCAAAGGTATAAGAGATAAGGAAGCGATAGTCTTGTTAGATTAATCTTTTGTTACGAACTCGATTGGGGGTACTTAAGAAGCTTCGTTTGTATATAAAGGAAAATTTTTTGTAAGTTAGATTAAGTTAACTTATATACAATAATAATTTTGTCAAAAGGAATTCAAAACAGTTGGTAAGGGCAAAATAGCTATTATTTATTAAATGTATTATTTCATCGGAATAGTATAGAAAAATCGAAGGGAAATTTAAATAAGATTAGAGCTACCAATTTGTTGTGATCCCAACTTTTGTCTAGTAAGTAGGCACTCAATGAGGATTTTAAATCTCAGTCGATTTATGATTGTATACGCTAAGTTCAAAGTTTGTTTCCTAACTTTTGTCTATCTTTAGCACAACTTTCAATATCAAAATACACAACAAATTGGTAGCTTAAATAATAATAGTCAAATAATCAAATTCATTACTCGGCTCAGAATCCAGCAATTCAACTATTATTGAAAATTTTACTTCCCATTTTCTGTAATACCCGTAATGATGTCCTCTCCAATTTCCCAAATTTTTCTCTAGTTTGAACAATATGAACAATTTACTGTTACACCCATTATTTGTGGTAATCACTGCGACAACTCTCGGATCTATTGCTGCGGATTTGGTGGATCCATGTGATGATTTTGTGGGAGAATGGTTCGGTTATCTTGGAGTTGCTTACAACTATGATGATGAAGTTCCCCATCCTGCCATAGACAGTTATGATGAAACTTTTGTCCATAATAATACTTATGATTTTTATCATATGTATTTAACTTCAACAAACTTCTATAATAAACAATCGAAATATGCTGTAATGAAACTTACAGACAATTTGCCATTAGATGGACGCTGCAAAGATGGAGTCATAAACCTTACTTCAACGGTTAAACTTGGACCCTCAGGATCCATACAACGCTATGGAATAATAAGTGGACCATTGAGTGGCACAATCAATGGAACTGTTATTAGTCTCTATAGAACTAATAAAATTATTGTTCTACATAAAGTGTAGTAATAGTTATTAATCAAAATTTGTTTAATTTGATAATGATACATTGGTATTTTGGTACTTGTAAAAATGAATATAATATGAATAAAATATAGCGATTATATTCAAAATTATTTTGTGATAATGGTAAAAGAGTATGAAAAAATTATTCAAAAAAGCTTCAACAACAAAAAAGGATTTGTGTTAGCTGATTCGTTAGGATCATTTATTTTTGTTTGTTTATTTTATTTGATGGGATGTGACCAATTTATTAAACTTATAAATTTGGCACAGACATTAAAAAATTTTTGTTTGTAGTTATTTATTAGTAATTTAGTTTTCCTACGATTTCAATATCAGTAATTTGATGAAAATTACGAATCCGTTGCTTTTATCAAAGTAGGATGGCATATGGCTAGTATAGTTGGTTCAATACCTGCTCGGAATGTTCCTATTGACCTGTATCAACGAGTCATATGTCGTTGGAAAGGTCTCGATGAACTGAGCTCAACGAGACCATACGTGATGACCTATGACATCGAGTTCACCGACGGCTGACCATCGACCTCTGACCTATAACGACAAATTTTTACCCCCATAATACATACACTCGATTACACGGCCAACTAGGACGCTTTAAAGCTTGATAGCTCTTGAACGGATAATCGGATTTCAAAATGGTTTTCACTAAATTGTAACTGGATAATGTTGAAATTGTTTGATATACTATTCGTTAAAATATTCACAAGGGTTGCAAAGTTATAGCAATTCTAGTAAAAACTTAATTTTCCATTAGAAGTAATGGTATATGTGTATGGCATAGACTAATTGAAAGTAGTTTTTGGATATTTTCTGTTTGTTTATGTTTGGAAAACAATCGGTTAACAATTGATTGTATACTAAATTTGTTTTAAAATAGTGTGTATGGCGGAGGCCATACACACTATTAATTTTTAATAAAATTAAGTTTCAAAATTACAATAATATTAATGTTTGATTTTTTAATTTTTGTTTCATTATTTTATAACCCTGGTGAATATTTTAACGAATGGTATATCAAACATTTCCTACATTATCCAGCCACAATTCAGTGAAAACCATTTGAAAATTGGATTATACGTTCAAGTGCTGTTAAGATTTAAACCGTCCTAGTTGGCCGTGTATTCGAGTGTATATCGCTGGAAAAGTCTTGATACATTATCATGATAAATTACACGATTAGAATCAAGGATCAGATTCTAATTCTGATTAACTGAAAGACAAGGTGTATTGAACTCTTCGCACCGTTTTAAGGGCAAAGGAGGACACAATCAGTCCCTAGTGGGATAGTTTCCCAGAGCGCTCAACAGTGAAAATTTTCGTTTTATTTCTTATTCTCAAGGTGATGTGAGTGTTATCACTGTATTCAGTTCGTCGAGACCATTCCAACGATATATACGTTGTAGGGGTTAAGTATTTTGTTCAGAGGTCAGAAGTCAAAGGTCACCAGCCGGTTAACTCGAGGTCACAGGTTACCATGTCTGGTATAGTTTAGCTCTGTATGTCGAGACCTTTACAACGATATGTATGTTGTTGGGGTTAGATATTTTGGTAATGGGTACCTTTTCCAGGCACATACTTTTGATGATCGATCCTAATAGTACTCGATGTGAGGAGTCGAATGAAATATTACATGCCTATATTCTATCCATAAATTACGTAAAAAGTTAATTTTTAAAAAATTCAAGAAATATCTTGGTAATGGGTACCCTTTGCGGGCACCTACTTTTGATGATAGATCCAAGTAGTACTCGATGTGAGGAGTCTAACGATATATCACATGCCATGTTTTATCCATAAATTAGGTGAGAATTTAGACTTTTTATAAGTCCAGGCACCCAACCGACCACCTCAGGCAACCACCCCAGACATCCCTCTCCATTTATCCTTCTCTCAAAGTACCTATTGGCGACTGGTTTAACCTAACTACCACGAACCCAATTTAACCTAAGCTGAAGATAGCGTCAGATCGCTTCACTCGGAACGCCTCGCGTTCCTCGCTTCGCGACCTGACGCAATTTTTACTTAGGTTAAATCACGCACCTGGATACTTAATTATTTTATAGAGAATTTTCTTATATCGCATTTCGGAGGGGATACCTAGCGATAGAACTATTTTTGAGTTTTTAAAATATTTCATTTTTACACAATTTATGGATAGAATATGGGTATGTAATATATCATTCGACTCACTACATCGAGTACTATTAGGATCGATCATCAAAAGTGGGTGCCTGGGGCAGGGTGAATCTTCGAGTCATATGTCGTTGGAAAGGTTTCGATGAACTAAGTCCAACGATACCATACATGATGACCTGTGACCTCAGGTTCACCGAGGGTGACCCTTGACCTTTGACCTATGACCACAAGTTTTTACTCCCATAACACATACATCACTCCCAAGTGTGATACATCATTGAATTTAGCTCGTCGAACTGAGCATTTTGATATCTCACATGATCAATTATCCCAATTAATTCTCGAGATATTAAAATTATAGTTTTTATATCTTCAGAATGTCAGCATACAGTTAATGAGAAGCTAACATAGCCTATAGGTACCAACCAGCCCCCTCAAAAATGGATAAACCTGGCTTTAACAAATTGTAACCCAGACCAAACCTGATATCAACAAAGGTATAATATCCTAGGTCGTAAAGCAACCTGACCTATCCTCCCTTAGTTTAAATCAGGCTTGTTTGGGTTACGACTCGAGAAATGCAGATTTATCCATTTCGGGGTTCCAAACCAAACAAAGATGAATATTCTGAATGAAGCTAAAGATAAACATAATTTGTTATTTATAGTTAGTTTAAAGTTTTAACTTCGCGCCACATGCACACTCCCTTATACGTAGAAATATGCACTCGCTTTTTAAAAAGTTTAAAAGTTGAATATATCAAGAGCTACTTACGAAAATTGATAGATTTAGGTATCAAAATGTTCAACTCGATATTTTGAGTCCAATGATACATCACTTGGTAGAGTTAGTCACTGCCGTCGGGAGTGATGAGATTCACGAAAACGAAAAAATATGAATATATATGTTCAGTAAATTAAAAATTGGAAATAGAAGCAAGAGAAACACTGATTATATGTCAACTTCCTTGAGACACTCATCAATTATTGAAGAACTTCATTTATGATTTACTTTAATTACTATAATGAGTATGAAATACGATTATTAATTTCTGATCCGGTGGAAGCATCCCATGACAGCGTTAAACTTCTGGTTGCTGTCCCTGGTTTTAATTCATAGAGCGTTCGTGTTAAACCATTGAGTATAGTTGTTTTTAAATGAAAATACTCACATTCGATTCATTTTTTTATGTCAACAAATCGAAAATTCCTTAATACCACAGATACGAATAGAATAGCTATAAAAATCTTATGCTTTTTGCTAATTAAAGCATTTGCATTAAAATATTTGAATGAAGCATTTATTAATCCAAACTTAGAAAGATGTGTTTTTGTTAAATAAAGATTTAATCATGAAAATACCTTATAATAATTAAAAGATCTCAAACTCGGATAAAATACTACTGTTTTTAAACGGTTTAGTACAGGATAACTCATACATTGCTGTAAATCTCGATCTGCAATAGAGCCTTGTATTAATATGTTTAAGGCTAGTTCTACTTTTTTCTGTATTATTTAACCTTAACTTATTCGGAATATGAGTGAGATTTGCAACAATACTTGTATGATTCAGTACTAAAGTCGAAAAAGGATACAATTTTTAGTTCTAAAATTTCAAAATGCTTTTGATTTATTAATTAAAATATTGAATAGAATTAGTAACAATCCAAATCACTTATCCGATGACAACTGGGATCAGAGTTTGGGTAACATTAACCATTGTATTATCAGCTTTCTTTTTCACGACACTTACAGCCGCAGCTTTGACTTTATTCCAGATTTTCTTGAGGAGTCCATAGAAAACTTCGATGTCTCCGTTGGGAACTATATCAACAGTTTCTATTTCGAAGCGCGTCAGATGTCCGTCATCGTTAACAACGACTGCAAAAGTAAAATGAACTGTTACTTCCATTTTATCTCCCTCAGCGGAAACAACGGCTTCAGTGGCGATGGCTTTGCATTCGAAAGTTCCAGCCTTTAATCAAAAACTCAAAAGTTAATTTTTTGAATATAAGTTAAATTTAAAGATTGATTTGATTACAGCTGCTTTTTTAACGCAGTTTCCATCTCTCTTCAGATGTTCGAGACCTGTCACATCAGCGTTGTTAAAGCCAGGAATCTCGATACGTTTGTGCTGTCTCAGCTCAACAATAGAAATGTCAATCAATTTATTGACTTCTTCCACTACAGAATCAGTGATAAAAATGATATTTTATTTATTTTGGCTAAGAAAACATTCTTTTAAATGTAAGATATGAGTTATATGAACCGACCGGTTGTGATGTGTGCAGCATTGGCTGCGGCCAAGAAAGCAATTGCTACCACGAAGAACAACATTATTAGTTGTATAATGTTTTCCTATACTAATTTGAGAACTTTAGGTTCTCTTTTTATACCAAAAATATCGTTAGATATGATTAGTTAATGAGAAAAATCACACATGACTTGAAAAATATTTTCAACTTTACAGAATTCGCTTTAAACAAGTTTGACTCAAGATCGCTTGCTCTTATTGTGAGACATTTAAATATAAATTTATGTATTTTCTATAGTATGAAAACTTCAAAAGTCACTCAGATCGTTAACATGGTACTATCGGCCAAAAAATCATATGTTAAATAAAGCCTTTTCGCGCCTTACTTAGGGATCACTTTGAGATTTACGTAATCAGGATTTTGAAAGCTTTTATAGACTTTAGTTTAGGTCTGACTTATGGCAAAACAAGAGAGTGAACTTTTGTATTAATCGTTTAAGTGATTCATAAATTCATAAATTATTTAATTTTCTAATTTGATTAATTTTTATTTAATTTGAATTCAACTTTTCTCAATTTATTTCATGAATTAAAATCACTTATGTTAAAGTTCGATACAAATTACAACACTTATAGAGATTTAAAGATAAGTTTCGTATTTCATAACTCATATTAGAAATAATATTTATGAAAATAATATGACAAGATTATTTATTCAATCTTTCCCTTATTTGGTTCAATTCTGATTGGCTCTTAGGTTTTTAAGCGCACATATTGACATATACTTTTTTGGCCGATAGTACACCACTAATATCTGCCTGCTTTTATTTTAATTATTGAAATTTAACTTCCAATTCAACTTGAGAATGAACTCAAAAATGATTGACATAAGTTGCTTTTATAATAAGTTCATAGACTCAGAGCTAAAATTTAAGCTGCGCTTATAAACTTTCATGGGATCGATATTAATAATGAACTTTACCTAATTATTAAATAATAAGAATTACATACAAAAATTACATTAATTTCGATAAAAAAGTTTATAAAAGTGTTTGTACGTAGCTTACTGAAATTTAGAAAACTGTTTCACATATTAAAGGAATAGCTGTAAAGGGTTTATCGGCGAATTTGCCATTAAGCTTCAGTTGAACAGCGCTTAATGCTTAATATTAAGATATTATTTTGAATCTGAGCTTCGAGCTCGAGCTAATCTCACAGTTAGGGCGAAGTGAGCTTGAAGCGCAAAGCAGCTGGCTAATCTTCATTACTATTCAAATGCAATTCAGTATTGGATATGAAAATAGTGTGTACGCACTAATACATTAAACGCATTAATCATTAAAATTTCATAATTAAAAAATTGTTTTTCGTATTAAAATTAAAAATTCATAGTTTAAAAATTTATCAACCTATCATTCGATTAAATAATTTGAAAGTCCATGTGCTGTACTTCACATCCTTTTCTTAGTTAAGCCTATTTCTCTTCAAGAATTGTGTTTAATCATTATTTATGTGCGTCAATCAGTTGGCCCTTTCACAGCAAACTATTTCGATTAATATTTTTTCGTTCATTTATATCTCTAAAAGCAAAATTAGTTTTATGCTAAATCCGCTTTAATTTCCAGCAAAATAAGAATCGAATTACAAGTGTTAAGTCACATGAAAATTATCGTAATTATAATGAGATAAAATATAGGTACTTAAGTACCTTCAGGAACTAAACTAAATTTTGCAAATTTAAGCCTATAGATGTTTTGCATTTTGGAAAAACAATGACGAATTATTGAAGAATCAAGATTAGACTTTTTTCACTGCATAAATTATGTCAAAAATCAGTGTGAACCACTTATAGGGGTATCTAAGAATCTATACTTTATCTCATTTACATTTCATGTGACTTTGAAACTTATCCATATGTTTCAATTTGACTCTTGACGTAAGTTATGACATTGAAAACATCTGATCTTGATTTTCCGATAACTTACTATTTTTGTTATTGTTTTTAAATACAAAATATTTATCATGGGCTTAAGTACGCGCGTTCTTGTACTTAAACTTGAATTTTAGCATAAGATATGATAAATGAAAGCTGAATTGCTTTCGCAGTGAGAAAAATTACACAAATAGGTAGCGGTTCTAAGTTTTCTTTCGCGGCCCCGTTCTGGTGTAGGAAAAAGTCTGACGAGTCACTATATCAGTTTTATTAAAAAAAATTCTATACTGAAAATTTCGTCTTTTTAAATCTTTTTAAATGAACTATCAATGTTATGATATTTGTAAGACGATTCCTTAGAAAAAATGTTTTTGAATATATACCAAAACAATTTTCATAAAAATTACAATTTAGAATCGAAACTTGATTTTATCTGTGACAAATTAGAGTATTTTTTCTAATAAAGAACCCCGTGTTTTGATGGATTTATTAAGAAATGAAGTGAACGCTAACAAATGAAATACACATTTCAATAATTTTAGATCCGACTCTTAATAGTATTGTAGAATCTTTTTGTAGACTTTAAAAACATTTTGCGGTCAAATATTGAGTCACAGCCCACAGTTACAGAACCTTGACGATTAGGCATCATCCACTAATTGGGTTGAGCTACAGTAAGAAAGATGAGTCGTAAGCTTAATGTAACCAAAAAGTAACATAGGAGGGAGGGTATAAATGATAGGTAAACCTTACGTTTCTAAGAATAGACCGAACAGGATTTGGAAAGTCTAATTCAAATTCGCAAAGATTTGATAACACTTGAGAGGTTTTGACAGTATTTGAAAATTATTCTTGATATTTAGATGAATTAAATGTATATTCGGTGAAGTCATAAAAAATGTGTAGGTACTCTGAGATATTTGATGAAATTTGAAAAATTGAAACAAAAGTAAGATAAAATAACAAAAATTCTGAAAAGATTAGATGAAAGAGAGTTATTTTTGGGCAACTAAATTTAATCTCGGAAATTTGAAAAATTTCAAGAGAGGTTTCCAAAAATTCAGATGAGGATAAGATGTACCAACAAAATCTGAATAAGTTTGTTGAAATTTGAAGATTTTATAATGAAATTTAAGTATAAAATACTTTAGCAAATATAACATTGACCCGTGAGTCGAAAGTATTTTTAGATGGCTGTGTGAACTAAATCACAAAAGGGAGACCGCAAAGAGGCATGGTTAGCTAAACGCAATTGATGGATGATGCCTAATCAAATCCATAATGATGCAAATTTATTGATACTCAAATATCTCTGAATAATTGTTATCCCTGATTTTAACATTAAAAACAATTATTTTGTTATAATTTGAAATCCGGGTAAATAACTACATGAATCATAAATGGAGTAATCACCTTCTGAGAGTTCCAAAACCGGACACAAATTACTAAAAAGGGAAATCATTAGAAAATGTTTCAAAGGACACTGTCTAATAATTCATTTGTATGAAAGCTAATTATATTTATATAGTTTACTCGATTTAAACTAACTAATTTTAAGAATCTATCGATGGTTTTACCTTTATTGTGTTGAAAATACATAACTTGAGCAAACAATCATCTTTCATCCAGGTTAAAATTTTTGAGCAGAAACTGGACTTATGAAATTTTCAATTAAACGTCTAGATTGTCCAGTCAAAAGCTGAACGTCCGGTCATCCTAGTTAGGAAATTCTTTATTAATTAGGCATATTTAAACCAGACTTATATAACTAAACGTTCGCTCAGTTCATGGGAAAAATAAATAAACCTTATAACCATAGTTAGTAAAATATGAGATTTTTTATAAGCTATGAGACACTCCGTCATTATATGAATAAAGATAAATATTTGATTAGTCATATCATTATTTCTATTAATCAATAAAAATGTATAAGAATATGTTCCAAAGCTTATAAAATATCTTTCATTTTTCTAACTATGTTTATAACTGTCTATAATGCAAACTAGAAAAGAGAATTCTCAAAATTTTTACACCCATTCCCATCCTAATTCCATCTTAAGATCAAAATTAGTTCCGCTGCCGGGACGGCCCATTTCCATAAGATTTTGGTAACAATATTAAGAAAATATTAAGAGCAAAGAAGTAAGAATAACATTTTAAAATAAAACAAAAGACGCTATCGACGTTTACCTGAAAATTTTAATAAATTATTAATAAGTGATTGATTTAAGGAAAGAGCTTCTTTTAAAAAAAGATCTTGTCAATCCCATTCGATTTACATTAAATTAGAAACCTATTCCATTCCCATCCATTCCGATTACATAAAAGACGGCAATGGAATTCAGATTATTTTCTCTAATACAAACTCAGGTTTAAGAAAAATGTGTTTCATTCAAATTAGAAATCACAGCTAAAAATGAGATTCTTTGAAAAAAAGTTCGCAATACAATATAGTTTGAAAGTTAAAATAAATTAATAAAACATTGAGAGTTAGAAACTCGCAAAAATTTGCTTAAGATTTATTTAAAATTAGTATTAACTGATTTGTGCTTATTCGCAAGTCAATTAATATTTAATGAATATTACAGATACAAGTGGTTGGATTAACGCAAACATTTTTCTTGGCTTTTTATCATAAGTTACTTGACAAACGGGCTTGGGTGGTCCTCTGCTTTTCTGTACATTAACGAACCCATTGATAGTATTTCCCAATTGAACAACACTGGCATGTGGTGGTATCACTTGACCTCTGAGAGCAACAACTTGATTGATTAAACTATTAGCTGTAGCCACATCTATATAAGGATTTTGCTTCAGAAGGTTCAAAGAATCCAACAAACCATCCAAATAGGCGTAATCTAACTTAACAGTGATGCCAGTAATGATGGCATTCTGTTTGGGTCCGGCCGGCAAGAAGTCTGTAATCTGTCCCAATTTTCCTCCGAAAAGCCATGGGTTCTGTTGAGCCGAATTCCACCAATTTTCGAATCCAGCTACACCTTGCTTTATAAGGTCTGCATTTCCTCCATAATAGTGTTCTTCGACAATAGTATTATCGTTGAAGTCTTTATCGGCAGTAGCTTTGTTTGTAGTATGGCCCCCATGTGCGTTCAGAATATCATTGAACTTGGCATCTGCGTTCACTTCCAAGTGCTTTTGTGTATTTTTTGCTGCATAGCTGTTAGCCGTAAACATATCTATTTTCATAATACCTCCAAATTTCGCAGTTTGAAAATAATGTGTACCGAACAGTGACAGAAACTCTTGATATTTAGCTGGATTTTCGGCATAAGTATTTGGCAAAAATTGGTCATAAAATTGCTTCATGTATTGTCCGGGAGTCTCAGCAAAATAAGGTACGAGCTCTACTTGAATTGCAGAGACATGAGCCGAGACAGAGAGGACTGTTCTATTTCCTACATTAACATTTTGTCTTGTCTTCTTAGTAGATCCAGACAAGGAGAACATGCCTTCTTTAAATCCTATGCTAGCCTCATTCGCGCTGTCTTTTGAATGATCTTGATCTATTCCGTAAAACTTTTGCTTCTGCTCAGTTATTCCTCCTGGAAGGTGAGTTATTGACTCGATCTGATCTGGCAGGTCGTAAACCAGGGAGGGAACGAATGGATTCTGCCATCTCTTCTTTTTGTCACATGTGAAGTCAAATATAGTTCTGGCATAACCATTGGCTGCCTGCAAGTCTGTGGGTAACATATCGAAACTTGTTATATCGATTCCATGAGACAGTCTATCGAGTCCTGGAGGTAATGTTCCACATGGTGTGGCTGAATAACAAGTTTGGATAATTGGATACAACGACAGTAATGCAAACAAGAGCTTCATTTTGCCTGCTTCTGTTCAACTATATCTTCAAGTTTCAAATTTGAATTTATATAAAAAATTTATCAGTCCATCATCCGATTAAATAAATTTGAAGTCCATGTGTTATGCTTCACATCCTCTCCTTAGTTAAGCCTATTTTTCTTCAATAATTATATTTTAACCATTATTTGTGTTCTTCCATCAGTTGGCCCTTTCAAAACAAATTATTTCGATTAATAGTCTGTTTTTAATTATTTATTCTTCTAAAAATTGAAGTCAGTTTTGCTTAAATCCGCTTTGATTTCCAACAAAATAAGGGCCAATTTCCAAGCGTAAAGTCATATGAAATATAATCGTAATTATAAATGAGATAAAGTATAGATTCTCAGATGAATACTGTTGCTTCAATTGGACTTTAGACATTTTATGGCATTGAAAATACCTAATCTTTTGCAGCAGATATTAATCATTATTTGAAGCATAGAATATTTATGATATGCTCGAATACATAAAATTTTTATTTCCTCAATTGTTTGTGACACTTCAAATACCTATAAACTTGAATTTTCTTCCTTCAGCTTGAGACACGGATATTACTCACCTATTCATTTATGCGGAATTCTGTCCTATTTGATAAGACAATTTTTTTGAGAAAAAGTCTCAAAGTGTAAAGAATAAATATTTAGATCTTCCTTGAAGAAAAATTCAGCTTATTAACAAATTTTCATATGCAAATTTGATCAAGATTAACAATTAAGGCAAAAATTTGTTGAGATATGAATCCAATAGCATGTCCAACTCTTTGATGGAAAAAGTATCAAAAGTCAAATATTATCGAACTCTAACGAAACTAAAAATTCTGTTTTTAATATGTGAAAATTTGATTATTAAAATAGGTATATGATTTTAAAGCTTCAAAACATAAGAGATATTTTTGTAAGATTTATAAAATAAATAACCCAATATTTATTAATTAGTGAAAGATTGGATTTTAATTCAATTTATAATCAATGAATATTACAAATACAAGTGGTTGGGTCAACACAAACATCTTTCTTATGTTTCTTGTCATAAGTTGTTTTACAAATGGGCTTCTCTGGATGTGTATTTGCATTCGCTTTTGCAACAAACTGTTCAATAGAAGCTCCCAATTGTTTGACTTTATCATGTGATGGACTAACTTCATTTCTGATAGCAATCACTTGATTTATATAACTATTAGCTGTCTCAACATTAATGTGATGATTTTGCTTTACGAGTGTCAAAGAGTGCAACAACTCATCCAAATAAGCGTAATCTAACTTAATTTTAATAGCAGCCTCTAATTCTGTCCTTTTGGGTCCATCTGGCAGAAAGTCTACTATTGATCTCACTTTTCCATCATAAATCCATGGCATTCGTTGAGCAGATTCCGACCACTTGTGAAACCCATCCGAACCTGTCTTTATTAGGTTTGCATTTCCACCATAGTAATAGTCTGTGACTGTACTATTGCTCTCATAATCATCATCTACACTAGTGCTACTTTTAGAATGTCCCCCACTCAGTGATAGTTTGTCAATAAAAGAAATTAACGCTTGACTCTCAAGAAACTTTTGTGTCATTTTTGATGCATAGTTTAAATCAGTTTCAATAACTACTGACATAAATCCACCAAAACGAGCATTTGTGAAGTAATGCGTGCCAAAGGTTGACAAAAACTCCTGATATTTACCTGGATTTTCAAGGTAAGTATTGGGTAAGGACTGGTCGACGAATTTTTTCAAATTAGTGCTTGCAGTTTGACTCCAATACGGAATCATTTCTACTTCTATTCCGGAAATATGAGCATAAACAGTAGTCAAGACCTTCCCATCCGCATCAATTTGTTCCATGCTTTTATTAGAAGATCTCGATAAGGAAAACATACCATTCAAAAAGTCTAAATTTAATTTCAAACATTTAGCCTTTTTATCTTCAAGATAGCTCTTATGAATCTCTATCTTTGTGTCCGTTATTACCCCTGGAAGTTTAGTTATCGACTCGATCTGATCGGGTAAGTCATAGACCAGTGTAGGAACGTATGGATTTTGCCATTTCTTTTGCTTACCACAGGTAAAGTTGAATAAAGATTCAGCAAAACCATTTGGTTGAGTCAGATCTGGCGGAAACATATCGAAACTTGTTATATCAAATCCATGCGATAACCTATAAAGTTCTGGAGGAAGTGATTTGCATTCTACTGAATAGCAGATTTGTATTATTGGACACAATGACAGCACTATCAAAAAGAGCTTCATTTTTCTGGTTTGCCCAAATAATTAGAATATTCTCTACTTCATATATCATATTTATACAAAAAGAGGTCTTATCTGATTGTTTGATCGCAATATAAGTCATGTGTTGAAGTTTACATCCTTTCCACAGTTCGACCTTTTCTATTCTAGAGTTATTTCAATAACTGATAATCTTTGGACAGAAAATTGACTTCATCTATAGTTTAGCTAGTTTTAGTTTTCTCTCTCTGAAATAAATTTTTTCATCTAAATTCAAGTAGATTTCTAATAAAGTATGATTCAATTGTTTAGTGCAGTCACAAGGAGTACGATAACTTATGGAATGAGAATAAGAACAATATGTGATTGAAATCTATTAACTATGGCTGCAATTCAACTTCATTATCAGTTGTAGTATTCAAATAATAATCTTTTAACATCTCAAAAAATAAGTTTCAGTTCGCACTCTTTTAAGGACTGTACTTCACTGTACTTCGATTCGATATTCAGCCTGTATTGCTACATAGTCATAACTCGGAGATTTTAGGAGACTGAGTGCTGATTATCGACCGAAATTGAGTTTTTTGGTAACTAAAGACTCAGCGGTTTTTGTAAGATATCTTTTTATGAATAAAATTTCTTTAACGATTCTTTAGTGTGCACATGATTTCTCAAAAATAAATTTAATCATAGTTTAAGACGATGAAATTTTTTAAAAGTTTGAGTTCTGTGTAAATGCTCCATTTAAGATAAAAATTAATACGATATGAATCACTAAGCAATTAAAGCCTTTAAGAGAGAATATTTATTTGCCTCAATTTTGATATAATTTAACATAAGAATGCAAAAAATTTTAGTTTTAGCTAAAATTTCTTGAGTATAGTGGTTTTCTGAACAAGTAATAGAATTATTAAGGAGATCAGGAGTTTCGAAGTTTTTCATGAGATATTAAGTCCATGAAACATATTTTGATCCTGATCTAACTAATTTACGACTTGAAGGTCAGAATAGAGAATTTGCACCAAATCAGAGGTCCAATTATAAGTCTTATTCCTATATTGTACTGTGCATCATGATTATCGGTTTAGAATTTCTTCAAAAATATTATTCCTTATTATTGATCAAATTTTTTTAACTTAAATGAATTTAATATTCTGTTTCCAAAGCTTTTCACGTTTCTCATCAAAAAGACCCAACTTTTCTGTTAATTTATAGAAATATTTAATTGTAATTTAAGTTTGAGACAATGTTCTATCCTATAGATTGAGGCGATTTTAACTTCAACTTAAATTATAACACCAGTAATACAATGAGACACAGAACGTTCAGACTTCAACTGATATAAAGTTTTAATTAGGCAATGTTTATTATTTTGAATTTTCTTCATTCTTGGATAGAAAGCAATTTTTTGCATTAAACGGAAATAAGCGTTTGAACGATATATACCTCAAACATATCATAACTAAGTTTGTAGAAGAAAGCTTGATTAAGACAAATATACAAATAAAAATATACGAAGCAATTGCAGTTTAATTCATGAAAAACTGAGTTTCTTAATTTCAAAGCTTATTTAACCAGATATATTTAAAATTTTTGCAAACGAGCGACTCTGTGAAGAGTGTTAGAAGAAAAACTGAGAGGCGTGGCCCAAAATTTAAATAAATGTTTGATATTTGATTTGATATTGAATTTTCTGACCAATAAAAAAAGGTTTGCTATTAAATATTCCAGTGCAAGTGTTTGGATTTACACAAACATTTTTCTTTTGTTTTGAATAATAAACTATTTGATAGACTGACTTTGGAGCTGTTTCATCTTTATTTGCACTAAAAAGCCATCAATAGCAGCGCCCAATTGGGCAACTTTATCATGTGATATTATAACTCGACCTCTGAGAGCAACCACTTGATTGATCAAACAGTTAGCATTAACCCTATCTATATAAGGGATTCGCTTCAAGATATTCAAAGAGCGCACCATTTCATTCAAATAAGCATAATCTAACTTAATAGCAATAGCAGTATTGATTGCATTCTTCTTAGGCCCGTCAGGCAACAGATCAACCATAGATCTCAGTTTTCCACCAAAAAGCCACGGCCTTTAGTGAACAGACATCATATAATGATTTGTACAAGGACGTAATTCATTACTATCTTTTCATTTTCAGTAATTTACATAATTCTTGTTTCGTGTCTAATTCTCATTTATTTCGACTAAACTCTTTAAAAGTGACTCAATTTTTCGCCTTCATTCAGTCACGAGATATATCATATTAAAATAAAGTGTCAACAACTACACATATCCACAAAGAAACCTACTAAGACAATAAAAAGCCTTTCTGAAATATCTTCATTTATTGAATAACATCCTTTAAACTTGGATCAATTTAAAATCTAAAAATTAGTATAGATAACGAATTCAATACGACTTGATAAGCAATGAAATGTACATGCGTTCGTAATGACCTTTCAAAGTAAATTGATTTAAGGAGGTCCGGCACCTTTATCATTTTAATAAAAATGCTTAAGTAGATCATCACTGAAAGCTGTCTATATCATTCATTAAAGCCTGAATTCGTTTAAGTAAACTATTAGAACATCGCTTAAGAGATCGACAGAACTTATTAATCAACAAGAGGAACGAAAGTATCTCATACCAACCTTATTTGTTGTTATCATAGACGCCTTTTGATCCCTTGTGTTTATCACATTAAAATTAATAATGTTAAAATTTAATTGAGTTGAATTCTGCTTTAATTTGAATCGAAATTAAAGCATAGGTTATTTCATTGAAAATAGTAATTTGATTTATCTACTAATTAATCTATTTGCTCAATAATAATTCTAAAAAATATCAATTAAATCAATATTTTTAATCGATATTTGAAAATCAAGTACCATCAACTTAAATATATATATATATATAACTCTATATATACATATATTTATAGAGTTATTTGAAAATTTTCATAAAATTGCTTATCATAGTTTATCTGGTATAGTGGTACAATTAAGCAAAATCTTTTGTACAGTAGCTTTATTTTCATCGACATATAGTTTTCAAAGATTATAGAATTAAAAGCTTAACTTTTATTGAATTATGTTATCAATTAATTTCAAAGATTTACTTCTCAAATTAATCAATAGTTAATGGATAGTACAGGTGCAAGTGGTTGGATTTACACAAACGTTTTTCTTTTGTTTTGAATCATAAACCACTTTACAGGCTGGCTTTGGAGCTGTTTTGCCTTTATTTGCACCAACAAAACCATCAACAGCAGCACCCAATTGGGCAACTTTATCATGTGGTGGTATAACTTGACCTCTGAGAGCAACCACTTGAGTGATCAAACTGTTAGCTCCAGCCATGTCTATATAAGGGTTTTGCTTCAAGACATTTATAGAGTTTACCATTTCGTCCAAATAAGCATAATCTAACTTAATAGTAATAGCAGTATTGATTGCATTCTTCTTGGGTCCATCAGGCAACAGATCAACTATAGGTCTCAATTGTCCACCAAAAAGCCATGGACTCTTGTGAACTGACATCATCCAATTATCGAACCCAGACAATCCTGTCTTTATTAGGTCTGCAATTCCACCGTAATAGTAAGCAGCGAATGTACTCGACTCTGTATAGTGTTTATCAACAGCAATTTTTTGTCCTTTATGACCACCACTAAGTGTGAGTGTATTATAAAATGTTGCCTGTGCACTGGCTGCCATGCTTGCAGCATTGCCTCTCAAATTGTATGTTTTTAAGGTTTCAACTTGTAATCTCATTTTGCCCCCAAAATGTGCAGTTTGGAAGTAATGTGTACCAAAAAGTGACAGAAACTCTTGATATTTACCAGGATTTTCCTGATAAGTATTAGGTAGGAATTGATCGTAAAATTGCTTTACATAAGCGCCAGCATTTGCGGTCCAAGAAGGTATGAGCTCTGCTGCGAACGCGGAGACATGAGCCGAAACAGTGGTCATTGTTTTTTCTTGGAGGTTAATTGTTATCATAGCCTTGTGCGTAGATCCAGACAATCCAAATAAACCTCCAACTATACCTAGTCCTAAGCTTCTTGAATGCGACTTCTGAACTTCGTGGTAGTCATTTATAACCTCCACTGTGTTCGACATTACTCCTCCCGGAAGCATAGTTACCGACTCGATCTGATCAGGTAAGTCGTAGATTATGTTAGTGAATGGATTTTGCCATTTCCTCTGTCTATTGCATGTATAGTCGAATATGCTTCTAGCCAAACCACTTTGTGCAGTCATATCTGTTGGAAACATATCGAAAGTAGTTATATCGATTCCAAGAGATAGTCTGTCGATTCCCGGAGCCAGTGATGTACATGGAACGGAATAACATTTTTCTATTATAACGCACAATGACAATACAACCAAAAGAAGCTTCATTTTTCACGATCTGGTTGAACTATATAAATGAATTTCAATTCTACATTTATATTAAAACAGTTATCATTCGATTTAATATCTTCAAATTCCATGTGTTCAAGTTTACATCCTTTCTATGGTTAAGCCTGTTTTTTCTTTCGAACTTTTGCGCAAATCGTCCATAATATTCATTGGTTACGTCTATTTGTCTGAAAATTTAATTCATTACTATTTTTTCACTTCCAATCGTTTACATCATTCCTGCTTCGTGTCTAATTCGTATTTATTTAGATTAAATCCTTTAAAAGTGGCTTAATTTTTCGCGTTCTTTCAGTCACGAGATATATTATGATAATACTAGAACAGATAAAGTATCAACAGTTGTACATATACACAAATATTAATAAACCGATAGTAACAATAAAGTCTTTCAAAAAGTCTTTTTCTATTAAATAACATCCTTTATATTTAGATCAATTTAAAATCTACAAATTAGCATAAATAATGAATTTAATACGGCTTGATAAGTAATGAGATATAAATTGATTCGTAATGATCTTTCAAAGTAAATTGATTTACTTAAGTAGGTTCGGCACCTTTAACATTTTAATAAAAATGTTTAAGTAGATCATCACTAAAAGCTGTCTACATTGTTCGTTAAAGTCTGAATTTGTTTAAGTAAGCATACTTGAGTAAGTAATAGGAACATAGCTTCAAAGATTGATAAAACCCATTAATTAACGAAAAGAATGATAGTATCTCATACCAACCTCCCTTGTTATCATAAACGCATTTTGATCCCCTATGTTTATCACGTTAAAATTAATTATATCAAAATTAATTGAATTCTACTGTAACTTAAATGAATTTAAAATGTAAGTTATTTCATTGAAAATAGTAATTTGATTTCTCTACTAGTTAATCTATTTGCTCAATAATAATTCTAAAAGATATCCATTAAATCAATATTTGAAAATTAAGTACCAGCAACTTCTTAGATATATATTTGTTCACATAATTGTCTATAGAATTTTACGAAATTTTTTATTATAGCGTAGCTGCTAGAGTGAAATAATTACACAAAAGCTTTTGCAGCTTTATTTTCATCTTTATATAGTTTTCAAAAATTATAGAATTAAAAGCTCAACTTTTATTGAATGATGTTATCAATTAATTTTTAAGATTTAGTGCTCAAATCAATCAATAATTAGTGAATAGTACAGGTGCAAGTGGCTGGATTGACACAAACATTTTTCTTTTGTTTTGAGTCATAAACTACCTTGCAGGGAGCTTTTTTGCCTATATTTGCGTCAATGAAGGCCTCAATAGCAGCTCCTAATTGGGTAACTCTATCATGTGGTGGTATAACTTGACCTCTGAGGGCAACCACTTGATTGATATAGTTATTAGCTCCTGCCATATCAATATAAGGATTTTGTTTCAAAATATTTATGTTGCGTACCAATTCATCCAAATAAGCATAATCTAACTTAACAGTAACGGCAGTATTGACTGCATTCTTCTTGGGTCCATCAGGCAAGAACTCAACAATTGATTTCATTTGTCCACCAAAAATCCAGGGACTTTTGTGGACCGAAGCACTCCAGCCATCAAATCCAGACAAACCTCCGGTCTTGATTAGTTCGGCAACTCCTCCATAATAAGATGCCGAGAATACACTGTTCTGATAGTAATGTATATCGACTTTGGTTAAAGCCTTTTTATTACCCCCACTGAGTGTGAGTATATTGAAAAATGTTGCTGAAGCGCTAACACCCAAACTTTTAGAGTTAGTTGACATTGCATATGATTTTGAGGTTTCAACCTCAAATACCATTTTACCTCCAAACTGTCCGTTTTGGAACCAATGAGTACCAAAGGTGTTTAAAAATTCTTGATATTTTCCAGGATTATCTAGATAATTATTGGGCAGGAACTGGTCGTAAAACTGTTTCATATAAGTTCCAGCGTGTTCTGCATAAGAAGGAATCATCTGTGCAGCTAATGCAGATACATGAGCCGTAACAGTTGTAATAGTTTTCTCTTCTGCGACAATTTTTTGCATATATTTAGAAGATGAATAAGAAAAACCAAACAAACCGCCTACAAGGCCTAAACCCACTGACATTGCACGTGATTTTTGAATTTCATGATAGTTATTGTGAACCTCAACTATGTTCTGCTGTACTCCTCCTGGAAGAACAGTAACTGATTCGATCTGATCGGGTAAGTCGTAGACCTGATTTGTGTATGGATTTTGCCACTTCCTCTTTTTATCGCATGTCCAGTCGAATATAGTTCTGGCAAAACCGTTAGGTTTAGTCAGATCTGGTGGAAATAAGTCGAAACTTGTTATATCAATTCCATGTGATAGTCTGTCGATTCCTGGAGGCACCAGAACACATTCTAGTGAATAACATATTTTTATAATTGAATACAAAGACAGTACAATCAGAAAGAGCTTCATCTTTCCCGATCTGACTCAACCATATAATTCTATTTCATTTTCATATTTATACTAAATTATTATCAATTCGTCATTCGACTGATTATCGCCCGAATCCATGTGTTTGAGTTTACATCCTTTTCAATATTAAGTCTGTTTTTCTTTTAAAATTATGTTTAAATGAATGTTCAATTTGTCCAATAATTTAAAGCATTTGAGCTATCTATCCCTAAAATTATACCATTCATGTTATTATTGTTGAGTGTTTTCTTGAAAAATGAGTTTTGATACATAGTTTATTCTAATTTTACTTAAAATAAGACTCAAATTCTGTCACCAATAAATATATATAGTGATGGATAGTCTCGGCTTTCGAGTTTAGAATCACCGAATTTTTTAAGTTCGTATTCGAACTCGGGGTACAAGACTTCCAGCGTGATGGCTTTCTTACTTCAGTTCAGTTAATTTTTCATAGCAATAAAAATTTATTAAAATTAAATCATCACAGACAGGGAAAGACCATGTTATAAATAGTGATTTAATCGGCGAAAATGATACAAAAATACTAAATAGTTAGTATTGTTAGAATAGAAATACTTGAGTTTTGAAATATGAAATCAATTTAACTGTTCAGACTGTGTTCGTGCAAGCGCTCAAGTTTCGAGGAAATTCATGCACTCGATACTCGTTTCCGATGGTGAGAGCGAGCTACTCGAGTTCTGCCCACTATTTACTGTATAAATATTTGAATAAAATTGAACCATATTTGCGATTAAGTAAATTACATTATATATTATTTCAATCAATTGTAAAGCTTTTTGGCTGAATTTATGACAGAAAAATATAATCTTTTCTCTAAACAACTAATACTTGGGATAAGTTTTAATATCCCAATATCCTACGGTTTAATTTTTAGTCGATAGCTTTATTTAAAAATTATACAGTACATGTGCTGAAGTTTACATCCTTTAGGGAGGAGATTCTCTTACTTTCAAACCCTTATTTAGCTGACTGTTTCATGTGTTAATTGATTATTTTTTGTACTAAAACTCTGTTTATTTCTATTTATGTCAATATTTTTTAATGAATTTTATTACTTTTATTGAGAAGAATTACTGGTTATTCTCTACGATTTCTGCAAAATTTAGCTAAAATTTTTTAAGTTCAATCTCGAACAAAGTTTGCCAAGGTTCAAAATCTTACAATGGATTTTATCTCAGATTTGACCACAATCCTAAGAGGGGATATAAGCTGATCGAAGTTGAGTGGCAATTTCTTTATTTGCTCAAAACCAACAGGGGATTGTACTGTCTTTTTGAGATCGCTAGGTGGAGTCTAAACCCTATCTATACATATCGCTTGAAGAACTATGGTCACAAGAAAAATTACGTGAATAACAATCGAAATAAATTGTCAATATTCATATTTTTCATTAGGTAAAATTGAGATAGTAACACGAAAAGTCAGTTAGTTGTCTTTTCTAAACTATGCTTCATTTTCACAAGAAATTTAGATAAAGTTTTCTCAATTGCTCAATAATTAGTTGATAATAAATAACGTTTTAATATTATTGATGAAAGAAAGGTAGAGAGTATCTTATCACAACACTTTTCTGGTTGTCGCAGGCCCTTTTCAAATAAAATGTGCTTTTGTGATTAAAGCTTAACAAATTTAAGAGAAATGTAGAGTAATTGTACTTAACTGGAAACGCATGTTTGACACTGAAGAAAATTATCTTCTTTGTGTATAGCCTTTATCTTGCAATAATTTTTTGGAGTCACTTGAGTACCTGTACTGAATATTTATTATTTATGGTCTATTGTAGTGGTTTACAAACTTTTCACTTCAGGCCCACTTGTATGACACTAGTCACTAATGCCTTAGAAAATAATTTTAAATTCTCCAATTTCTGCCCCAATAGTGAGTGTAAAAGATAGTTTGAAAGATTTCTGATCTATTGTATGATGCCTTATTTACCGAAAAAGTAACTGTACTATTCAGAAGTTGAGATGATACTGGAACTTCAGACATTAAATTATTTCAGTTTAGAAACAATTGTAATTCAGTACAATTTTAATTTTTGTAACATATGTACTAGAATTTCAATTTTCTTAACTTGAATTTTCAAATAAAAACACTCCCATTAAGACATAGTTGAATGAAATTTTGTTAAAATTGAAAAAACTTAAAAATTCATTATTTTTAGTTTATTAAATATTTAACCAATATTTAAGTATTTGCTTAGCCTATAAAATGCAACTGATATTATTGTTGATAGCTTATTGATATTATTCCACAAAGTTTTCAAAATGAATCCTTATTAGGCTTGTAATCCAGATTATGAGTTGACTCCATTTTGTGGGCCGTCTTTAAGTGAGACGCTTTTAAAAAACTACAGCTTGACCAACGGTGATCACCCTGGGTCACAAAATAGTTCAACTCAAACTCACAAATCATATTGATTCCAATAATACCACTGTTAAGTCTATGTGATTTATGGATCCTGACCTATAGAACATTGGACAGACGGACCAAGTATTTTTATTACGTATTATAAAGGTTTTATAATTTTATGCTTTGAAGCACAGCGGAAGCCTAGGGGCTACAGCTCTCCGGAGATTTTTCAATATTAATTGTAGGTCTGCACTAAAATTAAATGATTATATGCCACTTGCGTGAAAGTCGTTCAGGTAAAACCCCTTTGTGCGAAAGCCACTTAAAAGAAAAGTCATTTGAGCGAAATCCTTTTGAACGAAAGCCTCTTTAAGTGAAATTTATTATTCACAACTTTGCTGAATCATCTTTATAAAGAGGCTATGAACTGTCTTTCTAATCAATCTTAATTTCAAGTCATTTTTCGGTACAATTTATAGTAATAAAAAATAACTTAAATAAGAAACTTTTATCAACTAATAATATTCATAAATACAAAACAATTAAATAGGAAAATATAGATTTAATTTGTAATTTAATTAAATATTCCATGTGAGATAGCATCTAAAAATTCAAAAAAAGATCTGCTATTTAAATAAGAGTTAGTCTCTCGATTCTCTAATTAATTATGACTCTAAATAAGAAAATATAGACAGGTTTTAGAATTATTGTAAATAGTTTTTTCGCTGAAATGGTTTTAGCTTAAGTAAAATTTCTCTTGAGTAGCTTTCTCTCAATCGGCTTTCGCGCAGGTGGGTCTAGCTCAAGCGACAAGACACCAAATTAAAAATATCACAAAAACTTTGAAGACGTATTTATTAATACCGTTGATTGCTTATTGTTAAACATTAATGAAAGGCTTGGTAACAGATTAACAGTTCAAGTCAGTATGTTTTTGGATCAGCAGATCAGAGCATTTAATTTCAGACTTTTAGCCCCGGGATCAAAAATCTGACTACGACGCTGCTTTGAAGCATCAGTTTCGACGGTAATTCTACGTTTACTCACACTTCGACACATTTGGTCCTTATGATGTAATACATTCATAGACGAAAATCTATTGAAAATACAGTATAACTGAATAAATATTTTATTGGAGTCCAATTCAATGTTTAGATAATCAGGTCTATAATAGTTGTGATTACCTAAAATGCTCTTTAACTTAATTTTTCAAATTTCCATAACTTTTTTCTTTGTTCAAAGAAATACAATATTTTAACATTAGATGGACCCCAGAATATGAAAGATAGATAATAAAAGCGGTATCATGGTTCAAAATTATATAATAACTACAATTTATTTTTGGAAAACTCATCGAACTGAAAGCTTAATATTTACTCAGTTGAGTTTATTAATTGATCAATGGGTTGAATTACAAATCAATTAATATTAATGAATATTACAGATACAGGTGGTTGGGTTGACACAAACATTTTTCTTTTGCTTTTTGTCGTAAGTTACTTGACATGCGGGTTTCGGCGGAACAGTTGCCGGCGCTTTCTTATCTTTCTGTACATTAACAAAGGCCTCAATAGCAGTGCCCAATTGCATAACTTTATCATGTGGTGGTATAACTTGACTCTGAGAGCAACAACTTGGTTGATATAACTATTAGCTGTAGCCACATCTATATAAGGATTTTGCTTCAAAAGTGCCAAAGAATGTGACAACTCATCCAAATAGGCATAATCTAACTTAACAGCGATGGCAGTATTTACTGCATTCTTCTTGGATCCAGCAGGGAGAAAGTCCATAATTGATGTCAATCGTCCTCCAAAAAGCCATGGCATTTTTTGAGCTGAGCTCACCCAAGCGTCGAATCCAGTATTAGGAGTACTAATGAGTTCGGCAATTCCACCAAAATATACAGCAGTTATTTTACTATTTTCATTATATGTGTTGTCAACCTGCTTTTTACCACTCTTGAAGCCACCGCTGACAGTTAGAAGATTGAAAAATGTTGTATTTGCTAATTCTCCAAAATTTTTTCCCTTCTGGTAGTGACTAAAATAAAAGTCTCTGTCAGTGTCGATCTCGACCACAATGGCTCCTCCAAAACGGGAAGTTTGGAAAAAGTGTGTTCCGAAATTGGACAAAAATTCTTGATATTTGCCCGGATTGTCGAGATAGTTATTTGGTAGGAAATTGTCATAAAATTGCTTCATATATGTACCGGCATGTTCTAAAGTGGATGGTATGAGCTCTACTTGTATTGCAGATGCATGAGCCGAAACTGTAGTAATTATTCTGCCCTTCGCTTGCATTTGTTCCAAATGTTTCTTTGAAACTGAAGAGAAAGAAAAGTATCCTTTCACATCATTTAGGCCTAACTCCATTGATCTGACTTTTTTAGTATCTGGAAAGTTGACCTGAATGTCGACTTTGTTATTCATCACTCCATCTGTGAGTAGGGTGATGGATTGGACTTGATCTGGTAAGTCGTACGCCTGGTTTGTGAATGGACTTTGCCATTTCTTTTTTTGATCACAAGTGAAGTCGAAAATCTCCCTGGCGATACCATTAGGTTGCATGAGATCAGTTGGAAAAAGATCAAAACTTGTTATATCGATTCCATGAGACAGTCTGTCCAGTCCTGGAGGCAATAATTCACATCCTATAGAATAAGCAGTTTGTATAATTGGACACAGTGACAAAACTACCAGAAAGAGCTTCATTTTGCTGTCTTTCTTTTAGCTATATGTTTAAGCTTCAACTTTTAATTTATATGAAAAATTTATCAGAAGATTGTTTGATTAAATAATATTGTATTCCATGTGTTGAGGTTTACATCCTTCATAAAGTTTAGACTATTCTCAAGCCTCGAATTTAGTTTTTAAAAACGAGATAAGAGTTAATTTTTTTTTGAACTCATAAATGTTTGTAAAATTAAGGAAAGACAGAAATAATCTGTGAAATCGGAAGTGACAAATCAATACTTTGATGATACAACTTCTTAATTGAATCTTTATCTGATATCGACTGTTATTTCAGAACTTTAATGAGACAAAGTAATCAATAATTGAGTTCAACTTTGAAATTTCATTCAAAACTAATGAAACAATAACAACTTGAGAGCTTAATATTTTCACTATAAAAACAAACTTTTGTTATAAGACATGTATAGCTTGAAAACTTTAACAAAAAATTAAATAAGTTTTGCTATTAATATAGAAATAAGATTAATGTTATATGTACAAAAACTCCTCCTTTAAAAGCATTAGTAATCTGATGTTTTTAACAGGTTGATTGTTGCCACCATTAACAAATACGTCAATGTATCCAACAGACAAATAGACAATTTTAAAATAACTAATAACATTACAGTTAAGTTTAAAATTCTTTACGAATATATCATTGTATTATAAAGTAGGGGACATTAAAAATGCGAAAAGTTTATATAAGTTTACAAAGAGTTTATATCCACCTAATGAGTGCGAATGAAATATAATTTATGTAGTCTTAAAGCCCTTTAAAAGACCTTTAGTTCGATGTATAATTTTCCGGGAAAGTTGAACTTTATTTACAATACGAGAGCATTAAAACACGTGTCACAAAAATGCAAATTGATGTACGCAGAACACTTTATTTTCTGTACGCTAATGGCCTCCTAGACCCGATAAAACTTCAAAAATTTACGGGAGTACATCTGGCCACAGTTTACAGAACCATCAAAAGATTTAAAAGTGGAGTAGAAGTAGATCGCAGGCCAGGATCGGGCCGCCCTCAAAAATACTCAGCAAACGATCGACGAAGGCTTACACAATTGGCACTGGCTCATCCAAAATGGTCAGCAGCTGAACTCGGAAAGGTGGCCACAGAAAGAGGAAGTCCCGAAGTGTCTCCAAGAACAGTTCGACGGAATCTAAGCAGATCAGGTCTCAAGAAATTTGCCTCTACACCCGCGCCGATGCTTACACAAGCTCATAAAGACAAAAGGGTGAACTGGTGCCTGGCTAATCGGTCGCGTGATTGGTCTCGGGTAATTTTCACCGATGAAAGTTATTTTCAACTTTTCAGAAACAAAGTTCGGGAATGGGCGAGGTCTAGGCCTCAAAAACCGATCCCTGCATCCAGTCCAGCAATAATGATATGGGGTGGAATCAGTGAACGGGGTACAACAACATTAAAAGTCGCTCGAGGTTCAATTAATGCTAAGGCCTATCAGGAGACTTTAGCTGAACATCTTTTGGGTAATGCTCTGGCTCTTTATCCTGATGGTTTTACACTCCAGCAGGATAACGCGAGGCCACATGTAGCGAGATCAACCAGAGACTGGTTCGCGACCCACAAAGTTGATGTTCTGGAGTGGCCAGCATGCTCACCGGACCTCAACCCGATAGAGAACTTGTGGCAAATTATGAAATACAGACTGGAGAAGATGGATCCCAAAAAGTCCGATGACTGGATTCATCAAATTGAAGAAATTTGGGACTCTATTAACTCTGAAATTTTAGAGTCATTAATTCAAAGTATGCCTCGACGCATTGAACAATGTATAATTAAAAACGGGGAAAAAATTAATTATTAATTGTTTAATTTATGGATAGTGTTTGTATTTAAGCTTAGTTTGAAATTGATTTCAATAAAATAGATGATCATTTACCAGATATATGTATAACTAAATCTTTCGCATTTTTAATGTCCCATACTTTATATCAATATTATACCAATGTATTATATACCATTACCAGCATTTAGTGCATCAGATGCATCAATTTTGATCTCTGAAGGCAATCCATCAAGATAGGGTTCTGCTGCATCCAATGCAGCAACTCTTTTTAAATTTCGTGCCTGTTGTCTCACACATCCCTTTACATGTGCCCTCAAACTTAAACCAATCAAATGAAGCCATTTTGAATTAGAGTTTATATCATTCTGAAGCAAAATTTTTTTTATTCACTAATATTGAACGAATTAAAATAAGAAACTTGATGAGTAAAGCAATTTATGTGATAATAACTCCACAATTAGCCATTGCTTGAAAGTAAAGTCCATTCGACGTATGGCTCCATTGAGCTACAAATATATTTAAATTTTTGCTGCATAGTATATCATTTATTAAGTTCTAGAATTTAATAGGCTTCTGTTAACTTCGTATCATTCAGGATATAAAACAAGTTATAACTTGAAATGTAAAATGTAATTACAATAAATGTGCAATCAAGTAGTGCTTAGAGTGAGATTTATTTTACTTACGAAATGTTTTTGTGTAATAATCACAATTGACTTAAAAATGAGTTCAAGCCTTTAAGAAACAAGAAAGCACTTTCGATATTATTCTTATTCTAACTTATTGATCTAATACCACATATGGGGCAAAGGGTGCTCACTCTCCACTTAAATTTGTTAAATAGAAAAATGTTTAGTTGCCGTTGGGTTGCTACTCGAAAAGTTGAACTCGACTTAAAAATGTTAATAAAGCTATAATTAAAATCCTATGTAATCATAATTTATTTACTGCGTTTTGCAATTATATCAAATAACAAATTAAACACAGGATTATTGCACAAAATAAAGGCTTTATTAACGGTTTTACACTAAGTTCAACTTTTAGAGCAGTAGTAATGAAATTGCGAATCGCAAAAGACTAACGCATTCACTTTTACTCTGGGAAAGTTCTCATTGAAATGATACAAATATTTTGCCATTTACGATCAGTTAATCTGTAGTCTTTATTGATTCAGATTACTGCATATAAACTAGAATATAATTGAAAACTAGATCATTGGCTTTGAATTTATTCACTTGACGATCATTAAACTAGTTTTAATGAATTGATTGCGTTGCCTTAGAGTAGTTCACTAACTCTACTATTTTGTCAGCTTATCAACAGCTAGATTTTTGTCGATAATAAAATACAAACTTATTAAAATAGACTAGTTCTAATTGTTTTAGAGTTTATGCAATAGTTAATAGCTAAGTAAATAGTTAATCAAAGAGAAATGCAAATTACACAAGCTTTTCAAAGCAAGCAAATCATTCATTTAGAAATCATTCTTTTAGTATTAAGCTTAATAGTAAGTTTACATTTAATCAGTGTTTATCATTTTTAACAAAAATGATTCTAAAAATTTCATTTCTTGGACGCTAACCTTAATTTGATTACCTCACATAATATTCAAAATAACTTTTCTAACTATTTGAGTACAGTCCTAAAGATTTTGTGATAAGTGAAGGCGAGTCGTGAAAGCTATTTTCAAATTAACATGAAGTTAAAGCCATAAGTAAATAAATATGATTACGATAAAAAACAAGTGATACTTTATTATTCATATAGACAAAATCATTCATAGACAAATACGTTATATTTAGATTACAATAATATAAATGCAGTTTGAGTTAAAACAGCGATATATTAGAGTGATTGCGAGGACAGACAATTAATGGGAACCTCAGCATTTTTCGCATAACTAAAACTATTTTTGGTTCTTTCTTTTATAATAATCTTCAAACCATTTCTAGTTCTGAGAACCATTTCTCCTACAATTATAAGTTTGTCCCTCTGATCCACTGATTTCAGATAAAAATTTCTCACTATTTTCGAAACAACGATTTTCTGCTCCAAAACAGCAAACTTTTGTCCAATACAATTACGAGGACCAGCACTGAATGGTATATAGGAGTAAGGATGACGTCCAATACAGTTCTCAGGCATGAAGCGTTCGGGTATGAAAAGCTCGGGATTTGGAAATGATTCCGGGTCTCGATGTAAGAGATAAGTGAAAATGCCACATGAAGTACCCTTTGGTACTAAATAGCCATCTATTCAAACAAAATTTAATTTTTTTGTCATATTTTCAATCATTTTTGCAAAATATTTAGTAACGTATTACTTATGATCGTGTCTTCACTGAGTTCTCGACCTATAAATGGTGCAGTTGGATATAGTCTTTGAACTTCTTTGAGAACACAATCCAAATATTTTAATTGTTTGATATCTTCGATTGTGAAGTCATCGCTATCTGGGTTTGCGTCCATAATGGCATCAACTTCCTCTCTAACTCTAGTTTGTATATCTTGATGAAGGCCCAACATATACAAAGTCCAACTGATGGCTTGTGCAGTCGTGTCGTGACCCTATTCAACATATTGCACATGAAACCAAAATAAGACTTTCATCCAAATAAATTTCAAATAAATAGAAACTATTTTTACATCGATAAACAAATCTATACATATCTCACAATAGTTGCCATGATAAATATTTTATTATGAGAACTATTCTCATGAAAGAATTCATATGAATGAAACTTATTTATAAAACTTATGTTTGGATATCGTTGAAATGTTAATTGTTAGATAAATACATTATTCGTGTATTAAAGACAAACCGCAAACATGAAAGTGTCGACTTCCTCTCTCAGGTCTTCAAGAGTTAATGTATTTGTAATCAAATGCTGCTGAAGTAATAAATCAAGAAATGCTAGTCTTTTCTTGCCGCAGTTGAAGAAGTCTGAGTCCTTTATCGAATCCAATGATTCAGCTTTCATATCACTTTTATCTTTTTCTTTTATATGCTTAATCCATTCTTCCTTACGATCGCGAATCACTTTCATTGTGAAGTCTTTCATTTTCTTTAGTGAGCTTAAGAGTAAATTTCATCATTTTAAATGGTTTTCTCAATACAAAATTTCTCATTAAAAAATTATAACAAAGCATAAAATTAAATAAATGCAATACTCATACATGCAATCAAACTGAAGACTTTAAAATATCTTAAGTTTAAGTATCCTAAAGTTTTGAGTAGGATAGGCGCCGAATAAGGCAATAATTTTTAATAGTATAACTATATTTGAAAAAATTATTTTAATTTCAAATCAACATGACTTCCTGCTTGTTATAAGAATATAGCGTGGGTGTCATAGTATTTATAGATCACTAATCATTTTCGGAAATACTGTGTAATGGCTTTTCAATATCACCTGCTGTACTGTTTTAGTGAAACAATTAGTTATGGTTTGTGGTTATTATTGAGCAATCATTGACAAAACTGAGGAATGCGTGCAACGCCAAATAAAGCATTAAAGTTGTAACAACTTGTTGGACAAGTCTATGTGCGGTAACGTATAGGATGTTTGATTCATAAAGCAGTTTTAAAAACTTTCTCTTTGTTATGAAACAAAACAAAATGATGCTTCGAATGATCTAGTCGATTTCAAGTGGCTACAAGAACATAAGGGAGTCGAATGAAGCAAATTTGTAGAATTCTAAAATTAGCCATAAAGTTAATCAAATTTGATCGTTTGCTACTTTATTAGAAATTTTTAGATTTCTATTGTTTAAGTTTTCCTAGATTTTGACCTCAACTTCTCTTTGTCTCCTATATCACTTTGAGGCTAATCCAATTGACAACTGTTTCCTTATTTTCAGGCTTGAAAAACCCGATGCTTTAATATTAGAACTAATTTCGACTTTACTAATGCTAAGCATTCACATTACGTAATTATTGAATTTGAAATTTAGTCTAAACTCGACTATATTGTGCCTAATGATCGCACCGGAAATCAATTCTTTGTTCTTAGTTTCTAAAGTTCTTACTTATTTAGAGTCTAGTTCACAAGTGTTTGCTAAGCATTTAAAGAATAGAGTTTACTTACCTATTGAACTGTTTTCCATGTTTGCTCAAATTGAAGGCCCAATCAGGCCAAAGCCAGGGACGCATTAGTCTAATGAGAAAGATTCCGCTTATATCATGCAACGATTTCACGTAATCGAGCTCTGAGTTGGCCTGACAACCAACTTTGATGCCCATCGCGGTCTCGCAAATTACATCAAGAGTGCATAATGTTATTATAGGTACGATGTCAATACTTTCATTGTCAGGTTTTCCTGCATTAATAGATCTTAATTTGTCAATCAAAATAGTTGACTGTTCATTGATTATGGGCAAAAAGTCTTCTAAGATTCGGAAATGAAAGGCTGGTGTCAATATTCTGCGTCTAGTTTTCCATTTTGTTCTTGAACTTGTGACTAAGCCACCACCTTCTCGTCGATTAAAATTCTTTATTAATTATCTTAAGATTACCTTAATTTGAATGATAGAACTCACCTAACCAGGGCTCGAGAAACCTATATTCTACTGACTTATCAGTCAGTGTGGTACTGCTCAGGATTACCTGATCCAGACAATATATTTAAAAAATTAGTTAAAATTTAAATAATTCATTGAGTTTTCTTCCAATTAAACGTAACCTAAGTCTCAATTCAATTACAGACAGGGCAGTGGGAATGTAAGACAATTAATGACTGATTATTATTATTAACGCATTTTCAAAGTATGAGTGAAAGAAATTGATCGTTTAAGAAAGTGTTTATTTTATACTCTGAACATGCAATCATATCAGTTACTACTAATAAGTTGAAGCATATTACTATTACTATGTCTTATAAGAGTATAATTTTTATTTCGCTTTCTTGCAAATCTATAAAATACCTAAAATTGAGAGTAATTTTTAATCAAACCAAGTGCTACTATTCAAGACTTCTAACTTTTTTCTTCCCTTAAAAAGTGGGAAATCTTGAATATTTACCTGAACAAGAAAAAAGGTTTAATGAATAAGATTATTATGTTTTGATTGGTGTCGTATATAATGCTAACAGAAATTCAAATCAAATAAATTACTCTAGATTTTTAAGATAAAATTCCAGATAAATTAAATAAGATTAGAGCACGAACTTTTAAAATAAGTGTAAGATTTCATGCTTACTACAAGAGAAAGTTCATTTAGAAACTTGATTTATTTGTTAATTAATGACACCCTATAAGAACGTGACATTTTTTCAATAATTATATTTCTCAAATTTCTCATTGCTCTTAACCTTTATAATCAGGAAGTGGTATTCATAGCTTGGAAGAGTTTTAAAAAATTAGAAAATCTGTCAGTATGATAGATAACTAAATTGTCGACAGTATGTAGAATTATCAATAAATTTGATTTTATTTAATGTTATTTAAATTGATATCAAATACCTCAACCGTTTCAGGTGTGAACAAAACAACGATAGGTTTTAATCCGACCCACATCTTGCATATTCTTTCTTTTTTATAAATATTATTCATGGAACTTAGCATTTGATAAATAACTAGAAGAATAAAATTTGAAGAATATTTCAAGAATAAAGATTCAAAAAATTTTAGTTTAGGGCTTAAAGACTGAAATAGTCGAAAACTTACGGACATAAGTTCCATACGGAAACTGATATCGATCCAAGTCCAGGACTATTATTGCGTGTCCAATCCATGGAACTAACGGATGAACTGGTGGTCCAGGCATGCGATCAATTACTGAACAAAATTGACGCCATCGGTAATAATGATAAAGAATGGTAACAACGATAATGATGTAAATTATCAGTTTAAGTGATAAACTGTCATAAGAAAATAGATTTAAGAAGTTTACAGCACTTGTAAAGTTGTCTAAAATCATATTTATGATTAAGATAGAAGAAAATCATAGAAGAAAATCATAGAAGATGATGATTACAGCATAAGATCTGAATCAAAACTAACTAAAAGCTGAATGTGTTTCGAAAGCCAACACCAGAATGATAAGTGAAAACAGTTTTGTATTAACTCATGATTGAAATTATTTGCATTCAATCTTAACCTAAATTACAGAAATGTGTCCGGGATTTAGTCCATCCCATAATGATTTTGTGGACTTTCATTTCCGATTTGAAAGTTTTCTTGTTTGGAAATTTTTGAGAAGCTATTAGTGGCCAATGTTTTTGGTGCCAATTAGGAGATGATGCGGAGATAGAGCCACCCATTCCTCAATTGTGTAAAATCGGTCAATTCGCTTTGAAATCAGTTAAATTTAGAGGCATTGTTTTGCTGCACTAGCTTTTAGGGCAACAAACACTAAATCAATAGGACTTAACTCAACGTCTTATGTCATTCTAGTAAAGCCTCTATTCAAGGCTTGTATCCTAAGCATTAAAAATAGACAATAAAGCATTACAGGCACATTTATCATAACATAATTTTTTTCTGTTGAAAGGCTTTCACTTTTTGTCTCCTTGTTCTTTACCGCTGAATGCGATGATGCAAAAAAAATATTAAATAGATTTGATTTATAGAAACACTTTCACCTGCTTTTGGGATTTCGATCACTTCCCGAATGTCGTGTCTATTTATGACTTTCAATTTCTTTTCTATTCTTATTAATTGGATTTCTTCCTAAGTGTAAGCTATTTGAAGATTATTTGAAGTCAAGTTTCTTATTGCTTGACTTTCGATTTCATAAGATTTTTAATTTGAGTTTAATAGAAAGCAATTCTTTAGGAGTAAGTGTAAGATCCCATAAATATATCTATGTATTGAATACAATAAAGTTTTAAAATATTTGTTTCTTAAAATAGAAAATTTCATATACTTTATTGAGTTATTGTTAAGTTAATCATATTTTCAAATTAAAGTAAATCAATTACAAGACTAACCAAAAAGTAATGCTCAGTCACTTAAATTATGCATAGAAAGGTTCATAAAGACATCATTCATAGTGCCAACAATGAATTTTATTTAGATTACATAATGCACTATTGAAATACGAATGAATAGATAATTTATAGATGAAGAGTTAATAGTATAAGAGGGAGAAAACAAGTTTTGTTAAACTCAAATCATAATAATAGTTTCTTAACTGCTATGATTGTTAACGACTACTACAAACATTGTAACTATTATTCATATATTATTAAATAGATAATAGAGTCTCAATCACAATCTCATTTATTTTATTGCTACCATGATATCTCAACATTCATCTGAAGTTTTACAGATTTTATGCTTAAGATCTTAGAAAATTCTCAACTTTGCGTTCATTTAATGAAAAAAATTAACATAAAATTACGATAAATATGATCGAAATCTAGTTTTTCATCACAGTTATTTGAATGAAGAGCATGAATCGCAAAAAATAGTTAATGTTAAGTCTTGCGGAACACTCATTATAAGTGCTCTGCAGGCTCTTAGAATTAGGCGATTGCTTAACACTATTTAGAGATTTTGAAGTGAACATCTTGACTTGCGTTGACTCTTGACTCTTGGCGTTAGACTTTTGGCAGAATTTGATGTAAACTAATCTTATTTGAGAAAATTCATTAAACTACCATTATTTCAGTTTTAATGGCAACAATTGATAAATGACGCCAAAAATGACAGTAATATTTGCAAACAAACAAAAACTATTGAATAACGCCTGAGAAAGAAACCAAAACAATGAAAACAAATGAATTAAATAAATGTAGTTTTAAGTACCGATAATTACGCCCTGTTATCAAATATTTTCGTTTTCTTTTATAATTCATGTTTATTTGATTTTTTGAAGAGAAATATTTGTTTGCTTTTCAAATAGGACTTAAAGAAAATTGGGACAAACTTATGAAATGGTAAGCTAGAATGAAATGACTATCTTTGTGTTATCGCAGTCAAAGTTTCTGCGACTCAAAAATTTTATTAGATTACTAAAATTTTATTCGAACAATCCCTATCAAGAACTTTGAAAGAGTTTTGGAAACTTTTGATTAGGTTTGAAGGTTTGATTAAATTATTTTCCAATCGATTACCAATCAGTTGCAATCAAGTTCTGATAAACTATATTCCGCTTAATGAGTAAATCGTGGATTTCGTGTTAATTTTATTTTAAAAGTGAGGAATGCGTGTAATTTAAATTCATTTGAAAAGATTTCAAAAGTTTTTTAAGGTATATATTTTTGAAACCTCTTTATAAAAACCAAGGCAATTTCGAAATATAAGTGCTTTGTTATTGAGTTATTTTTTTCTAAATATAGGTTTGAAGAATACTTTCGTTTACAAAATCATTTTCGTTTACAAGCGTCTGTCATTTAATTAAAAATTGATTAAATTTTGCCCATTAATTTCAATAATGAGCGTTCACTGTATAGTGAAGAGCATTACACGCTTTAATACAGAGAGCATGAGTTTAATGTTGTCATAGAGATATTGAACAAAATAAATTACATTACAACATAACAGGACTTGAACTAATTACAATTAGGCCGAAAAACAGGTATTCCTTTGGGTTTATCTTAATTTATCTTAATTTATCTATATTGAGACAAAATCACAATAAATAACGTAAAACATAAATCCATTGCTTATAACCCATTCAATAATCTTGAAGTACGAAAACCAATAAAATACTAAACGTTTTTGATTTGATTAAAATCCTAAACTTTTACCTCATAGACGAAAATAAACAATAAAGTGATTTAAATGTCAATTATTTTTAGTTCTTCAGTGAAAACAAAGTAAAAATTTGTCAATCGATTAAATCAATAGTCGATTGATAGAACAGTCGGAAGATTGACCAGAAATAATGGACAAGATTGGCAAAAGACTGTTACTGAGTGCGGGAATCGGTTTAGGAGTCGCTGTCTCTGGTGTTTCACTTTACTTGTTATTCAGATCTGATGACGACTACGAGTCAGACTTGAAGAACCGATCAGTTACTACGTCTCATCAATCTGTGGTCACTGTCAAAGTTCCCAAAGAATATGTGGGAGCAGTCATCGGACGCGGAGGCGAACAGATCAAGAAGATACAGTCAGAGACTAAGACACGCATCAGCTCTGAAGACAGCAGTGTCTGCAATAATGGAGCAAATAATAGCAATAATACTAACGATAACTTCAGATATTTAGTAATTAAAGGATCTCAAGAAAACACAGCTCGGGCCGAGATGGCTATCAATCAGATCATTGCAGAACAATCTCTTATCGTAACAAAAAAGTTTCTGATTCCCACTCGAGCCGTTGGCTGTATTATTGGTCGAAACGGAGATAATATTCGCTATTTGATGGACAAGTCCGGCACTAAGATTAATGTGAAGAAGACTGATAAGAAGAGTACCGAGACGTTGGCTCCAGTTTCGATTACTGGAACTACCGAGCAAATAGAAGAAGCCTTTCGTCTCATTAATATTGAGGTCGAAAAGAATGACAAATATCTTCGCAATAAATATCCTTATAATCAGAAACAGTTAGCAAATCCATATCTTCTGCCAATAGAAGATAATATGACAGATTCAGAACTAGACTTTGATAATTATAACGCAAGACTAGACCCAACTAGTGATCAGCATCTGATTAAAGTATTTGTTTCTGCAGTCAAGAGTCCGAACGAGTTTTACGTACAAATAGCTGACAATAGAGGCATTCAATTGGATTACCTGATGGAAGAGACGACAGATTTTTATGAGAATGAAGACAATAGGATTAGTTTTAAGCCGAACGAGATTAAAGTAGGAGACTTAGTGGCCGCCCCGTATCAATTCGACGAGCACTGGTACAGAGCCAGAGTTACCAGTCTTGAAGACAAACCTTACTCTCTCCAAGAGTCAAAAGTTGGCATTTTTTATTTAGACTATGGTGACGAGGCTTTTGTTAAATACAAGCAAATCTGTTGTCTAAAAGACGATCTCTTAAGACGCCTCCCCTTTCAAGCCATTGAATGTTCGCTCAGTTCTGTTGTTCCTAAATATCAAATCGATTGGACCGAAGAGGCTATTAATTGTTTCAAAGATTTAACTCATATGGCGTTATGGAAGACTCTTCAGGCCAAGTTAGTTGAAGTCAAACTCATTAATGGAAAGAAAGAAAAGTATTTTATAGAACTCATTGATTTGAATCCGAGTTCGACTAATAGTAATAATTTTGGTGATGATTGGAGTCAGTCTCAAAGTACGAGTCCTTTGAATATTGGCGAAGAGTTAGTTCGCAAAGGGTTTGCTATTAAGAAAGTTGAGTCCGATTCTAGTGATAGTAGTCTTCCATGAAGTTTTTCTCGTCAACGATTTTATTGTACACGATCGTAAGTTTAATCTCATTTTCCGCCTTTGAGCAAACTTTTAAATGAGAGCCCAAGTCATGAATGCCTAATAGTTTTTATAGAACCTCAGCTCTAGTTGTATTGATCCCTCCGGCATTGTTGTAGCTCAGTTCGTGCTCACCAATTATACTCAATAAGTTTAACTAAGGTTAAATCTGACGCAATCAGTATTACATGACCTTAACTCAACTAAAATAATTCGCAACAATACCAGGGATAAAGCTGAACAACTGAAGCTAAAACTTGTTTTAAAATGATCATTTAAGGATTTATTGATTTTCTTGTCCACATTATTGCATCTAAATTTGAGACTAGTATGGATTGATTATGGTGTTCCTTTTGCTCACAGTTGTCCTAACCAAACTAAACATATAATAGTATAGTCTGATCGAATAGCACCACATTCTATAACAATACTATTTCACATTCCATACCAAAGTTATACTTAGTTTTTACTTCATTTTAAAGTTGTGCTCAACTAATCATTTTGAGTTGACGCTTTTACTTTATTCGTAAAGTATTGCCCGATCAACTCATAATATAACAATTTGTGGACAGGAATGGACCAGGACTATATTTTATATAGACCAGATATATAAAAATATGTGGAATGTATATAAAATATATAAGCTTTGGTTTATATTTAAGGTTAAGAAATCACAAGTTTAGGTTTTACTCTTTTTCTTTCTCTCTCTCACTCTCACATAAGACATTTAGTCTTGAAGACTCTAACTTTGATGACACAATAAACACTTAATTTTTTCTTTTGCAGAAATTTTAATTTAAAACAAGATCAATGTTTGAATTTGAAAGTTAACTTATGTAAAATTGAAACACAATTGAATCTGTAATTCGTACAATTTTTGTCACATTATATACAAATTTAGTACCTATTATGTAATTTCATAAATAAATCACAATTTTATGAACCGAATCTTATAAATAAATGCAACTTTGAGAATATAATTGAAACTATATTCTTTTGAAACTTAGTTACTTGTGAGTCGATTACATAAATGCTAACCCAAACAATTTTAGGGAAAGGTTCTAATTTCTGAGTTTTATTCATGATAAAATGTTATTATTGAACTACTCAGACCTTTATTGCGCGACAACGATATTCAACACTTATAGAATGTGTTGAGCAGATACTATTAAGCGAATATATATATAGAGTTAAAAGTTTTAGGCGGCCTAACCTCAAGTTTGGTCTTAGGTTGAGCCTAAAGACCAAGCCTAAGACTATGAAGTTATGAGGAGGCTAAGCCTACAGCCTAAGCCTTGGTCTGATCAGGTTAACCTCTTGGTCTCCAAATATATAAATTATTGAAAATAAATAAAATTCTCCAAAACGAAATTAAAAGATTTCTTTCTAATAGCATAGCACCACAAGTATCAAATTATAAGTTTTGCACTTCAATGCTGAAATTTTTTGCAATTTCAGCCACAAGTGCTCCTAGTGAGTAGGTATTCTCAAAAGCTAGAGATTTGGTAGCTTAAAGAGGCAATCGTTTGAATAAGTAAACTATTAAAACATTGATGCCTTTAGAATCATGGTTGAACATTTTTAATGATTAATGTGAACATTACTTTCTTTTGTATTTTAACTGTATCTAGTCAACAATACATAATAAATTACTTGTCATTTGCCCAGTTAATAAAAAATATATGTAAGAAGTTTCTCACATGGAAGGCTAAGAGGTTAGATTGAGGTTAAGGCTTTTGGTCTGAGGTTAAGCCTAAAGACTAAGAGGTTGAGAACAGCCCAAGACTACAGACTACGCTATCTTATAGTCTTCCAGCCTAAAGGCTACGCCTTAGGCTTAGTCTTAGGCTTGATTTTTTAACTCTATACCAGGTCGTTCAGAAAGTTTTAAAGTGCAAGCGTCTTATCAAAGAAAAATTGATCTCGAGTCGGTCATTGAATTAGTTATTATTTCAAACCTAAAACCTATTATTTTCATCAAAGTCGAATTAATAGTTTTATTTTGTGACAATTTAAACCCTACGACTCAACAATTTTCCGAATGTACTCTCGACCGAGATCCATTAAAATATTTGGAAAGTTATGTTGAATCGAAGTTTAAATTGTTAAAAAATAAAAACTATTAATTCGACTTTGATGAAAATAATAGGTTTTAGGTTTGAAATAATAACTAATTCAATGACCGACTCGAGATCAATTTTTATTTGATAAGACGCTTGCACTTTAAAACTTTCTGAACGACCTGGTATATATATCAAATTGCAATAACAATGTATTTCATCACCAAAGATAGTGATTAATGAACTAATGTTCTATTGTACTAATTTTTGTTTCACATCGCATTCACGAATTAAGATGTAAAAGTTTATTGATCGAGTACCGGTAATCGCATTAAATCTTCAAAATGCATTACAAAAACATTTGCTAAGGTTCTCTTTTTAATTTTTAATTATTGGATAGGATCGATGGTGAATTGACTCGTTTTTATGAATTAACGTTTGGAAATTATGGTTTCAAATTTTTTACTTTTCTCTAAGATTCCAAAGGCTGCAATTTTCGAAAATTACAAAATAATTCAATGATAAAAGAAACGATACTTAAGATACAACCAAAAACAAAGACTACGATCACTCCAATAGTATCATCAAAATTTAATTCACGAAATTTATTATTGACTGTGTAAATTTCGCCAACAAAACATTCTTCACTTTGACGAGTGACTACTTTTAATTGATACTCAATAATACCAGTTGTTATATATTGAGAAACTCTGAAAGTAGAATAGATCTTAACATATAATTTGAAAAATACAGATTTTTATCGATTTGAAAATTTTTTCTAACTTTAAATTGAGTTCATCTCTAAATTGTCTATTCAATCTCGTACTCGAAGCAATAGTCAAAGCAAAGAATCCATCATAATCTTCGGGCAGATATCTGAATCTACACTTTTGTTTCAATCTTATCGACGCTTTATTTATAATCATTTTTATGGGAACTTCATATAAGAATATAACATTGTGTTGATTCGCTACTCCTTCAATCCATTTTTCTTCAAAGAATTCAGAGAAATCTATAATAGTCTTATCATTTAGTGCTTTCTTATAAATTTTATAAAATGATTGTTTATTTTTAGCTTCTATAATCCTAGGTGTCCAAAATTCTTGATATAAGACTAACTTTAAGTCAGAGGTAATCAATTCTTCAATTGTGTCGATTTGTTTGACGGGTGTTTTGAGACCTAATTTAGCAGTTAATTCACTTGAAAATAGGATAGACGCAAAAGATATACCAATCAACCAAAACGACATCAGTATTAATGTCTGATAGCTGACAACAAAGTATTTCCTGAACAGTATATCTACAGAAGATTCTTGTCTGAAAATAAGTTGTTTCGAATACAATAGTTTCATACCTTTTTGAAGACAACTCGCATAAATTCTGAACAACAACTCAATGAGTAATTGGCAAGAAATTGGGTTTTCAACCAAAATCATTTTACGAAATAATAAAATGGTAAGAACAATGGATAAAATAGAAATCAATGAAATGAACCAAACATTCACATCAAATGCCATGAAATAAGAGAACAAATTGGATTTCATTTGATTTGTTACTTGAGTTAAAATAATGGATCTTTCTATATTATAAGGTATCGAATAGTCAACAATATTTGCCACAAAAGGTTCTTCATCCATACCAAAGGGACTAAAAATCATATCTGCTTCCTATGAAGCAATTTTAAAATATACTAAATTTTAGAGTAATTTCTCAGAATGATCTGGATAATTATTGTTCTTAAAGAATAAATTTGAAAGAATAATTTTTTATTAGATCGGTTCAATTAAGATGTCAGAGTTGTATTTCTTAAAGTATTTAAGATAAAAATATGGTATTTATAGATTGTTTAATATACTTTCCTTCAAACTTAATGATAGTTTCCCAGCGTATAGATGCGTCGTATGTCAATGGAAGAATTTTGCAAGTTTATGTCTTTGATAACTTCGTCATAAGCAACTTTCAGATCGACCTCATTAATAAATCTTTGTTCTTTAAGAGACCTCTTTATTCTCATAATATCATTGTAGACACAAAGATTTAAATCAGGGTGTAAGGGGAATGTTTCAACTCCTCCCATCTATGCCTCTGAACGAAAACTTTGATATTTTGGTGTTTGTGTCCTTGCATTACCATGCAAGATGAGTGAATGTCAAACTCTGTGTTTTGTAAGTAGGGGAGGATTACATTTTCCAAAAACTCACAATAAGCCTCATTTTTGATATTTGACTTTTGGACAGAATTTAGTAACCTGCCACTTGATCCTTGTGAAAAGTAACTATACCTGTTTCGTCCAGTTTGAGCCATTTCAGTTAGCATAACGTAATTTCCAGGAGCTCTGTGGTTCGAAAGCACATGGCATTTTATAAAAGCTCTTTGTTTTTCTGGGTCAACATTCGGGCCACTTGCAAAATCAAGTATTAGAAACACTAACATCAAAAGGAACTGCATCATGAAGTAGCAAATACTTAACTGCATATAAATTTCATATAAACATGTTTGCAAAATATCTAAAAGGATAACTCTGACATCTGAATTGAACCGACCTAATATTAAGTAGAGAATATCTAATGATAAATTGGCAGCTTCTATCATTCAATAGTAATCTATAGGATCTCTAAAACATGAAAGATTTTGATTGAATATGACTTACATTCCCAACAATTCCTCCAAGAAATCCAGTCCAGGTTTTATTCATAAATTGATATTTCATCTCTTTATTTTGAATTATGAATTCATAAGTAAAGTTCAATGATTTTGAGACATATTTAAGAAGTTCACATTGGATTCCTTCGCAATACTGTTCATCAACAGTTGGATTGGTAATAATCCAAGGAATGTGTGGATCTATTATTAATCTTAAATGCGAATACATGTTATTTATATTTTTCGGATTGCAAATCAATAACTTGTTATAATCTTATAATATTCAATGGCGGTTAAGAATATTAGGTGTTCTAAAATTGCAAGAAGACCAAAAGGTAATGTTTGAATTTGTGAACGCTTATTGGAGTGAATATTCATATTTTCCTAACTATTAATTAAAAAGTCAAATATCGAATATAATAGTTGCTAAGAAACAACATTAAACTTATTATTAACGAGAGGAATAAATTGAATGACAAAAACTATTGAATTTTGTAAGTAATAACACTGTTAGAAATTTTTTTCAATGGGAAGACGTTTGAATGGAAAAAAGACATACATTAATCTAATTTTAAACTTAAGGCCAGATGTCATGCATAGAAACTATTTTGAAGATTCAACTTCTGTAAAAAGTTTTATTTTAAACGATTGAATGACACATGTTTTTATGAGTCATTCATATAACATTCGTGCCCATTTATGTCTGCCATTATTAGAAGTCTAGTTAATTGAATGTAACGAAAATATTTGTGTTTAATTATTAATTAGTCAACTAATTTATTATTAAAATTGAGAACATTTGACGGTCATTTAAGATTTATTCAATGTCTGAAAAAAATTTGGGTGAGTAACCAATTTTAATAAACTCTTATCTGATTTTAATTAATATTTTATATTTTTAGGGAATCGAAGGATATCCACATTATCGGCTGATCTTTGATTGAAAGCGATTTCAATTGTATGAAGTGGTCGTATTCAAACTTTACAAAGTCAAAGATATCGTTCTAAAGTTATTAGTGAATTAACTAGAAAACCGATTGAAAGCACTTTCAACTCATTATTCGCTTAATATTTTAAATAAATTTCTGAAATCTAAACATATTATATCATGCTTTTATCTTTATAAAAATGTAATTATCTAGTCTTAAATGTAGCGATTGATGAATAAAGAAAGTTGTTGCATCTTTTAAAATATTTTGAAACCTTTTTGAAGGATTTGAATTCATATACAATAATATACATGTTTAGAGTTCAAGACATAGATAAGTCTTAAAACACATTTACAAATATATGGAGATTTTAAGACATACGTATGGCTTCAAGGCTCTAAAATGTCTTTTATAAGACTTAACAACATATTCGTTTCGAACCGTTTTTGATCCATACAAAAGTATTTTTTAAGATTTATCAATAAATTTTTTTTCCGGTGAATGATCTTTCATTGCAAAGCTGGCAAGAAAAATATCGTAGGTATTTTGTAAAGGACAATCTTTATAGGGAACGCTCCATATAAACTTTTGGAAACTATAGACAGAAGGTATGTATTACAAAGTTTGCAATAATTCAAAACAGTATAATATTACAAGATTAGACTCAAGATTTAAGAGTTAGAGATTTGACACTATTCTATTCATCTCACCCATAGGCGAAGGTAGAAATTTTCGAGTGAGGGGGCAAAAAAATCGAAAGCTTTGTCAAAAGCATAATTTTAACGCCTAATCAATACAATTATCAAACAGTAATACTCTCATACAGTCATTGAAACTTGAGTAAGGTTCAATTCTATTAAAATAAATTTTTATTTTCATTTAATAACTAGTTTGAGGTTTTCCAGATTCGAGTTGAGGGAGCCTATGCCTTCTCGACCCCTACTGGCTTCGCTACTGATCTCACCTCAACGATCACAGACATATAGATCTTTTTAAGATATAGTTTCTCGTTTCCGATATATTCGATTTTGAAGTTTGAAATTTTCCCCAAAAACATCATTTTGATATCTAATATTTCGAAAGAAAAACTATGGAGGTAAGGTGACCAAGAGTCTAGATTTCAGTTCAACTAGTCCAGAATTCAGAGTAGACACTAATCTGGAAGTATTTTGTCCAAGTTTCAGAAGAATAAACAGACAAAGTTTGCCACGAATACTTTATCTTGTTAGCAACTCAGTGTATATTAATTCTAAGCTAAAATATTTCAATCTTGAAATTCTTCACCCTTGACGTCTTGTTTGGAACTTCACATCTACGTTAAAGTGATTTTAACTTCTTAATGTTACAAAATCATAGAAGAAATATAATTATTTTTCACAGTTGAAATTTTGTGACTTTCCGTTTATTTAATACTGTAAATAAATTTTAATTTGATTTTTTTGTCCAGATTTGAGCTTAATCATCCTATGTGTCTTTCACTAAGAATAATAAAAAATTAACCATAGAAAATTTTTTGGTGAAAAACTCAAACTTAAAGATCGAATATATCGGAAACGGGAATATTTTGAAAAGACCTATGTCTGTGATCGTTGAGGTGGGATGAATCGAATGGTGCTGTCAAATCTCTAACCCTTAAAACTTGAGCCTAATCTCGTAATATTATACTAAATTTTGAATTATCGCAAACTTTGTAATCTATGCCTTATGTTTATAGTTCCCAAAAGTTTAAATAGAGTGTTCCCTATAAAGATTGTCCTTATAGAAAGCCTACGATATTAACCCTTTGATAAGAATTTCTTGATTGCTTATAGTTTCTGAGATATTGATTCTGGAAACTCTGTTCTAGCTGTAAAGCTTTCAAAATTTCATTAATAAAGAGCAACATTATCCCATGTGCTTCATTTGATTGAAAGTTTTATAAAAGATCTTCATTGACTTAAACATGGTTCTTTTGCAATTATGCGTGTGACTCTTCAATAATAATTGAATTTTCAAGTAATAACAATAATTTAGTCAATAGGGTTACCAGTTGTCTTAAATAGAATTGGACTAACTTGGAGTTGAGTTACCGTGAAGATAAGTGCGAATTTTCCGTTTGTATTTCAGGCATGGAAGCCAAAATTTACCCCTTGCCTGAGTTTTGAGACCAAAAAAGCTTATAAAAACTAAGAGACAAGGTAAGACCGAATACTAATACTTAATATTTAGTCATCTGGTCCTTTATAAGAGCGAACTTCTATGTGAGAAAATTTTTCCAAAATTGAATTAACCTCTTTACTGATTAAATGCTAACCGCACAAACTATACTTACTTAAAAACATCTACTTAATCTTATAAAGTGATATTAATCTTGCGTCTTAAAAAGTTCTGCATATACTTCATAAAAACTTTTGGATATTTATAAGATTCTTGAATATGTTCCCAAAACGGTATATTCAAATTTTATAGTTTGGACAGTAATTTTGTTGTACTAAAAGTAAAAAATAATTGCACTAATCGTTCAATGAAAATAATAATTTTACTTAAAAATAATAAGAATTTTACTAAAAAACCAGACTATATGAAAATTAATTGCTAAACTGTTTGATGCATTGTTTTGCAATTATTGAGTGAAAAGTTTTTCTATTCAATTCTATTCAATTTGGTGAGAGATTTTTTACTTATTGATTAATTGATTAAACATTATATATATTTTTAAATAATATAAATGAAAACTTATAGTATTGATAGATATCGTCATTTCTGATATAAAATGGTAAAAGATTTCTGCTAACAGTGTTCGGTAGCTTTATACTGTTAGGAGTGCTGAACAGAGTATAAAATATATAAGCCCTTTTGCTTTTTCGGTGCTAGTAACTAAGTCAGTGCTTTTCGACTTTCAAGTCTGATTTGTTGAAATCATTGAGTTATTTTTAATCTAAAGTAAAAATAACTTATTAGTTTACTACTAAATTATGATTTAGATACAAAAGCGAAGACTCGAACAGCAACGCAAGTATATATATAAATGCATTTCGAGCTTAGTAAACATGGTATTTTATTACTCTTGAATGATCGTTAATAGCACGATTATTATACAAGTTTATCTCCAGTTCACTTCAATTCTAATTTTAGAATACCTAACCAGTTCTGAGAGTTTTTCACTCGACTGTATAATATGATATAACAAGAAATAAATTAGTTTAATGCAAATTGATTCATCATTTTCACGATTTCTCACCTACTCCAAGTTATTTTAGTGTAATTTTGGATAACTGATCACTCTGTTAATTAATTTATTATAGTTTCTAAAAATTCGATTTTTGTTGAGTTGTTTTACTTTCAGAAAAATATTTTTAGGTCAATATTAATCTGTAAATAATGTTCAATTAAAATCGGAGTGAAGAGCAGTGGGTAAATCAACTTAATGCAATTTTGAAAGTTTTTCAATAAGACTAGGATTGTTGAAAATTCATATTTAGGATCTATGAGAAATTAAGAAATTCTGAACTTGTTCAATTTTGTCCTTCAATTCTGTATGATATAGTTAGTAAGCAGATGATCATTTTGAATAAAGTTTTCATAAAATCTTCAGACATACTCTAAATTTAATTTATATAACTGTTTAGTATCAAGCAATCATATTGAAACACTTCAAATAATGGAGTGCTCATTCGATCCAACTAAGTTTTTTTGACCTCTTTTCAAGAAAATAAGAAAAAAGTCACGTTTATCTTACTTTGAGTGACAAAAGACTTTGGCGGTGTCTTTAGCTTTAAGTACAATATTAACAGTTTTAGTTCAATAATTCGATTTTTGTGTTTAAATCAATTTTATGATAAACTAACTCTGAATGAAGATTTTTGAATGGCATGTTTAAACACAAACTTTCACTCAAACAGATATATTTATGATTTCACTTCATAGATTAGTCTTTACTTATCAGATTGTAAATGAAAAAAACAAATGTTTATAACTATTACAAATGGATTAGTGGTTCAGCTATTCCTGATTTGAAAAAACATCAAATTTAGTAATTAATCATTCATTCTGAATGAAATGTGAATTAACAATGGAAAACAATTTATTCAACTGTACAGAAGTTTAGTTTTTCGTTTTATTTACAGTTGACAATACAACTATGAGAAACACAATGATTTGTCATTTATTTATTTATAGATGAGCGAAAAGCGAGTACTGTTTCTGTCTTATTCCAAAAAATGGTTGAGTGAATAGTTAAACACCAACTGCCTGAGGTGACAGCTCTGGCACTACAGGGCACTTAGAACCCTGGGATGTAACAGATACAGTATCGTATAGTATAAGAGTTTGCTATTATGGGGGTTTGCTTTCTGGTTTTGCCATAACTGTTCTTTAAGTATGCTTTCAGAAAACGTCGTTTAAGTGCGTGTCTCTCAAACTGCAGTACGTGTACCAGTAACTGGTATGCGAGAATAGTATATTGTGCATTTTCAGACATATCAAACTAATTAAACTTGTATTTAAAGATGTTCAATTAGGATATGCTGGATTACTTTTTACATTGAACGAAGTAATGTTTGCTTTTGTTCTCACGAAATTCTATTGAATATTTGGGATGCTTTCTCGAAATTCAATTGATTCTTCTTTAGATTAAGAAAATACATGAATTAACTCAAGATATTTGATTCCAAGCTATTAGATCTATTGATATTAGACTTAAAAGGCGACTAAATTTTGATTGCCTGTAAGGAAGTTGTTCATTCTCATAGATCAGTGGTACGCAGTAGTCTTCAGAAAAATTTTAGTAGTACCGAACATTAGATAGTTTGAGAACTTGTTTCAGGTCATTTAAAGTATTCTTTGAAAGAAATTAAAGTTTCCCTCTTTTATAACTTGTGTCCAGCATTCGAGTCGGCGGCAAATGGTACCCTATACGCAGCATGCTACAATGTAAAGACAAAAATGATATAATTTATTGACATGAATATTAGAAAAATTTTCTGTGAATCATGTACTAGAAGTTAAAGCACTGAATTTACAGACACATTGATCAATTCATTACAACTATTTTTCTTAAGGCCTGTTGAATGTTCGTTTCTTGCTTAGTTTTAGATAATGACAGTGTCGTTGGCTATTAGATAAATTGTATTGACGAAAGAACTATATTCTAAACTAAGAAATGAGTCGCTTTTTCTGATTTCTTCAACTATTCATTCGCGAAACTAGAATTGGTATACAAAATACGTAAAAGTGAAAATGAGACTGCGATTATATGAAATATGAAATGCAATAACCTTAGTAGCATTTAGTTCATGGTATATTTGAAACACGATCTATATCTTTATTTAAAAATTAATTTTATCTTGAAATACGTTTACGATCGCACGTATAAACCTTATGCTTATTATTCATTTCTATTGATTGGGTATAAATGAATGTTTCTACAGTTATGCTTACTAAAGAAGAAAGTTTATTTACTCAAAGTAGTTACTCAAAGCTTTAATACACTCTCATATCTTATAATTAAGTCATCATATACTTTGCTGTATCCAATTTATGCGAAAGTTTTCGTTTAGTTTATAGCTTTATTGATTACTCGTCGTCTTGTTTAGAAAAGATATTTTTCTTAGACTTTTTAAAAGCTTACTGAACAAATTAAAAACACAAATCGGCAAATCAAGAGAGTTTGGTGGATGATTAAGTTTAGCAGTTTATGAACTTTTCAATATCTTATCAACTAATTTATTGTAATCACGTCGTGCATTCAAATTACTGCTTTAAGCTTAGCAAAATTAGAAAATTTGGGCTGAGCTTAGCTCGAATGTGATAAAGAGTTTGACAAAAAACATCTATCAGTGATTATTCAATTCTCAAGAACAAAGTAGAGACTTTACAGAGAGGAAAATTTGTATTGTATGCCATGATGTACAGGTCATCATTAATGGTACAATCGTTAAAGATATTTGAAGCATTTTAAATAAGAGATTTAAGTCTGTAGACAAAACAATTAATTTATATAAACTTTGACAGGAATTATTTTCAGGAATCGAAACAAATAACTTATCATTAATAGCTTATTGCTCATTAAAGCACCCATGAGGAAGATGTTACTCTCAAAATAGACAATTTTAAATTTTATTCGAATCAGAGAACTGAACACAGCATAAAACGACTGGAAATCATAACCGAAAGATGACAGAAATCTCGAAGTTATATAGGATTTTCCATTCGATTACAGATAGAAGGAATTCATATCTTTAGTATAAGTCAAATAATACTCGAACTTATTCGAAATGTAAGAATTTTGAATAGAAATTTTAAGAAATAAATTTATAGAAATAATGTTGAACTTTGGCTTACACTTTGTGGTTCTTACCACTGATTTTCCGATTGCTACAAAAATTCTTATAAAAGAATAAAAACATTTTAGCCATAATTAATACTAGTCAAAACTCATGAAATTTTAGTTTTTATCTTTTGCTGATTACAGACAATGATCAGTAAACGATTTAAATACAAACCAGAATTATATTAGAGTCTAATCGTGATTTGTAAAATCAATATTAATTTCGTATTAAAACCGAAGGCTTATCCTCGTTCCTAAAAGTTCTCTCATTTGTTTGTCAGACACTTGTTTTATCTACTTTAATGGCAATCATAAATTTACCTGGTCCACCTTTAGCTGAATATAGGAAACTAGAAGATGGTTTATAGAACTTATTATAGTTTACTATTTCTTAAATGATGTATTGATAGAAATTTGATATTTTCTATGATATAGCTATAAATAATACGTTTATAGTCCAATAAAATATTTTCCAATAATAGCTCATATAAAGCAGTTTTAAAACGTTTGAAGATAGAACTCAATATTGAATAATTTAGTTCAAAAGAAGTTCAATATATTTGAACTCAATGTTTAAATACTTTGATTCGGAGTAAACATTAATTTAATACTTTGATATTTTAATTACCCGTAATTTTAAGCAACAAAATATTGAAATCTAGACCATTTAAAACTCAGACTAAAATTTATTGCTTTGTAACCATTTTTCAGTGCTTTTAATAAATATTAAAATGTTTCATAGAAAAAATATCAATTTATCAATCTGCTCAGCTCACAGCTTAGCTCGAGCTCAGAGTAACTAAGCTGATGTCTATCACTAAACGCTTTGTTCAGAATTACGCTAAAGATGCATTTAATCGAGGCGATATTCGTCGCCGCAATTTATTGCAACGTGTAAATGGAAAATTGAAGCGATGGACATCGCATGAAACATATCGCGAAGGCGTTGCTACAGTTTCTACTTCATTACATTTTTTCATTTTCGTACGTTTCACTCCCCTTCGGGAGACTCACTCGAGCCCCATTGACAGAGAGTTTTTCGAGACGGTCGGGTGGGCATGTACGTCGGGCCAAAGGCGGTTATAACCGAGGACTTGGGGCCAGCATGTCGCCGTCAAAGAAGTATAGCGACTACGAGGTTGGAATCTGGGACCTCCGCCCCAAGGTTCTACGCGCTGACCACTACACCCCAGTGGCCCCTTTCTGTTTCTACTTTTGAAACATAGTTGCAGCAATTAGCATAAGGTTGGATGTTGAAATTATCTTTCATTTTGTTGTGAGAGCACTCACTGAGTCAGTGTTCAATGCTTTAAAGTGATTCGTTTTTGTAGAGCAAAATTGTATGTAATGAATTTCGTCCTCTAAATAGAAAATTGCAGCGACCAATCCCCAATGTAACTGATTGAAATAAAAATTGCAGGCGATGTGCGATGAATATCGCTTCGTGTAAATGCATCTTAATATAAAATAGATTTTTAATACAAGAAAAATATTTCGTTTTAAGTCTGAGTACAGTTTATAATTATTTTGACTTATCTCTCATTTGATTTAAATAAAACGTGAGATGAGTCAAAAGATTTTCACAGTAGACACAAACATTTTGTCCAACCTTTTAACCACTAGAAGATGTGCAAATCAGCTGAAATTTTCAATTAGACGATATACAAAAGGCAAGCAATTTAAATTCAAACCAGAACTATATTAGAGTCTAATCGTGATTTGTAAAGTCAATATCAATTCCGGGTTAAAACCGAAAGCTTATCCTCATTTCTAAAAGTTTTCTCATCTGTTTATCAGACACTTGTTTTAGCTACTTTAATAGCAATCATAAGTTTATCAGGTTCTTCTTTGGCTGAATATACGAAAATATAAGATAGTTTGTGCTTAGAATCATAGTGAAAGAAGACCTGTTGGCGAACAAAACTAAAGTCATCTAAATCTCATTCAGACAATGTAGAGAAGCAAAACTACCTGAATTAAATAACTTTTCAATACTTTATGTTTAATCAAAGCCCTTCTAACTATTTGAACTTTAACTACTAACACTAAAAGTGCTGCATAAATCTTGTTGACTTCTAGACAATGACTTCACTTATATCACTTTGTTCTGATCTACGGGTAAGATTTTTCCTGTGCCTCAATACGTACCTGAAAAGAATTTGAAGTAATTTTTAAATAAATCCAAAGTGATTCAAATAAAAAATAGAGGGACTTAAATACCAGAAGATCATATGATATGTTCGTATGTTTTAGATGTTACTTTAGATCAGAAAACAGTTAGTTAATCTATTAATTGAGACTCCTTGGTCTGAAGGTGCTAATTTCAAAATTGAATAAATTAATTTTGTAGCTAATTTTTTAGTGATCTTAAAATATATTAAAAAATTTATTTAAATCCACGCAAAATGTTGAAAAGACATAATCACACAATTTGACATTCACTTCAATGACTAATACTCTGATTTCCTGTAAATTTAATTAAATTTTTATGTCAGCTGTTCAGGTCTTAGTAATTAAAGTTAATTGAATAAATGTCACAAAGTTATAGATGAGGTATATCAAGAGTTAGGCTCAAATTAAAATTGTTATAGGATATTTGTAAATGTAACTTACGATAAATCTACAAAATTTGAACATTTTCAAAATATATTAGGGTGACCAAGCCAAAAACTGTTAAATACGGGACAAAAAAATTGACTCCCTTATAGAATTTTTAATCTGATTGAAGTTTGAAATAACGATTATTTGAAATATAAACTAAAGATTTGATTAAGAACTACACTTTATAAGAGTCACACACAATGTGAATGAAAACAAGGTATAAGATAAACTGATTAAAGCCCTGTTTTTTATCTAAAGACTTACACATGTTTTAAGATAAAAAACGTGTTGACAACAAAATTACATTCTTTGCATTAAACAAAAACATAGTGGAAATTTTTTAAGATAAATCTTAGAATTTTGATCTTTTCCGTCCCGCAAAAGGTGCATACGGTATGCGGGACACAACAGTTAAATGCGGGACAATCCCGCACAATGCGGGACACTAGGTCACCCTAGAATATATACACACTCATAAACTTTGTAATACATAATTGCGTTGTGTTTTATGCTTCCTATTAGATTATAATATATTGAATATTAAGAAACTTACAAATCATTTAATATATCAAAGCTAATTGAAAGTCGAATTTAGTGAGAAAATAATATGAATTACGTGCGGATTAAATTACAACTACATTTTCTTATCGGTATCCAAAATTTAGTTTTCAAGTATATAATTAAAAGCATTCTGTAAACCTGATGACTAGGTAGATGCAAATATATGAGGAAAATTTCAAAATTAGTTAAAGTTAATTAAAAAATTTTCAAAAAAATTATATTTTACAATAAAATTTTACTTCTAATTAATCCGAGAAAATAATTAAATACTAATCATTAAAATACACGTGCATTAATATAATTTCCATACATGTCTTAATTAGGAATGCTTTCAGCTCAATGACTGATTGGCCACAACGATGCCAGTATTTAAATCGTGTGCAAACGTTTTGTGATTTCATTCTATCCGTCTATCTAACACTTTCTGTCAATCACTTGTAGAAGTTTCTATTTTTGAATAATAAATTTGAGTGCTTAATTATGTCTAGTGACCAAGTTGATAAAAATGAACTTAGTGACTTTAACAGTAGTGATTGTAATTCTGAGGAAAGAGTAGATGATAACAAATTTAAGGAGGTATTGATCAAACAAAAATTTAAAACTTATATCAAGTTTTGTATCTTCTTTTTAGACTATACTCCTTCCTTACAATTATATTATTCAGAATGATGGCAAAAGAATTCGTGATGTTTTCATCAAAGTAAGTAATTTTTGAATTTTGTTTTGATAAAATCTTTAATATTCAAAAGTTAAGTGAGATCTTTGGTAAACGAGTTTATAATTTTATTTTTAAAGATAATTAAAATAGACTATAATTCTTATTTATGAATTCAATAAATGAAACAATAAATTCAAGTTAGATTAGTGTAATTTGTATTTACTAGTAGTATATCTTATCAGTTATTTTCCAAAGTTAGATTGGCTTGTGCTGAGATTCAGAGGGCTATTAACACTTAATTATTCTACACTCAGTACTACCAATATTCATCCTTCGATCGGTGTAGACATTTCTCGATCAGAGATGTCGGACACAACCTTGTATTAATATTTTCATAAATTTCAGCCCATACAGAATGTAAATATGCAAACTTTATTTTTCTCAAATGACTGGAACTTGGAAGAAGAAATTCTGGAAAATTCGAGTAGAATTTTCTCAGATATAAATTTCCGGTATAAATTTCGTATATTCATAAACGATAACTTATACTAAGTCCAGATATATCACTTTTATTTCCCAAAAGTGACCGAAACTTCAGTAAAATTTTTCAAAAATCTCTAATTTAGAAAAACTTAACAACCTTGGGAAGTTAATTTTTTGAAAGTTTTTTACTAAAGTTTCGGTTATTTGCGAGAAATAAAAATTATATATTTGGACTTAGCATACGCTATATTTTAAGAATTTATAAGAATAAAACCGGAAATCTGTGGTCGAGATTTATCTACTCGTTCTAATATAACCTAAACTAACAATGATATAAGATTAACTTAGTTTAGGTTAGGGGTTTGAAATGCATAGTGAACTCTGTAAAGTCGGTGTTTAATTTTACTGCTTAAATGATATAAAGTGACTTAAAATTATAATTTAAAAGCATTATTTTGTGAAGTCAAAAGGAGATTGGTCTACACCATATAACTCCATATAGAGTTTAAAGAAACATTGCAGTACAAAGGTATTCTGATAGTGTTCATTTTACTCAATAATGCTGAAAACCTACGTGCAGAGTAAGCTAAACAATAGTCAAAATTTATACTGTTTAATTGGTAAGGTTTCGGAATAGGAGGCAATCAGAGAAAATTCAGCGTTTGCTACTTTTACCCTGAAACCGGTTTCGCAATCTGCATAAGCTTTTAAGTTTAAAATAAGCATCGTAATTTTCTCTCAATACTTTTACTATTATTTCTCAATTTTTCTCTTAATTATATACAGTTAAGTTAGTATATATAGATAAAAATTTTACTTTTCAAATAAAAAAATTGGTTTTAATGTTAGAAATTTAACTATAAATTTGCTTTATTACTTGTTAACCTTTGTCTCATAAAGTATGTTAAAAACTTTGAATCTTTTTCGTCTGCCTCTATAAAACTGTTCAAATTTATCCTAACTTAATAACTGTACTTATCTTTATATAATTCATTTGTATTTCTTTAATTATTTGCACAAGTTTTCAAATTAATTTGTAACAAAGGTCCTACAGTAGGCTTGGAAAAACCCCGTTATGAGATTTTTCAGTTAGGGTATTACTACTGCCTCCTATTCCGAAAGCCTACCGTTTAATTATTAATAGTATGCAACTGAATTTTCAACCATTTCATCAGTAAAATTTTGTAACAAAAATATTTATTTCTCAGGCAATCAATAATTGGCTCAAAGTCCCAGAATGTTATCTCAATTCAATAATAGAAATCACTGGAGCTCTGCACAACGCGAGTCTTATGTAAGAAATTAAATAGAATTCATTCAAAATCACATTTAAACTTCTATTGTATTTTCTTTTTGTTGATAGTATTGATGATATCGAAGATAATTCTGAAATACGACGTGGTCTTCCAGCAGCTCACATAGTGTTTGGAGTACCTCTTAGTATAAACGCGGGCACATATGTTATAATTTCTGTATTGGATAAACTTCTAAAAGTATTTCCACATGAGAAAAAAGTAGAAGTGGCACAAATATATTGCGAGCACATACTAAATGCTCATATCGGACAAGGTCTTGAACTTTTAAACTCATAATTATCTGAATAAAAATTTGGGCGTTAGCTTAGACTACTTAACAATATTATTGTAAATCACGATAAGTTTCAGTTAAGTTAGAGTAAGGCAATACTGAAAAAGATAGACTTATCTTAAACACAAGCTTGTACTAATGAGCATGATTTACAATAATGCTGTCCAGCATTTGGAGCTTAAGCTGAAATTCTAATTATTCAGGTTTAGATATTTACTGGAGAGAGAATTTCGTGTGTCCCACAGAACAGGAATATCTCTACATGATTGATAGGAAAACAACTGCACTATTTTGTTTCTCATTTAAACTCATGGAACTCGTGAGTGAAGAGAAAACTGATCTTTCTCCATTTATTGGACTTCTTGGACAATATTTTCAGATAAGAGATGATTATTTGAATTTGATATCAGAGGAGGTTAGTATTGAATAAGTAACAGGTATATCGAACAAAAGTTTCAATTTTGCCCAAATATTAAGTTTTGTTGATTATATGAAATTTTTTCAAACGACAGTACGAAAAAACTAAAGGATTTGCTGAAGACTTGAGTGAAGGAAAGTTCTCTTTTCCTATAATTCATGCAATTAAGAAAAGTGGTGATGGTTCAAAAGTTTTGCAAGCTTTAAAAGAACGTCCGAAAGATTTGGAAGCAAAGAAAAGTATAGTCGATTTGTTGAAGAAGAGTGGCTCAATTGCTTATACTCTTGAAAGAATTAAGGAATTAAAAGAAAAGTGTTACGCAGAAATACAAAAATTTGGTTTGAATGAGGAAATGATTCAATTGTTTAATAGATTGAAAATATGAATAAATGTTCATAAGATGTCTCTTTACAATAAAAGAACAAATTAGTTAAAAGTTAGGAGTTATGATACAGTTACATATATGTATACAAAATTCTAGGCTCTTATTATCTTGATCTTAAAGTTGGAAATAAATTTGAATTTTTATTGGTTGAAAAAAATAAAACACTAAAAGAGAATTCAAAGAAAATAAAATATAAGTTCTATCTATATTTTTAATTAAATGATTTTCAATTGTAAATTTTCACAAAGTAGTTTTTGTGTAGACATTTGAAGCCCGGTTTTGAAGGTCCATCATTGCGAATAGGGAAAATGCTGAAATAATCTAATTTCTAATAGGTGAAGAGCATAAGCTAGCCATGGGCTTAGCTGCCCTTTGAGCTCTGTACAGATCGAAATAAATGGTACAATCATTAAAGGTATTTGAGAGTATTTTAAATTATGAGGTCGCCAAAATGGTTGCTGGGCGATGCTTAACGCCGATTCAAATTTCAAACTCACAGACCAGGAGCTATTGCACCTGCAATGTATTAATTCTGGAGCGAGAGCCGAAAACTTGAGTTAGTCAATTATATGTGTGTTCGCTGACCTGTTCTTGTCTTCGCCTGTGGAGTAGGAATATGTTGTACTAGTCTCAAGTTTGTTGAGAACGCTCGACAAGAAGCACTACCTCAACAAATTTCAAAAAAGGGCCAGAAAGTTAAAAATAAAGAGTTGAAATAAAAACAGCACTTTGTGTACAAAGAAAGGCTGAATGATTTTATTAAAATTTTAAACCTTCTTATACAATTGTTAGACAAGGAGCCAACCTTAGCCAATAGGAAACTGGTGTCATAAGCGTAAGTCCAATGAGAGCTCAGCCGGACTAGATGTGGCTCATTGAACTTGTGCCCAAAGCACCAGTTAAGGAATAGGTGATTACGGATCAATGTTAAGATTAAAATGTCTATGTTTACAAAATAGAAATATTTGTTGGCAAGTTTTCCTACAATGTTTTTAATTTTTCTTTTTAAGTTTTGTTTATGCTTAATTAGTTTTTAATTTAATTTAATTTAATAATCGTTTGTTGCATCTCAAAAATAAAAGATTTATGTTTTTAAAACAAAAATAATATTATAAATAAGATGAATATATGTTTATTAGAGATTTTTCAAATTTTTAATTAGAGGAAAATTTTGAAACCTGCTTTGAAACACATGCACAACTAAAATATCTAACTTTCATAGAAATTATTTTCAAGCATTGAAACAAATTAACTTATCAGTTATCAGTTAACTTATCGGCTTACTGCTCATTAAAACACTCATTAATAAAATTTGACTCACAAGTATAATTTAAAATTTTGTTCGAATCAGAGAAATGGACTTAACAAGAGCCACCGAAAATCATAAATAACTGAAATATGATAGAGATCTCGACTTTATATTAGATTTTCTATTTGATTTTGAGCAGAAAGAAATCATATCTTTAGTGCACGTCTAATGATATTGATTGATTCGAAAATGTGAGATTTATGTGTAATATTTTCAAGAATAGATTTTATAGAAATAATGTTGAACTTTCACTTACACTTTATGGTCCATATCTCTGATTTTCCAACTGCTGCAAGAATTGCTAGAAAAGAAGATAAAATTTTCAGTCAAAATTTATACCAGATAAAACTCGTCATATTTTAGTTTCCCTGTTGATTGTAGATAAAGATCTGAAAACTTTTTTACACTTTTTAATGGTCCAAAACTTTGATAATATGTTCGACATTTTTCTTCACGGTAATATTGTTTCCTTCTCCATCAATAGTTTTAGATCTATCGAAAACTATTTTCATTATAACTATTATTGTCCTCATCGTTGATCTTATTACAATATATAAACGATTAGTTTTATTATAACTTTTGAAACTTTCAGTTACATTAAAACGACTGATCACCTTCTATATAGCAGTTGCTTTTATCTTTACTACGTTTCACAGTATAACTAAACAGCAATAAAGCAAATGAAAGACTAAATAAATTGAATGCGTTCATTTTCAGCAAGACTAAATTTGAATGATAAGAAATTCTTGTAAATTTGTGAGTAAAATTATATATCATTTTTAACAATTTTATCAAATAATATTCAAGTATAATCATAAGATATAGAAAAATAAGCACTTTATAGATCAATCACAACAGAAACTCGTGTATGTGGTTCATGAGGGGCAAAAGCCATTTGTATTGATATGTTTTTTGAGAAGTTCCTATGTTTAGCTCTTGAAACTATTAAACCAAATAATTAGACTGGAATTTGTTGTCTGATCTTAAATCAAGCTGTACAAAATTATTATCCCGAGCACGAAGAAGTTGACGCTCTCACTTAAAATTGATTTATCCCATTTATCCCTTTTTCCCTTATGCTTAAAACTTGTTTTATTCTTACAAACCAATGAGTGAAAAGTATTAATAAGTGGTTACTGTACAGTTTTACTGCTAGATATGCATAAAAAATTGCGATCTTCATTGCAATTGTTTTCTTATGAAAGTAAGACCCGAAAATTTGATTTTAAGACTTGCACTATGATTGAAATCTCAATTAACTTTCAACAACCTATCCGTTAGACTGATGGAAAAATTGCTAATTTTGATAATATTTATTATAATATAACTAGGATTATTATTGGATGCTCGAAATTATTGATCATTATTAAATGTGAAAATTTAAAGTCATTAAAGTTATTACGACTATCTTTTAAACGTCCTAACAGTTTAATAGCCTGCAAATAAATTATAAATTATGATTAAAGACCTGAGAAAACTTATGAGAACAAGAATCACTTAGATGTAAGACTATTACTGTTGAATCTAGCTTTTGAATAGGATTGACTATTACTATGAAAATATTAGTGATCAGACTGGACTAATATACTGAAAACGTCAGCCAATGAAATATTGGATCGATCAATAGCTTTCATTTCATGAATAGAACTTTTTCAACTGTCTTTATCTTCTACTTCACAACTAGCTTCATGGTCATATTCATAACTTGTTATATTTTTTTGTTCTTTTAGTTACATTACTATGATTGCATTTTTATCTTGAAAATAATTTTCAACTTCGTATTCAACACTTTTAACATTGCTTTTAGTTTTAATGTAAAGTTAAGGCAATAAATACTATGTTCAGAATTACTATAGTTAAAATAGATTTTTAATGTCAGAAAAATGCTTTATTTTGAATATGAGTACAGTTTATGACGAGAACCAGTAATTTTAACCTGCCTCTTATTTGATTTAAATGAAATATGTGTTGAATTCAAAGACTTCCACAAGAAGCACAAGTATTTTGCAATAAACACAAGAAAGTATATGAATAAGCCAAAATTTTTATCTAGACAAAAAGGATAAGTTAAACATAATTCAAGTTCAAACCAAAACTGTATTAAGGTGTGAACGTGATTTGCAAAATTTTGTAAATCAAAATAAGACTTGCACTATTAGAATTAATTGGGCCTTAATTTTTAATAGTTTCCTTTTACCATCACTTAAATATTCCCAATTATTCACTATCATTCATCTATTTAGTAAAAAGAAGCTTGAAAATAATTAAATAGTTAATTAATTAATTATAAGGTCAGAATTTTTATAATTGGCTTCACAAAAGATTAAAAATGGCCAGCGCTCTTTTGGCGCTAATTAGCGCCAAAAGAGCGGCCAATTGCTCTTTAGGCGCTGATTAGTGCTAGAAAAGTTTTTATGCCGTGGTAGATCAGAAATTCATAAAATTATGTTGAAATTAATTTAGTTTTTGACGAAAAGAATGAAATGAACACTATTTTACGAAAATTTATAACTATATATTTATACAGTTTTCAAAATTTTAAAGCCACTCGATTTTTTGAATAACTTTTGAACTGAATTAGACAATTTAATGAAATTCGATAATACATCAAATACCAAATTGTAACAGAAAACCTATCGATTTTCTAGTTGCATGAATTGGTTCTTGCATAACATAATTTAATGCAAAAATACACTTTTCAAAATTATAAAACCAGCTCAAAAAGTGGCTCAAAATCTATCAAAAAATTAAATCTAGCGCCTAATTAAACCTCCATTACTAATAATAGTCTTGGATATACGCTCTAAAGACTTCGTCTTGTGATTTGTGAATGCGACATTAGTCATTTGATTATAGCAGTGGCCGGTTCACATCACGCCTGAACCACCGCCTCCTAACCCATTAAAACTATTGAACTAATCTAATCAGACAGTTGTGATCCTGTGAGCCGGCCACGGCTTTAATCAAATGACTAATATCGCATTCACAAATCATAAGACGAAGTCTTTAGAATATATTTACACACTCGGTATGCATTTGCTACCATTTGGTCTACGAATTGACGCTAAAAATTGAGTTTATACATAGAGATAATGCTTTAAGAAACATCGCTTCAACTTCAAACTTTAGTCAATTCATGCCAAGTCGTATATTCAAGACTATAATTAGCAATGGAGGTTCAATTAGGTGTTAGATTTAATATTTTGATAGATTTTAAGCCAAACCTAAGCAACAGAGAAAGCCTCGGAAAATAGTCTTCGCGGGAAGAATGAGTTTTATTTCCCGGTATCCCGAAAGTCCACTTTTCAAAATAAAATTTTCGAAAAATCTTTTATAAGAAATATTTTTTGTTACAGAGATAAAAATAGTTCACAAGAAATTGATAACAAGTTACTACTTAATCACAGTTTTCTAAGGTGTTGAGTCTTCTTTTGAATCAGCATCACTTGGCAAAGTCGACCACTTGCGTCGGGAGTTGGCGGAAAGTGGCCAGGTTCGGGTAAGAAGTGGTCAAGTGTGGTGTCAAAATGTTCAGCTTGACGAACTGAATCCAATGACGCACCACGCTTGGAGGTGGGCGTCGAAAACCCCCTTGGACCCATTAGCCCTATTCACTCGATAACCCCTTTTGTTTCTAAGGGATTTAATATTTTTCAAAAAAGATAAATAAATAAAATTCTTTTATTATTTTCTTTATAAATTAACACAGTTTTAGTGTTTTTAAAATGATTTTTAGATATAACGCCTAAAGAGTACTCTACAGCTCTTTTACGCTATTTAGCGCCTAAAGAGCGCTATAATGCTCCTTTGGCGCTAAATAGCGCCAAAAGAGTCACTGCGATTAAAAATCTAAAATAGAGGATTTCGTAAGGTATCACGAGGATTAACAAGTCTAAAGGTTATCAAATTTAGGTTACTTTTGAGTAATTTATTATTTGAATTGTATTTCAATAATCAAAATAACTTTAATTAGTCTTTGTTTTGGTAGATAGGTAACTTTAAACATGGTCTGTTTATTAGCTTTTAGTTCAGAGAAATTTCAGCTAAATATGTTGTAAAATATGAGAATAAGATTTTTAATAATCATTTCACTCAATTATAGAGTGACCAAGCGTCCGGATTTGAGCTTAATGCCTTATCTTATTAGTAATTCAGTGTATGTTGATTCTAAGCTAACGTATTTTAATTTATTGAAATTATTCGTCTTTAATTTCTTGTTCGGAACTTTAGAATTACGTTAAAGATGACTTAAGCTACTCAATGCTGCAAATCACAGAAGAAACATGATTAATTTTACAGTTGAAATTTTGTAGCTCTTTATGTTCATTGAGTATTGTAAATAAATTTTAAAAATTTAAGAAAATGTCAAGGTGGGGACCTTTCGATATTTTTTGTCCATACTTTGTCTCTACAAGACTTGGTAACTCTACTCAATAATGCAGTATGTACAGCTAAGTTAAAAAAGCTGTACAATATATTTAGAGGATGGTTGAAGAATTGAAAGTTTCTTATATCTATTAAAAAATTATTGATTGAATTTTGTAAAAAAGGTGAATATAAGTCTTTGATATACACAGGGAGTTAGAGGTCACCGAAAACGACATATGGATGAGAGATCACACAAGATTTTGTTACTTCATGAGAGTGGAATTTTCGACAGTTGCATCACATGAAGTCGTAAATGTTGAAACACATACAGGAGTAAACCATTTGTACATTCATGGCTAGAATGTGACAATCGGTTCCAACCACGACAGACCATGAAATTTAATTTTGATTGAGAACAGCATTAGGTTTTTACTAGCTTTTCATTCATTGTATTCTATAGCTTAAGAGTAATTTGAAATCCGTATTTTTTTTTGCTTTCTCTCCTTTTTATAAATTTTATTATAATATATAAACATTAAGCATTGAAAATTTGAATTTAATGAAAAAATTTTAAACCTAAAATATCTATCTGTTTAATTATGTATATGGTTAAGGCAATAAACGCCATTAGTGATAGACATCAGCTTAGCTTGAGCTGACCCGCAGCTCAGCTCAAAGATACTTTTGAGCTGAAGAAATCAGCTCACCTCAGTTGTCTTCTAGCTCAGCTCAGCTCATTTCAGCTCAACGAGTGATGGTTTATAGAACTTATTATAGTTTACTATTTCTTAAATGATGTATTGATAGAAATTTGATATTTTCTATGATATAGCTATAAATAATACGTTTATAGTCCAATAAAATATTTTCCAATAATAGCTCATGTAAAGCAGTTTTAAAACGTTTTATGATAGAACTCAATATTGGATAATTTAGTTCAAAAGAATTTCAATATATTTGAACTCAATGTTTAAATACTTTGATTCGGAGTAAACATTAATTTAATAATTTGATATTTTAATTACCCGTAATTTTAAGCAACAAAATATTGAAATCTAGACCATTTAAAACTCAGACTAAAATTTATTGCTTTGTAACCATTTTTCAGTGCTTCTAATAAATATTAAAATTTTTCATAAAAAAATCTCAATTTATCAATCAGCTCAGCTCACAGCTTAGCTCGAGCTCAGAGTAACTGAGCTTATGTCTATCACTAAACGCTTTGTTCAGAATTACGCTAAAGATGCATTTAATCGAGGCGATATTCGTCGCCGCAATTTATTGCAACATGTAAATGGAAAATTGAAGCGATAGACATCGCACGAAACATATCGCGTAGGCGTTGCTACTGTTTCTACTTCATTACATTATTTCATTTTCGTACGTTTCACTCCCCTTCGGGAGACTCACTCGAGCCCCATTTACAGAGTGAGTTTTTCGAGACGATCGGGCGGGCATGTACGTCGGGCCAAAGGCGGTTATAACCGAGGACTTGGGGCCAGCATGTAGCCGTCAAAGAAGTATAGCGACTACGAGGTTGGAATCTGGGACCTACGCCCCAAGGTTCTACGCGCTGACCACTACACCCCAGTGGCCCCTTTCTGTTTCTACTTTTGAAACAAAGTTGCAGCAATTAGCATAAGGTTGGATGTTGAAATTATCTTTCATTTTGTTGTGAGAGCACTCACTGAGTCAGTGTTCAATGCTTTAAAGTGATTCGTTTTTGTAGAGCAAAATTGTATGTAATGAATTTCGTCCTCTAAATAGAAAATTGCAGCGACCAATCCCCAATGCAACTGATTGAAATAAAAATTGCAAGCGATGTGCGATGAATATCGCTTCGTGTAAATGCATCTTAATATAAAATAGATTTTTAATACAAGAAAAATATTTCGTTTTAAGTCTGAGTACAGTTTATAATTATTTTGACTTATCTCTCATTTGATTTAAATAAAACGTGAGATGGGTCAAAAGATTTTCACAGTAGACACAAACATTTTGTCCAACCTTTTAACCACTAGAAGATGTGCAAATCAGCTGAAATTTTCAATTAGACGATATACAAAAGGCAAGCAATTTAAATTCAAACCAGAACTATATTAGAGTCTAATCGTGATTTGTAAAATCAATATCAATTGCGGGTTAAAACCGAAAGCTTATCCTCATTTCTAAAAGTTTTCTCATCTGTTTATCAGACACTTGTTTTAGCTACTTTAATAGCAATCATAAGTTTATCGGGTTCTTCTTTGCTGAATATACGAAAATATAAGATAGTTTGTGCTTAGAATCATAGTGAAAGAAGACCTGTTGGCGAACAAAATTAAAGTCATCTAAATCTCATTCAGACAATGTAGAGAAGCAAAACTACCTGAATTAAATAACTTTTCAATACTTTATGTTTAATCAAAGCCCTTCTAACTATTTGAACTTTAACTACTAACACTAAAAGTGCTGCATAAATCTTGTTGACTTCTAGACAATGACTTCACTTATATCACTTTGTTCTGATCTACGGGTAAGATTTTTCCTGTGCCTCAATACGTACCTGAAAAGAATTTGAAGTAATTTTTAAATAAATCCAAAGTGATTCAAATAAAAAATAGAGGGACTTAAATACCAGAAGATCATATGATATGTTCGTATGTTTTAGATGTTTTTTTAGATCAGAAAACAGTTAGTTTATCTATTAATTGAGACTCCTTGGTCTGAAGGTGCCAATTTGAAAAATTTAACAAATTAATTTTGTAGTTAATTTTTTAGTGATCTTAAAATATATCAAAAAATTTATTGAAATCCACGCAAAATGTTGAAAAGACATAATCACACAATTTGACATTCATTTCAATGATTTTAATACTTTGATTTCCTGCAACTCTAATTAAGTTTATATCCCAGCTATTCAGGTCTCAGTAATTAAAGTTAATGAAATAAATATTACAAAGTTATAGATGAGGTACATCAAGAGTTGGACTTAAATTAAAATTGTTATAGGATATTTGTAAATGTAACTTACAATAAATCTACAAAATTTGAACATTTTCAGAATATATGCACACTCATAAACTTTGTAATTCACAATTTCAACAAGAAGTGCGTTGTGTTTGTATGCTTTCTATCAGATTATAATATATTGAATATCAAGAAACTTACAAATCATTCAATATATCAAAGCTAATTGAAAGTCGAATTTAGTGAGAAAATAGTGTGAATCACATGCAGATTGAATCACAGCTACATCTTCCTATTGGTATCAAAACTTATAGTTTTCAAGTATATAATTAAAAGCATTCTGTAAACCTGATGACTAGATATGATGCAAAAACATGAGGAAACTTTCAAAATGAATTAGGAGTAATTAAAAAATTTCTCAAAAATTATAGTTTACAATGAAATTCTACTTCTAGTTAATTCAGGAAAATAACTAAATACTAATCATTAAGATTCGCGTGCACTAATGTTATTTTTATAAACGTCTTATTTAGGAATGCTTTCAGCTCAATGACTAATTGGCCACAAAGATATTAGTATTTAACTCATGTTGTAGAAGTTTTGTTATTTCATTCTATCCGTCTATCTAGTACTTTCTGTCAATCATTTGGAGAGTTTCTATATTTGAATAATAAACTTGAGTGCTTAATTATGTCTAGTGACCAAGTTGATAAAAATGAACTTGGTGGCTTTAACAATAGTAATTGTAATTCTGAGGAAAGAGTAGATGATAACAAATTTAAAGAGGTATTCATCAAACAAAAACTTAAAACTTATATTAAGTTCTGTATCTTTTCTCAGACTATACTCCTTCCTTACAATTATATTATTCAGAATGATGGCAAGAGAATTCGTGATGTTTTCATCAAAGTAAGTAATATTTGAATTCTGTTTTAATAAATAACTTCGATGAAGAAATTCTCGAAATTTCGAGTAGTTTTCTCAGTCATAGATTTCCGATATAAATTTCGCATACTCATAAACCATTATTCATAATTGGTTCAGATATATCATTTTTATTTCTTACAATGGTCGAAACTTCAGTAAAATTTTTCCAAAAAATCCAATTTGGAAGAACTTAACAGCTTAAGGAAGTTAATTTTTTGAAAATTTTTTACTGAAGTTCCGGTTATTTGCGGAAAACAAAAACTATATATTCGGATTTTGTATGCTCTATACTTGGAGAAATTATAAAAATAACACCTGGAACTTTAACCGAGATTTGCCTACTCGAGTTTTCCGAAATTTTTTTTGGTGAAATTTCAGCCATTTGCTGGAAATAGAAATATATCTAAATTCTGTGATTTATACAGAATCTTTCTTATAGTCTGCTACAAATAGAAAGCACAAAAAAATTCCCATGAGAAAGGAGTTAGAAACATATATATATATATATCCCGCCTAATCACCCACCAAGCTAATATGGGTATCAGATTAAGAGTAGAATTGAAAGCAAAACGGATTTTTTAAAAAAATATGAAGGCTGAGAGGAAATATGAATTTTTAAATGTATTCAATTTTAAGAATTATTAATTACATTCAGAAAGCTCGTTTGCATTACCCAAGGAGCACCACGTAGAGGTGAGTCTGTTGTCCCCCATCTTAGGTTTTAATAGTGGCTAGAAGTGCCCCACTTAGCCAGAGTCCGCATCAGTACTTTCCAGGATCAAGCAGACATTGTCCAGTGATACTGCTGGTCCTAAAACTTAAGACACATGCCTGCCGTGCTCAAGGTACCAAAGAACTGTCATAATGTGCGCACAGCCCTCTGCCTAAGCTCCAGTGCTGGCTTTATTTGAGAAGATACTGCCCAAGACTTCTCGTGATGATGGAGAAAATTTCATTATCAGAAGAAAATTTTTTCGGTGACTTCTATATTCAATTTTTCAAATTTGATCAAAATACTTTATACTTTACTTTATAGTGTGTATCAAGGTTTGCTTAATCTTAAAAGTAGTCAAAACATAGATTTTTCAAATTTTTGACGTCACTCTTTAAAAATCCAGTTATCGTATTCTTGAAAAAATCTTTTTGCTTTCTACTCTACTCCTCATAAGCTTAATTTGATATACATATTGGATTGGTGAGTTATTAGACGAAATCTGACTAACTACTTTATAAATAGTATTGCACTATTGCGCACGTGTTTAATTTTGTTAATTGTGCTCTTTACTCCTATTAAAAAGGTTTTCTTGTACTTTTAATTTTAGGAAAACTGCCAATCAGAGAGTTTTAAATAACTAATAATGCTGTGTACAATAAGAAAGGTTCTGTTTTATGAACATATAAGATTTGCGTCTGAAATCTCTGGTAGGGAAAAGTCTACACAGAACCATTCTTCTACCTTAACATAACTTTACTAGATTTACTATCAAATAAAATAGAGAACTGTTAGTTGAAGCCCCTCAAATATGTTCGTATAAAATTAAGAAACATTATCCTTATTTATTTCTAAATAAAAGACTAAGTATAAATCACCAAATTGCCGATTTTTATTTATTTAAGTAACCAATGGTAAATTTTAACAATGAAAACAATCTAAATAGAGCCTATTAGCCATACTGGTCAAGAATAAATCATTTTTGAGCCTACAAGATCATTGGATATTTACTAACAGAATAGTGAACGTCAGTCGAAAAAAATGGCATTCTATAATATAGGTATAAATAAAATATATAGCTCTCTAATGCAAAAAGAGTTTGTTTTACTTTGACTATATACAAAGTGAAAATAGTAATGCATTGTCGATGTATACTATTCAACTTAACAAATTACTCATATAATAAAACTATGAAATTTTAGTTAAAGTGAGTAAAACAGTTAATTTAATATCAAAAGGACTTCTGAGATTAGGTTCAATGTTTCCGTAAGGTACAGCACCAAAGAAGTAATCAAATCCCACCTAAAACAATTTAACGAAGTGAATCTAACTTAACCCTTCGTCACAACTTAACTTCCGAAAACGTAAAATTAACTGTGGGGAAAACGTTACTTCACGCTTTCCACGCTTCATATCTGTTCTAGGTTAGTCCGAATATCTTCAGAATCAAAGTTAGCCCTTGTTTTCGGACTTTTAATTTACTAATTAATTAATTTCTAGTTGTTATCTGCTACAGCGCCATCAGCGGTTCAAATTGCTAGTAGCGACATTAGTGGGACACATATCGTAAACACGAAACACTGCGATGTTAAGAGGAATTTCTGTACTTGGAAAGACATGTTGCGAGAAAAAATTCTTTAAAATAAAGATATAAGTCTAAATTAATCAGGACTTTTGTCATTCAAAGTCAGATATGGCTGAGGAATAGCTAAATTTTTAAGAAATGACGACATTCTGTTGATTTTAGCGAGATTTTTAAAGTCAAACTTGGGAAAATTTTACCCTACAGTTGTGACGAAGGGTTAGCTAACCTAACTTGGCCTAACCAAACCTAACCTAACTAATCTAACATAACCTAAATAAACAGCGATATAAGGATAGCTTAGCTTGGTTAGGTTAGCGATTTGAAATGCGTAGTGAACTCTACAAAGTTTAATTTTTTATATAAATTATAAAAAGTGACTTAAAATTATATCTTATAAGCATTATTTTGTGGAATCAAAAGGGGATAGGTCTACACAATATAACTCCAAATAGAACCAAAAGAGATATTACGGTAAAAGGTATTCTGATTGTGTTAATTTTACTCAATAATACTGAAAACCTAGGTGCAGGGTAAGCTGAACAATAGTCAAAATTTGTATAATTAGTATGATCCTAAATCGACCATTTCACCAATAAAATTTTGTAACAGAAATATTTATTTCTCAGGCAATCAATAATTGGCTCAAAGTCCCAGAATGTTATCTCAATTCAATAATAGAAATCACTGGAGCTCTGCACAACGCGAGTCTTATGTAAGAAATTATATTTAATTTTGAGTTGATTTAAAATCACATTAAAATTTCTATTGTATTTTCTTTTTGTTGATAGTATTGATGATATCGAAGATAATTCTGAAATACGACGTGGTCTTCCAGCAGCTCACATAGTGTTTGGAGTACCTCTTAGTATAAACGCGGGCACATATGTTATAATTTCTGTATTGGATAAACTTCTAAAAGTATTTCCACATGAGAAAAAAGTAGAAGTGGCACAAATATATTGCGAGCACATGTTAAAAGCTCATATCGGACAAGGTCTTGAACTTTTAAACTCATAATTATCTGAATAAAAATTTGGGCGTTAGCTTAGACTACTTAACAATATTATTGTAAATCACGATAAATTTAGTTAAGTTAGAGTAAGGCAATACTGAAAAAGATAGACTTATCTTAAACACAAGCTTGTACTAATGAGCATGATTTACAATAATGCTGTCCAGCATTTGGAGTTTAAGCTGAAATTCTAATTATCCAGGTTTAGATATTTACTGGAGAGAGAATTTCGTGTGTCCCACAGAACAGGAATATCTCTACATGATTGATGGGAAAACAGGTGTACTGTTTTGGCTTTCATTTAAACTCATGCAACTCGTGAGTGAAGAGAAAACTGATCTTTCTCCATTTATTGGACTTCTTGGACAATATTTTCAGATAAGAGATGATTATTTGAATTTGATATCAGAGGAGGTTAGTATTGAATAAGTAACAGGTATATCGAACAAAAGTTTCAATTTTGCCCAAATATTAAGTTTTGTTGATTATATGAAATTTTTTCAAACGACAGTACGAAAAAACTAAAGGATTTGCTGAAGACTTGAGTGAAGGAAAGTTCTCTTTTCCTATAATTCATGCAATTAAGAAAAGTGGTGATGGTTTAAAAGTTCTGCAAGCTTTAAAAGAACGTCCGAAAGATTTGGAAGCAAAGAAAAGTATAGTCGATTTGTTGAAGAAGAGTGGCTCAATTGCTTATACTCTTGAAAGAATTAAGGAATTAAAAGAAAAGTGTTACGCAGAAATACAAAAGTTTGGTTTGAATGAGGAAATGATTCAATTGTTAAACAGATTGAAAATATGAATAAATTTTCATAAGATGTCTCTTTACAATAAAAGAACAAATTAGTTAAAAGTTAGGAGTTATGATACAGTTACATATATGTATACAAAATTCTAGGCTCTTATTATCTTGACCTTAAAGTTGGAAATAAATTTGAATTTTTATTGGTTGAAAAAAATAAAACACTAAAAGAGAATTCAAAGAAAATAAAATATAAGTTCTATCTATATTTCTAACTAAATGATTTTCAATTGTAAATTTTCACAAAGTAGTTTTTGTGTAGACATTTGAAGCCCGGTTTTGAAGGTCCATCATTGCGAATAGGGAAAATGCTGAAATAATCTAATTTCTAATATTCAGATTTAAGAACTTGTTTATTGATAAGTCTTCATGTTTTCCATCATATCAACTTTGAAAGTATATTAGAGGATAAAATTTTATTGAATAACTGTGACATTTTGAGATATGCAAGCGAAAGGAAAACATAGTGACTGAATATTAGTCATAAATTATTATACATTTGACAAATTAAAACTATTTTGTGTTACGATTAAAGAATTTGACAAAACGATTTTTTCTATGTAATATTCTAGAACTTTCTAGAACCCTATGTAATATTCAGGAATTTTCTAGAAGATTTTAGAAAGCTATGAAGTATTCTAGTACATACTAGAAATCTGTGGATTATTCTGGAAATTTCTGGAATGTTCTACATTCTCATATTAAATTCAGGAACTGCTTATAAAACTCTTTTCAGTATAAATGAGCTCTACAAAATTTAAGAACCTAAATAATTAATTCGTTCATCAAATGCAGTGAATTCGACTCTTTGGGTAAGTTCGAGGAGAGTCCAAATTAAATTGCGGTATGAGCAGACTCGTCTCAACTTTTTGGGTTGAGTTCAAATCTTCGACTCGACTCGAACTCGACTTTCGCAACTTATAACTACTAAGGACAGAAATTAGTCTAATATTGCAGTGTTTTATGTTTGCTGTTGTGCCGCTATTATGTTGAGAAGCTTGAAAAACGGGACAACTAATTGTCCCGTCGAGAGTTTTTGGTCTGACGGGATTTTTGTCTTTTATCTTTAAATAGACGGGACGGGTGGTCACCCTATCTATCGGTCATAACGTACTTTATAACATGTGGTATCATTTTACTCTTCTTTAAGTTATAGTAAATGGTAAACTTTATGAAGTAATATTGATGAACAGATGCCACAATTCTTGGAGCAAACAAAACAGAATTGTATTTGCGGAGACCTAAAATATAATTAGCTTTGGTGTGTTATTTTAGTTTTAGGAATCAAAGATTTTGGCTTTACTTGCTTATAGATAAAACATTCGATCTTCAAGACTGACTTTCTTGGGAAGTCCTTTTAATATTAGGTTAGCCCATAAGTCCTTTATAAATCTCTTAGAAGTTGAAAATATTCTTTGACTATATGATATATGAGTAACTGAGTGCGATAGAAACTATTAACTAGTGTCCGAAGAATACAACTTTTGAACTTTTCCAAAAACTTTTCTTGATAATAAAGTTTGAATAGTAGCACAGACTTATGGGCCAACCTAATAAATACTAAGTTCTTACATTCACAAAGCTTTTAATTCTTAAAGAGGTCAAATGTATAAAGTTGAAAGTTTACCTTATTGTTTAAACTTAAACATAATTTGATTAAATCTATAATTGATATAATTCAAGTAAAATTATATAAATTTCAATTTATTATGCAATTTGATAACTTGATCACAAGCTGTGAGCCGAATCATAAATAAATACACATTTTAAAATATAATTATATTTTTTTCTCATAAAATTAGTTATTAATGAGCTGAATATACGAAAGCTAACCCTAAATAATTAACTTTAACGAAAGGTTTCAAATTCTGAGTCAAACTGATAAGTTGTTCTTCAGTTGTCTAAATAGTATTTCATTTTGAATGTGTTAGATACGTTGAAAGATACTATTTAGCGATTGACATATTGAATTTTAATGTAAATGTATTTTTTCATCATCTGAGATAATGCTGAAAGCGAAATCATTAATAGTTAAATTTTCAAAAAAATATCATGAACTCAAATGTAAAATTTTATCGATTTTTATTAGTATTCGCATAAAATCTTCAGAAAATTATTGAATAGACTTTTTAAAGGATTATCTTTTTTGATTCTCATTATTGAGTAGAATTAATGAAGGACTCACCGATTTTATGACTTAGTATTCTATATGTGTTTAAATATGTTAAGAAAAATTTTCAGGTCTAAAATTTTAATAGATGAAAATTTTCGATAAACCATAATAAAAGTTCAATGACAAAAGAAACGAAACTTAAGACACAACCACTTGCAAAGATTGCGATCACTCCAATATAACCATCAAAATTTAATTCACTAAATTCATTACTGACTGTAGAAATATCGTCAGCAAAACATTTTTCACTTTCTCGAAAGAAAAATTTTAATTGACGTTCGATAGTGCCAGTTGTCATATAATGGCAAACTCTGAAAATAGAATAAAACTTAAAATATTATTTGAAAAATTCATATTTTAATCGTTTTGAAAGTTTTTTCTAACCTTAAATTGAGCTCATGTCTAAATTGTTTATTCAATCTCGTACTCGAAGGAATACCGAGAGACAAGAGTTCAGAATAATCTTCAGATAAATATCTGAATCTACACTTTTGCTTCAATCTTTCTGATGCTTTAGTTATAATCATTTTGACAGGAACTTCATATGATAACAAAGCACTTTGTTCATCCGCTACTCCGTCAATCCAATCCTCTTCAAAGAGTTGATGTAGTTCTACAATAGTCTTGTCATTCTGTGCTTTATTCAGAATCTTTAGTAATAATTGTTTATTTTTATCATTTGTATTCAGATGTGCTGGAAAAACGGTAGATATAACTAATTTTAAATTAGAATCTACTAATTCTTCAATTGTATCAATTTGTTTAACGGGTGTTTTGAGGCCTAATTTAGCAGTTAATTCACTTGAAAATAGAATAGACACAAAAGATACACCAATCAACCAAAATGATATTAATGTTATTGAATGAATGTTGACCACAAAGTCCTCCTTGAATAGCATATCTACAAAAATTCTTGTCTGAAAATAAGTTTTTTGAATACAATAGTTTTATACCTTTTTGAAGACAACTCGCATAAAATCTGAACAACAACTCAAACAATAGTTTGCAAGAAATTTGTTTTTTAATCAAGATGATTTCGTGAAATAATAAAATAATTAGAATAATTAATAAAATAGAGATTAATAAAACGAGCCAAACATTCACATCAAATGCAGCGAAATAAGAAAAGAGATTGGAATTCGTTTGATTTGCTACATAAGTTAAAGTAATAGGTCTTTCGGTATTATAAGGTATCGTAAAGTCAACAACATTTGCCACAAAAGGTCGTTCTAATATACCAACAGGACTGAAACTCATATCTGCTTCCTGCACAAGAATTTTAAAAGGTGAAACTTTCTCGATAGATTTCTCGTAAAGATTTTTAAAGTCTTAAGTGCAAAATGATAAATTGTCATTAAGTTGAAGTTATCTAATGTCATAATAACTGTCTTAACTTTTATCATTTAGCTATAAGAGTTAAAAAATCCTTATGGATCCTGTTTTTATAATTATTCTGAGAAGAATTAGTTATGCAATTCATTAAAAAAAAAACTTACATTCCGGTGAATTCTTCCTAGGCTTCCAGTCCATGATTTGTTTTTCAATTGGTATCCAACTCCATTTTCGATTATGAATTCATAAGTAAAGTTCAATGATTTTGAAACATATTTAAGAAGTTCGCATAGAACTCCTTCGCAGTATTGTTTATCAATAGTTTGATTGATAATCATCCAAGGAGGGTGTGGATTTATAACTAATCTTAAATGTGAATACATCTCATTTAAAATTTTCAGATTAAAAATCAATAACTCGTTACAATCTTCTCAGTTTTCAAGTGAAATAGTCAAAAATACTAGGCATTCTAGATTTACCAGTGATCTAAAGCATGATATTTGAGTTGACATATATTTATTGAGAGGTTTTTTATATTTACCAACTTATTAATAAAGATAAAAGCGTTTGAAAGATATAAAGTCAATTTTATTGCCATTCATACAAGTTATACCATAAAACAATCATTCACTCAGATAATGATAAATATGTCGTTCAGCTAAACATTTTACAACATATTTGATGCATTTTTCCAGCTAATAAACATCATGAAGATAGTTTTCGCCATATATTAGTCTGAATTTTTAGTTTATGCCCATTTCATTTGTGTGTTCATTAATTCCTTTAAAAAATGACAAAATAACTATACAATAAATTGAAAGAGTATCACAATAGCAATATAAAGCTATCATTTCTTACCGTCAAAAATATAATAGTTGTTGAAGATGTCTATTAATTTAATGAACATAAATTGATGTTACTTCTTACTTTAGTGAGATTAATATTTTCTTGTAGTCCATTTGCTTACCATTGATTTCGATGAGTATCACATTATTGGAGAACTGTTATAATAATTAACATTAGTGTCTAAAATTTTCTACGAAAATCAAGAGTATTCAAAGTTATGAGGCAAATACTGTCTTATTATAAATATGGAATTCTTCCAATATTTACAAGCTTTTAGCTACAAAAATATCAATTTTATACTGTGTGCTCCTATCACAAAGAGGAAAACGTTTGGAATTCTATGGAGGTCCAAAATCTTACTCACTTCCCACTTTCAAAATCTCACATCGAAGTTTACAATTTTTATTCCTTTATATATATTTAAGTTTCATTTTCATAATAATAAAAATTGACAATCTTGAATATAATACGTCCATATCGATAAGAGACGTTTCCACTGATAATTAAAAATGGAAAACCATTCAAATTTTCATTCATTTAAGTTTATCTAGTAATAAACTAATTTATTTCATTAAAATTATGTATATGATTTCAAATGTTTTGTTCCGAAACATTAAGAATATTGACGAATAAATTATTTGAAAATTATTTACAGTAATAAAAGAGATTTGAACAAATTAAAATTACTTAAAAGAATATTGAAAACTTATGACTGCACTAATAGCTCAAATCAAATTCAATTGTTTGACTTTTTCAAAAATAATGGCAAACTGAAAGACATGCTTTTACTTTTGTAAAAATGCATGCCTTTTAACCATTAGAAACAACTTAAATAATTTACTGATCTGTTTGATAAGGTATACATTTTTCCAAAAGTAAAAACATGTCTTTCATTTGTTATTATTTTTGAGAAAATCAAATGCTTAATTTTGATTTTAGTCGCTGATGTAATCGTAAGTTTTCAAAATTCTTTTAAGTAATAAACACTTTTCGTAAAATGTTCTAAATATTGCTAAAATCAAATGTAAGTTCATATACTTAACTAATTTAGTTATCCTGTATCTTTTATCTCAGCTAATGCTAGTCAGTAAATTCAGTTATAATAAACTTTATTGCAATTTTTCCAGTCAAAATACAAATAAGTCAAGATTGTAGAAGTAGTATGTGCTTAAACAAAATTACACTAAATATTTCTATGAACACTTGAATCATTCGAAGAAATTATTCTTTTCTGTTGCAATAAAGCATTATAAGCAAAATGTGAACATACTTCTCAATTTACAAACTTTACTTTTTAAATATAAATAAAAAATTTAGGCTTAAATAACAAATTTTCTAATGCTTAAGATTAGAAGATATTAAGATTGTTCAATCTACTCAAGATTAGAAGATATTAAGATTGTTCAATCTACTCAATAATAACTTATTAGGAAAACTTGTGAATAAATAAGATCATTATTGAAAACGAAGTGATGTACAAATTTTTTTCTTATATTTGAACATATAGAAGAATAGTCTTTTAATTTTTCATTATTAATCAGTTAGAAGTAATAATAAAGTTAAACAATTTGATTCTCATTTGTGCATTTCTGTAGAGTAATTTCAAACTTTACATATTTAAATATGATATTTAGAGTAATTTTATTGTTTGTGTTGTGTTATAGTGATTTAGTTGTATTGTATTGAGTTTAGTCATTTTTTTATTAACACAATATTTATGACAGACATTCTTTTGTTTAAAGAAAATGTTTGAATGATAAAATTTTATCACTTGTATCGTAAATTTTACTCATTTTTAATAAATATCGATGACTAAAACAAAGAAAAATTTACTCTAAATCTTATTGATTAGTCATAGTTTTTATTCAGCAGAGAATTATTTCGAATAAGAGAAATGAAGAAGAGATTTTTGTATATTAAGGAGACTATTACACAATGTGTTGATTATCCCTGTAAAATAAGTGCTTTTTCAATACATGCGCAAATATTCCAATTTTGTATTGTAAACAAGTTCATTACTTATTAAATACAAAGGTAAAATGTAGTCACCCTAAGGTAAAAAATATCTTCTGAATATTTTAATCTAATCTAAATATCTTGAAATATCGGCTAAATACAATTAATCATAAGATAGTTTAAACGTTATAAGAATATCTAAGTTAAAAAGCTAGTTATTCATATTAATTGTTAATTAAAAGGTTCACATATAAAAGAGTTTAAACTTAATTCAATTTGACGTAGAAACACGTATAATTAATGTACAGTACGGACATTAACTATTAATAGTTTTATGATAATAAGAATATCAACAAAAATAAAAATCTTAATAAGTTATAGTGAGTTATATGTTGTTTTGTTGTTTTACATCGAATTACTAGATTGTTGAGCAACACTATCGAGCCAACGACAAATATAGTTAGACTGATGGATTTTATTTCCATTACACCAAAGGAAATGAAAATTTTATACTAAATTCTATCTAAAAGAAGTCATGAAAAAAGTCAAACCAATTTATCAATCGATTGCTTATATTGGTGTAGTATATTCAGGAAATCAAGTAGACATGTTCAATGGTTTTATTTAAAGTTTTTATAAGTGAAATCAAAAGCAATTCATCTATTTTAATGCCTCAATATTTTCAAAATATGTTCGAAAATTTTTTGGTTTTTTCTAAAGTTGTAAAGGATGGAAATTTTCGAAAGCTATAAAAAAGTTCGATAAGAAAAGAAACGAAACTTAAGACACAACCACTTGTGAAGACTGCGATCACTCCAATATAGTCATCGAAATTTAATTCACGAAATTCATTACTGACTGTAGAAATATCATTAATAAAGCATTTCTCACTTTCTCGAGTCACTTCTTTAACTTGATGATCAATAATACCAGTTGTCATATAATAAGAAATTCTGGAAGTAGAACGAAACTTAAGATATAATTTGAGAAATAGATATTTTAATGTGTTTATAAATTATTTCTAACTTTAAATTGAGTTCATCTCTGAAACGTTTATTCAATCCCATACTCGAACCAATAGTCAGAGCATAGAATATTCCGTAGTCTTCAGGTAAGTACCTGAATCTACACCTTTGCTTCAATTTTATTGCTGCTTTACTTATAATTATTTTGATGGGAACTTCGAATAGAAAAATAGCGTTTTGTCCATCAGCCACTCCATTAATCCATTTTTCTTCAAAGAGTTCAACAAAATTTATAATAGTCTTATCATTCAGTGTCTTATTATATATCTTATAAAATAATTGTTCATTTTTCGCTTCTATAGTTTGATGTGCTGGGAATGCTTTAGATACAACTAATTTCAAGTTAGAGTTAACAAGTTCTTCAATTGTGTCGATTTGTTTGACAGGTGTTTTGAGACCTAGTTTAGCAGTTAATTCACTTGAGAATAAAATGGATAGAAAACATATGCCAATCAACCAAAAAGACATGAGTATTATTGTCTGAAAGCTGACCACAAAGTTTTCCCTTAACAACATATCTATAAAAAGCTTATTAGAGAACAATGTGCTTATATATATTAGTTTGATACCTTTTTGAAGACAACTCGCATAGAATCTGAACAATAGCTCAGATATTAATTCGTAAGAAGTTCGCTTTTTAACCAGAATAATTTTATTAAACAATGAAGCGATAAAAACTATTGTTATGAAAGAAATGATTGTAACGGACCAAACATTCAGATCAAGCGCGGTGAAATAAGAAAAGAGATCGGGTTTCATTTCATTTGTTACATGAGTTAAAATAATAGGTCTTTCGATATTATAAGGAATCGAATAGTCAACAATATTTGCCACAAAAGGTCCTTCTCTTATACCAAATGGACTGAAAGTCACATCTGCTTCCTATACAGCAATTTTAAATTAAAAATTTTGAAAAATTTCTTAGAAAGTTGTTCAAATTGATCTGAACAACTTCATCAAGTGTAGAAAAAGTATCAAATTTTTTATTAAGTTGGAGTAATCCCATAAAAAACTATTTATACTAATAATTAATGTTTCTATTTATTAAGGAATAAACTTATGAATCTTGGATTTCATGATTATTTTCAACAAAATCAGACATAGTATTCATTCAATCTGGCTTACATTCCGGTGAATTCTGCCGACTAATCCTGTCCATGTTTTATTTTCCAATTGATATCCCATTCCATTGTGTTCTTTTATGAATTCATAAGTAAAGTTCAATGATTTTGACACATATTTGAGAAGTTCACATTGGATTCCTTCGCAATACTGTTTATCAATAGTTTGATTAACAATAATCCAAGGAATTTGTGGAACTATTACTAGCCTTAAATGCGAATACATCATACTCAAATTTTTCGAATTATAGATAAGTAACTTGATATAATCTTATTATTTGTTTGGTGACATAGTGGATAATAATGTATTTTATAGAATTCTAAATAGATTATAACACAATATTTGACTTGATAAACATATATTGCAGCAAATTTTCGTGATACTTAATATGCTAAATATATAGTTATTTTCAAAACGCAATAACTCTTTGTAACGTATTTTTGAGAAAATCGAGAAAAGGTGAATGTAAACTTATATATTTATAATAATAAAATCAAACTTCGAGTACAGTTCTCTATGGGTTTAAGCCTTCCTCAGTCCAAATAACGTATCTAGTGAATTTCTTATCCGAAAATACACAGGAATAAGAGTTTATCTCAATTTCCAAAATTTTATCACTTATCGCGTTTTGATAAAGCACTTCATATAGCTTCTGAAAAATAAATTAAACGTTGAATATACAAATATCAGTTGCTATGAAACATTAATGAGTTCCTTATTGATGTATATTTAATTTTTTATACTTTTATAGTTCATAATTAGTGATAAAAAAGAAAGAGATCGCTGTTATACCAAATTCACTCAGATATGTATTTAAATCTCTCCAAATTTGATTCGTAATATATTTTTGATTGCTGCATAGAACATGAGGTAAGTTTCTATTATGTTTTTTTCTGAAGAGAAATGAAATCTAAGATTATGAATATAAAAGTAGTTTAGACCAACTTCGAATTGAAATGAAATCTCAATTTTAAAAATTTATAGTTAATTCTATTTATAAAACCTTATCAAACCTTTATTTAACCCCAGATTAATATTTATTCATAAATAAGATTTACTTTTCTTATTCTTGTAGTTAAAACTTTTCGTGATTAAACTTATGAAAAACATTTGAATCTGAGTGAAGCGATGATCAGCTTATATCTGGCAATATTCATATTTTTCAATTAATTATTATTGATTTGCACATTATATAAACATAAAATATATTTAGGAATCAGCTAGTTGAGGAAATCATTATAGCCTTCAATTAGAGTGAATATATATTTGATATTTTATAGCTTATTTGTAATATATTTAATTATTTAATTAGATATGTTTTTTGAGAAAGTCGCTAGATCATCTAAAATATGTTTTGATTTTAATTAAAGGTTATAGCTATCTTAGGATCAAATAAATTTGAAATTATTTTACATTATTTATAATATCCAAATTTATAATGATCAGCACTTAATTGAAAAAATGAACATTGCCAACATACGGTCCATCATCCTTTCATCCATGTTATGCTGCCTTCAATTAAGAGTTGCATAAATGAACAAAATCAAAACTTACATTTATTTAACTTAATGTATGACCCTTTGGTATTTTAATCTAAATGTGAGGATCTACTACAAAAATAAATTTTTTCTGATAGAAGGCAATGAAAGAGTAAACACGAATTTCAATTGCTATCAATAATTATTGAATTTTGAATATACATTAAATTATTAAATTAAAATGAGAATAGCTTTCGTTCAATTCACAAATGTTTTGATAAAAGTTTCTAAGAAACTAAAATAAATAACTTTATTATAATAAGTAACATATGTTATGTTACTTTGTTATGTTCGCATTACGAAAAGGTTTATTTAAATTCATTGCCTTTATCAACAGTTACATGTGAATGCTATTAAGCGAAATATGAATAGAATTTGAATGCAAAACTTTCAATGTATTGATTACTTTTAAATAGTGTTGGATCAGTTAACTAAAGCTGAACAGAAACTGAATAGAAATGAAATATTGTTCAGAGAACTGAATTGAAATGCAAATTCAGAATATCATTGAGATCTTTATAAAGTCAATGAAGCTGTCATAAAGCACAACATTTATAAAGGGATTCGATGATTCATTTTAAGTGTCAAATTACATAAACATTTGATGAATTCGAAGTCAACTATTGCAACACTTATTAGTAATGTTTTAATACTCAAAAAAGTTTCATTTAAACAATTTCTTGAACAATTTGCACTTATTAAATAGAAAATTTGAAAGAATATATGTGATATTCATTAGAATACTCATTATTTTTTGAATACTCTTAGCCTTCTTAGATAAATTAAAAGTTCTGAAAAGCTTTCAATCAATGCAAACAGTTTTTTTGTGGCTATCTTATTCTTCAATAGTCTGTAATTAATATTCACTTACTTATTGTAACAAGTTTTTGCTTATTAAAATATATAGTTTTCTGGAAATTTTCCAAAAAATAACTGAATATAAACTGAACATTTTCCAAGTAAACAGAATAGAAACGGGATAGAAATGAAAAAACCCGAACTGACCCAACACTACTTTCAAGCATTTAAGCATAAATCTATATATAAATGCAAGAGAGACTGTATCGACTTTTAATAATCTACATAAAAAGTATTAAAGATACTTAAATTATATATAATTAAACTTTTTGTATGTTAGAATCTTTATTGTGGGTTATAAATTATTATAAATTAATGAGACCTACTTTTACTTTCCAACTCTAAAAGTCCTTTTAAGGTAAGTATAAAACTGGCAAAGGTATGCAGCTTGCATTCGTATATAGGTATTATCAATGTATAGACCATTTTATACTTATTTCATATAAAATTGTCTTTTCATCAAAAAAAATTTTGATTAACTGCTGGTTTTTTGATAGTATTTCGAAATGATTAGAAAATCTGGATTTTTAAGGACTGTCAGAAAGGATAACCCACCTTAAGCAATTGTAAGTGGGTAAAGACCTTTGACCTCAGACACAAAGGCAAACACAAAGACGCATTTTAGATTAGAATATTAAAATTTTTAACGACTACGGTTCGGTAGAAAAATAATTTCTAAAATTTTTTAACATTGCGTCTATGAGAGAAAAATTATTTCAAAAATTCATATAACTCTTTCCCTATATATTTCTTTTTTGAGATTTCGCTCAAAAATCACTAAAAATAGAGTAATGATTTTGGGAACGTTTAAGAGTGGTACAAGACCTGGAACAGGGTGGAATCGACGATTGGAGTTTTCATTTGAATCACTGTTTAACGAGTTCGAAACACTCAACATCATGTTATCATCAGGCCTGTACAAAATACATATGAAAATTTGTAAAATAATTATTTACTTATGCACGAAATATTAGTAAAATATGTTTTTTAAATTTTCAAAATTGCATTACAATTGATAATAAGTGTCTTTTTGAGGTTCTCGAAAAGAGAACTTTGTCTGCGATCTGAGAGAGTCAATTTGTAATTCTAGAAAGACCTTTCAATATCATAAGAAGTATGGACCCGTATTTGAAACCTGAAATCTCTTCGGGAGTATAAATTTTGAGAATTTCATTCGCATTACCATTCATTAAATGAGTAATTCCTTGCAATGACTCCCAATTATCATTCTTTTCGATCAGCATCATACTTTTGTTTCTCGATGCCTGCGATATCAGAATCAACTGATAATTTTACTTCGAATTTAGCAAAACAATTTAATGGAGTTGATAACATCACATTTATTCTTTGTAATTTTTCAATGAACTCAGGAATGAATTTGAAGTTTGAAAGTATACTTGAAAGTTATACTTTAATATCAGTCTTTGCCAATAGTTTCTAAGACTTATTGAAAGAGATTCTTGAGCATCAAATGAATCAATTATTTGTTAGATTACATCAAGGTTTCGGCTATAATATGACGCAGCATTTAGCCACTTACCTCAACGGAAAATCACGGGTCTTGCTTGTATGGCTAAATTACACTTATTTTTGAATTTCCTCACTCGCGATGGTGATTTCGAGAAAAACAGTTGACATCACCGTACTGATTTCTTATGGTTTCAGACAATCGATGCAATAAATGAGCAATGCACGTGATATGAAGCCTTTTAGGATAATATCTTTTTAAACATTTGCCAGCTTTCTTTATATAATGCACGCCGTCAGTAATTAACAGGAGAAATCTCTCATGATGTGATGAATTCAGCCAAAGAATTCTGAGAGAATCATCTATGATTGTGATGACTGTATTATAGTTTACTGTTTCAATGAGTTCGACTGAGTTTAAAGGAAATCATTTGCCATTTTCTCCACTTTTCAATGATCTAATAATAACACTAAAAATAGTAAGGCCTTTGCAAACTAAGTTCTTGTCAATTACGAGCCAAATATTGTTGTTCCCAATTTCACTACGAATTCGATTCATTGTTTCATCATAGCAATCATTGAGCTGTCTTTTGTATGTTATCTGGTTTGGCACTTTATATTTTGTAAAGTTTTCGATGGATGATTTAAAAGACTTGTTTCGCAATTTATTGATTAGTATATCACTCGTCCGTCATCAATAACTGTCGATCTCTTGACCATTTTTCTGCATTAAGTTTATGTTTCTCTCCGTTCATGTGCTAATCCACCGATGAGGACTATTTAGCACTCACTTTACATTTACATGCCTGATAATAAAGCATTGAAACTAATTTGTCGACATTGAGTGCCAACATGCCTTTTTCGTATTTACTCGCATATCTCTTAAGCCTCACTCTCACTTACTCTGATTTGCCTATCACGACCAGAATTTCAATACCATGCGAAATTAAATTAAAACATGACTAGAAAATGTATCACTTCTGCATAGCATGCGTTGACTGTTTTTGATACAAACACAGGGAAAATATGCAAAATATGTATGAAAATCTAAAATATATGTTTTATGTACGAAAGATTAAGATAGGCTAGAATATGTAGAATCAAATGCCTCTCAAATGCATCATCTCCATCCGATTCACACATATATTGACTCAAATCGATTATTTAAAGTCATGAAAAGTACATATATTTACGTATTTTGTGCAGGTCTGGTTATCATATGGCTAATTCAAATTTAAATAGTATTCAAAATTACAAAAGTGAATAACTCTTGTAGTGTTCAACCCATATGCTTAAGACATATTTCTACAAACTGTGTGTAAAACCTTTTGAAATTATGTGTATATCACCGATGTTCATCTGTGGACCTATTGTATCTGATGATGATACGCACATCATTTCAAATGTTTATGCATACAGTTTCCAGAAATATAAGTCTTAAGCATGTGAGTTGAACGCTTCAAGAATTATGAACTGTTGAAATTTTGAATGTCACTCTTTAAAAATGGATTAACTATATGATTACATATGATGTTATATGATTCGAACTCGTAATACAGCCATTTAAATGAAAAATTCAATTGTTAATTTCACCCTGTTTCAAGTCTTGTACTACTCTAAAACTTTCCTGAAATCACCCCCTATCTTCTCCCGTCTCCCGGACTGAGGTCATCCGAGAGGCGGTTTCTCCCGGATTCGACTCTTTGGTTAATGAAAAACAAAGTAATTCTTGGAAATCGAAGATAAGGTTAAAGCTTAAGTGCGTTTTAAATCTAAAACCAAGTATTTTCAAGACTTAATAAACCACCTGCGAACCTATTAACATTGCATTTTGACTGCTGTAGAGTGCAGTCGCATTGTGTTGTTCTCTTCTAGTGTATCTTCATGGTTCAATGACAATTCAGCCCCAGCAATTCAGCCCCAGACAATTCAGCCACGTCAACTCAGCCTCAAAAAAAAATTCAGCTCCCGACAATTCAGCCCCCACAATTCAGCCCTAGTACTATTCAGCTCCTGACAATTCAGCCCCAACAAAGTATGCTTCGATTTTAAAATTTTATTAAAGTAAAATTTTTAAAATAGCTTTAAAACATAATGAATTCAAATATAAAAAATTAAAAAGTATTAAAAAGAAAGATTATGGGCGATACTCCTAAGATATTCTATAATAGGAGTTTGTCCATACTTCGCCACATTTTCTTTCAAATTTGATGCTGCATCTCGATACCTCTTCTTTTTTGTCTTTGGTTTGATTCCTGCCAAGTACTGTTCAACTTGCAACTGGCGCAAGCTTTGAAAAATTGTTGATTATCACAATTCGATTTGATTTGATCAAACTTAATATAATTAATTAATTTGATCAAATGAAACTGAATTAAGCTTAAAATCTACTCCTAATGGAGACTCTAACCATTAGGCTATAGAGTAGTTACAGTTTTTTAGGGCTGAATTGTCAGGAGCTGAATAGTATTAGGGCTTAATTGTCGGGAGCTGAATTGCCCGGAGCTGAATTGTCTTTGGGCTGAATTGTCGTGGCTGAATTGTCTGAGGCTGAATTGCTGGGGCTGAATTGCTGGGGCTGAATTCACGTGCTACGTATCTTCATAGTACTAAGTTTTTCATAGTTCTTTTTCATAGACTTTGTGCCCTTTTTCATACTGTGTGTTCTGATTTGTGCGACCACTCCGGTCGACTGCTTAACAATGAATGAAGTTTTTTGACTGACCAAAAACTCACTCGGATACAAAAATTACGTCCTGGTTATTAATTTTTATTATTCATTTTCTGACGTTGTTTTCGAATCTTTCATTACTGTTGCCTATTGTTGCGCCTCCTAATCATAATGGCCTCTTTTGCATCTAAGGGGCGCAAAGCGAAGCCCGGCCCTAGTGTTGCCATCTCATCTACATCCTCATCTGATGTGGAAGATCAACCGAACGCTCCTACACTTGCATCTGTCCCCGCCACTATAGAGTTTGGCGATGCAGATATAATCGCATCACTCAACTCAGAATTTGATCGCTGGATGGTTTCCCTAGAGTCTCAACATATGCGCTCCGCTTGTAAAGAGAAGGTCCGCGATTTCTTTAAGCGAGCCGTTTCTCTGGCACAAGAGGCCAAGTGAGCCTGCTCTGTTCTTCGGGCACAGCTCGATGCCAGTAACACACTCGATGAACTTCATTCAGCATTCGACGCCCAACAAAAGACGATCAATACTATCGCCGTTCTACTGAAGAAGGAGCTTCGGGCCATCAAGGAACACGTCACTTCAACACTCACGGTTAGTCCTTCGCTTTGTCAAGCGCATAGCAATAAGCCAGTTACTTTTGCTGAAGTTACTGCGAGGCGCAAGCGCGAGTATGAAAGACAGCCTGACTACCCGCTGATCGTTTATTCTAAGTCTCACGCGGACGCATCCATCACTCGAGCTGACCTTTCTCAAGCAATTGATCCGGTGTCCCTCGGAATAGGTGTGTCGCAATTTCGTCGCTCAAGAAATGGTCGGGTCGTAGTCGCTGTTCGTAACCCTCAAGAGCGCACGATGCTTAGAGACCGACTAGCCCAAAATCAGTGCTTTGTTAGCCAATATGAGCTGAGTGAACCTAAGCGACGCGACCCACGTATGAGGCTTCTTTCCGTTCCCAAAGATGTAGATGATGACGAGCTGGCGCACGCGATTTTCACACAAAATACTGAAATAAAATCAGGATACTCGAACCTCATGACCTTTAAGGCTGAGATTCGATTCATCTTCCACGGCCCCATTATTAGAGACACCCGCCACATTGTCATCCAAGTTTCTCCAAAGCTCCTTAAGGTCATTAAGTCTATAGGTCGTCTTCGCATTCAATGGTCCCTTATCGAGGTTGAAGACTTCATTTTAATCACGCGATGCTTCAAATGTTGTGGACTTGGACATCGTTCTGTTTGCAAACGAACGGATGGATCTTCGTATACCTACCCCCACAAAACCACTTGTTCCCACTGCGCCGGCGAACACAAATTAACCGAATGCCCCAACAAAGACGACCAGTCGTAAGCCCAATGTGCAAACTGTCTTGCCGAGAAGTCCCGATCCAAAAACGCGAATATCCATACTAATCACTCAGCGCTGAATGAATCGTGTCCTCAATTAATACGATACAAACAGTCTGAATTTAATCGCATTAACTATGGCTAGTTTACCGATTATCACCACCCAGTCTCCACATCTCTCGATCTTACAAATTAATCTTCATTTGTCGAAAAGCGCCTCAGCCCATCTCTCAAAAATAGTCACCGAAAGTCACTATGATGTTGCGCTTATACAAGAACCCTATGTCGTCAAAGGAACTGTGTGAGAACTAAACGGAGCGAGCCACATCGTCTTCTCTTCGGGAAACCCTAAAGCAGCGATCGTAATATTTAACCGAACACTTTCTGTACACCATATCGTGCATCTCTCAGATGCATACCATTGTGTAGTCTCGGTCGGCACGGGCACAGAAGAATTCACTTTTATATCAGCTTATCACAAGCCTCGCGATCCGTTTTACAATTCAAATAGTTGCGAAACTTTCCTCCATAGTCGGCGACCTCCGGTCAAACAAAATTATCATCGGCATAGATGCAAACGCCAAGTCTCAGTCTTGGGGGAGCTCTGAAGAGGACACACGAGGTCGAGCGGTAGAGGAGTTCATAGCAACCGATAACTTATTTCTTATTAAAGATGGTCGTACCCCAACTTTTGCTCGTATAAATGGCGAGCAGAGTTTTATCGATTTGAAAATTGTCAACAGTCGTGCCCTCCGCCAGATAAATAACTGGGAAGTTTCTACTGAAGACTCTGCAAGTGACCACCGCTACATATTCTTTGACGTATCGATTTCTTCCGCCCCGCAGGACCAGAGATCATCATCCCGACGCTTTAACACGGCTAGGGCGGATTGGGAAAAATTTGATCATTATCTCCTTTCAAAGAAAACGTTCCTCCACTATCGTATTACCAACGATATTACAGCTCAAACCGTAGAAAATGTCGCCCAAATCTTGATCGGAACCATTTTCACAGCCGCTAATAGATCTATGCCCAGGAAAAGGAAGACTCAATACTCGGTACTATAATGGACTGAAGACCTTTCCATCCAACGTCGCTTGGTTAGGCGCCTACGAAATGTGCCGAACAGAACCACACACGATCGGGACGTTAAACGAGAGGCCTATATGACAGCTTTCAACCGATATAAGACCATGATTACGACCGCTAAACACCAATCCTTCCGTGCGTTCTGTACCTCCACTTCTGAGTCCGATCCTTGGGGCATAGTCTACAAACTATATCGCTTGAAATATGTTGAGAAGACCCCCTTCAGAACCATTCGCAGGTCGGACGGAACTTTCACCACTACAGAGCGTGAGACGATCTTAACACTTCTCGAAGGATTCTATCCCTCTGACAACGGGGATGAAGACGACTCAGAGCAAACCGAGTCCCGAATAGCAGCCAGTGTTATACCAGAAACCAACGATGACCGGCCGTTCTCTGAAATGGAAGTCCAACACGCAATCAACCGGATGGGTAACCGTAAAGCTCCAGGGCTCGACTCATCACCGCTCCGATCATGAAACATACTGCTCTCACTCTACTCTCTGAACTGACTCTTTTCTATAATCAATGCCTCACTTTGGGATGTTTTCCATCAATCTTCAAGTCGGCCTCTGTCACTTTTATTCCAAAACCTCACTCAGTCAGCATCGAAACCCATAAAGCATGGAGACCTATTTGTCTTCTTTCGCTACCTGGAAAAGTGTTGGACTATCTTCTAATTCAGCGAATCCAATGGTTCTTACACTCAAGACAATTGATGGGCGAAAATCAGTTCGGCTTTAGACCACAAACGAATACAGTTGACGCAATAGAGAATGCTTTGTCTATCACGCGCTCCGCATTGGCTCGATGGGAACGAGTAATTCTCGTCTCTCTTGATGTCGAAGGTGCGTTTGACAATGCCAAGTGGCACCGCATTTTAGCCAACTCAAAAGTAAAGGGTGTCCACGAAATCTCTATCGATTGGCACTCCACTATTTTAGCAACCGAACCGTCACTGTAGAGACTGAGTCCACCACTGTCTCCCGTGCTCAAACTATGGGTTGCATGCAGGGCACACCATCAGGCCTAATATTTTGGAACATTTTATACAATGAAGCTCTTGAGCTACCATTTGAGCAGGGAGTTGTAGTCCAGGCCTTTGCCAATGACGCACTTCTCATAATTCACGCCAAAAGGGAGGACGAGCTGATAAAAAAGACCAACCGAGCGCTCAGGGAAATAGAAGCCTGGAGTAACCGTGTACAACTTCGTTTCAACGCTCGAAAATCCAAGGCACTTTACGTAACTCGCACGCGTCACCCACAACCATCACCTCTTATTCGGCTCGTTGGTATCAGCATAGAATTTGCCTATTCAATCAAATATCTTGGAGTCATTATTGATTGGCAGCTTCATTTTACAGAACACATAAACTATGCTGTCGGGAAAGCGAAAGATGCCATCAGCAAGTTGTCGCTGGTTTCGCGCTCGTTATGGGGAATAGGACCGTCGGCGATGAGAACCATCTTCAACGGGGCGATTGAACCAGCCCTAATGTACGCACTTCCGATATGGGTTGACAGGGCCCGGATAGACCGCAACATGCGGAAGATCCGATCCGTGCAACATATAGCACTTCTAAGGGTGACGAGAGCCTATAGAACATCGTCAAGGGAAGCTCTGTGCGTGATAGCTGGTGTTCCTCCCATTAGTTTACGAATTGAACAACTGGTAGCCAACCATTATATCCGTAGAGGGACACAACCAAATGGCGAAAGAAGACCTGGACCTCATCTCGATCTACTGACATTTGACCGACTTGAACGAAATCTTGAATACTTTAGCCAAGTCCATCCCGCCTTACGTTCTCAAGTCGCGTCGGTATCGTTCGATGCTGAAATGAACATCTACACTGATGGCTCAAAATCAGACACATCAGTCTCCTCCGCCTTCTGCGCCCATCATCGTAACATTTGGTTCGACGCCAGTTTTACCTTGAGTAGTAAGTGTTCTGTGTTCCAGGCCGAACTATACGCAATTCTTCGCGCTCTTCAACACACCGCGGAAATTCGACCCAACTCAGTCTGCTTGTATACGGATAGCCTCTCAGCACAGTACGCAATTAATGGCTTTACTACGAACAGCGCACTCGTGAAAGACATCCACCATTACTTTTATCAATTAAAAGCCCTAGGTATCCGTACAGCGTTAATAAAGGTGCCAGCACACTCCGGCATTGCAGGCAACGAAATAGCCGACCAAATGGCTAGAAATCACCAACCATCAACCGAACCGGACTTCCAGCATATTCCGACTTCATATTTCAGACGACAGATTCCCTGCGGCTCATTGATGAATGGGACAGCCGATGGGCCTCTGCAAATAAAGGCTGTCACACATTTGCCTTCCTACCATTAGTTCGTGACCGGCTTACTATGAACTTCCTTGATCCAAACTTCTACATCAGCCAATATTTAACAGGATACGGAGATTTTCGCATCTTTTTGCACCGAATAGGCATTAAAAGAGTGTCGAGCTGTCGGCACTGCACTAGGAAAGATTCGGCTAGCCATCGTCTGCTTGAATGCCCAGCATTCTTAGACCAACGAAGAATCTTGTCCACAACGATCGGCATAACAGTTGGCGAAACAACACCACTACAGATTCTAGTTTCCTCCGAGATAGCCTTCGATGCTTTTAAAGAATTCGTAACTTCGGTAGAACGGATTCGGGCAATTACAGAAACGAACAATACGGGTTCTTCTACAATCGGATGCTAGACGGAACAAGAGCGGTAAAGTCAATTGGCTTTAATCGGGCGCACATCCTAATGTTTTACATAAATTTAATTTGCTTTATAAAAAGTTTTAAACATTTTAAAATTGACCTAACTAATTTATTTTATTCTGCTTTTATACGGCACACAGCTTACCGGGGTAGTACCTGCTAAACCATAAATGGGCTGGCAGGAATACTCCCGGCGCTGCGCACCACATTATAACATACGTACAATCTTAACTGCACTCACCGGCGAACTTCCTTGCAATGACTAAATTAATTTTCATTAATGTAAATTTCACATCGCCGACCATACCAATTAGTCATGTGCGTGTATCTGCAATATAGCAAATTATATTAATAAACATGAATGGAACCTATTAACATTATTTGTAGAACTTAACCCTTTCGTGAACTTGAAAATAAAGTTTTCATTTCATTTAGTTTTGATATAGTGGAGAGTGGATTAAGTTCGGTCCCAAAAATATTTTCAAGACTCAAATTTCGAGAATTTTTTAATCGATGTTATTTTAATATGAAAAGCATCTAATAAATAGAAAAATAAGCCTTGAACTTTATAGCGTATACTACTGTAAATAAAGTAAAGCAATATATGTAAGTTTCAATATTTATGGGCCCCTCCTTTGATCTGAAATTTCCCAGATTTGACCTGAATTGATCAGGCAACCGTAAATTTCTACAATTTAAGCTATGTATAATTCTCCGAACTTTGTCAAGTTTCATGAGGGTTTCCTATCCATTCGTTGAGTTCTATATACTTTATAGTCTCCAATTTACTCTTTATTACTGTTCATAAATTTCTGATCTGAATAAAGCCTGAAAATGTAATGAGCCAATCGATGATAACATTCGAAATTTACACGTGCTCCTCTTTAAATCCTTGCGCCATCTTTTTCTGATCAAATTTCTATTTTAATGTCATAAATGGTTTAAAAGGATATATGTAGCCCTCGATGAATCATTCTGTGAATTTCGCACCCATTTCCTTAAATGGAAGGCTTGTAAACGGTAGAGTAATTCAATAGTTATTGCGTTCTCAGTTAATGCGCTATAATCTTACTTGTGGTTATCGAACAACAATTTTTCAGACATCAAATGAAAGTGCACAACATTTCCTTTAAATCAATATATATCGTGCTAGGTTCAGATTTGGATAGTGAATAGTAATTTAACTTAAACTTTCAAAAAACTTTTTCGAATTTCTATGCAAAAAAGTATACTTCAAAAATTATATTCGTACGAATAAAACTTTTGAAATACTGTCTTAGCTGTCCTCACCTGAGACTTTGTATAGTTTTAGAGATTGAATGTGGGATGGTTTGAAAGAAATGAAAATTCAATTTTAAATCCTTTAGTTAGAGTAGATAAGAAATTATTATTTTTGACCGATGACTAAACTATGGCAAAACTTTGTTAATAGAAAAATTTCATAAGAATTTACAGTTAAGTTGTGTATATCAATATAATAATAAAATCCAAAGTTATACATAGTTTTATTTCTTAAAATTTGAGTAAGACAAAACAATTCTTTTGGTTTTATTCAAAATGAGTAAAAATTTTGTGTCATTCAATAAAGTTTCTTTTTCTTATCTCTCACTAAATGTTTATATTATGAAATTGAAACTGATCAATAATTAAGTTTTATTATTTCTACATCGAACGTAATTTTAATCCGTAGTTTTAAGCCCTATTCTCTAAGAAAGTTCTCCAAAAGTTTTATTCTTACGCATTTTATTGTTATGCCGTTCAGGTTCGAGCTCATAAACCTACACGCATAACTGGGGACTAAAGTTAACTATTTATCCAGAATTCTGAAACAAATATTCTATTAAATTATTAGTTATATTATACTTTGTTTGATTGCAATCTTTTATTTTCTTTAAAAATTATAAGTAATTAATATAATATTTAATTAAAAAATAGATAAAGAAATATAAAATAGGACTTAGACTTGATTTCATTATTTGATTGATACATAAAAGTGTTATAAACATATTTAAAATTTCTCACATATTAAAAGATTTTACTTCTTTCTAACACTTTTTCACATTCACTTAGGGGCATAATGAGGTCCTCTTCTCAAGGCCTCCGCCCAAAGACTGACTCTCTTTGCCAGTTTTTAAACATATCTTATATAAACAAAATAGATCTGAATTGTTATTCTTTTAAAATATTCACCGCATTTCATAGCTAACGATAATACAATGATAACCTTGAAGGCATTAGTAAAGCATTACATAAAATATAAAGCATTTTAAAGATAACTGTTTGACAAACTATTTTAAAAGAATGGAAAACTGATTTAAAATCAAAGAATTTATATCTGCATAACATTATTATGTTCTGATGGAAAATAATGAATGACGAAACATGAATTTCAATTGCCATCAACGATCATTAAATTTTGAAATGTACATCAAATTATTAAACTACGATCAGAATTATTTTTATTCAATCCAAAAATATTTTAACAAGTTTCTAAGAAAACAAAATAAATAACTTTGATATAAGAAAAAAAAATAACATACTTGTCTTATTTGGAATGAGGAAAGGTTTAATGAAATTATTTGCCTTAATCGACAGTTACATTTGAATTCTATTAAGCGAAATATGAATAATATTTCGATTAGAACCTGTAATAAATTTATTGTTTTCAGACATCTCAGCGTATATTATCAATGTATAGACCATTTTACACTCATTTCATATAAAATTGATTGGAAGAAATTTTCTTTTTTATCCAAAAAATGTATTAATCAACTGCTTGTTTTCTGCTAATATTTCGAAATATTCGGAAAACGACTGTCATTTCAGAAAACTTAACTAATGATTCGATGATGAAAGAAACGAAACTTAAGACACAACTACTTGTAAAGACTGCGATCACTCCAATATAGTCATCAAAATTTAATTCACGAAATTCATTACTGACTGTAGAAATATCATTAACAAAGCATTTTTCACATTCACGAGTGAATGTTTTTAATTGATATTTAATAATACCAGTCGACATATATTGAGAAACTCTGAAAGTAGAACAAATTTTAAAATATTGTTTTTAAAAAGCAGATTTTTATCTATTTGAATATTTTTTTCTAACTTTAAATTGAGTTCGTCTCTAAATTGTTTACTCAATCTTGTACTCGAAGCAATAGTCAGAGCATAGGATGGTCCATAATCTTCGGATAAATATCTGAATCTACACTTTCGTTTCAATTTTTTCGATGCTTTACTTATAATCAATTTGATGGGGACTTCATATAAGAACAAAGCATTTTGCTGATTCGCTACTCCTTCAATCCATTTCTCTTCAAAGAGCTCACTTATTTTTATAATAGTCTTGTCATTCACTGCTTTATTAAAAATCTTTTGAAATAATTGTTTATGTTTATCATCTCTAGTCAGATGTGCTGGAAATGCTTTAGATATAACAAATTTTAGGTTAGAATCTACCAGTTCTTCAATTGTATCAATTTGTCTGACGGGTGTTTTGAGACCTAGTTTAGCAGTTAATTCACTTGAGAATAAAACGGATATAAAAGATATACCAATTAACCAAAAAGACATGAGTGATAATGTCTGAAAACTGACCACGATGTTTTTCTCCAATAACATATCTATAAAATGTATATTTGAGAGCACTGTTTAAATACAATAGCCTGATACCTTTTTGAAGACAACTTGCATAAAATCTGAACAACAACTCAAATATGAATTCACACGAAATTCGTTTTTTAACCAAAGTGATTTCATGAAATAATGAAATGATAAAAACCATTGTCATGAAAAAAATGAATATAAGGGACCAAACACTCACATCAAGTGCAGTGAAATAAGAAAAGAGATCGGGTTTCATTTCATTTGTTACATGAGTTAAAATAATAGCCCTTTCGATGTTATAAGGAATCGAATAGTCAATAATATTTGCTACAAAAGCTTCTTCTTTTATGCCGAAGGGACTGAAAGTCATATCTGCTTCCTATACAGAAATTTTAAATTATACAAATTTTTTGGAAATTTCTCTGAAATATTTATAAGATCATTTCTCTTAAATTCACAGAATGATTTTTATTAATTCTTAGGTATCTAATGATAATATAACACCTTCTGTTATTAAACAGTAACCTACAGGAGCTAAAAAACTTGGGAAATTTTGATTTCATGATTATGCTCAAAAGATCAGATATAGTATTCATTGAATATGACTTACATTCCGAACAATTCTACCGAGAAATCCGACCCAAGTTTTATTCATAAATTGATGTTCTATTCCTTTATTTTCGGTTATGAATTCATAAGTAAAGTTCAATGATTTTGAGACATATTTAAGAAGTTCGCATTGGATTCCTTTGCAATACTGTTTATTTATTGTTTGATTAATTATAATCCAAGGAATGTGTGGTTCTATTACTAATCTTAAATGCGAGTACATTTCATTTATGTTTATTGGATTTTAAATAAATAACTTGTTATAATCTCGTTATTTGTTCGGTGATATAATCGAGAACATTGTGTTTTCAAGAAATCTAAGAAAACTGCCACATAACATCTGACTTGGCAATCATATATTGAGCAAATTTTAACATGTTACCTTATGCACTAAATATACAGCTTCTGAACCATGGATTAAAAATTGAATATACAAATATCAGTTGCTTAGAAACATTAATGAGATTTTTATTGATGAATATTTAATTTATTACACTTTTGTACTTCATAATTCGTGACAACAGTAAGAAAGAGATCAATTTCACTCAGACACATATATAAATTTCTCCAAATTTGATTTGTAGTTTACTTTTATTACTATTTTATATTTGAGTAAAATTTTCATTAAGATTTCTTCGAAGAAGAGACAATTAAAATTATCATTTCTGATTGCTACCAACGATAATTAAACTTTTGAATGCAAATTGTCGGAAAATTGATTTTGCCGTAGTCTAGATCATAAACTAGTGATGTATAGCTTAGAGATTTTTAGTTTGTCTTGTCTTAGTCTCATAGCCACAAATTTCATCTCTCTTATCTTAGTTTTAGTCTTATAGTAAAAAATTTTCGTTTTGCTTACCTTTTGCTTAGTCTTATTCTTACTACTTGTGTTAGTTATCTCTTTATAGCATCTATTATAACATTTTGAAATTTTTTATTATTTAATATGTTTCATAAAATGATCAATATACAAACAGAACAAAACTAAGCATAAGACATTCACTATTAAAATGTATTGCAATAGGAGTGCAATTGTTTATCTGGTGCTTTAAAAATGATTTTATAATCGAAAACTTCAAAAAATGAATAATTTCTAATGGATTAAGTGACAGTATTTATATCTAAACTTCTGATTTTGTCTTAGTTTTAGTCTTACTCATATAAATCTGTTTCTTTGTTTTAGTCTTAATTTTATAGAAAGAAATTTCATTTGTCTTAGTCTTAATTTGAAAATCCAAAAATCATTTGTCTGACTTAGGCTTATTCTTAAGCCAAACGATTTTAATGTCTTATTTTGCTTAGTCTTATTCTTAGTCTAAAGCTATACATCACTGTCATAAACTATGATAGAGGAAAACCAATTGCACATTTGGATTCTACGTTTAAAAGAACATTAAAAAAGGTTCATTAATATTTATTATCAACTATGTTCTCGTTGATTTTGATCCAACAGACCAAAGAATAAACTTGAGAATTGATCTCTTCTTTAGACATAGCTAATAAAAATATGTTTACTGGGCCACTATAAGGTAATTTTATTGTAAAATTCATTTGTTAGAGTATTGTTAGAATTATTGAGAAACAAAGTAGAGTTAAATGGCTATCAGATATGAAAGTAACTTAAAATGTGTTTATCAGGTATTCTCTGGTAAAACACTGAAGTTAAAGCACTATTGAGGAGAGAATTAATAAGGTTTTATGATACGTAGAGAATCACGCCTATAGTAATTATACAATCGTTATCTTAAAGTTTGTCATACATCATTTTTCAATGTAGTTTTTAACGTACAATTCGAATATGCAATTGATTTACTTTAATTATAATAGTTTGCTCTAGATTACGTCAAAGTAATTTTTTCGATACTGTACATTAAATTATCAAATAAGAATCAGAATAAATTTCGTTTCATAAATGCTTTGATGAAAGTTTCTAAAAAACAAAAATAAATAACTTTATTATAAGAAATAAATAATAAACTCATCATATTTGCAACGAGAAAAGTTTATTGTAATTCGCTATCGACAGCTACATTTGGGTGCTATTAAGACATATAAATAAGATTTTAATGCAAAACTTCTAATGTATTCATCACTTTGAAACATCTCAACACTTATTATCAATGTATAGACCATTTTATACTTATTTCATATCAAATTGATTAAAGATTTTTTCCGCTTACATCTAAAAATTTATTGATCGATTACTGGCTTTTTGATAATATTTCGAAAAACTCAGAAAACCTAAATTTTCAAGAATTTTCAGGAATATTTAGATTCTGTCTAAAAGAATTTGATAGTTAGTTTTGATTGACTCTATAATATCGTGAAAATTGTAACGTTTTTGTATAAAATTTAAATAACTGGAACTTTAGAAAACTTGATCAATGATTCGATAATTAAAGAAACGAAGCTTAAGATAAAACCACTTGTAAAGACTGAGATCACTCCAATATAGTCATCAAAATTCAATTCACGAAATTCATTACTGACAATGGAAATATCGCTAACTAAACATTTTTCACTTTCTCTAGTTGCTGCTTTTAGCTTATGTTCAATAATACCAGTTGTCATATAATGAGAAACTCTGAAAATAGAAAAAGTGTTGTAATTCAAACTTAAAATTGAAGTTCTTATTGATTTTATAAGAATTTCTAACTTTAAATTGAGTTCATGTCTGAACTGTTTATTTAATCTCATACTCGAAGCAATAGTTAGAGCATAGAATACTCCGTAATCCTCGGGCAAGTATCTGAATCTACATTTTTGTTTCAATTTTTTCGATGCTTTACTTATAATTATTTTGATAGGAACTTCAAATAAGAATAAAGCATTTTGTTGATCCACTACTCCTTTAATCCATTTTTCTTCGCTAAATTCATGTAAATATATTATAGTTTTGTCTTTCATTGCTTTATTTAAAATCTTATCAAACAATTGCTTATTTTTCGCTTCTATAGTCTGATGTGCTGGAAATGCTTTAGATATAACAAATTTTATGTTAGATTCCACCAGTTCTTCAATTGTGTCTATTTGTTTGACGGACGTTTTGAGACCTAATTTAGCAGTTAATTCACTTGAGAATAAAATAGACACAAAGCATATTCCAATCAACCAAAATGATATGAGTATTAATGTCTGAAAGCTGACCACAAAGTGTTTTCTTAATAACATTTCTATAAAAAGTTTATTAGAGAACAATGTGCTTATGTATATAAGACTAACACAATTCAGTATCAGAGAGTAAAAATTTATTACGAAAGGATTTTTCAATATTATTACAAGAAAACTTTATAAAAATTAAGAGGCATGATGAAAATTTTATGTTAAAATGTACTTGATATGCTAGTCATACTCCTAATGAATGTAACGAAGGCAAAGCTGAATATTGTCAATAACATAACTGAAATTTAAGTTTCAAAATCCCATACAGAGTTCTCAAAGATGCCATTGACAATATTCAGTTTCGTCTTCGTCATATTCATCTGGGGAATAGCTGTTATATCAAATGTGTCATAATGTAAACTTTCGTTACACCTCTTGTTTTTTATAAAGTTTTTCTATAAAAATATTGAAAAGTCCCTTTTTAATAAATTTTTACTTTCTTATATCGAATTGTGTTACACAGTATATTAGTCTCGTACCTTTTTGAAGACAACTCGCATAAAATCTGAACAACAATTGAGATATTAATTCGCAAGATAATCGCCTTTCAACTAAGATGAGTTCGCGAAATATTATAGCGATAAGAATGACCAACATCAAATAAATCATTATAACGAACCAAACACTCACATCAAATGCAGTGAAATAAGAAAAGAGATCGGGTTTCATTTCGTTTGTTACATGAGTTAAAATAACAGGTCTTTCGATATTATAAGGAATCGAATAGTCAACAATATTTGCCACAAAAGGTCCTTCTCTTATACCAAATGGACTGAAAGTCACATCTGCTTCCTATACAGCAATTTTAAATTAAAAATTTTGAAAAATTTCTTAGAAAGTTGTTCAAATTGATCTGAACAACTTCATCAAGTGTAGAAAAAGTATCAAATTTTTTATTAAGTTGGAGTAATCCTATAAAAAAATTATTTATACTAACAATTAATGTTTCTATTTATTAAGGAATAAACTTATGAATCTTGGATTTCATGATTATTTTCAACAAAATCAGATATAGTATTTATTCAACTTGGCTTACATTCTGGTGTATTTTGCCAACAAATCCTGTCCACGTTTTGTTTTGCAATCGATATCCCATTCCATCATGTTCTTTTATGAATTCATAAGTAAAGTTCAATGATTTTGACACATATTTGAGAAGTTCACATTGGATTCCTTCGCAATACTGTTTATCAATAGTTTGATTAACAATAATCCAAGGAAGTCGTGGATTTATTACTAGCCTTAAATGCGAATACATTGTACTCAAATTTTTCGAATTATAAATAAATAACTTGTTACAGTCTTATCATTTTTAATGACGTATAAATGATACTCTAAATTTTCAAAGTAACATTGGGTGACGTTTCTTATAGCAAACATTTATTGAGTGAATTTTCATATTTTCAAAATATTAAATAAAAATCAAATATTTAATATAATGACTGTTGGGGAATGTTTTAAAAAATTCATTAATTAAAAGGTCCAAATTCTAATCGAAAGAGTCAGAAATTTCTATAACAATGATTTTTTTCTGTAGATATCTTGGAAATCCATGTCAGCATTTTCATCAGAATTTATTAACACCTTTTAGTTCTTGAAATTTAATTTATTGAAAGTTCGTTCATATTTTTTGACATTCAAGATTTCATCATCTAGATGTTTATTTACTACACACGCCCACTTCGATTTGATTAAAATTTTTGAAGATCAATATTGACATTAAACTATTCTGAAAGTACAGGCATGGCTATTGAACGAAATTCAAATTTTAAAATAAATATAATAATTATGCCATATGGTGACCAACTACTCAAATAGAATAGACTAATTTAGAGCCAATGGATAATTATGAAAATCGCTGCTTATTCTTCCATTTATATTACTGTGAAATTATTGAGCTAATTTTCGTTCTAAAGTAAAATTAAAGACAAATAACTTTTGACCGAAATACAAACATGAAGCTTGTAGAATGACACAAGTTTAAATATGCACTGTAAGCTTAGTAAATATGACCTACTATTACTCTTCACTGCTACTCTACAATTGAGTTATGTTATGCAATAACCAGTCATCTCTTGATCAGTATTGCACATGAAAAAAGCTTAACTAATACTATTTAAGAGTAGAACATAAAGCACGACATATATTGAATGAGAGTTTTGAACTAAATGAAACCTTTGTTTATTAAATAAACAAAGGTTTCAATGAAGCAAAACGTTAAATTTTGAGGGAAAATAATAAAATTAATAACAGATTAAACGAAACAACTAAAATTAAGTATATATTGAATAATTTTAAGTAATGTTCTTAAGTAATAAGTAGCTTATTCTTTCGAAAGGCGTTGCTTGTATAAGGCCTTTTAAAAATGCAATACTGATCAAGAGATGACTGGTTATTGCATACCGTCACTCAATTGTTATATGAATCAACGAGTTAAAGAAAATTCTGATTGATGTTTGGCTTAATAATATTTTTTACGAATTCTTTTACTAAATTTTTTGAAAGCTTTCCAGAAGTACTGCACACCACAAATATATTATTTGCTTTAAATAAATCTCTTTCAACATTTGGACCAAATTCTCCGTTGATTTCTTTTAAACATGATAATTTTCCAACAAGTCTTCTCTCAGAGCTAATTAATGGTTGTATTGTATAAGAATGAGTTATTGAATACATAGAATCTACTGTTGCATAAGTATCTTCCTCTCCAATATATGTAAGTGTTCTGTCTTTGTAAATCTCATAATTAAAGTTAGATTGGTCCGTGTTCAACACATGATTAGAATCATAATCATAAATAATACTTTACTTTTGATTAATACTTTTAATACTTATTATAGTATAAGAGTATAACTAGTGATTTAATAAATTGTAAACATGTTTACATCTAGAAATTTAGTATAAGTTATAATGCATATTGGTTTCAAAATAATAAGTTATTTTGCTTATACTCAATATAATTCAATATATTGTTTTACTATTTTTCTTTACTGGTGTCAAGGTACCATATCCTTATACTACTGATGAGAGAATACATATTGTTGTCGAATATTTTAAAAATGGAGAAAGTGTTATACAAACTCAGCGTGCTCTTCAAAGGAAGTATAATATTCGACCAGACCATAAGACAATCAACCGAATTGTAGAGACATTCCTAACCTATGGAGAGCTTACTAATATGTCCAACAATCAAATGACACTAGAAATAACCCTTTAAAATGGCTATTTTCATTAATTTTTTTAAAATACGAAATTAAGTATTAATACTTTTGAGAAAACATTTAATTATATTACTTTAGATTTAAATAATGTTATAATCATTTATATAATCTACTGTTAATTTGCCATAATTTGGTATAGTATTAGTAGATAAATAATAGATTTTACCGTGAAATAACTATATGAAATTCATTAAAAATATAAAAAAGATAGGAAATATTAATTAATTATATTTGATTTTTTGTGCTATAAAATACTCGCAGTTTTGCTACATATTCATGCACTTATAAACTTTATAGAATAAACCAATCAAAAAATTATAATAACACAAAATAGGGGAACGTGAAGTCAAACACCCTGTAAATAGGATATTTTTTCATTATAAGTGCTGTTCGAAACGTTGCAAATTCTAATTAGATAACTAACTCGAGGCATGCATTACAAGGGCACCCATTACTCGGGCCGCATCTTCCGTCACAAATTCCGCATCTACATTCATATTTTCTCCGACCACAATAATATAGTTGAGAAGAATTCAGTCCAGTGTTTCCACCATATCCAGGTTTACCTCTCCAAGTTTTATCGCCGTCTCTGTTATAAACTACCGCTAAATCTCGCAGTGATATCCTACCGAAATCAGAGAATAAAGCGTTATCCTCGTCTTCATCGTCATCATCATAGTCATTACCATAAAATCTGGGATCATTATTCGGATAATTTAGATAGCCGGAATCCCGTTCTCTTATTAAATATTTTTTTGGTACTTTCATTTTTATCATAGAATGTGACGACGGGTGTATGCCTGGCTTCGCTTCACATTTTTCACAAAGGTCATAATCAGGACAAACTGAACATTTGTATCTAATTCCTCGAATATTTTCATCCCGACAACCATCACAAGTAACATGTTCGTGAATTATTGAGGAATCTCTAATATCTTTACTTCCCTTACTACCTGAGATTTTAGATTTTCCATTTGATCTATCATCAAGAATCGCAAAAATATTGTCAAAAGTTGGTCTATTGTTAGGATCTCTTGATGTTAGTCCAAGAATCAGTTCCGATATATGAGACCAATTCTTTTTAATAGTTTGTGGTAACTTTCTATCGTATTTTATTTCATTAAAACTTTCAGAAAGTGTTCTTTGAGCGGGTGGATACAATAGCTCAAACAGAATGAGGCCCAAAGCATACAAGTCAACTTTTTTCCCATAAGTAGTAGTATTTTGTTCAGGTGCCAGATAAATCAAGGTCCCAAATTTTCCTGTATGACTGGCTGCTGCAGTTCCATTGTGAGTGGCAGCAATGCCGAAATCGCCAATTTTTTATTGTAGTTGGATCATTTAATCCGAAAAAAATATTATCTGGCTTCAGATCCCGATGAATCAAACTATGCTTGTGTATGTGTTTTACTCCGTTTGAAATCTGTCGAAAGATATCCGAACACCTACTTTCACTAACAGAGGAGTGTCTATTCAGCCACCTTCTAAGGTCTTCTCCACAGAGCTCCATTTGTATACACAAAACTCTTAATTGATTACAACCAAGTAATGATCTAAATAAATTATGACTAGTAATATAATTAAGAATAGTGCTTTTGATCATTCTAACTTGAATCTTGAATTCGAATCTCCAAGATTGTCTAGGAATTTAATTTCTAGTCTCGATAGAGTATCAATCCATGATGTTGTATAACCTACAACATTTTTGTGAAACGGTATTTTTCCTAAGTTCTCTACTTCGCGAATCACATCAACACTAAATCCACCATCAGATGTTACTTTTATTGCATACATTTTTTTGTCAAGCTTGTTTCTAACTTGGATTACTGCACCAAAAGCACCCTCTCCCAGAAGCTTATGTCCTTCGTATTCTTTGAGGATTCGAGATCCTGGAGATGGAATATTTCATAAAATTGGTCATTTGTATTAAGAATATCAAATTTCTTTGTCTCTACCTGAACCTTGGAATTTCAACATGATCATCGAACTTTAATATGAATTTCATATAATTATACTAGTGTAATATTATAACACAGTATAATAAAATAAGTTATCGCAGATCAGGCTGATTTGAATAAATGTTTTTATTAACATAAGTCTATGCATAAAGCATGTCAGACAAAGTTTGAAAGTAATATCCAGTCTTTAAAGAGCTCCTTAGTTTCATATTCTATATCTTATCATTAATAAGTGAATTGATAAATCTATCACTTTCAACTAACGAAAACAGATATTTCATATGTAGATTATGTTATTTCACGTGTTATGCGACTTGATATTATAGTTTTATCCTCGCAATATCAGTTCCACTTACAAGACCGAACGCATTTGGAAGATAACTAATTAGGTTAAAGTTAAAATCCATAGAAGATAAACAATATATACAGGGTTGCACGAAATATTTTATCCTGGGTCCACAGCAAAAACTACAAATGGTAAAAAATTGAAGTAAACTTTATTTTAAACGTTACATAAAATGAGGTTAATTTACAAAATTTCAATAATTTGTGTGCTTCCCGTTCGCAGCTATAATAGCTTTCATGCGTTCGGGATAAGAGCAAAGTGAATCTTCAGATGATTCAGTGTGATTTTTCAGGCTTTTGAGCACGTCTGTGAGATGTTGAAGTAGTTGTGTATAAAAAACTGTCTGAACCAACTTCTTCAAGCATTTTTACCTCAATTTCATCCTTAATTACAGACCCAATATGTTAAATATTGACAGAAATGACCCTTAAATTAAACTCTTAAAATTTTGGAGATAGTTCACTTTAAATCAAATTTAGATGATTAGAAATGTTAGCTTGATTTTGTATTATTTGTAGTTTTTGCTGTGATCCACGGGTAAAATATTTCGTGTAACCCTGTATAATAATCATTTTTAAAATCTAAATAATTACTCAATAAAAATGTTCGAAATAACTTGTTATCCATACTCCATATCTTTATAAACTATATATTGTATAGTTTATAAAGATATAGAGTATGGATGACAAGTTCGAACATTTTTGTTGAGTAATTATTTAGGTGTCATCTAATGGGAATAAAAACAATTCGTTGATGAATATACTATAAGATAAGGATTGAGCATTGCCCGGTGCCCTCTTGCATAGGTCGCAAAGACAGCGACAATTAAGCCTAAAATTAGGGCATTCAAATTTAGACGCCAAACGCCTCAATATTTGAATAACTCATTCATATCTTGAAAGCTAATCAACTGTTTAGAAAAAGGTTAAGTTATTTAATTAATTATCAGCTAATAAACATTTAAAGCATTAAAAATAGATCTAATAATTAAATATAATATTTATTTTTATCTAAAAGCTCAATAATAGGCGCCCTTTAACTGTTTGCAGTCATAGCGACATCCGGGAGCCATTATTATAACTCGCAGATATGTATGCCATCTCTAATCTAAATTAAGGTTAAAATATTAATAGTTTCAAAAAAATATCAGATTCTACTTGGTTGTATTGAACACATGCTTCCGATATTAGTAAAGATACACGAGTCAAATGCAATTATTTTAAATCAAACAAAAAATACAGACAATATTAACACAAATGTGAAGCCGTTTAAATGAGGCACCTTTGGCGCGGTGCCTCTCGTCGTCGTGACGACAGTCGTTTTGAGCCCAGGTGGGAAGAACCTCAATCCTTACTATTAGAATAAACTACTAAGCCATAGTAAAAATCAGAAACACCCATATTTTCATGCATTATATTATTATGTTGGTAAATACTTGAATCAATCCTATCAACTTGGTTCTTCGCCAAAGTTAACTTCTCAGTGCAAAATTCACTGATTGTTTAATCTATGTATTTTTAATTAATTTTTTCCTTTGACCTTGGGTTGAATAATTTTTCTTCCAATATCAGTTAATTCAAAAGAAGTGTTCCTTAAAGTTCCTAGAAATTTATACACTATTATAACTATTCCCAGTTTGAGTTTGAATGAAAGGGTTTACATTTATCTATCTCCTTACGATAAGTACTTATATACACAGAGAACATTCTTTTCCCTATCTTATTTACACTCTAAAGATTGTGTGGAATAGAGACTTTTTATGAAAGTTGTCTACGAAGTTAGAAAGATCAATCAGAATAAGAGATAAAAGCAATAGAATAGCGCAATAAATTTGTTTCATTAGAATCAATTAACGCGGCATAAAATCAGTCATCTTAGAGACAAAGTCTCTTTGATTAAAAATTTAACGTGAAACATAGCGATTTAATATTTAATTCATTAATTCTATCCATAACATTATTTAATATTCTCATTTCTTTACATCTTTAGCATGAGTTACTTACTAGAAGTACCACTACATAGAATTAATCTAGAATGTACAGAGTAAGAAAAATGATTTTTTTTCATAGTCTAGAGCAAAAACTATTATAGTTAGAGCAAAATCAGTTGGATATTCTGATTTTACGTTAAAAAATACATTAAAAAAAAGTTTAAATTTAAAACCTAATAAATGTGTAACGTTATTAACGAACGATATTCTGATAGTAAACCAACAAATTTTAATATAATCTGTTTTTAATCGCTCTTTCATACTATTTTCATTGATATCATTTAAAAATGTTGACAATTAATCGCTGGATTAGTTAATGATTTAGATGAACAAAGATTCATCGAATAAATTTTTGGGGAAGTGATTTCTGGCCAGATAACGGTCCTGATCTCAACCCTGCAGAACATATTGGATCATTAATTAAAGATGAGGTTGAAAAAAGAATGTTGCGAGAAGATAGACTGAATCGCTTTTCTTATGATGTTTTACTCAATCATTTGAGAGAAGATTAAATTTCACTTGGAAATAATACTGATTAATTTGAATATTTATTGTTAACTTATCCTGAAAGAATAACTGCTGTATTTCAAGATCAAGGTTCTCATGCTGACTTTTAAAATAAACTCTTTTTAATGTATTTTTTTTAACGAAGAATCAGAATATTCAACCGATTTTGCTCTAACTATAATAGTTTTTGTTCTACGCTACGGAAAAATCAATTTTTCTTACCTCTAAATATCTATCTTTACATGTCGATATATTATTTTAGCCAAATCAACATATTATTTTGGATATTTTTTAGCTTATTCTTTGAGATTAAATACTTCTAAGTGTATTCTAACTACCGCGAAAAATACACTACGGCACAGTATTGTCGTGCGCGGTAGTGTCGTTTCCGCGGTAGTGTCGTTTCCGCGGTAGTGTCGTTTCCGCGGTAGTGTCTTTTGCGCACAAGTTTCGTTTTCGCGGCATATGTCATGTAATCTCTTGTTCCAAACTCATGTCAAACAAAGATAAGCTTTTTTCAGTATGAGTTTCCTTATTTCATTCGAAACTTGTTCATAAAATTGTCGTTTTACATCTCATTTTACTGAAAATAAATTTAGTAATATAAGTGCTCTCAGCTCCTAAATCTTTTCGTTTGTTTTAGCATTAGGATAATGCATACAAAGAACACTCATTCTTTTCAATAGTGAAGAAGTTACAAAAGCAAAAGCAGCAAAATGGTCCTAAAACACTTACTTTTTGTTTGTTCTCTGATTTTTCTGTGCATTATTTTTATTGATTGCTTTTGTTGTAAACCTGATAGATCGAAAATCGGTGGAGCAAAATGCGCTGATGGCAGCTCTGTAAGCTTCTTTCAATGCTGCGCAACCGGTACGTTAATTAATAAGCTAGTTAATTAATTTAGAAAAGCTTAATTTATAATTTAGGGCCATGTAATTTTTTTTGCTGTAATTGCGACGGAGAATGTCGAGACATTCCGATAATTTTACTAAAAAATTGGGAAATTCCGCAAGTGTTATTTGGCGACCAAGACGCAGAAAATAAAGTTCATAATCTTTTGGAAAAATTTAAGGATGACAAAGCAAAAGAAAATTTGCTTAAAGTATTCGAAGGGTTAGGTTATATTCCATATGTGGGTGAAATTTCAAATCTGGTTGGCTCATTAGTTGATTTGCTTTGGGAGAGAACTGAACATTACGAGATACTAATTAAAAATATAATTAGTCGCTTAGACGAGCATTTCGAAATAAATTACATTAAGTCAAGAATCGTTGAAATTCGCTCGGATTTAAGAGAAATTAAACTGTCACTTGACAGGATCATGACTCAAGATGCAAGTTTTAGAGATAAAGAGAAAGAAGCTTCACATTCCATATCGGTTTTATATCGAATTCTCGGTTACTTTACGGATCCTCAAGCAATTTACATGAAGTATGCGATTGCAACTTCACCAGATTTTCTCGCCTTTTCAAAGATTTTCACAACTTTTGCCCCAATTGCGGCCTATTTTTCGAATTTAACCCGCTCTGCGCTTCCACACTATTATTGCAAACTTAGACAGGGATTAGTCGATTATCAGAAAAAAGCCATAAAAGAGCGGTTTCAAGGAATAAGCGGACAAAGAATGGAAGAAAAATGGAGTTTAGGTGGAACAAACACAGGGAGAACTTGGTTAGCGCCCAGTGGAAGCGATTTAAGTGAAGTGGAGGACTTTAAAAGGTCAATTTTAGATAAACAATACTCAGCAATTGGGTACCGATCAACAAGCGACAACTACGTTGATTGCCATAAAAGTAAAGGGGGACAGTGCTATGGTTACAGAGCAGTTAGCGAATATATGAATCTATTGATTGGTGATTATTTTACTGTTTGTTTTCACGATAAATTTGCAAAATTTTACTTTTTCTCTAAAAGAGGATCCACTGAGAAAAACAAAAGATGGGGTAACTGTATTAAAGGCTATCTAGAAGAGTTGCGTTATAAGTACGAGTCTTACTTTGCTATCGCAATTAATGACACTAAAGATTATTGTCTACAAAAAATTTTATAAGCTAATTAGGTTCGACTAATCAACGTGATATTAGCTATTAATTTGTCGCGAACGCTACTTATAACATTAAAGCAAAGTAATCCTCGATAGCTTCATCTAATGCTATCTGTAACCAGCGTCGATAATTAAGTTTTAGTGTGTACTATAATTAACTGATATCTAAAAAACTAATTTTAAAATATATTAAGATTTTAACTTTTATGATTTTAATAACACTTAGTTTTATTTATAATATTATTAACTATATTTTAACTTATCAATTATACACTTTTTAATACTTACCACTAATATTTTAATTTAAAATGTATTATTTTAACTATTAACAACTGTGACCCATAAAATACATCACGGGGATAGGGTCACAACTTTTTTTTAATCTAAAAAGGAAGTTCTTGGCCTAATAAAATATTTTTTTTATAAGTCCTTGCTTTATTAGTGTTCCAGCCACTAATCATCACTTCTCTAAAGTGAGTATAGTGGCCGGTGTTCCCGAACCCCCACTGATTCGGCAGTTCTGAACAACCGCCCAGGCGTACAAAACACCGTGTCAGTCACAAATTAATTGATTACATGATAATTAAAAAGACTGAATTAATGGATATATAATAACTAATAAAATATAAAAAATTATTACAAATATATAAAATAAATAAGACTCACGATAGGACCTGAACAAAATATCGGCAACAAGAAACACGTAAAATATGTATATAATATACATAAGTATATTTATATACTGGAACTTCACTTGCATTGTCATAAATGTGCATATGTTATGTTTAATTATTGTGACATCGACACGGATATATAACCTCTTTTTGTGGACATTTACTACAGACAATTCCACTTACAACGAATCCGCTTTTAACGTATCTCCGCATATAACGAGTCTGTCTGTGGAACAGAGGACAGTTTATATGTTTTGTATTAAAAAAGTATTGGTTATAATGAGTTCGCTTATAACGATTTATCGGTTATTACGAGCCTCTTCTGTAGGACATGTAGTATAAAAAGTGTTCGTTTATAATGAGTCGTAATTGAAACCATAAATAATAGCGAAAACTTTAATACAAATTCAATGTATTGCTTATTATATGATTGAAAGCATTCATGTTTAGACCGCTAATGCTCACGGTTTTGACTTAAATGTGTTTTTTCGGCAAAAATTTGATTGAAATAATAAAGATTTAAGCAATGTCAATTAAAAAAGAGAAAAAGCTATTCATTAAAAACCAGATTAGATGTCATACAAGAAACGGAAAATCGGACTAATTATGACACTATTACTGCTAAATATGGTTTAACTAATAAGACATCAATAAGTGATTTCATAAAAAATAGACAAAATCAGAGCAAAGGCGTCTAATTTGGATAAAAAGTTTACAAACATTGATTATAGAATATTATACTAAAGATAACTAATGTTTCAATTAAACTATTGTTTTCTCTATATTTCCGCTGTTTTTCATTCACTTAAAAAACAAAAGCTTTTTCCATTAAATGATCGTTTATAACGATTTTCGGATATAACGAGTCATTTCTCTGGTCCCGAAGACTCGTTATAAGCGGCATTGTCTGTATCATATGACCATTTGGGTATAGTGCAGAATAGGCCCACCTCCGGGTCGTATTCAAATCGGGTTTTCTGGGGGTTTTCGAGGTCATAGAATCCATTTCTGGTGGTTCCAAATGTCTGAAATCAATACCTCTGGTGAAACAAAAATAAATTTTCTACTTCCGGTTCAACTTTTCGCACTTTTTCTGACATTTTCGTGTTCCCCATGTGCAGATTTAGTCGGAGATTGACGGTAAGACCCAAAGTAGCCAAAAAATCATAACCAGAACCACGTTAGCCGAACCCAGTGGATACCACGTGGAGGTGGGGTTGGATTTTATCCACTTTGGTCAGTTTTGTTCACCGGGATGATCTTGCCTACATGAGGCCTTGAAAAAGGCCGTTTTGGAGCTACCCCTTAGTGATATGCCTGCAAGACCTTGAGTAACTGAATCATTTCTACGAATAGATCGGTACCGCGACGCTTAACGTTGCGTTGCCAAAGATATTCGCAGAGATGGTCACCCAGGATCTCTTTGGGCACGCCACCTCGGCATATGCGGCGCGAGTCTCAGGCAAGAGCCCGACTCGCTGGCACCACTGTAGACAAGCCTCTGGCTCGTCCACTCCGCATTCCCGCATCTTTTGATATTGTAGACACCATCCATCTCCGAGTAGAGCTAGACTAGTAATGAGCTAAATGATCAATTTTCCTTGACAATATTAGTGTCCGGTTTTTCGGAAACAGCTTTAATGAGATCAATCGGACATACGAAACACGAAAAATGTCGGAAAAAGTGCGAAAAGCTAAACCGGGAGTCGAAAATTCGACATTTTTGTTTCACCGGAAGTATTGATTTCCGACATTTTTGACCGCCAGAAATGGATTCTACGACCTCGAAAACCCCCAGAAAACCCGATTTGAATACGACCCGGAGGTGGGCCTATTCTGCACTATACCCGGCAAAAGTAATCGCAAATTACTTATGAGTGAAAATGCAAGTAACATGTCATTAGTTTTAGATATTGCAATTTGAAAAGCTTTAATTCTCGGCTATTTATGTGAATTTCAAACATTGTACTTGAGATGCCAAGTATTACCAAAATCGATAATATTGCTCTGTAAATATATTGTATTAATATGGTTGAATTAAATTTTACAACTTTCAAGTCATTTTTAAAATTTGTATTTTCTAAAGCTTTTACATAGAAACTAATTGAAAATTGTCAAATTTAACGACTTCATCTTTAATATGACGTTTTTAACAGATTTCAACTGGAAGTCTAGATATCGCTTGGATTGCTAAATATTTATAAGAGTAAAGGTTATATAGAATTTATTAGTTCTAACGTAACAAAAGATTCAGAAAACCTTAAGATTATTTGAAAAATAACTTCAATTTTAAGTTTAGAAATTTTTATTTAAACCTATAATTATTGGTCGATTTCTCGACTTCATGTGCTCAACAATTAGATGAAAAATAAATGCTAGACTGATGTATATATCCTCTAAAGTATTGAGGGTTTCTATCAAACCTTATTTAGTGAGTGTTCTTAAGAATGATTTATTTCAACTAAAATTGCTTGTCCAAAGTTTTCTGTATCTTTTAACCCTTCGTCACAACTGTGTGGTAAAATGTTCCCAAGTTTGACTTTAAAAATCTCGCTAAAATCAACAGAATGTCGTCATTTCTTGAAAATTTAGCTATTCCTCAGTCATATATCTGATTATAAATCACAAAAATCTTGATTAATTTGGAATTGTAACTTTGTTATAAAAAATTATTTTCTGGCAACATGTCTTTGTGAGGACAGAAATTTCCCCTAATATCGCAGTGCTTTGTGTTTACTATACGTGTCGCAGCGCTGTAATGTCGCTACTAGCAATTGAACAGCTGATGACGCTGTACCAGATAATAACTAGAATTAAATTAATTAATTAATGAAAACATTGAAAATAAGGACTAACTTTGATTCTGAAAACATTCCGGACTAACCTGGAACAGATATAAAGCGTGGAAGACGTGGGGTAACATTTTACCCCACAGTTAATTTTACGTTTTCAGAAGTTAAGTTGTGACGAAGGGTTAATGATTGTTTAATGAGAAACAGAAGAATAAAATTCAACAGACGTCAATATTAGGTTAGACTAAAATTTTGTCAAGCTCACAAAACCATCAATTTTTTAGATAAAACAATTATAATAAAATAGTTAACAGTAATAATATTAATTAAACATTAAGATTAAAATTATTCGCGATTGAAGTTACGTATTCCAAAATTGGTTTACTCCTGTATTCTTCAACAACCCTCTTAATTCTTTTCGCAGAATCGCTATATTTTTTTCGACTTGATGGTGGTGAAACTCCAAATGAATATCAATTAATCTTCAGTTCATTCAAACTATACTCTTGCTAAAGTCTTTCGATAAACTTCCAAACACAAGGATGATGAGAACTCGATAGTGAACTGAAGGCATTGTGCCATCCTTCGACTGCGTTACTTGTCTTAGGATTATCACCAACCACAGACAAATAACAGTTCCATAAAGTTACGGCATGCATTGGTTCTCCTCGCGTTCTTCCAAGTGGCCTTCCAATCCATCTATCTTCAAAGTAGTTCACAAGTAGCAGAAGTTCATTCTGAGCATAAAATGGACTCTCTAGTAAACTCTCAAACAAATCAACCACTTCTGGAACAGGAATAAATACCAATGCAGCTAACATCTTCACTTGCTTCGCAAAAATTAGATCCAGCAATATATTTTTTATGCATGTCGCAACTTTCGGGTGTTTGAATTCTTTTCTAAATACATTGACTGAAGTGATAATAGCATCCTCTTTGATTTACTGATGAAAAACTGGTGTAGAAAGAATTTATAGAACCTTTTTCAAAATCAGTCATAATAGATAATGGATTGAGTGATGGCTGAAGATTCTTAATTGCACTAAAAACACGTTCATAAGTTTCCTCAGATCTGTTTGGCATCAGAATAAACACTGAGGGAATTACATTGTTTTATTTAACACCATGCAAAGTAAAATGTTGATCAAAAAGCCGCGGAACAACTTTAAATGTTCCATCAGCAAACCAATGTTCACATTCACTTAATAATTGCAGATTCCTTTGAGTTGAAAATAATAAAATTCTATCAGCAGATGAGCCACTATCAAATAGCAAGAAATCTTCACCAGTTTTTGTCTTAGTGTAAGATGTTGGAATTCTTAGGTCCATCAAATTTGATGGTGAATGTGGAGCTCCTCTGGATAATTGTCTTGTTCTCTGAATTGTTCTTATGTTTGAACGAGATGATGGAAGCTGAACAGCTGCTGCTTGCGGAATACCAATTGATAATTGAGCTAATATATTGACTGATGGCAGTTGATTATTCAAAGCTTCTTCTTTGATTAATTCTGTCTTCTTCGCTTCAATCTTAGCCGGGTCTGGAACATGGTTGTGATTGTCGCTGTGATGTTCCACGACACCATCCTTAGTGCGGCAACGTCCAAGACATTTAAACTTGACAATCGTTGCACCTCCAGAAGGTCTTGTCTTTGTTGATCCGATCCCGCCTGAAAATATAACCATTAAAAATGAGTAAATCCTTACCTTTATCGCTTTTAACATAATCCAACGACATTTTTGATCAAAACTATGATAACAAAAAACGAACGCCTCTCTTAGACGGATCAATATTGAAGATCTTAATTTAAGATTTGACGCTTTTATATCTCAATAAATTAAGTTAGTAGAAAAGGGGAATTTATTCATAAATTACGTCATGAAATAAAATCAAAATATGATTTTTTGACTTTAATTAATTGAATTAAATTATAATCAACTGGATTTAATTAAATTTAGTTTAATTATATTGGATTAAAATTATAAAATTTTCGAAAAACAATTAAATATATAATTAATAAAAATAAGATCTGGATTAGAACCCGCAAACGTAAACTCTGCAATCGCATGCAATGACCGCTACTCTATGAAAACAGCTGATAAAAAGTTGAGTAAAAGCCGCTTTTAGAGCTCAATTGTCGTTGCACGCAATTTTCAAGAGCTTAATAATCGTTCGCTCAATATTCGCTGCGCTTAATTGACTGCGCTCAAATGTGCTGCGCTCAAATGTGCCGCGCTCAAATGTTCGCGCTCAATTGGCGTGGAACCTTTAAAACAGTTGTCTTTGTACTAATGATAGAACTTCTAACATTGAGACATTCACCAAAATCTGAGAGTACTCTTGCAAATCCTGGCGACGGAAAACGTAAGATGACACCAACAACTAGAGTTTGAAGCATAATTTGTAAGTTTTCGATTATTCTTTCAAACAGATGATAAGTAAGATCAGATGGAAGATTCAGATTTTGTATATTATCTCCACAATTCTGTAGTTAATCTATATCCATATTATATTACTAAAAATTATTAACTTTTATAATCTGATTGGGAGTTAAGAAAATTTCAACATTTATTACGTTTGAATCAAACTTATAACTAAAGCATTGAATTGTATGCATCTATTGTTGGCTTTATATGACATATAATGCGCACTAAAATTTATGCGTTTGAAAATCATCCATAATATGAGCAATAGTTTCAATTTTGAGACTAATTAAAGTTTATAACATTACAATTGACCATGAAATAGCGTTTAAGATAAGCTTCTTCTAAAGGCATTCTTTATCTGTAACAATATTCTTGTATTTTGAAAAACTTCATTCGACATCGCACCTTGTAATTGGTGAACACTCGAAAGAACCAATCTCTCCAGGAGTTAGAATTTTGTCCAAAATTTTTCCTGTATTGCCGCTTAATATTTAGCAAGTCGTTACAGCGATTGCCGGCAACCAGGAGGTGCTGACACTGTCTTAAAACGGAAACTTCAGTAACTAAAAATTTGGAGCAGCGGTCAATTATTGCAAATTAAGCTATATCTAATAAATTATTGGTTTAACACATTTACAGTTGCCTTTTATGTCATCAGATGATTTCTATGACGCTCAGATCAGCCAAACCAATCATTTGGTTTACTCAAAACAATTTGAGTCACAGAGGTCATTATGATCGTAGGGGTCATAGTGATCATAACAGTTATGATTCAAATTGTTTTGAGTGAACGAAACGATTGGTTTGACTGATCTGAGCGTCATAGAAATCATCTGATGACATAATACGAAGCTTTGAAGTGTTAAACCAATGATTAACCGTTTTGTTACACTTAAATTAATTACGCAATAATTGACCGCTGCCCTCAAATAGGGTCTCAAACTTTTAGGACCCAACATCAGCAAGCAATAGCTGTGACGAATTTTAATCACAAAATAGCCTTCGCTTTTGTTCAAAACAGTCTTCAAATTTTTAATTACAAAAGTTGAAACAATACCAGAATTTAAATCCAATATAGCTATTGTTGACTCGATTAAACTCAAATTACCAATCAATAAAACATTATCTTTCCTAAAAATATCAAAATTAGCCGTAATATAGGCTAAATCACTAGAAAGGATAGAACCAGTTACCGGGCTTTGAACACCTTTTATATAAGCAGATTCCTCAAGATCAAGTTTTGAAAAAAAAATTCATAAAGCTCAATGTAATATTTCGAACAACAGTCCACAGCCGTGAACCATGAACCCCATCTAGCTTTAATTCGTTCAAGAAGTAGTAGTATGTGAGGGAACATATCTTTAAACAATTATTTTCTGTTTTCAATTTAACAATTATTCGTTTACCATTTGAAATAAGGCTATTGACCTTTGAGTACTTTTTCATCAAAAATTCACGTACATTATGCAAACCGTGAGTAATGCAAGGGAGATTTATAAGTTTTGGATGAGTTCCGGTCAATATCTTATCCGCTAAATTCATCTATGGTGTTGCATCTGTCGAAAGCAATAGAACTTCATTGTATTAAATACCATTGGGCCAAAGTATCACGAGTGAACTATTTACTTATTGAGTAATGGTTAGCTCTTTGCATGATTTCCATATTTAAGAAAATGTTGACATTCACTTGAATCTGAAATAAGACTCCCGATTGTAACGTTGGCCACACTGTAACCTTTCGAGTCGGTTGTCTTATCAATTAATATCCAAATATAATTATTTTGAATCTTTTATTTTTTTCAGTAATGCTGTTGTAAAGTTGTTTAACATGAGTTATCCAAAGAGTTAAAGTGTGGACAACTCTGTATTTAGTACATTTTTCAGTGAGTTCATTGAATACAGGATTCAATAATCTATAGAATTCAAGAAACTATGAATTGACATAAATGTTGGACTCAATAAATGATTATTCCCAAAAGGCTTTTGAAAATTAATCATTTTTGATTTAAAAGTGTTTGATTTGTTTTAATGTTGCTTAGTTTTTAAATGCTGTTCAACTTGACATTTACGATCACAATTAACTTTTGATTCACAACATTGACAAAACATAATCTCTTCATTAGCCGTCATATCATAATGTATGGGGAAAACATCGCCGAATGTTTGAACAAACTGTTTCAATATAGCGAAGTTTGATTTTGCAGTTTTAAGCACATTTAGCAAGCATCTAATTACGAACTAATTCAAACCCTTAATTATAAGCAGTAATTAAATAAAATGACAATTAGCTTCACATAAAAATAATTATTATTTGAATTTCAATGACGATGGATTTGATTTCTAAATAATGAATTTTTTACTTTTCAACCAATATTTTTATTATTAAAAACATCATAGTTTTGAGTAGGTTTTGATTAATAAAAAATATGTATTTATATTGTAATTTGCACATATTCAATGAGAGATATGATTCATTCGTCAAGTATGTAATAATTGTTCCATCCTTTAATAGTTGTAATATAGGCCATATGTAGTGAATACGGTATTCGGCGCGAAGGCGAGTCTGAACTCTGTGGCGAGATTCGGTTTAACTTTTAAACTGAACAAAATCTTCGCAATTCGACGGTAAAATTCAGCTTTAAAACATTACATGAATTTTTATTGCATAATTAGCTTTATAACAGCATCATTCTGTTCTATTGTTATGTCATCAAACCGAAAACTGTATTCACTATAAACATATAGCCTATATGTTTATAGGCTTTATAAAATTTTAAAGTAATTCAGTCTGATATGCATTAAATATAAGTTTATATGCAAAATAAATCTTTGCTAAAATGTTTCTTAAGGAATGAATGGCATAAATATTAAGTCATAAAGAAATATTTCTAACCGTAGCACATGAATTCAGCCTCAGACAATTCAGCCACGACAATTCAGCCCAAAGACAATTCAGCTCCCGGCAATTCAGCTCCCGACAATTAAGCCCTAATACTATTCAGCTCCTGACAATTCAGCCCTAAAAAACTGTAACTACTCTATAGCCTAATGGTTAGAGTCTCCATTAGGAGTAGATTTTAAGCTTAATTCAGTTTCATTTGATCAAATTAATTAATTATATTAAGTTTGATCAAATCAAATCGAATTGTGATAATCAACAATTTTTCAAAGCTTGCGCCAGTTGCAAGTTGAACAGTACTTGGCAGGAATCAAACCAAAGACAAAAAAGAAGAGGTATCGAGATGCAGCATCAAATTTGAAAGAGAATGTGGCGAAGTATGGACAAACTCCTATTATAGGATATCTTAGGAGTATCGCCCATAATCTTTCTTTTTAATACTTTTTAATTTTTTATATTTGAATTCATTATGTTTTTAAAGCTATTTTAAAAATTTTACTTTAATAAAATTTTAAAATCGAAGCATACTTTGTTGAGGCTGAATTGTCAGGAGCTGAATAGTACTAGGGCTGAATTGTGGGGGCTGAATTGTGGGGGCTGAATTGTCGGGAGCTGAATTTTTTTGAGGCTGAGTTGACGTGGCTGAATTGTCTGGGGCTGAATTGCTGGGGCTGAATTGTCATGGAACCATTTCTAACAGGCAAAGACAAGTGCTATATAAAAATTCAGTGCCTTGCATAAACAATGTTATATATTTAGGAATGCATTAAGTGTGGAAAACGTTACAGTTTATATTAGAGTCAATATATTTTTGAAGTCATTTTAAAGCTTGTTTATAGTACAGGGTGTAAAAGAAAAGACTCCCTAAAAGTAAAAGTTAATAACTTTTTAATTATTCGACCGATTTAAAAAATTTTTTTGTTTAAAAGTAGAATAATGGGAGTTTTTTCCAGCTTTGGAATTTTTATGATTCTAGCACCCATGTCATTTATATTCGTGAAATAGTTAACATTACAGTCTATGGGGAAAAAATTTAAATTTGAATATCTTGGAAACGCGAGTTGATATCGACACAATTTTTACAAAATAAATTTATTATATCATTATAGTCAACCTTACTAAATTTGACAGCTATTGGTCAAGAACTTTAAAAGTTATGGCTATTTTCATATTTTTCATACAGAATGTAGAATATTGAAGTCGTTAAAAGTATTTCTTTATAGCTTTTTTATTTCTTCAAAACGGTTGGCATATCGAGTATTTTATCTTAAACCCTCACATTTTATTTATTTATTTTTAAAATTTCACTTTACTAAATGAAGCAGATTAAAAGTTATTAACTTTCACTTTTACCGAGTCTATTATTTTATATACTAAACATTCTGCATGAAAATATGAAAAATAGCTATAACTTCTAAAGTTCTTGACCAATGGCTGTCAAATTTAGTAAGGTTGACTATAATGATATAATAAATATATTTTATAAAAATTGTGTCGATATCAGCTCGCGTTTCCAAGATGTTCAAATTTAAATTTTTTCCCCATAGACTGTAATGTTAACTATTTCACGAATATAAATGACATGGGTGCTAGAATCATAAAAATTCCAAAGCTGGAAAAAACTCCCATTATTCTACTTTTAAACAAAAAAATTTTTTTAAATCGGTCGAATAATTAAAAAGTTATTAACTTTTACTTTTAGGGAGTCTTTTCTTTTACACCCTGTATATTGAATCATAGACATACAACTTGTTTCTATGAAATATGTTAGAAAAGTCTGGAAGTGAAGCGTAAGAAATAACTTTTTAAGTAGAAATAGTAAAATTGATAGAAATAATGTTGGACGAGAATAGTTTATTGAATAAATAAACTTTCATATGGCAATTAGTAATGAAAATTTCTTTAAGAGTTTGATAAGCATTTTTGATAAAAGTTTTTAAACTGTTAAACTATAATAAATAAATTAAGCTTTATTGTTTGACATTTGCCATAATTTTGATCTGAGCGTGTGACCCATAGTTCCGGATTTAAGCATGTTTTAAGGAAACAAACTGCATTTTGTGAGAAAGTTGCTAAATCCTGTAAAATATATTGAAGGTTGTAATGATTATTGGATACAATAATTTTGAAATAATTTACCAATATTTATATTGTTCATAATTACAAAGACCAACAATTATTTGATAAGATAAGCATTCCCAAGCAAGAGATTAATCATTCTTTCATTTATGTTATGCCGCCATCAGTTAAGAGTTGAGTGATTGAACAAAATCGAAATGTATATTTATTAAACTTAATGTATGACCTTTTGGTATTTCAATCTTAAATGTGAGGATCTACTTCAAAACTAATATTCATAATATCATGTTCTGATAGAAAGCATTGAATGTCTGAACATGAATTCCAACTGCTATCAACGACTATTAAATCTTCAATGTACACTAAATTATTAAATTAGAATCAAAATAACTTCATTCAATCCATATATGCTTTGATGAAAGTTTCTAAAGAACCAAAATAAATAACTTTATTATAAGAAATGAATAACATATTTGTCTTGTTTGCAAAGTGAAAAGTTTATTGTAATTCATTTCCTTTATTGACAATTACATTTGAGTGCTATTAAATGGTATAAATAAGATTTCAATACAAAACTTCTAATGTATTCATCACTTTGAAGTATTGAAGAATATATTATCAATGTATAGACCATTTTATACTTATTTCATAACAAATTCATTTAAAGCTTTCTTTTTTTCATGGAAAATTTGATAAATTGACTTCTGTTTTTTTTCATAATAATGGGAAATAAACTGAAAATTCAGAATTTCAGGGATTACCGGAAATATACAGACTCCGTTTTAAATGAATTTCAAGATTAGTTTTGATTACTTGCCTTTTTATAATATGTTGAAGAATTTAACGCTTTTGTATAAAATTAAATGATTCGAATTTGAGTAAACTTGATTCGATGATAAAAGAAACAAAACTTAAGATACAACCACTTAGAAAGACTACGATCACTCCAATATAGTCATCAAAATTTAAATCACGAAATTCATTACTGACTGTAGAAATTTCGCTAGCAAAGCATTTTTCACTTTCATGAGTGACTGCTTTTAACTGATATTCAATAATACCAGTTGTCATATACTGAGAAATTCTGAAAATAGAAAAAGTGTTGTAATTCAAATTTAAAATTGAAATTCCTATTGATTTTATAAATGTTTCTAACTTGAAATTGAGCTCATCTCTAAATTGTTTATTCAATTTCGTACTCGAAGCAATAGTTAGAGCGTAGAATTCTCCATAGTCTTCGGGCAAATATCTGAATCTACACTTTTGTCCCAATTTTCTCGATGCTTTACTTATAATCAATTTGATGGGGACTTCGAATAGAAAAATAGCGTTTTTCCGATCTATCACTCCATTAATCCACTTTTCCTCAAAGAAATTAGTAATATTTATAATAGTTTTGTCATTTTGTGCTTTGTCATAAATATTTTGAAGTAATTTTTGATTTTTAGTTTCTATAGTCTGGAATGACGGAAAATCCTCGGATATAATTAATTTTAAGTCTGAGTTCACCAGTTCTTCAATTGTATCGATTTGTTTGACGGGTGTTTTGAGATTTAATTTAGCAGTTAATTCACTTGCAAATAAAGTAGACACAAAAGATATACCAATCAACCAAAAAGACATCAGTATTAATGTCTGAAAGCTGACCACAATGTTTTTTCTTAATAACATATCTAAAGGATATTTTCGTTGAGTGTGAGTAAATTATTTTAATGTCATTTTCTTATACCTTTTTGAAGACAACTCGCATAAAGTTTGAACAGCAAATCAAATAGCAATTCAAAAGAGATTTGTTTTTCAAGCAAAATGATTTCGTGGAATAATGAAAAGATAAGAATCATTGATAATGTATAAATCAATAAAACGCACCAAACATTCACATCAAATACAGTGAAATGAGAAAAGAGATCGGGTTTCATCTGATTTGCCATGTGAGTTAAAATAATGGGTCTTTCGATATTATAAGGAATCGAATAGTCAACAATATTTGCCACAAAAGGTTCTTCTATTATACCAAATGGACTGAAAGTCATATCTACTTTCTATACGGGAATTTTAAATTATAAAAATCTTTATAGAGATTTCTCTGAAGTATTTATAAAAACACTTCTCATGAATTCCAAGAATAATTTTCTATTAATTCATTGATATCTAATGATAAAATAACATCTTGAATCATTTGACAGTAATCTATAGGAGCTAAACGCTTGAAAAATTTTAATTTCATAATTATTCGTAAAAATCAGATATGGTATTTATTGGACATGACTAAGGGTGGCATAAATTTGTAAATTATGCATTTGTATGCAAAGCAATATTTATAGGTTTTTCCAACATAAAAAATAATTGCATGAAATGAAATATTTTAAATACTTTTATCAGTATATCAAAAATTTTGTGAAGTTCTGTACAAAATCTCTGGATATAAAACACCTAAAATCGTTTCTGAGCTATTTAACGGGAAAAAATTTATTACTGGAAGAGTTGAATAACTTAAAAGCAGATAATATTGGGTATTTTAAGTGTACGATAGTAACTCAATGAGATGTTGAGAGATTCTTCAGTGAGCATAAAAATATATTAACATCAAATAGGCTAAAATTTACAAGTGAAAACTTGGTGATGTATATTGCAGTTAAGTGCAACAATAATTTCTAATCGTATTAACTAAATATATTTTATATCAGATTGTCTTTGCGTTCAATCTAATGCATGCTATGTGCATACTTTCAAGTTTTTAAGGCATATTCGCATATATATATTTCTGAAAAATAAACGCATATTTTTGCCACCCCTAGATATGACTTACATTTTGAGCAATTCTTCCGAGAACATCAGTCCAAGTTTTATTCATTAATTGATGTTCTATTACTTCATGTTCGGTTATGAATTCGTAAGTAAAGTTCAATGATTTTGAGACGTATTTAAGAAGTTGGCATTGAATTCCTTCGCAATACTGTTTATCTATAGTTTGATTGATAGTGATCCAAGGAATATGCGGACTTACTGCTAATCTTAAATGCGAATACATCTCATTTAAATTTTTACGATTACAAATCTAAAACTTATAGTCTTATCGTTTTTAATGAAAGTTAACAATGTTGGTTTTTCTGAAACTTCTACAAGACTAAAGTTAAATATTTGAATTCGTTAACACTTATTTGTGTGAATATTCATATTTCCTAACCTTTTAATTGTAATTCAAATATTGAATATAATGGTTACTAAGAAACGACAGTAAACTATTATTAGCGAGAAGGAAAAATTTGAATAAGATTTTAGAATTCCTTAATTTATAGTTATCCATTATAACTGAACTATATAAAATATATTTTAATACTTTTCTCAGAATTTCTTATTTCTCATAGTTTCTGAGGTATTAATTTTTAAAATTCTATTCTAACTGTAAAACTTGAAAGTTGCATTACTAGGAAAAGATATCCTTATGCGCTTCATTCTTATTTGATAGAAGTTTTTTTTCATAGTAGGCTCATATTGGCCTAAAAATTTTTACTCTACATTTATGCGTGTTACTCTTTAATAATAATTAAAATTTCAAATAATCATATTAATTAATTCAATAAGGTTACTAGTTATCTAAAATAGAATATAACAAATTTAGGGTTGAGTAATTGTGAGAATAAGTACGAACTTTTGTTCGTATTTTGTGAGATTATCGAGTTAATTTTTAATTTAAAACAAAATTAACATTAATTTTACTACTAAAATATGATTTAAATATAAGAACGAACGCTTAAACGGCAAATCAAGTATGCAAATTGATTCCGAGCTTATTAAATATGACATTTTACTAATCTCTAATGCTCATTAATAGCACTACTATTATATAGGGTGTATACTTAGCATGTCCAGGATTTTCAATTTAAATAAAAACTCTATAGCTGTGAATTAAAGTCCTATATGTATATAGTTATATAGGAGGACTGCGAAAGTTTTGTTCTGCTTATGCTCAAAATTATAACATTAGAACTTTCTAAAAAATTCGAGAAAAACTGAAACCTAAAAGTCATTATTCTATTTTGACCGCCTCTTAGGTCTCCAAACACTGATTCTTTGCTGAAATTATTGCCTGATTTTTATCGATGTATTGGCCAAATATCAAGGTTAAATTCCTAAGGGGCCGGAGTCAAATGATTTTTTGAAATAATTAAATTCTTCATATTGCCCATTATAAAGTTTTGAAAAAATGATATCTCTTAAACTACTAGGAATTTTAATAAAAAGTTATAGGGGTATATACATGAGGTCAAAGGCTATAGATTAAAACATTCAATTGGTTCTGCCCATTCACAATGTCTTAATGCCTATTGTCCTTTAAGTTTCTTCCGCAATTAATATTATTCGATAAAGTCTGCATTTTCGTCTCGATGCCTTCACATCTAATTCAGAAATAAATTCAACAGCTAACTACAGATATTAGATTCATAAATTCCAATAAAAAAGTACTTCTTTGCTTCATCATCGATAATGAATTGGCAACTTTGTACTAATTTTTATCTCAAACTCAATCTTAACTTAATTAATAGATAAAATCAAAATTTTATTCATCTCGCACTCGTAATCGTATTATACTTCATAAAAATATAACTAAAGCATAATTCTAAGGCTTTTTTGAAATTTTGATTTATGGATTATAGGTGGTGATAAATTTACTCGCTTTTAGGAATTAACGTTTATAAATGTATTTCAAATTATTCTTTTATAAGTTTTCATGATTAAAATTTCGAAAATAAAAAAGAATAATTCAATGAAAAAAGCAATTAAACTTAAAATACAACCACCTATAAAAACTACGATCACTCCAATATAGTCATCAAAATTTAATTCACGAAATTCATTACTGATCATAGAGATATCTCTAATAAAACATTTTTCGCTTTCGCGAGTCACTCCTTTTAACTGGTGTGTAATAATTCCAGTTGTCATATATTGAGATACTCTGAAAGTAAAAATTCAAATTTAAATAAAATATACAATCTGTTGTTTGTTTGAAAATTTTTCTAACTTTAAATTGAGTTTATGTCTAAATTGTTTATTCAATCTCCTACTCGAAGCAATAGTGAGAGAAGAGAGAGTTCCATAATCCTCGGGTAAATATCTGAATTTACATTGATGTCCCAATTTTTTCGATGCTTTACTTATAATTACTCTGATGGGGATTTCATATAAAAACAAAGCGTTTTGTTGATCCGCTACTCCTTTAATCCATTTTTCTTCAAAGAATTGACGGAAATTTATAATAGTGTTCTCTTTTCTTGCTTTGGTGTAAATCTCATGAAACAGATGTCTATATTTACCATTCGTAGATCTATGTGCTGAGAATGCATTAGGTATAACTAATTTCAAGTTAGATTTCACCAACTCTTGAATTGTATCGATTTGTTTGACGGGTGTTTTGAGACCTAATTTAGCAGTCAATTCACTTGAAAATAAAATGGATACTAAACATATACCAATTAACCAGAAAGATATTAGTATTATTGAATGAAAGCTGACCACAAAGTTCTTTTTGAATAGTATATCTACAGAAAATTCTTATATGAGAAAAGTTGTTTTAATACAATTTTTTCATACCTTCTTGAAGACAACTCGCATAAAATCTAAACAATAACTCAATCAGTAATTTACAAGATATTTGTTTCTCCATCAAAATGATTTTATGAAATAATAAAACGACGATAATTATAGATAAAATAGAAATAAACAAAATGAACCAAACATTCACATCAAATACAGCAAAATGAGAAAAGAGATCGAATTTCGTTTGATTTGTCACATGAGTTAGAATAATAGCTCTTTCGATATTATATGGAACCGAATAGTCAACAACATTTGCCACAAAAGGTTCTTCTTTCATACTAAAAGGACTGAAAGTCATATCTGCTTCCTATACAGGGATTTTAGATGATAGAATTTCTTAAAAAAGAATTCTCAGAGATATGCTTAAGTGCAGAGATATTCTCATAAGTGCAAAGAATAATTTTCTTATGAGTTGAGATAATCTAATAACAAAACAGCTTCTTTCAATTTTAATAGTAATCTATAAACTTGAAAAATGTTTTATTTTTGTGATAATTCTTAACGGAATCAAATACGGTATCGATTTAATGACTTACATTCCTATGGATTCTACCTAAACCGTCGGTCCACGTCTTATTTTTCAATTGATATCCCATAACGTCGTATTCATTTATGAATTCATAAGTAAAGTTCAATGATTTTGAAATGTATTTAAGAAGATCGCATTGGATTCCTTTGCAATACTGTTTATCAATAGTCTGATTGACAATAATCCAAGGAATATGTGCGTTTATCACTAATCTTAAATGCGAATACATCTTATTTAAATTTTTTACATGTAAAATCAATAACTTCTTTTAGTCTTATTATCTTTCTAAACGACAGTCAGCAATAGTCGAAAATCTAGAGTTTTATGAAAAATAAAGTATTATGTTTGAGTTGACTCACATAGATTGAGTGAATCTTCATATTTTTCTATTTATTAATAAAGACAAAAGCTTTTACAGCAATATAAAACCAATTTATTGTGACTAATGTCAAGAATACCATAAAATGATAATCATTGCCACAAGAAACTATTAAAGTATGCAATTCAGCTAAAGATTTTATTATGTGTTCAATGAAATTTTTCTGAGACAATCAAAAATATGTATAGATTTTTTGATGTAAAGTTTGAGTATCTTATTTATTCCCATCAGCTTTAACATTCCTTATTTTGACTGAAGAGATTACGAGAGTGTTATACAGTAAATTGAAAGGTATTTCGATGGAATATAAACTATCATTTGTTAGCATTAGAATTTTTATAATAGTTATTAAAGATCACATGGTCCAAGAATTTAATAATCATTAATCGATGCAATTTATTAATTATGAAAATATATTAAAACTAATAATACAGATTTAACTGTATTGAATAAGAATGAATCTAATAGCACACGGCTTGCGAATGAACTCATTGTTGAAGAAACAAATAAGTTATTAGCTTCAAGACTGGTTTAGAACATATCATCAAATGCATCACTGATGAGTAAATTTGTTATTAGGGTTCGATAAACAGGGTTTTTGGAAATTGGATCAGAACATTCGACTAATAAACATAAATGAATCAATATTTCTTATGAGAGTATGTAATTGAAATTTAATGTGATGAATTTCATTCATTTATGTTGACAAATTATGATGATGTTTATGCATAGTGCGTTGAAATAATAGGGAATAGGTTGGTAAATGAAACCATGATAATGTGTTAATACCATATCATGTGGAAAGGTTTGATGGTGATAAAGTAAAAGCTATTGACGTGTAAATTTTCATTCAATGGCATTAACTGAAAGCCACGGCGCCTTGTGTTGGAATAATGATCACACACAAGAATCGCTTAGTAATATATCATTGGATTTTCCAAAACTCATCGAAAATGACGTACTTTTCTCTAAAATAAAATTAGTTTTATAACTAGTATAATATATGAAGGATTAAGACCAGGTAATAAGCTCCCGAAGATATAAATAAATGAAATTGCATCAGATAAAAGAAGTTTTGGTTTGGTTAGTATTTGATATTTATAACTTATTTAAAATGCGTTTAACCATTTAATTAGATATATTTTGTGAGAAAGCTGGTAAATAATGTAAAATATATTTGGATTTAAATTGATTATGACAAAGATTACTGAGTACAATAAACTTACAATTATTTAACATTATTTATATTATCAAAATTTAAAATTACCAACAATTATTTGAGAGAATGGACATTGCCAAACAAGAGATTAAGCATTCTTTCATTTATGTTATGCTGCCATCAGTTAAGAGTTGAGTGATTGAACAAAATCGAAATGTATATTTATTAAACTTAATGTATGACCTTTTGGTATTTCAATCTTAAATGTGAGGATCTACTTCAAAACTAATATTCATAATATCATGTTCTGATAGAAAGCATTGAATGTCTGAACATGAATTCCAACTGCTATCAACGACTATTAAATCTTCAATGTACACTAAATTATTAAATTAGAATCAAAATAACTTCATTCAACTAAAATATGTCTTGATGAAAGTTTCTTAGAAACCAAAATAAACAATTTTTTTTATAAGAAATAAATAACATATTTGTCTTGTTTGCAAAGTGGAAAAGTTGATTGTATTCTTTACCTTTATCGATAATTACTATTCAGTGCCATTAAGAGATAGAAAAAAGATTTTAATACAAAACTTCTAATACATTGATCACCTCTAACATCAGCATATATTATCAATGTATAGACCATTTTATACTTATCTCATATCAAATTCATTTAAAGTTTTCTTTCTTTTCATCGAAAAGTTAATTAATTGACTTCTGGTTTTTACATAATTCAAAATATACAGAAAAACTAGAATTTCAGGGATTACAAGAAATATATTAGCTTTATCTGAAACGGATTTGATGAATAATCTGTCTGTTTTCAGGACTCATTTTTGTTAATATGTTTAAAAAAATAATTCATTTGACTTGAGTTTGATCAAACTTGATTCGATGATAAAAGAGACAAAACTTAAGATACAACCACTTACAAAGACAGCGATCACTCCAATATAGTCATCAAAATTTAATTCACGAAATTCATTACTGACTGTAGAAATATCGCTAACAAGACATTTTTCACTTTCTCGAGTCACTACTTTTAATCGATGTTCGATAATACCAGTCGTCACATAATGAGAAACTCTGAAAATAGAAAAGTGTTGTAATTCAATTTAAAATTCAAATCTTGTTGATAAGTATTTCTAACTTTAAATTAAGTTCATCTCTAAATTGTTTGTTCAGTCTCATATTCGAAAGCAATAGTTAGAGCGAAGGATGGTCTATAATCTTCAGGTAAATATCTGAATCTACACCTTTGTTTCAAATTTTTTGATGCTTTGCTTATAATTATTTTGATGGGGACATCATATAAGAGTAAAGCATTTTGTTGATTCGCTACTCCTTCAATCCAATTCTGTTCAAGGACTTCATTTATTTTTAAAACAGTATTGTCGTTCTTTGCTTTGTTGTTAATCTTTTAAATTAATTGTTCATATTTATAATCAGTTGTCTGAAATGCCGAAAATTATATCTGAAAGAGGACCTGAGAGTAAAAGGAGACGGGCCAGAACCGGCATAGTTATATTACTGATATTCTATATTTATTTTATATATATATGTTACAGTAAATTTTGATAATTAGTAAGTATTGATAGTTACTAGTAAATATTGATATTTTCTGATCCTCGTAGTAAATTTTGATAAAATACCTTGAATGACTTAAAATCTCAATGATTTTTTTATTGTTATAATTATTTTAAAAATAGACATTACATATCAATATATCTACCAATTTTTCTTATATTTTGACAGCAAAAGTTGTGTAAAAGTACTGATTTAATGTTAAAAAACTTCATATTTAGTTGATTTCATTCTATTTTTGGCTCTAAAATTTCAAATGAAGTTAATTAATAAGATAAAATTTATTTTAATAACAAAGTGTTATTGCAAAAATTTGTGGAAAGAGATATATTTGTAAATCAGACAATGCTTTTTGTAGCTCTTGTTAAATAAATAGCACTAAAGACGATGTAATGTCTCATTTTAAAATACGTACAAGTTTATTCATTTAAATAATGATGGACATAAGTTCATTTTCACTGAGGCTTAAGTCTAAGCTTGAGCTTTGAAGATCTCAGCCTGAGCCTTAGGCTCTATAATAGCTTTTGAGCTGAGCCTTGAGCCTGGGCTAGCCTAGGTTCAGACTAGCCTATGTTGATCATTACATTCAAAGTATTTAATCAAAATTTACTGAAGCGTTTTAGAAAATATTGATATTCACTGAAATGAGTCAGCAAATATCAATAATTACTAGTAAATATCAAAATTTACTAGTAATTATTAATATTTACTGATTATCAGAATTTACGGTAACATATACAGAGGGTGATAAAGAGAGTATTCGGGCATTTTTAAAGTTAAATAACTCTATAATTAAATAATATATCTACATAAAGTTATTCAATATGCTTTCCTTTATTTTTGTATATTTGATAAACTCTTCGCGGCCAAGATTGTAACGCTTTGTTAATGAGCTCCTGAGGCAATATATTCCAAGCCCTTTTCAGGGCTCTTTTCAGCCCAGCCATGTCTTTGGATTTTGAGCTCCAAAGCATACGTTTTAAGTGTCCCCATACAAAATAGTCCATCGGAGCTGCATCTGGACTCCTAGGAATCCATTTCTCCTTTGGTATGAATCTCATTTTCGATCGCATGAATTCTTGAGTGACTTTCGAAGTATGAGATGGAGCCGAGTCCTGATGGAAAAGAAAATCTCCCTTCGGGTAGAGTTTTCGTGCATCTCTGGCCAAAAATTTCTTCAAAACATTGTTAATATAGTATTTACTATTAATTTTAGCTCCAGGCTCTACAAAATGCAAACTCGTTTTGCCATTAAATGACACTCCGGCCCAAACCATAAACCCCTTTGAATTAGACTCTCTCCTAAACGCAACTTCAAGTTTAGGATCTTTTTGACCGCGACTGACATATTGTATTCGGCGCTTGCCGTTAGATTTCGAGAGGTAAAACCAAGCCTTGTCTGTCGTGATCACTCTTTGCCATTTACTTTTGTTTAATAACTTATAGAGTCCAATAGAACGGGCCTTAGGATCAGCAATATTTTTTTCACTCAAATAGTGGACTAAACCTTTTTTTCTTTTCTTCAAATTCAATGTTTTATTTATATGATATGGCACATTTGGTTGAGAGCATCCTAAAACTTTTGCCATATGTCGCTGAGTGGGTGGATCTACTTTTTTGGCCATTTTTTCTAATTTTTTCAATGAATTTTTTGTCAACTTTTTTTGAAGCCCAAATTTTGATCGTTTACTTTGATTATTTTTCAGTGTCTTCAGCCCACGACTCTTAATGCTATAGATGAGTCCTTTCGATATTTTCATGTTACGCTTCTTCATGTGATCAATTATTCTACGCTCTGACCATCCGAGGTCTAAAAGTGCACGAACACGACCCTCTATTATTGGGTCACATTTAGGCCTTCCCATGTTTGTTTATAAATTTTAATTAAGTATATTTGGAAAGAGGGCAGCCTTACCTTAAATTAGATATATCACATGTTAAAATCGAACCACTCTGAGTGAAGTTATTCAACTTCAAAAATGCCCGAATATTCTATTTATCAACCTCTGTATATATCAACTTGACAACATTTCACAATATGATAGTCCTGATACTTGACTCAACCCCTGATATATTCAAAAAAATTTATAATTTAATTGTTTTAAAAATACTTATGTTGAATATGTTTAACAGATACGATTACGCGATCTGTATGCTAAATTATAATAAAAAAGTATTATCTTTGCTTCATCATCAATAATGAATTAATAAATTTGCACTAAGTTTTATCTCAAATTCAACTCATATATAAATCCAAAATTTTATTCATCGAGTACTTGTAGGCGTGTCAAATTTCAGAAAAGTATAGCTAAAGCGTAATCTAAGGCTTTATTTATTTGGATTTATATAAGATGCATACTTGGCATGTCGTTCGGTCGTTCAAAATTTGGAACATTGTTATTTTTATAATGATGAACCAGTTTATGTATCACATCGATAGACATTATTTGTGTATATTTATATTAGTTTCCGAATCAATACAGGATAAATATAACTTTTGAAAGTTTCTGATATTTTTTCTCTTTTTGTAAATAAATAAAATTGTCTTACTTTAAATTAACTTAGCTCTGTAATATGACAATAAAATATGTGTATTAACATCTCGGACTGTCAGGCAAAAACATGCTCCCTTTGAAATGGCGTCTTATAGGTTTATTTACGCAAATGCCTTAAACTCGGTTAACTCATAAATTCAACTTAGATCGAATATTCCTGAAACGGACAGGAAATCTTTCGCAGTAGCTCCGAATTACAATACAATAGAACCTCGTTATTTCGAACCCGCTTCTGCGAAAAAATGTTGTTCAAAATAACGAGTTTACAAAATAGCCAGTATACTCCAAAGCCAGTAAGTCCGAAATAAAGATTTTGCTCAAAATGCAATATTTGAATGATTAACACTAAAATTTGAGGTTCGTCCACGAATCTCTGGAGCCTGAACTGCTCAGCAGTCTTTATAATAATAATCTTTTGCGAAAATTTGATGCGTTCTATCTTGAAAATATTAGGCGGATGTTTCAAAATAAAGAGGTACGCAATAATATAGACTTACTTTCAAATTGGTTCAGAATATAGACTATTTCAATATAAGCGGTTTCAAAATATCGAGTGTCTACTGTATGCACATTACTTTGAAACTGGCTTTATACTGTATGATGTTAAAGTCCGGAACATACAAAGTATGCACCAGATAAAATAGAAGTGATAATGAATTTAATCGCTTTTAGGAATTAACGTTTGTAAATATTCTTTCCTAAGTTTCCATGACTAAAATTTCAAGAATAAAAAACAATAATTCAATGTAAAAAGCAATTAAACTTAGAACACAACCACTTATAAAAGCTACGATCACTCCAATATAGTCATCAAAATTTAACTCCCGAAATTCATTGCTGATTATAGAAGTATCTGTAATAAAACATTTTTCGCTTTGATGAGTCATTTCTTTTAATTGATGTGTAATAATTCCAGTTGTCACATAATGAGATACTCTGAAAGTAAAATTCAAATTTAAATAAAAAATACAAACTGTTGTTTATTTGAAAATTTTTCTAACTTTAAATTGAGTTTATGTCTAAATTGTTTATTTAATCTCCTACTCGAAGCAATAGAGAGAATAGAGGGTGTTCCATAATCTTCGGGTAAATATCTGAATCTACATTTTTGTCCCAATTTTTTTGATGCTGTACTTATAATTACTCTAATGGGGACTTCATATAAGAACAAAGCGTTTTGTTGATCCGCTACTCCTTTAATCCATTTTTCTTCAAAGAATTCTCGGAAATTTATAATAGTGTTCTCTTTTCTTGCTTTGTCGTAAATCTCATGAAACAGATGTTTATATTTATCATCTGAAAATGCTTTAAATATAACTAATTTCAAGTTAGATTTCACCAGCTCTTGAATTGTATCGATTTGTTTGACGGGTGTTTTGAGACCTAATTTAGCAGTCAATTCACTTGAAAATAAAATAGATACTAAACATATACCAATTAACCAGAAAGATATTAGTATTATTGAATGAAAGCTGACCACAAAGTTCTTTTTGAATAGTATATCTACAGAAAATTCTTATATGAGAAAAGTTGTTTTAATACAATTTTTTCATACCTTCTTGAAGACAACTCGCATAAAATCTAAACAATAACTCAATCAGTAATTTACAAGATATTTGTTTCTCCATCAAAATGATTTTATGAAATAATAAAACGATGAGAATTATAGACAAAATAGAAATAAGTAAAATGAACCAAACATTCACATCAAATACAGCAAAATGAGAAAAGAGGTCGAATTTCGTTTGATTTGTCACATGAGTTAGAATAATAGCTCTTTCGATATTATATGGAACCGAATAGTCAACAACATTTGCCACAAAAGGTTCTTCTTTCATACGAAAGGGACTGAAAGTCATATCTGCTTCCTATACAGGGATTTTAGATGATAGAATTTCTTAAAAAAGAATTCTCAGAGATATGCTTAAGTGCAGAGATATTCTCATAAGTGCAAAGAATAATTTTCTTATAAGTTGAGGTTATCTAAAAGCAAATCATTTGCTTTCAATTTTTAGTAGTAATCTATAAACTTGAAGATCTTTTATCTATGTGATAATCCTTAACAAAATCTAGGGTGACCAAGTTAAAAACTGTTAAATGCGGGACAAAAAAATTTGGCCCTCTTATAAAACTTTTTTTACAAAGTTTTAATCTGATTGAAGTTACAAATCACAGTTTGAAATAACAATTATTTGAAATGAAAACTAAATATTTGATTGAGTACTGCACTTTGTAAGAGTCACACACGATGTGAATGAAAACAAAGTATTAGATAAACGGATTGAAACTCTTTTTATCTAAAGGCTTCCACATATTTTAAGATAAGAAGCTTGTTGACAACAAAATTGCATTATTTACATTAAATAAAACATACAGTAGAAATCTGTTAAGATAAATCTTAAAATGTATATTTTCCGTCCCGCAAAAGGTGCATACGGTATGCGGGACACAACTCTTAAATGTGGGACAGTCCCGCACAATGCGGGACACTTGGTCACCCTAACAAAATCAGATACAGTACTCATTTAATATGACTTACATTTCGATGGATTCTTCCTAGACCGTCTGTCCACGTCTTATTTTTTAATTGATATCCATAAACGTTGTTTTCATTCATGAATTCATAAGTAAAGTTCAATGATTTTGAGACATATTTAAGAAGTTGGCATTGAATTCCTTCGCAATACTGTTTATCAATAGTTCGATTGATAATAATCCAAGGAAGGTGTGGACATATTACTAATCTTAAATGCGAATACATCTCATTTAAATCTTTTTCATTGAAAATCAACAACTTATCATAAACTTATTATTTTCAATGTTAGCTATGAAAATTAGGTGTTGCACACTAGAGAGAAATGTTTGAATTTGTTAACTTTTATTGAAGTGAATATTTATATTCCCTTGCCTATTAATTAAAGTTAAATATTCAATATTACAGTTGCTAAGGAACAATAATAAACTTGTTATTAGCCATAATGACTAAATCGAATGAGAAAAAGTCTTGAACTTTGCAAGTATAATGACCTACTAAGTTAGTAAAAAACATATCATAGACGTTATTCTAAGGGATACACTCTTTGTCTTTTATATAATGCATGTAATGGTTGCCGGGTCAACTTGGACTAAATCCGAGAGATTTTGTAGTAAAGGGGGGACCCTTATATTGAAAGTTTCAAATATTGTAATACTTTATTTACAACAGTATAGACTCTAAAGTTCAAGATTATGTTTCTATTTATTATATATTTCTCATATTAAAAAACACTGAAACTTGAATTTTTCACTTAATACTACAATAGTTTATCACTATTTTAAACAAAATTATTAAAATCGATTAAGAAATAAAAAAGTTATAGTCGCTTCAAATTACTAGATATGTGGTCTATGGAAAATGCCATTATATTGGATTCGTTTTAATGAATTTAGTCTTTAACGGTCTACGTTTTTATCTCTTAATCGATTGTAACAATTTTAGTTTAAAATAGTGATAAACTATTGTAGTATTAAGTGAGAAATTCAAATTAAAAAATTAATTATCTTATAATTATAACTAAATTACTGCTTGCCTAATGATTTTTCCATTGAAAATAATTATAAAAATAACAGCTAGGATGTCACCGATAATCTGATTCCAAATATTTCAAACAAACACAATCTTAAATCTATCAAATTTAAAATGAAATTATAATTAAAGACCAATTTTTGCAAAACATTAAATTTTTTAAATAATTTTATGAAAAGTGCTAAACTCATTTTGCACCTTAAATTTATTTTATATTTTTAGCGTAATTAAAATTCTTTAACTAAATTTTTACATATAATAAAACATTTAATTCCTGAAAACATCGTCAGCAAACAGACGTATTTCGTCACTGAAATATGAAAAATGTAATCAATATATATATGAGAAATAGTACTGGTGCGAGACATCCTCCTTGTGTTACTGAAGACTCTAAGTCTAGTAAGTCGGATATGAAATTCTCAACTTTGGTCACATGTTGGCGGTTCGAAAGATAAGATGTTAATAGTCTATGTAATTTACCATCAATTCCATAAGCTCTCAGCTTAGCTTTTAAGTCTTCATGCCATACACTGTCAAAGGCTTTGTGGAAGTCTATAAACACTGCTCCAACTTTTCTCTTAGAATTGATACTATTATGAATTGACTGAGTCAATGAGAGCAAATGAAGAGTAGTTCCGTCTCCTTCTCTGAGACCTGACTGTGATTTGCTCAAAAAATCGTGTTCTTTTAAATGGTTATTAATTCTTTGAACAATTATTTGTCTAGCAATTTTACTGATACAGTTCAAAAGTGTGATTGGCCTGTAATTCGTACATGAAGTTACAACGCCTTTTATGGAACTGGCACAATGGGACCTAATTTCCAAATCGAAGGCCATTGATCATTTGTGAAAATTGAATTAAAGATTGAGTGATTGAGTATCTCTTCTGAGTCTGTTCTCACAAATTCTAGTTTAGTTTCAGATCTACATTCAATATAAGGTACAAGTTTTTGAGGATTATTTTTGAATTAATACCACGGTATTAAACATATCATTCAAAATATCTGCTTTAGTTTGAGAATCAGTAATGACTAGATTTTCATGATGTAAATCTTTAGCTTTTGATGTTTTACCAGATTTTATTTTGAAGTAATTATAGATTTTCCTCTGATAAGCACTGTTGTCACATCTCTTAACTAATTCTTCAAAATTCTCTGCGTACTTTTCTGCGTCAACACATTTACGCTTAAATTGATTTCTCATTTTAATCACTTGTTGTCATTCTGTCGAACTTTTATTATTTTTGTGCTGACGATATAAGTAATTCTTTTTCTTAATCAAACTAATTAAGTTGTTTTTATCCATGGTTTATGTTTTCCAAGTTTGATATATTTGATTGGTATGTTAGAGAACAACATTACTTGTAAGATGTGAAACTTCTCTACAATATAATCGTAATTATTTTCTAAATAAATTGTATTCCATGGAAAGATCGATATCATAGTCTTGATATCAGTCCATTTAGCAGTTTTAAATTCATGAATAAGAATCCCTTTAATATCTTTGCTTTTAGTTTTATAGTTCACTGACAGGAAAGATTTCACTATTTCATGATCTAATATACCCGAATGTATTTCTGAATGAGATACCAAATTATTTGTAGCAAAGATCAGGTCCGAAGTGTGTCCGCGATCAGTTTGTTTATTTAAATATCTCGTAGGGTTTATCGCATATTGCTTTAGTTTGAAAACACTTGAGAAGTCAATTAGAGGGTCAGCTTGTGATAAACCACTTTTCGTTATCCAGTTAATATTCGGAAATTATAATCTTCCATTAATAGAACTTCTAGATTAGGATATTTCGCAGTTATTTACATTTATTCATCAATATAGTTGTTTATATAGTTGTTTAAAAACTCCTGTCTTTCAGCCTCGTTATTGGATGGTTGGTAAACATAATTGATCAGAAACCTAAAAATTTTATACTTATTTTTGAGACAGACCAAAGCCCAAATGGATTCAGTTATAATAGAGATATTATCTGAAATACCTTTCATATGCAAATCAGAGTGAGAGGCGAGAATGACTCCACCGCCATATTCCCATTCCTGTCTCTTATAATGTTTGAGTAGTTATTATATGTTATAGTATTTTAATTTAGGCTATTTTATATTCATAATAAAAACCAATTTGACTCCTTTTTATCATCGAAATGTCTCATCTTTATTAATTTTAAGCCCTTTTGCTTTGTTAAGTAACTAAAGCAGTACTTTTCGACTTCTAAGCCTTATGTAGATTTTTAGACGCTATAAACAGAAGGCGTGGATTACAGATGACAAATAAATGAATAACAATTTTATGAATTAAATCTTATAAGTGAATATAATTTTGAGTATATAATTCGAATCATATTTTTATTTCGAAACATTGTTACTAATGAGGTGATTTCATAAAACGTAACTTGAACGATGAATTATAGAAAAATTCCAATTTTTGTTTTATTGATGATTAAAGTGTCTATATTTAGTTACCTAAACCATATAAGTGTTGAGTGCGTTAAACAGATGCTATTAAACGATCGATCGATATATTGAATTCCAGTAAGAATGAATTTTCTTTTGTAGTCATCAAAAATAATGATTAATGAATTAATTATACTGCAATCATTTTCCACACCGTATTGTGCACACGAGTAAAAACATAGAAGACTATTGATCAAGTAATTAAATGCTTTGCTTGAAAAACAAAATAAGTTCGTCTAACTCTTAACTGATTATCTGCATTATTGATGGATTTAGAAAATCCAACTTTGCTTTACTTATGTTTTAATTTCGTAGTCGGTTTCAATTGAAAATTTAATTTTACTCTGTTTAGCAAAAATCACTAAAGCCGATTGAAAAACAGTGCAAGAATTTGAAGCCGTTTTTCTTAAAAACTTATAGCAATCACTTATCTTGTTTTTCCAGCAAAGCGTTTAACTACGTTAAATCTTCAGAAAATTATTAGTGAAGTGTTTTCTAAACATCTCTTTGAATTTTTACTTTTGAAAAATTCGATGATGAATCTACCAGTTATTATGAACTTACGTTTACAAAACTGTTGAAATTCAATTTTTACATATTCCGAGAAATCAAGTGAATTCACTAAAAGCTTTAATCCTTTTGTTTTTCTGAACATTCGATCTACGTCTTAATCTTCTATAGCGTGAAAACTGTAGATCACATACTTTGACCTCAGATCTCACTCCGTTTTGTTTAAATACTTCAGTTCTATGCCTTTTGAGCAGTTAGTACAAACACACGATTATATATCGTTTCGCCGAACTTCATTTCGCCGAATGCCATTTCATCGAATTTAAAATATGCGCGCCTATCTATAGGTTTTCTTCAGTATAAATCAATATAAATTGTTTATTTCATGAAATCGAATATAACTTAATTTGAGTGAAAAAGGCCATTCAATATTTTCACAGCAATCAAAAAATTTAAGTGTTTACAAAACATCTTAATATTAAACTGGTTTTAAGTCTATGCAGAGACGATTTAATTTAACAATAACATAAACAATAAAAATGCCTCAATTTGGGCTAAAATTTTGCAATATTTAGTTGAAATATTAAATTCTGTCCTCACTTAGCTAGATTCCTGTCTACGGCACTGCTCTTCAAAGCAAAAAATGTGCTACAACTCATTTACAGTAGGCTGAGAACGCTGCTAAGATTCACTTAAAATCACATTATTAATTGAATCACTCTATTACAAAAGCTTTATAAAACAATAGATCTTACTTTATTTTTTATTTAAGTATTTTTTTGGTTAAGTTATGAACATAAAACAGTTATCACAATTAGGCTTGCTAGAAAGAAAGAAATGTTTTTATAAGTAGGTACACTTATATGTAAATTCTGCGATGTGCAATTCGGCAAAATAGCAAATTACCTAGAGAGATCTTTGAGTGTATATAAGTTATCATTTCAAATACAGTAAAAGAATAAAATTTATAAAAAAAACTCAATTTTCAGCCTTAATTATTCAAAAAATCACTAACAGTTATCAAACTATCGAGAAGTTATCGAAAATCCTACATGTCGTAGAATATGTCTCATTTCTTTTTTTTCTCTAAGGTTTGAATGACTGAATTTTCGAAACTTCACAAAATAATTGAAACTCATAATAATAGAAGTGAAACTTAAGATACAACTACTCTTCAAGACTATGATCCCTCCTATATAGTCATCAAAATTTAATTCACGAAACTCATTACTGACCGCAGAAATATCGCTAACAAAGCTTTTTTCACTTTCACCAGTGACAGATTTTTATTGATATTCAATAATACCAATTGTCATAACAGAATTAAAATTTAAATCGAAAAATAGTGATTATTGTTGGTTTGAAAATTTTTTCTAACTTTAAATTGAGTTTATCCTTTTGTCATTTAAAGTAAAGGATAGGGTGTATAGCTTCTTAAGTTATTCGGTATAGTCATCTCGACTTAATTTGTTTAAAACCTTAAATGAAAACTTATTTCATACTTAACATTGATGCCCAAACTTAGATATGATTAGCTTTAAACTTATTTTTATAAATAGTTTATTTATATTTTAATACAACTCTTAAATACTCATTTGAAAATACTATATCTTGAATGTAAATAATCAAAAAATTAAATATAATAAGTTTTATAAACTTCTGGGTTATTTTAATCCACGTTTCACTGCTTTAGAGTTAACTAATAATTGAGTCAATAAGGCTAAAATAGAATAGGTATAACTTATATGGTGAATTATAGTGAAATAATTGCGAATTTGTGCCCTTTCATTTGCGAAACTGTTAAGACAATTATAATTACTTAAAGATTGGATTTTTCTTGGATAATTGACCCCTTTGATGTGCAAATAGGTGGACATGCTCAGAATCATCGGTATATTATTATCGAAGTTCGTATTTTTTGGTCGAGTTTAGTATTGTTATATCGTTCTGGTTCGAGCTCATAAACCCAGACGCATAACTAGGGACTAAAATTAACTATTTATCCAGAATTCTGAAATAAATATCTTATTAAAATCTTAGTAATATTAGAATTTGTTTGATTGCAATCTTTTGTTTTCTTAAAAATTTATAAGTATTTAAAATAATATTTAATAACAAATATATAAAAGAAATATAACATAAGATTTAGATGTGATTTCATTATTTGATTGGTACATAAAAATATTATAAACATATTTAAAGGTTTTCACGTATTAAAAGATTTTTACTTTTTTCTAACACTTTTCCACTTTCACTCAGAAGCATGAGGTCCTCTTCTCGAGGCCTCCGCCCAAAGACTGACTCTCTTTACGAGTTTTTTAACATATCTTATATAAACAAAATAGATCTGAATTGTCATTCTTTTAAAATATTCACCATATTTCATAACAAACGTTAATGCAATGATAACCTTGAAAGCGTTAGTAAAGCATTACATAAAATATAAAGCATTTTAAAGATAACGATTTGGTAAATTAAAAGAATGAAAACTGATTTAAAATCAGAGAATCCATATCTGCATAACAGTATCTATGTACTCGATTCTGGTAAAGTGCCACCACCACCTTTGCTTTCCAATCCCTCATCGTAGCCTTCGGTCTGTCTCATCAGTTGCCACAAATCTACTTAGAAATTCAGGATCTTTTCTGTACCTTTGGTGAAGTTGATCATCAAAAGTTACACTGATGTGGCTAATGCTTGTAATTTGTTAATAAGCTTAGCTTTTAAGATAAATAACTTGATTTGAGACTGCTGTTTTGCGAGACAAAACATTTAACTTCCATCCGACCAAATGTAGTGCTAACATTTATCAAATGTTGAGTAAATGTTAAAGTCCCTGTCCTTTAATTAACTGAAAGTGATTCATATTAATGATGAACATTTCAACTGCATAGCCAGCGACTTCACACTTTATTTAGTAGAACTTAGATTTGTTTAAATTGGTCATTTTTCAAATATTCGTTGGTCGTGGTTTTAGCTTTGAGTTTAGATTAATGAAAGCTTATAACATATTAATGTGAATAAGAATTCATCAGATTTGTCGCATTTAATAGCTTCTTAAAGTTTATCACATATTGGCGCTCTTAAAATATAAACATAGTTCACTTTATTTAAACATAATTCACTCTATTCTTTTCACTCTTGAAACCAATTTGTCACGATTATTTTTAGTCATAATTTAATGGATAGTCAAGCAAATGCAAAACTAAAACTGTGCTCTTTTCTGGTTGCTCATATGTATTTTGGATTGAAATATTTTAAGCTAAGATTGATAGAAAAATTATATAAGTATTTAGGTTCCACGTCAATTCAGCGCAAGTCAATTCAGCGCACGTTTATTATAAATTAATTTTAAAGAAGAACAGAGACCTCTAGACTATTTGGTGTTCACAAGAAATAAATTTTTACCAAAAAATGTACAAAATATAACACATACATGTTTTGATTACTGAATAAACATATTTGGATTTCATTACTAATATTCCATAATTTATAATCATATTCTTATTAAATATAATTATTTTAAAAATATTTCTCCTTAATTCAAATCAACTGAATTACAAATAAAGATTCTGTCACCTATAAGTATGTTTACTTGTAATTGTTGGTTGAAAGTAAACACTTTTATAGATTGAAATTAGTGTCCCGTGAACACCTATTAATTTAGAGTTTCTGTTTTTCTTTAAAGTAATCAATTTTCCTGAAATTTTCAAAATGCGCTGAATTATCGCAGCGCTGAACTTTTGCGCGCTGAATTGTCGCAATGTTGAATTGTCGTAGCGCTGAATTGTTGTAGCGCTGAATTGACGTGCTACCAAGTATTTATATTAATAGATAATTAGATATATCAATATAATAGTAAAATTCAAGGTTATACAATTATAACTTTGAATTTTACTTATAAGCTTTGTTTCTTAAAATTTGAATAACATAAAAATACTTTCGGCTTTGCTCAAAATGAGTAAGTTTTGTGTCATTCAATAAAATTTATTTTTCTCAACTTACACTAAAAGTTTATTTTAACAAATTCAAACTGATAAATAATTAAATTCTGTTATTTCTACATTGATCTATTTTCAACTAGTAATTTTAAGCCCTATTCGCTAAGACAGTTCCTCAAAAATAATATTCATGCACTCTTTATTATGTACTGATAGAAAGCATTCAATGACTGAACATGAATTCCAATTCCTATCAACGATTATTGAATTATGAATATACATTAAATTATTAAATTAGAATCTGAATAACTTTCATTCAGTTCATATACGTTTTGATGAAAATTTCTAAGAAACCAAAATAAATAACTTTATTATAAGAAGTAAACAAAATATTTATCATGTTTGCGAAGTAAAAAGTATGCTGTAGTTCCTCGCCTTTATCTACAGATACAGTTGAGTGCTATTAAGCGAAATATAAATAAGATTTGAATGCAAAACATGTAATGTATTCGATATTTTCGAAGATCTCAGCATATATTATCAATGTATAGACCATTTTATACTCATTTCATATCAAATTCATCGAAAAATTTATTGATCGACTGCTAGTTTCTGCTAATATTTCGAAATATTTGGAAAACGACTGTCATTCTAGAAAACTTAACTAATGATTCGATGATGAAAGAAACGAAACTTAAGACACAACCACTTACAAAGACTGCGATCACTCCAATATAGTCATCAAAATTTAATTCACGAAATTCATTACCGACTGTAGAAATATCGCTAACAAAGCACTTTTCACTTTCATGAGTGAATGTTTTTAATTGATATTCAATAATACCAGTCGACATATATTGAGAAACTCTGAAAGTAGAACAAATTTTAAAATATTGTCTTAAAAATGCAGATTCTTATCTATTTGAAAATTTTTCTAACTTTAAATTGAGTTCGTCTCTAAATTGTTTATTCAATCTTGTACTCGAAGCAACAGTCAGTACACAGGACGGTCCATAATCTTCGGACAAATATCTGAATCTACACTTTCGTTTCAATTTTTCAGATGCTTTACTTATAATTACTCTGATGGGAACTTCAAATAAGAACAAGGCATGCTTTTGATCCGCTACTCCTTCAATCCATTTTTCTTCAAAGAATTCCCTTACAAATATTATAGTTTTATCATTCAGTGCCTTATTATAAATCTTATTAAGTAATTGTTGATTTTTTCTTTCTATAGTCTGATATTCCAGAAATGTATTAGCTAAAACTAGTTTTAAGTTTGAGTTAACCAGTTCTTCGATTGAATCAATTTGTTTGACGGGTGTTTTGAGGCCTAATTTAGCAGTCAATTCACTCGAAAATAAAATAGATATAAAAGATATACCAATTAACCAAAAAAGACATGAGTGGTAATGTCTGAAGGCTGACCACAAAGTTTTTTTCTTAATAACATATCTATAAAAAGTTTATTTAAGAAAATGTGCTTGATTGCAATTGTTTCATACCTTTTTGAAGATAACTTGCATAAAATCTAAACAACAACTCAGATATGAATTCGCAAGAAGTTCGTTTGTCAACCAAAACGATTTCATGAAATAATAATATGATAAAAACCATTGTTATGTAAAGAATGAATATAAGGGACCAAATATTCACATCAAATACAGTGAAATAAGAAAAGAGATCGGGTTTCATTTCATTTGTTACATGAGTTAAAATAATAGCTTTCTCGATATTATAAGGAATTGAATAGTCAACAATATTTGCCACAAAAGATTCTTCTTGCATACGAAAGGGACTGAATGTCATATCTGCTTCCTATATAGCAATTTTAAATGATATAAATCTTTTAAAGATATCTCACAGGGATCGTTAATATTATTTCTCCTAAATTCGAAAGAATAATTTTCTGTCAATTTTAGAATATCTAATAATAAAGCTTCATTTATTCAACAGTAATCTACAGGAGCTAAAAACCTTGAAAAATTTTGATTCATGATTATTCTCTAAAGATCAGATACAGTATTTGTTGAATATGACCAGAGAAACCTAAAATGGGTTAAAAATAAGTTAAACCACGAAATAGTGAAACAAGCCCTCTTAGCAATTGTCGAAGTTTTTATCAGACGATTAAACACTCAAAGAATGGTTTCTTTTAATACATGCTCAAGTTTCAATATTTACCTAAACATTTATCAAACATTTTTTATACATCTTATGATTTTCGTAAATTATTGTTCAAAGTTGAAAGAACTTAAGAGATAACCAAGAATGACTCATCTGATCATTTTTGAAAAAACTTACCATAAGGATTTGCTCCATTATTCCATGACTTATTTTCAACCTATTTTGAGTTTCTCTGTATATGACTTACATTCCGAAGAATTCTTTCGAGAGATCTGGCCCACGTTCTATTCATAAATTGATTTTCTATCACACCGTGTTCAATTATGTATTCATAGGTAAAGTTCAATGATTTTGAGACATATTTAAGAAGTTCGCATTGAATTCCTTTACAATACTGTTTATCAATAGTTTCATTAATAATAATCCAAGGAATGTGTGGATCAATTACTAGCCTTGCATGTGAATACATCACATTTAAATTTTTCGAATCGTAAATAGCTAACTTTATCTCTTTATTTGATGATATGGTGGAGAAAAATGTGTTTTCTGGAACTGTAAGAAAGCTACAGCACAATATTTGACTTGGTAAACATATATTGAGCAAACTTTCACGCTACCTAATGAGCTAAATATAGAGATTCTGAACTATGAATTAAAAATATAAAATATCAGTTGCTAAAGATATTTAATGGATTTCATATTGATGAATATTTTATTCATTACACTTTTATATTTCATAATTCACGATAAGAATTGAATTGTCGATATGTCAACTCGGATATGTATATAAATTTCTTCAAATTTGAGTAGTAATTTGTTTTTATTACTATATCGAATATCAATATGTATTTCACTATGATTTTTTTTCTAAAGAAAGACTTGCACTTAAGATTATAACTTCTGATTGCTGTTAACGATAATTAAATTTTTGAATGTACATTAAACTATTAAATTAGAATCAGAATAACTTTCGTTCAATTCATAAATGTTTTGATGAAAGTTTCTAAGAAACCAAAATAAATAACTTTATTATAAGAAATAAATAACATACTTGTCATATTTGCAAAGTGAAAAAGTAAGTTGTAATTCTTAGCCTTTATCGACAGCTACAGTTGAATGCTATTAAGATTTCAATACAAAACTTCTAATGTATTAATCAATTTAAAACATCTCAGCATATATTATTAATGTACAGACTGTCAAAATAGTCACATACCAAAAGTGTTACTTAATTTTACAAAACTGAATGCAGGTAAAGAGTTGATTTTTATTTCATTTTAAAGAACAACAATAGAGTTTTAATATACAAGGCTTTCGATGTGTTTGCCTTCAGAAACAATAATATAGCGAAGGCGAACAACGAATTCGTTCATCACACGTTGACAGATCTCTCTTGAGATGCCATTAATTTCGTGTGTGATAGCTGACTTTAACTCTTCTATAGTTCTCAGCCTCTGAGTTCTGAGCATATACCCAATTCTTAAGATAGCCTCACAGAAAATAATCACATGAATTAAGGTCGGGTGAATACGGAGGCCACTCTATTCCACTATCGATGAATTTTCTCTATCCAAACCGATAACACAATACTGAATGTCGTTATTAAACATAGTAAAATAATAGTGTTAGATTAATTCATACTTCAGAAATGAACACGTGCAAAAAAACTCCCATATATATGGTGTTCAAAAAGACAAAGCGAGTTCTTCATGTGCAAGAATTTTAAAACAAAACAAAAATACTTTTGGTATGTGAGTATTTTGACACTCTGTATAAACTATTTTATACTTTTTTGTATCACATTAATTGAAGATTTTCTTTTATTTTCATAGAACAGTTTGATAGACTGCTGATATTTTGATAATATTTCGAATTATTCAGGAAATCTAGACTTTCATGTATTTTCAGAAATATATAGACCCTGTCTAAAACGAATCTGATGGCTAGCCTGGCCGTTTTTATTACTTGACTTTTCACAGTACGTTAAAAAAATGATCGATTTTGAATAAAATTTAAATGTCTGAAATTTTATAAAACTTGATCAATAATTAGATTATAAAAGAAACGAAACTTAAGACATAACTTATAAAGATTGCGATCACTCCAGTATAGTCATCAAAATTCAATTTACGAAATTCGTTACTGAATATTGAAATATTGCTAACAAAACATTTTCACTTTGTCGAGTCACTACTCATAATCAATTTTCAATAATGCCAGTTGTCATATAGTGAGATACTCTGAAAGCGAAGTTAAAATAAAGTAATATGATTTCAATTTCAATTTTTTTGTGATTATAAAATTTTTTCTAACTTCAAATTGAGTTTATCTCTAAATTTTTTACTCAATCTCAAACTTGAAGCAACACTGAGATTATAGTATTCCATAATCTTCGTGTAAATATCTGAATCTACACTTTTGTTTCAATATTTCAGTACATGAATTATGCTTGTTTTAATTGAGACTTCGAATAGAAAAATAGCGATATATCGATCGGCCTTTCTGTTAATCCATTTTTTCCAAGAGTCCATCAACATTTATAATAGTACTGTAATTTAGTGCCTTATTATAAATCTCATTATATGATTGCTGATTGTTAGTTTCAATAGTCTAGAATGCCGGAAAAACGTAAGATAAAATTAATCTCAAGTTAGAATTTATCAATTTATTAACTATATCGATTTGTTTGGCTTGTATTCTGAGATTTAGTTTAGCAGTTAATTCACTTAAGAACATAATAGATACAAAACATATGCCAATCAATCAAAAAGACATGAGTATTATTGTCTGAAAGCTGGCCACAAAGTTTTTTCCTATCTATCATATCTAAAGGATTTTCCGAGTCTGAATAAGTTGTTTTAATGCTATTTTCTCGTATTTCTCCAAGATGACTCGCACAAAGTATGGACAACAAATCAAATAGTAATTTAAAAGAGATTCGTTTTTCAAACAATATAATTTGATGGAATAATAAAAAATTTATTGATAAGAATCAATAAAACACACCAAATATTCATATCTAATACATTGAAATGAGAGATCGGATTTCATTTGATTTGTTATGTGTGTTAAAATAATGGGTCTTTCGACATTACGAGATATTGAATAGTCAACAATATTATTCATTAAAGATTCTTCTTTTATACCAAATAAACATTAAATTTACATCTGCTTCTTTATACTAGAATTTTAAAAATTCGAAAGGATGAGAAAAGTTACTAAAAATGATCATTATCGAAATAATAATTATCTCAATAAAAAAATGCAGCTCTAAATATTTTATTCAAACAGTTAAGAAATTAAAAAATTATGAAATCATCATTTCACAATCACTTTCAACATAATTAGACACTCATTTAATTCAAACCTAATGTTAATGTGAATTCTTCTGAGTAATCCTGTTTATGTTCTGTTTTTAATTCATATCCAATTTCATTTTTATATACGAACTCATGAGTTCACAAAAAACATTCAAAGGTTTGAAATATTTTTAACAATCTCTCATTGGATTCCTATGCAATACTTTTATCAATGATTTTACAATAATAAAAAAAATATATAGCTCTATTACTAGCTTTAAATACAAATATATTTTATTCAAACTTCTCGAATGTTTAATCAATAACCTGATATAATCTAATCATTTATTCAATGATCTAGTTATTAATATTAAGTATTCTAGAATTCCAAAAAGCTGGAGTGTAATTATTGACTTTGTAAGCTATTAAGTGAATTTTTATATAACCCAATATGTTAAATATACATCTGAATTATGAGTTAAGCATTTAATATACAAGAATCAGTTGCTAAGAACTAATAATATTAGGTCGGCTGAAAAGAAGTTACACATTCATATCTTATCAAAGAATAATGTAGTAGATATGCTTACTAAAAATTATTATGCACTTGTTAATTTGCTACTTCATGATGCAGAACACTTTGATCTTACTGCTTGTTATCTGTGATATTTTAATTGCCCTAAATACTGATCCTCTTAGGACCAGTGTTACCAACAGAGAGCGTTTATAAAGTGTCATGTATTTCTGTGCTCTACTGTCGCTGAGATTTTCAAAATGCTTACTAAAATAACAGGTCAAAATGCAATTAAGATGAGATAGGTACGTAATCTATATCATCAATCTTGGGGTAAAGAGAATCATGCAAAATGAGCCACGCAGTGGGAGACCTTGCGTTGCAGCAAATTAAGAACATCTACATTCACTTGAAAAACTTAGATAAACAAAGAAGTTGGACCACAGAAGTATTAGCTTAGTTAGGGAACACTATGTACAGTATTCAGCAGCTATTAAAGAAACTAAACGTGTGCAAAGTGTCATCACGTTGGGTACCATACAGTCTTACAGCTGAACAGCAAGAACTTGAGTAAATTAATCAATAGAACACTTTGAAGGGTATCACCATGATCCCGCGTTGATAGATAGAATCATAGCTATTGATGAAACACGGATAAAAAGCTATGGCCCTGAGGATGTTTCACAATCAAAAGAATATCGATATCCTGTAGAAGAGCCGTGTGTTTGATTTCCACAGAATTGAAACTTTCAAATCTATGCAAATGACCTTGAATTTAATTTCAGACTAACGAAAGTAAAGGCAACGTTGAGAGATTGGGAGATGATGATAGTAGATTTTTATCAAAATCAGTTGCTGGGTTATCAAATTATTCCGAAATATCTAACTGTGAACAATGGTATATACACTCAGTTCAAGAACTAACTGCCGAGTTTCAAACCTCTATAACTTTTTAATGGATTAACCAATTTTGATACAGGTTTCATTAGAATAAAGAAAAACTCCCCCGATTAACGATTAATATGCTAAATTTATGGAAATATAAAAAAAAGATTTTTAAACAAAATTTATGTTTTTACAAGGGGTTAGTCAGATTTCGCCTAATCGTCTACCAAGCCAATATGGGTATCAAATTAAAGCTTATGAAGAATAAAATTGAAAGGAAAAAGAATTTTTCAAAAGTATGAAGGCTGAGAAGAGATATGAATTTTTAATCGTTCACGTCAAAAAATTAAATACATTTAAAAATTCATATCTCTTCTCAGCCTTCATATTTTTGAAAAATTCTTTTTGCTTTCAATTCTATTCTTCATAAGCTTTAATTTGATACCCATATTGGCTTGGTAGGCGATTAGGCGAAATCTGACTAACCTCCTTGTAAAAACAAAAATTTTGTTTAAAAATCTTTTCTTTTTGATATTTCCATAAATTTAGCATATTAATCTTTTATCGGGGAGTTTTTCTTTATTCTAATGTAAACCGCATCAAAATCGGTTAATCCATTAAAAAGTTATAGTGGTTTGAAACTCGGCAGTTAGTTCTTGAACTGAGTGTATGTTCAATTTTTGGGTAAAGTAATACTTCCTTACATACAAAGACACCGAATTCGACATCCTATATTGCACGATAATGCAAGATTACATAAGCACCAAAATGTCAAGGATTTCTTGACCAGACATCGATGGGAGGAGTTGCAACACTCCCTTATAACCCTCATTTAGTATCGAAACCGTACTTTAGACCAGTAGTAAGGCGATCAATCAAAACATTTATTTAACCCTTCGAAGGAACTGTGGGGTCTTATTTGTCCTAACAATATTTTGAAATTTTGTTAAAAACAAACCATAAATGCAAAAAATCTAAAAGATTCTGTATTCTATCACAAACTTTTTCTTAACAAAACTACATAATTGTCATTTTAATATTACTTATAATTAAAATTATAAAAATAAATTAGTGAAGCAAAGTCTGGTGTCGTACCCCACCTTTCTATTCACGTAACTTTTTTTCGTAATATATTTCAATGCAATTTGGATGAATCCAATAAGAAAGGGGTTAACTGTGATGTCATATGTTATGACTTGGATACAATACGATATGTGAATGGAATAGTGGGGTATTTTTGTTTAGTCCTTGATTTTTACGCATAAGCCCAGATTCGTCCAGGAAAGTTCCCGCGATTTTTTGACCCCATCTTTCCCTTTAAGTGATTCTAAACACAATTCCTTCGAAGGGTTAAGTGAATGCATTAAGAAGAGACTGAACCCATTCATTAATACAAATCACTCTGACGATAATTACCTAATTTCGCCGGATAAGGCTCTGTACATTATACCAAAATGTTTGAAAACTTTTTGAATGAGAAAAAAATTAACTTTGTGCCAAAATACCGAAACCCTACAATGCTCCCCAATGCCTGTCGATTGGGGATTTTTTTGCTGACTTGGCTCAGATTATTTACGTCAATGGTTGGAAATTCCAAAATATTCCTCAACACCTACGAAAAGTTTAAAATTTTATTAGAAAACTGGATTTAAATTTTGTCAAAAAGACTGTTCAGAGTATCTATAAAAGCCTCCGAAAATGTGGTCAATTGGGACCCATTAATATCATTTATAATGTAGTTTCTAAGTTATGATAAAATTTTGAAAATTTTCTGTAAGACAATTTTTAAGGTTTTAACAATAAATTCAAGTCTACGTTTTATGTCCGAATACGTTATATATTGATGATCTTCTTAAAAACTCTAAGCTGGTTTTAAAAATAATATTCATATCATTTTTATTACACTCTAATGAAGAAAATAAAATGACAACACATCACTACTTGTTGCTATCAACGATTATTAAGTTTTCGAGGGTGAAATATATTAGTAAGTTTAAGAATGAAGTCTAACTTTCAATAACAATAACTTCCATTTGATCTAAATTGTGTTATGACCGTTTCTGAGAAACTAAGCTAAGTTTGTTTGATGTGATAAATATATCTATCTTATTTACAATGAAGAATCTTTAAATTCTTTACCTCTACAAAAGTAATTTCATTTAAATAATATCAAGTGATATACAAATGAAGTTACAACATCAAATACAATTTTTTATTTATTCCGATTTATAATTAAAACAAAAATGACTTATGCATAAATTATTGCACAGTTATTGTATATTACTGTATAATTGTTCTATTAATATAAAACATTTATTAAATAAAGAAATTTTTCTTTTTTCATCGAAAACTTACTGATCGACTGTTGATTTCGGATAATATATTAAGAAAATATATCAAAATATTAGAAAAACTTAGATCTTTACGGATTTTCAGAAATATTTAGACTATCTGAAATTTATTTAATGGTGAATTCGCTGTTTCTACTATTTAAGTTATATAAGTTATTTTTATAATGATTTTTAAAAAATCTCTTTAAAACGTGAATTGATCAAATTTTTAAAAATTTTATCAATAATTCGATGATAAGAACGATGAAACTTATAACACAACAACTTATAGAGACTGCGATCACTCCAATGTAGTCACCAAAATTTAATTGATGAAATTCAATTTTGACTGTAGAACTATCGCTAACAAAACATTTTTCACTTTCTCGAGTTACTGCTTTTAACTGATTTTCAATAATACCAGTTGTCATATAGTGGGATACTCTGAAAGTAAAGTTGAAATTAAAATCGAAAAATGGAGACTATTGATGGTTTGAAATTTATTCTAACTTTAAATTGAGTTTATCCCTAAATTGTTTATTCAATCTCGTGCTCATAGCAATTGTGACAGAAGAGAGTGCTCCATAATCTTCTGGCAAATATCTGAATCTACACTTTTGTTTCAATTTTTTCGATGCTTTACTTATAATTACTCTGATGGGAACTTCATATAAGAATAAAGCGTTTTTTTGATCCGCTGCTCCTTCAATCCATTTTTCTTCAAAAAATTCATGGAAACTTACAATAGTCTTGTCATTGAGTGCTTTGTTATAGATCTTTTGAAACAATTTTTTATATTTATCATCTGTAGTCTCATGTGATAGAAATGCCTGGGATATAACAAATTTTAGGTTAGAGTCTACCAGTTCTTCAATTGTATCCATTTGTTTAGCGTATGTTTTGAGACCTAGTTTAGCAGTTAATTCACTTGAAAATAAAATAGATACAAAACATATACCAATCAACCAAAATGACATGAGTATTATTGTCTGAAAGCTGATCACAAAGTTTTCCCTTAATAACATATCTATAAAAAGTTTTATTTGAATGAGAACAATACGCTTAAGTACAATAGCTTCATACCTTTTTGAAGACAACTCGCATAAAATCTAAACAGTAACTCAGATATTAATTCGCAAGATATTCGTTTTTCAACCAAAATGATTTCGCGAAATATCATGACGATAAAAATCATCAATATGAAAGAAATTATTATAACGGACCAAACACTCACGTTAAATACAGTAAAATAAGAAAAGAGATTGGGGCTCATTTCGTTTGTTACACCAGTTAAAACAATCGGTCTTTCAATATTATAAGGTATCGAATAGTCAACAATATTTGCCACTAAAGGTCCTTCTCTTATACCAACCGGGCTGAAAGTCATATCTGCTTCCTTTACAAAGATTTTGAGTTTAAAAATGTTTTGTAAGATCTCTCAGAAATTTCTTTAAAATTATTTGAAAATTTTCATTAAGTATAGAAAAAATGATTTTTCATTAAGTTGAAGTTGACTCTTAAAAATTTACTCCTTTGAACGATTACGCTATTATTTCGGAACTAGAAACTTCTATCGATGATCTTTCTCATAAGAATAGGTACAAACATAATTCAATCGGTATGACTTACGTTCCGATGAATTCTTCCAATTAATCCAATCCATGTTTTGTTTCTCAATTGATATCCCATTCCGTTCTTTTCATTCACGAATTCATAACTAAAGTTTAATGATTTTGAGACATATTTAAGAAGTTCACATTGGATTCCTTTGCAATACTGCTTATCAATAGTTTCATTGACAATAATCCAAGGTTTTATTGTGTCTACCGCTAATCTTAAATGTGAATACATCGCATTTAGTATTTCGAATCAACTATCTTATTCTTCCGAATGATGTGTCGTGAATATTAAATAGTCGTGAAATTATATAGTAGAAGTCCAAGAGAGCTAAAGTATAAGATATGATTAATCTAATATTTATTTTAAGAATTTGAATACTTCACAATTTCAGGCTTGAAAGACGGAAAGTACTTTGCTCATTTGAAAAAACAAAATAGCTTATAATTACATCTTATACATTGTCAAACATTTGACTCGATAGAAGATTAACCGAATACTAATCACGAACTTCAAATCATTTTATAACATCATAGCTTAGAATATTCATCAATAACTGATAGGGTTCCATTTATATTATTATAAAAGATCAACAAATAAGAGATTTTATTTTTTGCGTATCTAATTGAATACAAGTTTATTTGTATTCAAATAATTGCGCAATAAATAAAAGTTTTCCTATTAATCAGGTCAATAAATATTTTTTTATTTACACTCATAAGTTACAAACTAATAAATTAAACAATATTTTAGTGACTTATCACTACTCAAAATTTTTTTACATTTTATATCATAGTTGCTATCAGTACTGTTAGTTTGAACCTTCGTGAGAAAATATTTTCCAGATTTATGCTTAGAATGCTGTTTGTCTTTCAATATAGCAGCTTTAGTTTCAACATTTTAAGAAGCTTTTTTAGCTTTCATATCTCTTTTTGTTCTTAAGATACTAAAACATTTTAAAAGACTTAATGAATGTTTATAAGAATTCAGTGTTTTGAAAGCGTTTAGTTGATAAACGGTGCAAACTAATGAATGAAAATTAGGGGAATTCTCATTCGAGACCACTCCATGATATAGTAGATATTTTTACAATGAAATTTGCATTTGTTTATATGGTATCGAATTACAGTATTGCAATGTATAAATCATTAGTAGCTGTATTGCTATTGAATTAGTTTTATTTTCGTTTCTTTTTTTTCTCCAAATATACAAATTGTATATTAAATATGCCTGAAAACAGTGAAATAGAAGTAGATATCACTCAGAAAAATAAGAAACTTGAACATTAAACTTATGGCAAAGGATTCGACAGATATATATTTAATGCAGAAATGAAACTTTTCATTTCATAAAATTTCGAGTAATCTATGAAAGTTTTTCTATCCCATCTTCATTCCAACTCCACTGAATTTTCAACTTTTCAATCTATTTCCATTCCATTCCACACACGTTTCTCAATTCCACATTCCATGGTATCCATTTTCATTCACTAGTGCAAACTCTGACTCGATTTTAAATAACATTTGAGTTACAACTGAAGGCAAAATGACTAAATATTAATATTCAGTATTATGTATTAGTTTAAGTTAAACTTCATATTTTATTTTCTATAAACCCTTTAGTCTTTTCTCAAGTACGCAAAAGGTATTTTTCGTCTTCCAAGCCTGATTAGCGTATCACAAATAAAATATTGAATATAGTTTTTATATAACAAAAATGAAGTTCTTGTAAATAAATACTTCATTCGACCCAATATATTAGTAATACTTCTATAATCCTAGTTTCGATTTAATCTTGTGTCTTAAGTTCTTCAAACTCTCTTCGTATGTATTTCATACAACTATTTAGTATCGAATCACTACATAATATATTTGAAATAATCGAGCGCTCATTCCATAGAGAAATGATTGGCATAACTTACGTGTTTTAGTATAAAATTTTCACAAACAACTATATTTGTTACTTCATTTTTTCACGAATTAAAATTGATAAACTGAATACAGAAGAAACAAATGTTTACACTCAATAAAATTGGACAGAGCGATCTAGCTATTCTTGATTCGAAAACCATCAAATTTAGAAACTTATCAATCATTCTAAATAAAACGTAATCAGTAATAGAAAACAATTTATTTAATTGAACAGATGTTCGGTTTTTATTTATTCATCATTAACAATATAATTATGAGAAACACAATCATTTGTTATCAATTAAAATACAATTGCTGTACTTCATTAATTGCCAATCAACCAGATTGCGGTACTTTTCTTAATAATGATTATCTAAAGCTTTCTATGGATAGTAAAATATAATAATTTTGGTAAAGATTTATTGATTTATCAGGCATAAATTAGCATTAATTCAATTGTATTCATGTATCGAATAAATAATGACTTGGTTTCAACAATAATTAGCTTAAAATTGACTCATAATTCCTTAAAATTAAAAGTATTTTACATCAATAACCGCACTGTAATCATGATTAATTTGAAGAAAAATTTGCAAATATAGTACTGCGTAGAAAAATTATCTGCATTCATATTTATATTAATGACTTCTTCGATAATCTGTCGAAACAATGAGTTCTTATGCAACTTTCTTTCTTAGGATATTAATTAACATTTAAAATTACATAACTTCAAGATAATTAGTACTTCTATTTTCTGAGACATTTTCCTGTTGTTTTCGAATTAGTTCATTTATGAATCAAGTTTCAACGATAACCTTCCGATAGAAAGTTGTTTTCAAATGAAAGCTGGAAAAAGTCTTTAAAGTTAAATATTTTCCTCTATTAGTTCCAGACTGTGATCATCGAACTTATAGACTCACGAAAAAATTCAATTTACACAAAACAAAACAATAACCTCAATCAGTTGGACTAAAATCAATCTAAAATTTAATCTTTTCGATCCTACTATTACCGTATAGATGGCAGTTTGATTAGTGAATCAAAATTTATGAGAAACCGTTTCGAAAATCTTAGTGTTGTTTAAGTTTAGCGCGTGAATCTTAGAATTCCCTACTCGGAGTGTTTCTACTGACCTATACCAATGAGTCATGTGTTGTTAGAAAGGTCTGGTCAGGTTAAGTCCAACGATACCACACATGATGGCCTCGAGTTTACCGACGGGTGACCTTTGACTCCTGACCTCTGACTACATTTTAACCTTACACCTTATATTAGGTCGGCTGAAAAGCAATTCCATACCTCATCAATGCGTAATGTGATATGTTTATTATAAATTATTATGCATTTGTTAATTTGCTACCTCACAATGCAGGCCACCTTAGTTTTATTGCTTGTTTTTAGTGATATAGTAATAGCACTAACTATTGATCCCCTTCAGGCCAGTATTACCAAGGAGGAACAGAGAACATTTATTAAGTGCCATCTAGTACTGGCCTGTACTGTGAATGAAATTGCCAAGATGCCAACTAAAATAACCGGTCGAAATGCAATTATGGTGAGACAGTTATTTAATCTTTACCATTAATTTGTTGCAAACTATTACTCTATTAATTGATAAGGTACGAATATGCAATTACTTTTAAGTAGACCTAATATATGATATGGGAGTCAAAAATTGCGTTTAGAGGTCATTATATATTGTATCGTTAAGCTCATCTTAATGAGTTCTGTCCAAAGATATGACTCATCGATATAAATCAATATGAACACTAAGAGCAGGAGTAACAGAGGACAAAAGTTCGACCGAGCTTCAGGCTCGAGCCTGACGAGCCCTGCTCGAAGCTCAGCTCGATAACCCTTTTCAGTTTGAAGCTCAGGCTCGTAGCACATTTATCAACGAGCCTGGCTCGCATAAGCTCAAACTCGGAGCTAGGATAGGCGAGCTTCTAACCAAAAATTTGATTACTCATCTGGTAAATAAATAAATATAAAGTTCGACTAAAATTTCAAGTTTCAAATTGCATGTAAGAAGATCGAAATTTCTACGTATCTCAACGTATCTATGAGTCTATCACATCTAAAATATTTGGTTACAATACTCACACAATCATAACCAGATACATAATACATATTTAATAGTGAGATCTGATCACTAAACGTAGAAATAAATTGTCGGATATTTCGATCAGAAGTATGATGTGTTCAGTTCTATGTATAAAGTATTTTGATTGAAGCTTTTCTAATATATTTCTATTCAGAAAATCTGAATCAATAATCCAGTTTTAATATATTTTTGCTATTCATAACATTTAAATATTTAAAATGGTTAGAATCCTTATTCGGTGTGTATTTTTAACCATTATAATTAAAATAAGAGTTAATTTTGCCTCAATTAAAATTCTTCTAATTAAAAAATCTAAATATAATTCTAATTATATTTAAATCTTAAGCTCGGAAGCTCATCTCAGGCTCGGGAGATGAGCTTCAGGCTCGGGAGATGAGCTTCAGGCTCAAGCTCGACTTTCAGCTATTTCGAACCCGGCTCGCACAAGCTCGGGGTAGCTGAACTTCGTTCTTCATTAAGCAGAAGATTCTAAGATTCAGCCCATTTGCTGTAAACTATTGTTTGGATAAATGAGCATATGGTTAGGAGTCATAATTCAAAACCCTTCCCATATATTCCTATTTCCATTTCTTCAAAACATGTTTTCATTAAAACGACTACAATTATTGGAATTTCTTTTCGGGTATATATTATTGTTTTGGTAATGACAAACTCTATTTTGATTCCAATTACACTTCATGTTACCGATTAAGTTATCAGTTCTTATTCTCTTATTGTTCTTATGGTCGTTATAATTGCTTCGATGATAAAACTTATGAGGTCTCATATTTAGAGCCGCTTCAGTGCGTTTAAGTCTAATCAATCGTAGCCACTAATTGTGACATATTTTGGCGATAATTAACTTCTGATTCGTTAACAATTTTTTCATTATTTATAATTTCACTTTCATTATTTGAGTTACGATTATCATTACTATTGGAATTATTTGAATTGTTATTGTTATTATATTTGTCTACAATCACATCGTTTAGTAAGTCATGAACAGCTGATTCAATATTAACACTATTGTCTCCTACTTTTAAAATTTCAGTTTTTTTATTATTAATTTTAATTTATCATCAAATGATTTGCATAAATCATTTCTGTCAACTTTAAGTTTGTGTTTACAGGCCCAGCCATTTCATACATATCTTTGAAATTAATAATTAATTTTTCACTCGGATTTAGAACATTAATAACAGCACAGAACACCATTATAATAAAATATATGTAATAATGGAAAATTATAAATGTTTGAAAAATTCTTGGTCAAAATAGTATTTTCATAAATATTTTTTAAGTGCAACTTTAACTGGGATTTACTCTTTTCAGTTCTTTAAGAGGTAGTTCTTTTAATAATAGGACGTTTATATATCTTAATAATTTTATCAAAAACTCTAGAATCTATTAAAAATATAAATTCATATTCTTTTTGCTATACTCTGATTGAAAAAAAAATGACATTACAACACATCACTAGTGATTGCTATCAACAATAATTAAGCTTTCTAGGCTAAAGTATATTGGTATACTTATTGAGTGATAGCTCATCTCTAATAAGTATAACATTCATTTGACCTGAATTTTGTTATGATAGTTTTTGAGAACTAAAATAAGCAAATTTTTTTTAAGTGATAAACAGTATATGAACGCCCCGATAATAAAAAAAATCTATCTCATAAAGCAATTAAATAAGGAAGACGAACTTAAAGCTGTGCTTCGAAAACGTTTATAAAATTAATCATTCAAAAACTATAAAAACTTATCTCTTTAAAACTTAAATATGAAGGTTATTAAATATAGTGTGTAACTAAACATATGTTGAATTTTATTATATAAATAAAGTATGAGCTGGGCTAAATGTTTATAACAGAATCCGAAAAGCAGGTTAACTTGAGATTTGTTTTTTTTATTATCGGGATGTTCATATTTATCTTATCTACAATGAATAAGCTTTTTAATTCTTTACCACTGTGAAATTAGCTTCATTTAAGTAATGTAAAGTAAAATAAAAATAAAGTTCGAATGTGAAATCTATTTAATGCATTTATTACTTTCTAAAATTAAAATAAAAGTGATTAACACATAGACATAGTACAGTTACTGAAAATAACTGTATAATTGTTCTATTAATATATCAAATTTATTGAATAAAGAAAACCTCTCTCCATCGAAAAATTTGTGGATTGACCGTTGGCCATCGGATAGTATTAAGATATCCGATATAATATCACAATATAAAAGTGTGGACACCTCAATTAAGTAAAGAAAGTTTTTCTTTTCATCAGAAAATTTACTGATCAACTGTTGGTTTCGGATAATGAATTAAGAAAATATTCCAAAATATTAAGAGTACTTAGATGTATGCGGATTTTCAGAAATATTTAAGTGCTATCTGAAACTAATTTAAGATGAATTCGCCGCTTTTAAGATTTAAGTTGTTTTAACGTGTTTAAAAGATTTCTCTAAGATGTGAACTGATCAAATTTTACTAAACTTTATGAACAATTCGATAATAAAAGGAACAAAACTTAAGACACAACCACTTGTAAAGACTGTGATCACTCCAATACAGTCATCAAAATTTAATTCACGAAATTCATTACTGACTGTAGAAATATCACTAACAAAGCATTTTTCACTTTCTCGAGTCACTACTTTTAATTGATGTTCAATAATACCAGTTGTCATATAATGAGAAACTCTAAAAAGAGGAAAAGTATCATAACTTAATTCAAAATAGAAATTTTTATTGATTCTATAAGTATTTGTAACCTTAAATTGAGTTCATTTCTAAATTGTTTATTCAATCTCATACTCGAAGCAATAGTCAGAGCGTAGAACACTCCATAATCTTCGGATAGATATCTGAATCTACATTTTTGTTTCAATTTTTTCGATGCTTTACTTATAATTACTCTGATGGGAACTTCAAATAAGAATAAGGCATGCTTTTGATCCGCTACTCCTTCAATCCATTTTTCTTCAAAGAATTCATATAAAAATATTATAGTTTTATCATTCAGTGCCTTATCATAAATCTTATTAAATAATTGTTGATTTTTTGCTTCTATAGTCTGATGTGCCGGAAATGCTTTAGTTAAAACTAATTTCAAGTTCGAGTTCAACAATTCTTCAATTGTATCGATTTGTTTGACAGATATTTTCAGACCTAATTTAGCAATTAATTCACTTGAGAATAAAATGGATAGAAAACATATTCCAATTAACCAAAAAGACATGAGTGTTATTGTCTGAAAGTTGACCACAAAGTTTTTCTTTAATAACATATCTATAAAAAGTTTATTTTAGAACAGTATTTAAATATAATAATTTCATACCTTTTTGAAGATAACTCGCATAAAATCTGAACAACAATTCAAATATCAATTCACAAGATATTTGTTTTTCAACTAAAATGATTTCGCGAAATATTATAGCAATAAAAATGATCAATACCAAACAAATCATTATAACAGACCAAACATTCACATCAAATACAGTGAAATAAGAAAAGAGATCGGGCTTCATTTCATTTGTAACATGAGTTAAAATAACAGGTCTTTCGATATTATAAGGAACCGAATAGTCAACAATATTAGCCACAAAGGGTCCTTCTTTTATACCAAAGGGACTGAAAGTCACATCTGCTTCCTATACAGAAATTTTAAATACTAATTTTTTTAAAAAGATTTCTCAGAAATTTGTTTAAAATTTAAAACTTTATCAAGTGTAGAAAAACCATCAAAATTTCTATTAAGCTGAATTTATTTATTAAAAAAATACTTCTATTGATATTTAATGCTACTATTTATTAACCAACAAACTTACGAATCATTGATTTAATGATTATTTTCAACAAGATCAGTAACAGTAAGAGTATTCATTCAATTTGACTTACATTCTGATAAATTCTGCCGACTAATCCTGTCCACGTTTTGTTTTTCAACTGATATCCCATTCCATTTTTTTCTTTAATGAATTCATAAGTAAAGTTTAATGATTTTGAGACATATTTAAGAAGTTCGCATTGAATTCCTTTGCAATATTGTTTATCAACAGTTTCATTAATAATAATCCAAGGAATTACTTGAACTATTACTACTCTTAAATGTGAATACATTGTACTCAAATTTTTCGAATTGTAAATAAATAACTTGTTATTATCTCATTATTTGTTCGATGATATAATGGAGAACAATGTGTTTTCTAGAATTCTGAGTAAACTACAGCGCAATATTCGATTGATAAGCATATATTGAGCAAATTTTCATATTACCTAATGTTCTAAGTGTACGGCTTCCGAACAATAAATCAAACGTTAAAAATACAAGTATTAGTTGCTAAGAAACATTAATGGATTTCTTATTGACTAGTATTTAATTTATTACATTTTTAGACTTTATAATTCGTGATAAGAATAAGAAACAGGTGGCTGATATGCCAACTTTGCTGTGATATGTATATAAATTCCTTCAAGTTTGATTAGTAATTTCGATTATTACATAGAATACGATATCAGTTTCTTATTATGACTTTTTCAGAAGAGGACTTACATTTAAGATCATGAATATAAAGATCATTTGAGACAATTTTAAATTGAAATGAATTCTCAATCCTTAAAAATTTATAATTAATCCTATTATTAAAACCTTATCAGATCTTTAGTTTAATTTCAGTTTAATATTCATTTGTAAGTAAAATGATTTAATTTTCTTTTACTTCTAAAACATTTCGGTAGTAACATTGTGAAAGACATCTGAATCTGAGTGAAGGAATGATTAGCCGTATGTTTGTCAATACAGTATACTTTATATTTCGAAGCCGCTTATTTTGAAGTATCTGTCAAATAGCTTCAAGATATAACAACGCATCAAATTTTTACAAAAAAATCATTATTATTAAGACTATTGAGCTGTTTAGGTTCCAAAGAATCGTGAACGAACCTCAAACCTGAACCCTATTCTAAATAAAATCTTAGTCTTAATCATTCAAATATCGCATTTTAAATAAAATCTCTATTTCGAACTGATTCCAATATAACGGCTGTTTTGAAAACTCGCTACTTTGAATAAAATTCTTTGGCAGAAGCGGGTTCAAAATAACGAGGTTCTCACTGTATTCATATTTTTCAGTTAATTATTGTTGCTTTGCACATAACATAAACATATCTTCAAGAATCAACCAGTAGAGAAAGTCATTATAACCCTCAATTAGGGTCAATACAGCTTTGATATTTTGTAACTCATTTATAAAATATTAAATCATATAATTAGACATACTTTATGAGAAAGTCGTTAAATCATATTTTAACTTTAATTAAGGGTTGTGATTATTTTTGAATTTAATCAATTTGAAATTATTCAGCATTATTTATATTATCAAAATTTGCAATTACCAACAATTATTTGAGAGAATGAGCATTGCCGAACAAGAGATTATTCTTTATCTTATGTTATGCTGCCATCAGTTAAGAGTTGAATAATTGAGTAAGATCAAAACGAATATTTGTTTAGCTTAATGTATGACCTTTTGGCATTTCAATCTTAAATGTGAGGATTTACTTAAAAATAATATTCATGCACTTTTTATTATGTACTGACAGAAAGCATTGAATGACTGAACAAGAATTCCAATTGAACGAAACCTTCGAAGAACTGCCTTAGTAGTCTTCACCTCAGACTATGTATAAAGTTTGAGAAATTGAGTGTGTCATGGTTTGAAACAAGTGAAAATCAACTTTAAACACCTTAGTAATAGAAGATAAGGAATTATCGTTTTTTTTGTATAATTAATCTATGACAAGACTTGTTTCTATTGAAAATATTTATTAATGATGATGATTTATTTATCTATTAAAAGTAAACAATACTTTTGGTGTAGTTCAAAATAAGTAAAAGTATTGTCATCCATTAATACTTATCTTTTACTTATCAAACTTTAAGAGTTTATTTTAATAAAGAAATTTAAACTAATGAATAACTAGGTTCTATTTTTTTCTAAATTAAACTTATTTTCAATCCGTAGCTTTAAGCTCTTTTCGCTAAGGCAGTTCATCAAAAGTTTCGTTCAATTTCTATCAACGATTATTAAATTTTGAGTATACATTAAATTATTAAATCAGATTCAGAATAACTTTCCTTCAATCCATAAATGTTTTGATGAAAGTTTCAAAGTAACCAAAATGATAGTTTTATTATAAGAAGTAAATAGCATATTGTCATGTCTGCAAAGTGAAAACTTTATTATAATTCTTTATCTCTATTTCAGTTGCATTTAAATGCTAGGAAGCGAAATATAAATAAAAATTCCAATGCAAAACTTGTAATGTATCACTTTGAAACATCGAATCATATACAGTATGTTTATTCAGTTATGATCTAGTTTATATTTGCCTCCCAACTTTCTTATTACAGGTCTAATTTCTTAATATTGAAATAAAGATTATTAGGATTTAAAAAATTTTTTATTTTCAATACACTAGCAAAATGTTTTGCACTCTTTTAAATACATAAATTTAGTCTCAAAATTTAATTACCTATTACTCTTTTACATTTTTCAACAGATATTTTATTACACTCTTCAATAATTTTTTGTTTTGGGCCATTCCTGTCTTTACGATTAGTTTTATGAACAATTTCTTTTAATTTGCCCCATAGATAGTAATCACATGGATTAATATCAGAAGAATGCGAGGGCCAGATATTTTATGTTTCGTGGCTTAAAATATTGACACAAAAATTTGAACATGACAGGACCAAACTTGATTTAGAGGTATGGAGAGAAGCTGCATCTTGCATAAAAACTTAATATCAAGATTTGAGCCACCAGTTTCTTCAAGAGTAGGGGCAAAGTAGTTATATACTATATTTTGGTAACGACTGCTGTCCATATAAACATGTTTTCCGCCTCCTTTAAAATAATATGACCTTATCAAAACCTGCGCTGATATGGTGCACCAAACTGTTACTCGAATTGAATGCGCTGCTTTTTTCAATAACTAAATCTGGTGATTCTGCTCCCCAAACTCCTGCGTTTTGCTTATTCACATATCCATTTAAACGAAAATATGATTCGTCACTAGACCATATATTATATAATGGATTCCAATCACTCTTAACGGGTGGTCAATTTCTTTCTAGAAAGAAATATGTTTTACTCCTTCTAATAGCATAAAAAGGCTTAACTTTATATATTCAAATGATATGAGATAAATCTCATCCTATAATGAGTATTTAAACTTTTGAGGTAGGGGTTACACTTTCGTTTCTTTACGGAAAGAGATTGATCACTCTTTAAAATTTTCAACATCTGCTCAGAAAATATTGCGTAATTTTTTATGGCATTCTCTGATAATCTCTGTTCAATCTGAACCTTATAAGAGCACACTCTTAATTTTTTTCTAAAGTATAAGATACACAGAAGCACATAAGATTTTAAAAATTTCTGTCGTTAAACAATTGATTATAATTGCGATACTTTTTCGCCATTGTTTTAGCAATACAATCTTTAACTTGCTCAGAATTAGTTTCTGAAACTACATTTTTATTGCTACCTTTAAATAAGTTTCCAAAAGATCCATTTTTATTAAATTTTGCAATAATTGGCTAAGTGGCATTTACAGAAGGAGGCCGTTTATAGTATTTATTTGAAAAATCTCTTTAAACACTTTAATACAATCATAATTATTAATAGATTAATTATTCTGGTTAACAAAATTAATTTCTTCTTCATTCGAATAATACTTCATTTTATAATAACTAGTTAGTTATAAACTAATGTTGTAGATAAATGTTTCTATTTTGTTATTAAACTCTAATTCATACGCTTTGAACTAATACATTAAAGTTCACAACTTTCTAATATTTGTAAAATATACACCAAGATCAAACTAATACATAACTGGAAAACAGATTTTAATATCAATGTATAGACCATTTTATACTTACCTTATATAAAATTGATTAACGATTTTCATTCTTTTCGCCTAAAAATTTGATCGCTCGAATGCTTGTTTTCAGATAACATTTTGAGATATCCAGAAAATCTAAATTTTCAGGGATTGTTAGAAATATATAGACTCTGTCTTAAGCGAATTTGATGGCTAATCTGTTTGTTTTGGTGGCTTAATTTTTGACAAATTAATGAAAAACTTAACATTTTTATATAAAACTTAAATGATTTGTATTTCAGAAAACTTGATTCGATAATAAAAGAAACAAAACTTAAGACACAACCACTTGTAAAGATTGCGATCACTCCAATATAGTCATCAAAATTTAATTCACGAAATTCATTACTGACTGTAGAAATATCACTAACAAAACATTTTTCACTTTCTCGAGTCACTACTTTTAATTGATGTTCAATAATACCAGTTGTCATATAATGAGAAACTCTAAAAAGAGGAAAAGTATCATAACTTAATTCAAAATAGAAATTTTTATTGATTCTATAAGTATTTGTAACCTTAAATTGAGTTCATTTCTAAATTTTTTATTCAGTCTCATACTCGAAGCAATAGTCAGAGCGTAGAACACTCCATAATCTTCGGATAAATATCTGAATCTACATTTTTGTTTCAATTTTTTCGATGCTTTACTTATAATTACTCTGATGGGAACTTCAAATAAGAACAAGGCATGTTTTTGATCCGCTACTCCTTCAATCCATTTTTCTTCAAAGAATTCATATAAAAATATTATAGTTTTATCATTCAGTGCCTTATCATAAATCTTATTAAATAATTGTTGATTTTTTGCTTCTATAGTCTGATGTGCCGGAAATGCTTTAGTTAAAACTAATTTCAAGTTCGAGTTCACCAATTCTTCAATTGTATCGATTTGTTTGACGGGTGCTTTGAGACCTAATTTAACAGTTAATTCACTTGTGAACAAAATGGATACAAAACATATACCAATCAACCAATATTATTGTCTGATAGCTGACCACAAAGTTTTTTCTTAATAACATATCTATAAAAATTTTATTAAAGAACAATTTGCTTAAATATACTAATTTCATACCTTTTTGAAGACAGCTCGCATAAAATCTAAACAACAACTCAGGTATGAATTCACACGAAGTTTGTTTTTTTTAACCAAAATGATTTTATGAAATAATGAAACGATCAAAACCATTGTTATAACAGAAATTATTATAGCGAACCAAACATTTACATCAAATGCAGTGAAATAAGAAAAGAGATTGGATTTCATTTCATTTGTTACATGAGTTAAAATAATAGCTTTTTCGATATTATAAGGAACCGAATAGTCAACAATATTAGCCACAAAAGGTCCTTCTCTTATACCAAAGGGACTGAAAGTCACATCTGCTTCCTATACAGCAATATTAAATGAAAAATTTCTGAAAGAATTTTTATAAAGTTGTTTAAAATGATCTCAACAATTTTATCGAATGTAGAAAAGTATCCAATTTCTATCAATTTGAAGTTATCTTATGTAGAATCACTTCTATTTACATTTAACGCTACTATTTATTAACCAATAAACTTATGAATCTTGCATCTCGCTATTATTTTCAATATAGTCAGTTGTAGTATTCATTTAATTTGGCTTACATTCTGGTAAATTCTGCAGACTAATCCTGTCCACGTTTTGTTTTTCAACTGATATCCCATTCCATTTTTTTCTTTTATGAACTCATAAGTGAAGTTCAACGATTTTGAGACATATTTAAGAAGTTCACATTGAATTCCTCTGCAATACTGTTTACCAATAGTTTGATTGACAATAATCCAAGGAATGTGTGGATCAATTACTATCTTTAAATGTGAATACATTGTACTCAAATTTTTCGCATTGTAAATAAATAACTCGTTATAATCTCATTGTTTGTTCGATGATATAGTGGAGAACAATGCATTTTCCAGAATTCTAAGAAAACTACAGCAAAATATTCGATTGGTAAACATTATTAAGCAAATTTTTATGTTACCTAATACTCTATATACACGGCTTCTGAACAATAAATTAAACGTTGATAATACAAGTATCAGTTGCTAAGAAACATTAATGGATTTTTTTTTGATTAATATTTAATTCATTACACTTTTAGACTTTATAATTCGTGATAAGAAAGAGATGGTTGATATGCCGACTTCACTCGGATATATATCTAGATTTCTCTAAGTTTAATTCGTTATTTATTTTGGTTACTATTGGTATGATTGATAATTACTCGGCCTTGCTCACTTCTGATTTAAAGTTTTTTTACATTAATTACTTAAAATATAACTTAATTAAAATTTAAATGCAAAATTTTTGTCTCATAGCACTATTTTTTAAGAAATTAACATTTTAATTTTTAAAATGAGTGAATTTAAAATAGGATTTGAAAATTGTGATTATCGGACAATTATTGTCTATTGAGCATCCTAATTGAGGACTGGCGGCGCACCTATACACCTTTTCAATCGGTCCTACCATTTCTCATAAGAGCGCCGCCAGTCCTCAATTGGGATACTCAATAGACAATAATTGTCAGATAATCACGATTTTTAAATTCTATTTTAGATTCACTCATTTTAGAAATTAAAATGTTAATTTCCTAAAAATTAATGCTATGAGACTAAAATTTTGTATTTAAACTTTAATTAAGTTATATTTTAAGTAATTAATGTAAAAAAACTTTAAATCAGAAGTGAGCAAGGCCGGGTAATTATCAATCACATCAATACATAGAATCAAGGTGACTAGATCGAGTTCGGTATAATGAGGAACAAAACTTTTCAAAGGATCCCATCTTTGATTTAAAAGATATTTCAATGCCAATAAAGCATGAGTTTATTAATAAATTTAATTTTCGTAAAAATTGCAAAATTATGCACTTTTTACTAGATCTAGCAGTATTTAGTTATTTTTGTTATATAATCATGAAGTATAAAAGTCTACAGGTGAACAAAAGTAGCCATCTTCTCAATAAGATTAATGAAACCTCCTACCCCGGGTATATAATATGGTGTATAATTTATGTGTGAAATAATTGGTTCCTAGAAATATCCCAAAATACTTTTCTCGTTTGGAAAATTACTATGATATTTGTTAGAAGTTTAAAACGTCCGTGGAATGGGAGATAAATGTGTCGCACATCGAGGTTTTGCATGCTATAGGGCAAAGTCATTCAATGAGGGACCGTCCTACACAATGCGGAACGTCTTATCAACCTGCATAGAATACGATATAAGTTTTTTATTATGTTTTTTCCTGGAGAGGAATACATTTAAGATTTTGAATATAAAAATCAATTGAAACAACTTCAAATTGAAATGGAATCTCAATTCTTAAAAATTTATAATTAATTTTATTATTAAAACCTTGTCTAATCTTTAGTTTGACTACAGTTTAATATTTATTCACAAGTAGAATGATTTACGTTTCTTATCTTATAGTTAAAACTCTTCGCGATCAAAATCATAAGATATTTGAATTTAAGTGAAGGGATGTTCAGTTGTATGTCTGGTAATGCTTATGTTTTTTGATTAATTATTGTTGACTTTCAAATAGCGTAATCGTATAATATATTTAAGAATCAATCAATTGAGGAAACCATTATAGCCTTCAATTAAAGTGAATACGTATTTAATATTTTATAACCTACTTATAATATATTTAATCATTTAATTAGTCATATTTTGTTAATTAGTCATAGTCATAAGTTGTTAAATCATGTGAATCATGTTTTGATCTTAATTAGAGGTCAAATTTACGTCAAATGCAGTGAAATGAGAAAAGAGACCGGACTTCATTTCATTTGTTACATGAGTTAAAATAATCGGTCTTTCGACATTATAAGGTATCGAGTAGTCAACAATATCTGCTTCAAAAGATTCTTCTTTTACACGAAAGGAACTGAAAGTCACATCTGCTTTCTATGTAATTCTCCTGTAGTATTTAGACATGAATGAAAAAAATGATTTTTTTATATGCCCTGCCTATTTCAGATTCGATTAGGTTTTATTTTAAGGAGATTTAAACGATAGAATAAAGTATGCTTAAATGAGTTTTATGCTTTAAAAAACAAAAAATAGTTTTTTCATAATAATGTTCCGAAGGCCATAACTCATGTCAGCCATCTTGGATTTCAAAAATTTATTCAAATCTCGATTCTACTCTTCGTTACCTTTAGTTTGATACCAAATTTGTCTTGGTTCATTCAAGAAAGGATCGCTATGGGTTTTGGTCATAGTTCTTTGGAAACTTATTAATCATTCTGAATAAAACGTAAATCAATAAAAGAAAACAATTTGTTTAATTGAACAGATGTTCGGTTTTGTTTATTCATCATTAACAATATAATTATGAGAAACACAATCGTTTGTTACTAATTAAAAAAACAATTGCTATACTTCATTGATTGCCAATCAAACAAATTATAATAATTTTCTTTATAATGACTTTCTACACATAGTAAAATATAGTATCGTTGGTAAAGATATAATGATTTATTAAAAACATGAATTAGCATCGATTCAATTGTATTCGTGTATCGAATAATAATTTGGTTTCAACGAAGATTACCTTAAAATTGACCCATAATTCGTTGTAACCACTGCCGTAGCCAGCTTTTTTGGTCTGGGGGGCCTAAATGTCTGAAAATTCTCAGTTAAGCTTTATCTAATCAAAATTTAATACAATACAATTTTTCTGTTACAATGATTTTTACCAAATCCAATGGCAAAATTATCTAGATTAATAGATAATGCAATTTCTCTTTCAATCGAAATAAGAGCCAAACCGTTTAATCTGTCATTAGACATCGAAGTTCTCAAATAAGTTTTAATTCTTCTTAATGTTGAAAACTCTTTTCACACGAAACATTAACACATCCTATAGTTAATGATATCTTAAAATACTTTAATAAATCTGGCATAGAGTTTGAATAATCAGTTAATTTTTCATAGACATTAAAAGTATCTTCGCATTCATAGAATAATAATTTTGGAGTTTCAGAATTTGACTTTAAATTTTCTAGATTCAAACAATAATGAGTAGCAAAAGGCTTCATAATTTCAAATTTCATGAAATACTTGGATATTGGATAGCAAGCGCTAACTCCCATTAAAATATCTGTTAATTTATTATCAAACCTTTGATTTAACTTAAACTTTGAAAAACCTTTGGGGGGCTATAGCCCCCCTAGCCCCCCCGCCGCTGGCTACGGCTGTGGTTGTAACTAAAAGTATTTTATATCAGTAACCATACTGTAGTCATGATTTATTTGAAGAAAAATTTTGCAAATATAGTATTCCGTAGAAAAATTATCCGTATTCATATTTATATTAATCACTTTTTCGATAATATGTCGAAATAATGGGTTCTTATGCAACTTAATTTCTTAGGCTATTGATTAACATTTCAAATTCAATAACCTTAAGATAATTAGTTTTCTATTTTTTGAAAAATTTTCCTATTGTTTTCAAATTAGTTCACTTCTGAATCAAGTTTCAACGGTATCCCACCTGTCCGATTTTGAGGTGCGCTGTCCGGTTGACCGGACTATGCAATTCAGGTTTTTTCCCAAATGATTAATCAAAGCCGTATTATATTGAATACATGTTCAGTATTATAAATAAATTTTGTTCAAAAGGTAGGAATAAATCATTGACACAAAATCTTAAGGCAGAAATTTGTATAAAAGTTAACTTAGATTTAAAATGTTCTCAATTTCATGATTTTGTGAAAAATAATGATAAAATACTAAAAACCACAAAATCTAACACTAAATACACTTTTAAATTGAGTAAATAATTGTATTGTACCTAGTAATTGAATTAAAAATTTTTTGAAAACATCAAAGGGGACCCTTATAGGTTTTAAGTCCGGTTTTGGCTCAGGTAAAAGGTGGTAAGCCTGCCTACAATAGAAAGTTGTTTTCAAATCAAAGTTGGAAAAGTCCTTAAAGTTAAATATTTTCCTCCATTAGTTCCAGACTGTGATCATCGAACTTATAAATTCATGAGAAAATCCAATTTACACAAAACAATAACCTCAATCTGTTGTACTCAAATTAATCTAAACTTTAATCTTTTCAATCCTGTTATTACCATTTAGATGACAGTTTCATTAATGAATCAAAATTTATGAGAAGCCGTTCTGAAAATCTTACTGCTGTTTAAGTTTAACTTTCAATAGAATCAAACTATAAATTAATTTAATGTAAGCACATACAAAAGATATTGACGCAATAAATGTCAGTTTCAAAACAGCTACATAACAAGATTTAGTTGAAACTTATTATACTATAATTACTTTAGTCTTTCTTTACAACTATTACATTTCATTATAAAGAGGTTTGCTTTAGTCAATCACTCGTGAAACAAGAAATTGCAGTCATAAATAAGTTGAGTATTCTCTTGTAAATCCATTATCCCTGAGAGCAGTGTCAGCAATAATCAGTCAAAACTTAATTCTCTTTCAATTTAATCGACTAATGATTATATTTAGGATTGAGTAAACTGTCAAATAAGTATGATTTGAGTCAAATTAAAGCTACTTTCAGAGAATTTATTTCTACTTAAATACACATACATTAGTTATAAAATGCTATTGAACGAAAAAAATTTCAAAAAGTTTTTGTTATTGATATTAAGGTTATCCACAAATAAGGGTATTTGAAGCCTAAATGAAATTAAATTACGAGTAAAGACATATTATTGTACAAATAAATAAGTATAGTACTGTTTAATAATAGCTTTGAATAGGAATTTGCCCAAAAAGTCATATGTAAACTATGTTACAGAAGCTATTGTCGTGTGAACTAAAATCAGTAGTTTAAGTTTTTTTTAAACTTTCAACAAATTCAATCATATACGATGTTATTGAATGCGCAAGTCTTTCAAGTGATTCTGCAGGTTGTTGTAAAAGCGACGAAATGAAAACATGAATAGATTTTCGTTCGTATGAATGAGGAGTGTATTAGTAGGCAATAGCAAACAGCACAGAAGTAGAGAGAGTTCTAGTTATGGTTGAAAACTAGTAAAACAACTTTATTTTCTTTTGTTTATTATTGGTATTACTAGTTGGAGATGAGAAAGTGTTCAAGTTAGCCATAAAACAACATATTTAGAAAAAGGCATTCGCTTTGCAAAAATGGCTTATTTTATGCCTGGCTATCAAACTAGTTGTAAGTTCTTCAGTGACCTGATTTTTGTGTTGTGAGTTCAGTTTTTCGTTATTTATTTCACTCTTCATTCATAAGTGATTTGCCACTCGATAACACTCTCTTGAATAAAAGTGATTTCTCTTAACTTATATCTCGATTATGTCATTATTGAAGGACTTCATAGTGAGTAATATTGTTGTGACTCATATATATTTTGATACAATTTTATTATAATGAATGGCAAGTAAAAGGAATAACAAGGTATGTAAATCAATTCATTTTTGACAGAGTCGACAAGTCAATCAATTCGTTGTGAATCATTAAGAAAATCAATGTTTCTAAATTACATTTTATTTCCTTATTCATAATCAATTCATATTTTTGGGTTAGCTTTGGATTATTTATTAGAAAAAACGCTAAATTCTAAATATAGTATTACATGAAATTAATTTCTATTTTAAGTCGTAAAACATTTTCTCAGTATAATTGAATTGCAATAAAATACTTTCAAAGATAATTATGTAGTATCTGAAAAATATAATGAAACTATTAGAAATGTGTTAACTCAATTGTAGCTAAAAATTGAAGAAACCAATTGAATGAATTTTGAGAAATATCTTTTGAGTAGATAATTATTCTGATAGATAGCTAGATATTTGTCGTTGTCTTTAGCTCATAAACAATAGAACAATAAATAGGTTTAACCAGAGAAACCATAAAAAAATAAACTAAGCAAATACTAATGATAACAATTACATATTGATGTGATAATTTAACCTTTTTCTTGTGATAAAAAATCCTATTTCACAGGAAAGGGTAGTGATTGCTCGCCATAATTATCGACCAATTGACTCAAACACAGACCTAGCCTTAGAAAAGGGCGAAGAATATGTGATAATTGATGACACAGGCGAGTGGTGGACAGCTAAAAATAAATACGGACAAATTGGTCTCATACCATCTAATTATGTGGAAGAGAAGACTCGCAAGAGTGATTCGCTATCTAAACATGAGTGGTATTTACCACATCTTGATAGAGACCAATCGGAAACTATTTTAAGAGCCGACAATCGTGATGGAGCTTTTTTGGTCAGACTATCGACGACTGAAGAAAAATGTTTCACGATTAGTCTGTTAGTTAAAAAGTATGTCACGGAAACATTGTAGCTAAAAATCTAATTTTTTCTTCCAATTTCTCTTTTTATAAATAAGTTTTTCTATTTTTGCTTCTCAATTGTTTTTATAACGAATTGATTTATTGACGAAACCATTTATTTGAAAATTTATTTTTAGTGGAAATCATAACGAAATAAAGCACTACTTAATACAGAGGAGTAGTGATGGTTCATATTTCATAAGACCACAAGAATTTTTCCCATCAATCGAGGATTTGATTCATTCTCATCGACATAGTAGAGGACATTTGGCAACTAAATTAAAATATGTGCCCAAAACTAATGTCAACAATTTAGTTAACGATATGAAAAATTTACGCATAACTAAAGGTTAGTTATTGTTATTTTTAAGGAAAATAAATGACAATCATAAATAAATGATAAATACACTTCCTAAGAAAGATTAAGTTATGCTTATCTTTGTCTCTAATCTGAAATGTTTCCGACCTTTTATCGTATCCTTCATAAAGCTCACGTTTTTTATCATTCAATTTTCCTTCAATTAACACGCATGAATAATAATTCAATTAATTTTTTCTTTTTCTATATTTCGAACTCTTTTGCATTTAAAAATAATTATATTCCTATATAAATTACTTATATTCTCAAACTATAAACAGTTTCTAAAATTAAAGGAATATTTATTCGAATGAATAGATAAGTCATGGGAAATACGAGCTAACGAATTATCACTACTAGAAGAGTTAGGTTCTGGTCAGTTCGGTGTAGTCCGTCACGGGAAGTGGTTGTCGAAAATAGATGTGGCGGTCAAGCTAATGAAAGAGGGGACTATGTCTGAACACGATTTCATAGAAGAAGCCAAAGTGATGACCAAATTACAACACCCGAATCTAGTACTTCTATATGGCGTCTGTGTTGAACATCGACCCATTTGTATTGTTACTGAATTCATGAAACACGGTATCTAATTATCTATATTTTTAATTGATTTCACCTCTACTGATAATCCTACTTATCAACGCCTCATTTCTAATAAGATATTTTTCAAGCATAAGCTCAAAATATTCTTAAAATTAATAGGTTTCTAGACTTCTATTTATTCTACATTTAAATCAAAAGTATTTGCACAATTCCGAAAATGATTTCCCTTTTCATAATTATCTTATAATTAAAATTAAACTCGTTAATTATCTAATATTGATTAATTTATTTTTAACCGATGTAAATGAATATCTCCTGAAATGAGTAATTACTTGAGGCAAAATGTTTTTGATGTTTCATGACTATTTAGGATAAAGATGAACTTAAAGTTGTAATTCAAAATTATGCAAATATTTATTACTTTATTTGTCAATTATAAAAATATTTTTCTCGTAAGGTGTTGATAATAGCATTCAAATAGAAGACGTGAGTGAACGAAAACCTATTCACTTAAATTAAACTTTGGATTTCTTTTCTCTACCCACAATAAATAGGTTCATTATTATCATATTTACGCAAACACGAGAATAAATTAAGGCAAAGGCCGGCGTCGTTGCTAGATATGTGCGTTCAGGTATGCTCTGGAATGGCATACTTGGAAAGTCATAATTACATACATAGAGATCTCGCAGCTCGAAATTGTTTGGTGGGCGACAATAATGTTGTTAAAGTGGCAGACTTTGGGCTCACCCGGTATTCAATTATGAATTTTAATTCTAGTTTTTTCATGTTTTACTACTTTTTATTAAGTTTATTGTCAAATGATTTAGTCAACACTCTGGTTGTCACTTTATTCAGAATTATTGAATAACTTGACAATTTTTAGTGAGGAAACCACACTTATATACATCCTCTGGCTTTATATCTGAATTTTTAAATGATAAAATCAGTCATAATTTATTTTTTTTATAGTTGATTATCCAATATCCTTCCTGAAATTTTGAACGTCAATTATTAGGAATAATTAAGAGCAGAAAGTGTGTTCAAAATTTTGCAATAGGAACATGCATTTTTCAGAGTTATTAAATTGAGATTGGTTTTAAATTTTCAATTACTTCTTCCTAGTTATGTGATAGACGATGAGTACACGTCAAGCGGAGGCACAAAATTTCCCATAAAATGGGCACCTCCGGAGGTTTTGTGGTACACGAGGTTCAGCTCTAAATCTGATGTCTGGGGTTATGGCATTTTGATGTGGGGTAAGAAAAGCTGACGCATTTTCCCACTTTAAAACTTAACATTTAAAAAACTCGTTTTACTATCACTTCAATTGGTTATCACAAATGCAAATTTGACATAATTAATCAAATATAAGCAAATATTGCTTAACGTGTTGAGGACCCGATAAAACATAATGATTTTTGCTCTATATTTAATAAAAATACGAGATCTTAAATAACTCATAAACTTAATGCATAGTTAATTATTTGAATTTTTTATGTTGAAGGATAGTGTAGAAGTAGTGAGTAATTTCCTGAATATTTCTTAATTTATCTCTAGCTAAAACTATGACCAATATCAAAACGAAAACTTAAGTTGTTGATGCGATTTTCAAATAGTAATTAATATTCAAGAAAGAGCTAGCGTTCAAAGTTTCAAGTCTAGCATAAGATTGAACGCATGACTTGATCTATTATCTCAATTTGACTCATTAAAACCATTAATTTCACTTTTGAGTTGAGTAACTAAACCAATTACAAGTCCTCAAGCGGATTAATGTAATTATTGTATTGAAACTTAATGTTTATTAAACATTTGTGGGGGTCTAATATTTATGATGTGACACAGAAAAAAGCAGAAAAGCCGTATCCTTTCACATTTAAATCTTTATATGTTTGATCTTTCAAAAGATTTCCGTTTGTCTGTCCGTTCATAATCAGTAATAGGTTTCTATTTTATTAACTCTTTATGATTGACTCACTTTTGAATGCATTAAATTTGCGATTTTTCACTTATCAATTGAGACCTTATTTGTTGCTTGTACTTACCTTAAAAACTTTTAGCATTAACTAAATATTCAGTATTTGTTTTTTCAAACGTAACAAATTAATGACAAATATATTATAATTTGAAAGCTTTTGAGGTCTTATTAGCTGAATGTTGTATTCAAAAAGTCGTTAGCAATAAGGAAAACACTTAGCAAACTATTTCATTGAAATGCAAATCAACTTCAAAATTATTTTAATTATACCAAATCATAAAAACAGTTTTGCTCATGATTTTGAAAAATATAATCTATTCTAAAATTAAATATGAAATTAATTTTGCCTGTATTTACGCCCTACAGAAGTGTTCAGTTGTGGTAAAATGCCATACGGGAGACTCAGCAATGCTCAAGTTGTAGAACAAATACGTGAAGGACATCGGCTCGAAAGGCCGCGATCCTGTCCACGAGAAGTCTACCATCTAATGAAACTTTGCTGGGAAGAACAACCTGAAGACAGGCCTTCTTTCGCCAAATTAAGAACCTTACTCGAATCTCTTCTCTGCTCTAACGAAGTAATTCAGTGAACAAATAAATTTAATTTTAGTCCTATGTGAAACACTGTGCGCAAAACGAATACAATTTTTTGAACAAATTGAATTAATGAATAGTCATTCCATTTAATTGAATACTTAAAATGTTTGCTGGTCTGTCGATCAGATTTCTTCTGTTGAAATACTTTGCAATTTTTGATTGTGCATTAATTTTTTGAATTTTCTTACTTTACTTTTTGGTAAATTTATTTTTTAAGAAAAAGTCCTTTAAAAATTGTGTGCACCCGAATGTAGATTATATTGATATTTGAGCTTAATTTATAAGTCATTGCATTGTATTGAACCATTGCCAATAAATAGGAGTTGCAATTATGCCTAAAGTGTATCAATTATTTAGTTTGTATGCTTCAACACATTCTCGATTTGATAGCCAATACTAGCCAAAACTTTGTAGATTTTTCAAGTTCGTTATAGATTGTAGAATGTCCAATTTCACCTCACTAGATAAGAATCTTTATAAGCTTAAAAAGTTATAAAATGTCAAAAGAATGCGTAAAAATCGAAGTAAAGATTCTCAAAGGAACATTAAGCATCGCAATTATGGAAATCTTTATGACCGCCTCTCTTGCGTCAACTCTTGTACTATAATTAAAATGTAACAGTTCTACAAAAATTTGTTCAATAGAATATTTTTATCAAAGCACGAGAAGTACGTCAATACTATAGGATATAACGGACTTTAAACAGGACGAAGTAGAATATATTTTATTATTTGCCATAACAACAAATGCGAAACATGTTTATCAAACTTGTGAACTTGAATAAAAGAATAATTGAAAGTCCTGTTTTGATCACTTGTTTCATGTGAACGTTGAAATGCGTTCCTTCCTATGTAATAATTGCTATTATTTCCTTCAGACAGGTCGGTATGTAATAAATCAATTTTTTCTTTTTTATGAACTTGAATTTGATTGGCACTCTTGCAATGCAAACTGAAATTCTTTAAGTTATATAAATGAAAATGAATATTGATTTAATAAAAAGAAAGATAAAATTCAAATGTAATCAAAATATTTTTATTATAGGTGTTTTGTTCGAACTCAATACTTGATCCACAGTTAGATAATTTAAGAGCTTTTTATGAACTCAATCTATCGATCTTGAAAGTTAACGTTAATAAATCTCAGTGGATTAACAACAGCGCAGATTTTGCAACAATTAATAATTGCTTTTACTTCAGACTTGATACTATAAAAGTTTGAAGCTACCTGCCACATTCAATTTATACCTTAACCATAAAATAAACTTTTGTTGGTCTCTAATTTCATATGTAATAGTTTTCGATAATAGCGATTATTCAACAGGCTAACTATGAACCGAATCACACTAGAACTGTAGGACTTGGAGGTCCATATCCATCAACAACAACTAGTATATACAACATATTAAAGGCTAAAGATCTACGTTTTTAGTGCACGTTTACTTTAGAAAAACAAAGCAATAATACCATAAAGTATAATCAAATCAAAGGTAACAAATGGAAAGCTGGCGGAATCGATGGATCTTTGTTGTCATCAAAGTCTGTTATACAATACAATAGGGGAGCCTTTAATTTATCATTCTTTAATATCAAAGAAATATTTTCTTAACCTCAATGAATGACGAATTATTTGATACACTAAATAGGATTGACTATGATGTCAAGCCTCAACGACTTTATGGCAATTTAGTCATTTAATAATTATAATCATATTTACGATAAAATGTTTAGATATAGAAATCAGTTTAAATAAAATTTGAGATAAGCGTGATAAGAAGGAGTTGCAAATTAGGAGTAGCATATTTGAATTAATAAATTTAGTCTATTAGTTAGTAAAACTGATTATTTTATTAGTGAAATATTACTTCAATAGAGCATTGATCAAGAAACAAAAATCTTAACTTTCTCAGTATAAACTGTATTTTCAAGTAAATTCATAAATGAGTTGTCGGGTTTGATGCTAAATTAATTAAGGTCTAATAAATTGAAATCAAGATTAGCTTTTGAGTCAATAGTGCGAAAGTTTGCTGTACGCGGAGCTATACTTTCGTAAATATTTACGTCCGAATACAATGAAGACTTATTTTTATCAAATGATTTATTACTGCAACCATTAAGTCTGTCGTAACTTTGACTACCATTCAATAGACCAATACTTTCATTTAATTTCTTTTCCAAAGCTTTTAATTGAAGCTTAATAGAATCGATTTCATCGTGAATTGAGGCACAATATTGAGGGGCTTCCATTTTGGGTTTGGAGTGAGCTAATTTTTCGATTAATTTTCTCAAGTGAGCCAAGCAGTTATGAGTTTTAAGCTCTTTTCGTGATAATTCAGCGGCACAGCCTTCTTTGCATAAGACTAAAGCTTCAGCATTGTGTTCACAACTCATCTCATGAATACCAATATCTGCTACTCTGGCTTGAACTTTACATCCAACGTTACTGAAAATACATTTGACTTTTATTTTATTGTAGTTATCAACCCAATAACGCGATGGATTAATACAGTAGGGCTTGTTAACAATGATTCTATCGAATGGACATTTGAGTGTTTGTTGGTTTCGGATTTTTAATACAATACAACTATGGCAGAATATACGCTCACAATTGCAATTGATTTGTTTAGGAACATCAATAATGTCGCGGCAAATGCCACATATGAACTCATCACTGATTTTATTTTTACCAACAAAGCGATTGACTTGTATTCCCATTTAGTGACTTTGGAAACAGTCTTTCAATGGATCCAAATGAAATTTTTTCAAAAATTTATGATTTGGCAAAGATGCCTAAACGAGTAAATGGAAACTTTCTTGCTCAAGCTGAAAGCAATCTTTTATAAGTTATCAAATATCACGCACAAATAGCTTCAATGATTAATTGACATTAGTGATGAAAAAGTCTGATATCTAGAACTATTTCACGAACATATCTTAGGAAAAGGCAATAGGAAATCCTTACATTAGATGTATTTCAAATGAACATAAACTCTATTGCCCTCAACAAAAATTTCAAGCAAAATGACTCATTTCCAATATGTGCAGCATAGATAACCGTTAATTTGAAAAATGCCTATGCTTTGGTATCCCTAAAACTTACTTTTTTTACAATACTACTAATAGCAAAATAACGCAATAGCACATTGAGAACTCATTAATTAGTAAACCAAAGCATGCGTTCACTATTGAACTATTGAAAACTTAGTTCTTTCTGTGCTTGACGAATATGGTGAGGTTCTTGAAAATAATGGTTCTGCAATACGTTACCGAGAATATTGCCACTGTTATTATATGTTATTAAATTTGTTTAAAAAACTAATTATATGTAAATTTATTATATTAATAAAAATTGTTAGTTTGAAGATTGGACAGTTTTCTATTACAAATAGATACTGTGAAATGTACAGTTAGTCTTTGGAATTTCCTAAGGGTTTTGCTGATCATCAGTAGCCACTCTATGCCTAAATTCAGTCAAATAAAAATTTATTACCTGACTATTAGTATTTGAGAATCTAATCAACTTGAAGTGTAGTTTATGCTTATTAATAAACTTAGCATTATTGATAAAAACAATTTTAGTCATATTGAGATTATTCCGATTTTGGACTCTGTAGAAATTATGACTTGAAACAAATAAATACTGAACTGATTAAAAATTGTTAAAAATAAAGCTTCATTACAAACGTTATATGTTTTACCTATCATTTATGAAGTTCAGAAAACTTGATTTTTAAATTAACAAATTTAGGAATTAAAAATACTAACTTGATAAATATTTCAAGTATTTTTCAAGATGATATTGAATTGATGATTTACATGCGGATTGGCTCGCTTCTGTTCTAGCAGTCCTCTGTTAGATTGTTCCGCATTGAATTCTTTTTGCTCATCTATAATCAGCGGTTGTTCTAAAGCAAGTTTAGGATATGAACTTGAGACCAGAGGTTTTAATAATGTTTTAAATCAAAATCTTTAGTTTAAATTAAAATCTTTTTATCGGTTAAACAGCATGTCATATCATGTTTAAAAATGGCTTTTTAAAGTGCTTCTCTGAAATATCTTTGCGATTAAAAGCTGAAATTAATAAAAAATACTTTTATTTCACAAATTTTTATTGAATTTTTAAGTAATGTGTTTAAAGATATGCTAACAAGTCTAATAAGTGTCGCTCCATAGAATGAGAGGCTAATGATGAGAAATTTAAGTGAGTATAACTGTCAGACAACCGGCGGTCAGTACATTTAAAAACCACGTTTAGATATGGTTTGACATGCTATTTATCTGATTAATTATTTCTAAAATTTAAATCTCTATTCTCTTACTGCCCTTTTATGAAATAAGTTTCATGCTTTGATTATTTCAGACACAATGCCTAATTGGTAATTCCAATATTTTCTGATATAGGATGCAGGTTTGTCAAAGGGGTATATGAGAAAATTTTTATACAAATTGCCTCAATTTAAAATCATAATCATTGCAATCTTTAATTGATTGTAATATTCTTCCTATCTAAATTTTTAATAGTCAACAAGTGCATAAAATGAATGTCATTTTCGGAATAATTTTGTCAGTAATATAGTAAATTAAAGTAAAATTTAAATTTCATTTCTATATTATTCTTGTACTACTGTATAATAGTTGTTTCATTCTACGATTCTTACATTGTATTTGTGAGAGTCGTAGAGTGAAATAGCTTTTATAATGCAAGAATACTATTGAATAAGTTTGCATCTAGTGTTACAGTAATGAACACTGGTAATCACAGTCAATGATAATCATAAATATAATCTTAGTCCAATACAATCTCGTCTCTTGTATTTTTCAAAATTTTGTATTCCACACCTCCTCGTCTTTTGAATACCAATCTTAGGGTCTATTTACACGATTCAATTTCTATTTACACACAAATAATAATATTGAATTAAACAATAGATTTGATCCAATCAAATTATTTTCAAAATTTAAAAAATATGCGTAGCATGTTTTGATTATAATGCATACTGTGATTGGCTAATGAATTCAAGTTATTGAAAAAAGTTAAACATCGTTCAACTTTTTTGATACATTGAATTCAACAGCAGTTGAGGCAATTTATATATACACATTATTCAATTCGCTTGAACTCAAGTCTTCAAGTCACTTGAATTCTACATAAATTGAATCGTGTAAATAGATCCTTATGGCTACTGACCCTTATCTTGGGATTAGTATATATAGTGTGATTCGCGTTAAAGTATCTCAAATAGAAGGCATGCGTTTCATTCCATATTTGTTCATTAAACATGATTCTTATGTCACTTAAATTGTAATTTTGATAAGTAATCAATTTATTATTTATAGTAAAAAATTTCGTTTCTCGTCCAATTTTGCGAAAACTGATCTCAAGATTCCACGAGATTTTCCACAAAACGAGATCTTGTTTTCATAAATACACTTCAAGTTAAAATTAAATTTAGACTTACAAGCTCAAAATATGAACAAAAAATATAGAAATCTCAATAAGGCCGATACATAACGTTAGCCTCAAGGCTTGGGCTTTAGGCTGAACTAAACTTAGAAAGGCTGACTTCAGCCCAAAGTCTGAAGAGTGATAACTCTGAACGGTTGTACCCCAATTGATAGACGTCAACTTTATAGACATTTCACTTTATAGACATTTCATTTCATAGACAAATTTTCGCTAATGAAGATTCTGGTCATTAAAGAGATTATTGATGTTAAGCTGAAGACTCTGGTCCAGTCTTGAGATTTTGTTTTGAGACACCTTGTGCAACCTTTCATATAACTTATATCAACAGCAAAAATATATGTTGAAAAATAGAAATTTAATTCTGATTTATTAATAATACGATATTTTTGTGATATCAGACAAAATATCACATACAAAGGTTATTATATGTAATATTCTCATGTGACATTTTGTCATGCGATATTTTGCAGGGCAATATTTTGTCTGATATCACAAAAATATCGTATTATTAATAAATCAGAATTAAATTTCTATTTTTCAATATATTAATATTTTTCGCTGTTCATATAAGTTATATGAAAGGTTGTATAGGTGTCTCAAAATAAATCCTAAGGACTTGACCAGAATCTTCAGCCTAACATCAATAATCTCCTCAATGACTAGAATCTTCATTAGCGAAGATTTGTCTATGAAATGAAATGTCTATAATTTGGAAAGACACAGTTTTTTTTCAGTAAAATCACTATTGATCAAAGCTTTTAATTAAAGCTAAGGAGACCTGTATCTCCTCATCCCCACTAGCTTTGTCACTACTTATCTCATTCTGTCAAACTTTAGCTCAAGAGAAATAAATCAAAACTGAATACTGAATTTCTTCAATCTATTAGAAAATTTATCTAATTTGTAGTGTAAGCCCTCTTTGCCACTCCATTTATCAAAATTCGCCTTAGGACTTAGATTTTTCTTATTATTAATATGAGAGTAAGTCAATTTTTATCAACAATTATTCTCGAAGTCGAAGTTTGAAAATTTCTGTTATAGAATATTTTTCATTAGTCTTGAGTATTGGTGGTTGAAAGTGTTCGAGCAATGACAAAATTTTATAAATATTAGTGGATTAATTGTTTCAGAATTGTGCCCCAATTGCTGCTTCTCCTCAATTGATTTGTATTGATTTTGTTTTATGATTCATAATGATAAAATCATTTCGTGATACAGTTAAACAATAATGATTATAGCATGATTACTATCGGCACAGATAAAATATCGTAATCCAAAATATTTTCTAACAGCAAGAATAAATCATCTAATTCTGATATTGTCATAATAATTTTGGATGAGACTCATTTCTCATTTAAATGATTCATTGAAAGAGATTGTATCTCGAGTTAACCTCATCTTCAGATTTCACTTGAGCTACTCAGTTGACTCATACTTTATTTATAAAATAAAATTTATTGGTTGAGGGTGCCAAATAGACGCAGCTATTAAGAAACATCGTAAAAATCGAGTGACACATGCAATCGATAATGCTTGACGAGACAAATTGAACCATACCAAATTTTTGGAGCCACGCCCATCCATTCACTAGCTATGCCCACTTTTAAGTATTTTCCTTTTAATTCATTTCTGAGTAGGCGGAGCATCATAAAAATCATGATACATGTAATCGATTGCGCCCATTATGACAAGTCAGACTATACTGAACTTATAGAGCCACGCCCACCCATTCACTATCTACGATCACTTTACATTTTTCAACTTAATTCATTACTTAGTGGAGGAGCATTATAGAAATCATATGGCACATGTAATGGATAGTGCGACATAAGTTGAACCATGCCAAACTTTTTTGAGGCATGCCTTTCTTAATCACAGCCAGCTTTGAAAAATAAACTCTATATTAAATTATGATGCAAATAAACTAATGATAAATCTGATTTAAATTAAACCGTAAATAACCCTCTTTATAAATCGAAATCACTGTCTGAATCTTCCAACTCAATAATATCATCATAGTGCTCATCAGACAATGTAAGTTCGTCAGATTCAGACAGTGATTTATCAGCAAGTTTGTGAGGGATCACTCAATAACTGAGTAGTGTCCTCCAGAAACTTTTTGAAGGCCAACCTTTTCTTATTGTTCTTTAAAGAGATCCTATTGTAGATAGCCCAGTCTACTTGTTCATTCAAATATTTGGGAGATTGTGGCGACCTTATAAACGATCTAATGCCGCTACAACCTCTCAATTCTATTCGTATGAGCAATATAGACGTGATCTCTATAAAGGACATCTCTCACAAACTTCTGTCGATGATTGACCTTGAGATAGATCCAGTTCAATCCTAGGTTTGTAATGTATGTGGTGTTGTCATCATAAACTGCAGCAGTCTGTGAAAACTGTGGACTCTGCTACGATTCTTGAAGCCATGAGAGGCCAAAGAGTATTTTCCTTGCGACCTGGTACAATCATAGCAACACTCTCCGGTCTCTCGGCAGGTGGCACCAAAGAGCCACCAATCTTCAAACACGTACCTACGTCCCTGAAGACCCAAAACTAATTCCTGGTGTATAGTTTTTCCATTGCAAAAATCGATCTGTAGTTCCCATGGAACAAACACCTAAGGCTAAAGGAAAATTCCCTAAAAGATATCTAATATGGCAGGTGATCGACGAGCATGGCAATGCTTCTCCGTATGTTTTTATTTATACGATGACCGGAGAGATCTACTTAAAAGAATGTTGAAAGAAAAGGCTTCTACCGTTTATCGAAAAATGTAAAGTGCAAGATATTGTTCTTTGGATGGACTTGGCCACTGCTCATTATAAGGCTGAAGAAATCGAATGGTTAGGCGCCATTAATACTGATTTTATTAGTAAGAGGGATAACGCTCCTAATGTAACACAAGCGCGGCCTATAGAGAAGTTCTGTGCCATATGTAAATCAGGATATAAGAAGCGTAAGGTTGGAGCAAAAAATATAAAATCGATGGCAAAAATATGGACAAATATCTCAACAAAAAAACCAAAGAGTCTGCACAGAAGTTAATGAAGAAGCTAGAAGAGATCTTCGCGCTACTGCTTATGGTGGGATCAAAGCGCCGTTCAAAGACAGAAATAATTAAAAATATATAAGAGTATATTATTGCTAAATTTCGTGCAAATATGTCAATATTTTATATAGCTATTAAACTTTTAAAACTTTTTCAAGTTCCTACCGGACAGGCTTTATGAAATTCAAGGTTCGTAAGTTTGCTGGTTAATAAACAGTAGTATTAAATGTAAATAGAAGTGAATTTTCATAAGACAACTTCAACTTAATAGAAAATTTTATGCTTTTTCTGCATTTAATAAAATTTTTCAGGCGATCTTAAACAACTTTCTGAGAGATCTTTCAAAAAATTTTGCATTTAAAATTGTATAAGAAGCAGATGTGACTTTCAGTCCCGTTGGTATATTAGAAGTACCTTTTGTAGCAAATATTATTGACTTTTCGATATAATGACATCGAAAGACCTATTGCTTTAACTTAGAACGACCAAGCATCCAGATTTGAGCTGGAAAGTCCATATTTCAGATTAACCTGCCCAGAGTCAAGATTGGACCCCATCTGGACGCATTTTTTCAGATTTGAGTTGAATAGTTAAAGTTTGTTTTTTCAGTGATGATTACGTTTGATTTTAGTGCATATTTTACAAATGTTAGAAGTTGTGAACATTACATACATTAGTTCAAAACGTATAAATTACAGCTTATTTCAATATTAAGAAACTAGACTTGTTCTAAGAAAAGTTGTCGAGAGGAAATATAAACTTAATCATTACTAAGAAAAACACACTGTAAGACACTTCTATCTTGAATGTTCTCTCTTATTAGGAATTCAATGTATATTGATTTTAAACTAGTGTACTTTAATCTATTGGAATTGCTCGTTTATAAGTTCCTGCAGAGAACATCAAAATTATGTTAAGGATAACTTGTATTACTCAATACTGCAAAATCATAAAAGAAATATAATTTTAACTAGAATTATAATTATTTTTACAATTTAAATTATGTAACTTTATATATTAATTGAGTGTTGTAAATAAATTTTAAAACTTCAAAGAAAATCTTAAAGAGGGACCCAATTATTATTTTGTCCAGATTTGGGTTCTATAAGACTTGGTCACCCTAGATGTTAGACAATTAGTCTTTTGTGATGATATTAATGGAAAGTTTTATTACATAACTGGAATAATCAAACAAGAAAAAGTAATTTCTTATTAAATACTTTTCATTGTCAGTGTTATTTGTAAAACATACTGTATATCAAACCAGTTCTCAACGGAAGAGAAAAATTATATTTAAGTTTAATAAGAATGTTATAGTAGTTGCAACCCTTGTTTTATTTTGATAACTTATGGGTAAGCTTCATATGAAAATAAATATTTATATTCATATGAAATCATAAGCATATAATTCAAATTAAAATTTCTTTTTAATACATCACATCACATAAACTTCTTAAACCTTTAGATGAATCAGAAATTTTTTAGTATTCAAAATAAATATTAATAAGAATTATGGTAAAGTCAAAATTTATTAGATTATGATTTCGCACAATCAATAGATGTTATTATTGAAGAAATTTAAATAAAGAAATCTCAAAGTTTGAACCAAACATTTAAGATGATATTTATTCATTGAAAAGGAGACCATATGCTCCCTGTGCAAGTGCAACATCTGCCTGTTGCCAAAATCTGTGGTAAGTGAATGTCGGGACAGCGCCTCCGTTAAGATAAGCCTGAACTTTGGGCCAATCCTTGTCTTTCTTATAGAAAGATCTGATTGAGATGAAGGTCGAGTTAGAACTGATAACATCTCCATTTGGCATTTTTCCCTGCCAGCCCGCCGGCACATAAAGTTTCTCATTAAATCGTTTGTAATCTGCACGCTCTTCTTTATCAGCGACACCGTGTTGGGTCTGGAAATGCTTCCACATGCCGTCCAATATGCCTTTAGCGGTGCTCTTAGCCTCAGCGTGATTGGCTTTGGCTGCGTAGTAGGCGAGGGTTCGGGCGGTGGCCGCAGCTGTTCCAACGTCACTGGTCGAGTCAACAACGCGGACGTGAAGGTTGCTGTTGGGGCTTGCGCTGCCGCCACTGAAGGAGTTGGGCACTCCCTCCCAGTTAAGAGTTGATGGGATTTTATAAGTTCCATCTGAATTGATCTTGGTGTTCTTGAGCACCCACGTGACCCATTTGTCTAAAACTGACTTGGCTTTGGCATCATCGGTCACGTAGTAATATTGAGCCAAACGATCGGTGGACCAGGCTTGCATTCCATACCAATTATTGGATGGTGGGTCGTGATAGACGGGCTCCCAATCATAAAACATGCCGTAGAAAGTGTTTGATGATAGATTGCTAGGCGGAGTATCATATCTGCCGTTCCAGGTATTGGTGGCACCACCAGCAAAGGCTCCCTCAGCGGTCTGGAGGTATTCGTAGAACTCGAGTTGTCTTTCAAGACTTTTTTTCCAATCTTCGACAGCTGACGAACCCTTGGGTTTCAATGAATCGACATTAGATAACGCATAGGCTGCCAATGGATTTTGGTAACCGAAGTGAGCGGCACCATCTCCGATACGCCACGCCCATCCTGCACTAGTGTCGAGAGCTCCGCCCCAGGCGTAATACCAGGAAAGTAAGTAGTGAGCACTGTCTTTGCCTGAACCTCCTGGACATGAGTTTCTGTTTACGCAATTACCAACTTTCTTGAAATATTTATCGAAAAGTGCATATCGTAAATAGTCTCCCAATTTAGCGGCCTTTTGAAGAGTTTGACTGATTTGTCCTTCTTTTCCTTGGCTCTTGGCCCAAGTGGCTGCCCAGAAGGCACCCTGAATGGCACGAGCGTCGGCGTCTGGTGCAGCAGTGAATTTCCATTGCTTGGCGTAGTTGCTATCTTTGACAAACAAATCCAAGAATCCGTTACGACCACCATATTTGAAGCTATCACAAGTAGGCTGAGGAATAGTTCTCCAGACAGACTCTTCGGGTCCTCTTTGATAGGTATTGATATTTGACGGACCTTTGGTTCCTGGACCGCCTTCGCAAACACCGGGGGCGTTACCGAAACCGTAGATATTGTCGACATCTTGCAACCAATGCATACCATAGATATCCGGTGTGCCATAAGCAGAAGAAAGTTCTTGAGCGAGAGGATCTTGTCCTACAGGAACTCCGGTCTCAATCGGTGACGGATAACCATTAGGTGTGTCCTGTTCTGCGGCAAAAGTGGCCGGTTTTTCGGGCTTGTAGAAGCTGTTGGTGGGTTGGTCCTGATGGCCAGGAATAGCGTATTTCTCCAACACATCCCAGGCTTTGTTGAAACTGCTATAGTCTTTGGTGATGCCACCGTGCATGGCTTCCAACCAGATGTAGTAGCTATAGGCTTCTGATGTGGTCTGATGTCCGTGATCTGGAGCCTCAACCATCAATGTCTCAATCGAATGGTATGGAATGCCTTCGGGAGAGAAATAGTGATTCGACGCAGTGTGAATCTTCTTATATTGGTCTAAAAACCGTTGAGTGTAAACACCGGCAGCGTTAATTTGTGCCGCGCATCCAATCAATAGTAGAACTATCGACAACTTCATGACTGAAATTGGAGTTTGGTCTAAAAATGATTTTGAAGTCATAAAACTTTCTTGTATAAAGTGAAGGTTATAGATTTTCTTTAGTAATAATTACCTTAAATTCTAGACCTTTATCATACAATAGGAAAACAGAGTTTTTCTCAAGTCAGTTGTGCTGACTTTAAACTGAAGATTATCGACTAAACTCCAGGTCTTTATATACCTAGAAATTTTTAATGATTTCATAATTGATCTGATCATTTGTCATGTCATTAGTTGAGAAATATGTGTTTATTTAGTGATGAAATCAATTATTTCATTTGTCATGGCTTGAGATGTTAACCAAATGCTATCAATTTTTCGTTTTGCAACTTATTTGTTTAGATAAAAACTACATAAACCACACTGCAATTTTTAGTCTCTGATCTGTCATTATCAAAAATTACAACACCTTTTTAATCAGTTATTATATAATTGAAAATTTCGTAATTTAAAGCTTATTTTTAGTCAAAAAATAACCATAATCAGAGAAAACTAAAAAATATCCAAAAATATGAAATTTTTATTTATGATAATTATCTGAATGGTTATGATTAATCTAGAACAGTTAATATGGATAGAAAACAACAAACCTTACGATTAAGAGAATGTCGTTCAGTAACACCAAGTTGTGGCATTATTTTTGGTAATATCTAATTCCATACACTAATCATCAAACATAAGGCTTCAATTTAGCTCAAAAATACAATGAAGAAACTGATTAAAAATAACGAAAGTGACGATTTATAGAAAAAATAGCAGAGGTATGATTGAAAATGAGCATAAGCTTTTGGTACATCTATGAGAGGCTTAGTGAGCTCTCCAAGTTGCAATTTCAAATTACTTCCAGCTTGTATTTTTAAAGTTCAAATTTACACCTAAAATATTCCCGATTTATATTGAAGCTTATCTTAAATTTAGTGTTCGAGCTTTCAAAAAAAAATAGGCTAGAAAGTCTGAAAGTTAAAAAAATTATTCTCAATAATTGAAATCTCAAAAAATAGCCTTCAAGCTTTATTCAATATTAGTTTTGAATTGGAGTGAATCCGGGCTAATGGATCTAAGGGGGTTCCCGACCTCCTACCATCAAATGTGATACATCATTGGATTCAGACCTTCGAGCTAAACGTTTTGATACCATACATGGCCACTTCCAACCCGAAGATGATCACTTCTGGCCAGTTCCCGGCTGGAGTAGCGGACCACGCCATGTGATACGTCGTTGGGCTCAGGACATCGAGTTGAGTAATTTGATACCTCAATTGATCAATTATCTCCAGTAGTTCTCAGGATAATCTTCACTAGTGAGAGAAAACCAAAATTGGAAAATTACAAAAAAGTATCCAAACATACAATCGTTAATTGAAATTGTTCCCGAAGCAAACTTATTTGTAAAAATAAATACTTTTTTCGTAACGAACCTATTTTGGGTGTCAAAGTTAAAGGCAATAAAATAATGTTGGGTGAAGTTTTAGTTTTATAGCTTGTAAATTTCATTGAATTGATTCAAAATGAAAAAATGCAAATTGCTCAGGAAGTGGAAGAAAAACTCATAGATTGCATTCAATCAGTTAATCAAACATTATACATTGTGAGCTTCAACTACAGAATAATAGTAAGAAATAACTCACGCGTATATCGAGATATTTCGTGTTATTTGTGGTATTAGCAAACACATCGTATGAGAATTAAATGAGTCAATATCATAGTTTTAAAAACTAAATTAAATTACAATTAAGTATGATGCATAAATTTCGTCAATTATTCAGTTTCACTCTCTATCAACTGAATGACAAAGAGAAATAACCGGTCATCGCTTAATGAATCAAATAGGAAAAAACTCATTTAAAATAGCACTTTAGTTTCATTCAAAAATTAGTTTAGAGTTGTCGCAAAACTCAATTTAATCAATTTGAGATCATTCTTATTTTTATTTTAAACAATTTGAATATGAATTTGGTTTATTCTACATGTTATACCGTACTGGCTTCAGCTTCAGAACCTAAACGCATAACCAGTACCATAACCAGGATATGAACTATTGTGGAGCTAAGACTAGGTATTTTACTCATAGCAAAAAGGTTTTATTTTAATAAAAATTAGAATTTTTCTGTTACAATGATTTATAGCAAATGCATTGATAAATTCATCTAAATCTAAAGCTACAGCTATTCCTCTTGTTTCGTCTTGTTTCACTACTCAAACAAATGTACACACAATTTTCTGAAAATCACTGGTGGGCTATAGCCCCCTTAGCCCCTATGAAGTTACAGCAGTACGCATAACTAGGGGCTAAAATTAATTATTTATCCAGAATTTCGAAGCAACAATTTATTAAATACTTAGTAATATTAAACTTAGTTTTGAATGCATTTTTATTTTCTTATAAAATTATAAGTATTTAAAATAACATTTAATAAAAATACATAAAAGGAATGTAGTATAAAGCTTATATGTGATTTCATTGCTTGTTTGATACGTAAATATATTGTAAATATATTTAAAATTTTTCACATTTTAAAAGATTTTTACTTCTTTTTAGAACCTTTTCACTTTCCCTCAGAGGCTTATGAGATCCTCTCCTCGAGGCCATTGCTCAAAGCCTGACTCTCTTCACAAGTTTTTAACATATCTTATATAAACAAAATAAGACTTGTTATTCTGACTTATTCTTTTAAATATAAGCCGCATTTCATAGCAAATGTTAGCACAACGATAACCTTGAAAGTATTGTGTAAAGCATTACATTAAGTATAAAGCATTTTTAAAGATAAATGTTTGAAAAATTATTTTTAAAAAATGAAAAACTGATTTAAAGTCATAAAATTCACATCTGCACGATATACATCTGAATCATAAGAAGTATCACTTTCTAGAACTACTGATTCACAATTGAGTTTAGACAATTAATCCACATAAAACTTTCTATTGTCAACTATTAAATACTAATTTCTTTATTATTAACACTATCAAACATTTCAAAATATCGGTTAATGAACAATTTAATTGAAATTAACAAAAAGTAAAGTTATGTAACTTCAGATACAATGCTATGCACTACACAACATTGTACGTAAAGCAAATAACCCTATTAACTATACATATATTTTAAACTTCAAATTCAAATCCTATTAACGTTAAAATTGATATGTTTTGTCACAGCAATAAATTCTTTTCTCATTGAAACATTTGCTGAATTTTTAAATATGGATAAAATACAAGTTAAAGAGTATAATTAAAATAAAATCCAAAAAAGAAGTTGACTGGAAATAACTGCTAATTGCTCATTGTCATTCAATTACTAAATTACACCCTTTATCAATGTCTTAATTCATATCTGAATTCTAATATCAATTGACATGTGAATAAAAAAGATATCTCATTCGTTTATTAGCCGTGTTGATAATGTTTGCAAAACTGGGTCGACATGAGCTTTTGCGCTATTGTGTAGTTTGATTGCAAGCGAAACTTTTTTAATATTTGCGATTTTCTTTTTCAAGGATTTAAGGATTATGACACAACTGAATTAATAACTTTACTTTCAAATTAATATCATTTTCAAATATAATGAGTTGCATAAATCTAGTCTTTTTCAAAACTCCAGGAGCTAGTTTTCGGACATTCTATACCCCTAAATTTCAAGCAATTTTTATGAATAAACTAGAATTTGCGGAAAACTTTCTGACAAAGTTTGGTAGCTAAATCATTAAGCACCTACCTACTGGATGAAGAAATCTATAGAAAGAAATTTCAGCGATTGAATCCTTAATTGATCCATTGAAATTTCCATTCATTATTGATTTTCTATTTGAACAAAATTTTCTACATTTAATAAATTTCTTTGATGTAAAACGTATTGATTGCTTTAAAGACCTACAATTTGATATCGTATTCAAGTCGGTCGGGCTTTTAGTTCAATAGTTAGGCTCAAGTGAAAATTTGAAATTTTCAACTTTGATGAGCTATAATTTTGGAAATAGAGATATTTGAACTAAAAAAACCTGTATTTAATTACTTTTTAGGTAGTTTCGATCAGAATTCGAATTCAACACTCAATTTTTTTCTATAGATTTCTTCATCCAGTAGGTAAGTGCTTAATGATTGAGTTACCAAACTTTTTAAGAAAGTTTCCCGCAAATCCTAGTTTATTCATCAAAATTTTCATCAAAATTGCTTGACATTGAGGGATATAGAATGTCCAAAAACTAGCTCCCGTGGTTTTGAAAACGATTGTATGTTTATATTACCCTCTTTTTGTTTTTAAACATGTGCACAATTTAAAAAACTAACTTATAATTTTAACGAATTGAAATTTTTTGTAAAATATAGATTTGCATTATAGATTTTTTATTTTTTGATTATTAAGTCGAATTTCTGCAGCAACGTCTATGATTGCAGTATCTTGTAGTAAATAGTAAGAAATTAATGATATTAATACATCATGATTGTGGTGAGAGGTTAAGTGCAATATTTTGAGTGAAATAATTTGTGCCCAATGTTTTGTGTTTAATACTCTGAGTGCAAAGTGCTTTAGCGTTTCCTTCATTGTTTTGTTATTGCAGTAAGAGAGAACAGATCATTTTACGAATGATAAGACTTAGGGGTCATGATCAGCAACAGGGGGCGCTTTCAGATCATGATTTTCTTGCTTTCTTCTATAATGAGCTATCAGATTTAAAGGATAAATTAAAACAGACGCGCCTAGATATTGTCAATTGTCAGGCATAATATCTACCAGAGCAACCCCTCCACCTTATTTTCCAATCGCTCTAGTATCGTTATGAAAATTGTAAATGAACAGAAAAGGAATAAATTAGGTTTTAGATAAGTTTGTAGTTTTAAGCCCTCATGCAATGTAAAAATTGAGACTACAAAAAATACACGGTTTTATGATGCTCATTGATCCTTGAGAGGGTCTCCATATGATCGCATGTTTTGTAGCTAGGCTTAGATAATCAGGCTGTTGTAGAAGTTAAAGTTGATAACGAAACAATCACTAAGTGGTGCGGCTATTTACGTAATGCTCAGGAAACATTATGTCTCAATGTAGGCAAATTGATATGAGGATGAAAATGGAGAAGTAGTGGCACACTTTGTAGAAGTCGATGAGAGCCAGATTTGTAACTGTGAGCATGACCGAGGGAGATTAAAATACTGAGACACAAAATTTAGGATAGTAGGTGAGGTTTGTAGGCTTAAGCGCCAGGCATTTATGGTTAGGGTTCCGAATAGAAGAACGAAGGTGATAGATTATTTAATAGATTCAAGATTAGCACGAGAAAGCATTTTATTTACAGTTTAAGCTCGAGTATATGAGAATATATATACTACATTAGGAATAGTACATGAATCAGTGAACCATAGCGTCAATTTTGTAAGCCTTACGAATATTAATATTAATACAAATATGATAGAATCTCGTTGAGCTGCAGTTAAACAAAAGTAAAACTTTATAATATAAACTATGTTGAATTGAACATTGCTCAATATTTTATGAATTCGAAATCTCTTTTCCCTTGAAGGAAAAGCTTAGTTATGGGAAAAGATTCGAAAAATTAGCGATATGGTAAGAGTTTAGGTAGGCTATGATCATAATAAGATACGATTAGAATTTGTAGTTGATGATTGGAATAAGATATTAGGCTAATTATTATAAATATACACCTATGGACAACCAGAAGTTCCGTCGGAAAATCGCTATAACTTTTGATTGGCTTGATCGATTTAAATAATTTTTACACCAAATTAACCAAGAATAAATGTAGTTTCTTAAATGTAAATGTGATTTAATTTTTTCAAACCACTATAACTTCTTGCTGAATATTCAAATTTCCTTCAAATCATAGAAATCACATTTATTCTTCGTTAATTTGGTGAACAAATTTTGAAAATCGGATTACAAAGTCAAAAGTTATAAAGATTTTGCGAGTCAACATAATTGATTTGCAAATCACTTACGTTGACTCGCAAAATCTTTATAACTTTTGACTTTGTAATCCGATTTTCAAAATTTTTCACCAAATTAACGAAGAATAAATGTGATTTCTATGATTTGAAGGAAATTTGAATATTCAGCAAGATAAAAAGTTATAGTGGTTTGAAAAAATTACATTTACATTTTAAAGAAAACTTGGTTAATTTGGTGTAAAAATTATTTAAATCGATCAAGCCAATCAAAAGTTATAACTTTTCCGACGGAACTTCTGGTTGTCCATAGGTGTATATTCATTGATTATAATAATAAATAATTGATTACAATAAATTGTTTGTTATTCTTGATAACAGAAAAGTTTAAAAACTAATAGCATTCTCGATAGAGATTGTTGGGTTTGACATATGGCATATTCTCATCAATTCGAAAGCCTTACCCCATATTTTTCAAAAGAACACACTCGAATCCAAAGATTAAAGATAACTAATGTAATTCATCACTCATTTAATAGACGACTGGTTTAAGTATATGATTATATTATGCGATCTGTGAATTAAAAAAGCTCTTATTTCGGATCTTTTCCAGCTTTCATCTTCATTAATAGATAAATTACATCAAATAATCACTGTATTGTCACAGTTATTTTTGTGACTCTGGATCTCATTGAGAACGAAAAACTTGATCTGAGTTTTTGTGTAGAGTTTTTCACTTAGTGTGACTACTAGTGTAAAGATTTGAAATCAGGGGTCTCGATGTAAGACTCCAAATCCTTTTACCTAATTCCCTATCTAAGAGTCTGGCTAGACTGGATAGAGAACATCATGTGTGCTTATTATGCATTAATGAAAGTTTCATAACTTTACATATCACTTACCTTAGGTGCAAATAAACAGTGATGCACACGCTCGACGCTGACGCTCGCGCTCGGTCAGAAATTGGCGCTCGGCGCTCACTTTTTCGAGGCGCTCGAACGCCGAGCGTTTACCGAGCGTCAAGTAAGCAAAGTCCATGAATTGAAAGGCTTTTTCTGCATAAAATTAACTTATTTTATTTAAGCTGTAACTTTATCTGTATATAAATTTCATATATATGATACTCACTGATTGAAAACAATCCAAACAAATACTTTAGTTCGAAATCTGATGTCATATAAATAAAATGTTTATATTGAAGATATGAAACCGTTTATAAAAGAGAGAGATTGCGATACATTAGAGTCCATATTTAAAAGCACTAAAAAGTCTAGTAATAACTTATAAGTTAAGTTTATAACTTTTTGAATAATCATTGACTTAAATGTTAGAACTTTTTGATAGAACATTTTATACCAATCTCTGTCCGTCTGTCTCTCTTTCATAAACGCTGTCATGTGTAAACACATTTAGTTTCAGACTCAAAAAGATTCTGTCTAAATTCTTTAAAACAATAAGTCATAAATTTTTGTGTAAAATTTTATATTTAGTAAATACTAACTTTTTTGCATTAAAAAGTATCTATACTATATTTCTAATTTGGGAGATACGTACTATGACTTGACGCTCAACGCTCGCGCTCGGCGCTCGGGGGTAAGACGCTCGAGCGTCCACTCACGCTCGGCAAAAGTAGAACGCTCGACGTTCGCGCTCGCTAACGAGCGCCAAACGCTCGAGCGTTGAGCATCACTGCAAATAAAGTTGATAAAAATGAAGAAAACGATTGTCTATTTTACAAGAATTGTATTATGCATATGTGAAGTTACAAAGCATATCTGAGATATTACTAAAAGATCCTTATAAAGACTTTCTCCCTCTTTATATACTTTTCCTTGGTTTCTCAAATTTATCTAAATTTAAAACTGAAGCTACACTTTTTGATTGTTTATTTATATTAAAGTTAAATTATACTATATTGGGTCATTTTAAAGACAGAGCATTACAGAAAGAGTTATAAATCATTGGGCGTTTTTAGAGCAAATTACAAAATGTGTTAGTGCTAAGCCTCTTCAAACTAATAACTAAGATATTTTAGTGTTCTATATTTATTATATATACACTCGATTACATGGCCAACTATAACGGTTTAAATCTTAATAGCACTTGAACGGATGATCCAATTTTCAAATTGTTTTCACTGAATTGTGGCTGGATAATGTAGGAAATGTTTGATATACCATTCGTTAAAATATTCACCAGGGTTATAAAATAATGAAACAAAAATTAAAAAATCAAACATTAATATTATTGTAACTTTGAAACTTTTAATTTTATTAAAAATTAATAGTGTGTATGGCCTCCGCCATACACACTATTTTAAAACAAATTTGGTATACAATCAATTGTTAACCGATTGTTTTACAAACATAAACAAACAGAAAATATCCAAAAACTACTTTCAATTAGTCTATGCCATACACATATACCATTACTTCTAATGGAAAATGAAGTTTTAACTAGAATTGCTATAACTTTGCAACCCTTGTGAATATTTTAACGAATAGTATATCAAACAATTTCAACATTATCCAGTTACAATTTAGTGAAAACCATTTTGAAATCCGATTATCCGTTCAAGAGCTATCAAGCTTTAAAGCGTCTTAATTGGCCGTGTAATCGAGTGTATATATTTCAAAGTATCAATTAAATTTTCTTACTTATAAGAATCGGAAACAAATTTAAATTTATGGGTTGCTATTCGATTACATCAATTGAAGTAAATCTTTCGGATAAAGACAATATAATGCTCAATAATTCAGGCGCTTTATTGCTTATATATATTATTTACTTAAAAAATTATAACTTTCAAAATTTTGCATAATTTTCTGTCTTTTTTATCTAAATGACTTAAGTCAGCATAATTTCATTTGAGTATAGAGTGTTTAAAACTTTTTGTGAGCTTCTTCAGTCCATAAATCGAAATAGCTTACAAGTCTGTCTTTATTAAAATTTTGATAAAGAAAGCAGTTTCCAATCTTTTGATAAACTCACAATGCATTTTAGGATTTAAAACAACCTCTTAATGGCATAAGTTTGATTTTCAACAAGTTATCTATCACATTGCAAACTTGTAAATAATTTCCTCCTGCAAAACATTTCAATTCTTTAAATTTTGTCTCATAGCGTTTATCTTCAATGAAGTCATCATCAAATTCATGAATTGAACCTTCATTTGGTTCACATGTCATATGATAATAATGTTTATAGGTTTCTTTAAATAGCTTAAACTTACTTTGAGTTCAGTTTTCTTCATTTCAAATTATACTAACGAGAGTCGATTCACCCAAAACACAGTATAAATTATGTTTGAACTGGAGCCGAAATGTCCTCGTAATGTGATGCAACTCCAATCAATTCTTTTGATTCAGTTATCCCTCTAGGATTTAATTTGGCTTCTCATTTTCTGAATAAATTGAAACAATTTCACATATAAATTAATCTTTTGACAACAGTAAAGTTCAATAAAAACTAAATTTTATTTTAGAGAAAAGTATGTCAATTTCGATAAGTTTTGGAAAATTCAATGATATATTATTAGCCGATTATTAAGTGTGATCATTATCCCAACGCAGGGCGCGGTGGCTTTCAGTTAACGTCATTGAATGAAAATTTGCATGTCAACAGCTTTTACTTTATCGTCATCAAACCCTCTCACATTATATGGTATAAGCACATTATCATGATTTCAGTTACCAATCTATTCTCTATTATTCCAACACCAGGCATGGACATCATCAACGTAAAATAAATAAAATTTACCACATTAAATATCAATTAGATGCTTACATATGAAATATTGATACAATTATGTTTTATTAATCGGATTTTCTGATCAATTTCCCAATAAACCCATTTATTGGTCCCCTAATAATAAAATTTCTTATCAGTAGTGCATTTGGTATGTCCTAAACTAGTCTCGAAACCAATAACTTGTTTGTCACAAGATTCTTCAATAATGAGTTCATTCACAAGCAGTTAAATATTTTATTCGTTCTTACTCAATACAGCTAAATCTGTATTATTAATTTTAATATATTTCCATACTAATAAATTGCATCAATTAATATTTATTAAATTCGTAGAGCATGTGATCTTTAATATCTATTATAAAAATTTCTAATGCTAACAAATGATAGTTTTATATTCCATCGAAATACTCTTTCAATTTATTAAATTAAGTCCACTGAAGAGTAACTGCACATTCACGTCTTATTAACCCTTCGTCACAACTGTGGGGTAAAATGTTCCCAAGTTTGACTTTAAAAATCTCGCCAAAATCAACAGAATGTCGTCATTTCTTGAAAATTTAGCTATTCCTCAGTCATATATCTGACTATTGAATCACCCAAAGGTGCCACTCAGACCTAACCTCCTCGAAAATGGTTAAACTTAGCTTGGTAAAGCCAAGTTTAACCATTACGAGGAACTAAACCAAAGATGAATATAAATTCGATGGGTAGAGTTGATGAATATGCATTTTAATAATAAAGAAACAAGTTATACAGATATTATAAAGAAGAGACCAACAATAATGTTAAATGAAATTGTGTGAAAATCATAAAGAACAAATCAAACAAATAATACAGAAATGAATAGTACATAAATGAGTAATATTCAATATTTTACTCATTTATGTCTATACTATAATAAATACAGCCAGTATTATAAATAAATTAAAATGTTTATATTTTTAACAAATCATTATTTTCAGTTCTAAATAATAATAATATTAATAACAAATATTAATTATGAATAATAAAAATACTGCTAATTTTATCAAAATTGAAAAAAATTGATAAACCTTACTTTGAAAGTTGTATCTCCGTAGTTGATATTTACTAACAATTAATACACAATTTATAAAAAAAATGGAATACGGGTTTGAGAGTATAACGCACATTAGAACAAATATTTCACAACAAATTTAAAATATAATGCAATAATAGCTATTTTTCACCCCTTAGTCATCAATTACTAATAAGTCCAACTCCTATCAATATATAGCCTAAACAAATCTTAAATTAAAAATCTGATACAGATTTTAACTACTGATTTTGTGCTGCAACCGGCACTTATCGGAGGATTTCCGGGTCTACGGCAACCGAATGAGGTCATGTTATATATCGTTAAACTCAGTATGACGAGAGGAGTAAAATGGTATCAATTTCATGAAGCTACGACAAAGGAGCCATAAGTTATAGGGTCAAAGGCGAAAGGTCAATTTACTTGGTCAAAGGTCAAGTAACCAGGTCAAACTTGATATCGATCTTTTCAGTTCGTCGAGCTGAATCTAACGATGTATATCTTGAGGGAGTGGCGGAAAGGTTAGGGGGTGCATTACGAAGGTGTTTCCGTGTCAAGTTTTTTTTGAAGGCGAATATCTAAGAAACTAAGAATTTCGGGAAAAATGACTATCAAATTCGTGTTCCTCCCCCTCAAATTAGGTAAAATAACTACCTTTCAAATCAATTTCGTGGGGTGCTAAACTAAACTGTATCCATAGAAAAACCTTTCTATATTTTTGATTATCTCAGAAAACTTGCATTGAATATAAGGAGAGCATATTTATAGGATTTTGTAATTTTTATTTCTAGATTAAAAAATATTTCATATAAAAATCTGAAAAGTTTTATAAATTAAATGTGACTTGATTAACAAGAATTAACAAAAGTTTCATTATTGAGAATAATGCGTGACTCACGCAATCAAAGGAAAACATGATTAGATGAGGTGCAGAATTATAGATTTTTCTGAAAAATCACATCAAGTATTTAATTAGGTCACAATTTTAATATCGATCGTGCTGCCTTTTTCCATAAAAACATTATAAATAAGATTAGGCATGGAATTGATTAAGCTTTGAAGCTCAGATTTAGTAAATTTTTCTCATTCTTCAATAATGAATTTTTCGAGTTCTTCGCGAGTCTCAAATTGACGGCCTCCGCGATAAACTCTTCGCGAGAGTATTCCCCATAAATTTTCTATGGGGCTCAAGTCAGAAGAATAAGCGGGCCATGGCATGAGTCTTATATTTTTCCGATTAAACCATGATTTGGTGTCATTAGCTATATGTGGACGAGCATTATCTTGAATAAATGTCCAGTTATTTCCACCTATTTTTTGTCCAAAAGTTAATAAATGAGTGGATAACAACTGAATGTAGTCTTGAGAATTCATATTTCCCTCAATTATTGCAAGATTCGTGGTTCCACTCCAGCTAAAGGCCCCCAAACCATGACTTATCCCCCACCTTGTACTCTCTTCGAGAATAATTGTTCTTCTTTGCGCAGATCGTGCCAATAAAATAAAATTGATATCCATCGGGTCCATCTAAGTTGAACTTTTTCTCATCACTCCACACTATTTTCCGCCACTCTAAAGTCCACCCCATTCTTTCTTTAGCCCATTTAAGTCGATGGACTTTATGATGACTTTTTAACATAGGCTTAGATTTCCCTTTTTAATAGACATAATTAGGTGAAAATTTCAAAACTCGCCCAACTGTCCATTTAGAGACTTTTTTAGAGCAGCTATCAGATAATTGTTGTCTTGTAACCGATTTATTGCTACTTAAGCGCAGAATTCGGCGTTTGTCACGAGGAGTGAGTTTAGACCTACGTCCAGATCTCTTCTTTTTCCCATATTTTTCAGAAACTTTCAAGTAATTACGGACCACATTTGCAGATTTACCAATAATTAGTGATATTTGTTTAAATGTTTTACCTTCACTTCGGTAAGCGCTGATTTGACCGCATTCATATTGAGTTAGCTGCCTACCTCTTGGCATGATTAAGATTTAATTTATTTTATTAGATTTTGATCTATTTTAATGCTGCGAAACAACTATTATTGATTAGCAGAGTATGCGCATTGTTTTTCAATTTAAAAATCGAGGCATTCTCGAATATCAAATAAGCTAATCAAAGTTAAAATTAAACTTTTATAGTTTTGCTGCCCTGCTAGACTAAATTTTTTCGGTAAGTTTGAAGAATCAATAGCCTGATACAGCAAAACTCCTTGATGATCAAGCAAATTACATGTAGGAAACAGTATAAATTTTTCTAATAGCTAGCTACTATAGTTTATAGAAAAATTAAAATAATTGCAACATCTTACATACATACTCTCCTCGTTATAATAAAGCTTTTAGCTGAATTACATATTTTAATAGTCTTTTGTGGCAATGATGATCATTTTATGGTATTCTTGATATAAATGGCAAAAATTATCTTTATATTGCTGTAAACGCTTTTACCTTTATTAACAAATTGAAAAATAAGAAAATACATTAAATAAATGTAAGTCGACTTAAACATAATATTTTATTTTTCTTAGAACTCTAGAGTTTCGAATATAGCTGACTGGCTTAATAAAGATTATAAGTTATTTTTTTGATTTTATATGTAAGAAATTTAAATGAGATGTATTCGCATTTAAGGTTAGTGATAAATGCACAAATTCCTTGGATTATTGTCAATCAAACTATTGATAAGCAGTATTGTAAAGGAATCCAATGTGAACTTCTTAAATACGTTTCAAAAACATTGAACTTTACTTATGAATTCATAAATGAAGACAATGTTTACGGATATCAATCGAAAAATAAGACGTGGACTAACGGTTTAGGAAGAATACATCGAAATGTAAGTCAGGTTAAATGAGTACTGTATCTGATTTTGTTAGGAATTATTACAAAAATCAAAAGTTTGTTAAGTTTGTAGATTACTATTAAAACTGAATAAACCTGTATTCTTATTAGATTATATAGATTCATTAGAAAATTATTCTTTGCACTTAAGAGAAATCAATTTTAAACAACTTTCTAAGCAATTTTGCTAAAAGATTCTATCATTTAAAATCTCTGTATAGGAAGCAGATATGATTTTCAGTCCCTTTGGTATTAAAGAAGAACCTTTTGTAGCAAATATCGTTGACTATTCGATTCCTTATAATATGGAAAAACCCATCATTTTGACTCATGTGACAAATCAAATGAAATTCGATCTTTTTTCTCATTTCACTGTATTTGATGTGAATGTTTGGTTCATTTTGTTTATTTCTATTTTATCCATAATTCTCATCGTTTTATTATTTCATAAAGTCATTTTGGTGGAGAAACAAATATCCTGTAAATTACTGATTGAGTTATTGTTTAGATTTTATGCGAGTTGTCTTCGAGAAGGTATGAAAAAATTGTATTGAAACAACTTTTCTCATACAAAAAATTTGATGTAGATATACTATTCAAGAAGAACTTTGTGGTCAGCTTTCATTCAATAATACTAATATCTTTCTGGTTAATTGGTATATGTTTAGTATCCATTTTATTTTCAAGTGAATTAACTGCTAAATTAGGTCTCAAAACAACCGTCAAACAAATCGATACAATTGAAGAGTTGGTGAAATCTAACTTAAAATTAATTATAACTAAATCATTCTCAGCATATTGGACCACAGATGATAAATATAAACAACTATTGCATCAGATTTACCACAAAGCAAGAAAAGACAACACTATTATAAGTTCCCGTGAATTCTTTGAGGAAAAATGGATTGAAGGAGTAGCGAATCAACAAAACGCTTTGTTCTTATATGAAGTTCCCGTTAGAGTAATTATAAGTAAAGCATCGAAAAAATTAGAACAAAAATGTAGATTCAGATATTTACCCGAAGATTATGGAATCCTCACTTCTATCAGCGTTGCTTCGAGTAGAAGATTGAATAAACAATTTAGAGATGAACTGAATTTAAAGTTAGAAAAAAATTTTTAACGAGTCTAAATTTTTCGATTTAAATTTGAATTCTATTTTCAGAATATCCTATTATGTGACAACTGGAATTATTGCACACCAGTTAAAAGAAGTGACTTATGAAAGTGAAAAATGTTTTATTAGAGATATTTCTATAATCAGTAATGAATTTCGTGAATTAAATTTTGATGATTATATTGGAGTGATCGCAATTTTTATAAGTGGTTGTGTTTTAAGTTTCATTGCTTTCATCATTGAATTATTCTACCGGACGTTCGAAAATTTTATTCATGGAAATTTAGAGAAGAATAATTTGAAGTATACTTATAAACTTTAATTCCTAGAAGCGAATAAATTCGTTATCACTTCTATTCCTTAAATCAAAATTCAAAAGAGGCCTTAAAAAATGCTTTAATTATTTTTTCTGAAATTTTATAGGTTTACAAGTATGAATAAAATTTTTATTTTGTTTATGAGTTGAATTTGAGTTAAATGTTGTTATAAAGCTATTTATTCATTACTGACGAAGCAAAGAAAATACTTCTTTGTTGAAATATAACATATCGATCCCGTTATTGTATATATTTAATACATTCAATATAAATATTTTTAAAAATAATTAAATAACTTATGAATATAACAGATAATCTGGAAACTTTTGTCTAAAACCAATAATTTTGAATTAATGGAATCGACTCAATTGTAATTAGGTTGAGAGAGGAGTTACAATTATATTATCATAATCCTAATTATTTATAATGTTCGATATATCGAATTTCTAATCAATTAATCGAATTGTATATTAAATCGAAAACCTACATATAATTTTACATGAATTATATCAATTATAGATTCAATTAGATTATGTTTAAATTTCATATAATTCAAATGTTGAGACTTAAACATCGATCTCATTTCAAATTAAATTTTGCCTTAGAGAAAAACTTACAAGGAAGGATTGAAAACTCTCACAAAGATTTTAACATTTTGTATTATGAAACTTATAAATTATCATGATTGATTATAAATAAGGCATACACAATGTTGTATTGTTTTTGCATCTGCAGAATAAATTTTATTCTAATTTATTCTAAATAGACTGATTGTCCTCAATTTGAGCTACATTTGAAAGGCTGAATACGAGGTTATGGGTCACAACTTCTGGTTAAAAGTTAGTTATATAAAAGTTTTGTGCACATATCATGCATAACGAGAGTTCCGCGGCCTCTTAGAACTCGACCCCTAAATATGAATTCATTTGACACTACTTATTACCTTGATCTATGATCTCTCTTAATGATTCTAAAGATTCTCAAGATATTTTTAACTAAAAGTTTTATTATAATTCAAATATTACTCTTCCAAAAAATATTTCATAAGTTTATTGTACTGGATTCTATAGTAGAAATAAAATTTCAAGAATTCTCTTAGATATGGTCCTTCAAGAGACTCAGTTCAAAAGTTAGAGTATAAATTTTGTATGCTTATGATCTTCATTTATCTCAGACACTATGTTGGATATCTTGGGGCGCCATATCTAAGAGGAAGGTAATGGGTGCCCTTTGCGGGCACCTACTTTTGATGATAGATCCTAGTAGTACTCAATGTGAGGAGTCTAACGATATATCACATGCCATGTTTTATCCATAAATTACGTTAAAATTTTGATTTTTATACATCTAGGCACCTACCCGACCACCTCAGGCACCCACCTGACCATCCCAGACGCCCAACTCCATTCATCCTTCTCTCAAAGTACCTATTGGCGACTCGTTTAACCTAACCACCACGAACTCAATTTAACCTAAGCTGAAGATAGCGTCAGATTGCTTCACTCGGAACGCCTCGCGTTCCTCGCTTTGCGATTTGACGCAATTTTCACTTAGGTTAAATCACGCACGTGGATACTTAATTATTTTATAGTGAATTATCTTATATCGCATTTCGGAGGGGATACCTAGCGATAGAACTATTTTTGAGTTTTAAAAATATTTCATTTTTACGTGATATATGGATAGAATATGGGCTTGTAATGTATCACTCGATTCACTACAACGATTACTATTAGGATCGATCATCAAAGTATGTGCCCGCAAAAGGTACCATCTACCGAGGAATTTTCGGAAATTATTTTTACTATAAAATCAAGGACATTAAACTTATAAAATTTTTTGAAAGAGTAATATTTGAATTATAGTAAAACTTCTGGTAAAAAATGTCCTGAGAATCTTTAGAATTACCAAGAGAGATCATAGATCAAGGTAGTAAGCAAAATCACATATAATTTCAGCTTATTACTTAATATAAGGAATGTTAAATGAATTCATGAAGTATACTTTAGTATAACACAGGTCGGAGATCAACACCAAACTTAGGATATAGATAGCACTCATCGAGTGATAAAAGAATATGAAGGTTTTACCCACCGCAAACCAAAGGGGACGGAGTTATTGGCCAACGAAGTCGGTGGACACAAAGCCAAATATATCGTATTATTCCGCATCCGATTTCAAGGCGAGCGATGCCAATAGACAAGAATGAGAGTCCAGATTACATATATGCGACTAGGATTGTGAAGGACAATCTAGGTTCTGAAATAGGGGCGGAGTTCCGAAAAGTTCCGTAATTAGAGAAAGTTCGAAGACTATAGAAAATTATAGAACATTCTAAAAAATTCCAGAATCTTCTTTAAAATTCAGGAACATTCTACAACATTCTAAAATTCTCCCCTAGATTCTAGAACATTTTGTAAAATTCTAGTTATTCGAAGAAGTTTCGAGAAATTTCCAGAACATTCATTAAATGGTATACAAGTCGATCCATTTCGTAGCTTTTCGATATCGAATTGAGTTAGGATGGGTTACGATAAGTTTACTTAGGTTAGGTTAGGTTTAGTCAAACAAATACGGAGCCTAACGAGCGCGCGAGTTGACCACCGTACTAATCGATTTTCAGCAACTTGGCTACCCCTTGCGCGCGTGAATATATGCAGAGCATTTACTTTAGAAGTTGCTATGTTGAAGTGATATTACTTAGGAACTATTGGACAATTGTATGCAGTCTTTTGTATAATAAACTTCATTCTCTTCCAATTTTTTTGACATGAGTTCGGTCGATCACAACGCCCCTTATCATCCCGAAAAAGACAGACTTGCAAACCCTATAGTTTTTCACATCGTACGATCCTGTGAAACTTGAAATTTTGTTTTAACAAGATAGCCTATCAAGCCAAAAAATTTTGAAGAGTTACATCCAAGAACTTCAGAGATATCGATTTCCAAAAGTTACGTTCTCAGCTATGAATAATCGCGTCAAAGTGAAAGTTTCTATTCTCACTTAATATACCCCGTTAAAAATTTGCCCAAGGTGCATAAAGTTCATATCTACCTCCACGTGGTGTGCACTGGTTAAACTCAATGAGCTCTGGCTAAAACTATTTTTTTAAGCTTAAAAAAGTTTTTCATAGCTGAAAATTTTCACGCAATTATTCATAGCTGAGAACGTAATTTTTGGAAATCAATATCTCTGAAGTTAATGGATGTAGCTCTTAAAACTTTTTTGACTGAATTTTTTGGCTTGATAGGCTATCTTGTTAAAACGAAATTTCAAGTTTTGCAGGGTTGTATGATGTGAAAACTATAGGGTTTGTAGATCCGTCTTTTTCGAGATGATAGGGATCGAGTTCTAAGGGACCGCGGAACTCTCCTCAAGCATAATATGTGCACAAACCTTTTATATAGCTAAATTTTTAACCAGGGGTTGTGACCCATAACCTCGAATTCAGCCTTTCAAATATAACTTAAAGACACTCAGTCCATTTATAAATTTCATAATACAAAATGTCAAAGTATTTGTGAAAGTTTTCAAGCCTTCCTTTTAAGTATGGTTATTATCTAGAAATAAAGTTGATTTATCGCGAATCCATCAAGTAATTTACAAGAGAATTTTACAGTCCGTTCTTTAATTTGTGTCTTATGTTTGGAGACTTATAACTCCAAAACTAGATTATAGATTTTAACGAATTAAATGTCATTTTAAAAAGAAATATTCAAATTTTTATGCTCTAATTTTTCATGAAATTAGCTGTATGTTCTCTGAGTTATAACAGCTTAAAGTCAAAAATTAGAATTTTTCTATGGGACTTGCATGATGGGACTAAAGAACATCGAGCACAATGGGTTCCTGAAGGCCTAGGAATGTGAAATTTTAAACATATTCTCTACTTAGTAAGCGAAGCATCTCATCAGGGTTCCAAGGCCCTAGGGTCCTTAGGATCCGACTTCAGTCCCTAGGGTCCATACCCCCTTAACATAGGCATCAATTGATAAAGCTAGTCGAGTCGAGCTTTATGGTCTCTGTCTTAAAGGTCTAGGACCATTGGTACCGAATATACAGGTCTATTTCACGAGCAAGTATAGTAGATTTGGGTAAATCCGGGCTAATGGGTCTAAAGGGGCTCTCGACTACCCACCTCCAAGTGTAATACATCATTGGATTCAGTTCGACGGGTTTTGGAAAATCCAATGATATATTAATAAGCGATTCTTGTGTGTGATCATTATCCCAACATAAGGCGCGGTGGCTTTCAGTTAATGCCATTGAATAAAAATTTACGCATCAATAGCTTTTGCTTTATCACCATCAAATCTTTCCACATGATATGGTATTAAAAAATTATCATGGTTTCATTTACCAACCTATTCCCTATTATTTCAACGGACTATGCATTAACATCATCATAATTTGTCAACATAAATGAATGAAATTAACCACATTAAATATCAATTGCATACTCGTATAAGAAATATTGATTCATTTATGTTTATTAGTCGAATGTTCTGGTCTAATTTCTAAAAGACCCTGTTTACCGAACACCTAATAACAAAATTTGGGGATACTTCGGTATATGGCCAGCAAGCTTTTGAAATAATAAGTGTCGCAAATAATATTACTCGAAGAGCTGATTCCAACTATTAATATATATGTCATTGTTCTCGGAAATGACCCATTGCGGAGATATCGGCTCAAGAAGTCAATGAGTTCCCATAGACGTAATGTTAAAAATTTTTAGTTTTTTTACCATTACGTCTATGGGAGTTCATTGATTTTGATATTGCCTCCTACCCTATAGCACCCTGCCCTATTAACTAAGCTTGATGAGCTAAATCGAATGACACCAGTCTAGACTACCTAGCCTCGAAAGGACGCTTTTCAGACTCCTGTAATGAGATATCATCAAAAATTCCTAACCTAACCTAACCTAAACATCAAAATCAATGAATTCCCATAGACGCAATGGTAAAAAAACTAAAAATTTTTAACATTACGTCTATGGGAATTCATTGACTTCTTGAGCCGATATCTCCTCAATGGCTCATTTCCGATAACAAAGACATATATCACTGGAATCAGCTCTTCGAGTACTATCATTTGAGATACTTTTTCTTTCAAAAGCTTGCTGGCCATATACCGAAGTATAGCCCAAATTTTCTCATCAGTAGTGCATTTGATGATATGCTCCAAACCAGTGTTGAAGATAATAACTTATTTATTTCTTCAACGATGAGTTCATTCACTAGCAGTTTGCTATTAGATTCGTTCTTACTCAATACAACTGAATCTGTATTGTTAATTTTAATATATTTTCATATTTATAAATTGTATCGATGAATGATTATTAAATCCCTGGATAGTGTGGTCTCTAATAACTATTATAAAAATCTTAATGCTAACAAATGATAGCTTACATTCCATCGAAATACCCTTTCAATTCACCATATAATACTTTCGTAATCTCTCCAGTCAAACTAAGGAATGTTGAAGCCGATAAGAACAAATAATATGTTCAGATAAATATGCATCAAAAAAGGCTTTCCATATTTTTGATTATCTCACAGACAAGCTTTATGCTTTTAGCTGAATAGCATGTTTCAATGGTTTTTTATGGCAATGATGATCATTTCATGGTATTCTTGATATGAGTAGCAAAAAATTGGCTTTACATTGCTGTAAACGCATTTACCTTTGTCAATAAATCTATAAATATGAAAATACGTTCAATAAATGTGAGTCAACTCAAACACAATACTTTATTTTTCTTAGAACTTTAGCTTCGAATATAGCTGACTGGCTTAATAGAGATAATAAGATTAGAAGAATTTTTTTGATTTTATTTTTAAAAAATTTAAATGAGATGTATTCGCATTTAAGACTGGTAATAAATGCACACATTCCTTGGATTATTGTCAATGAAACTATTGATAAGCAGTATTGCAAAGGAATCCAATGCGAACTTCTTAAATATGTCTCAAACTCGTTGAACTTTACTTATGAATTCATAAATGAAGACAATGTTTACGGATATCAATCGAAAAATAAGACGTGGACTAACGGTTTAGGAAGAATACATCGAAATGTAAGTCAGGTTAAATGAGTACTGTATCTGATTTTGTTAGGAATTATTACAAAAATCAAAAGTTTGTTAAGTTTATAGATTACTATTAAAATTGAAAGAACCTATTTTCTTATTAGATTATCTCAATTCATTATAAAATTACTCTTCGCGCTTAAGAGAAATAATTTTAAACAAATTTCTAAGAAATTTTGCTAAAAGATTCTATCATTTAAAATACCTGTATAGGAAGCAGATATGATTTTCAGTCCCTTTCGTATGAAAGAAGAACCTTTTGTGGCAAATGTTGTTGACTATTCGATTCCTTATAATATCGAAAGAGCTATTATTTTAACTCATGTGACAAATCAAATGAAATCCGATCTTTTTTCTCATTTCACTGTATTTGATGTGACTGTTTGGTTCATTTTGTTTATTTCTATTTTATCTATAATTCTTATCATTTTATTATTTTACAAAATCATTTTGGTGGAGAAACAAATATCTTATAAATTGATATATGAGCTATTGTTCAGATTTTATGCGAGTTGTCTTCAAGAAGGTATGAAAAGAATGTAATAAACAACTTTTCTTATACAAGAATTTGATGTAGATATACTATTCAAGAAGAACTTTGTGGTCAGCTTTCATTCAATAATACTAATATCTTTCTGGTTAATTGGTATATGTTTAGTATCCATTTTATTTTCAAGTGAATTAACTGCTAAATTAGGTCTCAAAACACCCGTCAAACAAATCGATACAATTGAAGAGTTGGTGAACTCTAACTTGAAATTAACTATATCTAGATCATTTTCAACATATTTGACCACAGATGATAAATATAAACAACTATTTCATGAAATTTACAATAAAGCAAGAAGAGACAACACTATTATAAGTTCCCGTGGATTCTATGAAGAAAAATGGATTGAAGGAGTAGCAGATCAAAAAAACGCTTTGTTCTTATATGAAGTTCCCATCAGAGCAGTTATAAGTAAAGTATCGAGAAAATTAGGACAAAAATGTAGATTCAGATATTTACCCGAAGATTATGGAACACCCTCTATTCTCTCTATTGCCTCGAGTACGAGATTGAATAAACAATTTAGGGATAAACTCAATTTAAAGTTAGAGAAATTTTAAAACCAACAAAGTCTGTATTTTCCGATTTAAATTTGAATTATTTTTCCAGAATATCTCATTATATGACAACTGGAATTACTGCATCCCAATTAAAAGAAGTGACTTATGAAAGTGAAAAATGTTTTATTAGAGATATTTCTATAATCAGTAATGAATTTCGTGAATTAAATTTTGATGATTATATTGGAGTGATCGCAATTTTTATAAGTGGTTGTGTTTTAAGTTTCATTGCTTTCATCATTGAATTATTCTACCGGACGTTCGAAAATTTTATTCATGGAAATTTAGAGAAGAATAATTTGAAGTATACTTATAAACTTTAATTCCTAGAAGCGAATAAATTCGTTATCACTTCTATTCTATAGATCAATATTTAAATAAGGCCTTAGAAAATATTTTAGTTATTTTTCTGAAATTTATTAGATTTCTGATCAAGTAATCGAATTGTATAATAAATACAAAATTTATATATAATTTTGCATGATCTATGTCAATTATAGATTCAATTAGATCATATTTAAATTTCATATAAGTTAAAGTTGATACTTAAACATGGATCTTATTTAAAATTAAATTTTGTCTTAAAGAAAAACTTAATGTTGAAAGAATTTGTTTGATAGTCACATCGAAATAAACTTAGCGATAAGAAAGCTACAGTACGTAAAGAATGAATCTAATACCTGTTGAAGCTATTCCTGAATCGGACATGAAGATATCGAGACAGGTATGCAGACTTTGCTGAAGAATATTAACCACCGAAGAAACTTCAATTTTAAGTTTGATTTAGATTTAGATAATCATTGTGCATTTATTTATCCTTCTATTAATAGTTACTTATACTTTATAAACTATTTAAGATCTGTTTAAGATTTTTGAACAAAACCTTAAAGATCAAGAATATGGGTTTGAGAAAATTATTAGTATTTGTTTTGATCTGACAGTTTATGCATATTCAAATTTATCAAGGTTTCCGAAAAGTTTTCATTAAAAAAATTATGTTAATTAGTTCTTTCATTTAATTTAAACTCCTATGGCAACCTTCAGAAATAAAAAGTTTCAGATAATATATTAAAGCTTTACACCATCTTAATAAATTTAAAGGTCTTCGTGCAAATAGTATTTGTCTAATCATAGGCAGAGATTAAATCGAAAATACTTCTTCAATGTGCTTTATATGATTCTTGAAATCAATAAATTGTTTGTAGCACAATTTTTCGAAGATGGATTCATTCGCAAATAGTTCATACGTTTTCATTGAATGCAGTTAAATCTACATTATTGCTTTTACTATCTGTAATATTTATAGTTATAAATGACATTGATCTATGCTTATTAAACTTATAAATCTTTAGCAACTATTATAATATCTATAATAATCACAAATTATTATACTGCCATCGAAACACTCTTTCAGTTTACTGTGTAGTCGTTTTGCAACTATTTCAATTTATTTGAGAAAACAAATCAAAAGTTCAAAGTATTATACAACGAAAAATTTTATGCTTTTGGTTAATTCAAAATACTTGCATTAATGAATTGCAAAACTTTTGATTAAATTACATATTTTATCGTTATTCGAGTATATAATGATTATTTTATGATGTTTTTATATGAATGACATAAAAATTGACTATATCTCATAAGCGCTATCGTTAATAATAGGTTGGCAAATTTGAAAATTCACTCAGTAAATGTGTCAATTCATGTTATAATTTTATTTTGACTAGGGTGACCAAGTGCCCCGCATTGTGCAGGATTGTCCCGCATTTAAGAGTTGTGTCCCGCATACAGTATGCACCTTTTGCGGGACGGAAAATATCATACATTTTAGGATTTATCTAAACAAATTTCCACTGTATGTTTTTATTTAATGCAAATAATGCAATTTTGTTGCCAACACGTTTCTTATCTTAAAATATGTGGAAGTCTCTGCATAAAAAGTGTCTTAATCCGTTTATTAGATACCTTGTTTTCATTCACATCGTGTGTGACTCTTATAAAGTGCAGTTCTCAATCAAATCTTTAGTTTATATTTCAAATAATTGTTATTTCAAACTGTGATTTGTAACTTGAATCAGATTAAAACTTTTTAAAAAAATTTTATAAGGGGACCAAAATTTGTTGTCCCGCATTTAACAGTTTTTGACTTGGCCACCCTAATTTTGACTCAAAATCTCGAATATCTAATATTTTCTACTGAATTATTGAAAGTTAGAAATTATGGGAAATTTTTGATTTTCTTTCTAAAAAATTTGAATGATATGTATTCGCATTTAAGACTAGTGATAAATCCGCACATTGGTTAGATTATTATCAATTCAACTATTGATAAATATTATTGCGAAGAATCCAATGCGAACTTTATAAATATGTTTCAAAATCATTGAGCTTAGGAATTCATAAATGAAAAAATGAAATGGGATGTCAGTTGGAGAATAAAATGTGGATTGAATTTCTCGGAAGAATTCGACAGAATGTGGATTTAATTAAATAAAAAATTTCTGATTCTGTCGAGAATAATGAAATTAAGATTTTCCAAATTTTTTTAGTTCTTATAGATTGTTGTTGGATTTTTAATTTAATCATTTTATCATTAGATAAGCTCAACTTAATAGAAAATTATCTTTTATATTTAAGAAAAATAATTCAAAGATCTTCATGAGAAATCTCCCTAATAATTTTATCATTTAAAATTGCCTATAGGAAGCAGATGTAACTTTCAGTCCCTTTGTTATAAGTAAGGTCGCGACTTTTGTGAACTTAAAATACCATTTTTAGATCTAAAAATGTGAAACAAAAACAAGTCTAATGTGAACTAAAAATGTGAACCAAAAATGTCTCTATTTTTTCAAGAAATTGACAAAACCATCACTTTTTCGTAGCAAATTTAAGTTTACATGAGTAAAGAACATATCATTGAGATTTTCTTCGAGTAAACGCGTACGATTTGAGCGAAAAAAAGTATTTATATTGCGAAAAACTTCTTTCAACATCACAATTTGTTGCAGGCGCGTATCGGAATAGTGATCTTTCGTTAGCTGCTAAATCAATATCTAATTTAACGCTTTCATCCCGTTTAATATTCGTGCAATATTTTGATTGTAGAATAACCAGGATTCTCGTTTAAAGCACTTTAGAGCTTTTGATACGCAATTTTTCCCGAATTTCCTTCGAGTGATCCTAATTTTTCTCGTGTCTGTTCAATGAGTCCTACGCTCTCACTTATTTGAAGATCTCTGAATTCTAGAATGCTTATCACATCAACAAGACTAGTAAAGTGAGCGTTAATATATGACAATTTGTTTATTAATGCCGGCTCTTAAGACATTCCTGCGCCTCTTTAATACATTGTGCGTCTTCAATATCAAACTTTTTAAAAACAGTGCTAATAGTCTCGTAATGTTCAGCGTAATATTTCGCTGCAGATAACCACGTTCCCCATCTTGTGAGAATCGGTTTTGGTGGTATAGCTAAATTTGGCGCATGTAGTTTAAACTCATTTATTCTTTTCTGACTTTTTGAGAACATTTCTTTTCCCGCGTTAATTAGTTTGTTCACATCTTTGTAATACCCTCTTATACTATCGGACACATTATAAAGCATGTGCCAAACAAGTGAGATGAACCAATTTAGGATACATTTGTTGCATTAATTTTCCCAATTTCAACATGTATTTGGCTCTATCTGTCAGAAGAAGCAAAACCTTACTGTACTGTATATTACCATCAAAAAGAGTATTTAAGGCGTCGTTAAGAGTTTGACACATTTCAGCAGAATTATTCCGAGATATAAATGAACTTTTAGTAAATAACGCTTTGATGTATTTTCTATGTCCATTGAGCCGACTATAATGTTGACGAGATATCTCTGACGAGAATCTGCAGATTCATCAATAGAGAGCCAAATATATTTATCCTTTGACTCAACTTTTATTTTTGACATAACCTGTAATACAACTCTTAATTAAATTTAAAACAAAATTAATTATAAATTTACTTCGTTTTTGATGTCGTTTAAGTAATTTTTGCGTATTGTTGTCGAATCAGGAGTTTTATGATTTGTGAACTCTTCGAGGAAATCACAAAACCACTCGTTGCGCAACTTTTCGGGAGCGATATCTGCTCCTATTAGAGCGACAGCTAATTTATAGTTATAGTCTGACTTTTTTACCATTGATGTACTGATGAATTCTTGTTTAGCTTTAATATGCTTTAATGCATTTGAATGTATTTGTGAGCCCACATGTCTCTCGATGTCATACGTTCGCTCAGTATTTCTGACCTCTTTATTGCATGCCTGACAAAACAATACTTTGCCATCAGTTGTAAATACATCGCCAAACTTCTTCACATATTCTTTTAATTTTGTTGACTTATTTGGTTTAGTTTTTGGCATTTTTAAATCACAGAAAATATATCACAAAATTTGCTTAAACTTAAAAATTGCAAATGAATGCAAAACAATAATTTGGGGTGAATTTCTATATTTTGTACAAAATATGGAAAGTTCACAAAAATGTGAACTAAAGAGTGAAATGTGAGCTAATGTGAAATAATGTGTAGGCGCAGAATGACTTGTTTTTATGTGATTTGAACACATACTTAACTCCTGACTCGATATAAAACTTAGTTAAAGATATTATTTTTCACCAAAGTCGCGACCTTAGTTATAAGTAAAGAACCTTTAGTGATAAATATTATTGACTATTCGATTCCTTACAATATAGAAAGATCGATTTTTTTAACTCATGTGACAGATAAAATGAAATACAATCTTTTTTCTCGTTTTGCTGCATTTGATATGAATGTTTGGTTCGTTTTGTTAATTTCAATTTTATCAATTATTCTTATCATTTTGTTATTTGATAAAATCAATTTAGTTGAAAAGCGAATTTCTTCTAAATTCATTTGCTATAAAAAATTGTTTAACTTTATAAAAACATTAAACTTTTACGTTAATTTAATAAGAGTTTCTAGATGTTTAATAAATAATTTCTTAAAAATATTCGCTTTAATTTTGATATATATAACTGTAGTGACATAAATTGTGAAGAAATATCTTTCATATTTTGCAGTTATTGTAGAAATATTTTTAATTTTAATCATTTATTTATTATCTACCATATTGATGAGTTAAGTTAAAATAATATCAAGTTATTTATTAAAGATTTAAAAATTCTTATCAAATTAACGTAAAAATTTAATGTTTTTAAAAGGTTATGTAACCTTTATAGTAAATGTTTTATAGTATGTTATAAAAAGTTAAAACGTTTAATGAGCAAATCTCTCTCAATATATACTAAACTTTGGTCCAATTTATTTAACTTTAAAATAAGCGCTCAGCATTTTGTATTGTAATTAAATTTTAAGTTATGACATTATCTTTGAATTAGTTAATCGCTAAAAGCTAAAATTTTTGAGTCAGAACTTAAAGTTCACTCTTAGTATAGGCACAATCAATATTCCATTTCATTCACCTGCAAAGAAACGACAAGTTATAGTGTTTCTCATAATAATTATGTATATTGCGATAGATCGATAGAATAAAAAAACTAAACTCTGTTCAATTGAATATGTTGTTCTATATTGTTAATTCATGTTCCATTGAAATAAATTATTAGTTCTAAACTTGTTCTTTCAAATAAATAGTTAAATCGCTAAATCCTATAATAATAATAGTTGTAAACATGTTCTACACTCAGATAAGATCAATTCGTGAGGAAGATGCATTCGTTTTTTTGTATATTTTCATTCTAAAGTGAATTAACTGTTAGGTGAATTAGGTCTCAAAATGTACGCCAAGCATGTCGATATAATTACTGATAAATTCTAACTTAAAATTAATTATACCTCAAGCATTTCAACACATCAGACTATAAAAGCTATAAGTCTACAACTTTATAATACAACAATAGCTTGAAGAGAAACGCGTTGACGGAGCAGCTGATCGACAAAGACTCTAATGGCCGTATTCTAAAAGCACACTTAAACAATTATGGCAAAAATCGATATTGAAAATAAGTTCATATAGCTAGCAAACACTTATACTAGTCGTCACAGCCCAAAATATCTAACTAGTAAGTGTTATCTTTCTTGTCCTGAAGTACTAGGGTTGTCTACTTGAATAGTTGTCACTTAAAGAATGACCCAACCGCTGTCTTGGAATAGAACACAAACAATATTCGCTTTTCATTCTTTAGAGACAAATAAATGAAAAGTTGTCGTTTTGTTATTGTTTCTAACAATTATATTAAGATCCATTCACAGAATAAAAAGAATGAACTTTTGTTCAATTGATTAAGTTGATTAAGTTTTCTATTGTTAATTCATGTTCTATTCAAGCAAATCATTAGTACTAAACTTGATGTACTTTCATACAAAGAATAGATAAATCGCTAAATCCAATTTTATTAATTGTGAATAATTGATTCACATTCAGTTGAGACTAATTCGCGAAGAAGAGAAGTAATAAAAATTGCAATATAAGTGTAATTTTATGTAAAAACATGCAATTAAAAATTTCTATTCAGAGTCAGTTTATCATGGAATTGGTTCAAATACAAAAATTGGACTTTATTATAGAATGAAATTTAATTAAATCAAATTTCAACCACTGTATTTGTATAAGATCTTACTATTATATTTCACAATGTGCAGGGTTATCAACAATTAGCTATACCATTATCTTTCTTTATAATTTGTAATAACTCTCTAGACATTGTCATAATAATGCAATCATCGCAAGATAATGTTTGTAGAAACTTGGGGAGTTAATAGTTATAAATATGTTGACTGTATAGTTCTAGATTAGTTAGTTTCGAAATGAAAGAAAATTCAAACGGTATAGTCAATTGTTGATAACTAGAGCATTGCGTTTGACTTTTTTACTTTTCTTGACTATTTTGATTTCAAAGGCAAAAAAGTCGAAAATGACTAAACACGACTTTTTCAACTTTTTTTTGACTTTTTTGACATTTACTTTTATTGACTATATTTGACCCCTAGGTTTAGTAAGTGAGTGTATCCACAGAAATATTCTAATTAAGAACTTTTTTCAACTATTTTTTAACTTTTTTCATCGACTATTGTAGTCGATTTTTTTCAACTTTTCAAATTGACTTTTGGCAATGCTCTATTGATAACCCTGTATGTTGTTAAGGTCATTTAATAAAATTTTATCTAAAATAATCCTAATTGACATCGTTTCCTAAATCTATTTTTCAAATTGCTTAACAACAAATTCAAATCTCTTAACAAAAGTCAAAATTATAAGAAAGAGCAAAATAACATAACAACCTAATATGAGAACATATTTCTTTGTTATGTTGATGATGTCTATTAAGTTAGAATACAGTTTGAAATTTAAATATCGTTTAGAATAGACTAGACTTTGATTAATGTATCCATGATATTACTGCAAATAAAGTCAAACAAATATTAACCATTTCTAATCGCTCTCTTTTATTCAATCAGTTTCTAAAAAATTTCTATTAACCAATCAAGAAAGCCATTATCATTGTGCTGTTTTAATTGATTGATTGCTCGACAAAAGTTCAGATTGAACCATTAAAAAGGGAAAATCAGTTTTCTATGAATTTTCTAATTTCTCAGGATTGAAAGCAAATGTTACAACAAAGATTTTCCAACACAGAATTAAGGTATTTAGATTAGGTTAGGTTAGAATTTTTTATTTTAGTGAATCCTTGTTATATTTTAATAAAATATTTCTGAATTTTCACCTTTAATCTACAATTAACAGAATCAATCAGCAAAGAGCGGTGTTTTATTGTTGGAAATTGCATAGCATTTATTTTCTGCAATGACTATTAGTGCGAAAATTCTAAAATTCTAATATTCACTAAGAAAGTGTTAAAATAACGCTAAAATAAGAGAAAAATAAAATGAGTAACTTTTCAATAAAACTTATGAGCTTTAAAAAGCGAAAAGGGGACTTTACTGTATTTTGGAAAAAAGTTACTAAATTTTAATTTCAATTCTATAACGTATATATTTTGATCCTCTCAGTCCGACTGTGAAAGAATTTTTTTTGCAAGAAATTAGTTTTCATATCATTCGTCTTTAAGTTCTCCATTGAACAGCATTAATAAAAATCAGTCTAATGTCGTATTTGGTTAATCAAACCCAGCCTAATTAATTAATATAAGGAAATAAGAGTAATACCTACTAACATTAATTATTTGATGTAAACTTTATAATTTTACAAAGGCGATTTAATTGCAAGGTAAAGTATTAGAATTAATTGCAATCTATGAATAAAACCGTTCAACGTGTTATTCAAACCTTCGAATCTTGATTGGATTTATTTTTTATTCTTTACCTCAATGAGTGAAATCGACTGATTAATCACAAGCTGTTATTAAGTAATTATTCTATTGTAAAGATAAATATTCATAGGAATAGCCAGTTAACTATAATAAAATGATAGTCTTATAGATAAACAATCTTCAAGTCATTAAATAAATTATTCAAAAAATGTAATGGAAATTATTTTATTACTTTATTTGCGTAAATAAAATGAAATGACAATAACTAAAACAAATATTTTATTGTCTATACTTAGGGATAGTATTTTTTTCGGTTTAATGCTGAAATTCGTCGGAAAATCCCGGAGAAACAGAGTTTGCTCTCCCGGTTTTAAACTGGAAAAACCAGTAATACAAACAGTAATAGCGGTCGTTTTGCAAAAAAGTCTGTTCATAACAGGTTTAAGAGCAGCTGAAAGGTCTTTTAACAAACTTTGTGATGTTATGACCAATCGAAGAACACGTCTGGACTTTAATTCACTAAAATATACTGCATTTTATACTTTAATGAAGATATAGACGGATTTTTTGACGATTACTACATCAACTCATTTGTTTTCACTAATTGTATTTCTGTTTTCACTAATTGTATTTCTGTTTTCACTAATTTATTTCTGTTTTCACTAATTGTATTTTTGCTTTCATTAACTGTATTTTTGTTAGTGTTGTAAAAAGAAAATTCCCGGAGAAATTATCTTGAGAAATGTTCTAGAAATTTTCTATCGCACAAAATTTCTCTCGGAGGAATTTTTTATTTTTTCAGCTCGAAATTATGTTTTAATTGAAATATTGTTTTAATTTAAGTGATATACAACATTAGCGACTTTCAAATATTCAAAATATCACTTTTTTGGTTTTGGCATTCAAAATAATCTCAGCGTAGGAAAATAGTTTCGAGAATCTTTCTAGAAAGTTTCTCATTAAAAAGAAAATTTCTCGAGAGAATATCTAGAAATTTTCTAGACATTTTCTTTTAATGAACCTCCCATAGAAATATATGAACCTCACATAGAAATACATGAACCTCCCATTGAAGTATAGAATCTCATATAGTAATATATGAACTACTCATAAAACATATAACTTACACATGCAAATATTAATCTTTAAGTTTAAACAATTTAATTTGATTTCGAACTTAATTTTTAATACATTTAAGTGTTATTTATTCATAAATTCCTTAAAATGACTGTAAAGACATGCTATTAGTGATGTAAAATTTCTAGAAATTTTCTTTTTACAACACTAAATACTATTCCGTTTGATAAATTTGAGGTTCATTATATTCCAATAGGACGTTCATGTATTTCTATGGGAGGTTCATTAAAAGAAAATTTCTTGGCCATAGAAATATTTCCAGAAATATTTCTAGAAACTTTCTAGAAATTTTCAAACATTACTTATACCTCAAAATATCGCCCGAAGATGTCACCGCCAATAATGTCGCCGGTAAAAAATGTCGTTAGTATCATTTTATCCTTATGATAAAAAATTTAGCGAAAATAAGATTGAAAATGAATGTATTTATGAATATTCTAATATCAGACCTATTTTTAAATAGTTTATAGTTAAAGAACTTCGATCACTAATTTTTCCATTATCTACTTATGAATGAGCTTCCTTGCTAAGAGAGCCCAGATCATACTCCAATTCATGTATTCCATTAATAATTTTCTGCAAATTAGTACATTTTATTTTATTACTATAATTAAATGAAAAAAATGAACCTGTTCTAATAGAATATTTTCAAGCTTATTTTACTCTTGTTTATTTTACTTGGAACGCATATATCAAAAATCTTGAAAAGACCAATTTTTGTAAAATTTTATATGGCAATATTTTTGTAAGGTGACATTTTTGTATGACGAAATTATTGTAGGCTACATTTTTTACTGGCGACATTTTGACATAGAAGCAATTACGTGACTATAAACCGAAATAGACCGAAAAGTGTTATCACCTTTAATAAACCGACAAAGATCACCGAATTTTACTTCTTAGAACAGAAAAATACTATCCTATCTATACTTTGTTTCGAGCACTTAACAAGACAATTTTAGTATAAAATTCTACATTAGCCCTTCACCACATCTGTAGAGTAAAATGCTCCTAAATCTTACTTTTAAAATCTCGATAAAATCAACCAAATATTGTACTTTTTTGGATTTTAGGCATTCCTGAGTCATTTATCTGACTTTTAATGATAAGAAACTAGAAAAAGTTAACTTGTCATTTTGCAAAAAGATTTTTTGGCAGCAAGTCCTTTTGAGTACTATCTGTAACTACTAAGTACATTTTCCCTATCGCCGTGCCTCGCGTTTCCTACTCTCGCCGCTTTAATGAGATGTTGCCATCAGCAATACGAGAATTAGTAAACCACGGATGACGTTGTAATAGATAATTACCGAAAATTAATTGGTATGGTAATTTAAAATTGTAATATATGGGGTAACTTTAATCCCTAAAGCATCGGTGCTCACTTACAAGGCAGAGTCTCAACTGCCTGTCACCGATTTCGACCAAAATTTGATAGTGTGTTGATTTTGGGTCACATGTTATCAAAACCTGAGTAACTTTTCCCCAGTCGCTCTAGATGAGAAAATATCGATATTCAAAGTACCCTAATATATGTACTAAGTATCGTTATAATACTTATGTAATAATGAGCCAATTTCCTAATTGCTTAAAACTATAAAACATGAATCTTAAAATTTCAATATATTTATTAAAATTAGAATAATAGTACAAACTTTCTATAGATTTTACAGTAAAGTTTAAACATTAGAATGATAATGAAATTCATAAAAAAGTGCTGAAAACACAATGTTTGCTCACACTAGCTACATTTGATAAACCACTACATTGGGAACAATCTAAATTGCATCAAGTCTCGCTAAATGGAAAACAAACCTGATTTAGTTTAACCATTTTATAAGTTAATATAGACACTGCTTGTGAATACTGAGGAGTTTAGGTCAAGAATTCGCCTTATATACTTTTGAGAAAATTTCGAGAAATTTCTAGAAATTTAGAGAATATTGTTTTCATAATAATATGGAACCCTGTAGTAAGTTCTAGAATTTCTATTAAATTCTGGAATCGTATAGTTAGTTCTGGAAATTTCTAGAAAGTTCTGAATTTTCATGGAACAATCTAGAACATTCTCATCATATATATAACTATCTCATTATGAATTTTGTGATAAAACTTATTAAATTATTAAATTTTCAATTTTACAAATTGAATTCCAAAAATGAATAAACTTCCTGATAAAGCTTTAAGATAGCTTCAACTTGATACCATTTTCAAGTAGTTCGCGCTCTTGGTTTAAAAGTTACGCTCAAATGAAAATGAAGTCAGATGCGCTATAATTATGAGCTCGTGAATTTTTTGATCAAACAAAATACAAGTATTCACTAGTGACGAACTTTGACTCTTACTATTGACTCTTACTTTGACTCTTACTTCGACTCTTATTTTGACACTATCGTTGACTCTATCGTTGACGACATCGTTTAAAATAACTGGCCTCTAGTAAGGCATTGTTTATGAGTCATTTTAATATATAAAAGGCTGTTGTAAATGCATTTTTAGGATCAGTATCAATAAAGGCTTTGTAGAGAACACTTGTCTTTCTTTCTGACAGCTATACATATCTGATAGTAAGATTGCTGGATAAGCAATTTCTATCGGATATCCCTTTTGCTCTCAAATTTATACTAAATAGTAGACAATAAGTTGTGTCTCATCACACCAGCTAAATCAATTAGTGGTTTACCGGTGATTAACGAATTAACTCGCGTCTAGGGCGCAATAAATTCGTTACACGCTTATTTTTAAAGTAGTTTTGATTCCAATCGTCAAAACTTGAATTCAATTATCAGTTTTTTCTATACATGTTTACATTGATTAGGTTGGTGCTTTTGAGAGTTTTTATTAACGGCTATGTAAAAATGTTCTTGACAGCCTATAGTTTATTCATAAAAAATTTCATCAAAATTACTTAAGGTTTAGGGGTATAGAATGCTCAAAAACCAAGGTTTTGCAAACAGCTGTACATTGAATAAGGGTACTTTGAATATCAATATTTCCTCATCTAGAGCGATTGGGGAAAAATCACTCAGGTTTTTATAATATGTGACCCAAAATCAACAAACTATCAAATTTTGGTCGAAATCGGTGACAGGCAGTTGAGACCCTGCCCTTGTTAGTACTGAAATAAAGTGAGAAGAACATGTGGTAACATTTCACCCCAAAGTTAATTCTACATTTTTAGGAGTTAATTTCTGAATAAGAAGTGAATGGTTAAAATATCAATTTATCTTTTATTGTAATATTAATAATAATATGGGTATGAGAATTACAACAATATTTATTAGAATATTATTATTTGAAATGATATAAGAAATGGACCCAGAACCGGTGATTTTTTCTGTATCATTCTTTTGAGGAATTCGAATAAACATAAAACTTTCAGAAGCATAGATATCAATAACACCACGAATTCTGGTATCAGTTGAAGAGTCACTTGAATTTCCCAAATAGAAACGTGTGTTATAATTGGTTGGAGAAAATTTAGTTCTAATGGTTATCAAACCATCAATTATCAATATTAAAGACATTTTGGCATTGGTAGTGTCATAATTATCATTTAAAGCAAAATATTGATCATTAAGAAAATTTATATAGCTTTTTGATCCCTCATTCTTAATTTGTACGAATTTACTTATTTTGTCATATTCTAATTCAAATAAGTATTCATAACTTTCAGGACATTGATTATCGTTAGTTGTATTAAGAATTAATCCATAATGATCCCCATGTTTAGTTCCATCCCATTGCAAAAACTTATTTTCATTGTGCATATTAACAGATTTCATACAATAATATGTTTTTTCAATTAAATCAGTATCCAATATATAGTTATCATGAATTCCAATATCAGATTGATTTTCAACCTCAATGAACCTGAGTTCTGCTAATTCACTCTCTTTTGATGTCATATAAACATAGTAAACATCAAACACATTCAAAAGCTTAAACTTTTGAACTTTTGTATTGTTCGACAGATAAAACTGTTTTTGTGATTGTGATTGAATATTAAACCAGTTATCAGTTGTCTTTATTAGATCGTAAACACTTTGATCAGTCTCCAAATTAGAGAGTGAGGAATGATATATATCTTTAGTAATAAATGAACGTATAGAATAATTAGTTTTGGCATTTCTTATTTTAACACTGGTGCCATTATTTTCCAAACTGAATAAATACCAAGACTTTTGGTAATTATTCTTCAATTCTACATCAAAATATAGTCCTCCAAATCCAAGATCAAAATTTCCATCCCATCGTAAATATTTACCAGATTTTTCCACTATATAATAATATGTATTAGTTGTGAAGTTCGTATCACTGATCGGTTCGCGAGTCACTATATTCGAGCATAAACTAATTTTACATTTAACTAAAAGATTAATAATTACACAAAAATAGAAGTAAAAAAATTTCATTTTTATTTAATGAGAAAGAATAAACTGTTTGAGTTATAATTTTTTCGATAATTAAAGTAATCGGATCACAAGTAAAACGTAAGTGAGTGACATTACTTTCATTAATGTTACTTAAATACCTCCCAATTATCTAATCTTGATTATAGTGTTTTCCAATGCTAACACGTAATAAATGATAATAATGAAATCGAAGTCAATTAAAAAATCATTCTTTCAGATCTTTTATGTAAGAAAATTTTATTGCTCTTTTTTAGGCCATATAAAAATTTTCCACTTGTCTATACATTCAAAAATTATTCAGTTAGTCATCCAATAAGCGCATATGTTTCTAAATATAAGTTATATCATCTATGTCTAATTTTCATTCAAACAATGAAATAAAAGTTTTCAAAACTAATTTCAATTGCATAAACAATAAAACTAAACTTAGTTTTTTGGAGTCAAAATCAATTGAATTAATTACTTAATTTTCTATCTTTCTTCAAAAATATTAACCTATATTAACATTGTGTAATTTTTCTATTAGTAAGCACAATATAAACAGTAATACTACGATTCTCAAATAAATTTGAGGTATTATGACTAGTATTTTGAAGAAATTTTATTAATGTCAAAAATCGATATCATGTTCTTAATAATAAATCAAAATTATCAAAAAGTATTCGAAACTCTTAAACGAATTTAATTAATTATGAAATTCAAATAACAAACTGGTTTTATATTTATCGGGCGGACCAAAAGTCATTTGACAGTTTTAATTGCTTATAATTTTTGAATAGGTTGATCGATTTTCAAAATCTTTTTTTTATTTGAAAGTATAATAATGGTAGATTATTATAGGTTACATGACAATTTTTCAATGTGAGCTTCATCTGAAGTTATGACGTGACGAATCTTTTTGAAAAATGTTCACTCATTCAAAGTTGTTGTCTATTAAAACTGTCGAGTTACTTTTGTTCCACTTTGTATTATATTACGAAAATGGGATGAAAGGCAATAATAAATTCATTAGAATCCGATTCAAAATGCGAAAGTTATTTTCATTTTTATTATTTATTTGTGAGCTCTGATATATATTCTTGTAATCGATAGAAAAAACTATTTGAATTCTCTGTTATTATTCTAGAAAAAATTATTGTACTTCATGTCTCAAAATTTAACTCGTGCTACGATAATAACCAGATCGAGACTTTCTTACTTAAATAATAGAAAATATACGTTCACTTTAGAGAATAGCATACACCGAAAAAATATTCTATTCATGAGTCTTAAACAATACTTTTGCATGACTCAAAAACAGTTCAAAACGAAGATGACGTCAAGTCTGATAAAAGACATTTGAGAGGCTCATAGACATACGTATATCTTTGAACATGCCATTCCAACGTCTAAAATAAAACTTCTAGTCATTCATATCTGGCCTTATGCTTAAAATAAGACGATTGCATATCTTTATCCTTTCAAACGTATTTTACCCCAAAGATATTTCTAAAGGTGTAGAAATGAATGAAAAGACACTTAAATGAAAGAAAAGTACTGAATAAACTAATACTAAATCAGTTATGAACCTGTTTCTAAACTTAAGGCTACTTATTTCTTAAAATATGTGTTCGGACTAACCATATCTGAAAATAAATATTTTAATCCTAAGACTTAAATACATATAAAGTCATTAAAAGTATTTTTCCAGATTAAAATTGAAAATTCCGGAATTCTGGAGAGATATCAAAGATTCCTTCGATCAAACAGAAATTGAAATTTTTCTTAGTATTAGTTAATTGATGTTTCTTAAGTCTTTTTACGTTCGATTTGTGTGTGTTAATAAATTCCGGACGATCCGGAAAGTCACGACTCTTATAATAACTATTACTCATGCCTATTCGTCTATCCGAAGATTTAGAAAGACTTAGATTACTGAGATTTAGTTGTTTGGTACGGATTACAGAAGGAATTTGATTAAATCCACACAATTGAATGTCGATTATTCATTTAAGTTATGACTGGAAATTCCAATTAACTGGTTAAACTCTTTCTAACTAATTAAACCTATCATTTTTCCCGAGTAAGAAATTGATTTGAAAAACTTAAACCTTTAAAAACCAATTTTTGAGAATTGCACAGGAGGTTAGTGAGTACAAGTTACACGCTTTTGTGAGGCATTCACATGTTTTTGCTTGTGCGATCTGTTGTTAAAGTGATTATGTAGTGAGATATTCTAATTAGCGATAAATAATTAAAAATATAGATATATTTGTGATATATTTGAGATATATATTGAAAACAAAAGACTTTCAGCAGAAGATTGGGTTTAAAAAATATGCTGATCTGAGTTTCAAAAAAAGATTCTTAGTGTCAATGGAGATACGGGAGAGCACTTCTATACGTACTAAGTTTTGATTATAAAACCAGCTATTTGACAAAATTTTGAAAAATCAATAAAACAGACTATATTTTGAAATCCTCGTCGTCTAATTAAACACACCAGTTTATGCAAAATATTAAATCAGCTAATTGGGATTTTTATGATTAGATTAAAGAGAAATGAATAATTAAGAAGTAACTGTCGATCTACGAAGAGTAAGATTTGATTGATGGAAATTGTTTAGCATTAAGTATCTGCAGTGACAGTTTGGGTCGAGATTAGAGCCAAATAGCTCAGGCCTTCGTTATCCAATTTGTTCTGAAGTAAGTTCGAACAGCTGAAAACATTTTAATGCATTCTCTAACTCAACATAATAACTATAGTTACAGTTAACTTATTGAAAATCGATTGGAATCTCTGTATAAATCTATTTGAACCTTCAGATCTTGATCGAATTTAGCCGTCATTTATTATTATTAAAATTTATGTCTTGCGAGAGCTATATTTGTTTGATAAGAAAAGCTATGATCATCATATTTAAGGACTATATTATGTATTGCCCTTCAAGCTTGATGATTATTCGCTATCGGGGAGAAGCAACGATATACCAATGGCGGCATTTTGCGAATTTATTTCTTTAAAAGATTGCTCGTACACAACTCTATTATATTAAAGATCGATCTCATTATTTAAATAAATTTCCAAATGCTGCCATAGGTATGTCCTTGCTTTCCCTGCGATAGCAAATGATTATCAAGCTTAAAGGGCATTGCATAATTCTTAAATATGATGATTGTAGCTTTTTCTATTAGAAAAGATATGGCTTTCGCAAGATTTTTGAATTTTACTAATATTTTTTATGTAACTTTCATCTTTTCTACAGTGAGTGAAATCAACTGATTAGTCACAGCTTTTATCAAGTAATTATCCGATCGTAAAGATAGTCATAGAAATAGCGAACATATTTTAATATTAATCAAATGATGGACTTGTCAATGAGTAAATTTTAGACTATTTTATGAGTGATTCAAAGAATTTGATGGAAATTAATTTTTATTTCTTTATTTGCACAAATAAAATGGAAGAACAATAACGAAAACAGCTATTTTTGGTTATACTTTTTTCAAGCACTCAACGAAACACGTTTAGTACAAAATCTGATATTAAGACGTCAGTGCAACTTTTATTGTGATAGTGAGATTTACAGTACTCAGAATCATTGGCATATGTGCCGTTGTTGATATTAGTGTCATTGTCGGTATTGCATTTTCTCGGAAATTCGAATAAATGTAAATCTGTCTGAGTTACTGAATTAATAAAACCAGGAAGTCGAAGTATAGTTAATATAACCCAAATAGACAGGTTGAATGTAATTAAATTCATATAAATTTGTTCGAATTGTTATTAAGTCGTCAATTGCTAATATTAAAAACAACCGATTTTAAAGAAGACATCGTCTAAAATCATGATCACCATAAATGATATAATTATTCCTAATTTCTACAAATATATCACTTTCATCGTATTTAAACTCGAAAGCGTATGAATCATTACTAGGACAAAGATCATCAATAGTTTTATCAAGAATTAACCCATAATAGTTGTCAAGTTTGATTCCAACCAATTTCATAAATTTGTTTTCATTGTCCTTAGGAACAGTTTTAATGCAATAATAATTATTTTCGGTCAAATTATTTTCCCGCACATATTTGTCATTAATCTTAGTATTCGACTGATTTTCAGACTCAATAAGCATGACTCATGCAAATTTACTGTTCATTGTTGTAAATCCGACTGAACAAGTATCTGTCTGTCTCATGCCATTGAATTGAATTTTAGTATCATCTGACAAATAATATTCATTTTTCTAATGAATATTAAACCATTAATCAGTCTTCTTGACCAGATCAAACGTCGATAAATTTCCTTTAATTTCAAGTATTATTAGCCTCGATAGATTCGAATCAATGAGAGTAGAGATATTTAAGGGCTTCAAAAAGTAGACCTTGTCATTTAGAAGAATTCACTTGCAAATCAGATTTGTGCTTATTTTTATTCAACGTTAGCCTAAACATTAAAAAAATTGATATTAAATTAAAAAGAAATCATTTGACTTGCAAAAATTGTCAAAATAGAGCAGCTCTGTTATGAAGTTTTTATAAAACTTGCTCTTCGGACCAATCAGAAGAGTCTTATTAGGATTCATATTTGAGCTGGATAGTCTATTAATCAATAAATTAAAGCTTCAAAATGTACAAAATCATACCAAATTATCAAATAATCTTCAGCTTGAAAATTAAATTCTATTACGTTCTAGTGACAAAATTTTTATTCCGTAAATTACCATAAAATTTGAATGATACATTGTAAAGTCAGTAAGCTACACACGATGATCAAGCAACGCTATCCCACATGAGTGTTAATGAGATCTTCTCCTAATACAGGATGGACCAAAAGCCACTTGACAGATTTAATGATCAATAACTTTTGAATGAGTAATGTTTTTAAAAATATTTCGTAAGCGGAGCCCCAGTGCATGACAGTTTTATTCGATGTAAACATCGAGTTTACATATAAAAATTTTTATGCAATGAGACTTCACTGTACTGCGCTTCATCTCGAGTTTAAATTTGAGTGTATATCAAAGATCAGTTTGCAGCAGTACTAGTAACCATAAAAGTGTTAGCAGTCTGGAGACGGCCATTACACGTGAGGTTCAACAAACTAATGAAAAAATATTGCACTCTGTCATCGATAATTTTTCAAAAAGATTGCGTAATGTCATAACTACAGATGAAGCTCACATTGAAAAATTGTCATGTAACCTATACTCAGCTCCCATTAGACCTGTACATCGGGTCCAAAACTCCCGGCCGGATTCGACCGGCATTTTGTGTTCGTTTGTACGACCCAATCCGACCCGAACGAGAATTAAAATTGTTAAAGAGGTAAAGTCTAATCAGTTTATTGATTAAGTTAGTTGTGGTCTGCATTACATTCATAACAAATGGACACAATATGAGAAATCCTTTGTTTTTTAGAGTATTCAATAGTTTCTCATTAATCTTTCTGAGAATATTATATAGTTTGTTGTTTTCAATAGTCAAAGACCTCATCTTCTGGTAATTAATTTTAACCGAATTCAGGTGATCATATCATGAATACCGTCTCACTTCTGCCATATTTTTCAATGTAATATCTATCTGATTTTGAAATCCTGACTGTTTAGCCACTTTCTCCAAAGCTTTAAAGTTTTCGATCAATTCATTTATTGAATTTACTCCATTACATTCATCAATAACATGTTCTTGGGCTGAATTCACATTATGAGAGAGATATCCTGCCTATAAAATATCTTTAAATGCAAGCTTCATTGCTAAAGGTTTATCTACTACCATAATATGATACCATCTCAAACATATTCTTCGGAGCTGTATTCTTCAATATAATACACTTTGAAATAAATTTCGGGCCAACTTGTCCAATCCGACCCGATCCGACATTTTGACACCATGTACGATCCGAACGAACCCGACCCGAGTCCGATGAACAGGTCTAGCTTCTATTATTGTACTTTCAAATAAAAAAGGATTTTGAAAATCGATTAACTCATTCAAAAATTATTAGCAATTAAAGCTGTTAAATGACTTTTGGCTCGTCTTGTATAACTACCAGTATTAGTTCTAAGATTTACATTACCGATTGTTTGATTAGACGTTAAATATTCTACTAGCTAATTGATACCTGAGAAAGAATTTTGTATCTTAGGGAAACTACTGTACAATGCGTTGATTATCCTGTAATATTTTTTCAATACATGCGCAAACATTCAAATTTTGTATTATAAAAGTTCACTACTTATTACATTGGCTGCTTATTAAATACGAAGGTCAAAAGTAGTCTCTCTAAGATACAAAATCTCTTCTGAACTACTAAAGTATATAAACAGATGGTTTACATATCTTATAGGTTCCTAAAAATAATGAATTCTATAATGACCTTAAAAAGAAAATTTCGATTAATGTGATGTGTGTAAAATGAACTGTTATGAGGCGTATTTAACAATCAATTTGACTTTAATACTTTCTTTTTAATCAAGTTCATGATCAATAGGCATTATTCCAAGTAGCAGTTTATAAAAGATTATCAACTGCTTAGCAACAGAATCGGTCTCTTTATCTGAAAGATTTGAATACAATAAATCCATTGTGTTTTTTGCACAATTTAATGTCTTAAAGATTTATTATGAAATAATAAAACATTTGTTTAAGAATTGTGAGAAATTTAAATTTTATTGATAAATTCTTAATACAATAAATTTAAAATAATTTGACTCTTAAACTATAATTTACAAAAGAATTTAGAGTTAAATGTAATAAGAATAAGGAAAGTGCTCAATAAGAACAGATAAAAGTTGAGGTTAACAATAATACTAGCATCAGATTTAGTTGTAGATTCTTTTCTAATAAATTCGAAACCAGCTGATTTATTGATGTTATCAACAGCAGTATTCATGTAAATAGCAAATCTAGCAGTTGATAATTGAGACTCACTCAAGTAACTAAACTTAGTATCATTTAAAGAATTGCGATCATAGGTTCTAATAACTAACTTATTACTATCCGTTAAAATCAACGACAATTTTTTGTCATAAACAGTCTCAACACTAGTTAGGGCAAAATATCCAGTGCTATAATAACTGATATATCGATCGGTCTTTTTGTTCTTAATCCTGACAAACTTTAGGTCATCTTCTACCACTATGTTAAACAAGTATTCATCTCCATCCGGACAAAGATTATTAGATACTTGAGAAAGCATCAATCCATGAAGATGTTGGTATATATTTCCGTCATATTTCAAATATTGAACCTCATTTCTCTTATTCACATACTTAATGCAATAATCATAATTTCTTTTCAAATTAGTTCCCAATATGTAATCATCACTAAACTTTTTATCCGATGGATTTTCAGCCTTAATAAATGTCACTTCTGCTGATTCATCGAACGATTGAGTTGTTTTGACTGTATAAATATCGACAGGAAAATTAGTCTCGAGTGGGCTTTTATTGTTCGAAGTTATATAACAGTTAATTGTTTTGGAATGAATTTTAAACCAGTTTGGGGTTGTCTTCTCAATTTCAAACTCCGTTCTATTGACTTTTAAATCGGCGGTAAAAGAGCCATTCAAAGAGCAGAGGATATAAGAATTTAATTTATAATTTTTTATTCTAATACTATTGTCATTGATTTCCAAACTAAATAAATACCACTCTTTTTGGTAGTTGCTTATTAACCCTTTATCAAAGTAAAGTCCACCCAACTGGTTTTTCAGATAATGTCCATTATTCAAATTATCTTGATTTCCGTCCCATCGCAAGTATTTTCCAGATTTTTCTTTAATATAATAAAAAGTATTAGTCGTTAGGTTTGTGTCACCAATAGTTTGAGGAGACTTTTGATCACTTAGAGCTAGATTTCTCTCACAAAAGACCATATGATTAATAAACAAACTAAACCATATAAGAATTTTATACATATTTGATTCATAAATTGCTAACGCAGTTCAATAGATATCTATTTCACCTACGAGCAAATCGACAATCAACTGGCGATCCTTATGCTACTATTATATATTGTACTGAAATTATCGAGCCATCAGTTTTACACTAAAAATTTGCAACAAATATTAGATTAAGTTCGGTGTTTAGCAACATGAATCATTTTCTAAGTTTATCTATTAATACAGGCGTAGATTAATAATCATTCTCATGTTATTTTATTTACTATAAGTTACTATCCTAAAGTACTGATAAGATCGCACTTACAGAAACTCGAATAAAGACCTTTCAATCATTACAAATAGAAATGTAAATCTATTACTATATTGAAATTAAATTTTCCAAATTTTTCTAAATACCAATTATTGCTCTATTTATAATAAATTATTTCAATAAATGAGTCATATTTTGATTTCAAATGTGTCATAAAAAGTCTATTTGATCATTAGTCTAAAATTATTTAACCAGCAATCAGTCTATAAATAATAGCTATCACTAATATTTACGTTTAAAAGTGTTCATAGCCATGAACAATAAAAGTTATCACAATAGTTTCTAGGGAAAAAGCAAAACAATTCTTAAAATTTATATTGTTTGTCATTATATGAAAACAATATTTTAGAAGTTATTCGTTTCGTTTATTCGTTATAGTATACTGTAAGGTAACTTCAGCTAAAATTAAATCTGACTCGTGAGAATAATTTGAAAATCGCATGAAAAACAGAGTCAACGTTGCTCAGGGTTAGAGAGACCATAAACTCCTCAAAATTTCTGGTAATAGTGATTTTTTATGCTCTTCATGCTGAAACCTAGGTTATTTGTAAAATTTTTCATAGTTCAAATAGATTAAACTTCTTTAACAGTAAATGAGAATATCACAAATACAACTAAATGAAACTCTTTCAAACAAATTTTCTTATGATTTGATCAAAAGCTTATGAACTACATAAGAATCAACAATAGTGGTCGTTATTTCCGAAGGTTGTAGCTCTCGACTCTAAAACTGGAAAAGTCGATCAAGACTCAAATAGTCTTAAATCTCGAAACTTCAATAAGACAGTATTAAATGTATAATAATGAACGGCGAATCATTGAATAAACGCATGCATTTTGAAGCACAAATTATACCATTTTCACCTAGTTTAAATTGAAGCGATGAAATAAAAAGGTTTCAAACTAATGCCAACCGTGACAGTTGAGCTAAATTTAGCATTTATAGAGTAAAAATCCAACTAAATCAATCATTCAATTGACTTGTCCATTTCCATAAAAATATATTAACATGTACTAATTTCATCTAATTATTTCTATTAAAATGCAGAATATTAGAGAGTAATATCTCGGTTCTCAAATAAACTATGATCAATATTTTGAAAAATTCCGAATCATTGCAAAATTGATATCACGGTCTCATTGATTTATAAAGCTACCAAAAGATATTTCAAAGCTTAATGGAACCTAAATAGATGTTAAATTCAGATAACAAACAAGTTTATATTTGCTATTCAAAGGAAGTGAGATGAACGCCAATTGCTTAGCATTAATTATCTGCATTGACCGTTTGGGAGACGATTAGAGTCCGAATAGATCTAGCCTTTATTATGTAATTTATTCAGAAGTCTGGACAGCTGAAAATAATTAAATGAATTCTCTAACTCGGTATTATGGCTGTAATTACAACCTGTTTATTGTGAGATGAATTAAGTTCATCTCTAAACTAGTAATGAGTTGACTCTAGTTCAAAATTGTCGAGTCAACCAGTTTTTATATATATAAGTGCCAGCATTAGAAAAATATTGGCAGTCGATGCGTATAAAACCTTAAAATTAGTGTTTTTTGTCTAAAAAACGTTGCAACGTGTGTGTGTGTGACTAATTAATCAATAAAGTGATACTTTAAATATTACAATTGAAATTATTTGCAATCTCTAAATAAAACTTTTTAAAGAGTTATTTAAATTTCCAGATCTTGACTGGATTTAACGATCATTTATCTTTTATGCAATTTTCATCCTTTTCGACAAAGAGTGAAACCGAGTGATTAATCACAAGAAGTTATTAACAAATCCTATTATAAAGATAAATAATCATAGGCATAACCAACTAACTATAGTAAAATGATTGTCCTATAGATAAACAATTTTCAAGTCATTAAATAAATTATTCGAAAAATTTGATGGGAATTAATTTTTATTTTTTACTTACTCAAATAAAACAAAAGAACAATAACTAAAAGCCTATTTTATTATCTTTAGTTTCTTTTCAAGAATTCAACGAAACATTTTCAGTACAAAATTCTATAGTAAATATACATTCTATATACTTCTATAGTACATCCTTTATTGTAATAATAATATGGGTATGACAATTGCAACAATATTTATTAGAATATTATTATTTGAAATGATATAAGAAATGGACCCAGAACCGATGATTTTTTCTGTATCATTCTTTTGAGGAATTTGAATAAACATAAAACTTTCAGAACCATAGATATCAATAACACCACGAATTCTGGTATCAGTTGAAGAGTCACTTGAATTTCCCAAATAGAAACGTGTGTTATAATTGGTTGGAGAAAATTTAGTTCTAATGGTTATCGAACCATCAATTATCAATATTAAAGACATTTTGGCATTGGTAGTGTCATAATTATCATTTGAAGCAAAATATTGATCATTAAGAAAATTTATATAGCTTTTTGATCCCTTATTCTTAATTTGTACGAATTTACTTATTTTGTCATATTCTAATTCAAATAAGTATTCATAACTTTCAGGACATTGATTATTGTTAGTTGTATTAAGAGTTAATCCATAATGATCCCTATGTTTAGTTCCATCCCATTGCAAAAACTTATTTTCATTGTGCATATTAACAGATTTGATACAATAATATGTTTTTTCAATTAAATCAGTACCCAATATATAGTTATCATGAATTCCAATATCAGATTGATTTTCAACCTCAATGAACCTGACTTCTGCTAATTCACTCTCTTTTGATGTCAAATAAACATAGTAAACATCAAACACATTCAAAAGCTTAAACTTTTGAACTTTTGTATTGTTCGACAGATAAAACTGTTTTTGTGATTGTGATTGAATATTAAACCAGTTATCAGTTGTCTTTATTAGATCGTAAACACTTTGATCAGTCTCCAAATTAGAGAGTGAGGAATGATATATATCTTTAGTAATAAATGAACGTATAGAATAATTAGTTTTGGCATTTCTTATTTTAACACTGGTGCCATTATTTTCCAAACTGAATAAATACCAAGACTTTTGGTAATTATTCTTCAATTCTACATCAAAATATAGTCCTCCAAATCCAAGATCATAATTTCCATCCCATCGTAAATATTTACCAGATTTTTCCACTATATAATAATATGTATTAGTTGTGAAGTTCGTATCACCGATCGGTTCGCGAGTCACTATATTCGAGCATAAACTAATTTTACATTTAACTAAAATGTTAATAATTACACAAAAATAGAAGTAAAAAAATTTCATTTTTATTTAATGAGAAAGAATAAACTGTTTGAGTTATAATTTTTTCGATAATTAAAGTAATCGGATCACAAGTAAAACGTAAGTGAGTGACATTACTTTCATTAATGTTACTTAAATACCTCCCAATTATCTAATCGTGATTATGGTGTTTCCTAGTGCTTGTACGTCACAAATGATGATGAAATCGAAGTCAAGCAAAAAATCATTCCTCCGTATCCGTTAAGCAAGAGGATTTGTTTTGCTCTGTAGGCCACGTAAAATTTTTCCATTTATCTATGCATTAAAAATTATTGAGTTTATTCATTGAATAAGCGCATGCGTTTCGAAGCACAAGTCAAATTGTTTTTGCCTAATTTCGTGAAAACGATAAAATAAAAACTTTTCAAAACTAATTTTGATTGTAACAGTTAAGCTTAATTTTTATTTTTGGTGTCAAAGGTCAATTAAATTGATTAATTAATTTTTCATCTTCCTTCAAAAATATTAACTTATATTAGTTTAGTGTAATACTTCTATTAATAAGAGCATTATAAGCAGTAATACTACGATTCTCAAATAAATTTGAGGTTTTATAATTAGTTTTTTGAAAAAATCTGTTTATGTCAAAGATGGATATCATATTTTCAACAACAACTCAAATTTGTCAAAAGATATTTCAAACTCTTAAATGAATTTAAGTAATTATGGAATTCACGTAAAAAGCAGATTTATATTTATCTGGTGAACCAAAAGTCATTTGACAAGTTTTAATTGCTAATAATTTTAGAATAAGTTGATTGATTTTCAAAATTCTATTTTATTTGAAAGTACAATAATGGGAGATAAGTGTAGACAACATGACAATATTTTCAATGTGAGCTCCTTCTGCGGTAATAAAAGCGCATCTTTCACTGCAATAATGAGATGGATATGGGAATTGTAACAATAAGTTACATTTGAGAGTATTTTTATTTGAAGTAATGTAAAGAACTTGAAATAGTTTAAGAATTGAATCCAAAATCGTTCAAATTTGTACCATTATTGGCATTATTCCTTTAGAAAATTTACATAAATGTAGAAATTTCTGAGTCATTGAGATCGGTAACACTAGAAATTCTTAGGTTGACCACCTCTGGCTTGTCTCACGACGAGACAAAAATATTAAAGGGGGGACCCTTGCATTTTTAAAAAGAGAAATGCCGCTCTTATTAGTTATTACAAACATTTAGTTGTCAAAAAATGCATTCTAATATTAAAAAATTGAAAACTATTTGTCATGGTTAATTTTAAAAGTTATTAAAGAGTAAGAAATACTGGTTTATATTAGATATAAGTCAAGATAGAAAAGATTTGAATTTGAGTTTTTATTTTTAAACTATTTCTCGATAAGTACAAAACTATTTTTCACGATATTGGGCAGAATTAACAAAAAATAAACAATAAATCATTAATAAAGTTAAATAAAAAGATTATATAATTCCCTTTTAAAAATTTTAAATTATTAATAAGCCTTAAATTTGTTGGCAACTGATTCCATAATTCAATTCCTTTTTAAAACAAAGAATTTCTTAAATATTGTATTTTCCAGTTTTCGACTCTTAAATAAAACTCGTTATCAGATCTCGTTCTTCGTTTAGGCAGAAATGAAAATAAGCTATTCATGACCTCACATGACATTTCATTTGTTGCTTGGAATATAAATTTAGATGAATTAATAATTATGACGTCTACGAGTTTAAACCACTTAAGTTTAGCAAAGGTGAGAACAGAACTATCACGAGATGTTGAAAATGTCAAAACTCTAGCCATTCTATTTTGCAAGACCTCCAACTTCTTTAAATAAGTTCGATATGTATAGCCCCAGACCTCACAACCGTAGGTCATTTGCGGCAGGACTACAGCTTTAAATATTAAATTTAACAAAAATAATGGTATAAAATGTCTTAATTTAGAAAAAAATCGTAAAATATTTGAAGCTTTAAGGGCTTGAGCGTTGATGTGTAAGTCAAAATTTAGTAAATCATCAAAGATTACTCTTAAAATTTTGACCTCTGAAGTTTTGATAACTGAGTTGTTATTAACATTGACTTTAAAATCGCAGCTATTTTTCGACCCAATAATCACAAAGTGGGACCTTTTATAATTCACAGCTAACTTGTTTTCTAATAGCCACTTCGTCAATATAGTTATATTTTCATTAACTACTTTCTCTAATTCGGCTAAGTTTTTATGCGAGAAAATAAAAGTTGTGTCGTCGGCATATAGTATTGTTTCGCAATTTAAGCCTATTTGTGTGATATCGTTGATATACATAGCGAAAAGTAATGGTCTGATAACTGAGCCTTGCATTACTCCGATGTCAAGAGATAAAAGTGTTGACTCTTTTTCATTTAATAAAACAAATTGCTTTCTGTCTATAAGATAGCTTTTAATCAAATTTATGCTTTGAGGGCTTAACCCAAAAGATAATATGTCGAAAAACTACTTCGAAAACTAGCATGTCAAAAGACTTTTTAAAATCAATTGCGATAACACAAACATATAATGACTTATTCTTTGCATCACAGATTATTTTTTGTATTTGCAAAAGTACATCAATTGTTGATCTATTTTTCCTAAACCAAAACTGATTTAGGGATAAACATGAACTAGTGTCTAAGAATTCGTTCAGAGTTCTAAAAATATTGTCACATTTATTTTTGTGATGAAGGATCATCTATATACAGAAGACCTGATCTAAATATTTTGTGTAGTCTTTCGTATGTATGTGTTCAAGTTGAACGAATCGGAATCTGGGGGCCTCAATGTAAGATCCCAATCCGTTGTTACCTATAATTCTATTAGAGAGTCTGGTAGGACCCGATAGAATGTGCTTTAGTAGGGAATTAAGTTATAGCTTACTACTATAGCTAGTTAAAGCTTTTAATATATAACTTTCTTTTATTAATACAAATATATAATGATACAATAGTAGTTATTCGCAATTACTTTTCTTACATACCATACAGTACAAAGCAAGAGAGTATTCTTACATACTTTACAGTACGAAGTAAGTATAAGACCGTTTTTAATAAGAAATCACTTCTGCTTTTTACTCTTTTTGATGTCCTAAACTTACTATATTTAGCTCAATGGAAGAAAATTATGTTTACGTCAAAATACTTGCAATTTAAGTGAATAATACACAGTCAATTGGGAATTTACTTGTACTGTAACTAAAAACTTAGAACACCTAAAAGATGTAACTATAATTTCTACTTTAAGATACATTTATTATTATCAAATCAAAAATAGATTAAAATTTTGTCCTTAAAATGAAGAAAGCAAACTAAATAAACATAAAAACTGTAAACAATATTTTTCTATTTCACAATATGTTTTCAGTAGTTTGCTGAGTGATGGCAATTTAAAAATCGGTCTATAGTTTGAGAAATCAATCTTGTTTCCAGAAATCTTATAGAGAGGGAACACTTTCGATATCTTCCAACAGTCAGAAAATTTTGATGTTTTGATAATCGAATTAATGAGCGCAAGAATATGTGGTATAATTAGCCGACCGATAAGTTTTAGCATTTTATTAGATATTATATCAGTTCTACATGAGTTCTTGCTATTCATTTCAATGAGTGCTACTTTCAGATCGCTTTCAGACATGATCGGGAAATCGAAGTAATTATTTGGCGTAGAATCACTACTTGAATAACTTCTATTCTTTCATTAGAGACTTAAGGTTCTTCAGTATACGAAATGCACTCATTTAAAACTTTTTGTGGTTCAGGAACAAAGTATTGGTTAATGTTTTTAATATCTATTTAACGTTCAGTTTTTTAGTTCTGAAAATGAAGTCAAACTTTAAAACAGAAGTCAATATGCGCTATAAATTTCTTAAACTATTTCTATTAATTTCAATCAGATCAACTCTATCACTTTTGGTTTTAGGCCACAGGTGTTCAATATATTAAACCGGATTTCTTAATCTCATCATTTTAAAAGTAAGTTCAATTCTTGAATTTCTAAGAAATATTTTCTAAACACTATTTACAAAACGAAAGTTGAAAAACGGAACAACTAGTTGTCCCGTCGAGAGTTTTTGGTCTGACCGGATTTCTGTCTTTTATCTTTAAAAAGATGGAACTATCCCGTCAAAAACGGGACGGGTGGTCACCCTAGGTTTATATCAGATATAAGTCAAGGCAGAAAAATATAATTCTACAACTTTGGTTTTAAACCACTGGTGTTCAATACATTAAACTGGGTTTCTTGGTCCCTTATTGTTTGTAAAATAAATTCAATGTTTGAATTTCTATAAAATATTTTCTAAACGCGTTTTTCAAAATGAAAGTTGAAAGAAGGAACAACTAATTGTCCCGCCGAGAGTTTTTGATCTGACGGAATTTCTGTCTTTTGTCTTTAAAAAGACGGGACTGTTCCGTCAAAAACGGGACGGGTGGTCACCTTAGAAATTCTGATATCAGTTTAATTATAATTTATGTCCCCAAAAGACTAATTCTCTATAATAAAGAAGCAAGATCCAATTTGAGTGGTTATCGTACTTTCAATTATTGATATAAGAGATAAACGATTTTTAAATAAGTGGTCTAACATATATACAGTCGATTCCATAGCTATCTATAGTGTTTCAGCTGCTTATAAAATGTGACTAGGTGATCCGGTTTTGACCGGATTAGTTTTAAATTAAAGTTTATATAATCCGGTTTAATTCCCCTATGAGCTTGCTAAATTATTATTAAAATTGTAAGAATAAGGCTCATTTATGTAAAATTTTGGTAATTTATACTTAAAAATTTCAGATAGTTTTCTACAGTTGATTCCATAACTATCTGCAGTGTTTGAATCGCTTATAACTTTTGACTGGGTGATTCGATTTTGACCCGGTTTGTTTTAAAATGAAGCTTATATAATCCGGTTTTCTGTTCCATTTTAATAGTTTAGAACAAAAATTTCACTTAATAAATAAGAATCGAATGATTCTTGTCGTCACTAATTAGTCAAATTGTCACCAAATTATCACTAAATTGTCACACAATTGTCAAAAAAAACAAATGTTTACAAGGGGTTAGCAATTAATGACGTTGTTAATTAAATATTCTACATAGAAAGTTATCCGAAATTTTTTAATATAAGTTACCGAAATTTTACATAAATGAGCCTTATTCTTACAATTTTAATAATAATTTAGCAAGCTCATAGGGGAATTTAACAGGATTATATAAACTTTAATTTAAAACTAATCCGGTCAAAACCGGATCACCTAGTCACATTTTATAAGCAGCTGAAACACTACAGATAGTTATGGAATCGACTGTATATCCTCAACATAACTGATATAATTATTCGATCCCTTACTCCTAATTTCTAAAACTTCATAATTTCAAGTATGTTTTATTTCAAAAGCATATAGGTCACTATCAGGTAATGATAATTAATAAGTTTCATTAAGAACCAATCCGTAGTCCTCATGATTGGTTCCATCCCATTTCAAAAACTTTTTTCCATTGTTCATACTAATAGTCTTAATGCAATCATTTATATTACTAGTCAAATTAGTGTTCAATACATAATTGTCACTAATCTTAATATTCGATTGACTTCCGCGGCAATGAACATGACTTCTGAAAATTGATTCGTATATACTTCCATACTCTCTAATTATAGTAATTACATATTATAATTTAATTTAAATCAAGTTCACATTTTAAAAATTACTATTTCCAAGTAATGGCTGCTGAAAAATAATTCATTTTTAAGCAACGAAATCAGTCCTTTTATATCTCTAAGCAGTTTCGTAGTCAAGGTTTGTGGTCTAGGGAAGGATAAAATGCGGAATGTGATTCTAATATTTATTAAGGCAATCACAAATTCGTTTTCAAAAATCTGTTAACTAATTACCAAATCTTTCATTAATGGTTAATGGTAATCAATCGATTGATGCTTCAAAGCTTTCTAATATTTTATTTCAGTGTAGACTTACGCTTAAGTTTTGAAAAGTCTCTAAGGAGACTATAGGTTCCTATTACCCCTTCCCCTCTGACTACAGCTGTATATGTAGGTATTACGACACAAGGTCGAATAAAAAATACCGAATACGACATAAGACCGAATGCGACAAAAGACCGAATGCGACATAACACTTAATACAAAATGGGATCAAATATATTATATCAAATGCTAAAAATAAGTTATTAGAACAAATCTTTAGTTCGAACTAATTAAGTTTATAATCTTTTAGTACAATAAAACACGAAATGATTGATCAAATTTATATAATTTCATATGTAAGAAATAATATTCGAATCTTTGACGAAATACAGTAGAAGCTCGATATAAAAGACATTTCGATACAGCAAATATATTTAGATGTAATGAAACTTGCATAAATTCGATATAAAATATAATTCTTATAGAGTTCTCATAAGTATTATAGTATTAAAATCAAGTTTTCAACTTTAAACTGATATAATATTTTTATTTTTAAACGCTTTTAAACTAATAACTTCGAAGACAGTGTCTCCCAAAAAGGTTCATTTTATTAAAAAAGAAATTTCGGATTTTAATATTTTTAAGAAAAATATTCAGAATATAACAAATAGATTTTTAAATATATACTTCTATTTATTGAATTGATATTTTTGCTTAATATAAACTTCAAAAGTTGATATATCCCAACTTTCGATATAACATATAAAATAATATGGTGAACAAAAGCTTTTACTCCTTGAGTGTTCGTTATATCGAGCTTTTATTGTATATAGTTTCACAAATTCAAATAAATTTAAAATAAAAGTATGATATATAAATATCAATTTAAATTTTAAATTGTATTCTGCCTTATCTCTCATTCGATCATATGCCACAATCGGTCTTTTGGTTTTCGATATTATTGATTCGATCTTTTTTCATTCGGTATTTTCTCTTCGATCTTTTGTCGGTGAATCGTATATGTAAGCTTAGAACATAGCCAAATCTGCATAAATTTCCCTTTTTTAATATTTTGCAAACTTATGGCTTTCAAAGATGAAATAGTATAACTATTCGATTATTTAAAGTATAGATTCAGATGCTTATCAAACTTATTTTTAACACTTAATGCAAGAAATTTAAAATTATATTATAATTTGTTACGAAAAAAAATTTAGAGTTAAATATGAAAACAACAAGAATAATGCTTAATAAGAGCATATTATAAGAATTTGAATTGAAAACAGTATTAGCAACAGATGGAGTTACAAATTCAAAAATAGTCGATTCATTAATAGAATGAACAGCAGTATTCATAAAAATTTTCATTTCAGCATTGGATAATTGCGATTCACTTAAATAATCAGATTGTTTTGAATGCTGATCATATGTTTTGATAATTAACTTGCCACCAGCTGATAAAATTAAAGTCAATTTCTGATCGTATTCAGTGTTATTATCAGTCAATATAAAATATTTCGAATCATAAATGCTGATATATTTATCAGTTTTCTTATTCTAAATTCTGATGAACTTCAGGTCGTTTTCAACTATTATCTGGAAATAATAATCATCGCTATTAGGACAACGATTATCAGGTACGTTATTGAGCATTAAGCCGTAAAGTTGCTGATACTCATTTCCATCCCATTTCAAATATTTGGTCTCATTTTGACCATTTACTGATTTAATGCAATAATAATGGTTTGCAATCAAATTACTTCCTAATATATATATTTATTTTTATTATTTTAAAAATTTGACGGATCTTTAGCCTTCAAAAAAATTACTTCTGCTGATTCACCGACTGATTGAGTTGTTTGAACTATATAGATATCAACAGTAACTCGAGTCTCAAACGGGCTATAATTTTTTTGTGTGATATATAGATCAGTTTTTGAGTGGATATTAAAAGAGTTCTCAGATTTCTTCTGAAGTTCAAACTCTGTTTTAGTGTCATTAAGTCGACCGCAACGAGAAAACAACCTCCTTCTGAAGCACAGAGTATACAAGTGCCAGTTTTTGCATTTATTATTCTAATACTTTTGCCAGCGCCTTCCAAGCGAAATAAGTACCACTCATCTTGATAATTATCTTTCAATACTGGATCAAAATAAAGTCCACCCACCAAATTATCGTAATTTCCATCCCATCTCAAGTATTTGCCAGATTTCTCCTGAATATAATAATAGGTATTTGTTGTTAAGTTTGTGTCTCCAACAGATTGTTGAGATTTTGGATCATTTTGAGTTAAATCTTTCTCACAAAACACCAAACAATTAATCAATAAACTAAAACATAAAAATTTTGTACATATTCGACTCATAAACTTCTAACTCAATTCGATAGTCAATTGTCAAGATTTATCTGAGAGCAGATCGAGTACTTTAAGTAAATGGTGGGTCTTATGCTATCCCTTACAGTATATAAAATTATCGAGCTCTTAGTTTTCACCCAATTTTTGCAATATATATTCGATAAAATTGTTGTTTAGCAACTGATGAATCATTTAATAATTTTATCTATAAATACACATATTGATTAGGTATAATTACCAGAGCAGTGACTTTTTCGGACTAAAAACGGCGAAAATCCGGTCGGAAAATCGGAGCAAAAGTAATAAAAGCGATAAAAGCAAAATTTTGGAAACCTCTTGAAAACATTTTAAAGCTTGTTCACTTTTTTACCACTTATACATTTTTGTTTTTTCGATAGTTTAATTGATCTACTCAAAATTGGCACTTATTTGCTTAATTCACGTACATTTTAGCGAAAAAAATAAACAAAACATTTGAGATCAAACTCTCAGCCAGAGAAATTTTCATAAAAAAATTCTTGGAAAATCTCGAACCAATAACAAACAAAGGTTGATGATCAAAACCTAATGCATTTTAATTGGGGATTTAATAATTTCCTTTCAGATGAAATTCGAAAAAATCATAGGTTTCAGAAACTCATGGAGTCAGAAAAAGTGTGATTTTCAAACTTTTCGAGACTTAAATATCATATCATTTTCTTGTTATTTCATGATCAACGTTTCTTGATTTCCGATATTTTGGAATGTCGAGATTCTTTATTAAGAATCTTTAAGATGTCGTTTCTCAAGATTCTCAAAAGTTAAATTTTAACTAGTGGAACAGATCATTTTTAGTTAATAGGAGGACATCAAATAGAGTTTTCAGATATTTAAGTGTTAGAAACTTAAACTCGGATTTCCAACAAAGTCAGAACTCTGATCAATACTCGTATTATTAGACTTGTAATGAGTTCTTACCTAAAATATAGATGTGGCGTTTATAAGAGCTTGAATAAGGATCTTTTTCTCAATCATAAAAATACAACAGTTATGTAAATCTATTGCTATATTGAAATAAAATTTTTCAAAATTTTTTAGCTTTCAATTATTGCACTATTGATAATAATTTATTTTAATAGGAGAGTTAAGTTTTAATTTGAAGATTAGTCTAAAATTAGGTTTCACGTCAATTGAGCGAACGACTACTAAGCGCTTAAAAATTGTGCACAACGGCAATTGAGCTTTAAAAGAGACTTTTACTCAAATTTTTATCAATTACTTTCATAGCGTAGCGGTCATTGCACACGATTGACACGATGGAAAAGCGTACGCATACGAGTTCTAATCCATTTATTGTCATTATTATTGATTATGTATTAAATTATTTTACGAAAAATTCTAATTTTAACCCAATATAATTAAACTGAATTTAATCCAATCCAGTTGAGTAGGATTTGATTAAATTAATCAAAATAAAAATTCATAATTTGATTCAATTTTATCCTATCGGATTTAATGACGTTATCAGAAAATGCTTTCTCATAAAAAATTAATTTAATAAAATTGTATTTAATTCTATATTTAATATTTGGCGCTCAATCGTTTGCGCTCAATTCACGTGCTACGCTAAAATTATTTAGCCTAAGTTTGTCAATAATAATCATGTAAAGGAATATTCGAATAACACTCTTATAAGCCAAAGGATTCCTAATAGTCTTCAGAGAGAGGGCTAAACAACTTAATTTGTACTGTTCAGTTATTGTCTCTAAACAATACGATAGAAGATAGCACCTACTTATTCTAATTCACTATAGTAAACCTAGTCTACTCAAATATGAAGGAGAATTTCAAAGACGTAGGAAAATGAGCCAAAAATATTTCAGATTTCGTTCAATATTATATTTGAGACTCACTTCAAGTATTTTACCACCCATATCTTTCGAGTTAATCGACTTTAAAGTTCAAATTTTCAAATAAATTTTTTTCCTTAAAAAAATTATAATTCAAGGATAGAAGTGGTATAAAATTTACGGTTTTCACCTAAAAATCATCATAAATCGAATTTAATAAAGTGAAAACATAATTATTAAGATTACACGTAATATAACAAAGCTCAATTTTTTTGTTTTCACTTCAAACTTTGGTCTTTTGAAAATTTCTTTAAGATGCTACTAGAAAGGAAAGCTATAGGTACAGTCGACAGATAAAAGTTATGCATTGATCCTGGATTAATCCCTGATGCGTTTGGATAAGATAAAAGCTACGAGACATAAATTCAAATAATGATAAGTTAGTCCTCGATAAACATGATCAGTATCTTTGTGTCATTCATAGCAAAAGCCAATTTAATATTAGTAATCAATCAGTCATAGAATCAAAATACTGATCAGACGTATTAAATCTTTTAATGAAATATAAATAATTTCTTAATCTAATTGATAACACATTTTTAAAGGAATGACAAAAACTTTTCATAATAAAAACATTATTTTCAATTGTTGAAAACTTTTCGACAGTTTTAAATACCATGCACAAAAATTTTAGAATGCATATTATTCAAATTCGTTTCTTATATATTTAAATAGATATATCGATTGCATTTTGGATAAGTTTTGAAGAATTCATTTACTCTGATTGCTACGCATTTTTAATATTTCATCGAGTACATTTACTAAGTTTTTAGAAATCAATAATGTGTGCTTCTTGCAGCTTATGTCTCGAGGAGCAACATTTTCAAAATGATTTATGAATTCTTTGCTAATTTACAAATATATTTTCACTAGAACCCAGTACTAATTAAAGATTTAGCGGGAAAATCCTCGAAAAGCTCTGACGGAGTTTTGAGCAAATAATTCTTAGTCTTGAAAAACGTTCAGTGCCTCCATTCAACGATTAGAGCCGTAATGAGAAACATTATTTTCGGGTTCTATATAATTGAGGAAAAATTTTCAAAAATCTATATCTCAAGGCTGTCTTCTATGTGAATTTGAAGTAGTTATTTGAGTGTAATCTGTAAAAATTTACATAAAGATTAGACACTAAAGTATCTTTGAAAGATATAAAAATTTCCTGAATTTTCCTACTTCTCCACCGACATCACTAACACTGTACTTTGAAGTATTTGTTCAACTATCATGGTTTCCGCGATACTTGATTTTTAGTTTCGAGTTTCACAACGAATTTTTAAAATCTAAAATCGAAATATGGTGAGATTAATTTTTGAGATTTCTTGAAATGTTCTTCTCATATAGACTTGATTAGCTATGAATTTAAGTTGAAAAGAATTTTATCTATTATCTTTAACGAAGTATGATACTTTAAATGTCTCACGATATTCAATTATTTAGGTCTCATCGTGACCAGTGACCTCAAGAACAATATTAATTATGTTAGTTTTGTATTCTTTACTTTTTATAATTTTTCAAGTGTAATTGGATGACATGACCATTCCTCTATGGGTACAGCACACTAGAGGTGCGCATCAATGAAATTTTTTGCACTCACCCGTACCTGCAGTCATAAAAGTGAGGGTCACCTGCAAAAAACTTTTATTTTAATTAAATCAAATGTAAATACAAATATCAATTATGATTTAGTATAAAATTTATATTCTGTCAAATAGTATTAAAGGAGTTAGCCAGATTTCGTCTAATCGTGCACCAAGCCAATATGGGTATCAAATTAAAGGTTGTGAAGATTAGAATCTAAAAAAGAAAAATTTTTCAAAAATACGATGGCTGAGAAAGGATATGAGTTTCTTAAGATTGACGTTTAATAACTAAAATATCAATATTCATCATCTTTATTTTAAGAATAATAAGCAAAAACCTTATTGAAAGACGCTAAAGTATTTTGATCTCTTCTGAAAAAATATATAAAAGCCACCGAAAAAATCTTTTCTTTAGATAACACAGACTCTGGCTAAGTGGGCATCTCTAGCCACTATAAGAATCTGAGGTAAGTGGAACACCTCTAGTCACTTTAAATAAGTTCATTTTAACTTGGTATTCTCTGGATAATGCTAACGAGCTTTTTGAATATAATTAATAATTCTTGATATTAAATATATTTAAAAATTCATAACTTATCTCAGCCATCGCATTTTTGAAAAATTCTTTTTTCTTCTGATGCTACGCTTCATAAGCTTTAATTTGATACCCATATCGGCGTGGTGCATAATTAGTCCAGATGCCTATATATTTTGGACTAACTTCTTACTTTGTAGAGTCAACCTCTGTAATACTAGTGTTATAGATTTTGTTCATAATCAATGAATTCAAGCACACATTCGTTCGTGATATTAGAATCTTGTGTTATTGTGGTAATAGTTGTTGAAGTAATACTTATCTCGTTAACCATTGAATTAAGAGTTTTAATTGCAGATTATTTTAGGTGTGGGTGTGAAAGAAAAGAATTTGCAAACCCGCACCCGCTATAAACCCGCGGGTGCGGGTGTAAGATGCGCACCTCTACAGTACACCATAATCTAAATAGTTGAGTTTCAGTCCTTCCACCCTGAATCGTCTCCCGGTTTATAAACTAAAAATATTCTTCATTCCAGATCTTTCAAAATGAGCTCAGACTAATCTTATTACTCAACAAGAAAAGTGTCCAAATTAATCTTTGAGTTCATACTCTCCTCCATAAAGCCCACTATAATTTTTTACTAATTTAACCCTTAAACAATTAAACGATTTTGATTAATGATTTCAGTAAAATAAGCACTTTTTGACCCATCAATTAATTTGGAAAAGTATGCTATCTTAAGAGTTAGGGTGTATAACAGTTAGAGTGTTTTGTACTTTATTAGTGTCGTCATCCTTGACGTAATCTGTTTAAGGTTTGAGTGAAAACTAATTTCATATATAAATTTATGCAGAAACTCAAATAGAACTAACTTTAAACACGATTAAATTTAAATATAATATTTGTAAATAATTGATTGCTTTATATGATCTGAATATACTCATTTGAAAATACTATCAATATTTTAACATTATAAATTGGATTAAATAAATAAAACAGATTTTATAGACCTTTAGGGGTCATTTTGACCCATGAAATACTGTTCTAGGGTTAATCTCTGTGTAACCCTAGCAAAGTTAGAAAACGATATTCTGGGCATGGATGAGACCTTAAGAGACCTTGATTTTGATAATGTCAAGTGTTAAGTGGAATCGAAGGGAGACGCAATTTAGAAAAATTTGATATACTGTCTTTTCAAAAATGTATTTAATCTTTTGTAATACTTAGTGAATAGATAACAGTATTGGATGATATAGATAACTAGATAGTGACAATACTGTTTAAAAAACCTTTGAATTAGAAAGTAATGCTTAATCATTAGATAACACTTAATTAATTAAATGAGACTACAGTATCTCTAGAAGTTATATATCAACGTTAGTCCAACATTTTCCAATAGAGTTTAATCATACTAGTATTTAAAGCAACAATTTTTAATTTATTAAGTTCAACTACATTATATAGTGTTGTGGTTCCAATCTGCATTCTTACGTTATGTTTAGAATAATCGATCTTTTGTGTTAAATTATTCGAATCTTATTGTGAAATGGTTTATTTTTAATTCTGAATAGTAACGAAAACAGGTTTTTGAGTCCTAAAGTGAAAAGTCTCATATGATTTAAGTGCACATAAACTTTCAATGTTATAGAAGTCAGAACGTACTTTTATATTATTTAGTACTGGTATTTGATTACTTAACAGTGACATTCAATGTCGTCACGTTTGCCAAACATAATCAGAAAATTATCACTGAGAAAGTATTTTAGTATGTAATCTCTATAGTGATAGTTTATTTGATAGCTCATGCTTTGAATATGATATTATAGGCATAGATATGAATGTACATAAAGTTTAGGCACAAATGTGTTTCAAGAGCTTTGTAATAAGCAATAACGTTAAAGCGTATAGAGCTTTAGATAAGACAACTCGATGTTTGTATAAAAAGAATTGATGCTTTCTAGTGACAGAGCATTTTATACTCTGATAGAGTCAATATTAATTTTAAAAAGTCTTTAATTTAACCTTATTTCTTTGTATTTAATAATGGGTTCATCAGACGGTGCGACACAATCACTTTTATTCTCTCCGTTGAAAATACGTGGTGTTACGCTTAAGAATCGAATATGTGTTTCCCCAATGTGTACGTACACGTGTGAAGATGGATTTGTCAATGATTGGCATTTAGTCCATTTGGGATCGACAGCCATCGGAGGCGCAGGACTTGTGATGGTTGAGGCGACTGGCGTTGAGGCTAGAGGAAGGATAAGCCCTGGTTGTCCTGGACTTTGGAAAGACGAACAAATAGAGCCCATATCAAGAATTGTGAAGTTCTTGAAATCTCAAGGTACTGTACCTGCTATTCAATTAGCACATGCGGGACGAAAAGCAAGTACAGTTCCACCGTGGGTTGGACGCAATTCAATTGCTGATGAAGACGGTGGTTGGCCTACAATAGGACCGAGTGCTGTTGCTTTTGGAGATCATGTGTGGAAAGTACCAAAAGAGGCAACGATTGAAGAAATAAATGACATTAAGAATGCATTCGTTTCTGCGGCTAAACGTGCGGTCAAAGCAGGATTCGAGGTAAATATTCAGTTTTGTATAATTTAACAATTTAACAATTCTAAATGGAATCGTTGAGTTGTGCAAATTCCAAAATACAAGTAAAAATATAATATCAGTTTATTCTCTTTCATTTCACATAATCTTATCCTAAACTTCTTTTTTTGAACGTGATGTAACATAAGACAATAATTTAACTAATTGTCTATTAGAATCGGCACTCTTATGAAGTAAATTTTTCTCTTCATATAATTGAATAACATTCATATTTTCAAAAAAGATAAATTTAAACTTTTTGTAGCTCATGAGAAAAGTCAGTTTATCGAAGTTTAATCATTTGATCAAACTACTAGGTAATTGAACTGCATTTTGCTCACGGATACCTCGTTAGCACCTTCTTGTCTCCAATTACCAATGAAAGAACTGATAAATATGGAGGAAGTCTTGAGAACAGAATTCGTTTGGGACTAGAAATCGCTAAAAATGTTCGTGAATCCATACCTGAAGATATCGTCCTAGGAGTTAGAGTTTCAGTAACTGATTATGTGGACAATGGCTGGGATGTCCCACAAACTATTGAGTTCGCGAAAGAATTGAAAAAGCTAAACATTGATTTTCTGGACTGCAGTTCTGGTGGTTTAGTCTCTACTGTTAAATATCATGGAATCAATACAAATACAGTTCAAATACCAGCCGCTGGAACCATACAGAAAGAAGTCGGAATCCCAACTGCAGCCGTCGGTAAAATAATTAATCCAAGGTTTGCCGAAAAATACTACAAGATGGAGCTGCAACTCTTATTTTCATCGGCCGAGCGTTTCTAAACAACCCTCACTGGCCATATTATGCGGCAGACGTTTTAGAGGCTGACAAGCAGATCAAATATCCGAATCAATACGAATGGGCTATTGGATCGCGCTCATTAGGAAGTTGGAGGAAAACTGTGTTAAAAGACGAAAACAATAATTAAACTTTTATTATATCAACTTTGTTAACATTGATTCAAATACCATTTGATCAGAGTTTAGAAATTTCTCAAACTTATCTACAATTTAATATGTATATGTTTCCAATTTCAGTAAAAGTTTGATCTCTGAATTTGATAGTTATCAGGTCGATAAATAATTAAATCTTTAGGCCGTTACTTAACTTTATTCAGTTGATGTTCAATAGTAAATAAGCCTGTTTTCAGTTTTAATAATAATGTTACATAAATGTTTTTCTCTGAAATTGATAGTTAAAATAAATTTTCTGATAAACAATTAAAACCTATTTCTGTTTAAATCAAGTTTATTAACTCATGTATATGAAGTTCACTATGAGAACCAACTTTATGAATATTTTAAAAATATTCACCTCAATTGATATAGTCTATCATGATATTCCAAAAATCGAATCTAGAATATAATTTCAATCACACTTGGGCTATTATATAGTTTTTGCATTCATCAACGATATATATAAAGAAAATGATACTTTAGAAATTTCTTAAACTTAACGGGTTCTAATTGAATACGGTACATCTTACAAATGAAAAGTAAAGATAAAAAGTTAAATCAAATAACCACGAGTCAAAATGAAAGCCGATGAAAATAAGTAACAAAATGAGTAAAAAATAATCATAAACTCGAATGTAAGACATCAAGTAATAGCTCGTTCTTGATTAAAAATGCTAGATATATTGACTTATCTGAAAAATCAAAATCAAATCGAAAGATAGAATTAGAATTCTGGTTATATTTCACTACAAATAGTCTATATCCAATCCTTGTTCTAATAATATATAATCTAACACTTAATGTTTAAGTACAAAGAACGGTCTGTATTAAAGACAATTTCAACAGAATCCTAGTTTGATAAGAAAGCATTATAGATCATAAATTATCAAACAGAAAACAACTAGCTATAATAATATAATGATTTTTTGAGCAGACAATAAGGAGCCTTCAGTTATAAAATATTTCTGAATAAATAAACTATATAAAGCAACAAATCTAAAATCAAACGAAAGTACATCAATTGTGAATTTTGGGCATAATATCAACTGTAAAAGTTTTTAATAAATGACCTATCGAGAACTTAATATTAAATATTAAATTCAAAGATCCGAAAAATTTTAACTCTTAGGGTTCATCGTAGTATCTTTCATTCACTTCATGATAATTTCAATTTACTCGAGAACCCGAAATCAAGACCAAAATTATTAATTTGAATCGAGGTTCTATTCATGAATGGAAGTACTTAACGTTCGATCTAGTTAATGACATCGGAGCTCCTTTATCCAGAATCAAAATTTAATAATTCTGAAATATTCAGGTTTACCGAGTTGAACGTTTACTCATGTAATTAGTAATACTTAAATTGAATAAATTTAAATAGTTGCCAAAAAATGAATAAAATTATATTAAATATAATACTAAATTTAATGCTCACGAAAGATTTTATTTTTTAACTATATTTAATATTAATCAATTTGCTGAATTTTTGATAAAATTTTGTAACTTTCTTGAATGCTCTAAAATCCCTTATTTAATGAAGGACAAAAGATCGACCGAGCTTCAGGCTCGAGGCTCGTTTATCAACGAGCCCGGCTCGCATAAGCTCAGGCTCGTAGCTCGAAAAAGCGAGCTTTCGAGCTTTTTACCAAAAATTTGATTACTCATCTGGTATATAAATAAATATGAAGTTTGACTAAAATTTTTAAGTCTCAAATTGTATATAAAAAGATCGAAATTTCCACGTATCCATGAGTCTATTACATCTAAAATGTTTTATTATACTAATAGCACATAATAACCAGATACATAATGCATAATTAATAATGAGATCTGATCACTAAACGTAGAAATAAATTGTTTGATATTTTGATTAAAAGTATATGTTTGAGTTCTATGTATAAGTATTTTGATTGAAGCTTTTCTAATATATTTCTATTCTGAAAATCTGAACTAGTAATACAGTTTATAATACTTTTACTATTCATGGCATTTTAATATATAAAATAATTAGAATTTTTATTTTATGTGCATTTTTAATCACTATAATAAAAAAGAAGTTAATTTTGTCTCAATTAAAATTCTTATAATTATAAAATCTAAATATAATTTCGACTATACTTAAATCATAAGCTCGAAGCTCGGAGTAGCCGAGCTTTTGTCCTTCATTACTCTTATTTTTAGGCCAGATAGAATTGATAGAACGTTTATTATTGTTAAGGTAACTGGGTCTATTGTCATTCAGATATTCAGCTATCTTGTTATTGAAACTCTTGTGGGAGTAAATATGGTTCTCTATTATGATACAATTACTATACCTTATTTAGACAAAATAAAGAAATTGACTGTCAAAAAATATAGAAATCTATCACAATTCTTGCTTTTCTTTAGTGAGAATAACGCAGCTAAACCTCGAAATTATGAAACTGTTATAGTTGGTGTCATATCCTCATATAAATTCTATAAGATGATTCTATTCAGTTAATTATCACTTTTTTCTCTTGTGAAGCATATTTCAACTTGGATAAGATTTATTCTAAAATAACATAAAGTTTAATTTCTTATAATCTACATGGGAAAACTTTCTCGAAAATTTTTTGTAGGAAACTGCACTTTTGTCCGGTATTTACGGAATTCGATTTTTCAAAAGTGTAATAAATAAAAAATATAAAATAAATTTTTCATTTAGAATTTCATAATAATTGGAGTAAGGAAATACGAAATTGCTTAAAGAATGACTGAATGATCAGTCACTAATCAATGCTTATTTTAGCATCGTGTGATCAAAAATATTTATAATTTGATGCATTACTAAAATTTCATTTTCAAAATAGTAACAGTTAATTTTAAAAGTTTAAGTTTGTCAAATATTATTTCGAGTATATGAAATGACCAAATCTACCTCTGAAATATCAAAATTTCTTAGGATACTTAAAAATTCAAGGTGGGTGCCGAACAATTTTTCACTAAAAGTCATAGAATTCCTGAAGATCTGGCAGAAATTATTGATTCTGAGATGAGTTAGATCACCATTAATCTGATATAAGTTTTGATTTAGACTGTTTAACTTTATTAATTTTACAAATAAACCAATAGCAAATTAAACTTTGGCTTTACAATGATTACAAGATATTCGAATAAATTTTATTAGTAACAATCTGGACAACTTAAAGTTAGATTATTGAGTAAAACATTCAAGATTTACTTTTCTTATGAACGCAAACGTCTTGCATTTCAGTAAAAGAGTTTTCAGTATGAATACCAGATTCAGATACGATATTTATATTCGAAAACGTGATATTCATTAATGGAGACTCTGATAAGCCCCTTAAAGTAGCGGCTCTTCTCGCGTTACCACTAATATTACTGATATGCATATTACGAAAAATAGGGGTTCTCTCAGATACAGGTTCGGGTTTCGAGTTCCTCAACAGTAGATCGATAATAATGGCCTCTTCATGAATATTCTTCATCGTTATGTTACTAATATGTATGTCTTCAACAATACCACCGCGACCTCTAGTCGACTTAATACGTATTCCGCGATCAGTTCCATCAAAGATAAGATTAGAAACCGATATATTTCTTACTCCTCCGGACATTTCACTACCGATTACAATTCCACCCCAGCCCTTAAGAGTGGTACAGTTCGTGATCACGTGGTTCTCCGACGGCTTATTGATACGCCTGCCCTGCCTATCACGACCTGATTTAATAACAATACAGTCGTCGTCGACACTAAAGGTACAGTTTGTTATCAAAACATTTTTACACGAATCGCTATCAATGCCGTCAGTATTGGGTGAAGGCTTTGGGTTCTCAACACTGACACCTCGAACGGTAATATTCTCTGAATAGACCGGATTCATGGTCCAAAACGGACTGTTTCTGATAGTCAAGTTTTCAATAAGAATATTTTTACAATTCATTAACTGTATAAAAGGCGGTCTCAAGAATCCGATTTCAATTGTGTTCGGTTCGTCAGGAAGTGGTAATTCCGTTATATTATTAAGTCTATGGAATTCTTTCTGCCATTTCGAGAATTCTGGTATGTGACCAGTATTCTTGAACTCATGAGCCAATTTGAGCCAATAGTTCCACCATTTACTTCCCTGGCCATCAAGTTCTCCCTTACCTCTAATGACAATATTTTCTGCTCCGTTCGCATAAATCAGTGGCGAAAAATTCATAAGTTCTGTTCCCTCCCATCTGGACCTAACCATTGGTAGGTAATCGTCGAAATCGTCGCTGAACTTGACTAAAGCACTTCCGAAGTCAAGAGTTATATTGCTTTTCAAGTGTATCGGACCTGTTAGATAAGGTCCGGGTGGAAAATACACAGTTCCGCCACCGTTCTTGACTGCAGCTTCTATTGAGTCCTGAATAGCTTTTGTGTCAGTAGTCAATCCGTCGGCTTTTGCCCCATATTTCATAACATCAAAAACCTGTTCTGCCCTTGGTTCAATTAAAATAGCCATTAATCTCTAAATTATCTTTGGATTAAGTACTGTACATTCTGAAATTTTCCAGGATTCTATTAAAAGAATAGTTTAATGAAATACTTACGAAGAACATGTTTTGAAACCTATTAAATTAATTATTAATATAAAAAGTAATTTGAATTTTAAAACAAGCATTTTATGTAGTATTTGCATTTATTATAAGTTCATAGCGAATGATAGATTCACCCAAATCCTGTATTATTTAATGTGTTTTCATTATAACATTTGTTGAAGTTCTCATAAATATTGATCAATTTCTATTTTAATACTTTGAATTAGTGAAAACTTTGACGTTAAATAGATATTCACCTTTGAGAAAGACATAAATATATTATTAAGCAATGCTTAATATTTGGATAACAAGCCAATGATTGATTGAGAGAAATTAAAAGCAATAAATTAAAATACTCAAATGTGTATTCAAAAAAGAATAATAGAATGCAACTAATATACTCGAAGAAAAAAATCCGCACAAAATAAGTCTACATGTAATACATGTAATTACGTGATTCCTGACTAATTGAGGTCTCGGATATTCCGGCCATACCTTCACTGGATCTACAGTTGACGCTCAACTAGTTTTAATTTGATTGTCAACTTGTGATCATTCTCTGTCGAGATATTTTTGTGTAATTAAAAAATTCTTAAATCAATTATAAGTTGATATTTTTTAATATTCCTCAAAATTAAATGCTTCTGAACTGATGTGAAAAAGTTTAAGAAAAATTGATAAGATAATCAGATAGTATAGACTACATATGATTCGTTAATATCCACAGAAAAGACACTGAAGAACACAATGACGAAATGTTTAAAAATGATAGACATTATTAATTGAGTATTGAAAAGCTTCAAAATTAAAAACTTATATGTTATGTAAATGTCTCAGACATCCTGTTGAAGATAAACTATTTATTAAATAAATTTAGCATTTGCTCTTATTCCCATAAATAATACCTTAAACTCCCCGAAATGTTACTCAACGATTGAATTCTTGTTTGGTTTTAATCTTAAACACTGATTGCTTGTACTTTTAATCAATTACAAAAAGTAAACCAAATAATGAATCTACAATTTCTAAAATAAGCTAAAGGTTAAGTAAATACAAATTTTTATTATTGATTTACAACATATACAGAAAATTATAGTTTTTAACCACAATTATCATAACAAATCTCGAGAATTCCGACATCTATTCCTTGATTTCTAGAGATTTGATGGCAATGAACTGCAATCACATTCTCTCCTACTTTAAAGGCATGCGGATCGATATCGAAGTCTGCATATCTGGTGAGATGAGGATCGTACAAATCATTGTCAACATGAACTCCATTTTTGAGCATATTTGCCGTGTCGTCATAGTATAAGTGCAGAATTGGATGTTTCGGTAGTTTTTCGGCCTCTATCTCAAACTTTTTTCTCAACCAAATGCCAGGTATTTTCCACTTAGTATTAATCCTAATATCAGGGGTTTCTTCGGTGCCGAATCCGGACATTCCTTTACTCCAATGAGAATCATCAAAAGTTAATTGATTCCAATCTGCTTCCGGGACATTAGTCGTATAATGGCATTCAATTTTTGGGCAATGATAGGCTTTAAATAATGGATTTTTAACACGATATTAATTTTTTTCCTAATTAATTCCGTGATATTATTCATTACCTGATGGTATAATTATATGAGCCAATGATTGCGACGAACAGAGCTTACCCGCAAAGCTTTTAAGTTGTGAAATGTTAGTAAACTTTCAAAAGCTGTCATAAGTAAATATTCTTGTGTCTTCGAACTCAATATCAGTAATCTATGTATAGAGAGCACCGCTTAATCCAACGATAGCATTAGCTCTGATCACAGCCATTCTATCAATGAACTACTTCTGCCATTGTTCAGTACTATTGACTGTTGCGATGTGGAAAGTCTTTTTGGTATCTTGCTGCCACTGGCGATCCTTCGCAAACAGACCCGCTCCTCCATATTTTCCATGAACATGAATTCTATTCGCGTCGTTTGGCCACCTGCTGGGTTCAGGATAGTCACGGATATAACCAGATTGGTGATCAACACTACCGCTGGCCTCATCAAAAAGTCTAATCGGATCCCATTTTCTGAACAGTCCCACAATCCTAGTTATGTCGTATTGACCACAACCCTCATTGAAGATAATCCAAACAACAATAGAAGGATGATTATTGAGCTCAGACACTATTCGCTCCATTCCTAACTCTATTTGATCAGAATCTGATTTATTTCTGGTATTATCTAGTGTTCCTTTAATCACTCCTCCACGAGCTGAGGGGAAGTCCTGCCAAACCAAATGTATCAGTTTGACGCACCAGTAATACCAGCGATCGTTCTCTATTTTCATATGCTTTCGAACCGCATTGAAACCTAGCTTCTGTTCCATTTCTATATCGAACTTCATCGCTTCATCACTCGGTGGTACATAAACCCCGTTGGGCCAATAGCCCTGATCTAATGCGGCCAACATGAAGATAGGCTTATGATTCAAAAAGAATCTAACCATACCCTTCCTTTTTTTCATTAAAATTTTTCTTAAACCAAAATAGCTAGTGATCGAATCATTTCCTAATTTTATTTTTAAATCATATAAATATGGATCTGTCGTTGACCACAACTGTGGATTAGGAATATTTATTTATTTGGTGTATTCACTGATGCTTTTTCAGTAGTAGAAACAATTTTTCCAGTTTTGTCAACAATTTCAATGATAACGCTGTCTGAGTGATCGCTTTGACTATTAGTATTTATAGTTATATGAACTGAATCTGTATCAATATCTAGTACTATCTTCAAGCTCTAAATGTATTCCTTTGGAACTTTACCAAAAATACTGCACTCCAAATACCAGATACAGCCGTATAGAATGCACCTTGAATTAAAAATTTATTCTATAATCAAAATTTCCCAGAATATCTATAAAAGATATATCGAAAGATCTATTTTCAAAAAACATGTCAATGATTCAAATTGTAACCTTTTATAAGCATTTAAACCTTATACGTCCGGGATGTGTAACTTTTTTTCCCCTCGGTTGCGCCCCACCGATCGCATCCAATACTTTCAACATAATTGATCTTTTATTTTATGATTCAAAAACTTTGTTATATCAAAATTGAATGAATTATATCCTCTTTTATGTTCTCCAACTAAATGTCCATTAATGATGACATGTGAGTGATAGTCAACTGCACCAAAATTCAATATTAAGAGTTCGTTTGCTTCAATTACTGGTGAGGGGAAGTTTCTTTTACACCAAAGCGTTTGATTGTCGTGAAAAGTTTTTTCAACACCACTGAGAGATGATTCGACCGGAAATGGAACCACAATTTGTCCATCGTGTTTAGTAGGTTCTGCAGCTACGATTGAAGGTATACTATATTCCCACAACCCGTTTAAGTCAACCCAATTTTTTATAGCAAGTTGTGGTCGCGGATACACAGGCTATATTTTTGCGTGATTTACTGCCGCTGCCCATCGAGTTTTGAGCCCACTACCAACTGGTGAGCATTTTCTGTAAGTTGTGTAATTAATAATATATCGTTTTGTGATATTTTTAAAATCTAAATTTACACTAATATTGAATACAACTGCGAATAACGTACGACTCATTATAGCTCACAAATAGTGCATTTATAATAAAACTTATTAATAAAAATAACTCAGTAGTGATTATAGAGTAAGCCTTAAGCAGATTTTAAAATATATGTGAACTTTTTGAAAAAAAATACAACATACTTGTAATTGTTACTTTATTATTCTGTATTTTCTAGATTCTGTGTTTGTATCTAACACGTGTGCTATTTGGGAGTGACACAATTCTTCCATGCACAATTCTTCCACGCACAATTTTTCCACGCACAATTCTTCCACACTTTTCAATTGATCACAGAATATAAAATGATCATTTCAAGTCGAATTGACCAACGAATAGTAACTATTGGCCATTTCTATATCAGATGACCTACGGAAGACGAAAGATGATCATTTTTAATTCAGACCACCTACGGGAAATAATTTATGGCCATTTCTACATCAGATGAACTACTAAAGGCAACTGATGGCCTAATAACATAAGAAATGGTTATCAGTTACTCCTCATGTCATCTGAATTGAAAATGGTCATCGGTTTCCTTTCGAAGTTTATCTGATATAGAAATGGCCATCAGTTAGTTCCGACAGGTCATCTAAGTTGAAAATGGTCATCGATTGCCAGCCATAGCTCATCTGATTTAGAAATGACCATCAGTCACTCCCCGTATGTTATCTGAGATGGAAATGGTCATCGTTTCTCTCGGCTTATCTTATATAAAAATTGTCATCGCTTACTCCTCGTAGATCGTCTGAATTGAAAATGTTTATCGGTCGTTCTTCCGTAGACCATCTGATATCGAAATGGCCATCAGTTGCTTCCCGTAGGTCGGCTGATTTAAAAATGGTCATCATCTCTCGTAGATCATTTGACATAGAAATAGTCAGTTGCTTTCCAGGCCATCTGAATTGAAAATGGTCATCAGTTGCCTTCCGTAGTTCATCTGATATAGAAATGGCCATAAGTATATCTGATATCGAAATGGCCATCAGTTGCTTCCCGTAGGTCTTGATTTAAAATGGTCATCATTCGTCTCTCGTAGATCATTTGACATAGAAATAGTCATCAGTTGCTTTCCGTAGGCCATCTGAATTGAAAATGGTCATCAGTTGCCTTCCGTAGTTCATCTGATATAGAAATGGCCATAAGTTACTTCCCGTAGGTCATCTGATATCGAAATGGCCATCAGTTGCTTCCTGAATAACATTTATGAATGAAAATGGTCTAGTTTATTTGAATAGTATATCTGATAGAAATGGCCAATAGTTACTATTCGTTGGTCAATTCGACTTGAAATGGTCATCACTTATATTCTGTGATCAATTGAAAAGTGTGGAAGAATTGTGGTAGACCCGTGCCATTTCTCAACAATATACTAATTATTTGATATATAAACCATTGGATTTAGAGGTATCACTTATGATTCATGTTAAATTTATTTGTGAATACAATAGCAATATACATCTACTTAATAAATGTTTTGCATTTATTAATTCTAAAAAACTTGAGCACTCCGCAACACTTTAAGCTTCGTGTTAAGTACATTGATACAAGTTAACCACCAGTTGAAAACTTTCCAGTCAAAAAATTTTAGTTATTAAATAAAATCAATTTTGGCTACGAATAAATAATGAATAAGATATGATTTTTCAAAAATTGCTACCTCGATCCTCTTATCCGACCCTACCATTAATTCGGGACAAATGCAAAACATTTATTAACAAACTTATATTTATCATGAGTGTATATATAGTATATATATAGTAGTGCCCACGAATGAATACTATGCATGAAACAATTATCTGAACAGATAAAATATATACTAGAGTATATAGAATTCAACTTTAACTAACATAGATTAAACTACTGAAATGTAATTTTTAGAATGTCCGTAATCATAGTCATTAACATTTTGGTTAGTAACTCAAAAACCACCTATCAATTTGCATTTTATTAAAGTCTATCTTTTAATTGAACTGACTAGTAGTGAAGGTTTCTAAAGATTTAATCAGTTTTGAATCAGTCAATGCTTTAACTCTTAGGGTACAGTCGATCAACTGCTTTCGATACTTTGAGCATACGAACCATCAATTTTGTTTAGAAAATTGTTTCTTGAATAGTACTTATCCAATCATTCAAATGGTGTACTGTTGTGAATGTTTATTCATATTATTCCAGAAGTTGATTTCTCCCAGAATTTGATAAATTACATACTTAACGATTGATTAACAATTAAAAGTTGATCACATTTTATTATAGTTGACCTGCATTCTTTTCGTTTACTTCTCATATAGAAGTTAATATTTACTGTTAATTCAATGAGAACGACCAGAAGCCCTTATTTTTTCCCATAAGTATTTATTTAAGGGCAAATACAGTATGAATCCACGTATTTATACGCATGTTTATTTTAATTAAATTCAACATGTTTTGTAGTATTGAAATTCATAATAAATGCGAAAAGATTGTTAATGTGAAGATAATTAGAACTGATAATCGTGAATCAATCCTATTATCAATAAGAATAATAGTGCTGACGATATGTTGTACTAATGAGTAAAAAAGAGTAAAATACTTTTAAAAATAACAAATTCTTCAACGGTTTGCAAATTAAATTTATCTCTGAAAAATTTCTAAAAATAATTCATAAAATATAGTCTATTCAGTATTTAAATAAACAAAAAGTTAGAGAAGTATATCGTTATTGAGAATGATAATTACATTTGCGAAACTCAAAGAATTGATTTCGAAGTAGTCCAAACAATAGATACCAATTGTAGGTCCAGAAAGTCGTTCCATAAATAGAATGAACTTTAAAAATTATTTTATATTATTTAATGCAAACATTATTCAGATTTTGTAAACAAACAAAATCTATATTTACTTTCCATTTAAACTTGAAATTTTTTGTCTTTCTCTCGTTACTTCGAGCCACGAACGAATGAATTGCATTATAGAGAGCACTCGACTATATGTTAGAAGTAAATGTCAAAAAAATTAATTAATGAAACAATCCGAATTAAGCTAAAGTATGATTTTCTTGCGTATTTATGTATTACCGTATGTATTATATCTAGATTTTTCAAAAATTTATTATTTGAGTAGTCATAAATAAAATTATTGAATTGCAATGAATTGTTTAACTCGCAAGCAATTCTTACAGGTTACTTATCGCTTGTGAACTAAAGTGTGCTTTATTGCAAATTATAACGCTCTACAGTAGTATTTGAAAAATTTCTTGCAAATACCTCTTTGCTAAGTCTCGAACATATTAAAGTTGAAAAATAAATAGCATTGAATGCACAAAATGCAACCATTCCAAAACCAATTCTCACAGTTATAATCGCCTTTCCCATAAAAGCCATATAAGCACACAAAAGAACTCCTAAAGTCATAAATTCATAAATAATGCCCAAAAAATATTTGAAAGTTCTATTGCAGTCTCGAACCATTAGAGAGACGCAATTATGTTCAAATATTATTCTTGTTTGAAAAGTATTGAAATTTGATAATCTTTTGAATTTTTGATTAATTTGTTTGAATAATAATCGTAAATAAATAACTGATATCATCAAAATTGAGAGACAACTCATTCCTGTATGACCTACAAAATAAAAGCTCAGAAAATATATCATACAATGATTCGTTAGATTGATCAAAGAATAATCATAGTCATTCTTCATATAAGCCATAATACAATAATAGCAATAACCAAGGCTTGCAGAAATTACACAACAATTTGAGAATACTCGAAGAAATATAATTTCGAAGAATCTGACGACTATTTCTAACTTTCTGAGATTTTTAACTGATAGTTTATGATATCTGTTTGACTTCAAACAATAAAATATTTCCATAAAGTATAACTTATGATTGTTTTCGTCCAAATTCAATACAAGTCTCATAAAGAATGCCATTAAAGCAACCACTAAATAGCATGTTATATAAGGGATGCGATCTGATGTTAGATATAGTGGATCACCCAATAACACCCAATATTTTGGATCTTTTAATACAATGAGTATTAAAGACTTGAAAGAGTTTAAAAACAAGAATAAAATTATAGTATATGATACGATTCTCTTGCGTTTACTTGGTTTCACTTTGTTATAATAATCTGAGAAATCAGTCGATATCATATATTCGTGCTGAAGATAATTCTCAAACTTGTCCAGAGTTACACCAATTGGTTGATCAAAAAGCTTCTTTATTAACCTTCTAATTATTTTCATTCTTTACTGAATATGAGCGATACTAAAAGTAAGAAGAGATAATGAAATACTAAGAAAATATTCGACGTGAGACAGACAGAAATCAATTATTCGAAAGAAGATCAAAACAAGTTAATGTTGTGAAGTGTAAGCGACTTTTGGGCAAACTTTAAAGACCATTTTGAAATAAAATGAACTTGAAAAATCCATTTAGAGACATTTATTTTGAATATTTTTAGATAAAATAACCTGAAAGTTACGTAAACTTCTTTCAGTTTAAAACACGAAATGTAAGCTTGACATGCAACTCATTTTATTATTTTCAACAGAATTTTATTGCATTTAAGCTAGAATAAACTTTTTGACTATAATAAAACTAGCGTAACATCATTTTAAAACATAAATTTAATCCAATTTTTATTAATGACATTGCATAATAAATAATAACTCGCGATAAAGTTATATTAAAAATAGTGAGATCGCTTGTTGAGAAAGCAAATAATTTAAGATTGGTTTAACTTACTGAAACATTTTAATTTGACCAAATCAAAGACTAATGGAGATCGATTTATTAAATTTCTCGAAATAAGAAC